>OY720641.1:111755328-113023709 GCA_963169105.1 Ceriagrion tenellum
TTTTACCCCACGTCAATTCTACGCGGCCATTTTTGTCCACTCTCGTCTTTTTCTCTTTTTCTCACACAAGAAAGGACTTCCGCTTCATCAAATATTATATTCCTTGTCCACTTTCATCGATATCCGTCCATTGAAAGTGAGAATGTCGTCAGCTTTCCCTTTCTCCTTGTCAATTTAAAAGAGATGTCATTTTTTTCCATTTCGAAATTCCTCGCTCCATCCAGGGTGGATGACACTTTATTTTCAAGTCACGAACGTGCGTTCATGCTGATGGGTTGGGTTTGAGGTTGGAGTACATCTGCGAGGTTGGTTTCCACTGAATGATTTAACTCTTTTTCCTACCAGCTGTTCGGTGCCTGAGCGGCGTACGGTTCCAATTACAGAGACTTAGGGATCGGAGTGTTCATGGTTCAAATCCGAGTGAATTCGCATCAGTTATACCTATCCAAAAACTGAGGCAGTGACGAATTGGTGGTAAAACTTGCGTGTGCTCTTTGTATAGAAGTTAAGCTCTTATTCTCTCTTAATTAATAATATCGCCTTCTCCTTCTTTCATTGAGGTGAATGAACTCTCCTTTGGCACGGTGAATAAAGGTTTTTTAATAGTTCTAATTTTTGCACTTTTGCAATTTAATGATTTTTTTAGATTCCTATGCCATAAGTAAAGCTCTGCATGGGTGTTTCAATTTGATTTCACTGTAATACGGAGTCTAATTATATAATTTCCTAAGATATTTCCTTTGTTCAATCTATTTTTTACACTACATCATTTTTAGCTTGACGTTGGTATTAAAATCTCGTATCACCATACTATCTAAGATAAACCTCGCAGTATTACTTGTTATCGTGGTCTTAAATCATATTTAAGAGACAATTGCGTGTAGTTACTGAGAACACTGCCAGCTGATTAACATTCCTTCAATCACGTTGTCGCGTTTATTCCTCGATTTGGCCTATTTTTGGTGTCTGGCACCCATATTTTTTAAGTGTAAATCTATAATAATCATGAGATTTTTAGTATTCTCTTGATATGGACACCTTTGGACTAACTTTGCGGTTGCCATTTTTTGTAAAGATATTTATATTCGAATCCTTTTGTCCCAACTCAGTACGTGGAAACTCAGTATGTGCTTGGGAAACTGGTAATTATCCCGATTCTTGATACAGGGAGTTATTATTCTCGATGGCATATGTGTATACGTGATAATTTAGGTTGATATGCATACCACTACAATGTTGCGGCTAATGAGGAGAATTTACGATTAAAAGAAATGTCGGCTCTAGAATATAAAACACGTTACTTGGTGGTAAAAAGTGAAAACTGTCAAAAAAAATGAATAAAGAAGTTTATACTCTAAACACATCGGAGTTTGGAAGCTTAACGTGGGGAGTATTTAGAGTTGCTCGGCTATTTATATTTTGTCAAATTTATGATTTATATTTTTGTATCTATTTCTTAGTGTATGTTTCTATGTTTCTTAAACCCATTACTAGTCAAACCTTCATGCTGAATCAGGAAGTTTAAACAACTGATTGAAATATTTCGTCATGTTCAGCAAAATATTGTTCATTTCTTTCTATGAACAGGAGGTAACTATTTTCATTCGTAATATCTCAGATTTGAGATATTACGGACTTAGGTGGACTTAGGTGGCTACCATGGACTTAGGTGACTACCATAGAATTTTAATGCACTGTAATGAGAAATTCAAACTCGCTCTCCGAATGGGATGTTTCATTTTTCATCACCTGAGAAGTTTTAATTCGTTTTCTTCGCCAGGGAGCTTGTTTCAAATATTTATTTCTGGTGTTTACCCAAGGCTTTAATTATAATACCCTCAGCATGAAGAGATCACGGATTAATGTCTAATTGTACCCAATGCCCCGACCCTTTTATGTTCCTCCACGAACAACTTGTCCTTTGTGCTTGCGCTCTGCCATTCCATATTCTTTCCAGTTCCCACCTCCCCCGAAGTTCCCAATTAACCCACCTCTATCTAAACGATATCCTTAAACTCCCTTCCCGCCTCTTCTCGTATAAAATTCTTCCCTCTCGCGTACGGGCGGAGGCATGTATGCTCAAAGGGTTTAATACCTATGTTAAAATTTTCAGAATACATGGAAGCACGGACGCATACCATCGCGCTCCTACTCAACTCTCCTATAAGCGTCTCCCACGACCTGGCGGTTTCTCTTAAGCGCCTTAATCACCTCCATCAAGTTCCTCCACGAATATGAGCACCCGATCGTGTCTTTTCATGCTGCTGAATACGTAGTGTCTTTACTAGCGTGGAAATTTAGACCTTTTGATGAATACTAAAGGTGTATTTGAAAGTATCCCTAATTTACATTGAAAATCATTCGCTAATTGCCCGGCGTATGCAGTAATTTAGTGCCAGGTATTTTTATAGAGTAATAGGAAGAAATATATATCAGCGCATGGGATAAAATTGCTTTGCAAACTGAAAGCTTTGTCTTGATGGCCGTTTTTATGATAGATATCCTGATAAGTTAATTAAAATGCCTTTATTGCGAAATGATTTAATTAAAAAATGTAGCCCTCTAGGCATCGCTTTTATGAGTGCCTAATGTTCATATTTTTTCTACGACAAAATGCACGTGGGTATGTAATGACAGTTTTATTTTGATTTGGTCATAATTAGTGGAAAATATCCCGAGAGAAATGATTTGAGGAAATTTCGCAGGATTGGTCACCATATTTCCTTGTTAAATATGCTCCCTCAATTCATGCGATAAATGACAGAATTTTTAATATATTCTTGATTAATGATTTATGGTTTCTGAACAATGTTCAAGCAATAATTATAGCGAAGCAAAACTAATGTCGTTCATGGACATCCTCACATTTCTCTAAATGAAATTTTATGGTTCCGTTGCTAGTGTAATACCATCAGATATAAAATTGACTCTGAATTTTAAGCTGAATCCAAATCCATTGAATGGTTGTGAGTAGTCTGCTATGAGAAAAGTCGTTGTAAATCTTAATTCTTTTTCCGTATTGGGGGGTACCTTTATTCAAAGCATTTATTTGGACAATGACTGTCATCGATAACTTCGTTTTGTCTTAACTGATGTGATACATGGATGTTTTTGCGTAACATAGCAAAGACTCAAAGCATAATAAGCACCGTTTTTATCATATTTTATTGCTATTTCTAACAATTTTGCTCTGCTGAAATTTGCTGAGAGTTCACTGATACCTAAACTATTTACTGAAGGGAGTATATTGTCTCCTGAGAATCAACATTAGTCAGGCGTCAACGTCATGCCTGAGCGTCCCTATAAATGATGTTAATGACTTGTTTTTTAGTTAACTCAGTTAAATTTTGTTATGTAAGCTTTTTTATTATAATTATTTTAAGAAAAGTCTTTACTTTGGAGTTAATTTACAGAGTTTTCCCAATATTTTTTCATTTCTTCTTGGGAAGCGGATGTCTTAATCGCTACTCCTGTTTTTTTACTGAAGTTATTCTCGAATTATTAGTTTTAATCAGAAGAACTGAACTAGGTCAGGTGCTTTCCATGCATACTAGTTCTATGGTGAATATTACTCCCCTGTGTTTCTCAGCGTCGATGTTGTGTTCACATTTATTTCCATTTTATGCGCCAGACTTGTTGTAACAGCCGGCGGGTACTAGCTGTTTTATCACATCCGTGGCCATATTTGATTCGGGAGAACGGTCTTCCCTGGTCGTATAGGGCAATAATATTGTTTCTGTCCCGAGGGAGCTGCTCCAGAGCTGTTCTTGGAAAATAATTCTCTCGGCTACATCCTCGCATGTGCCTAAAATTTGCTCTCTCACCTTTGCGAGGATTAGGCCTTTACCTATCTGATTTTCATTGCTGCTAAAATAAGTGATTTTCACTGATAAATAGTGGAATTCTGGCGTTACATCCGTCGTCAATGTACTGATGAACGGATAATAGTCGAATCTAGGTGATGTACCAACTCTAACGAGTGATTCGGCTGCCACTCATACACACACATTGTAACAGAGATGGGTTTTTGCGAATCAAAGAATAATTTACCTCATAACATTCCACCTTATAGTATTCCATGGTTCTCGTTTTCTTATATTCTGAAAGTTTTCTTGAGTAGGTGTGGTTTGTTTTTGGAGTCGGGAGATACCAACAAGAATCAATTTTATTTAAATTTCAAATGAGTTCCTGTATTTGATCTTGAAATTTAGCAATTGAAAATTAAATTTTTAATGAGTTACGACTTGAGTATCTATAAGTATCAACTGGTATTCTGCCTACTGGCAACTTCCAAACATCAAAGCTGTCTCCAATTCGTCCTGTCTTGGGCCTCTTCCTTGGTTCCTGTGTAACTTCTTTTTATCTTCACTTCGTCTGTCATTTTCTGCTTTCTTCTCTTTCCTCTTCTCTTTTCTACCTCTAGTGCTCCCTCGACTTCTGTGATTAAAGTCCCCTTCCCTCTTAAAATATATCCGATCCAGTTTCCCTTTCTCTTCTGGATTGTTTTCAGTAGGACTCTTTCCTCCCATAACTCTTCCCAACACCTCCTCATTTCCTACACTGTCCACCAATTTCTTTCTCTCTAGCCTCCTCCACGCCCACATCTCAAATGTATTGGTCATATCTTTCTCTCTTCTTCCCAAGGTCCACGTTTCGCATATATATTGGTCCATAAGTATGGCAAATTAATATTTACGAACTGGTATGATCTTTCTTTTAACATCTGGTTGGTTGATTGAGAAATTGTGCCACCTATTCTATTCTCCCATTTCCTTGGGATACTCCTATTTTTAATCGGTCTAAGTTTACTGTCAATTCATGCAAGAAATACTCTAAATTGGAGTCCAAAGCGCCAATCTTTAGCGATAGGTCTTCAGGGTTGAGGCAGTTACTATGAGCAAGGCGTTAGTGAAAAATTTAGCCAATTATTTCGTTGAAAGAATCTCTTTCTTGGTCTTGGAAAAGTATTTTATGCGTGAAAACTTGAAATTATGACACAATGAAAATGTTGATAGTCAGTAGACAAATTTTTCCTCACATTTTTGTGTCCATACTTGATATTTCAAGAGAGGTATAAATATACGAAGACAATCTTGCTTTTTTTAAAGACCTAAAACACTCTTTACCCAATCATAGTTCTTTTGTGAAAGTCTTTTTAGCCATGTATAAATGTTATTTTAACCCCTCCTGAGCATAATAAGTGAGAATATTTGGCAAGACTCTTTTATTCCACTTGTCTCCTTTTCCATATTATTGTCTCCGCATTTCTACTGATAATACTACATTTCTATCTTACTAATATTGCCTTCAGAAATGCATTATATTATTTTATGCCTCCTAAGCCCTTTGCTGAGATTGAAATCAATGGAGTTAGTCTCCTAACTAATTTTCATTCCTGCTGACCTTCATTATTACACGCCTCTTGGTCACCAGTCTAAGATGATTGAGACTTATTTCTCCTTGAATGCCGTGAATATCCCAAATCCTCGTATTTGGGTGCTGTTTTCATGTTTCTGGCGATAGAGGTGGTTTGACCCGCTTGGAATTCCGAAGAACTTAGTGGCCTAGCCCTCGACCTCCTCCGATGTTAATGGACGATTGTCAAGTCAGCAATGCATTTTGTCACATTTTTATCCTTCTCCCTTGAATGAATATGCTTGCTTTGTGACTTTAATTTACTTATAGAAAAGTTGCTAGGACGAAATTTTGGAAGCATTATAAAAAATTCTAAATATTTGTCATCCTCCACTCAGTTTTTTAGGTGCAACATTTTTCTAGCATTATTAAATAGCATTGGAACTTTTATATTCACCGGAAGATGGCGTTGCTTTAAGTGGAAATTGAACTATTTTTAAGTATGGTTTTGCGTAGTCCATAATCCAATCGATAAACTACTTGCCTGGCCTTGGTGTCAGTTGGACTGTGCAACCTTGCCAATTGTCTCGATGGAATAATGGCACTAACTAAACTGTTACTAAACAAAATTATAACCTTCAGGCAATATTGCGTGTTATTTCAACAGGAATAAGAATGCAAGGTATGTTATAATATGGGTCACCTACCTGATGATGTTGTAATACATTGAAACATAGATCACACTGAGGGTTCTCTGTTTTACTGGAAAAATCTCTGTTTTATTCATCTGTTAGATTTTGATTGCAAAATATTTAGGATGTTGGTAACGAAAATTAAATTCCTGAATTGTGTTAGGTAGACATGAGAAGGTTCTTAGTTTTTTGGTAATGACCTCGGTAATCATATTTTGTCTCCACTTTATATTCTATCGTTAAACTGTGACGTAAATATTCCATATTATTTGCTAGATATATGAGCATTTTCGTGCTCATTGTCAGAAGGGGTTTCTGAAAAAAATTGCTATTTAAAAAAAATAAGTGCCGATCATTCTTACTTTTATATCTAATTATGGAGCTGGAGGGTTAAACCTTATTGCCGTTCATCCTGTTCAGGTGGTTGGGCTCTTGCAGTTAAGGGTTTCCTTTCAAGATAACCCGGATTTAATTAGAGTAATGCGTCTGTGCTTACAAAGGTGAATTCCACATTTTTTTAGGCGTATGAATTTAAAAAATTGTCGCTGATGAAGAGCACAAAGTGTGCCTGTTTTTATTGGTGCCGTGAAATCATTGGTTATAAGGAGCCAATCAGGACTTGGATGAAAATATTTTTGGCCACGTTTAAAAAAATATAACGTTTTATTAAGGTATTTTATTCTCATGATATGATTATGCTTTAAAGTTTTGATAAGTAGCTTTATACATTAAAGTGCTAATTTATTAGATATTTCTCCAAAATTATTCCCTGAAATTTCTCATAGTTCGCATTTAAATTTAGAAGACTTTCAGCCATGGATGAAAATTTCTTTCTACAGTGGTACGACGGTCACTTTATCTATTGGATTAGCCATGAGTTAAATGAGCGGCCGAAATTTTCCCCTAATCCCAGAGGATTTTTCTAGAACCGAGTTAGTGTGTAACTGTTATTCTCAGAAGGAAATTTATTTCTCCTCTATATTTTCGTCCAAATGAATTCCATCTTACTTTGTGGTGCTGCAAAATTTCGGACAGAATTCACTAGCTGGAAAAGGGCTCCTGAAATTTTATTTTGTATCTTCGGATCCATTGGCAAATTTACTGTGTGAGCTTAACTTTTTTGCTTAACTTCTGGATGGGTACGAGTCTGGCCTTAACTTGGCACCGTAAATCAAGCACCCCTACGTTGAAAATGCGATAGCTTTATGTATTTAAAACAAGTTTTGACCGTTACAATAGTTCTACGTTGTACCGGTGGCGACAGCACTGTGTTCTCTATGGATAAATCATAGAGAATCTAGGAGAGAAGAAGGATACCCAGAAAAATTACAGTAAGTATAGAAAACGAAATATTTGGAATATTTTGTAAAATGCAGGGAGAAGTTTTTTAAAGTCCGTTTATGACGACGTAAAGATTATTTATATTTCTTTCCTGAGACAAAGGGGTAGAAAATTTGAAAAAATCATTCGAATCTAGAAAATTATATCTAAATGATTATTGTGTGGGAACAATACATTTGATTCGTACGTGGGTGTTAAAATTTTAAATCAATTTCTAACGGAATTAGAGGGAGAAACAGAAGTTTTGATACACCTAATAAACTTTTTATTCCGTCAACATATACCTATCGCTTGATTTTAATGTATAAAAAAGTTGCCCTTCTTTGATTCCTCTTGGTAATTTGACCATTCTCTTAGCATTCTCTTACTTGCAAAGACTATGCCTCACGACTAAAAGCACTCTCACAGGATTTAGTCGAGACAACCTGAGGGAATATGTTGTAGGTTGCCACAAAAATTTCTCGCGCGCAAAGGTTTGCCGTAATTTTCCGACATGTTTTATCGTCAAAAATATACATTTTTTTCAATAAAACAGACATAAGTTTCTTAAAAAAGTGGTCATGTAAAAATGTTGTCTCTTGAAGATATAATCTTATGGAGATGACAGATTTTCGACTCATCCTCCTCCTGTAGCTGACTTGCTTCTCGAGATATAACAAGCGGTGTCTGTTTCGTGGAACTTCCTTTTTCATCTTGGCTTTACTTTTAGCCTCGTTTGATCTATCCGAGTGAATGGCTGGAGAATATTTGCTTCTTTAACTACTGAGCAATGTTTTTTGAACTCTCATTCACTACAATGTGTTTTTGATGCTATGCAAATATGCGGACATTTCTGTAACGACCAGTACTCTCAAAATCTTATGAGTATCTAAATATTCTTCCTCTATATTAAAATCGCTCTATGTTTAAAAAAACATTTCATCACTGTAATATTTGGAAAACTGTGCTTTGTGTGGTTCTCATAATCCAAATTGACGTAATATTTTTCCGCTAACCAAAACAGTGAATCCCGAATCACATAGAAATAACTGAGCTCTGCAATACAGTGCTTTTTATTAATTTACTGAGTAATTCACTTGTCAGTCACCTTTGTGCGTATAGCTACTTTGATTTATATGCCAGTTGACGCTCATGTATTCACGTCAGGAAAGTCAACTATTTTTTCTGCTCAACTCTGAGCTTGAAGAATTAACTCTCACGAATTAGGCTTGTTTTTATATAATTTGCCATTTATTTTATTTCAGCTGCAGAATGGAATGAGCAACTTCCACTGTGATAATTTTTATTAAGACATGCTTCGATTTTTACAGCATCTTCACCTTACCTTCACCCAGTAGCGATCCTGGTAGTAATAAATGATATCACTGTGGAATTTACTCATTTTTTCAGCCTACATTTATGTTCCGTTTGCATTCTATCAGTTCTGAAACCACAGAGTATACTTTTTTAGGCTGGAAAACTAAAACAATGTTCCCCTACTTCTATTGAGATCCTCGTGTTTACCAAAGTCATTTTGCTTAATTGCGTGACGATGTTTGTTCTGTTTCGCGACGTGCAGTCCGCAAGGGAGCAGCTAATGAAATTGAGGCGACTTTTATCGATGAATGGACCTAGCCCTCACGAAATCTGGCCGGTATTCCCCGAACAAAAAGCTTTGCGGGAGCGTTCTCCCGCTCCCGCCCTCGTTTCCGCGGTAAAAGTTCGCCGGAATTTCCTCAAGAACACCGAAAGAAATTAATCGATCATAAATATACGTGACTGCAATGCTTCACTGGCAGAATTTCGAGCAATTAATCCCACGGCCGTCGCCATGCTACGGCGGAGGAAGAAGCTTCCCCACATCCATATCGTGAGAGAGACAAGTCCATTAGAAATTCAAAAGGCGTACGAAGCCTTCCACAGTCTCCTTCCTGCTTATTTAACATTTCTTTCTGCCTCGCAATCCCTTTTCTCTACCCCACCGACCCACCCATTTTCCTTCTCTTTCTCTCCGCCCTTCTCCCAGCCGCCTCTTTCGGAGAGGCAAGTGTCCCGCCTCCTACTCGAATTCCCACTTTATTCATAGTAACCTCACATTCTAAAGCCTGTCTTTCTAGGGATCCCCTCGGTCCCCTGCTACTCACCTCCCTCTCCCACACTCTTCAATCCTCCACTGTGTCATCAAAAGCGTACCCTCTGCCATCTCCCTTCCCTTACCCTAGCTCATTCAATATGGGCCATGCGCTCTTGAGGTCTGCAATGTGGAAGTTGAAAGTATGCAATAGACCTAACCAAATGTGCTTAATCCCATGGTAATATTTAGAGGATCTCATCATAGAGGCTGTTTATGCTGATATTATTCAGGGAAAACTTGATCAGAAAAATAGCCAGTTGGAGTTGGACTATGCCATTGGTCGAGATATTCGGACAGGTCACATAGGAAGAATAATCTCATCGCTGCAAGAATGGTGTCACTCCTGTGAAACTGTATTGACATGTGTGTAAACTCATGTTAAAAACTCAAAAAACAGTTGCTCAAACTTTCCATTATTTAAGTAATATATGTACCGAGAGAACAAGTTAAAACAAATCTGAGTATTTGTTAATTATTAGAAAATATTTGGAAGTTCAAAGAAAAATGTTTAAAAATTATAATTAAGTAATGTATATGTTTCGTCAGTTATTTAACTTATTGTGTTCATTAGCTTTTATCGATAATACGATCATCGTAGATGTTTCGTGGCATAATTCTAAGGGAGCCTATTCTAATTCTAATCTAATTCTAATTCTAATTCTAAGCCTATGAAAAAAAGGATTAAGTCCTCATAGCCCACAACGCAGCTAATCAAAAGTAATTAGCATAATATTTCAAATCTCGACCCTCATGATACTGGTTTGCATTCTTTATTTATTTACTTCTTACGAACGATTTGAAATTTTTGTGACGAGAAAATAGTATTAAAATGGAACAGGTTGTTATAAATATTGTCTGAATAATTTCATTGTTCCACAGACATATCAATATATTCAAATTATGTTCATACTTTCCGTTGTACTAGTAATGTAATTTCATAAATTTGTATCAAATGTATTCATACCACTGGGAAATAGCTCGCGCGGGAAATAGGTAGGTAATGGAGTCACCAGATGATGGTCACAGAATTTTGTGAAATTTAAGGTGAAAGTATTCTTTCTTCTGGAGTGGGATGCGAACCTAGGTTTCGCAAAGTCATTCACATGTGAATTTATATACATTAAAGTACAAATATTTGGAGTATTTTATGAAATACTGGATTTTTTACTTATTTTATTGACGGAGGAAGATCAGATCAATGCAGATCCCATTACCCTTTTCGTTTTGATTCGTACTTCAAACTGCATGGAGATTAAGTTTATGAGAAATAGCTTCCCATCCCGAGTACTGGGGTTCGGATCCAGGAAGTTGCGCGGACTATTAAGTGGAAATGCTAATCCTTTATTTGGTGCCACATGGAAAGCACTGGCATTTTGATAATGATTTTTCTTTTTTTGGGATAATGATTTCTCATGGCTTTGGTGATAATGAGTTTTCAGAGGATTCAAATCTTAAATTATGGTATGTTTTCATGGTTTTAGTCATATTATCATGATTAGATTAGAACTAAGAATTAAACCCACTGATCGTTGGATCAAGACGTATTCGCTGTATGAAGTGAAACTGCTCGAAAGCCACTGATCTTTAGTTAGGATGAAATTAGGATAGGATTTGAGAGCTCAGCTGTGAGTGTGCTTTCACATGTTTCACTTAGTGGTGATTGCTTGGCATAGTTAATAGGTTTTCTATACATTTAAATTGCTCATAAAGCAATGTGCTGGATTTACGCTTTGACTGCCACTATATTCTGTAGCGACTGTATTCAACCTGCTTAAATTTTGAGGGAAAGACAAATTTAATAGAGGCCTTTTTTTAAAGACAAAATTTGCTTCACTCATTGCGTGCATCTTTTCAGAGTAAAAAATGTTACGCAAACTTTGAATAAATGGCATCATTAACTGAAGACCTGGAAAAGGAATAGCGTCACGCAATTAAATTAGTAACATCCCATTTTCCCCGGAAAAACGAAGGTAATGTTTTGCATACCTACGTTAATGAAAGCTATTAATAAAGCCGACCGGTGTAAGTGGGACACCTTGTGAAGCATTAGTTTAAACAATACACCTTTTCTCTTCCGACTTTGCTAATATCCTAGTCGTATTCTAGACTCCTGTCCTAGACTCTTATTCATAAGAGAAAAGGAAATTAAATGTTGATTTTTCTCTGGAGATTATGTCAACAATAAGTTTGTTTCTGGATAAATATTAGTATTTTGAGAATGCTGGGTACCTGGAAATGTTCCTGTGTCCATATCGCTGAAAAGGTCAGGGCTCTATTGAATCGAACTTCTGAAATAATAGCGTCTGAAAGCCTAATTTAATCACTTTATAATCCATTACTGAATGTCCATGTCGTTTATTCTTAATTTGGCCTTCTAAACCCCACTGATAGAATATGCCTTTAAATGCAATTTCATCTGATATGGTTAAAAATATATGGTTATCTTGAAAGAGATTTTCCATGAATCATGCTGACATTAGGTCTGTGACTATGACTTAAGCAACCAATTATTATTCACTTGCCATAGGTCCCGATTCACTATTTAGCTTAAATGATAATAATTCGGCCAACTTTGCGTATTTGTAACGACATTTTTGGATGAATTTGTGATCGATCGAACAGAATTAGGGTAGGTCCTTATATACAGAATAAACTATGATAATACGGCATCAGCAGTAGCGCTTGAGTTATTTCTCGCTGTATGCAGCAGAAATAGGATTTAGTCTGCGGTCATTATTTCCAAACCCCAAGAAGCAGATGGAATGGCTAAATGTGGAAATATTTTTCGAAAATATACGCTCTTTGAAGTGCGCTGGCTATTTTATCAGCCAGACTCAACACAGAAAAACACCTCCATGTTATGGAGGTGTTTTTCTCGTTTAATTTTACCATAATTTTGGAAAAGAATATTGTCTTATGAAGGAACTAACTTAAACTCACTTGATTAGTGAGTACTTACTGAGTCATGAGGTAAATGCGAAATGAGGGAAATAGCAGAAATATATCTGAGAAACAATGATCATGCTTAAATTCCCGAGAGTAAAATAGAGATGCAGTGGGATTGGTGTAATGACGACAGGAAAAGGCCTCTAAAATAGGTTGTATAGGTTCGTACTAGTAGTGCTGAGGATTAGGCTCGAGTGTTTGTGCATCTTTGGGCGCTTACCGGTCCAATAAAATTATGCTGAATTGGAATTATTTTCCCCTCTCAAGGCCATAATCACCTGTAAGGAGGCTTTTGGAGACTGAAAAGGCACAAATCACTCACCTTTGACCGGCATAGCCGTTGATCTAGGAAGTCATTACATTTGCTCAAAATTGAGTGAAGCGTATTCATAAAGTTTGCATTCAGTGGTACAATATGTATGAGCATGAGCAAGAGCACGTCTTATTTTCTTCCTCACCTTAAGCACTCTACCAGTTCTCCCCTAGGCATCTGTTTTCGTAAGTGGAGCATCTGCTCCCTTAGACACAATTCCGTAAGCCTAGGCAAATGCCAGCAGTAGAGCTCCGGTTAATATCATTTTTTGTGCGTCCGCCCTTCTTTTTTTTCTTCATCTCCTGTTTTCCCCTTGTAGCTCCTCCGGAACTTATTACTTAGGCCTTTAATTGGTCCCTTTTGCCGTGCAACGGAACATCATTTCAACGGAATTCGAATTTTAACGTGGTCGTTAGCATTCACTGGGAATGCCCCAATTCCGTGCGTCGTACGGCTTCGCAGAGGATGCTGTCGTTGAAATGCACACAAAGAAAATAAATCGGTTAAAATTTCAAATTCTGTTGCATTGGTTCTTACTCTCTCGATTTTCTGAGTGGAAAGGGATGCGTGCCACTTCAGTTTCACTTTGCTTTTTTGTCGGTGGAAACGATCAGATATATCTCAAAACATTTCAATTCCACAAAGTGGAACTTAAAACATAGATATTAAATTTAAATAATTCATTATGAGTTCTTCTGTATGGTCTCCTTAACTGCTTTTTACCCTTGTGCGCATTTAAATTTTATTGCCAATGTGTTATATGAAGATGTAGTAGCAAAGGAGAAATCGCTGAACTACTTATGTTGTATTTTTTCACTTCTTTTGTGAACATTAAATTATTCTTTCTTCGTCAACTATGTTGCAATATTTTCAACTTTCTCCAATTTAGAGGAGAAGTAGCATTTAGAAGGTGATTTCTTCCTCTCTTCTTTCCAATAGTTTGGTGTCTAGCTTTCTCTATACTCCTTAAGAAATAGTCACCTTGGACGTTGCGCGATGGCGCGTTTTAGACGAAAAAGCAGAGTGTAACTTTGTCCTGGTTATAAAATGGGAGGTTTATCCAAGGAGTGCAAGTACTTTTGATGTCAATTGCAGGAAGATTTGATTACTGTTAATGCACAAACTCAAATAGTGATTATATGTAGGGGTACTTAGTCTTTCAAAAAATACGAATTAATATGTTTTCTGAGAATAAAAAAGATCCAAACTAAATATGGAAATGATATAATGTATCATGAAAAACTAGGAAATAAATTAGACAAGAAAGATAGGGTGAGCAAAATTGAACCACTAAAGAAAATTTTACATTAAAATAGGATTCTGCTAACGACTAGGAAAAGTCGCCCGATAACAAGAAGCTTTTTTATAATAAGTATATTGTGCATGCTCTTACAAGTCAGAAAAGCCTAGATGACGACTGATGCGAAACTGAAGAGATTGGAAGCAATGGAGGTGCTGTTGTCAATGAAAGAAGTAGATGAAATGGGCTAAGGATGTTCTTCATCTTCTTTTGATTTTCTTTTATCCCTCTCCTACGTCAGATCGACGTATCCTATTTTCAATCTGTTCCTCAAATTCTCCCTGTTTTGGAGCAAAATGAATTGACCGAGATCATTACCTAAGAAGAACTCCTTCGGATATGTTAATAGAAAAGTCGGAAGAAAATCAAAAGGTAAAAGTGTCACAATTAAATTGGTAATAATTTCCGTCACTGTGGCCAATTCTATAATGAATGGAAAGTATTACGAAGGAAGACCAAAAATGGAACATATCCGTCATAAATGCCAAAATTAAAACCAGTTTGGGAAGCTTTTAAGTGTGATTGTTGCTGTATTAAATTTTACTTTTACGCCTCTTATGAAAATTCCGGCTGAATCACTATGGAGTGTTAGATTATGAAAGAAACACCGGACTGAATTGCTTACTCTTTGGTGCCTTGATTTCCAGCCTGATTCCAAGGGTTCTCCATATTTCTGTTTGTCCACTGATAAGGCAGCGTTTTGTTCTCCGCGAACTTTGTTCCGAATCCACATCTCCCTCTTTTTTTTGTTTGAATTCGTATTGCGTCGGAGCGCTTGCAGGAATAATTTCCCGGCTCCGGAGCAGCGATGTACCAAAATTATACCAGATACTTCAACCTCCGAGCCACTCTTAATTTGATTTATTTTTGGATCCGGGCCTCTCGTTCCCTTCTCGCGTAATTTAGTTTCGCTCACCCCTCGCAACCCGCGCCTCGAGCGAATTCCCATCCCCATTCTCCACCGCTTTCAACTTCCCTTTCTCTTTTCACTCCGTTATCCTTTTCTCGCTCTCGCTTCCCTCTTTTCTCTCTCTTTCTCTCTCCCACACTTTCTCTGCCGACCGCCCCTCTCCCTTCCCCTGCAATGCTGTTTGTAAAAAAAGGCCTTCGGCACCACCTGGCGCACTTGGTTCATCTTCCAATCCATTCCACTCTCCCACCTTTCTGCAGTCCCCATCCATCTTATCCACCGAAAACTTATGTATCCATTCTCATCTCGCCCATCATCTTCTTCTCCGACTCACCTACTCAGCATCTTCGATCTTGTTTGGGTGAACATTCAACTTCATAAAAGATTTAAGTTTCTCCTGGTGAATAGTATTAATAAACTCTTCTCGGGCTCTGCACCAGGTGATTGGCTTCATGTTTGCCGACGTTTGACGTTGCTTGGTGTTTACAATCTGACACGGACAGAGTAACTCGCCTTGAAAATAGAAAACAAGTCTTTTTCCGAAACGTCGGCAAACATGAAGCCAATCACATGGTGCAGAGCCCGAGAAGAGTTTATTAATTCAACTTCATCTTTATGACCATACTCTACCCTCACTGCCCCGCATTTATACATCTACATATTACCCTGCAAGCCGCTGCCTGGGTGTGTGTCAGGGGGTGTTAGGTCACTAGCCATGTAAAGGTGTAATTTTTTGGGAGATGAAATGGTGATATGTAATATGGGAGTGTATTTAGTGGAACTCAATTTTTATTGTGGTCGCTTATTGTGCGCGGAAAGAACGAGTTTTTGCACCTATCTGTTCAGCAGTGTATTTCTCTTATGTTATCGCAACTGTCAGACCTAGAGATTTATTTATTTATTTATTTATTTATTTATTGTGTTTAATGTTCGCCCAACATATACATAATTATAGGATGAACAATCCAAAAGTATAAGTACAAAAATTAAAAATAAACTGTGATGAGTCATGATAATATTCTCTACGTCGCTCTGAAAAATATCAGTTCTGAATTTCTCAAGCAACCTAACCCTAGCATGTAGCCTCCGAGTCTGTAGGGGCTCCCACCTTAATCCCTCTAAAAGTTGTGAGACACTGTATGTACACCGTAGCCGTTTGAACGAGGGGCGCTGCTTTACTTTGTATTTTATTAATTTTTTGGTTAAATCTATTAGACCAGAGTCCCAAATGCTCGCGGCGTATTCGAGATGTGGCCTAACCAGGGCGAAGTAGCATCTCTCTTTGACTTTTTTATTCGAGAACCCTCCTATTATACGTTTAACAAAACCTAGTTTCTTTAATGCTGCGCCATATATGTTCTGTATGTGTAGTCCCCACGATGTATCAGAATTTCAGACTTGTGCTGACCTGCAAGGCGGTTGGATCGATTTTTTATGAAGTATTGCATGTGTGGTCATACAAGTGCAATTAATCGTTAAAAGTGAAAAAAATTGCTTTTTAGCCCTATGGTTTTCTGCCAGGTAAATGTTATAAGACATTAACTCCGGCGTTACTCTTTGGAAATCGGTAATATTCTTCATAACAAAAAAAGTAACTTAATCAGAATACTCACACAATTTCTCTAACCGACCCGAATAATATGCCATTTTCAAGGTACATGTTTTTAGAGTGGTCCGCTTTTATAGATATCCAAGGAATTAGCTACTTTTGATGTTGCTGTGGTCTATACGTCGACATATCTGGGGATGACTCCACACTTAGGGATTGAGTCTTGAAATACATGTTTAGGGTCGCCACTCGATTTTTGGCTGATACCTTGATAAAGAGATACGTCTTATCAGCTACATTAGCACAATGCATTCAGAACATAAACTACAGAACGTAGCGTACCATCTTACCACTGGAGTGTACCGCCGCGGAGTGTACCACCCTAAAACTATGTATGTACCTTAAAAATGGTATTATATGCCGAAACCTGGGACGGTTTGACAATTTAAGTGTGGAATCAGATTTAGTTGCCTATTTGATTATGAATATCAAGAAAAAGTTACTTGAGCACGTGGCCTTGGTGTACAGGGGATATGTTTCGTAAACATTCGGTTACATGTGTACAGATTTTGTGTAATCGCGAAATAATACTTTTATTATTATTATTTAATTAATCGTATATTACAAATATTAAGGTTTCATGCGGAGGCAGAGTATTTTAAAAGTATCATATCTCAATATAAATTTGTCCAAGTATCGCATTCTGCGCTGGAAGACTCATTGCATGCTTAAATTAAGGGTAAAGGGTAGTTGCGTCGTTTCCATTTCATCCTATACGGCGAGTTCCAGTGCATAAACTCGTGCAATCAAGTGAAGTGTGGTCCAAGAATTTTATTATAACTTAAATTATAATCAATAAATCAATCACTCACGATCGTGTCTCGCGTCACCTGAAGTGGAGCTCTGATCCTCAAATGCATTTTAGCCAGCGTCCATATCACCCGATTTTGCGTGAGAGGAATAAAATATACCCAGGAACTTAAGAGGGTTGCCCGTGAAAATGCGAGGAACAGTGAATGACACGCTTTATGAGCTGAGTGATGGGTTTTTAGGCTGAATATCTGCAGCTTTTATGGCATATTGTTTTTATGAGAGAGTCATAAAATTGAGATGTCGGAGGGTAATTTTTCGTCCTTCTCCCTTGACGAGGTTAATGCCTCAGCGGTGAATAAAAGGAATCGCTTGTTAAAGTAAATGTTTATCATCTTGACTACTAATTCATTGTAAAAAAAAGAATGCAGTATTATTCTCAACTCATTTCCTACCTCTGAAAGGCATATTTTTTCCTTTGAGCTAAGTCTAGCATATTTCACTCGCTGAGCTTCACGATCTTTCAAAATTAATTTTGTTTTTCAGTATGTACCTTTATTAAATTTTTGTTTTCAAGTGCTTTAATTGATTTTCATTAGAAATTACGCTCTTTTTACCTCTGTTCTTGCACAAATTAATGCATTGTATTAATCATTGGTGATCAATTTATGCTTTCCATGTTTTATGTGCGCACCCTTACTGGACGCTATCCAATCATATAAGGTTCTCATTTCAAGGTAGTTACTTGGTTTGAAGATTACAAAGAGAGAAGGGATTAATTTGTCATGCTATTAATTTTTGGACGAATGTTTTTTTCCGATCAATTTGGGCTGCTTGCAAGCATGCAGTTTTTTATTTCTTGCATTATTTTTTTCTTTTGTTTGTTTAACTGTGTGTTTTCTCCCATCCACTTTCGAAATATTCAGTTAATGATACGTTGATTCAATATACTTCCGTATAACTTTTCGCTTTTACTTCCTTTTCGACACTTGTAAGTGATTTTGATGTCAATTTACGACATGATAATATACTAACTATCCTAATTAGTCAATTTTACACTAATTGATCAAGTTTTTATTATTTAATCACGTACTAAAATATTCAGTAATCTGGGTAAACTAATGGAGCGATACTTCCTCTGTATGTCAGAATTCGTATTTTAATGTATTTACAGAGTATATGAAGTTTTGTTTTAGCATGTATGTCAGTTTTTGCTCCCATGAAATGTGATACCTCTCATGCATTATGTACTTGAACCTTCGTTCATTCACGTCTACTTGGGAGTTGACTATACTGTAATGCATACTCAACGGTTTGTTGATTTTATTTCGGGTAGTGTCACGCCATCTGACCTATGTTCGCGCGGTGTCCGTAAAACTCATAGAGCGTTTTTGAAATGATATGGGAAGTTGTAGTATCACTATTTTCATTTGTTAATAGTAGACCCCTTGCAAAAAGACATCGAAGTTTTGTAAAATTCGTTTCATCTCGACAAATTTTAGGCAAGCATTCATTGCCCCACAAGCCAGATCTTTCAGAATCCTTTTCTCCTGCAGTGTTATGCTCCCAAGCCAAAGACGAGGTTTTCGTGTAGAGAGATAATATGCAGCACTATTTAATCCCCATGTACCCCATGGCTGTTGAAAGTCGGAATATCCTAGAACTTGCTTCGCAAGCGCCCATGTCGTACTTAGGGGAAGTTCCTTGTATTCGTTTCGTCGGAGTAAGCGTGAACGGGGGAAAGGCAGCTCAATTAATCTGGGGGCGTCATTATTCCATCTCGAATGACATAATTGCTTGTTTGCCACTTCGATTTGATTTTCTTATGTTGATTATTAATCTTGTTGAAATGAGTTCTCTCATTTAATATCCATGAAACTGATTCTAGTCATTTTTAGATTGCTATTTTTTCCCTATCTTATTACGATTCTTAGGGACTCAAACTAATTATTTCCTTCTTCTGTTGCATACGTGCCATTTATGTTTTCTTCAAATTCAAAATGAAATAAAGGAAAACTCATTCATCATTCAACACATGCTAAATTTATATTGAAAATAGAACTTTTGTTTGAAGGTATTATGAGGAGGCAGTTAATAGCTGTCGATACGAGAAGAGATGGTTGTGCCATTTTAGAATGAATTATCCTGACGAAGAGGGATGAGAAAATTTTCTGAATGTTAATAAGTGGAGGTAAATGTATATGTAATTGAGAAGGAAATCGTCAAAAAATGAACTTAAAAAATGAAATGAAAGGGTCATCTGTCAATGTTCTCAATGTGATCTCTCCAAAATAATCTCTGACCATTAGCATGGAATAATGACGCTGTAAATTTGTTTGGAATTGTGACAAAGTGATGTTATAATCCCAGTCCCTATTCTACAGTGAAAATATTCCGCAAGGTGGTAGATGTGGTAAATTTTGATTGATGGAGAAGGCATTGCGTCATCACGCTGTAGCCTGACAGCCGATATAACATCCACATTGGTTATCCCTGTTCATACTGTGCTTGTCATTTGATTGTTCGGACGTGTGGACGTATAGGCGAATATCAAGCGATAGCATCTATCTTCCTTTGAAAATTCGAGGTTAGTTATTCTACAAACATATTAAAATTACTTGGTGCTGTTGATATAACTGGATTCCTGTTAGGGTTTTTTTTGCTGGAAATACGGATTATGTGTCTTCATTTTTTTCCAAATGGTGTGTTGTGCTCCGTTCGGTTTCAATAGTCGCCAATTCTTTAAGAAATACGACCATGCTCTCGCAAAATGTCACTCTCTGTGCAGTAAAAAATATTTTAATCACAAAATTTACGCATAAAAACGTCTAAATTGCGTACTACCCTGCGAGCCACCGCAGGGGCGAGTGGCTGGTGGTGTTAAGTCACCAACAACACCAACAATAACACACGAACGCAAACACCCATGCTCTGAGCGATGATAATTCCACCCAGGCGAGATTCGAACCCGCGACCCTTGGATTAGTCGGCGAGGACTATACCCCGGACGGGGTAAAGTTCTCGCGAGTCCTCGCAGTCCCGGCGAGGACTTTACCGGGGTCTGTCAACAGAGGAAAATTAGGGTTGATAAAGATGGCGAACAGGCAACGCCCAAGTTACAGCTTCTAGCTGCCATTTCGAGCGCTCTCTACATCTTCCTCAATGGTTTAGCTTGAAGTATTAGCATTAATACATAGAAATGTATACTTACGTGTGATGTTTGGATGCTGATTGTCGTAATGGAGGGGGAAAAACAGGCAGGCAGAGAAGAGGGATTAAACGGAAAATATTTTTACGGGCTTCATTATTACAGTATTGTGGTAACCATGTTATATGACAGTGTACATTTTATGTTTGCCGGTAAAACATCTAGTTACATGCATATTTATTTATGAGCTATTTATTGCGTAAAACATTGTGGGGAAATTATATTTATGTGTGTCCTTCCAGGGAAACGGTGATGCTCAAACTTCCCTTTCAAACTTCTGCAGTGATTTTATAGAGAAATATTTAAAGTTTAAAGAAAAAGAAAATTTATTATGTCGTTGAAGTTAAAAAGAGATTGAACGCCGTAGACGAAAGGAGGGAGGCAAAATGACAGGCTAGCGGAGGAGAGATTTAAAAAGGAAAAATACTTATACGGAATTTATTATTACTGTATTACGGTAAGTAAATATATGCCAGGGTAATTTTTTTTAATTTTGCCGGGAAAACATTTAGTTGCATGCATATTGTTTATGAGCTGTTGCTTAAAACACTGTGGCGAAATCATTGATATTTATGAGTGTTCCTCCAGATAAATGGAGTTCCTCCACGGAAAGATTCCCTTTCAAACTGATGCATAATGATTTTCGAGATAACTATTCATAGAAATTATGTCGTTGATGCCGAAAAGATATTGAACGTCGTTGCAAATGGTCCATATACTGTTAACATGTCACAGTTTCGTCATTGTTTAACGACTTCCGTCGCATATTTGTTTTAAACAAAACGGCTAGCTTAATTTGGACCAAGAAACATTTATCTTGGGTATTCTTTTCTCTTCCGCCTTGCTACGATGTATCGCGAAAAATCCCTCATGTTTATAGCGGGTTATAAATTATCCGTTGTCGAAGCGCTCTCTTTTCCTCGAGTCAGATCCAATTCCCTCAACTCCACCCCTTCCCCTTGTCCCATCCTTCCCCCATCCCATCCTACGCTCTCTGTGCCTGCAGCCGCTCCCTCCTTCCACATTTTACACCCCTCCCTTCGACGCTCCTCTCCCTAATCCTCTACCCTCTTAGCCCTCAGAAACCTCACCTGACAGCCGGCGTAAATTATACCGGGTGAAAGATTTTCGCGAGCTCTAAAAATAAGAAAGGCATTATTTTATTTTTTTTAAGGGATGGTGTTGATGCTGGAGCCAGGAGGTGGGCGGCTCGGGGAAAATTGGGTTACGGGCGAGGAGAATGGAGGGAAGGGTATTTGGTTTGGTTGCGGATTGAGGCGGTGCAGAGGGCAGGCTGAAAGGCGGATGCCGTCTTCTAAAGGTGTCCAAGGTGCCGTAGGAGTGATGGCTTACGGCGTCGAATCGTAATAGGTGAAATGGCGAAGGTCCGGGCGATGCGTGCATTGACTGAGGTGTCTCTAACTGAAGGGTTTCGGGGAGAGTGTCTGCAATGGTTTGGTGAGAATAGAGGAGAATCGTGGAGTCGGATATTCGGAGTGGTGTGTGGTTTAGGGACGGTTAAGGGAGAATGGGACACATCGGCGCTGGGACGTTTCCACGCAGGCCATCTCGGCGAAGCCGGCTTTTCGGTAACGACTCGGCTAACGACCTGTCTAGATCTTTTAAAAGCACTCTAAAAATAATAGATATGTAAAGAAATGTTTTTCCGTTATGAAAGATGTGAATATGACAAAAATAGATCAGTAATAGTCAAAAAGACTACCCTGGGCATGACTGCTCCGGTTATATTATAGACTTATAGTTCGTGGAATTATGCATGCATTATCACGCTTTTGTTTCATCTCGAGGTAAATGTTGATAATTGAGTTCCTAATTGTTTCAAAAAGTTTATATTTGAGTCCTGTGGTCTATAAAATGAAAAAATATATTTATGTTGTTTTGTCGTTTGATATTTATCCAAACGCTCTCTATTTCTTTGTCGTCTTATATGTGAGCGGTACAATTCAAATATGATTTCACTACTATGAATACTCCTTCGCCAGTCCTATCTATCGTTATCAAAGCAACGATTAAAAATTAGACAATCGTTTATGTAAATTGAAAACCAATTTACTTTCAGACGATTTTGTAAAAAAATTTACTAACTCCTTAATTATACGGTATATCAGATCATGAGAATGTTTGTGGGGAACAGGCTGCGGTAGAGACGGATTTTAAATGCCAAGGCAATCTCTTCTATTTTTTAAACATTTAATAATACTATCACTTGTCGTATATCATATGGAAACGGCCTGCGCCGAGACGGTCCTGCGCCGAGATGGCCACACCGAGGTGTCCTAGACCCCAGTTAAGGATAGTCGGGAGTACATCAAGGATTTTATAAGGGGACGGTTCGACTCAAAGGGGTTTTGGAAAAGGTTTGGACTGGTGACCAGTTGTCAAAAATAGGATGAGGTGGGATTGGGGGAGACAAGTCCCTTGAATGATAGGCTGGCGGAGTTGGGTCTTTTCACCGATGAAAAGGCATTTTTTTCTGCACGGCGCTAAAGGAATAGTTTTCAGTCGTCCCCTTTTGTGCCGATAAAAATGTTCTTTTTCGTCACACAAAAAAGCTTAACCAATCAATAATCGTTGGTTGATTTATTTTGCTCGTGCCGTAAGTATCATTGTTGGCCACATGTGGATATACGGAAATCTATTCATTTGAAGTTCAATTGCCATTTCCTTGTTTACTCAAATCAGAGATTAGATTAAAATTTTACTGCTGATAGTCATCAAGTGTATTTTTTGACATTCATCCAAGCAGTATTCCTAGCTGTATTAGTTTCTTGTCCCACCTATAGCTAATTTTTTCACGAGTAATCAATCGTTGTGGAATGTTCCCGTTAAGTGAGTGATTTTCTGAGTAGTATTAGTATAAGAAATGGAAGATCTTTATATAATGGTGAATGTTCTGAAATTATTTATTTATGTGGGTCACCACTTGTCCATCAAAGCCTTCTTAAACCGGAAGACCATTTCTCATGACAGTGCTGCTCGTTCCAAAGTAAAATCCGAGTAGTCCTCTACCTGTATTCAATTGAGTTTTTTTAGTTGGCTCAATGTTAGTGGTCATTGAGATTAATATGTGTTGATTTAGTTTGAGTACTGTGGTCATATAATTTGGATTAAGTATCTACGTATCTATTTCAGTTTTATAAACATTCCTGTTATTTGCATCTAGTTCTTAGAGTTTGAAGCGTCATTTTTTTCTCTAATAAAGTATGGATATGCCGATGTGTCGAGAGCTGTCACTTTAATCCATTTTACAACCACAAAATTACTTTACGCATATCTTCTTTCATTTCAAGCGTCGGTATATGTAAATAACATAAATATTTTAGCATTTCGTTGAAATGATATAAGTTGTTACGCCACAAAACCCGTATGGAAAGAGTTTATATTTTTTTAACCAAATTCTTTGCTAAAGTGATGAAATGCATTGGGGATATAGTCAAACAAGTCACTCCGTAGGGGCACTCGTGCATATATCAAAGGAGTACCACTGCTCCGTAATCAGTTCCTGGATTAAAATTCTCTTTAGTGAATCCAGCTTCATATTGCGAGATCTTCCGTGGTCTGATTTTATGACGTTAGCCAAAATTTTCAATTTTTTTCTCTCTTAACGATGAGCGGAATCTACTTTGATCGACTCACAAAGTGAGGAACGAATTTGGGATAATTGTTTCCCCATCGAATGTTGGCTCGTCCTACCTAACCTCCTCTTTTCTGTGCTGACAATCGTGATTCTGCGGGCGGGTCGAAAGATGTGGCGGGGGAAACCGCGCGACTCAAGCCCAGTGCTAATGAGCGGATCTAGTATAGGTGCGTGCAATTAAGTGGGGAGCGGCCCGCCGCCGCCGCTAAGTAAGTGCGCGAAGCAAGAGACAAAGGATGCAAAGACTGCGGGTCGTGGCTGAGGTAAAGGGAACGGGAATCCATGATATGGGGCTGTCTAATTGTGATATTGTACCATACTGGGAAAGGAATATGGGACGCCATTGGCCTGTTAAGAATAACTGGAGAAAGGTATATAGAGAGAGGAAAAGGAATGGCACTTTGTTTTATTGATCTGGAAAAGGCTTTTGATCGGGTTGAATGGAATAAAATGTTCGAAATTCTAAAAGAGAAGGGGTTGGTATGGAAGGAGAGAAAACTCGTTAGAGAATTATATATGAGGCAAAAAGCTGCATTAAAAATAAATGAGGATAAAAAAAATGACATAATGGGTGGATCTTGGTAGAGGAGTAAGGCAGGGATGCTGTCTGTCGCCAACCTTGTTCAATATGTTGAGGACATGATCCATAAATCTTTTGATGGGAGAGAGGAAGGAGTCAGTATTAGAGGTAGGAAGATAAGAAGTATAAATTCGCAGATGACATGGTGATATTAGCAGATGATATGCAATCACTTCAAAGGTTGATAAAGGTTTTGGAAGAAGGGATGAAGGAATATGGGATGAAGATAAACCTAGGAAAGACAAAGGTGATGCCAGTAAACTGTGAAAATTATACGAGTGTGAAAATAAATGAAGGTGTAATAGGAAAAGTTAAAAGCTACCGGTACCTAGGAACGATGGTGACAGACGACTGGAGAAGTATTGCCGAAATAAAAGCAAGGATAGCAATGGCAAAAGAGGCCTTCAGTCAGAAGAAAAACTTGTTATGCAATGAAAGCCTGGATCTGGAGCTGAGAAAGAGACTAGCTAAATGTTATTCATGGAGCGTTTTCATGTATGAATGTGAAGCGTGGACATTAGGTAAGAGGGAAAGGAATAGAATAGAAGCTTATGAAATGTGGATGTGGAGAAGGATGGAAAAAGTAAGATGGGTAGATAAGATGAGAAATGAAGAGGTTTTGAGCAAAGTAAAAGAAGGAAGATCGCTCCTAAAGGAAATAAGGAAAAGGAAAGGAAACTGGCTGGGCCATGTGATGAGAGGGAAAAGTGTAATAACTGTGGCTCTTGAGGGTTCAATTGAAGGAAAGAAAAAGAGAGGAAGGAGAAGAATTAAATCGGTGGATCAGGTGAAGAACATCAGCTATGATGAAGCGAAGAAGGAAGCTCGGGACAGAAGCGGATGGAGACAGCAGTGGTGTACGGGACCTGCCAGCAGGCAGAACACCAGATGATGATGACCATACTGGGGCGCGGGGGGAAACGGTGCTATTAACTCATGTCCTCTGTCTTCTCGCTTGCGTGGGAATGGGGGTTAGCATTAAATATCAACAAATGCACCACAGTTAACTTCATGCGAAAGTCATCACAAAAATGCCATACCAATACTGTGGGTGGAATAAACATAAAATCTTCAGTTACAGTTTAATATCTTGGAATTTCCTTAACTTCTGAAATATCGTGGGGATTACACATATAAGACACATGTGGCACAGCATTAAAGAAACTAGGTTTTGTTAAGCGTGTAATAGGAAGGTCCTCGGATGAAAAATCAAAGAGAAATGCTACTTCTCTCTTGTTAGGCCACATCTCGAATACGCCGCGAGCATTTGGGACCCTGGTCATAAAGATTTAACCAAAAAAATTAATAAAATACAAAGGAAAGCGCGCGCTTTCTTAAAAACGACTGCGCGCGTACATGTAGTGTCTCACAACTTTTAGAGGGATTAAGGTGTGAGCCCCTAGAGACTTCGCTAGACTTAGGTTGCTTGAAAATTTCTGAACTGATGTTTTTCAGAGCGACACAGAGAATATTATCATGACTCACCTCCACATCTCTAGGCCAGACAGATGCGATAAAATAATGGAAATACACTGCCAAACAGAGAGGTACAAAAGCTCGTTCTTTCCGCGTACAATAAGCGACCATAATAAAAATTGAGCTCCACTAAATACACTCCTATAATGCATGTCACCATTTCATCTCCCAAACACTTACATCTTTACACGGCTGGTGACCTACCACCCCCTGTTACATGCCATGCGGCGACTCGCAGGGTATACATGTAGATTCGCGAATGTTGGTTATTTTATAGATGTAGATGTATACTGATAAAATATCTTACTAGTTAGAAGTAATTAAAAATTTTAGTCGCTTTCCTTAGCATCAACCGATTCTTATTTAATAGTTTCCTTGGAAGAGATATTTATTGCTGTACGTCATACCTATTCCCTATGACTTTTTACCTGCAGGTAAATGATTTTTATCTATATTATAATGTTTCTAGTAAACCACGCAAAATTTAATATTCCAGTCCTCTGTAATTCTTAACTTCGTCTTGAAACCGTCAAATTGAAACTGTGTGAAGAAAGTCTAATATGACTTATTGGTGGTGGAAAGAGCGAGAAAAACTGAGGCTGAGAGCTAGGTAAATAGTAGTTTGAAAACTTTCGATATTTAAAATAGCATCACAAGGCCGCATGGCTAGATTTCCTAGGACACCGGTCATTAAACCCGTAATTCTCAGCGTCATCGCATGATTCCATCAAACATTTCTTGTTCTTAACTGACCTAATTACTCTATTTTGCAAATTTACGCAATGAAGCATTTCTAAAAATTGGGTTTTTATCCAAGTGCCGAAATATTGAGCTAAATCAATTGACTCTTTAAAGTTTGTGGCCTCAAACAAATCCGGTGTTAGTGGGTTAATAGGAAGGATATGGGGAAACAGGTTGGTCAGGGGAAAGGAATGATGATTGAGGTGAATTTTAACGGCTCATGTGCTTCATTCTCTTTTTGTGGGTCAAAATGATACTTTTGAAGGATCAGTTCTATATTTTTCGTGAACTCTCATAAACAATTAATTTCATGCGCAAGAGTAGGTTTGCCAATTTATGAACCTGACTCACTTCTCTAGCATTTGGAAGAGAGGAGCGAAACTAAGTATGTGTTGTGGAAACGTTTTATTAGTTTCATCGAAGTTTTGCGAAAAAAAAGGTATCAAATTCTCGTCGACACATTCTGCTCAAAGGTGTAACTCAGTCCTAACCTTAGCGGTGGAAGTTGAAAAAAAAGCTCTCGTTCAATATGTAATAGATTTGCGAGCACCCAAGTGAAAGGTTCACACGAACGGGTTCGGTTAGAATCCATAAATACATAAATCCCAATAGGAAACGCGTGGAAATCGAATTGGGTCAAACGATTTCTGAAAGGTATAAGAAGTGATCGAATTCGAGCGTTGAGGAGAGAGAGGTTTGGGAAAGAGGAAATTTTCGCCTAAAATTCTGTTCCATTTGAGAGGAGGGCACGTGAATCGAGTGTTGGAATAAGCAAATTGAAGGGGATGGAAAGGATGTGAGGGAAGGTCGCGAGAGACGTCAAATGAAAGGAAGGGACAAAAGCCGTCGGGGACAGAGATAAATAGTGAAGGAGAGGAACTGATTGATCAAGCGGTAGTTTTACGAAAGGGGAAAGGATTTTGGAGTCGAAGAATCCTTTGAAAGGCAGAAATTGAGGAATATAAAGGCTTCTTGGTGGAGCAGAACCACTGATAATCCCAAAATCAGTTTCTCTAGATTCAATTTTATGGATCAATTTGTCTCTCCCTAAAAGTCCATTATCTGACCGCCTTTGACGAAGTTATTACACGTGCTTACTTTTGATTTTGGAGGATTTATTTTCATGCAAATACTAGATGAAAAACGTATGAGCGGCAGTGATAAAGGAGGTTACTCTTCTCTAAATATTTTTTATTATTATAGATAAATATAACAGCAAATATTTGGTCAAAACTACCATCAGTTCAGTGATATGTTTAGTGTTTTAATTTAGGAAAAGGGCTGAAAGACCTTTCACGTTCTCAGCGTGGACCGAGTACAACGGCTATTTTTTGTTACCATCACTTCGAAATATCCTCTGCCATTCCAATAATAATCATCAGTTTCTCAGTGTGTCCTTATGAAGTTTAACTCTGTGTCGCATTTTAGTCATAAATACACTCTTGTCCTATACTGTAGCACTATGCTGTAGTTAGTATTCATATAATTTCAGCTTTAAATAACGGCCAAGTGATTGTGGTGTCTAGTGATTGAATGTGCTTTTGGCTGATCAAGGCGAGGAATGAAGTGGTCTGTTAGAAATTTTATTCATTTTTCCCGGTGATTGACTAAGAAAAAATAGTTTTCCACAAAAAAATATGTTTATGGATGACAGGATGATTTTAGTGTAGTTGTGTAGCAGTGGTGGGTGAGATTCTGAGGGACTGTAGACGTCATGGGAAAATGTGATTGGAGATATTTAGGGCATTCATACAATTTATTTTATCTGCAACCAATGATATGTCATTATTTTAGTTAGCTGTTTATCGAAAATGGGCTATGTCTATCGAAAATGGGTAACTATGCGCGAACACTTTGATATTTTCTCGCCGTCGATTGCCTGATGCCTCAAAACTTGCCTCATAATACTTGTTCTTTCTCTTGCTTGTTAACCTCCTCCATGACCAAACAACCAGAAGACTTATGTAGTAGCTAAAACTTCTCTGTCATTGAAAGGACGGATGTAATATTGATGATAATAAATTATGAAAGCTGTGGATTTTCAAATTCAAGTAATTGGAAAGTTTATTCTCCCTCCATTTCGCCTAGCTTTGTCCCTTATATAATGTGCATGTTCCTGTCGTTAAGCCATAACTACCTACATGAGTGATTCAACTTTTGACAGTTTGATCCCTGTATCCGACGATAAATGACGCGCCTTCTGTTGTTGACAAGATGTAGTCACAAAAATACTTAGGAAGCAAAATTCACAATAAAGTGGTTGAAGATTTCTGCAGAAACGTTATTTCAAGTCAAATTGTCCTAATCATGCCGAATCGCTTGTTGGTAGCATTCTTTAAATAGCTAAGAATTTGAGAGCTGAAGTATAAAAATAATGTTTTAAAAACCAAGGTCATGAGTGAAAGAATACTGCTGGAAAGTAACTTTATTCTGTATTAATTTAATTGCACATTTGCTCATTGCATTGCGTCCACATCAGGGTCAATCTCATGTGCCACTGACCCCTTAATGATCTATCTGTTAGGATTCCCTTACTCCTTGTGAAGGTTTGATGCCAAATTATTCTTGCGAAATTGAAATGATTCAAGTTAGGATATCAAACAAACGGAAAAATCTTTATTGCATGCAAAAATGTAAATGTAAAATTTGTACTGAAATGTCAAATTTCTACAAAAATATAAAATGTGTATGAATGTACTGAAAATTAGATGCTAACTACAATTAATTTTTAGCCATGAGAAGTCTTTCTTCAAAGAGATGTTGACATATTATCGACAGTGAATAATATAATGCGCTGGAAAATCATACCACCTAAGGATCTAAATGTAAGAGCTGGAACTGCTCCTTAACCAATCCTTCGGAATATGTATAGAATGTATTCAGTTTGTAGCAAAAATCACACCTGTGACAAAATAACCTATTTTTGACGCTGTGACACGGTCGGAGCTGTGACGAAAAATCTCCGTCACATGCCAACCTTTGCTCGATTTCATGTATCGTCGCTACTTTTATCTGCCGACTCATTTGCGTATTAGTGTAGCCCCGCTTCTTATGGCATTGGTATGCCATGCCGCGGTTTATAATTCATTAGAAATATCATCATTCTAAGCCATTGTAAGCCAAGAAAATATAAGGCGACAACTTTCCGTGTGAAAGTAAATTTATATTTTTGCAAAATAAATTTTTTCACCTCACCCACCAATTGCGCGCAGTTTGACAATAAATTAGGTTAATAATAGTATTTTTGTTGTAAATTATGGTTAATTTTCTCGTATTAAGATGAATTTCAATTGCACCGCGGCAAATATGGGCTACTTGCTTCTTTTAGAACTATTTTTTCAACGTATACCCAGCACAACTGAATCATTCCATTTGGGCGATTTCGCTCTATAATGGTCATAGCATTTTCCTATTATATTTGACTCTATGACTCCACCTATTATCCCTTTATATCTCTGGTGTAGGGCGTATAAATGATATTAACGTTCATTGCATTACAAATTCATCCATTCAATACAAATTTAAATACCTTACTAAAATGCCTTTCATTCCATTTCTTATCAAAATCTCATGATGCAGTATGCGAGTAAATCAACGGTATGTGCTTTGAAACATGGATGGTGAATAAATTCTTTTCCGTCCTTGGCAACTTGCTAGCATATCCTCGGGCCTTTACTTTTCTTTCGACCCCATCAAGTTCAACCCTTTCTTCACCCTTCTCAGTTCCACTTAAATATTCCACCGTCAGCGGAATCTAAACCCGTCAAACCATCCCGTAGCCAAGAATTCCTGGGATATCCAATTGAAGGGCGTATGCATGAAGCAAATAGAACTGGAAGTGGCAAGCATCACTTCGGATGGGTGGGTGAAAGGGGTGGGAGAAGGTAGGAGGGGGAGTGGCAGAAGGCAGGCCGCTCAAGTTCGCAATCCTATCCGCAATTCCCTCACCCCATGAGAAACTTTTACATTCGGGAATCCCGAACTCTAATTTCAAAAGTGTGGCGGAGAGAGAGAACGGAATCCGGTTCTCCGAAAAATCGAGAATGAGTTGTAATGTAGTCACTCACCCTTCCTCCCCTCTGTTCCCCTCCCCACCTCTCTTCCACTCCTCCCGCCCACGACGCTTTCGGGAAGTGGAAGGTGGGTGGGGGGGGGGTAATCAGAGGAGAGGAAAGTTTTCTCATTCCACCACCAGAGGGGCAAGTGTTGGTGAGAGAAGGGCAGTGTGGGAAGAGTGGAAGTTTGGCAAATTTGTGATTCGTGCTTCGTCACATCCTGAAATATTTCTTCCCTATACACACTTGAGTCAATGTCGCAATGTCATTTCGATCGCCGGAGCGCGGGCCGAGAAGGGTTTGAATGAAAGGGTGGGAGAGGGATTCGGAGAACATTTAAGGGTTTTTTTTTTTTGGACGGTGGAGGGAAGGATCTGGTCTGGGTGGGAATAAGTGAAAAAAATAATGATTGGAAGAGGGAGGAGTGAGGTTGCGTGGATGAAAATGTGTGGGGGTTAAGGGGGTTGGTTTTTTAGGGTAGACGGAAACTGTAGGAGTGCATGGTGGCGAGTATGGCTGTGTCCTGGTGTTCGGGGGAAGGAGGAAGAGGGCAGGCATGGGAAAAGGACGACGAGAACGCTTTTTCGACAGTCTGGGGAGAGTGGAGAAGCAGACATAAAGTGTGGCGAGATGAAGTGAAAAATGGATGAGAAGGGAAGAGGGGAGAGTTGTCGGAGGAAAAGAAAAAAAGACGAGTTAAAGGGTTCGGAAAATAGAATGAAGGTGAGGATTCGAAATGAAAAAAAGGTGACGGAGGGAGATAGTGTTTTGTTGGCTCGGAAGCTTACGTTACCGTACGGGGCGAGAAAGGACCCATAAAACTCGAAGACAGTCCATTCTGTTGTCAGGTGCATTATTTTTAATTTGAATTTTCACGAACATTTTCGCCTCAGGTATGAATAAAGGAGTAATTAATTTATTTATTAATTAATGTCTGGCCAAGGTGGTGTACTAACTTGAATTGATTACTGTGTTATTACTACTCCCGTTTCTCAGTTTGTTTTAAAGCCTAACGGTCTGAAGATCTTTTTATTTTTAATTGGTATTATATTGTTTATTTTCTAACTAAATTGCTGGAGTAACCCAGCCTTGCCAACTTAATAGTTTTATATCTGAGGAGAATGTAAGAGCTATGTAATATACGTTAATAAATTCTGATTTCCTTATTAAAATTTATATTTATTCCTCTTTTTAAGATTTCCTGAAAAATGTAATGCAATAAACAATACAAATGTGAGTGCAATTTTTCACCGTCCGCTGGGAATTCGTCGAAATGCTCTGCATGTAATCATGTTATCGAAGTTGGCATCAATTAAAACTTATCATCCAAGGAAGTTCTCCCTTAAACGGATCAAAAATTATTTTCGAGAAACTTAGCAACTCAGGGGCTTTGAATTTTCGTCCCTAATGTCTCCTTTACGGAAAGCCAAGTCGTTGAGCGTGCGTCAATTTCTTCCTCTAGACGTCATTTATTTCAATCTACTCATTCGACTACGCATTTCCGTTTCTTTCCTCGGTCGGGATTCCTTCGGAGAAAAAATTCTCGATGCCCTGTTCCTCAGGATTTTCAAAAAACTGTATTACGACTGATTATTATTTATGGGACTCAAAGACGAGGTAGGTATTTCTTTATTTTAGACCTTTTTGCTTCCGTCGTTTTATATCCACGTGCGCGCCGGAATAACTGGACCGGGACGGGTGCCCTGGGTCATCCCTGAGGCGCCGCTGGCACGAAAACTCCGGTTTGCAAGAGATTCACTGCGCGGAGTGAGAGGGGAAAAACAGAAGAAAAGTGAGGAAAAAATGTGTGTTGGAATGGTGTGGGTGTGTGTGGGAAACGGAATGGGACAATGCAAAATGTAGGGATAAGAGAGTGAGATTGGACCGCGGGGTATACATATCGAAAACGGGAAATCGGTTGGCAATATGGGACTTGCAACCCGTAAATAACGACCAAATCACATGTTTTTGGTGCAACACAGCGTCGAAATCAGTTCGTCAATGCCTCACAATGTAGAATATCGCATCAAAATCGCATAGAAGCAAATATATCTGATGTGATGGTGCGTATCGATTCTTTCTCGTCTGTATCGTTTGGCTGAAAATAATTTCGTTACCGTGAATGTCACATTTTAACTCATAACACAGGCCATTATTTCCACATCGTATGGAATTTCGATGTATTTCTTTAACATGTTTTCTATATTCCTCTTACAGCATTTACCTTCTACGTAACAATTACGTTGCCTGATCTTTCTCAGTTATGTTGCACGCACCATGCTTTCACGAATCACGTGATCTTACACGGTATAAATCGTATTCGTAAATAGATTTATCGTGGGATATGGAGAATGAAATTGGTACTACAGTTAATTTGCTCATCAATGCCGTCATATTTATGCTATGAATAATCACCAAGTGATGCTGCAAAATTGCTTGGAGCTCATCGTCAGTCACTTGGCGGTTTCATCGTAGTGAAATTGTTTATTTCGCATCACTTATAAAAGTCTTTTCACATTTCGTATTCGTAATTTATTTCACATTTACATATGTCTGATTATCCCTTTTGCCTGTCAGTTTAACTCACTAGTTTACAACGTCTTAAAATCACAAATGTACGCTCAACAACGTTATGTTTCGTTGTGTTGAAAGCTTCCGCGGAGTTGTCTTGAATCACGATGGTTCGATCTAAAGAAGCGAGCTGGAACGCTCGCGAAACTGTCGGCAAAAAATGACAGAACGCTGAAGCAATCCCGTAAGCCATCATGATTCGACTTTATATTTCGTTATGTCTCGTGCAACGAATTATGTGTTCGTTGCATATTTTCCTTTAATTATGTTTACTTTCTCATATCGCTGAATGATGTTCCACCTCCCCGCTCCTTTTCGTCTCGCAAGCTCATACCGCATCCATAACGCGATAATTCGCCAAACGATGCACCGCTTTCGGCTATATTCCTTTTACTGCGACTGTATACGTGGAAGTAGCTTCCATGGCAGTAGCCTCGCTGGTCGCATGCATATGACACTCCGATTTGTAGGCACATGGCAGCGGAAGTCGATAGTTTCATAATCGACCACGTTTCGCACATGCGAAAAAAAGAGGCTGGCTTATATTATGACTGAAAATAGCATTTCGCGTATGCGATAAAATAGCCTCGCACAGGGTGAAGTGTGGATCTTGAGACTGCATGCGGCGATTAAAAATGTTAATAGTAAATCGATTAGTCGCAGGACTGATCATTCCCAAAATTGCATTCATATTATTGCATAGTGAAAATTGAGCAACTTCCACTGTGATAATATTAATTGCGACCGGTGTCGCTTTTTACAGCATCTTCAGGTGGAGCTTTTTACAGAATCTTCACTTGAAGATGCTGTAAAAGGTAAAAACGGTCGTAATAAATGTTCCCACAGAGGAAGTTGCTCATTTTTCGTAGCGCAGTTATGTACCGTTTCCACTCTATCTGGCCTGTAACCACAGATAATGTATGAACAATATTATTTATTTGTATATGGAAATGTTAATGCACAAGGTTATAATGCCAAAGTTGGAAAAGGTTAGCCTTATATCTGTTCAAGTATTGTATAATGGCTATAAAAATTGCAAAAAATTCACATAAGTATTGCAACGCAGTTATGCTCATTTAACCCTCTATGGACGAGAGAGTCGAATTTGTTACGTTTCAAAATCATTGAAATATCTGATTTCTAAGTGGCTTTTCCATATAGTTGCTGCACTAGACAGAATTGTAACGCTTTGGATTAAGTGTGTGGAAAGTTACGTCTCTTTCGGCGGTTTGTCAAACAATTTGAATAGATGAATGTGTGACGCTCTTCACTGGCAAGGGCGTGCCTGGTGGAGCTCTGAAATCAATAGTAACACCTGTCATATGAAGGAAATATTGGGAAAGTTTAAGGTAATGTTGAAGTATACCTTGTGTAAAAATTTATATGTAAAGTATTATTTTAAATTTAATATTTGCAGTACATATACGCCTCATTTCAAAATGAATGTTATTATCAAATCAACTGCAATTTTTATAAAATTCTTAAATAGCCCTTTTAAAAAAAATCAATATAGTAACAGTATTTTTTTCATGCTGATGTTTCATAATTCTGTCCATAGAGGGTTAATGTAGTTAGAAATCTACGAATGCCTGTAGTGTCAAACAGCGATGTAGAGTTATTGCCATATTTGGGCAATTTTTTAAATTGCCATGTTCATTTCATCTTTCATTACCTCAAAAAAGCGGAAGTTATGCTTAAGGAGATCAATGTCCGGTGCGAATCGTATCAAGATATCGATACTCTCGGAACTTCCGTATAAATCACCTTCCATGTGTGGAGCCGCCTTTATCAGATTTTGTTTGATATATCTCGAAATAGAATTTGTTCGATGCATTGAAACATTGAACGGCTCCAGAGAGAGAGAGAGAGAGAACGGGTTAAGCCTCCTTCATCAAATTATATGTGCGATGTATCTCGAAATAGGATTGTGGCCGATGTATCGAAGCATCGAACGGCTTCAGAGAGAGAGAGAGAATTGAGCTGCCTTCATCGAACTATGTGTTCGAAATATCTCGAAATAGAATTGTGTTCGATGTATCGAAGCATCGAACGGCTCCAGAGAGAGAGAGAGAGAGTTGGCGCGGTTGGAGAATCGGAGAGTAGAGAGGTGGGGAAGGGAGGAATGGAGAGTTGGTGGGGATGAGGTGGGGGCCGGCGGTTTAATTCCTCGTCTCCTTATGAGTGCGGGGGTAATTAGGGCTTCCCGGGGCGATGGGGTTAAAAGAGGGGGAGGAGGAGCAGAGAGGACGGGAGGGGCGGGAGTGGAAGGGGGCGGGAAAGGCGATGGGTTGTAGTAGTTGGGTGCCGCTCCCGCGGTCATAGTGTGAGTATTGATCGCCCTTCGCCGGGGCATGAAGGCGGAGAGGGGAGAAACGAGAGGTAGGAGAGAGTGGTGTGGGGAGGCAGAGGGGGGAGGAGAGGAGAGAAATATGAGAGGGTGAGGGAGAGGTCTTGCGGGAGAGAAGGCGAGAGTGGTGTGAGGTGTGGTGGGAGGGTAGGAGAAGGTGGGAGACGACTTTGTGTTTTGTAAGAGGTTAGTTGATGTGTGGGCGTGGGTGAGAGTGGTTACCGGCCTTCGTGCCTGAAGTTACACCCCCTGCCCCTCATCAGTTGCCCCTTACCAAACCACCTCTGCCACTGCCGAGGCGCCACCCTCGTGCTGCCATACCTCTCACCCCTTAAAGTCTCCTACACTGCTCTCCGCATAGGTGGGAACGGCGTGTTGGTATATCTACGTATATATGCAAAAAAAAATTGGCTAGGAGTAGGGTGGAATGAAAAAATGAAGAAAAAAAACCCGTCCGACCCTTTTATATTTCGGTTCAGAGAAACCCCTTCTACCCCTCTCCCTCCTCCGAACCCTTGCGTATCTTTTTTTTTCACCCATGTTTTGGCTCCACGTTCCTCATTTATTTTTCCCCTCTCTATCTCTCTCGAACTCGTCTCCCACTTCGACTCCCTCGTTCTCCATTACCGTCACGTTACACAGGCCACGGGCGTGGTAATATAGGGTAATCGAAAAGCAGCGCAGCCAATTAGAAACCTTGAAAAAAAAAGTATGCATCGAAAAAAATTAAAAGGAGCAGGAGGCGGAAGCGAAGCGAGATTTATTTTTGCAGGGAAGCCTCGCGAGTTATTCATTGCGAACGGTAGGGCGGGAAATTTTTGGAAACAGTTACGCTTGCAAAATATTTATCATACGAGCTCGTGGAATGAAAACGTGTTCGTCAAAACCCAATGCGGACTATTTATGTAAATCTTTGTCCATATGTTTAAATATGGCATTTATTTGACTATCTTTTGGTTTATCTTTTTATTTGGAGAATATGTAGGGTATGGACTTCAAAGCAATAGTGTGCTTTAGGTAAAGCACATTTACCTCTTCGAATCCATGAAAAAAAATTGCTAAACTCAAAGGCATATTCAACATTACCAAGACGTGAATGTTTATTGTACGTACTCTGTGAATTATAGAACATAATTCTGGAATGTGTCCTCCAGTCTATGTCAATATTCCACAGTAAGCGCACCTTGTGATCACTGTAATATTCCAAATAAATCCCCAGATCGATGCAGGGAGTGAAGCTATCCTTAGAATTCTAATTTGGGTTACCATGTTTTAAAAGGGATTTGGTGATATCAAAGCATATTCTGTGATTAGCTGCCTGTCAATGTAGTTAATGAACGGCTTTGTAAGGGCAGACTGCTAATCTTTGAAAGAGAAGCATGGTAATAGTTTGAAGTGCCCTCCTGTCATGTTGCGGCGGAAGTTTGTGATCGATTTCCTGTCTTGAAGCTACCTATTAGCTTACTTATAGCTTGAAGTGACCGTCGCGAAACAGTTTCATGGGGTAAAAATGATGCCCACGTTATTAAGCAAAATTTTCCGTGCGAGTTCTTTTCTCAAATTGAGAAATAAACAATGTTTGTCGATAATCTGTCCGCGACAACTATGCAGTGGCCTCCTCAGGGGCTTCAAGTGTAGCGTATTGCCACGGCAGAAATAGTTAATAAGGCGACACCTTGTGTTTGTACTATTAAAAAATACTGTAATATGCTTTACTCTCACACATATTCCTGCTCGAAATGCTTGGAAATATTTCTCTTTTAATGAATAGGTGTTTCCTAACGTTTATAATGAAGGATATAGATGTTGGCGAACCTAAAAAATACATTAGGCTCTCTGAGAACAATCACTAAATATATTGATTCCCAATCAATTATATGTAGTCATTATCGTCGATCTTATTGAGAAAAATGTTCCGATTTACTACGGGCTGATTTCTTGGTTATACTTCCAAGAAACAATCACATAGCGAGGAAATGAAACTCACTATCTGTAAGCTTGACGATCAATTTTTAAAAGTCTCTCGCCATGTTTAAGCATCAAGAAAGGTGCAATTGATTTTTTTTTCTTAAATTATAATCTCCGGAATAATCAAAATTTAAATTCCAGAAATTTAATGTTTTTCCCCTGCCAGTGAAAATGGTTCGAGGATTTTCTCCATTCATTTTTAATCCGCGGAAAACGCATTTATGGGTATTTTTTATTTTTTTAGCTAAGCGAAGTGATTGATCCGTTGTCCTTTAACCTTTGCGGAAAACTGTAAGTGCTTTCTTGATAGACAGGACTATTTTTAACAAAATTGTTTTCCGATCATAAAATGCTGTATGTAGTGATACATGGCGAGTGTGTTACTGTTTGTATGTAAAGACCTATTATGGTTGAATGTCTGGTGCAACGTCTCGCACTCATAGTTTCTTTCTTCTTATCCTTGAACAGGAAAGTTCAAGGCCGTTAAATGTAAATAGAAATTGTGGGATTGCCTTCTTTTTCTTGAGTTTGTCTCATCAATTCACTCCTTAAACTGTAAACATTGAATTACTGTCCAAGATTAAAGTTCAAAATTTAGAAATAGAATACACTGACAAAATTAATGATTTAGGTGTTATTGTAAATAAAACGCTAACCTGGGATGAACACATAGCACATATTTCTAATAAAGTCATTAAAAACCTGTACAAACTGAAAAGTTTTTGTAAACTGATGTCTTTGCCACTGAGACTCAAATTAGCTAAAACCTTACTTATCCCTCATACTGATTACTGTTCGTTGGTAATGTCCAATATTTCAAAATCTCACATACACAAACTGCAAAAAATACAAAACTGTGTAATACGTTATGTGTGCGATGTAGCATTTAATGAGCATATCACATCGTATTACTATGAATTAAAATTTCTTAAAATTGAACAAAGAAGGAAATTGCAAATGGGTGTGTTTATGCACAAATTATTAAAAACTGAAACTACCTCTTACATTTATCAGCCATATATAGATAATTTGGTCAAAAAACAAAAAAAAACACCAGAAATAATAACAAATTAATTGTACCCTGCCACAGAACGTCTATGTATCATAACTCTTTTTATGTAAATTCATGCATTGTATGGAATTCTATTCCGCAAACGCTGAAAAATATTAAGTCAACCGAAAGATTTAAAAAATGCTTGCTGTCTTATTATCTCAGTGTTAGTTAATATTTTGTTAAATATCTTGGATTAAATTCATGAATATGCTACCTTTGTGATTGCTACAATGTATTGAGCATGGAATTGTAATATTTGCTGTGGGCAAGTGCTGTGATTTGATAAGATTCTTGTAAATAGTGACATGTTTTCTATGTGATTGTTATTATTTTTTTTCTGAGTTGTAATTACTTATACCTGCTCCAAAGGAATTCTTTCCTAGAGCCAATAAATCTTACCTTAAAACACATCCGATACCTCTCAGAGCTCATGGTCTCTTCATCTACTTCCTTTGGTTCCTTAAGGTCAATTCAGAATTCACCCAGAAACATATCGTACAGACTTCGTAAATTTCTCACGCTGCCCGATTCCCCGACAAAGATTCAGCAGAAGTTTTTTCTTAATCGTTGCTCCAAATTTTATAAATATCTTCCCGAAAATTTATAAGGCATCTTATTTAGTTTTTCGCATACATTAAAAATGCTATAAATGGAATGTCTCATTTTTGTGATTGATTTTTAAACGTGCTTAAAAATTTAAAGCTTTTTAAGGAATTCATTGTAGTCACATTTTAGTACCATTTTCTCTGAGATCACATCTATCTATTCGAATCTCTACCGTTTATTCAGAGAACTGTTATTACATTTTATTCAACATTCTAAGCAATCTTTCAATCTGATATATAGATCGTTCCTTGGGTTATTCCTATAATAAAACAAATACATATTCTCTCATATTCCACATGTCTCCTTAGCAGTCCATGTTTTTTTCCTTTTAATCCATTTCCCTTTTAAGTATTTGTTTTGTTTTTTTTCTGCGTCAGTTTCCTTTCTATTTCTGACCTCACTCCTTTATCAATGAGACTCCTGAAGACCTACGGAAGCATCTCCATTTTCCTTCAATTGGTTTCCTTCACCACTTTTCGCGCTCCATAACTGAAAAATAAACTTTCGAATCTGCAGTTGGCGGTGGATATGCCAATATTTTTCACCTCCTCGATTCTAGGATTAAATTTACTGCTTCTAGACGGGGTCTGTCGTCAGGTTTTCTAGAGATGAAAATCATTTTTTCATCACCACGTTTGTATTCATTATATTTTAATCAAAATGGAGCTATGCGATAGCCAATCATTGACCTTTGCCTCACGGTTGAAATAGTTGTGGGAAATATGGTGGTTAAATGTTGAGATTACTAACAGATGATTTTAAAAATTCCAGTTAATAAGGTTTTCCAAGCGATCGGCCTTATCATTTAGTCAATTGTCATATTCTTTGAATTTCGCCTTTTTTGTATGTGCCAGTAATTATTGTGCAAAATGACGATGATACATATCCTTTGAATGCGGTGTATGGGGCAATATTTGCTAAAATTGATACCAATTCTTGCGAGGCAAACCTATTGATCAAATTATTATTAAAAATCGGCTATGAAGCCATTAAGTCATCATGTGTCACATTTGTTTTTTGTATCAGAATTCCAAAGAGAAATTGCATAAAAAATATTAACAGGATTATGATGTCACTGGTGTCCATCAACTTTCTCTCTATCGGTTAATGGTTTCAGCCTATATATTGGTGAGTCGATTCATTTTATTGAACGACAAAACCCCTGGAAATAAATTTGTCCATGAATTAGGGAGGTTATTTGCCTGTAACGCTAGCCAGTGAATATTTATGAAGCGAAAATTTTTCGCAGCTGGGTTTGAAGTTGACTCGTGCAAAACATTCAATTGTGCTCTCTAATCACCTATTCTCTGAAAATTTCATTTTCTGCTTTCATTTATTCAAGAATTGAAATTGGGTCGTTCTTTTTCGAAGTTTTTAATTGGACATACAGCCTACAGCTTGCATGAGAGATTTAATGTTCAGAATTTTTTTACTTCACATTCCGATGGTATAACTTCCCATCCACATCTGGATTAGAGAAAAAAACACAATATTGTTTCATTGCATCATCGTTAGGGAAAGTGTCAAGCGTTCCCATTTCCAAGTTTGTCGTTCGTCCCTAGTAATGAAATCTTTTCCAAGCAGAAAAGCACTCACTGTTAACGTTAAAAAGGATCGCAAAATAAGAATGAGCAGTAAATTCACATCATGGAAGCGACCCCCACTATTTGATTGAAGGTTTTTGAAAATGGATTTTTAATCAAAAATGTATATATTCGATAGTGACTAAATTTCTAAACAGCTAATTACCTTCAGGAGAGTCCAGTTATTTTGTTGGATCTTCAAAGCCACATAACAAATTTAAGAATAATGTGGATAATGTACTCCCGTATCGCTTATTAATAAACATTGCTGGGCCAACTAATATGTTACGAATATGATGAGGCAGATGCGGCGACAGAGACTTGATAAAATTTGGAAATATTTTACTAATGAAGGTTATTTTGCGTCATAAGCGTGAGAACTATTTGTTTTTTATGGTATTCTGAATATATTTACCAAATACGATTATAGTGCGCTTAATATTACGGTTAGAGAGTGTAAAATACTAATAGTTTCCTATTATGAGGTTGATGAATATTATTGGATTTCAGGCGAATTTGCCGAGAGTCAGTCATTTCATGGCCATGTGGTGTAGCTTTCTGAATCTGATTTTTAGATAAATACTTGACGTGTATAAATTAACATATTGGCTGACTTTGTTGGTAGACATTGGCATAATCACATATTGCAAAATATAAATTTTTTATTGCATAAATATAGTGTAGTCTTAAGTTTAAGGTATTTTTAATCATCCACGTATATATGTGAGATTCCTCCAGTGTAGCTTCTCCTTGGTCTTTAGAATCTATCAAATGACGGCGTATTTATATATCCTGACTGTCCTCTACCTAGTTGAATTTTTTAGCGGATTTTTTGGGAGAAACACATGAAATGGTAAACTTGCTTTAGGATTGGTGCATAGCACGGACTGTAAAGAATTTACTTGGCTCAAACCTTTATTGATTACTGTGATAAAAAAACTTTCATTTACGCTAGAACACGCCAAAGGGCTCGACACGATCGGTTAAACAACAATTGACTCAGCATGTTCATTTTCATTTTTCGTTGAATATTTGCGCACTAATTCTCATTTGATTTATACCTTTCAAAGACTTTTATCGCTATTTGTTCCACCGAAATGTGATTTTTCTAATTTATATTTTCTTTATGGCCTGTTGATCATCTATACTGATCAAATATCTTATCAGCCTAGAGAAATTAAAATGTTAGTCGCGTTCCGCAGCATCAACAACTATTATTTAATAGTTTTAATAGTAATACTTATTACTGAACGTTATACCTGTTACCCACAACTTTTAACAGACATTTTAATGATTTTTTATCCTTATTTATAATGCTTTAAATAAACCAAGCAACTTTTAATAGTCCATAGTAATTCCTCGTATTAAAAACAAATTGAAACTATATATACAATAAAGAATAGGCGACAAGTTCAGAAGAGGAAGGCTAATATGACTTAATGGTGGTGGAAAGAGCGAGAGAACTGAGGATGAGAGTAAGGTAAATAGCAATTTGGAAAGTTTCGGTATTTAAAACAGCATCACAAGGCCAAATGTCTAAATTTCTTTGGGCACCGGTCATTAAAACCGGTATTGTCTAGCGTCATCGCTTGGTTCTAGCAAACATTTTTTATTCTAAACTGGCCTAATTACTCCATTTTCGAATTTACGCATTGAAAAATTTCTGAAAATTTGCCATTTCTTTTCCTTTTTTGTGTAATAGTCGAAATATTGAGCTAATTGAACTGATTTTTTTATAATATGACTCTTCAGACTTTGCGGCCAGAAATTAATCCGGTGTTAGTGAGTTACAAGGAAAGATATCGGAAAAAATGGGTAAGCAGAAAGGAATGATGAATGAGGTAAATTTTAATGGATCATGTGCTTTATACTCTTTTTGTGGGTCAAAGAGATACTTTGGAAGGATCTATTGTTATGTTTACCTTTTGGGCGTTATTCATTTGTACTTTTACATATTTCTTCTGTCCCACATATGTGGTATAGAGATAGGGTAATATGTGTAATTTGATGACACCACAATATAGCCAATAACTCCATGGCTTTGCCTTCAATAATTCGTACCCCACGCGATTATGTTGGCTAATTTTGAGCACAGGCTTTAACAGATATTCGCAGATGTGGATATCTGTTTTTTTGCTGCGCGTATTGGTCCCATGTTTCTTCGAGTGAATCGTAAAATCACTTTGAATTTACTTTTTCTTCAAACCCTTGATCTTCCATGAGTTGCATTGATTCTTCCAATCATTCCTCCCAAGCAGTATTTACATCTGCATTGCTCCTCGTCTCTTTCTCGCTTCATTCAATCTGGTCCCTCATTCCACAGAATATATCTCACTTCCATCTTTTCTCTCCGGTTCCTCAGTATTTTGAAAGTCTCTCTGGCCTATTTAGGGCACTTCTGTGGCTCTCACCTGGGCGTTCTTTGTTACGGCGATGGGGTGAAGTTAGCTGCCGTGGTGAAAGTTGGTACGCGTAATGGAGAATTCGATAAGGTTAGTAGGGCTCGACACTTTCGGATTCATTTGGTCGCTAGATGGGGGCAGTATCGGGAAGGCCATTTAAGCCATCGTCTTCCGTGAGCAGAGAGGCTGTTGTGAGTGTGGAAAGGGTCCTTATCGTACGGATCATGGTATAAAGGGTCAGGTAAAACTAGGTACGAGGATATGGGATATTTTGTCTGGGTAGTTTCGTTGACATGGGAGTATGAGGTCAAACAAAGCGCTTCCTGTTGCATGTGATATGTGCTTAAGAGATATAACGTCACAAAAGAGACAGTGCGTGCCTTTTAAAAACGCTCCTTAACCCTAGCCTTGATCTAAGATTCTTGAGTTAACCTTAGAATACATTTTTCTTTCCAAATTTCATGAAGTAAGTGTTATTAAAATAACTGATAAGTTGTGTTTAGTATCAGTTGATATCATAGCTGTTGGCAGGTTCAATTGATACTTCCTGGTTGTGCAATAAAGAACACGAAGTAAGGTAAATCTTATTTAATTGGTAAATGAAGGAAAAGTTCCAAATTAATTTTAAAAAAGATTGAACTTACTAGTTGTTAAGATATCAAGAGGCAACTGGACGACAAAATAAGAATCTAAGTTAGAGATGAATTAGAGTTGAAGTAATGCAGAGTTTGGTGCCAGAATACTAATTAACAGAATTAAGAATACTTACTATGGTCGATATATTGATCCAAAGATCTTTAGATGGAATAAGCATTAAACGAAAGAAGTGCCAAGAGAACGTAAACCCCAAAAATGACGAAGTTAACTGGGTAAGGGAGAAATTTTTTTTTTAGAGTTTAGGCAGAAGTACGCAATGACTGGGATAGTATGCCTAAATAATTGCGGAGTTCTAAGAAAAGTGACAATACTTGTTCTGTAATGTATTTGGTTGGTAATTAATTTCTGTCCAAACTTGTAATTTTCCTGCAATATGTGATGAATGAAGAAATGGAATATAATTCTTCTCTTCACTTATAAAATAATTTGCTGGAGTTATATCTGCTGAAACTTCGTTAAATGGAAAATCTCATTCTGCACCTTCCTTGTAAATGTTAATTTAGTAGTGTTTAATGCTCATAACTTGCCTCGGGGTAATAATTAAATGCTTTTCTTTAACTCGCTTTTCCATGGACCCATGGGCCCATGGTTACCACTTCATTTTCCGTATATAGTTACCACTTCATTCGTTCAAATTTATGAATCGAGTGAGAATAGTGGTAAATTATCCGACTCTCGTCCTGTGTGTCTATCATAGCCATCACATCGAGTCAACAATCTGCCAAATTGTCTTCAGTAAACAGTCCTAGTTTTTTAGTTAATAAAATGAAATGAAACATCTTGTTGTTTTTTAAAATTTTATTAACCAGGACCAATAAGTAAAATAAAAATGAAAAAAAAGTATTTTTAAGCATGCTTCTCCAAAAAATATTAAAAATTCTAAAAAAAGAAATATCTTTTCACCGTACTAAAAATGAAAAAAATAATATGTGCTCAAGTGAATGAAAATTTAGCCTATTACTGAAAATAATTAAATTCAATTCCAGGATTTAGCCACACAATGATAAGACCACAACGGATAGCATGGGGCGCGACCTCATTTATATTTTGCACTAACTTAAGTTCATTTAGATATTTTCTAGAAATTGTATATTGAAGTTCTGTATTCCATTGAATACAAAAATCATCATAATTAATGAATTTATGTTGATATCGAATATGAAAGAGAGCGCCACGCCTTTCGTTGTGGTCTTATCTATGTTTGATTTATTTTCTTGAATGGAATTTAATTATTCCCATTATTAGGCTAAATTTTCATTCAATTGAGAAAATATTATGTTTTTCTTTGTTAGTACGATATTAAGATATTTCGTTTTTTAGATTTTTTAACATTTCATTAGAAAAGTTTGCTCAGCAATTATTTTTTCATTTTTTTTCTTTTTCGTATCAAAGTGGTAGCAGTAATCTGCGGCTGTTTTGTTTTTGCTTAATCTTACACTTGGTGGCCTTTATTGGTTTTAGAAAAGTGAAATTTTTTCTAGCATATTCTCAATTAAGCCAATTTAAAAATATTTTTTTCTATTTTCAGGTGAGTGTTTGGCAATACTTTGAGGTACTTCACCTTATTACGAGTAAGTACATACTCTTATATTTTAAGTGATTTACTTAATCCTTACTTTGAAGGCTACTTTCAAACGACATAACTTAGTTCTTATGCATTCCATATTTTATTGTAATCAGTGAAAGATTTGTGATTCAAGCAAAATATTTAACCATGAATTGTGATGAATTAAGTGTGAATAGTAACAATTACATCAAAACCAAGATTTCTATGCTCCATGGTGTGCTGTGTTTATTAACCTTAGGTTGATTTCTTACCCACACAAGTATGCTCACCGAAGGTAATGTGTTGTCCAAGCCTATTTTGAATGACATAAAATTTCTCACTGTCGATAACTAAAATGGAACTAGAAACGGTAGAATACTAAACAATTGACTGTCAGTGTGCAAATATTGCGACTTTAGATTTCCTTCGTATCATGCTCAAAACTTGTAGGCAAAATGATAAATATGAAAGAAAGTAAGTTTGTAAAAGTAATCACCTTAATTAGGACTTTTTGAGGTCCTATTTGAGGTTGTCTTTGCCTTTATACCCGCGTATATTTGCCTTTTGTACATTAATATATTTACGCATTTAGCCATTCCTTCTCTCGAAGCATGCTGATTTTAGGGCCCAAGATGGATAACGGGAATATAATGGTCTGTGTTCATTACGAATGCCCGTGAAAATAAAATAGAGCGTGATATTCATTACATCGCAAGAGCCACAAAATATGATGCTCCCAGATGGGACATCAAAGGGGAATTCGAGCCATTAAATTTGCGAACAGTGGATCTCTGAAAGGGGGATGAACGGGGGACAATGAGCCATTGGCTGCGTCGTCAGGGGGTGCCGGGGGTGTGAGGGAGTGGGAAGACGTGTAGCCAATCGATAGCACGAGGTTCCATTTCTTCGGAGGGTCGCTTTTTCTCGAATAATGAAAATCTATTTCAAAATCTAAATGGAAGAATGCTGGGACATCGGAGAGAGCTTTTTTACCGGGCGTGCATACATCGACAGGGAAAGGAACCAATTCTTCGAAAGAGCTTGGTGAAGGTAAACGTTTCGTCGGTGGGTCAGGAACTTTCTTAAAAATGGAAAAGGAAGAACGTAGCCCATGAAGCTCGTCAATATAATATACATATATATATATATAAATGTAACCGAGGAGTGGGCGTTGGGAGGAAAGAGAAAATTGGAAATGATATCGATAAGCGAGGCAAGAGCGCCAAGGGAAGCGGGCATTGTGTTTATGGTAACGAGTTGGATGGAATGCTTTTTTATTGAGTCAATATCTAAAACTGACTGTCCCTCCGGGTATTTAATGAATTCAAAACGCCCTTTTAATCTTTCTATAACAGTCATTTTCTTAATTTTAATCGTCTCTTAGAAGTAGGAGTTGGAGGAAGCAAAATTAATCGAGAAGACATTCGATGTCTAGGCTCTTCAAAAAAGTTTTAAATTATTTGACGGTTTTCCTCTAAAAATAATTATTTATCGATTAGAGTTTGAATAGTATGCTATAATTTATAACACCTTATGGATGTATTCACAATTTTTCAAACCAAGTATACAAAATTATTCAGGTGCATCATAACAACATAAAATGTTGTGTCAATATATCCCTGGAGGGTTTTTATCCTGGCAAAACTTTCCAGGAGAATGGATTTTCTATGCCACATTGAGTTAACGTGATCATTATTAACGAATTGCGAATTTAATTGCAGATTGAGCTTCGCAGTACATCTTTTTTCGATTAGTCGTGGAAAAACTTCCCTAACCCATTCTTTGGTTGAGAATTAAGATTACAGATTTAATTTTATGTAATAAATATGAATATGTAACAGGTATACTTCCCTATATTTTCCTGCCTTAAATAGTTCTCGTTTTAGTAAACCTTGGCTTTCTTAGAGAAAATGATGAATTTTGCACCGCGTGTAACTTAATTAAGGAGAATCAAACCAGGGACTTCTTTCACTTTTCAATCAATCGATTATTATTTTTTACTTTATTAATTATAAAATAATACTTTTAATTGGTTGAATTTGATTGCAAAAAATATAATAAAATTGAAGATATATATCGAATATCAATCACCTCTAACTAACGTTAATATTTTAGTAACTTTTCATAATTTATGATTATTTATTTCTGTAATAAGTCACGTTTAATTATAATTTATATATTAAAAACGATTTTTGAGGAATTAGTAACACCTCAACAATCATCATACATAATTCTTACTTTGGAAAATACACTTTTTCCAAAGTCTTAAAAGTGACTGGAATTTTTTGGCCTCTTTCTTTATTCCCTTGCAATGGAATGATATTATTATTAGATTGCACTTTACCAAGTATCATGAAGTGGTACACCATGCAGAGATGCAGTGGTACAGAAATGTTTATAGTATCAAAGGTGGTTCTCATTCTAAGAGTGCATGAAGTAGACGAATGCACCTTACGCCAAACGTGACTGTTTGAATCATGATAGCGAGATCGTTGATGTTCAAATTATGTAAATGGTAACGAAGTGTTGAGCCATACCACGAATGTTTACTCATGTCGGTTGAATTCCGAAACCGAACACCGATTGAATAACTGGAAGATTGTATTGAGAAGATTGTATTGTATTGAGATTGTAAGAAGTGAATTAAGTAATTGGAAGAGACGTCAGATAATTTTCACATTCCAGCCACGTGAACGAGAACCCAGATTTGTCTCGGCATCATCCCGAGCTGGCAAAAAATTAGTGACACGAAGCAGAGTGATTTCGGCAGAAGAGGTTAAGGAGGGGATTGATAAGACCGGGGGGGTCTGGCAAAGCGGAAGTTGGGGCGAGGAGGGGGTGGTAGAAGGAAAGGGAAGCCTTGTAGGAGTGCGGTCGGAGCTATAGGCCAAGGAAGAGCCTTGCGGGCCCACGGCATTGGTGGATGTTGGCGGAGGGTTGCTGGGGAAGGAAGGGGTTAGCAGAATAGTACCAGGGTTCGGGTGAGCCGGACGTGCCAGGGATCGGCGGGGTTAGTGAGTTTGGCGGAGTTCCGGGGTGAGGCTTCGCGCGGGGAAGGTGGATTCGAGCCAGAATCCGTCGGTCTTGGATAGCTAGAGGTGAGGGTAGGGATTAGGGGTAGGCTCAACGATGAAATTGGAAGCATTTTCTCTTTTTGGGGCTCTCTCGGAACAAAAGGGTGTTCTGTTTTGTGGGGGGAAGGGAAGTCGGAGGATTCCGCGTTGGTGTCCGGGAAGGGGTCGCACGGAGGGAATGAACAAGATGGGAAGACTGGAAAAATTGGGGAATGGATGAAGATGGGTCGGGAGGAAACGCTGGAGAAGATTGGTATGGGAATGATTTTTACCTTGACGTGTTGCCAACACCTTCATACACACCTCCTTGCAATCTTTAATGAACGACCTGAATGATGCATGGGATCATGCTAAATCAATATTTTTAAATGCTTGTGATCGCAACTTTGTAAAATCATGCGTGATGTAGTTAGTGGAGCTCCTTAAGAGCAAGAAATTGAATTACTGTTGAAAATTTTAGGGACGTGCAGATTATCGTCAGTCATGACAATGAAAAATAAGACATCTTTATCATGATCTCATAATAAAACATTTGTGAGATTTTGGCATATGTACTACATTTACACAAAATATCGCCTGATACGCTAAACTTGTAACATTTTTATCTAGTATTGGATAATCACTTAAATGTAATTTTGATTATTTCTCAAGTTATGAGCTAAAGTAGCTGTATATGCTTAATGTCTTAAGATGGGTTTGGGAACCATCTGAGAAGGCTGGCAGGGGAATGAACTTTACCTTGACTTCCCATCTTACAGACACTTTGAGTCATATATATAAGCGTCGGTGAATTACTACCGTGTCGTTGAATACTATCCTAAATCCACGCACTTCAATTGTTCGTGATTTGTTCGCCATTAAATCTTGGTTGGTGAAGGGGGCATATGGGAATCATAGAGAGCAAGAAATTAAATTGGGCCGGGTAGCTCATCAAAGTGGAGATTAAAGCAGGTTATATCAATATTACATGAGATTTTGGTCTAATATTAGATAAATAATTAAATATAATTTTGTCTTTCCATTAGGTAGGTAATGTTTTTGGAAAGCAGTAAATGCCTAGGAAAACAAATAGTACATAATCGTAATTTTTCTTTGAGAATCATTATTGCTTAAAAATTTTGCCATAAATATGTGATTCTGGGAATAGATATCAGAATTCATTATTCCCCACTTTATATAATTGTAAGAGATGGTCTTCTCTAGCCCATCAGTTTGAGCCGAACATAGCTTCCTCGGTTGCTAACGAAGCTGAAAAACGGAGTAGTGTATCCCAAAAACATAACCCCTCCCCTCACATACCGACGAAGAAAATAATTTTTTCAGCTCAGACATCCCTTTTGTTTTATATTTATTTTACAGTAATTTAGTAGTCTTTCTTAAGGGCGATAGGGGTAGCTTTTCCGCATTTGAATAAGATTTTCCTTCGTTAATTTCAAGGTACTCTTTCACATATTAATTACACATTTTCAACCTTTACTCTCAGCGGGAAACAAGTCAAACTAACACTTTGCCTTCGGTATTTGATGATACACTTCTTTCTCATTTAAGAAAACCATTTAGCAGTTAAATTCATCGTCGGTATAATAGAGTAAGAAAGATCGATACCGCAGAGAGTAACGCCTGTGCGCTTTTCAAGTAATGTGGGTTTATAATTTCATAAGCAACATAGCCACATACATACTTACCTATCGCGCCATTTTCTTTTGCGAGATGTATAGCCAGAAAACGTTGATTCTAGGATTTAAAAATTTTACTTATTGTGGTTACATTATTCCTAAGTAATAGCGTGGAGTATTTTTGAGAGCACACTTCTATTACTTGAATTGTTTCTTTGTTCTAAAATTAATGACTGACGTATTGTTAATCGCAATAGCAAAAAATCGTCACTTGAAAGCTTCATGGAAGTTACGCCCTTTTTCATTAGATGTTTCAAATTTAGCCATTGCCTTTATAGTTTACCTGTAGTGCTTAATATTTCTGGAAATATAATTGCTATAATGTACAAGCTACCTTTCTACTAGCAAACTTGTAGCGAAGAAATTATGGTTATTAAATTATATTCCGCCTCTTTACTTCTTTGGGTATTTTTAGTGTGTACTAATATTTTATTTGAAAGGAAAATTATTGTTAGTGTATCTGTATAGTCTAGTGTTCCCGGCGAACATTCACCCGTATCACAATGTATATAGTATCAAGGGTTGTACTTAGGCGGCAAGGATATCGTCTCTATCAATCACAAGTTCATCAAAGTGCCTGTCAGTTTCAACCTACCGAATAGGTTGTAATTAATGCGCATGCGCAGCCGCCACAGTGAGGGCGATCGCGTCTTATCGGTGATCCATCAATAACCACTCTCCGTTTGTTCATTGAAAATTAATGCCGTAAATCACTCTGACGAAATGTGAATGCGGCGTTACATGTTGGAGATTATCACCAATGACACTTTCAAATCGGTCAACATTATCGCACTGCCATTATGTGTACATGCTGTATTACTCATTAATACGGTGGCGATTAACGTCACTTCCCCAACTTCCCTAATCTAACCTACTATGAGGATAACGGAGTATTTAGTCGAAGGTTACCTTTGGTGGTATCTAATGGACCGCGTCAGGAAGGAACCTCTTGTCAGCTCCATTTTTAGCAGCAGAGTATCAATTTTTTGGACGAAGCTATGCTAAACATTATTCTCACAACACTCTGCCCATAGTTTGTGAATAAAGTTTTCTAAGAGTTTATTGAATGAGATAAAAATGGACACCATCATAATGCGTCCTAGTGTTGCTGAAATTGTAAAACTAATGTCACTTATCATTACACAAAAGGAAAAAGATTTTTTACCGACTTTTTAGTCTGAAGTTACTTCTCCTGTGCCGTTGAATCGTTGTCTTCAAATGTAACTATTATGAAAGTGAGTCATTAAATGTGAAGCAATCGGATAATTCTTTTCATATCTCTTCAATAATATTTTTCTATTCTCATCGTTTCCTCGGCTATCAGCAGACAAATATGGGTTGCTTTGTTTCTTAGCCAGGTACATTTGAAACTTCTCTAGACCTTGATTCAGTTCTTTTATTGTTACATTACTCGTGCACAAAAGAAATTGTAAAATCAAATGCGATATAGCTGCCTGATTTTAATATTTACTGCTCTCGCCAATTACGACGGAAGATGATGTTTATCTGAACTGCCTCAACCATGGCCTGATTGTTAAATAAGAACTTGGGAGGAATTCGAACTTCGGCTTGACTAAGGAGGACGTGCTGACATGACTAAAAAGAGAGAACTCTTAGTATTTTACACACTTAAAACTTCAATTCCCGACCCAGGTTTCGACTGCCTTGCAATCATTTTCAAAGGTCTTGATTTCAAGGCAGTTGAAACCTGGGTCGGGAATTTAAGTTTTAAGTGTCGAAAATACTAAGAATTCTCTCTTTTTAGTCATGTCAGTAGTGTCATTCCACAAAGTTACGCCTTCAACCATTAAGTTTAAGGAGGACGTATTTCCGCCGCCACTGTCGCTTCTACTATGTTTAGACTGAAAAATCGTTTTTTTTTTAAATGATATTTCTGATGAAGTGGACCTAGCCCGAATAAATCCTCAATCCCTTGAAGCTCAAATAATTTTATCAAATGAAAGGTGTTTGAACCGACATCGAAAAAAATTTCATTGACTTACACACTTAAGATATTCGCTTGCTAAATGGGTTAAGATAAGGCAAGTCAGAAACTGGTACGGAAAGCGAGATGTTAGTGAGGTCAGCCGCCTTTTCTCAGTATCTACGTGATCGTCTAGATAAATATCGTCGGCTCACTTTGATTCCTTGTGGAAAGAGCCTTCTTTCCATGTTTTTAGGAATTGTATCTTACGTGCCCGCGTTACTCCTTTTATCCTCTTTGGCCGATTCCCATTACTTCGAAAATTTATCGTTAATACGTGAATAAAGGAATCCTCCATCGGTCTTATTAATGCGAAATGCTCATAAATACTTTCTAGACTCACACTTGGCGTACTGCGCTTTCCCTTCGGGATACTATCCTCCGAAGGTTCAATGTTCTCGTCTATAACATTTGCCTTTTCCTCTGAAAACATCCGTGACAACCTTTCTTTTTGTCTTTCCATGAATTTTTCATTTTTCATTTAAATACATTATCCTACATATTGAAGGATGAATAGTCGCCTATTTCTGCGAATTACATTGTCTCAAAGCGTACATATATCTGATTTAGAAAGTAGCCAGCAGCATTAATTACATCATTGGTAAAGTAAGATTACAAGAATGTACTTCGCACATTCGGAAATATTTCTCAAAATCTTTGCACAAAATCCAGATGTTACCCTAAATATATAAACCTTAAAAAAGTACTTTATTCTGGATCCTAAACTCTCTCTCTCGGACTAACTAGATGTGGTCATCTGTACATATATAATTCTGCTTCAATATATCCAGCAATATAGATGTGCATAATGATTTTTTTGTTTTGTCCCTCTATGATGTAATCACACTCATGAAAATGTGAAAATTAATGCTAGAAACAGGATGCGCATTGCTTAGAAATTTGATGAAAATTAATTGAGTAGAATTTGAAAAATCCCCCTTTATTTTAATAGTTTCGGCAAGTTTATTTTTTAGGGAAGAAAAAACCAGCTGTCGTGTTAATTAATTGGCGTTATAACTCAGGGGTTAAGCGTGGATCATTTGAAGGAGTGGGCATTAAGAAAAAGTTTCTTCGTACAGCCTCACATTAAAGTCTAGGTCTTCGCGCGTAACAAATGGAAAATACTAGCGCCAGGAAATAGTGGGATAATTAAAACACGCCTCAAACCTCTTTTTTCTTTCCACCGGGCAATAAATGCGAATTGCGGGCCTTAACTGCCCAGAGGAACCTCCAGAACGGGCGGGAAATAAGAGAGGCAGTTTAGTCTAAATCCTTCACTTGTCTGCCAGGAGTAGAATGAAACGGGTCCCCCTTTATATTCCCGGAAGAAGAATCGAAGGAACACGCGCAGGAATCTTTGCTTTGCAGTTTCTTTCAGACGTCTCCCCCTCCGTACCCCTCGGGAAAACCCCTTTAACGCCTTCAACACCACGTCGCACCCTGAGTCTCGTTCCCCTGAGTCTCCCATAACACTTTTACCCTTCGCCTTGGCCGTTAAAATTTTTTCCCCCTCTATGGAGCACGAGCCGGAAATCGGCTTGACGGTAATGCTTTTTTATTCCCGCACTCCCATCCCATAGCCCGACGCCATATTTCTTCCACCCTTACGGGATTTTGGCCGTCTTAAGAGTCCTGGGGAGAAAGGAGGGAATGAAATATGTAAACGGTGCTTTCGGGACTGGGAAATGAATGAAACTGAAGTGTACTTCTTCCTACTCTCGTTCCCACCCCTTCTCCCGCCCCTCCACCTACTGCCTTACTCTCCCTTTTCTTTTTCATACCGACCTGTCTCTTTTTCACATTACCAATCCTTCACGCTCCCAATACCCGCAGTGTTCTCCCGGCGAGTCATGCAAGTCTTACCATTTCGCCTCCAAATGAGTATCAGGGTTTGTCTTTTCCCCATCTCTGTTTGATGAGTTCTCGTGAGGGTGGGTTTAATACCAATACCATTAAGGAATTCGAAGGAAGTGTTCAATGCGTCAGCCTCCGATGTGGTTAAAAGTTGGCACAGGTGGCGACGGGGTAAATCCTCGCATGCCAATCCGAAGGTCACAGGTTCGAGTCACGCCTGAGTTGTTTTTTCACCACTCAGGACATGGGTATCGGTCTTCCTCTGTTGCTAATGCTTATCACCCGATGAATAAGGCCTAGAATGTGCTGTTTTCGGGGTTGTGAAAATAAATAAGTTAATAATCCAGAGGTCGCGGTTTCAAATCCCACCTGGATGGTATTACTTCACCCAGGCGACATCGGTCATTCATAACAATGAATTCGGTACTTCATTCATATTCAGTAATTCATAGAACTACTAAAAAGTAGTTCTATGAATTGTTATTCACAACTGAGTTTGTAAATCGTGTAATCCGCTATTGGTTTTCATCCATGAGCAATTAATACTGTCTTATTAGAATGTTGCAAGCAATTTGACGAAAATCAGTCAAGAGTCCTGAAACCACCTTAGAAAACTCAAAAGCGTACTTTTCGCATTATAAAAGTTCTATAATAGTATCACATTCCAAATTTAATGGTACAATTTTGGAAAAATTATCCGGTCAAATGAATAAACCGATAAGCCGAAATTTGCCACGATTCTTTCCAACTTCTTAAGGCCATGTAACACGGCACGATTTCCTTGTGATCCCGCCGAGCGCGATGTAGATCTCGACAACATCGGCTATGTGTTGTTTGGTGTTTCATACCCCTCGACGCTGTCTCGACTAGCGGTCGATGACCATGAGACGCGTCGAGTGAAGTTGAGAGAGCCTCTACTTTCACTCGACCATCGAGTGCAAGTCACCAATCACAAAGCCTCGATCCGTCACGTGACCGTGCGCGGAAAACCTGAAAAGGCAATTATTCACAAAGATGGCGTCTAGTCCTCGCGTTGTGAAGTGGTCACAGGAAGAGGAAATTATGTATTTAAAGAATACAAAACTTGACTACCGAAAGAATAAAAAAGAAAATTACTTTGTACAAAGCCCTAACCTTAAATTCTTAACCCTATATAAAAAAAAAACTTGAAACTATTTCTACTAATTAAAGAAACTACGATTGAAATTAATGAATGACTAAATTAAGACTATGAATCTAAAGTGTAAAATAAGAAAGCTATCATAAACAAGGTAAAATGCGAAAATCGCCAGACCGTGGTCACACGGTCACACAATCGCCATCAACTGAGTACCTGTTTTTTCAACTGAAGAGCGAAAATGACGAAGAAATACCATTGGCTGAGGAAGTCGTGACGTGTTTTGGTCGGACACGACAAGAACCTCGTCGAGGCGACCCTGTCGAGGGGTGGTTGTACTGTGTTTCATGGGTCGCCGTCGATTTTTGAGTGAGGGTCGTAAGATCGCGCTCGGTGGGATCGCAAGGAAATCGTGCCGTGTTACAAGGCCTTTACGATACTGGTCAAAGTTCTTTACTTAAATATCTACAAATAGATTTGTAGCTTGACGGTTTACCTTGAAGTTTAACTGATGTTGTTTTTTTGGGCAAACTTTGCATGCAACTAATCCTTCACGCTTTCAATTCGGTTAAACTAAAAGCATCATTGAATATTCTTAATTAATGTACTTAACGTTAGATTTAAAGATACATTACCTACCTGCCATAAGACTATGTGGCATAGTTGTTACGCCATGAGTATTTTTGGCTCATTCCCACGTAGAATAATAATATAGACCAAATAAAGAAAGATAGAAATATACTAAAGGTGATGCGCCGTATTCCCTAATATTGTGTTTGTAAACAAAAATGCAATAGATGATTTTATGCATTTCATTCGTGTGGAGCGTAACACTCTATGGATCGGAAGCATGGACCATTGGAAGAGCTGACCAGGAAAGAATAGAAGCCTTCGAAAGCTGTAGCTGGTGGAGTATGCTAAAGATAAAATGGACGGACAAAATAAGAAATTATGAAGTGTACAGGAGAGTAGAAGAGGGAATGACCATGTGGAACACGATGGAGAAAAGAAAAACTTGATGGATTCGACACACCCTGAGACACAGTGGGTTCGTGAAGTACACAATGGAAGGTGAAATATAGGGATACGAATGAAAATATACAGAAATGAAGAGCGAGAGGGATTGGACACACCTTGAGACACAATGGGTTTGTGAGGAACATAATTTACGGTAAAATAGAGGGAACAGGCCCCAGAGGAAGATCCATGAATAAGTTCGTAGACCAAATAAAGAGGAAAGAACATAGGAAGAGATACCAGGGGGGAATGGAACTAGCATTAGATTGGAAAGGGTAGAGGGCTGCAGTCAACCAATCTTAGGATTGAACGACCAATGAATGATGCGCTTTATGATACTATCCCTCATAGTCTTTGTTTCGCATTTGACGTGGATTGGCTTTGTTCTCCCATACGATCTGACCGTTCATGAAATATCTGTGCATTATTACTATCCGCTTGCTTTATGTTACTTGCTCCCCAGAAAATGATTATGTCAAGCTGTATGGTATTGCAATGTATCGGCTTCAATTAAAATATCACTTCGCGATATTAAACCTACTAATTTAGTGATTTCGAGTTTTAGCTATGTACGATGATATGGGGCGATCGCTGTGGCCTGGTGCTTTCAATTAAATGCAATAGGCGGCTGTCACCGCTTATCGGTGGAACTCCTCGCGGGAGTGAGCCGAATAAATGAAGAGCAACTTGCTCATCCATATGCTGAAACGATGAATCATTAGTTCGCTACTAGACGGACTGCAAAGGTGTGAGAAGCGGGATTGGAGATCGCATTTATTTATCCGGCTGACGACCGCCGACTACGTTTTCGACGCTCCACTATCGTCCTACGTAAATGAAAAACATCGGGTGCGAAAATATCAGTTGGTTATAGGTCTTGATGTATTTAGTTCTCCTCGTTGCGATGAGTGATCTGTTACTTTCCCTTTAAATTAACTGGAAAAAATCTGATCACATCACAAATGAAAAAAATAACTTGGTTTTCTTCCACTGATTTATTTTCTTGGCACAACACATTTCGACAAAACAGTGTCGTCATCAGGTACCTCCTCATCATCATCATCAAGTCACCTCAGAAACATCATCAGGTACCGACGCCCTTGTGTCGATACGTGTTGTGCCAAGAAAATAAATCAGTGGAAGAAAACGAAGTTATTCTTTCACCTGTGTAAATCAACTTCCACATCGTTGAACTTCAATCCATGGAACGTATCTTTTCACATCTTTATGCCGATCATAGTCAGGTCACCCGCATTTAGGTATTCCCAGTAAAATAGTTCCCTAATAATTATAGAGACCATATTCGAAGTATACGTTTCAATTTCACCAGCTGTAGGACACATGGATTAAATATTGCATTATTAATGGTGGAATAATATAGCTTTATGTGACAGAAATTGTAGGTAATTAAATGAAAATATCTAAATAAGTCTTTAACTTGACTCACTTTTTTCGCGCGGTGCGTTTGTAACTCCTTCAAAACGGAAGGTTTTTTTTGTGATACCTAAGACCTTATGTGGTGGCAATATGTTCAATTTTAAAAAATTTATTGAGAAAACATACACACCACATGCTGTTAGTTTTTTTTGACGAAATTTAAGTTTTGTAAATAATGTCTCTCTGGAGTGCATGCACGTACCATTTCCCGTGTAAAAGGGCTGGTATTTTTTGGTAAATAACTCCGAAAGTAATGTTGTTAGGGGTTGAATTTTTGGTGTCATTAGAAGGGTGAGATATTTTTATTTGAAATGAGATCACATTAATTGATTTATATTTAAAATGATATTTCGCTCCAACTACCTTAAGATCCGAGAGGATTTCATTCTACCTTGCACGCTCTCTGTGAGCTTCCGCATCATGCGATACATATCGCAATTCGTTTTGTAAGATTTAAGACACGATGCTTATTGGAAATCGAAAGGTGCCCAACGATTACTGCAAGAGTGACTCCGACCTGCATATGTGTGCGTCTATGACCTTTCCTCAACCGATGAGTGGGTGTCAGCGAATCGGGAGCCCGGGCCGATCCGATCGTGAGGCCGGACCGTGGCTATGGAAGGGGCTCTATCATTCAAGAGACTATTAAGGGATCCGCCACGCAATGACCTTTACCTGTAAACTCTCCCCGTCAGTTATGTACCACTCTTCCCCCCCTCCCGCCCCACACCGCACTTCTACCCTTATTCCTCTTACTCATTCGGGAAATATCCGGTCATGCACACAGAAAGCTAGGCTTTATCAAGAGAATACACGGAAAATGTAATGAGAGGGTGAAGGATCGTTGTTATTATTTTTCAATCGCTAGGCCTCATCTGGAATATGCTGCCAGTATATGGATCCATATGAAGCGGGGTTGATATCGCGGATAGATCGCGTGCAACGTAGAGGAGCTAGGTTTGTAAAACGATGCTACGATAAGTTTACTAGTGTGTCTGGATTGCTAGAAGAATTGGGATGGGAATCGCTTTCACAGCGTAGATTAAATTATAGGCTTAACCACTTAGCTAAATTTCAGAAAAAAACAGTTCTCTGACGACGTAAAAAACATACTATTAACCCCCTCGTACTACGGCAGATTAGATCACGCCAATAAAATTAGAGAGTTAGATTGTAGAACCGATGGGTATAAAATGTCATTTTTTCCGCGTACCATTCGGAACCATAACAGCTATGATCATCGTCATGAATAGTGCGATTAGTGAGACTAGCTAGATTGTATAACTTTCTCCTTATGTTCTCTACGTTCTTTTTTATGCATGATGTAAATATAGATGTTCTTATTTATGCAAGATATTTTGAATCTGTGGTAGTAGTCTTTATATCCCTTGCATGTCGGAACTATAGACGATGGAATGCTTCTTGGTTAGTAGATTGGCGCGTTGCGTGTGTGGTACGCTCGTTTCAATGTAGTTTCGGTGTTCTGCCGTATAATTCATGCATGCCTGGTATGGTAGCACCCCCTGCCATACACCCTTAACACCCTTTGGGTGGCTCGCAGGGTATGACGTAGATGTAGATGTACCCTCTCTCAATGCCGAAAGCGTTTCCCTTCCCGCCCAAAACACCTTCGCCAATGCTGAAACGCTAAACCTCCCCCACAACGTCCACCCTCCACATTCCGTAGATGGTCTATTTTCACTCTCTCTGATCTCTGATGTCTCTTACTTTATTGCCACCTAGTTTGCTTACTCTAACTTGAACCCTCCTCAAAATGGCCATTCCTCGCCGTCCTAGATGGTGATAGGTTAAAAGCCTCGCATGCCAATCCGAGGGTCACGGGCTCAAGTCCTGACTGAGTGGTTTTTCATCAGTCAGGACTTGTCTGTCAATAATGTTAATCACTCGATGACCTTTAATGTGCAAGACCTTTAATGTGAAAGACCTTTAATGTGCAGTTTTAGAGTTTGTAAAGAAAAGTGAAAAAAATAAGTAATAAATCTCTCGTAAAAAAAATAATAAAAAATGGGGCAAATGGAGGTAAATGAGGCAAAAGAGGTTTGCAAGAATAGGTCAGTATGGAGGAAATTATTGAAGCAGAGATAGGTGTCCAAATATGTATTTATGAGTGAAAATTTGTGACTGTGCCTACCCCGGAAGGGAACGGCGTGATATCTCTCAATTTTTTAAATAACTTTACATTTGTTGTGATTTCGGGATTTTTAAGTCAAGTAAAGATGCTGTCCTACATCAAATTATGCCTAATAAGATTAGAAGACCATCGGAAGTAGAAAGCCTATCAAGTGAACTGTTGAGCCTCGCCACAAATATGTGCACTTAATCACGATGTTTAAAGATTTTGAGAAATGTGCCAAATGTTTAGTGTGATCTTCGATTCAGAGGAGGATGCCACTCAGAATTGACAGAATGAACAGTGGAATTATGAAAATATGGAAGAAGCACCCGCGAGCATGTCATTAAAAACATTGATAGCGGCAATGATTATGGGTAGCCAAGTGATTTGAGAATGTCCATTGAAACACAAAGGAACAGTTAGTAAGTATGATTTCGTTTAAGGAGTTGCTAATACTCCAGCTTAGGACGCACAGTTTTGCGTCCTAAGCAGAGTAATGGCTGTTCACTTAAGATATTTCATGTTCCAAAGCACTGAACAATTCTAATGATTTTTCACGCGTGGTGAAATATGCTTGATATCCTAAAAGCCCTGGTACCACACCAATTTGGCTGTTTGCTTGTTACATCTTAAATAAAGTCGTCCCATTTTCTAATTTAACGCGATTAGTCTAAAAATTATGATGCCTTAAAACGAATCTGACTAATCACAAGTTTGACAGTTTTAACGAAATTCAAAAAATTATATTATGAACTTTTCTCAGAATACCTGATCTCTGGGACGGGAAGTTAGTAAATATCTTGAGAAAGTCATAGGAAGATGTTACCCAACATAAGAGAGGCCGCGCTTATAATAGGTATACGACAAATATATGGATATATTTTTGAATAAATTGAATCATCACAGCAAAGATCAGCTGCATTTATGAAAGATAAGCTGTAACTAGAAAAAAAACTGACTTGGTTTTTTTGGTGAGCTAACATTGGAGGCCGTTCAGCCATTAATAAAGCGGGCAACTCTAAGATTCTAGTATCACAGTGTCTTAAATTATAAATCTGACGCTGATGAAGTAATCAGGCCGGTAGCACCATTCAGGTAAAATTGAGCAAACAGGAACAATAATTGGAAAATTTTAATGCCCTTTAAGTGGTTCTTCTGAGTGTCTGTTCTTCAAATCAGCTTTCCTTTTAATAACAGCTACTCTTTAGTCTAAGACATTCAAGGACTTTATGGAAGGTAACTGTGCTGGATTTTGAAGTTCTTTGATGTCAAGAGAAGTGTTTTGTTAATTTCATGAAACGATACAGATAACGTATCTGATCATGTCTGAAATAAAGGAGTATGGAGCTTGCCATATTATATGCGTGCGTGAGCTATAAGAAATAATTATGTTAATGCATTATTCTGGAGCTGAATTTATTGAATAACATTCTACTATCCTCCAAGTGCCATTAAAATTAATGTTCTCATTCCTTTTTCTCTAGTACACAGATTTATTCGCTGACACGTGGACAAGATTGAAGGCTAGAGCGTTAAAGCTCTGCATCTTAAATTCAACCAAGTGATTTCATGGATTGCGCCTCGACTACGGCTACTGCCGGCTTAGGTCGAGTCATTTCTAATTTATACTTCAGTTTCGTGCGTCATGTTGCAATCAGCGCGGCCTTACCCGAGGGAGATTAGTGTGGAAATCCTTACAAATCGATGAGTATCCTCCAGTTTTTAGCTCTTTCCGTCCGTTGTTCATACCTGATCGGTGAAAATTGATTAGGTAAATCCTTACATTCTCCGGGTTATTTATATTTTCTTTTATCTTATCATTTTTTATTCCCTAATATCCAGACGATTTGTAAAACCATCTTGCCTTAGACCGATTTCCGCGAGGAAAGAATCTTGCGTTGAAAGTATGAGTTAGTGATTTACGTACTTTATTTAAAGAGTGGCATTGGTAACGTGATTAATGTTAGAATATTTCAGCTGCACCAAATTAACTTGCCATTCACTGTGTTAGTAAAGGATTTTAACTTGAGCGATAAGACTTAAGAAGACTTTGATGTGTCGAGTATTTTCTCTTAATATTAACGAATTCGTCGCCTTTACCAGCCTTAGTGAAAGCTTGATTGAATTCCTAAAAGTTACTGGTTGGATCCTCATTAGGATAATTAGAGAGATAAATTGTCGTACCGATAGATTTTAAATGTCATTTTTCCCGCGTACCATAAGAGAGAACAATAGGCAACGTAGCAAAAGGGATAGGTAGGTGAAACATAGTTAGAATAGTCTGTAGTGCATGATGCATGTAATAACTACCAATAATCCCTTCCTTATTATGTAGATTTTAACCTGTACTATACCGTAGTAACTAATATTCTATTGTAATAACTACTGCAATTACTTGCAATAACTAATAATCTACTGTAGTAACTAATAAACTATGACCCTATTTTCTAGCATGTCTACATTATATATCCTACTTACATGGAAATAGTGCATGTTTGGTGATCTTCACCCCCTGCCACACACCCTCGTGGTGGCTCGCAGGGTATTACGTAGATGTAGATGTAGGATAGATTTGTGGCTTGGTGTTGACATTTTCTTCTCCTAATGAGTTTTGTTTATTCGGGTTATCCCTGCGTTGATTCATTTTTATGGAAACAGTTTCGCTTGCGTTACAGCTAGCTTCGTCAGATCCTGAGTGAGCTGCTGAGATTCTTTTTCAGTTTTATATACCTAACCGTTGACTCAGTCCAGCGCCCGCTGATTGGCTGGATGGACCTTTGAATTTAATTGTTGGAAAAGACGTTTGAACGTTGAGGAGAGAGGATAGTCGTCTGCAGTGGTGAAATTTTCTTTTATTGAATTGAGATATAACGGAACAAGAATCTCTACAGCTCAATCAGAACCTGACGACGCTGGCTGTGATGCAAGCGAAACATTTTCCGTAAAAATTAATTAATAAATTAATCAATGCGGGAAAATCCCAAGTAAACGGAAGCCTCCGTACCATTCTCGTAATATTCGTCGAAGAAATTCGTCGTTCAGGTCCTGATTGAGGTGTAGAGATTCTTGTTCTGTTATATTTAATTTCAACAAAAGAAAATTTCAACAGGGAAGAGGTGTATGCTACTCAGTGGTACTACATCGATGAATATTATTGTCGATTTTTGGTATTTGTTTTTCTCCTAAATAATTGATGAAAAACTCATTTGATTTCTGGTATTAATGAATATGTATAACGAATTATAATTGTTATTCTTATCATATTGTGGTATACATTTTATGCGCGTATACGGCTATCCTCTCTCCTCAAAGTTCAAACGTATTTTCCAGCAATTAAATTCAAAGGTCCATCTGGCCAATCAGCGGGCTCCACACCTCCGTACCATTCTCGTAATATTCGTCGAAGAAATTCTCTCCGTTATTTTACGTTTCCCTCATTTTCCATCTCCTCTCTTTTCATCCGCTCTCACTACCAATTTTCCTCTCCCATTTTCTTCACTTCGCTCCGCTCGGCCTCTCTCTTCCTTCTTCGATCGCACCGAAAAAAAAAAACTCTCGGCACTCGGTCCGATTCCTTCTCATCCCCCTCCGCCCTCGCTTTAATTGATGACCACGGCACGATCGCCAAGTCCCCGTGTTCTTCTCGAGTCCATCCCCTTCTCTACCCTCCCCCCAACCATTGTTGCCGCCTCTCCGACTCGCCATTACGTCGGACCCATTGAGGAGAGGACGAGCCCTAAGCGAAAACAAAAAGTCTTTTCCCTCTATCGTATACACACTCAACTCGCATACAAGCGGAGGGAGAAAGGGAACACCATCCCACACGTTCACAAATGGGCTCGGTAATTCCAATTCTAACCTCCTTCCCCTCCCTCGTTCCCCCCACTGCCTCATCCCATCCCCCATTTTCAGCCTTCTGCTTAGGCATTTGACAACAATTATTGCGCGAGAAGTTGTACACTAATGCCTTCCTCCATACGAACTATCGAATCGCATCCCACCTGCTTTCATGTGATAGAATTGATTGCAATTATTAAGGAATAGAGAGCACTTCCAGTTTTTTCTATCAATCTGGTAGCTAAGATGTACGCATTTACGCCTCTATTTACTTGAAATGAAGGAGCGGACGTTGTGTGAAGATAAAGATTTTCCATTTGAAGGATTACGTATCAGTCCAGTCTATCAGGGTAAACTAAAACTTTTTTTTTATATCCACTGCTTACTAGGAACACCTTAATCGTTTACGTTGTGTCATAGATCATGCTTTACAAGTATCCTTCCTGATGAAAAGTATGCGCGTAGTAGTTTTGATGATTCGTCAACTATAGTCATATAAATTGTCCTTAGTTCTTGGTAATGGCTTATCGCTGGTAAAATGTGGTCGTCGTCCGTTTCATACGCAAAGTTGCCACCCACGCTAATCAGTTTACAAGAATTAGTTACTGCGTGTTACTTCGTGCATAAACGGTAGCGAAAGGCTCGACATTGGTTGCCGCCATGCCATCCGATTCGGCCAGGCCCAAGAGTGCTTGCTAGTCCTTTCACAGTAAATGTTCCCGTACGTAAAGCGCCTTAAGGATACGACTCTACAACCAATCTTCATTCCTTCTATCCCTTCTGTCACTTTCACCGATCCGAAACTGTGTGTTTTGCACATATGTGGTGGGTTTGTTCTAAAGAATTTAGAAACAAAGCAAGAAATTTTTCCTCCCTCTTTACTTCCTCTCCTTCGTGTGGTTTTAAGTTTTGTTTCTGATTCGTGTGGCCTAAGTGAAAGAGAGGGACGGGTTGAGGGGACGATAGTTCCAACCAATGAAATTGACGGTAAAAGTATCCCATCTACACGGGATGGCTGTTCTCTTTTTTGGGGGAAATGGAGGGGTGAAAACGTTAGCGGTGGGAAATTTACGTGTTTTCCAGGAATAGATTGGCAATTATTACCCCGGGCTATCCTCCACTTTGAATCCTTTGAGAGAGAGAGAGGAAGATAGGGTTCTGGATTTATCGCAATGGTACTGCTTGCCGTTGGAAGGTTGGGTTAAATGCGTTGCTAGGGAATCGATTTTCTTCTATTTCATTTCCTTGGCCGGGCGACCAATGCATTACACAAGCAAATGCTTAAGATCTGCTTCGACAAGATAGTGGGTAGTATAGAACACATGGGCATACATAAATTGTGAGCTACTTTTTAGCTGTGAATTAATAATGCAGCGTCAGTTTTGCTAATAAAATTGAATTTTCGATGACATTAGGTTATCCCTCTTACTTTAACTTACCTAAAATATATTTTGATGCCGATTTGGTCAATATTACGCGGAAAATTATGGTTTGTATTGCTTTCGTCATTTGGGGTGAAGCCGTAAGTGTCCTTAAAGCTCCGGTTGCTTTCTTTTTTCCAAATGATATGCTAATTTTCTGCCATTACTCTGCGAATATGATATAAATATGGTTAAACATTTTCCAATCCTTCTACCAACATTTTCTTATTTGTCTGTTAATTGTCACATTTTCACCTCACAATACTGTCACCTCATATTATTCCTTAAAAGAAATATTTATGCTAATCTATATATTGCTGTGCCGCTCAGAAAAGGTTTGGTTTTAATTTTTACCTCTTTTCTGTTTTCTTGCTCCACCTTTTCGCGAAATTCGATAGTACTTATGGAAATTCTGTTCGATTCATTTAAAAAACTAGGACTGATGTGCCAACTGTCTTTCTTTTAACTCTTTCATCTGTGACACATAATTTGAGTAGTTGCTCTGGTTGTTATTCCCTTGCTAGAGTGCTATGACATAATTGAACTGCGTTCAAGATTCGCAGCATTCCCGGTTGATTTCTCCATTAATTTCATTTTTGCACCTCCAGTTTCCGCCTACTCGCTGATTTCTTTCGGCTTTGAATTTTTTGTTTGACACCCCGGTACGTTATCGCTAGATAAAAAAATGCTTTCATTTAATTGTCCATGATGGAAGCAAGTTTTTTTTTTAAAAAAAGCCCCTTTGTTAACGTATGAGGATTAATGCATGCCTGTTCGAATTTTGGTACCTTATTTTTTAGCTGATAGAAATCCCACGTCAACTAAATTTTTATGTCTCTACGATTTCCTGGTTTTGCCTCGTTGGTAATTTGTTGGACTGCCGATTGTGCTACGACAAAACATCCACCTCAATCCCGTGAAGCACTTGAAAAAAATTTATTCGCCGAATTTACACCTAGTCGTCACCCTTCGCTTCAAACCTCGATTTCATTGACATTGCAACATGAAGTGAGCGTGGACAAAATTTTTATCAGGCGGTATGATTGAGAAAGGATTCTGGATGGGAAGGAAAAGTCCAGAAAAAAACGGCGCATTTGCATGTTTCATGCTCCTGTGATACACCTCTCGTCCTTTTCCGAGAGTTCCCGTCGCGTCCAATTACTCGTATCCTCCACGTCGCCGTGTCCGAGGCTACCCGTGTCATTTCCCATTCACACCTAGAGCGTTGATTCGGCATACCCACTCGAAACAAATTTCCGCGCGCGTATCATCAGACCTCTATCCTCCCCCCGACGAGATTAATTGCCTCGAGAGAGTCGAGAGGAGTTCTAGTCGAACGACCCGGGCCTTCCCCCCAATAACATCCCCAGCGATACGGAAAATAGGCAGATGCGATAGGCGCGGCCCGGGTCCTGACGCCGCCGCGGATAAACGCTGTACACAAACACACAGACAGCTGCGACGAAATTACGTCTCGACAAAGGATCGCTTTCACTTGATATTTCAGGCTTTGTGTGTTTCGCACCGTGGGGCCGGTCGTAACCCTTTTGGACAAAAAAATTCCACCCTAACCCACTCCCCCGGTCCTCCTCTACCACAGAACCTCGTGGCAACAGCCTAGCCCAGCGCGCTCCCGTCCTATTTTACAGTTAGTACCTCTCTCTTTCTCGCTTGAGGTACGTGGAATTCCTCTTCTCCGCGGGTAACGTCTACCCTTCACCACTCTTGCCAGCCTTTCTTTCCCCTCCCTCCGTAGGTTTCCGCAGCATTACCCGTCGTTCCTCATGCTTCGCGTCATATACCCCTATTCTTGATTCCGGGACAGGTGGGAAAACGTAAATAGAGGGTTGGAAAGGTATTAGCCAGGGGTGGGTCAACCTTCTGAGGGTGCGGGCCAAAAGCGAATAATTCTATGACCCAAAGGTTTCCTCGTGCCAACCAATATTTTGAAAATATATTGCTATACATGTTGATATTTGATTAGTGAGAGGTTATGTAAACCATGTAAAACTGGGTGAATGAAAAAATGTGCGAAAATATTTTTGCAGATGCTTTTTTGTAGCCTGAAAGCTTGTAGAAAGACTGCCAAACATCCTCCTGAGAGGTCATTCACTCTGACTCTTAAGTAAATAATTACAAAAGTTAATGGCAAGTTTTAATGAGGAAAAGTAGACACCCTCTCAGCGGTTTTCATTGTATTCATGAGATTTATCAAGTTATGGACCTCCAATTACTTTATTGAGATAGTATGACCTAAAATGTTTGTTTATTCCCCAATAGTTGTATCATCGACCATTTTTCTCAGTTGCCTCATTCATGGCCTGTTGGGAAGTGGGTTTTGCTTTTTCCGAATTTGGCTGCCTTCCTCACGCCGGTACCGTCCCCACCCCTACAAGGTGTACCCTAAAACTGTAAAATAAATATGACATATACTTTTTTAGCATGCCAATAACAAATCACCGCCTTGCCTAGTTTCAAAAGCATTGTAAGGGTTAACAAACTCTGGTTTAAGCGAACGGCGCGACGCAGCTTCTTGTGTAAAAAGATTAATTTAACTGGACAAAAAATAAATTGGTCAGTTTATAATTACTTAATTCCGTAATAGTTTAAGCGTCATTTTATTTACATTTATGACACTAATAGAAAGAAGAAACTTAGGCTTAATTCTGGGAACATCAAAAAACTTCCTATAATTCCCGGCTAAATTACTATCTAAAAATTAATCCTGAAATTACATTGACTCATGCTAGGTTTCAGAAGGAAAACATGTCCATGAAGGAGAGTTATGGAATCTATAAGTCAAGATATTCTATCGAATGTGATGAAGAAACCTCCACTAACTCCCCCTCCTTCTCCTTGTCTCCAATTGGCTCCAGAATTAAACTCAGCCTTTATGGTACCTGATGGAATGAAGCTTAATATTTACCAATGCATTCTAAAAGTATCCAATACGGTGGGTGTGAAATGAACTGCTAATAGAACTAAAAATTCCATAAACGAGTTATTATGTGAGGAACATAAGTGCACATATGAGCATGTGTTATTTAACCCTTCAGTAGGCCCAGTGTTTCATTTGTATGCCGTTTCTCATAGGATGGCATAATATAATTGTAAGTTTCAGTAGCTGCACATTATTATGTTCTCAAAAGTCTCACATGGCCGTTTGTAACAAATTGTTGCAGGGTCAGTATTAAATGGCGTGATATATGATCATGTTATAATCAGTCTTATTAAAATTGTTGGACATTTTATATAAATATTGTCACAGTGGATGTTCGATGCTCAAAATATTTCACGATTTTTCAATGACTAGGTTATTTCCACTGATGACTGTAAGTATATTTGACGTTAGATACTAGTCTAAAGTGAGTAAACGATAGAATTTGTCTAAGTTTATTGCTTGTAAAAGTATTTTTTTTTTAAATTGAAAATTTTTGGCAGTTAAAAAATTGAATTTAAGCCACCGGTGTGGCCCGCGCGCCTAATCGTGTAACAAAATTTTACGCGCCCAATGAAGGTTTAATACCCTTGGTAAACTTGAACAAACATTATCAAGAGAAAGAATATCAGGCCGTGATTATGTATTTGACTGAAGTTTATATGCATATACCTTTTAATACCTAAGATAAACTAACACTAGGGATGAGTCGATTCCACTTTTTATCGATTCCGATTCCATCGATTCTTATTCCTAATAAACAGGTGGGATATTGATATACCAGTAGCGTACGACTATCATTTAAATTCAAGTATTGTCTGAAATAAAAGAAGAAAGACAATTAAGTCGCCCAAAAAGTATATTTATTATCAAATAGCAAATATGTATTCAGCTTATTGAGGTACAAATTGATAGCCTACACCCAAAATTATTAAGAGAAATATGATGTGATAAATGAAATGTGATTTGAATATTTATCTACCTGGAATCGATGGAATCGGAATCGACTTTAGGCGATCGATTCTCGATACCGATTCTAATCCTAAGAATTGGTGAAATCGAGAATCGACATTTGGATTCGTCTCATCCTTAACTAGCACGTATTTTATTTGGAGACCAATTGTGCAAAGGAACAATAATTTGAGAATAAACAAATATTGTAGTCCATGCAATCCAAATAAAATATTGGGATGTTCCGTAACTTATTAATCTCATGATTATAATGAAGGATTTCAGACTTTCACAATGATTAGAATTCAGAAAAGCTTCCAAGGACCCCAGCCTCGTAGTTAGATGCATTACTTTAAGATAACGGATCCAATTGCTAAATGATTGCGCTCTACCTATTTAAGGGTTAAAAATTTAAACATATGAGAAAAGGATATTGATAAAGCTACTTTTGATAAACAAAAGGCAAAAGCTACAATCATTGAGGTTAAAAAATGCGTTAACTCATCAAATATCGTTCTATGGTCGGCTTCTCGTGCTTACATGACTTCTTTTAAAATATTTTCGACGAGTAACCTTAGTGTTTGATTCTTATTTTTCCTATTAGTCTTAATGATAGTGTTGTGAGAATTTTATCGCGTATAATGCAAACGAACATGGTACATTTTCTAACTTGATGCGAGGTATACAGTTTTCTGAGAACCAACGTTAATAGTTCTCTTTGCTCTTTTTAGTTTTATGGGCCATTCCATCCATCAATATTTGATGACAAATACCCATGTACCTTCGTGAGAGTGAAAGTAAATCTGATTTTGACAGTCAACATTTTAATCTCGAGTTTTCAGGTCTAAATAATGAATATGAGTGGCGAAAATGGGGGATATCCTGGGAGAGGTATCGTTTTCTAATAAATCGGGAGTGTACCCATTCACTAACTTGTTAAATATTCAAGACGCTAACATTTTTAGACTTTAAATAAAAGCGATAGCTCTGCCGGAGGAAGTGTTTTTTTATATACATAATATTTTTCTGCACTCTCGCTAGCTGAAAACATTTCCATTCCTTTCATTTTCTTAATCGGCATTGATCATGCAGGATTGGTCAGAGCCTGGTGTTTTTTTTCGTGCTTCGAAATTTGGCCTGTTTGTTAGATCTTAGTGGATATATCAAATTCATTCCAAATGAATTCATATGCTCGGGGTATATCTAAATTTCTTGTATAAAATGCCTTAGCGAGGTACTTTTTATTAGAATCTGTTCGTGAAGTTATTCTTATTAATTTTCCTTCCATTTATAGTTCAATTTTGCAGGCATAAAAATTAAGCAATTGTTATGTTGAGTATTTTATAAAAATTGGATCACGGACGTCTCGCATCAATGGAAATTAGGTGGTAGACTGATTATGTGTTTGAACTTGATTTTAGGATGTTTACCATGGTGCTAAAAGTAAGCTAAACGTCACATTGGTGTGTAATTAACCTTAGAAATGTTAAAAGCAATATTTTTAGAATTATGCTGGGTTTAAAATGGACATAGTTAAGCAGTAAAAAATTGATATCATAGGCAGATGAATCACTGATGATTTGATTTGAAATTGTTCCAAGTTATTTTCATCGTTAATATTTAATGATTACAAGTACGTCCTAATGAACAAACTATAACTTCCACCTATTTTAACTACATAAAAGCATTACTCGTACTTCACTGGCAGGATTTTGTTAATTTGTATTAATGGTAACACTTCGCTGGTAAATATTCCGCCGTATTTTATACACACACACACATACACATATATATATAACAACGGTAAATCGGTAAATATTGCGCTGCATTATATAATATAAAATCCATTTATTTAATCATTTTTATTGTTATATAATTTAATTTGAGCTGCCTGGACAGAATAAAAGTTCCTAGCAGATCATGATTGTAGTTCTTGAATAACGCGTGCGTTGAGTTACTCGTCGATTGATTAAGCCATTGGCCTCTTGAAAATTTTGTATAACTATTTTCTCATTTATCATCCGCAAATGTTGACTCTGGTGGTTTAGGTTATTGGATAAATTATATGGTGATAGGCTTCACTTGTGAAAATCCATTCTTTATAAATGTCAGAATTACTTGGTACTTTTTCACAGTGTTTTATTCTTAGTCGACCACTTTCTTCGCATTGGGACATCATCAGGCCTGTGCGAAGTAATTTTGAAATTCATGTTAGGTCAATCGAAATAAAAATTAAATCCAATTATGTGGAATTTATGCTGTTTTCCAAAACTAGGAATGTGTTTTGGTCATCGCCGCGATGGTCGCAGTTATATTCGAGCCTCGGCAATATTCGTCATATTATCCTCGAGTCACATCGAAAGAAGGGAAATCATGTTCCTCACATTTTATTTCTCTCCAACCCGCCGACTCTTTTTATTTCCCTCCTCGCACAACCCCGTAGGCTCTTAAATCCTCTGCCAATACCCAGGCAACGAAAAATCACCCAAGCCTTCCCGCTGAGCAAACAGGGAAAATCATATCAAGAACTGCTTGTTGAAACGGACGCGCGGCCAGCCATGCGAGTAAATGAAGCTCTCTGTGTATAACCCTCAAACAAGGATACGATCGAGTATTCACGCAACAATACCCCCGTCATTGTTTGTGCTTCCCCGTGCCGCCGAGCCCCTCCCCCCCAGCGTTCGTCCCCCTCCCTCCCCCCACTGCCCTTCCCGATCTCACCCCATCCCACGCCCCGCGTCCAACCCCTGTGCTTCCCCACCCTACGCAGTCTTACCCCTTTCGTTCCACACCCCTTTCTGCCAAAGTCCCCCGCACCCCTTACGGGTACCATCCTTCACTCACCTACTGCCGCGCCTTTTTCACACCTCGCCCCATTGCGCTCGATTCTCGTCCGCATTCGATACGGAGGCAGAGGCCTCGAATGGTGCTTTTGAATTCGACTCCTCCCCACGTTCCTTTCAAACGCTCACACTATCCCCGTTTGTTCCTCCCCCCCCTTTTCCACACCCCCCCTCTCACGATACAACACGCTCACGAGACCCTGCTGTGGGATTTGTTATTCTTTATCTTCTTACTGTACTGCTACCAACCTGATCCTTCATTCAATACTAACCAAATACAATCGGTTAAAATAAAAGCCTTCCATCATTTCGTGTAGTACGTAACTAACATATTGGATTCTTAGTTTAACGCATTTGAAATGTTCACATTTTTGATCGATTTTGTTGTCGAATTTGTTTGTGTTTTTTAAATAAAATATGATAATTGAGACTTATTTTAAATTTCACCATTCACTGTTTTAGGTATATTTATTTAGATAGGTTCAGGAATAAGCCTTTTAAAGAATTTTTTAATCGAAATATGTAGGCGTAGATAGGGTGTTGCGCAGCGTTAATTATCATATATTCCTCTTTATTTTCACGTGCGTAATTAATCAACGTGAGTTTTCAGAAACAATTAACTTGTTGATCGGCATTTTTATATTCAACGCTTTGATAATTAAATTTGTGAGCTCATTAATGAATAAATTTAACATATTTATATGCTTGTGTACTTTTATTTTTTGTTGATATCCTAGTGGTTGTCTTTTAATAAGTTTAAAATAATTATGGAAACGGAGCGAATATTTTTTATCATATCTGTTAATTAGGATAGAATTATGTAGAGTTTGAAACTTGGCCTATATGCATTGAGCGAAGTGTTGTCGTATTGTCCAGTTGGTAGGCGGAGAGAATATGAGTAGATAAGTTTAAAATAGCCTAGAAATTAAGAATTATCGATAGTGTAAGGTTTAGGGCGGAAGAATACGTTCGTGCTGCATACTTTGTGGTGGATGTATTATTATTTATCAATAAGAGTGAGATTGGAATACTGGAAGAATGGTCAAACACTGCGCTTAAGGTAGTCTGAGCGAGATAGAACACTAATCATAATGGAGACCATATTCCAAGTATACGTTTTAATTTCTGAAGCTGCAGGAAGGACGCATAAAAAATTGCAATATTAATGGCATCATAATATACTTTAATATGACTGGAGTTCTAAGTAATTAAATAAAAATACTTGATAGGTCTTGACTCATTTTTTTCGCGCGGTACGTTTGAAACTCCTTCACAGTGGAAGGTTTCTTGTGATCCTGAAAAAACTACGGCAGTGACAACATGATTTATTTTCAAAAATTGTTGAGCAAACGTATTAACTACACCCTGTTAGTTTTTGACGAGATCTAGGTGTTAAAAATTCCTTATTTTTTAAAATTATATCTCTCAGTAATGCATACACGTACCATTCCCACGTAGAAGGGCTGGTATTTTTTGTCAAATATCTCGGAAAGCAGTTCCATAAGGGGCTGATATTTTGATATATTTGGAAGGGTGAGGTATTTTTCTTTAAAATGAGACCAAATTCATTGATTTCTGGATGAAATGATATTTCGCTCAAACTACCTTAAAACAAAAATTACCCGAAAGAATTCTGTTATTTTCACCACGGAATGGTCGAAATAGCGAATTTAAAGCAAGAATCTGTTTGAAACATTATTCGAAATTTGAGGAAAGTAGCTGTTTATACATATGGATCCTACGTGATTTTACCATAATTTTCTCCGGGAATGCATGTAATCATTAGTTTAAATAAATATACTAGTTATATAAGGATGGATACTCCAATAATGGACATATGTGAAAGGAGTGTGCTTCGTTGGTTCTGCCATGTTGGGAGAATGGATGAGAGTCAAATAACGAAACAGATATATAAGAGTGAAATGAATGGTGCGAGAGGTAGAGGTTGGCCGAGAAAGTTGTGGTTGAATGTGGTTGAGTAAATTCTTAGGGGGAGGAATATTAGGAGTCTTAAAAACTGGAGGGCTTGTATGAAGCAGTTCATGGAGGTAAATGAGGCAAATGAGGTTTGCTAGGATAGATCAGTATGGAGGAAATTATTGAGGCAGAGATAGGTGTTCAAATATGTATTTATGAGTGAAACTTTGTGACTGTGCCTACCCCGGAAGGGAACGGCGTGATTGGTATGATGTATATTAGGATAATGCATATGTAATAAGTAAATTTTTGCTTATTCATATTAAGGTATCGATGGAGTATATCGTAAACTTGAAAAATTATTGCGGTAGTCCGTAAGCGCTACGAGAAAATCGGGGATAAGAAAGATGCAAGGCAGACCACGCCCACATTTCAGCTTCTGGCATTGGCTAAAAAAGCTAGAGCCCTGTCCTTCTATCTCAATGTTTGCCACTCTCGATACATTTCTTTGCTCTATTTAAAATTAAAAATTAAATTAATTTTAAACTTTTCAGCCTAATTTTTCTGTTTTTACCCGATGACAATACAAAATAACCCGAAGCGTAAAGAATTTCAAGTTTTTTCAATCATTGAAACTGCTCCAAATACCGCTCCCGCACCAGTTAGTCGTGTTCGATTGCCTCAACAAAGGTTCCCTGTAAATGTTTTGATCGAAAAAGCCATTTCAATGGGTGAGACAATGAGTGTAGTGGCTTCTTTTTTCCCGGCACAGCTGAGAGCCGCGCTAATTTGCATGCATGCACATATGTACTTTTACTCTCCTGTTTATGTGATTTTGTGTCTGTGGAAAGCCTTCAAGCTTCGCGTACGTGTGATAGTGGGATTGATAGCACGGCATTGACGTAATTATATCGCCACCCCTCCCACCTCTTTCCCATCAACCCGCCCAGTTCTGGTTCATGGGCCCTTTATCCTAACCCCCATTCATCCGTTTGCCCGCCATCGTGTCCCGTTTTGTTCCCGGGCGAGAGAAATTAAGCAGTATGCAAATGAGCAACCCGCCTTTCCATCCGCCTGGTGACGCGTTCATTAATGCCATAAAATTATGTTTTCGCCCACGTCGAGTGGCGGACTTGATCCGTTGGGGGCGACATTGTATCAAAACTGCATGGGTGAACGTCAGTATATATGTGTTCCCCCCGCGTGCCAAGAAATTATTTACCCTTGTTGCTCATGAATAATTACGCGCACATTACGTATAGGGATCCATAGTAAATTGCGTTCTACTTCGTTAAATTATAAATAATCTTTTGTCATGTACGAAATCCAATTTTCTGAGAGAACACGTTAATGTAACTAGCATCGATGCGTGAAGGTGGTGTCTTTGTAATCTAAATTGTTCACGTTAGGCTGAAATTTGACGATACATTTATTTTCACGTGAATTATTACCCGTTTTGGTGATATTTTTTATATCCTTGTATTTATCTATTTTTACGGTCGCAACATAAATGTTGCACAATTCTACCAACCTATTCTACATAAGTTTTTGAAATATATTTTATGCGATTACTTTTTAAATCCTTTTTTATGTTCTTGGTTGAATGTTCCCTCTAGATTAAATACATGTATTATTTTGCTCGCAAATTTATGCGATAATGTTCCATAGACAATTGTATATGAAGTGTTATCACATACTTATGATACCGTGATCTTAAAGCGGGTTTGAAACATTCATAAACATAGTAATCAGGGGTACATGAATACAATTAGCGTCAAAGAATTTATAAATTAGGAATCGTGTTTCTCATTTACTTAGAAAATTGTCAATGATTGGCCGATTCATGAAAGTAATAATTGTGAGATCTAATGAATGTCTTTTTTTCACATGGAACCTTTTTAATCTTTATATTCAATACGTAAAGTTATCACGTGATGTATTTAATAATTTTCATAACCTTCCCGCATTGCCCTTTTGTATAGTAATCAACAAAAATTTTGGCATAACATGGGATTAATTTATACATGTTTACATGTTATTCACGCTCTGTTCTCTTGACTCATCTGTGCCCGTAGTTAACATCCTATTGGCATCGTTATTGGTAAATATATATTTCAGTAAGTTGGATGTTATATTTGCCTGCTATACCAATTGTAAAATAAAAATTGTTAATGTAAAGTAAAAAATGGTAATAAAATAAAATAATGTTTTTGAGTTTTTTTAAGGGATCGCCAAATTGTGGCTTGTGAAAGATTGTAGCTTCCTGTGTGCTATGGAATTCAAACTCATTTGGTTGAATGTGCCTGCATATTAATGGCTGTTAAAATAATTATGGTGTCCATGTTATGAAATTTTAAGAGAGATCTCTATTAAGATGAAGGCGTAATGAGAAGTAATAATCTGAGGAGATCCCTCTCGACGAAAAACAAACATTCCATTTAATATTTGCACTACGTCGTGTTTTCCTTGAAAATTTCCCTTTAAGACGAGTTTGCGAAAATGTTGTTGAAAAATTAGTGGTCAGAAGGAAAACAAACTTAAATCCTCAGAGAGCATATAAATAACTCCGTCGTATTTGCGGGAACGCTGTAGATTCGATCATATTCTCAAGGCTATTTTGAAGTGGCCATAATTGTAAAACATTTTAATCTTTGTTTCATTTATACCAATATGTGAACTTTCATTTCAACATTAAATGTATTACATTTTATTGCTACTGGATATTTCCCTTAGTATGAAACTCAAAATTGGTTTCTGCAATAATTTTTGTCAATTTCAAGAGTACATTCCTGACACGTGGTTAAATTTACCTCGCTGGCAGAACAAAAATATTTTTTTTTATTAGAGAAACAGAGGATTTCCTGTAGCGTTGAATCTCTGAGTTAGGCGAGGCGAATGAGAAAGGGTGACTAAACTAAAATTTTTGGCAACCGCTTTTACTTCACCGCAACTATTGAACATTAAAAAAATAACCATTGCGGAAAGGCAAAAATGGATGTAAAACTAAGCTAGAAAATAAAATTCAGATGTCACCCGAATGACCAAAAACGTATCCCCTGAAGGTTTTTGCGGTCTGCATCGAGGGACGGTGGCGCCGAGGTTTCTATTTGCGGACGGAAGAACTTTTTCGTATGGGCATCGCAAAAAAGGAAGTTCGGGTTTGGGCAGGAGCGTGGGGAGGTTTGGGGGAGGGGGGGACGTCCGCTTTGATCTGTCCGCTGCAGCCCCCTTTTGAAATGACCTCCCGCCACCCACCTCTGGTTCTCCCTCCGGGGCCCCGCCCCCTCTTATACCCCGCCGACCTCTTTTCCCACCCCCCTTGCCCTAACCTGGAGAACGCATTCATATCCCTTCACCGACCAAGTCTGCCCTCTCCCAGCCGAGCACGTCTGTCCCGCATTCCAAATACCTTTTCTCAGTGTCTTTGGACCACAGGACCTCTTTTCTCTCTCTCTCCCTCTATCTCTTGCACTCGCCGAACCCCTAACCTCTCGCCTACTTTGATACATTCTCCGTCTCCTCCTTCCTCTTGTCTTCTGCTTGGTTCCCGTTCATCCTTCTTCCCCACCTCTTTTCCTCCTTACCGCTCACCCCTGTCCCTGATTTCCAATGTAAAGCCCCGTGAGCTTCCGACGGATAGCAACGTCCAGTGGTTGCATTTATTCAACGCCGTAATACATTAGATCACTTGTTTTTTTTCTCCCTTCAACTGTCGTGAAAGAGGGAGAAGAAATGGTCTCCCATTTAGGCTTCTTTTTCGCGAGAATCAGATGCGCTGATGCTTGAAGAAACAGAGTTGGAAACTAAACCTTGTCATTAATTAGAAAAAGGGCTAAATGAACTAGCGAAGATCAATATTACAATACCTAATTACCTTTAGATCAATCTCAAAAGGATTGAACTCCTCAGTTTTTATGATCTATCAGTATAGGAAGAAAGCATTGTTTCCTGATCGCGGGCCTCCCATGTAGACTGGTAGCAAAACACATATTTGAATCTGTGGCAAATAGTCTGGCAGTATATGCCGAGTAAACTATTGGCAGTTCTGCTGAGTAAAATTTCCTTCCGGATATGGGAAAGTAACAGGAGAGTATTAGTAAAATCTTCTCGGGTTTGGCACTGGGTAAGGCTATTAAAGGCCAACGTTTCGACGAGAAACTCACATCATCATCAGGGCTAAGACTGATTGCCGAGTTAGGTCAATGGTCAAGTTAGGTCATATTTACTAATATTATTCGCCGGGAAAGCCTACTATCTTTTACAGGAGGGTAGCTCGAATATGGTGGTTGTCGATTAGTGTGGAGGCATTTTTATGTTTAATTCAGAAAGATGAGAGAGAATAAGTCTGCTTCATAGCCGTAGTTTGTACGGAAGACTTTTCCACATACATAATGATGAAAAGGTTTTCAATCGAAACGTCAGCAATGACGCTACGATATCCTTTGGGAAATTGAGAAGAATTCTCAATATCCATACGCCTGGAATTCCTGTACTGCCATTTACATTATTGAAATTTTTACTGTGGGCTCAAAACTATGCGCGTTTAAAGGGCTCTCCCGTAGTAGCTTGAGAATTCACGGGGCAAGTGAATGAATGTATTTTCCTCATACTGCCAATCCAGGCGGTAATTTTATCGAGGGGGTAAAGCTTTGCTTTGAGCTCACTATCACATCTCTAGCCCATACTGGCGCCTTCTGGCTCCTTCCTCACACGTCAACAGTTCCCTTTCCATTTACTCCGACAGAAAGGACGCCCTACCCCCCTCACCCTCCGGTTATGTTCCCATTATACTTCAAATGAAGATCGCCGCTCGCAAAGCCGTCGAGGCGTGAACTTAGCCGAGTGACCACCAGAGGAATCAACGTTGATGCTCGCTGTTTTTTTTATAATTGTTTCTTCTCCGGTACATTTTTTTCCTCCGCCTACACCCTCTCACTCTTTTTATCATTCTTTTTCGCCAGTGAAAATCGGGACCGTCGCATGCGAGCGTATTTATATATTTTTTCGGTTCTCTCATCGCCGTGTATTTCTTTTTTTTTCCTCCTCCTCCTCTCTCCCCGCCGCTTCCCGCAAACTCTCTCTCCGTTTCTGCGACAGTTTCGGTCCGAATTTGAAAAAGTGCCGGCGAGATAGTGGATATATGTGGAGGAATAGCCGCGTGAGAGATGCGAAGATCGAGGCAGCCGAGGGGAGGAGTGGCCGGAGTGTTGGGAGGAGTCGCTGGGACGGAAGCCGGCGAGTGGTCATAAAAAGTTCGGGAATGACAAGCCGAAAGTGAAAAGAGGGTCTACGGTACGTGGGCTAACGCTTGATAAAAAAAATACGCGGCGTTAGCACGTGGTCGTATTTCATCCGGGTCTCGACCCACTTCTAAATGCTTTGTTGATAAGTCTGCATGTCTTGGCAGTCCAACTTGCCGTGTACTCTTTTTCATATATAACTATGGGAAGGATGCTGTGGTAACGATTATACAATAACTGAGTGCGCCCCGTTGATTGTTGCTGCGGTATGAGGATGAATGAGAGTCGAATTACGAAGCATTTGCTGAGTGTAGCAATGAGGTGCGGCTAAACTTTCAGAGTACATTCTTCATACATTGAAGGGGAAAATATGTTGTAGTGTATGGATCCGGAAACACTTTATTTCCATTTTAGAACAGAGTCGGCGACAGATTAAAAGGTAGAGATGAACCAATTCCTTAGACTCCTCACTCTCCGGACGTAAACCATTATGCCTGTATTCATAGTCGTGTTCCTAGGGGTTACTTGGGTATCCCCTACCCAGGTAACACCTAGGGGTCCCCTACGCTGTGCGATTCATAAACCTTACCTAGTTAACACCCAGCCTGGGGGCGTCTGAGTAAGAGATTTGGCTACAATCCCACGGAGAAATACATATGATCGGTTCCGCTGAAGGGTTCTCGATGTTTTCGATGCTCATTTTTCACCGTAATCAAGCACGCTGTAAACAATAATATAGTATACTGTTACACGATGTTGATGAAAAATGATCGAAGGAATATGAGAGAATGTTTACAAAATTACTTAAATATTTGTGATATGAATGGTTAGGAATTCTAAGGTGATTAAGTAAGTACACATGTTTGTAAACAGAAGACTTCACCATGGAAAGTTGTTGGTATTATCGTGTACTCGCATTATTACAGTAATGTCAACTCGTCCCACGCGTTGGCAGCAGTACTGCGTTAGGAGATCTTTGGGTAAGCTTCATGACATACCCAGGAAATCGACGGCCTGGGTGAGAGTTATGGGGACCACAGTCCCCTGGGAAACGAATATGAATACAATTTCTGAGCCAAGGGGTTCACACCTGGGGGACACCCGGATAACGACTATGAATACGGCCCTTAGACTTTTGCTTGTGGGGGCGTTTAAAAGCTCTTTTGTATCGTACTCAGCTTCAGGGTGCAGAGAGTCTTTGTGCTAGCATGGCGGATGACTGCAAAACCACATACAGTACTCCAAGAATACTTCTTTGTATCCGGGATGAATGCGACGGCTGGTTGATGTATGTATCAGTGCTAAAGGATAGCATGTTGAACATGTCTTGTATTAAAGTGGTTCATGTGATACACTGTTATTTTTTACGAGGTGTGTCCCAAAATTATCCAACCTGTGCCTATAACTTCGTGCTATAACGCTAGAGCGACCTCTGTGGGTTGCGAGCGTAACCAGTACTCCTCACCAACTCGCAGGTTACCGCAGTTACCTATGGGCAGTATTAGTTTACGCATAGCGTGTTTTGTTTACTGTATTCTTTGTGTTCGTTGAATTTGGTTAACGCTGAACATGACGGAGAGATGAGAACAACGAATTTGCATCAACTTTTGCTTTCAAAGTTGAAAAAAACTGCGCTAAAAAATATCACTACCGGTGATGAATCGTGAGGTTATGGTTACGATCCCTTAACAAAACAACAGTCTTCACATTGGAAGCTTCCATCCGAGTCACGACCGAAAAAAAACACTTCAAAGTCGTGGCATTGTGAAGTCTTTGTTGGTTGCTCTCTTCGATTATGAAGGTTCTGTTCGCCATATGCTCCAGAAGGTCTGGAAATCAATTAAAAAATTTACCTTGAAGTTGTGAAAATATTGCGTGACGCAGTGAGAAGAAAACAGCCGTGTTTTTGGGAAAGCGGAGACTGGCTTCTGCACCAAGATAATTCTCTAGCACATGCAGCTAACCTTGTGCAACATATTTTGGCAACGCAACATTACACAGCTTTTACAGCCTCCATACAGTCCCGACGTATCCTCCTGCGACTTTTGGCTGTTCCCAAGATTAAAAATCCCACTAAAAGGGCACTGGTTCGACGTCAGATACGATCCAAACGAATGCAACGAGTGGACTCTAAGCCATTGCAAAAACTGGCTACGTGAACTGCTACACCATGTGGAAGCACCTTTGAGCTACTTAGTCAAATCGGGACTAATTCGAAGATTGCCATCAGCCGAATACCGAAAAATAATGCCATGGCGGATTTATGGACAAAAGTCGAATACTTTCGGGGCACACCTCGTACACTTGCTTGTTTCCCATTGTTAATGTACTCTTAGGACTCGAATAAAATGAGTTATGAAATGGAAATAAAGAGTTTTCGAACCAGTATTCACGTAACAAAGTTTCTTCTTCTACGTGTGAGGAATATTTCGTGAAAGTTTGGCCGCAGCAAATGTTTTCACCGTGCATATGATTATGGAATGATTGATGTGAGAGGAAAGGTTTGGCCGAGAAGGTTATGGATGGACGAGACTCATAAGAGAAGGAAATTAGGAGTCAAAGAATGGGAGACGGTCTATAATGAACTGCTTTAATGTGATAGAAATGCCTAATGTATTAAGGATGGGGCATTACGGAGAGAGTTATTTGATAAGAGCATGTTTCTTTAGCAGCGATAGCTAAGTCCTTTTTTGTTCGATGTTAGTTCGCAGGTTTCCGCGGCTGTTGTGCTGAATGACAACTGACGCGGATGCAACCCGAGAAATGTTGAAATCCTTTTTTGTTCCTTTCCCAAAAGCGAATGGTGTGCTGGGTGTATGATGCAGTAGGGTGGATAGTTTTCCCACTTTTTTCTATGAGCGAAACCCGGAAACATAAATTTTTTTTCCAAATTGAATAATATCTTCTGTGAGAATTTTAGCCTCTATTTTTCGAAATATTGACGGAAAACACTGACATTGTCATTTATTGTTGACATTGTTGTCAATGTCAACTGACAATGATCTTGTTGACATTGTTGTCAATGTCAACTGATTGTTGACAATGTCAACTGACATTGTTGGGTAAAGCGGCCATATTTTTGAGTAATAAAATGTATTTTACGATGAAAACTGATATTCAAGTATCAATGTTCCAGTTAAATGCCCCTAGGGGGCAGGGATGAATAAATGCCCCTGGGGCCGGAAAAGGAGGCAAGTTGAGTACAAATAAGCGGTTGTGCAGCTTCTCGATCACCTGTCCAGCGATCCTTGCCGAGCGATCCTTGCCTAGCGACCCAGTACTTCAGGTCTGTTCTAAGAAATTCTCACAGAAGGTATTATCCGATATGGAAAAAAAAGATTACATCTGTAATTTCGATGTGGTTGGTCCTTTTTTTCCGGGTATATCATTTCCCTCGGAGAAATAAGTGGCAAAATTGCCCTCCCGAGAGTTGAACTTGTATCTTTCTCAGTACCTTTGCGTTACACGCTAGTCAGCTTGCTGTATGTGTTAGAAATTTGTCTTCTTACATCTGGATAAATTCTATACGAACTTCCCTATGTAATAGTCATCTGTCACCTCTCAATGCGTCCTTCATCTACTTTTCCTTCCTTTTTTACATGCCGGAGTTTCCTTATTTTCCTCTCCCCTCGAATGCTTCACCATCTCTCCATTCAGCTCACCCCCACCTCATTATGCACCTCATTCACATCTCAAAATCCTCCGTCCTTTCCATGTCCTCTTTCCTCTTGCACCGTGCTTCCGACTTATGGATCTCCACGCTCTTATTCAGAGTTGTCATTAATCTTTATTCTTTGTCTTCCCTGAGTCCCACTCGCTCGTTCAGCCTTCCTTCGAATACGCTTCTCAGGCAATTAATATTCTGCATCTCATCTTATTATTACGAAACCCATTACCCCAGAAATAACTTCGAGATTCCGCCCTCTCCATTTTATGCTCTTTCCAACTAATAATCTGAAATGTGAGACTACCAATTGTAGGCTAAATTTATTTTGTAAACGTAGCATGATTGTATCTGTTGAAACCCACCATCAATTGGTTTATCCGTCAGTATTTTCGTAAATACAAGCGGTGATCTTTTCTTTACAAATATAGAGGAACCCTTTTTGAAGATATCCTGTCCATCCACTGGGTGATTCAAAAGTCTTGTTATGAAAAGCCATCACAAAGATGGGGTGAGCTCTTACGGCTAGACAAAATAAAACAAAGAAAGTCTCCAAAAGCCGTAAATAATTGGCACCCTTCGTCAGAAAACACCAAACTTACTGTGTTGGTATGCTGGGAAACCACAGCAGCGACCAACCACAGCCTCTCAACCAAGAATATCCCCCTGTGATGGTTTACGGGAATGTTACTTCCTCGCCAGGGACCAAACACAAACGCACACACACAACCCAAATAAGATTCTTTGCAAGGGCTAATGGGACCCCGCCAAGGATGCCCGATTATTTACGCAAGCACACTCACAAGCACACAAATGGGTCCAACTACTGGGAGAACCAGGTCCAAAAGAGCGTGGTCAAATCTACACAACAGGAACGGACGAGAGTGGGGGTCGAATACGCGTATTTCGGCTACAAAGTAGCCGAAATCATCGAACCGAAGGTAACGCGTCACGTAAACTCAAGGTTAAAGTGTCTGTTCTTTTTTCCGTTATCATAACAAGACTTTTGAATCACCCTGTATTTTCAGGTCATTCAACTGTAACTCCGTAGCAAGATTTGCTCGAGCGTATGATGACTTAGGACCCAAGTTTTTCTTGTTCATTGGGGTGATAGTCATAGAGCTCTTCGTAGCGAATGGGGCAAATGTCAAGACAAAGTAGCTGTGGTAATGAAAATAAGTGGGAAAGAGCTGTGAATATAGCGGATATACTATCAGTGGATGAAAAGGTAAGTCCACTGAACTAAGATGTAAATTAAATTAGCATACGTATGAATGGAGAGGGGAAGATTTGACATATTAATTAAGATAAAAATATTTGCGCGAGTCATGAGTGAAGCATGACGTTAGGTGCTGGATGAAGTTAATGGCGGAAGAGAAATGATTGACGGATTTTAAGCTGTAAAGAGGTGACACGTATTGTACGCAGTCTTATTTTGTCCCAGATATTTTTTTTACCGTTTCATATTCATGTTTGAGCCCAAATTATGATAAATCCTTTGATACTGTTTTTGAGAACTTTTGCTGAGACAATTTTATTACAGCTCTGAGAATAAAATTTTTGATTTATTAAATGAAATATGTATTCGTAATGTTTGTATTTATCTTGGTTTAATTATTCTTTTCTTATCTTAAATTATTCCATTTCCCAATGTGCAACCACCCAACTAGCCTTCTGATATAAATCCTGCATTGAATTTTATCTTTACTTGCATGAGACTATATATTAACAACAGAGAAAAACAGAGACAATTATATTAAGGGAATCTTTTTCTAAAACCATAAACGCCACGCTTCTTCTCCATTTCACCACCTCCCATAATCCTTTTTTATATAAGAAACATAATCCTTGTCAGTTGTGCTCGATTATTACCTTCCAGAAAAAGCACAACCTATGACTTACCTAACGATATACTTCCCATATCAACTTTGGAAAGTAGACATTGAAAATCCACTGAATATCCAAAATTCAATTTCGTCTCTGTTTTTATACCCTGCCTAATAAAATGATCCAAGTGACTGGTAATACTTGGTACTTTTTGTAAGAGTGTCAGGCATAACTTTGTGGAAATATTCAATATCCATACTGGTAAGAATGAAAACTTAATATTAAATTTCCACACCACACTGTTTTAATAAACACTGACCATAGTTTCGACAGTTTATGTCATTATCAAGGTTCAAAATTAATTGCCAGTATGGACAGAAGTAGAGTTTACAAGTTAAAGTGTGAGGACTGTAATATTACGTAAATCGGTCAAACTGGCCGAAAATTTAGATATTGAGTTATAGAACAAAGAAGAAGTTTAAAAAAAAAATGATGGAAAATCTTGCTTTGCCAAACTTTTCTTTAACCTACCCCCCACCCCCACCTAACTGTGGTTTGCTAAGGTGTATATTTAGAATCGGAAAGCTGATTCTGTACCATGAAAATTACATAAAGTGTTGAAACCATGGTCGGTGTTTATTAAAACAGTGAGGAAATTAATATCGCGTTTTCATTCTTACCTATATAGGTATTGAATATTTCCGCAAAGTTACGCCTGACACTCTTTCAAAAATATGCATGTAATTATTCGAGTCAGGGTAAAGTATTACCAACCAATTTGATTGTTAATGATAACTTTTGACGTTTTGCAGCAGCATAAAATGATATTTAAGCCTTCAATATCTTCAATTCATTCACCTTAACACCTTTAGAAGCCTGAAGCCTCCGGGATCTTCCGTCGATGTTAAGGTCACGGATCAACGTTAATGTAATTGCTCCTTGCCTACTTGTTATTCATTAAAACAGTTTCATGTGGCTCCAAATTCATCACCATAATTACTTGGCGAGATTAAGTCTAAAAGGAGAAAAATTCTCGATTGTCCCCTGGAAATTGTAGCCGGATCCTTCCCCCACCTTCGCGATACAAAATTCGGCGAAGTTCTTACTACGCAACGAGGAATCTCTGCTGTGATGGTCGATTAAAATCCGTAAGGCGCAAAACTGGTAGACGATTCGACTCGCTTCTGATACTGTCGTTGATTGGTTATAACTTTCAAAATCGAGCGTAATATCCTCGTCTGCTCAAATTAGCCGTCGAGGGAATGATTCGTTGGCTAGTGTTAGCTGCGATTTCTCTGCTCCCGTGAGTTTGCCTTCATCGGTAAGCAATTTAGCGATTGTTGTTAAATTTCTTATTGATTTTTTTATTCTATCACGTTAGGGTTTCGGAAATAAACTAAGACGTTTAGTAAATGGTTTATGGTCGAATTTTAGGTTCCACACTGTTATGCATTTTAACGTAATGCCCTTGAGGTAGAAAAATGTACTTTTCATCTGATCACTTTATTGCTTTTTAGATCTATTTTCTCGGAATTTCGGAGGGGACTCAATAGTTTGTTATTGATTGAAATAAATTGATTCTGACGCGGGGTTTTATGAGAGGGGACATATCGGTGGATGAATTACTTTAATTTATGAGGCTTGAATATCTGTATTTATTACTAATTCTGATTCATCATCTCCGAATCTGAACGAGTCATAAACTTTGGGAAAATTTTCCTCTCTCATTTTCAAATGTTATTGTTAATGTTGTGAGAAGAGGTGGAGTTTTTTAGCCACAGAAGATAGTTTTGTGATCTAATTACTTGCTTTCCCTTCGGCATTTGTGAAAAATTATCATTTATTGCATCAGAAATAAGTTCAATTATTTTGTTACTTGGTAATGACCCAAAGTAGAAGTGAATGAGTTTATTTACAGAGTATTTAAATTTCGTTGCAATCGCTACAAAATGCAATCGCTGTTCTTTTGCTTTGTTGAAAGAGTATTCAGGATACCTAATCGTCGTGGAACGAGTTCTGTTTCACTTACATTCTATTTGCGTCACTCGGAGTTAAATTCTGCTTACCATAATATTTATGGAAATATTTGAACTTGTGCATGGTAATAAAAATATTTATATAATCTATCAAAAAATAGCTACAAATGATTTTGGAACAATGATTACTGGTATTTTTGCTTTATGGAAACAATTCTGTATGAATGATATCCCCTGCATTTGTGTGGTTCTTTTTTGTGTCATTGTTATCATAGTTTAACATATCAGCTCATCATAATTTTGTTTTGTATTTGAACCCATCGTCTTCTCAAACCATTTGTATTTAGCTTGTGCGAATAATTTACCATTGTCGGCCAGATATACATATACACCAATTACCTTCAGCAGGATTCCTTGTACGCATAGGCTTCGATAGAAATTCCAACTGAATGTGCGGACGCTAATATTTTTAAACTTTAGCCACGCTCGTATGTATTTTAGTACCATTTTTGCCTAGACTAAGTGCCTTATCTTAAGTTCATTCCCATGAGATTTGTAAAAATAGGCCCTTATAGAATGTGCTTCATTTAAACACCCTTCAACTGTATAGTTGTCGGTAATAATGCGTGGTGATCGATCAGTCCTCTTTCCTGCTCTCTAATTGGCATTAGTATCCCGTAAATTTCTACCTCTATCTTGGATAATATTGTCACTATTCCAATCAAATTAAAAGTTGACTGAAATAAGTGAGAAATGGGGCTCTTTTTTGACTCGAGTGGTGGCCTCCCAATCCGAGTACCTGGGATCAAATTTCGTCAGTGTTGGAGATTTTTCGGCGGGATCCCTCATCCCGTTTGAGTGCTTGGTGGAGAACACTTTTAGTACACAACGCCTTCGGATGAGAAGTAAAATAGTGTATTTCGTGGCGCATTTAATTGAGATAGGCCAAGTGCCAACGGCGGGTCTCTCTCCGCTCTTCCACAAATCTATAAATCCATCCATAAATTTATTCTCCCTTCTGCGTTACGACCATTATTAAAACGGCACAAATTGTTGTTGTAACTCTCCTCCCCAAATACGCAATCAAATATTGTTTTCAATTCTATACGGTAAATATAATCCTGTTGTGTGACCTTTTTTAATGTGGACAACTTGAGAAACTTGATCGGTATTAAATCCTGTATTCAGTGAGAAATAGGATTCAGCAATGAGTAACCAGTGTTTATGAGCACGCCGTTGCGCAGAAAATATTTGTACAGTTGAGTTGAGCTAGAGAGGCAACAGCTCTCTGTGATGGGAGTAGCGGACGTTGCTCCTTTGCCGAAGTTGGGCATCGTTGGGCTGCGTTAGAGTTTGAATGGGCGAATGCTGCGGGTGCTGTAACTCGTCTGTGGGTGGCAGGATGTAATTGCGGAACTACGTAATTGGAAGCAGGTTTGGTTAAAATAATTTTATTATGGGAGAATGGAGGTATTTTGGACGTATTTTTCCTCTTATGACATCCTTATTATTTTTCTGCGTGCTATCTTGCTGTAGGAATGCTGAAATATAATATTATTAATTTTCTAGCTCACGCAAAGAATTTTTACCTAAAAGTGATCGACTATGGAGTCTAATCAACTGGTGAGGTGATTTGTGGCTATCCATGTATTCTGTCTCTGATGATTAGTATAATGTGATGCTGTATATTTTAGTAGCGTACGTTGTCCGCAAGAAATGAGTCATGATTAAAATATTACGCGATAGTATTTTTCTAAAAAACGATAATGAGAACATGTTCCTCCAGGCATCAGATAGATATATCAAACTTTGGAAAATACATCATTATGTTGATAAATTGATGCCTTTTTTTGGCATAGCATTTGAGCTTAGAACGGATCGTACCATGTTCACAAGATCGACCAGAAAATCGCTGTACACTCTTTAAAATGTGATAAAAACGCAACATTCGTGTCAATTATGTATTCTCTATGTGTTTATCAACACATTAATTATTCACAAAAAGAACTCATTAAGCTCTACGTTTATGATTGCTGGATATGAATTCATTAGCACCAGGAACCGTGTACCAGAATTTTTCCATGAAAGAAACTTCATTAATAATTGAACTTTGTATCGGAATTTCCTAAATATTTGTATTTATTTAATTTGGACAACAATCAACGGTCTCGTTTGTACTGATATTTTAACAGAAGAGAGTTGCCAAGAAATTGTTTTAACATTAGTAGTAAACACCACCATGTAAAGCACCAGCTGTTAACAGTTGAACACATTTTAGTAATTACAAAGACAAAAAAAACGAACAAACAAAAATGAGGTCTTACGATACACAAATATTGAATACATATAAGTAATATATATAAACAAACTTAACTGATTCACTCATCTGCGTTAAATCATAAATGCAATACATGTTATATTTAATTGATTTACATGGTGGTTTATTACATTATATGTGTGTACAGGCGTTTCTTGAACAAATTTATATTCGTTGTTGCACTTATTTCTTTCGGTAAGGCATTCCATAGCCTACAAGAAGTTATATAAAAAGATCTACCGTACGCAGTAGTACGGAAATTTGGGACTAACAATAGTTCTGTGTTTCTCGTCAATTTTTTCCGCATATTAATGTTAAAAATAATTTTATTATACAAGTAACTGGGACACTTTGTGTTGATTAGCTTGTACATAAATAAATTTATTTGATATTCCCGGCGCTTATCTATTTTCAACCACGTGAGTGTGTCATAGTATGGCGTGATGTGTTTATCAGCAGAAATATTAAATACCTATGAACCTAATTCCACAGTTTTCAACCTTTGTAGTTTGTAATTGAGTTCACTGGTAATATTGGAAAAGACGAGAGAACAGTAGTCTTTATATGTGTATAAAAATCGATATTTACGACGATGCCCGCTTATAATTGAGTTCACACATCCTTTCGACACGGTGTTGAATTTTTCTTGGTTTTACTATTCGAAATATTGGCACTTTCCGGAAAGTGTGACGCCAGCTCGCTTCAACCGTGGCACGCTTCTGATCGCGAGGTGAGGACCAAACCGTATGGGGTTCAGTGTGCGGGTGGGCGATGGAATGATTCGTCAAGGGGTTTTGCGAGCGCATGAAAAGAGAGCGGCGAGGAAAACGCTGAGGCAGAGGAGAGGGATTCGGTGAACGATAGCGGGAGGGAAACAGAGAGCCCTCTCGCTCTTTCTCCGCGCCGGCGATACTCGGCGTTTGGAGGATTTGACGGGGGGAAGGGGAGGAGTAAGGGGTGGGGCATGGAGCCCTCTCTCCCGTTTGGTGGTTAACATTCACTGCGGGTTGCACTCTCTTGTTGCAAGGGATTAAAGGTCGCGCAAACCCTTTTGTGACTGTGTTTCCGATCCCGCGGAAAAGCAATTCGGAACGGGGCGGTGGATTATTGATGTTGAAGCGAGGAGTGAGGCGAGCGGTCTCGGACGGAGAGGAATCGTGAAACGGTTATCCGTGTTTTCGGGGAATTCGGTGGAAATGTGAGAGAGTTGGGGCTGGCTACGTGGTGTTTTCGTGAGGAGAGAGGAGTGGGGGGTGGGTGAATAGCGTTGAAGGGGGAGAGGAGTGGAAGGGGTGGTTTTGCAAGCCCTCTACCCCTTTTCGGAGTGAAAAGAGGCAAGAGGCCGAGCTCGTGATGAGAGATGGGGCGAGGGGTGAGGTGGTTTACAGGAATGAGGAATTTTCGCGGACGGCGGGCAGCTGGGGTCGGCAGAATCTGGGATTTGCTAAGGCCGGAATCGCTGGAGCGGAGGGAAAAGGGAGGCAATCGTTCCAAGTTATTACGCGGCAACTAACCGCCCTCCTCCGCAGGTCAGTTTCACGGTACAGCGTTTGTCCGTTCGCGAGCCGTGGGTATTCCTCGTTCTCACGTTCGTAATCCTCCCTTGGAAGTGGTCAAGTGGTGACCGGTGAGTACCTTTCCCCGTATCTACATCCACGTTAACATCTCACGATCATCCACAAAGGGTGTTGCAACGCCAAGAATAATTCCCGTAGTTGGTATATAAGTGAGGTTTTGATGCACTAAGACTTCTCCAAGCTATTCAGAGGATCGTGATATTTGTTATGCGTACTATCAGAGCGAGAGTACGGGTCCAGAATTTCGTTTATGTTCGTCAAAGGATGCTATTTGGCTGTTTCTTTAACTGTCGGTAGTTCCAGCGACGGCTAATCCAGTAGGATAGGATCGCTTGTCTCCTTTATTTTATGATAGCGTCGGCTGTTGAAGAGTTCCGCTAATTACTTGTCTCATTGGATTCCACAAGCTGAAAGAGAAACATTCGCCCTAGTTTGAATTTGTAAACCCAAAGTGTATCCCTCTATTTTAATATAGGATTACGACAAGCTCTTAAGGCAACCCATTTAGTTAGCCTTAGTCTGTCAATAATAGTAAATAGTTACCTAATTGTGTTTTTTATCACTAATAGACCCTGGTGTGGCTTCATCATGAAAATAGAAATACTGTGAATCAATGAAAACTGAGCATTTCCCCAAAATAGTTTCACAGCACACGTGCTTGCCATCAGAAAGATGATGATTCTGATTGTTCATGTCGGTATTTTTATCGTAAAATCACTGCTTTTATTCTGAGGAAATGTTATTGTTGGAATGATAATATAATCCAGAAATTTCGACTGTGTTAGAAGTAACATAGAAAGTACTCGTTTGAGTAAATTTAAAAACTGTACACGTTTTTTTTATTCTCTATTTTCAAATGGGACGAATAACGCCAGGTGATAAATTTTAGGGTGACTGCATCAAAGAAGTTGTTATTTACTCCAGTGCGTTAGATAAAACAATGCAAAATTCAATTAAATGAATTTATTATTTTCTTTTTTTGTAAGGTACTAATATTCAAAATTTTGTTCTCGATGTACATAGTTTCTCATATTTTTTCGACAAAATGACTCATTTAAAATGATGTATCTACTCAGTAAGCAGCTTTTTCATTGCACTAGAGGTTAAAAGTATATGTTTGCAAAGCAATACACAGCGATCTTTAATGAAAATATAATCTCAAAGCAGTAGAAATTAACTATCAAAGCTAATTGTTGGTAAATATCGTCAAATACCCTTCCTGCATTTAATTTCAAGCCCCGATGCCCTAGTATCTGCTGCATTGAACGCATGTAATGTATTTTACTCCATTGCAACCTTGGCTCCAGATCCTATTCCCTTTAGCAATTTCCCATTTAACCCTTGGTCTGCTCCAGACTAATTTTTGCTTTTAATTCCTAAGTAGGAATTGTAATTGACGCTAAGGAAATTAAGGATTTTTGGAGCGAGGCTTTGTACCGTCTTAGCGAAAAATTGGGTCAAATACTTAGTAGTCTCAAATCATACGCCGCAGCGACACTGCTATGCTCCATTCCACTGTGGGTTGGTTTAAGTGGCAGCGTACTATTTCGCTCCGTCCACGTTGCCTTTCCTAGTTCCTAATCTTTTCCTCTACCTTTTCCATCCACCCTCGCGCTACATATCTCATCTCTTTCCCCCCCTCTACCCGGCCACTCCGCCCGCCTTCATTTTCCCTCTGACCCCATGCACGTCCTAATTCCGACCCCCATTCCATTACCTCTCTTCCTCCCTCTCTCCTAATTTCATTCCTCTTTATTCCCGCAATTTGCCTCATTCTCATTCCGTTCCCTCTCCTCCCTTGTGGACGGACGTTTAGCTGACTTATTTCATCTCTCTTTCTCCTTATCCCTTTTACCTCCTCTTTCGTCTCCTTTTCCACTTCCGCGTCCGTATTGTGGCCACATCCGCGCACGGATTGCTGTCCCACCCCATTCTCTCTACTTCAACCCGCCACCATTCCTTCCCACAAGTCCCCTGCGGCCTTTTCATCTCCTTTCGGCACAGTCCTCCCAGCCCCTCACGCCGCACTCCCGAGGAATTCCTCAATCACACATATCTTTCTCTCCCCTGTCGCAATATTCCTCGCCCCCACCTCAGAGAAAATCTCCCCACACACTGCTCGAATTCGCCCTTACCCAACCTCGCCCTCCTCGCCGCCGCACCTCCTCTTTATAGCCAACCAAGCCGGAAAGCGTTGGGAGTCGCTCAGCCGCCACCATCGCCACCTTATCGTTCGGCAGCCAACCCTTATGACGCGAGCTCAAATCTCGCCTCTCGCCCTTCGCCGTCCCATATTCGGCTGCGTAGATACTGTCGAGACAAGACCCACCGCGTCCCTGTTTCTCCGTCACTATCTTTTCCCTCGCTTCACTCCCCCTCTGTGCCGGGCCGCGCCCACTTCCCTTCCCTACCGCCCATATCCTTTCCTCGTCCGTTTTCCTGACGCTCCTCACGCCATCTCTTCGCTTCTTTGACGTGCCCCTCGCCGCTATACTTTCAACCTAAGGTGGCAGTGTTGTGTGCGTTGTGCTTCGTACATTATTGTAGTGCGGAGTACTGCAACTTTGGCTGAAATTTCATAGCCATTGGTGAGAGGTGTTACTGCTCGACATGAACGAGAGAAAAACATGTCATCTGGAGTAATTTAATATCACATCATGTTTGCTCACTCTATGACCGTCATTTTCATTGGAATCGATTACCCTGGAGGGATGTGCACAATGAATCACAATTATATTCTTCTGATATGGATTAATTTGAGCGTATATTGCTCTATGCTCTAGTTTACGGTGCCACTTCGGATAACTCATGTTATTAATGTTTAATTACTACAAGGATGACCATTGCTGTTTCGTCAAATACGTTTATTGGTATATAACCGTGGAACTGACCGTACGTAATAAAAATGATTGCTAAAAAAGTAAAGCTTATTCCAATTTTGGATTAGTGTGTTTTGTCGTTCTTTTTTTTCGGTCGTTTTCTTACCTTATAACGCACCAACCGGTGTACAAGTTATCGTGTAAATATTCTCGTAGGTAGATGATGTAGCACTCTTAAGGAAAGAGTTTCGAAATTAAAGCTCCCAAGAGGGCCGTCTACAAGAATACTTAATAATATCCATCTAGGAACTCGCAAGGTACTGGAGACGTGTGCTGTAACTCTTAGAAGCGCTATGAAAGTTTCAGAGCTCACAATTAAGGATAGGGATCTCATTGGAATTTGGTTTCATTGATTGCTGTGGATTACGTGCACTGTGCTGTTGCCATGCATGCACCACGGTAATAAGGGGTCGGTGTTCCGAAGTTTTTGCTGTAATGGGGGATAGTACTACTGTAAATAAAAAATCCATATGACTTTTATGAATATTATCTCTCTCTTTATAAAATTAGAGGCAGTTGTTAGTTAAAATATAATTTATTCTTGGCAGAATTAATACAGAAATAATAAAAAAATCATACACCATTTAAACAAACTTTTGACACGTTTGACAGTTGTAATGCATAAATAATTGCTTAGAATCAAAGATGCCTTTTACATTATCATCTCATCCAAATAAAACCCTTGATATTTTACCATATATGCAATATCTATAGTTTTCGAAATTTCAATTTTTCTGAAGAAAACATATTTTCTATTTAATGCATCAATTTTTAGTCATTAAAAGCTCAAAATATGTAATTTGCAATGAATAGCTGTTTTTCGGTTGTAAATTGATACGCGTGAAATTTGTTGTTAGAAACTCTGAAGTAAGCCTATCTTTGATAGTGCTTGATCTTCTATTGATGCTGTTTTCTCATTAGTTCAACAATATCTAAAATTTTGTTTGAGGATTAAAATATTAAATGTTTACTCTATTACAGGTGCAGGAAATATTCCGTTGGTGTGAATGCTGTTTCAATATTATTCAATAATGATTCAATGCTCAATGGTTCCATATGTAGATTTTCATATTTAAGAAACAGTTACTCTGCCTAATGCAACTATTTTTAGGTTCGATTTGATGGACCTTAATATGCATCTTTATATTAAAATGTCTATGTCTCGTGCCTCGTACTTTTTCTCTCATAGCATAGTGCCTGCGTTTCTTCAGATTGTTTTACCTTCCTATTTTTTATCTTTCTAACGCACACTTTCTTTACTCTCAAATTCTGAATCCACTCAGCTTACTTTTAGAGTTTCGTTCACACACACTGTCTTTTCTCGATCTCCTTCAGCGAGTTCTATAGCTTTCCCTTATTGCCAAAATCCTCTTCGTTTTCCTTCTCTCTCTCGCTCTCTTTAGTCCAGCCTAGGCAATTTCAAATAACGTAAACTTCTAACATATATACTCAATGCTGCCCTACGCCATGCCAATTAACAAAACCTTCTAAAATGTATACTCAATGATGCCAGAATGATCCACTTCTCTAGTCTTTTTTTACGGGTTCCTGCTTATTTCTTTTCCGAGCATTAAAAATGTGGGCATATTAGTCGTTTGTGAAGGTTTAATTTAATTTTTCCATGTGTCTCAAACCTGTAGGTCCCTTTTTTGCCTCGGAGTATACTTCATCCGTTTACTCAGCTTTCCTTCAGGCTGGAATGTAATCGTCAATTACTTTTTTGGAAATATCCTTGTTAATATAATCCAAAATTCCTAAAATAAGAATCATAATTTCTCAATTGGTCACAGCCGACTTTTTAATGAATACCAGTTCTTCACTCATTTTTAGGTTGTCCGAGCGAGATAGTTCCCTAGTCATAATTAGGACCATATTCGAACTATACGTTTTAATTTCACCAGCTGTAGGACACATCTATAAAATATTTCATTATTAATGGTGCAATAATATAGTTTAATACGACAGAAATGGTAAGTAATTAAATGAAAATATCTTAAGCCTTTAACTTGACTCATTTTTTTCTCGCGGTGCGTTTTAAACTCCTTCAAAACGGCAGGTTTTTTTCTGATACCTACACAAGAACCTTTTGCGGTGACAATGTGATTAATTTTCAAAAATCGTCGAGAAAACATATAAACTACCCACTGCTAGTTTTTTTACATCTAATTGTTGGAAATACCTCATTTTGTAAATAATGTCTCTCTGGAGTGCATACACGTACCTTTTACCATGTAAAAGGACTGGTATATTTTGGCAAATATCTCCAAAAATAATGTGGTAAGGGGTAGAATTTTTGGTGTCAATGGAAGGGTGATATATTTTTCTTTAAAATGACACAAAATTCATTGATTTCTAAGTAAAATGATATTTCGCACAAACTATCTTAAAACACACATCTAAACGAGAGTCATGAAAATAACCCAGTCGGGATTTAAACCACGGTCTCCAAAATAGAAGAAAATGAAATTACCCCGACACCACGAAGGCAAATGATGGCACTTTTAGTGTATATTTTTAAATATACCAACACTTTCCTCATTTTAACATTTAACTTCAAAGCCCAATGTAGTAAAAATACCATCATTTCATCAATTATAGAATACTTTCAGTCTATTTTTTGAAGTGTCCGGGCGTAATAGAGAGGAATTTTTACTAACTCGACAGGTCGTAAAAAATCAAAATGTTCTCAAAACAACATTGTTTATTTTGTGTTGGCCTGAGAGACGGCAAAGATGAAAAGTTCTTTTCAGTTGCACCATCTGAACCAGATTTTCATGGCTTTAAATAAAATATCCATACGCTGAAAAGTATTATTATTTAGTGCAGCATTTTGAATTTTTAAATAATTTCAAACAATGATCAGGGATTTTCATAGAAATTGTCTTGATAAATTTTCAGTTTAAAATGAAGTACATGTAATAATTAGTATTTAATTACGTGCCAGTATCGAAAAGAAAGGAGGCAAAATCTTAAGATATATCTCCGGATCGGAAAAAAGAGGATTTTCTTTTAAGGAGAGAAAAACTGACAACATATACAAATAAAAGTGTAGTCTATCACAAATGCAGTAAGCAAGAAAAGATTGAGATTTTATGGCCATCTCTATAAAATGAGTAATGATGTGTAGATGGACCCAGAACATCTTTAAATTTTACCCCAAATTAAAGACAGAAATAAAAATGAGCTGAGAAAACAAAATAATATGTATAGGATGTTAGCACACATCTAAAAGATGTCTTAGAAAAGTAATTATTGCATGGAAAATTGATAAATTGAATGATAAGGTATTCGTGGATTGTGGTGAAAAATCAAAAAACACCTGGTAAGGTCGAAGGAGGAGGGTACACTGCAAAGGAAAGAAAAATTTATGAGAGAAGAGAAAAACGACCGAGAAAGTAAGTAATGGTTTATTTCGGTCCACTTCAGCTAAACTGAAGAAGAATATAATTTACGAGCCATGCCCGTGAAATATTTGTAACGTAAGTTATGTCTAAATTTTCCCTTAGTAGTAACACTTCGTGTATTTGGCGTATAACGGACCGCTTTGCCACTTAGTGTATAAATTCTAATCTCATGCTTGTCTTGAACTGTGCGCTTACTAACCCATACTGTTCTTAAGTCGGTTGTGCGCCATTTTCTCCTGCCACTCATTTTCTCTAATGCGCATTTACATTCGCACGATTTAAAGCGCCAGGACTCATATTCATAAGGCGACGCTTAACAAATTTATTCTCCCGAGTCTCAGAGCCGTTCGTACATTCTTATTTCGGAACTTCACAAATCTTTCCGGAGCGTTGAAATTCCACTCCTCTCCTTCCTCCTGAATCCCCGGGCCTTCTTGTGTTTACCCCATTTCTTCCCCACCCCCTGGAGTCTCACCAACCCCCTTCCTCTCTTCTCACACCCCCCACCCCGCTTTCTTCTCCTTTTCCCCGTTCTAATTTTCGTAAATTTTCTTAATATCCCCTATCTTCCCCCTTAATTCATTCCCTTCTTTTTCACCTCAGGTAATTTACATCCTCTTTCTTCTCCTTTCTTGAATATCCCTCGTCCTCCTCCTTTTGCCAAGACCCAAGGGCCTCGCCCATTTGGTATTCTAATTAAAAACGATGATAACTAGTTTTATTGCGTTAGCGTTCGCCCCGTAGTCTTTGCATAGATTTTTTTTCAAGTTTCCCTGCGCGTAAAATATGGTAATTTTTTTTCGGGAAATTCACGGTCACGTTTTTGGGAAAGGTTTTCTAAATTTGGATTAAAGCACGAGGCTGTGATTTAGTTTTTCACGCGATAACTGTTTAATCTCAAACTTTAAGTCTACCATATAGGTCATGAATAAGTACCGTAGAGTTTTGGAACATCAGAACTCTGGATACATGATGCCCCGAAGCACAACTTCGTGAAAGTTGAGTTGATGTATATTTTTAGTACTTCAAACGATTGTAATTTACTAGTTATAATGTAATTTTAGCATTTAATTTCCATCAGAATTTTCCAGCTGAAATATGATACTGATAATGTATTGTAGCAATAGAGAATTTTTGGTTGAACTCTCTTTTCGGAAACCATGTTTCACATTTCAAGCTCGTTATAAGCGATTGATTATGGAATGTAAGTTTCGAACTAATTGAAGTTTCGAAGTAAACTCGTGCAAAACTATGGATCTGCCCGAATTTTATAATGAAAATTTCAATTAATTTTGCAACTTTAACCGTGTTGGACAAGTAAATTAAGAACAAATTATGTGTGAATGTGGTATATTGATTTATAATATCGTTGGAAAATAAGAGAACTTACCCACTGACTAATGTTACATTACCAGTTGCATTGCATTCATTACAATTAATTCTATTAGAGGAAGTAGTTTAAAATTTCACACTTGAGTTACTGAGATGCACCACATATCCAGTCTGGGGGTTAACGTATCGTTCAGAATGGCCGTCATATTTGATAAAGATATGATACTTGTGAATTACATGCAGCGGCGGACCTTACTGTGATAGTTTGGTGAAGGTAGATTGTGGGAATTTTAGTTTATAGAACATATTTACAACGAGAGAACATAGTCATCAAAAGAACTCTGAGGGTAACTTAGCTTAATGCGGTGTAGGCATTTCAAATTTTAGGGTTAAAAAATCTTGGTATGCTAGGTATCTGATAGTATTAGTAGTATTAACATTTCGCTTTTCTCTTGCGCTTGAACCTATTTAGCCACCCCACGCCGAATAGCTATGCTCTGGGTAGGTTTGTATATTGCGGCATACATATTTCGAAAGTTCCATTTAGCTAATACAATTTTTTCTGAATCAATCACTGGAATTTATCGAGGAGAAACGAATCCATATTATACGAGCATTAAGGAAAATCAATCTTCGCCATGTGAACAAAGTATAGTTAATCAAGTATGCGGGCACATTTTATGCTACTGTAACAACTCGAGCAGTTTCGAAGCGACGAACAGTTGCTTACCATTGTATCCAGCAAGGCTACACGTCAACTTTGAGACTCAAAGTTAGTGCCTACGAATCTCACCCCGGGAATGAATGCTGCTGATATTTCGTGGTAGTGACGTTTGGAGGGATTTTCGTTTGTACATCGGTTTGCGTGAAGCTTTGCTTACGTTAGTGGTTTTTAGTATTATTTATCGATGAAAATGAAAAAAATTGTGCTTAGACAATATGGTTTCTTGGCGGTGTAACGCTGTTTTTACACGTAGCCTTGCGACACTTGATGTGTATTTCTGAATAATGCATTTACATGTGTAAAAATTTTCCCCTTACCGTGAATTAATATCTTTCGTATTATTTTAATCATTTCTAATGATTTCTAACGTATTGTACCGAGTAAAAACGCTCAATCATATTACCTCCACTTCAATTCATAATTCCTCACCGAAAACCCAAGTCATCGCAATGCTCTAATCAAGGCAAACTTTTAAAAACATTATTCTTGTGTTATTTAAAATTTTAAATGTAATATAATCTTCATCGTATCAACAAATGTATATTCATTAGGGAAGTTTGATCCAAGAATTTATTTTAGATTTTGAATATATGTTTTACAATGTGCACTCAGTGACCCATGATTACCGTTCCAGCCATCCTAAGTCCTTTTCCTCATATTTTTATTTATCCTGGGTTAGATGGGACAGAACCGTCCCCTCTCCCCCCAACCCAGTTTACATACACAGACACCCATGTCCTAGGCATATTTTACCCAGGCGGGATTCGAACCCGCGACCCTCGGGTTAGCAGGCGAGGACTTTACCCCGCCGCCACCGAGTCCTTTGGTGGGATTGTGTGACGTAAGTCCTGAAGTTGGGGTGTCTAAGAATCCAGTGCTATTAAGATGGATAAGGCATGCGAAGCTGTGTGTTATTATCCCCAGCTGGGCGAAAAATTATAAATGAAAACTAATTTCAGAGCCTAGTTCCAGCTCGTCAAGGCCTCGCGAAAACCTTCCCCTCAACCTGCAGTGGTGAACGGTTGACTCATTTTACCACCCTCTCCAAGGACAGCAAAAGCGATTCTATTGTCTCGCGTGTTCACTTGGTCACTCACCAATACTCGGCCATTTACATGACGCTTTCGTGATTATAATCCCATGTAGCTCTTGCTTGCTAGCACGGCAACCTCCCCATGGTTAAGCGAGCGCTCACGGGGCCGTATTTCACCCCGGCTCGCAATTACAGAATCCATTCCACGGCACCTTCCTCGGCCCACACTTCCTTTTTCCTCTCGCGAGCAGTCAGGCGAGAGCTGGCCTGCGCCTCTCAAAGCCAACCAGGGAATCCTTCTCCAGCGCGGCTGTATATCTACCTCCTCTCGCTACGTCACCCCCGGTGCGAGAATATGCCGAGGTCCACGTCGGCCCTCTGCCCTTCCAACAACCCTCCGCGCCCCTCCCCCCTCCCGTGTTCTAGGGTCCTGCTGCCCTCCTCTCCCCACCTTCAGTTCTGCCTTCCCTCCGTCCCCCCGGCAATCGTTTCCCCTCCTACGTCATCGCTGGGACCCTAAATCCTGGCCCCTCTCGAATGGTATCCCATTCATCCTGAGTCCCGGGTGGACCTCCGTCACGGATCGCCGGAAACTTGCAATGACGAATGCGAGAATAAAACATATTAACTGGCGCTCATCCCTGTAAACACTCCCCGGCCCGTTAGCATCACATGAGCAAGGCGAGGCAGATGGTGCGAGGTTAAGGACGTGGTCCCCGGAAAGGATGGAAGTTTTGCATGTGTATTAATATTCATGCTCCATGTTCATTGTGTGTTGGTATAATATACAGCCCATCAATGCTTGTAAATTTGCTCGTAAGGTACACAGGAATAGGTTCTGCTATAGGAATAGGAATTACTCTTACGGTATTCAATAACTCTTACGGTACTTTCAGTACGGTGTTTCGCGTACATGGATTGTTTGTTTACAAATGATGATTTGAAGTGAGTGGGCTTAAAAGCCGGTCAATGCATGCGAAGTGCCATATTATACCCTTTGAAAAGGATATATCGAATCCTGACGTGTATATTAGTAGATGTTGTGTCCTCATTTAACCACTTTTGCTTGCGGTATTTCGCGTACATGGATTGTTTGTTTACAAATGATGATTTGAAGTGTGTGGGCTTAAAAGCCGGTCAATGCATGCGAAGTGCCATATTATACGTATTGAAAAGGATATATCGAATCCTGACGTGTATATTAGTAGATTTTGTGTGCTCATTTAACCACTTTTACTTGATTTTTCTAGTTTAATCTATTTCTGAAAATAATTTTTTTCATCGTAGCTGATAGGATAATTAACGTTCCGGCACTTCTGGTGGTTTTAACTGTGATGGGTAGTGCTCGTGAATTGAAAGTATTGAAGTATTCAGTGCCTAAATGTTATAATAACGTACAAATGAAATTTTAGCACTCCATATAGTTTTTAGACACTTATGCTAATTTGATTAAAAACCGTTGAAATTGACCAGCTTATGTTGAACCCCTACCTTGAAGCTGTTGAAAAATGAACTCTATCAATTTATTGATAATTTTGAAATATATTATACTATTCACTTATTAATTAAACTCTGCAGTATGGTCTTTATTGTTAGGGCGGAATGTATATTTCAAATATAAACCCAGTCTTTGTGTCACAAAATAAAATAACAAGAATGATAATCAGTGCAAAAAGAAATAACCTTTCTTATCCTTTATTTTAATTATAGGATATATTTCCTCTTATATATTTATATGTATACAGAGTACTACGCATGTTCTATATTAGAGGTGGAAATGTAGCTGGCTATGGTAGTGTCTCCTACCATGGATTGAGGTCACGGAATAGAGTACCTGTTCCTAAACCTAATAATGAAGCTTTTAGAAGGTCTTACTGGAATTGTGCAACTACAATGCTTAATCGCCTATCCCACGTTGCCTATTCCAAGCAATTCCACGTTGCCTCTGCAAAGCATGTTAAATTGTTTCTACGAGACTTGAAAGCATGGTTATTTTCTATAGACAATAGTGAAAAATATTTCTTAATATTGAAATAAAGTGTGAATTGAATAATGTATAATTTCTAAATTTGTTTGTATGTTAATACTCTGGTTCATGACCATTGGCAATTAATGTTTTTTTTTCTTTTGCTGTTTGCCTTCCCCTTGCCTTGTTCTTGTAATGAACACATAATTAAAAGAAACTTCTTCCTGACTTTATTAAAATCAATGTTGAATTGTTCTGTTTTGGCCGCGCCAGCCAGCTGTTTTTTTCTTTTTTTTCGTTAAGATAACTTAATATGATGGCAACTCCAGCACTGGTTGTTTGCCACAGGGGTGCCCATATTCCACCAAATGTAAATTTATTGTCAAAGTTATTTGTTGTAAAATTTAGTGGAATAAATATTGTCCCTCTATATCATTTATGCCCAGCCGACAAGATACCTACTCCTCTTACCTTTGTTTTAAAATCAGTTTTCGTCTAGCATTCGGCACGTGAATGGGTTCCGGAATCTAAAGTATAATCTCACGTTTTTCTTGCATGAAGTAACAATTTTATCTTCTTAGTAATAATGCTGATGTTGTACTTGTAGGAGGCTTTAAGTTGTTGATTGATAAATCAATGCCCAATTAATAGTTGAAACTGGTTCAATTGATATTTGCCATTGTTTGCTGATATGTCTACAAAATGGTGATAGATTTCGAGTTTTAAGCGCTTAAGCTTCCCAGTAATCCGTGAAATGTCACCGGGATTGACCCTAAGATTAAATCCTTGAGCGGCTACACAAAGGGACGCGTGGCAGCCATTCGTACTGGGTCCTTAACTGCAGCGGAGGGAGAGTGGGGAGGGGGTTGTGACAAGGGAAAGGTGCGTTCAAGTCATTCTGGTACGTGAGGTCGGGAGTGAGGTGGGGCTTGGAGGCGAGGCGCGCCTCGGAGGCACCGGGAATCGGCGTCCCTGGTGACGAAGAAGGGATGTTTGGGGGAGCCAATATCCTCCCCGACCATCTGTCATCCCCCGCGTCCTATTGTCCTTATAGGATGCAGCAGCATGGTGCGGGAAAGCCAGAACGGGGTGAAAAGGGGGTGTTTCGGCGGCCCGTGAAGAGAGAGGGGTGGTAGGTAAGGAGTCGAGGTTTTGCAGGGCGTTTGGAGTTTTAGGATCCTCCGCGGGGGTGTGGCAGAGGCATTGTGGGTGATTTTCGGGGCTGGGGAAGGGATACAAGTCCCGCGTATCTTGAGTTTCTTTCTGTGAAGGGGAGGGGGCTAGAATGGGGAGAGAGTACGTAGGTAACATGTGTCATTCATTGGTCCTTCAATCCTAAGATCGGTTGACTGCAGAACCTTTCCTATCTAACGCTAGTTCCCTTACCTCCGGGTATCTCTTCCCATGTACTATCCTCTTTATTTGGTCCATGAAATTATTCCTGGGTGTTCCCATGGGGTCTTTTCCCTCTAATTTGCCTTCAACTATGCTCCTCACAAACGCATTGTGTCTCAGGGTTTGTTCAATCGTTCTTGCTCTTCTTTTCTCTATGGCGTTTCATGTGGTCCTTTCCTCTTCTGCTCTTCTGTACACTTCATTGTTTTTTATTTTTTCCGTCCATTTTATCTTCAGCATCCTCCTCGAGCACCAGGTTTCAAAGGCCTAAAGTCTATTCTGGTCAGCTTTTCCAATGGTGCATGCTTCCGATCTATAGAGTGCTACGCTCCACACGAACGTTTACGCTTACGCTTTCTTGATTTGTAGTCCTATATTCTTCGAGCTCAGCAGTTGTCTTTTCCCCAAATCATTGCGTAGCATGTGTGTACCCCTCTATTAGTCCGAGCCTGCGCCTTTTCATGGTTTCGAGATCGGTGGGGGAGAGGGGGGGGGCGAGGGGGATGTTTCTGCGTTTTGGCAGGAAATGGTTCTGCCTCCCCTCCAACCCACATAGAATGGTGCGTGCGGGACTGCAATGAGCGTTCTGGGCTGGAATTGGCTGATGGTGCAACCTCCTCCGAAATCTACCGCGAGGGAGTTTGAGTGCTGAAAGGTGGGGGGAGTTTGAAAGGGCTGGAGAGGAAGGGAGGAGCGTGGTGGGTTGAGATGAGGGTTCCCAACCAACGTAAGTCCCTTCACTTCCCTCCCCCTGCCCGTGATCGAGGAAAATAGTGCTAATGGAACGTGGCTCAGGATCCGCGCTGGCGTGAGGATCGTGGCTCGTGTATGTGTGCGCCCCGCCGCTCTGCTCGGATTCAGAATGGGGTAAGCGGATTTGGAGGGTTATAGCGTAGAGCGCGCAGGAAGTGCTTTTTGATGGCTCGGGTCGGGATTCGCGTGGAATCGGGCGCTGCGCTCTCATCGGAGTGCGGTGTGGTTAACATTTGACGCGTGACTTATTTCCCTTATCCGTGTACTGACTTTGACGCTGGGAATGTGAGGAATCTGTGCGTGATTCCTTTAAAGGATTGAACTACTTAGAGCCATAACTCAGCGCGTACACGTGGGGATAATGTCGATTATTTGACACAAATAAAAAATTGATATGAGAAAATTAAAATGAATGCCTAAGGAATCGAAAATCACCGTGTACAAAAGTGTACTTCTCCCCACTTTGTTGTATGGTAATGAGACATGGGTTTGTCAGGATAGATATGAATAGACTAAACGCTGTGGGTATGAGCTATGTGAGGAGTGTTTGCGGCAAAAGTAGGATGGATAGGGTCAGAAATGAGTGGGTATTAAGTGTATGTGTGTTAGATGCTCCAGTAATGGACACATATGTAAGGAGTGTGCTTCGTTGGTGTGGCCATGTTGAGAAAATGGATAAGAGTAGTAATAACGTAACAGATACATAAGAGTGAAATGAATGGTGCGAGAGGTAGAAGTAGGCTGAGAAAGTTGTGGTTGAATGTAGTTGAGGAAACTCTTAGAAGGAGGAATATTAGGAGTCTTAAAAAATAGGAGGGCGTGTATGAAGCAGTGTATGGGGGCAGTAAATGAGGCAAATGAGGTTTGCAAGGATAGGTCAATATGGAGGAAATAATTGAAGCAGAGTTAGGTTTACAAATATGTATGTATTTATGAGTAAAACTTTGTGATTGTGCCTACCCCGGAAGGGAACTGCGTGATTGGTATGTATGTATGTAACAAAAAATTGACTGGAGGAGAAAAAAGAAAAGTAGTATACATTTTCGCTTTTGCTTGAACATTTTGGTCCGGTCGGGCATTATTCAACGATGGAGTAGCCATAGGAAACGTTTCATTAAGAATTATGTTGGGAAACTTCCAAAAATGTATTTCTCTTATCTTATTTCTTCCTCATGTTTCATGTCATTGGCCGTTCAGTCTTAAGAGCACATGTACCAGTGGGGGACCAGACCATTGATTTTAGTCTTAAGAGAGGTTGACTGCAGCCATCCATCCTTCCGTATCTAATGCTAGTTCCCTTATTCTTGTTTTTATTTACTTTGCTCTTTGTTTGGTCTAGGTATTTATCTCTTGGGCTTCTTTTTGGTACTATTTTCTCTATTTTCCGTTCAATTATATACTTAACAAACCCGTTGTGCCTCCGATTGTTCCCAATCCGTCTGGTTCTTATTTATATATATTACTCCATATGGTCGTATTATTTTCTACTCTTTTGTGAACTTCTTCCATTCATAATTTATCCGTCCATTTTACCCGCAGCATTCTCCTCTTACACCTACATGTATTTAATACTTCTAATCTTTTCTGGTCTGCTATTCCAGTGGTACGTGTTTCTGAACCCCAGAGTTCCACGCTATACACGACTGTTTTTAGTTAGTTTCCTTAATGGCAGAAGCCAAACATGTGCGGTTTTCCACTAATTAAAGTCTTTAAAATACTTGAAGACTCAATCTGAGTGTTGTAATAACTTAAGTGTGTTCAGTACCGGAGGTGTTAACCTCCAATGGGTAGGCAAACGATAGATGCTCACATTTAGAATGAAAATTTATTTTAAATTTATTTGAAAAAAAATAACATTCCGCATCCTGCCATTTTTAAGCGAACATTTAGCAAAAGTGGAAGCAAATGATAAAAATTGAGTCGTTTCATCATGATTTAGTGTCTTTCGACCAAGAGACGTAGTACATATATGGGCTGCAGCACACTGTCATGACTTTCTGATTCCGAATGTTAAGAAGCGCGCCTCCGTACTAAAAGTCCCAAGCTTACTCACCCCACAGAAATCTACTTTACTCTCAAATCACTCCGCCTTTAACGTTCTTATTGCGCTGTCTTACTCAGATCCCTTCCTCTCGTCTTTCTCGCTCTCGGAAAGTTTTTAACGCCCTTCTCAGGGAAAAATTCACCGCCGCGGAGTGAAAGAGAGGGAGAAGATGTTGAGGGGAGTGATGAAGAAGTGCTCTCCCGGAGAGAAGTAAAGATGACGCCCGCAATTAATCCGACCAATTCCTCCGTGTCACAAAGGGGTCGATGGCGACCATTGTTGGGGAAAGAATGGGAGACGGAGGGGCTCTCCCTTGGGATCACAGTGGATGGAAGGGGAAGGAGGAGGGGAAAGCCTTCTTCCCGCTACTCCTCAACCCCCCCCCCCTCTTCCTCCTCCCTTTTAATTCTCTCGGGGCGTTGTCGAAATCGCGGGGCTCTTCGGTGATTTGTGCTCGTTCGACGGAAGGAAAGGGGGGGTAGGAGAGCTGGGGGTTTTGGCGCGGTGGCGGCGAGGGAGTTAGTTAGCTTTCTGGGTGCAGAAAGAGTTGGTTCGTGGTGGGGAAGGGTGAAAATATATAAGGTATATGAGCCAGTTTGCTCTCCTCGGCTGGGGAAAGATCCTCGCAGGGCGATTGGGCTGGGCGTATATTTCCAGGGATGGAATGTGGGAGAGAAGTTGCCTCTCTGAGGTCGGAAAGGTAGGTCTCTTCACGGGGAGGTGTCGGGTGTTGACTTTATTTTTCAATCGCACTCTCATGTAAGTTATGCATCGTTGATATTTCGATTTATCGCCGATGTGATGCAAATGGACGTGGTCGCATTTCGTAGAATTGTGAGCATATTTAGTATTTTTTGGCTTAGAAAATTAGTTACTGTCGACATTTAATGTATAGAAATAATTTTGTGATACTTCAGTGATTAGCGAAATAACCTTGAATGTAGTTCTACATAAATAAAAAAAGTTGAAGGAATCATAGTCACAGTGGTTGTGCGGATGGACGGCTTTGAAAAAGGGTATAAAACGGATTGAGGCTTTGGAGATGTGGATATGGAGAAGAATGTTGAATATTAGTGGGGCAGACCGAGTTAGAAATGAAGAGGTATTGAACAGAGTGGGGGAAGATGGAGGACTGATAAAGTTAAGAAAAATAAGGAAGAAAACTGGCTTGGACATGTATTAAGAAGAGATTGTTTGATGAAGGAGGCATTAAAAGGGATGGTGGGAGGAAAGTGTAAACGAGGAAGAAGAAGAAAGAAGATTACGGATGATTTAGAAGAGGAGACAGGCCACACGGGGATGAAGAGGTTGGAACAAGACAGAGTTATCTGGAAGAGAGGCTACTGAGGACCTGCAAAACGGCAGATTACCAATGATGATGACCAATCGCGCAGCTCCCTTTGGGGGTAGATAAAGTCAAAAAACTATCCCTGCATACATATTTCGTCTATTTTATAATCATGCGTTACTTCATTCACGCTCTTTTAAGTTGCTCTCCAAATGCATTCTCTTCCGCCGCATTTACCCATGACTCTCTTGGTCTACGCTTTTCTGTCGCACCATTCTTCTATCAATCGTAAATGTGTTTTTTTATTCAACTCTCATCCTTTCTCATGTAACACGTATTTCCTTCGTTATAGTTCTACTATGTATTATGCCCAAGCTTGCTCGTCGGAAAAGAAAATACATTAAACGTAGCAGGTTTAGAGATACGGTTGCAATTTACTTAACAAAATGAAATATTCAATTTACAGACAACTTAAATTATGAAAATAATTACTTATAGGTCATGACCAACTGTATATTCTAATTTACACACAAATTTGGCATATGAATAATTATTCCTTCTTTTAAGTATATTGTCCAATTATTTGCCACACTTCTCCACTTAAGCTTTTCACAACATCCAGTCACAAACTTAATTCTTGGCCAATTAAAAACCTCTTGCCTTATGGCTTCTTGTATCTTATATGAAAAAAAAGTTTATAGTTACAACCCAATTATTCGACGACACAGGTTGGCTTGTCCCTCTGTGGTCTGGAAAATCCTCTCAGCCTGCGTAGTGTTCGTCCTTGGCGGGCCCTCAGCTCTTGGGTCTCGTCCTGTTGTAAAATCTCCCGTTCCTCTCCTTAATTCCAGCTCCTTGGTCAATTTTCCTTTTCTACGTGGGCTATGTCTCGCAAGACGCCACACTCTGGAACTTTCCTCTACCAAAACTTGCGTGCTGTCCTGGCACGACCGTACAATCCGACGGTTTTATCTACAAAAATCCCTGCGTGCTGTCCTGGCACGACCGTACACTCCGACGGTTTTCTCTACACTCCCCCGCTCCTTTTGTTGCCGACGCTTCCACTCCCTCGGTCTATTGTTTATTCTCAATTCACAATATGGTGGGTCCCTTATTGTTATAATAAGCCATGAGGTAGTTAAAGAAAAAATGGCGAGGCCAGCGTTATGTTACACTCACTAGCCAGCGACACCAGGATGGCGCACTCCTTTCTTGCCTTACCCACAGGGGAATCTCCAATACCCATTCATCAATTATCCACTCATTCCTAGAAGTACCCATCTTACTTTTGCCGCTGTTACATAAGAGTGAATAATTATAAATATTATCATAATACCAATTAGGGTTATTTATAACGATACATATTTACACAAAAGCCTACTAGAACACCGAGGATGGAAATCGTCTGAAGCGTCTGGTAGTCTGAAGAGCGTTGTCTGAAGTTTTGAAATAAAACATACAAACAAGTTCGAAGCATCATTTTTCTGTCGATATCGCGCGATAAGCGCGTATCGATTTTCTGAGAAGGACAAAAATTTTGCGAACACTAGTAATGCTCGGTCGACTAGATTCTTTTAATTTGTTATTTTTATCCGAGGAAGATTAAAGACCACAATAAGTGCTGTGAAGTGTTAATAAATGGGTTGTTCGACAGATGGGCCAATCAGTTGATTGACTGAACAAAGCTTCTTTATTATGCCAATCTTTATAGCACAACTTAGATGCTGACACGGCTATTTACGTTATTTTTATGAATGCTATCATAAATGAGTAAGCAGTAGTCAATATCACTCGTTATTATAATGAATTTCAATCATGTGATGCAGGGTAGAATGTATATTTTGAAATTTCTTTACCCCCTACAACCCATCTTAGAGATGACTTTTAGGGTAGGTAGTATTTGATGTTAACCAGTTTATTGTAGTAAAATCATTTGTCATGAAATGACAGTTTTTTGGCTAAGTGTCCAAAGCATTATCATTTTCCTGGCGCTCTGCCGATAAAATGTCGCGCTTCTTTACTATTGAAAGGCCTATTATTTTCAATAGGCTGTTGTTCCATTTTTCAGCGGCTGAGAATATTTATATAAAACTAGCGGACCCGGCAGACGTTGTCCTGCCCAAATATTGGCTTGCATGCTATCAGCGGGTTCAGCAAACGTTTCTATCGATATTCGAATTTTTGATAAACTATCTACTAAGTGACATTTGACATTGAGTTTGACATTTCAATCTTTTAGTTTCGTCAAAACAGCGCCAAACTACGACGTAAGTGTGACGACTTGCGCATGTAAATACGTACGTCATGCGTACGTCAAATAACACAGAATTTGACATCAGCGCCACCTATGTTGCACAAACATAACTATAAATTATTCTCAGATGGTCAATATTCATGAACTTCTCAGAAGATTTCAACGGTCAATTATTCATGAACTTAAGAATTTTTCATTTTAAAAATATTGGGGGTATTGGGGGGTGAAATTTTGGGGTTATATGTTCCGATATGCGAAAAATCTAAAAAAAAAAGTCAAAATTCTTTTTCTTGTATCCGATCGCAGGGCCACCTACCGGGTCCAACTGGGAATCTAAACCATCCAGGGATCCACTCAAACACACGCAAAAAATTTCATCAAAATCGGTCCAGCCGCTTAGGAGGAGTTCAGTGACATACACACATACATAAGAATTATGTATGTGTGTATGTAAGAACTATGAATGTATATATAAAAGATAAAATTGCTTAGAAGAAAGAAAATAAAATTGTATTGACGTCAGAGCTGGAGGTATTTGTGAAATATCGTGGCATTTCGTCGGATTGAACTTAAAACAGTTTTGTTTTTTTTTGCGCTGAAGTAGGTATAGTTATCGTATTCTTAGTGTTCAGTTGAAAATACACGCAAAAAATAGCAAGGCTCCCCAATAAAATGTTTTTGGCCCTTTTTTTCGTAATTACTTAGCGTCCAACTTTCAGTCGATAAAATTTAATACTGGTCGTAAACTCCAGAATTTTATTTGATGAGCTTAGTTTTATGGTAGAAACAATGAAAGTATAAAGCTTGGCAGTCTAAAAAGTTTTTAAATTTATTTCTGGAGAAAGTTTTGTAATATAAGAACATAACAATTTCAAATAAAACATTAGTGACTGGCGTAAAAATATCCATTTTATTTTATGTTGTTTTTCTGAATTACTGAATCTGATTAACGAATCGGTGCCTTTCACAATCTATGTCCCTGCATGACTGAAGGTTTGATGGATAAGATGTACTGGTAAATATATCCTGTGATTTTGAGATAATAAAATAATATTATTGTTAACCTTATAAATTCGTTGATAGTTCTTTACTATTGAAATGCCTATTATTCTTAGTATGAATAAAAAATATAAAATATGTAACGTAGAATCAATTAAATACTTAGGCGTCACCATCACTGAAGACATGTCATGGGGGAAACACATCAGAGAAATAACTAGTGTAGCAAACCGTAGATTAGGATTCGTAAAAAGGGTTCTAGGCAAATGCGATGAGAGAGTCCAAGAAAGAAGCTATTTTACACTTGTCAGGCCTCATTTAGAATATGCCGCTAGTATATGGGATCCGTACGAGGAAGGTATGATAAAAGAATTAGAGCGCGTGCAAAGGAAATCTGCTAGGTTTGTTAAATGTCGTTATGATAATTGTATAAGTGTTACGAGTTTAATAGAAGAACTAGGATGGGAATTACTGTCAGAACGCAGGTTAACATTTAGGTTAAACCTTTTAAGTAAATTCGAAACCGATTTGTTCACAGATGACGTTAGATATATATTAAGAACCCCTGCGTATTATGCTAGGTTTGACCATATTAACAAAATTAGAGAGATAGATTGTCGTACCGATAGATTTAAAATGTCATTTTTCCCGCGTACCATAAGAGAGAACAATAGGCAACGTAGCAGAAGGGATAGGTAGGTGAAACATAGTTAGAATAGTCTGTAGTGCATGATGCATGTAATAACTACCAATAATCTCTTCCTTATTATGTAGATTTTAACCTGTACTATACCGTAGTAACTAATATTCTATTGTAATAACTACTGCAATTACTTGCAATAACTAATAATCTACTGTAGTAACTAATAAACTATGACCCTATTTTCTAGCATGTCTACATTATATATCCTACTTACATGGCAATAGTGCATGTTTGGTGATCTTCACCCCCTGCCACACACCCTCGTGGTGGCTCGCAGGGTATTACGTAGATGTAGATGTAGATGAATTCACGATACATGTTAGCAAAAGTTAGCAAAAAGGTGATTTTTTGGTCCGGAGAATATCATTTGGGAGGAAATAGGATTATGTCTTAGAATATAAGTAATTTAATATGATGAAATGTGGCTGAGCTGTGGTACAATTTATCCCTTTGGTTTAATACTTATCGTAGCGGTTTTTTTCGATTGTTAGTAGTAGGTACCTAATTATGGAGCTCATGGAGCAATCGCAGGAATAGCTCTCTTTTTTTTACAAATCAACTTGAGGCTTTCATTTTACTCTCTATTCTTTCTCCTAAAATTAGTTTCTCATGAGGATGGCTATGGTTTTGACAGCGCGTATGTTGAGGAACCTACAGGAGGAAACTGATGTCACTCACAAAGAGTCTCCCTTTGCAATTAGAGTCACCCATTTTAGGTTGCATAGCTCCTTACCATAAGCAAATAATATGCTTCATCTTTGCATATTTTGCATGTTACCTATTTTTTGTTACTGATTTATTTTTATTATACGAGATGATCATCGTAATGAGGCCCGCCCTCTTGCTACGACCTTTATTGCCATCCGTGCATTTATACAGATGTGAATAGTGATGTTGTCCATGCTCTGTTTTGGACAGTTAACAAAACTCACATTATTGATTGTACTACAATTTGTGAGAGGTTATTGACAGAATCACAGCTAAAAACTTAAAGTGTGTAATGTAAGTTGATTGCTTTTCATTGAATGCTTTTCATGCGTGCAAATATTACAGTTTCGTGTCCCAATATATGGAACTTCTAGCTACTGTGGGGTTCAACATAGCTATGAATTTGAATATATCTCTCACTTAATCTGTCATAAGCCCTAAAAAGAGTTATTTGGGTGTTTATAAACTTAAATTTGGAAGAAATCATTTCAAGTTATTTGCTTTTTCTGGACTACATAATTCTTCTCTCGACCTGGAGTTCGGTCAAAATTAATCTCGTAGCCATTGTTTCTTCTAAGTTTATTTGCCTTATCAGGTCTTCATTATTTCAAAGAAATCAAAGAAAATGTAAGGTTGTGTATATACATTCAACTTCATACACTACATACGTACGTCTGCAACACCTAACACATTTTATGATTTACGTTTGGAAAACGTTGTACTAAGCCAGTTTGCTGCATTTTGCTTGATGAAATCTTTACCAATTTTGCTGTAGTATGTGATTATATTCATTTGATTTTACCCTGATGATATTGATAAATGTAAGCAAAAGTCAGTAAGAAATACTTTACTTTTCAGCAAAATTTCGGATCGAAAGAAGAAAGAATATTTTTTTCTGCATTTTAAAATCCTGCTTGGTCTGTGCTTTTCGGCTGCTTAGAGTATAATTTCGGGAATTTTGGCGGGTTTTTACTTCTTTTCTTTGGCGAAAAAATACTTTTTTCATTACTCAGGACATCGGCCATTGAGTGACACTATTGGTGGGCTTGTGCATTCCTTTATGAATCCATTTTTTGCTCTGGAGAATCTAAATATTTACCTCTGAAGAATCACTTTCTTTCACATTGTTTTTATTATATATACATGTTAGCAAAAGGTTGGTAAAAAAATAACCTTGAACCTTTAATTTTCACCTGAACTTCGCATCAAAAGGAGAAAGAATATATTTTCTGCATTTTAAAATCCTATTAGTTCTCCTTTTTTCGGCTGTTTTGAGTATAATTGCGGCTATTTTGCTGGGTTTCACTCCTTTTCTTTGGCATAAAAATGCCCTTTTTCATTGCTCAGGAAATCTGGCATCCAACGACACTATTGATGGGCTTGTGCATTCCTTGGTGAATACATTTTTTGCTTCTGAGAATCTAAATATTTAACCTCTGAAGAATCACTTCCTTCCACATTCACCAACGATTTCGAATTCTTACTCACCCTTTTAAATTTGAGGAATCTAGGCTGCCCTGAAAAAAATATAGAGTAATTGGACCGAGCTGATGATATTGAATACGTGCATGTCATGGAAAATCCAGATAATCGAGGGCCCTTTGCCTCGCGAAGAATTCCCCCATCGCATCGCCCTCTCTCTCTCTCTCAAAAAAAAAGAAAACCATCTCCCGCACTCCCACTTCCGAGAGAGCCCGATGAGAGTAAGCCGTGGCAAAAGGCGAATTTTTGTGTAGAGTTTTTTTTCCTTCTCCTCTCTTCGGGTTCGTCGAGTGGTTTTTTGGTGAAGGGTGAAAGGGGGTGAGGGAACTGTTTGCTGCGTGGAGTGGCGGGACGTTGCGAAGAGTAGGAGTGGGGTGGAGGGAGTAGCGTAAGGGAGCCGTGAACGGGCCTGGGGGGCGGTGCGACGAAGGAGAAGAATAGGGCGCGAGGCATCTGGGACACACGGGGTCTTTTGTGGTCGATTGTGTCACTGGGCTTTTGAAAAGGGCAGAATTCGGGAGAGAGTGGGAGGAGAGGGGGGGGAGTAGAGGAAGCCTTCCCCCGCACTCCCCTTTACCCCCTCCCCCCGTACTCCTCATCCAGAAAAGCTCTCCCTTTCCTTCATCCCACCCCCCAATCCCCAATTCCAGCTTCTCTCCTTTCGGGGGTATCCCACGGATCGCTTCCACTCCGTGCCAATCACAACATTTCTGTCAACGTCGATGCTGGAATTTGTATGTTTCGTCCCGTTGTCCGTTGTGAATCGTGAGTGATGTGAGTAGAGAGCTTGCAATATTATATGCGCACGCTCGCAAAATGAAATCTTCACCTTAACAGAAATTTCAAAAATAAATGGGTATGTTTTTGAATAAATTGAATCATCACAGCGATGATCAGCTGCATTTATGAAAGATAAGCTGTAACTAGAAAAAAAACTGACTCGATTTTTTTGTTGAGTTAACATTGGAGCCCGTTCAGCCAATAATAAAGCGGGCAACTCTAAGATTCTAGTATCACAGTGTTTTAAATTATAAATCTGACGCTGATGAAGTAATCAGGCCCGTAGCACCATTCAGGTAAAATTGAGCAAACAGGAACAATAATTGAAAATTTTTAACACCCTTTAAATGGTTCTTCTGAGTGCCTGTTCTTCAAATCAGCTTTCTTTTAAAAACAGCTACTCTTTAGTCTTGTATCATTCAAGGGTATAATTGAAGGTAACTGTCCTTTATTTTGAAATTCTTTGATGTCAAGAGAAGTGCTTTGTTAATTTCATGAAACGGTACAGATGACGTATTTGATCATGCCTAAAATAAAGGAGTATGGAGCTTGCCATATTATATGCTTGCGTGAGCTATAAGAAATAATAAGTGTTAATACATGTTTCTGGATCTGAATTTATTGAATAATATTCTGATATCCTCCACTTAAGTATTTTTTGTTACTGCGACACTGTAAACTGGCAGAAATGCTGTATGTGAGCAATTACTCAAATAAATAAATAAGTCCCATTAAAATGAATGTTCGTATTAATTTTTCACTATCACACAGATTTAATTGCTCACACGTGGACAAGATGAAAGGTTAGGACGTTAAAGCTATGCATTTTAAATTCAGCCGATTGAAATCATGGATTACGTCTCGAGTTGATTGTGACCACGGTTACTTCCGGCTTAGGTCGAGTTATTTCTTATTTAGACGTCAGTTTCGTGCGCCATGTTGCAATCAACGCGGCCTTACCAGAGGGAGATGAGAGGGGAAATCCTTAGAAATCGATGAACATCCTTCAGTTTTAGCTCTTTCAGTCCATTGCTCATGTCTAATCGGAGAAAATAGATTGGTGAAAACGTTATATTCTCCGGAATATTTGTATCTTCTTTTTTGTTATCATACTAAATGGTCGGTTTGGTGGCCAGACAATTGGATTCCCCATTCCGAGGGCTAGAGTTGGAATCTTGGTCGAGGATTTTTTACTTTTTAATACTGGTGCATTTTGGTTGCTGCTGTGTGGAGAGCAGTACAAGTTCAGTGTCGCCCCCCGGTTGGAGCATAATTTGCCGACACACCTTAAAGGTGAAATTTATGGTAGTGGAGCGTGAAGTGATACTTACATTTCATCACATTATTTAATATACACATATCAAATTCAATAGTTTCAGCCCTAAATTTGTAAAACTTTTCCATCAAGCTCAGAAAATAATGAAAAATGGTAAGTTTTACGTAGAATATTTATTGTACGACCGTTTTCTTCGAATAGTCGACATAAATCAGGTCCTGACCTGTCGAATAGTCAACATCATGAGATCTGAATTTTTTTGAGAATGAGAACTTACATCTACGATACATCTACGTAATACCCTGCGAGCCACCACGAGGGTGTGTGGCAGGGGGTGAAGATCACCAAACATGCACTATTGCCATGTAAGTAGGATATATAATGTAGACATGCTAGAAAATAGGGTCATAGTCTATTAGTTACTACAGTAGATTATTAGTTATTGCAAGTAATGGCAGTAGTTATTACAATAGAATATTAGTTACTACGGTATAGTACAGGTTAAAATATACATAATAAGGAAGGGATTATTGGTAGTTATTACATGCATCATGCACTACAGACTATTCTAACTATGTTTCACCTACCTATCCCTTCTGCTACGTTGCCTAATGTTCTCTCTTATGGTACGCGGGAAAAATGACATTTTAAATCTATCGGTACGACAATCTATCTCTCTAATGTTGTTAATATGGTCAAACCTAGCATAATACGCAGGGGTTCTTAATATATATCTAACGTCATCTGTGAACAAATCGGTTTCGAATTTACTTAAAAGGTTTAACCTAAATTTTAACCTGCGTTCTGATAGTAATTCCCATCCTAGTTCTTCTATTAAACTCGTAACACTAATACAATTATCATAATGACATTTAACAAACCTAGCAGATCTCCTTTGCACGCGCTCTAATTCTTTTATCATACTAATTTAACATACTTTTACAATGTTTTGTTCATATACAAATTAAATCTTGCTTTTTTACAATAATTCGAATGACAGTATCGAGTAATGTAAAACCTTTATCTAATTTCGGTAATCAGTTCGTTCGTACATCGCTTTCTTCAAGTTCCTCTGGTCCGTGGGCTTAGAGAAGAGTAAATTTACATCACATAGAATGTGCATCTTTAAAGCTTATTTTATACCGTGCATAATTTTATTTTTTTCTATTCAGTTTTTGAGTAAGTATAGTTCGTTCCTTTAACTTATTTCTAATAACAAAAACCATTTTCTGGCAAAAAAATGTTTACGCATGCTCCCTTCTCCTTTTTAGAAACATTCAATATTGTTTACTTTTATAACACACGTTCGCAATCACGATATTCGAATTTGCATGTATACGATGCGATTTCATCGCAAAATGGAAAGTCTTCTTCTATGTACATAGAAAGGCAAAATAAATGATAGTCTATTTTATGTGCTATTGCGAACTCTAATCGATCTCGCTCTGATTGCTACCTCTATCGATTCTTACTGCCGAAGGAGTCCGTGCTTAAGCAAAGTATCACTTGCAACCGGACTGTTAGGCTACTGTTACAGAAGCAACGTTCTTGTTTTGGTATCCCGTTAATTCTATAATCCCTGGCATCTGCCGTTGTGATTAGGCTAATGCCGGCGACGGGTATCCCTCCGTCCTTCCTCCAAATTATCCTTACCTCTTAATCCTTACTACCTATCCGTCGTTGCTTAAGTGACTTCTGTAGACAGTTTCCTCCTTCAAGTAACCTACCCATCAACTGATGAGATCGATTTGCAGCCTATTAATAAACGCCCCAACCACAATGCAATCCATGTCTTAAACATTTGTTCATGGGTATCTATAATCGAAGTTATTTGATTGTGCTTTGTAATTCATAGCCATGTTTGATATCGCATCAGCCTTTTGTACCATGTAATGTTGTGTACTCATTATGTACGCGTAAGTTTATTAGTATCTAGTATTGCTGCAATAACAAATCACACGATATTATAGAATCGTATTCTTCTGGCTTATTGCATCGATCATCATTTTGTGCACTGAGTCAAATCTTTATGTTACGTATCGTACTGTAAAACGCAGTGCACTATTGGTGTGATACTGCCTATCAACTGCAATACACATATTGCGTACCGCTAGTCAAAGCATATCGATACTCTGTCTAATCAATATAAATATTAAATTTTAGCTTGTGCATCAAATCGAATACCTTATTAAACCATTCAAAAATCATACAGTATAGCTACATATCATATAATAAATCATACATATATCAAACTATATCGAGCAATATCTTATATCCCATTTATATCATCAAGAAACTAATCATCGGCCCAATTCGTAATAGCAAATGCGATGCGGCGTGTGAATCGCAAACGTTATATCGAACCCAGCCGTCCGTCCTCTTCGGCTGTGTACACACACTCTCTTCAGATCCCTTCAAAAGGAGTGGGACACTTCCCTTTTCATAAGCAGCCGCCCCATTTTACCCTTTTCCGAGAAACCTGACCCTGTTTGCCTTCTGGACTCTTTCCCCACGCGTCGTCCCTTCGAAGGGACACCCGCCTCCCGTCTGCGACATCTTGATTGTGCTCCCATGTTTGTGTCACAGGCCACCGCGGTAGGAGCTCCGCCCACGTTTCCCTGCGTGCTCTTTTAATTCGACACCTACCTACCGGTGGATCCGGCAATTTCCTTTCTCTCTCTGAATAAGGGCCTTTGATCCCGCTTCGGTAGAACTTCACTGAGTTCATGAACATGCACGTAATCATCGTTATCTGTCACACCCTTATCATGTTAAAATGGTTTTTCCTGCTGGTGACAGGTGACGTCTGCGCGGTGGAATTCACATGTTTAGACGCACCTTCGTCCTCTTTGTTGATGGGAAAAGCAGGTGAGTACTCATCAAATTTATGATGACGTGAACGATTTTCTTTTTTAATACCAACTTCCCCTTACAATATCGATGTAACCAAAAGTTAAAATCAAAGAAAGTTGATTCGTGAATCTATTATGTACACTAAATAGATCGCATGTGGCCACTTTGGTCAAATAATCATGGGTTTAACATAAATATGTCCGAGTTTACAGGGCTAATGCAGTGGCTACCTATGTGCCGTTATTTCATTTCCGTACCGCATTGATATTCTCAAAGCTAACTTACTTTTTCTGCCGTAGACATTGCGGTATTGATGAATGACTGATTAAATGTCCCCTCCTATGAGATACATTCACTAGTGCTTTCTTATGGCCTTTTGATGTGAAAGTGTTGACTCTTGAAATGCCTTTCAAATGTCTTCACTCCTTTTTATTTGTCAATAGTTACTGTTATTTTTTGTCAGTTTCTTGGCAAAAGGTTATAGAAGTAGGTGAGATACCTCTTTTGCCACCCTTATCAACCCGCTGGAATACTTTTGTTGCCAAATATTCAGTCACCAGAGGATATGAGGAATTGTATAGTCCACTCTCTAAAGAACTGTCAATTAAAGGCCGATGTTTGCTTGGTAGTATTTTGCCCGATCGAATAAAACCACATTGCAGTCGCGGTAGGTTAGTCTTGAAATTCGTGTATCGTATTGTATTACCCTACATCCGTTACATCGCCGTTCACGTCTTAGTACAAGATTTCCTGAGGATAATTTTAGAGGTGCGTTTACATGCAAACAATAATTAATGTTCCGTATTTTAATAATGCTTACGTAAGTTTTGTTGTTAGTTGCAGATCACCATCATCGGTGCAGAAATCCATGTTTAAGTGTGGAGGTTAGTCAACGAATGTAAATTAATAAATTTTTACTTTAAGACTTTTTTTCTGTCGAATTAGCACGTTTCCCATTGATACAGGGCCGTTATTTTCTAATAAATTCGAATCTAGGAGCCTTCGATGATTAATGTTTTGACGATATTTTCGTAAAGTTTATCTTGTGTCATAATGTTATTGATTTGTCCACAAATATTTTTTCATCGGTGAAATTAAAGCTCACTCTTCATAGAAGAAATATTAGATTTTTGACTAAAACTCTGCACAGTAGCAATCAGAATAGAAGTACATAAGGCTTGCTTCCGTCCGCGAAATAATTTACTATACAAAGTTTTTGAACGTTAGAGTGTGAGGTATGATGTCCGTTTGGGAAAAAAGTTTCACCTAAGGCATACAAATATAGAGTATAATAACTTTTTCAGTGGGCAGATTCATGCCTTATTTGCTTCATTTCATAATGCTGTTCCATCTTATCTTGCCAGATGCCGTTGAATCTACTTACTATTCACCTAAAGTAAACTGACATTCAGAAATTTACATGCGAGCGATAAATAATTCTGATTTTAATAATGCGCATTTTTGTAACAGTTAATCTTTCATCGTTAAAATTACTTATTAATTTTAATCGTCCTAATTTTTGCATCTCTTCTCTATTCGTTACCACGGTGCATAAGCACAACCTGCTCAAAGTCGAAGGTTGATTATATCTAAATGTGAAACACATCGGTTAATGGTCACTGATCTTAAAAGGAAAATGTCGTCATCACCAAGGGAAGCCTATTGGTTTCTACATTGGTTTTATGTCTTCGCGGATGAACATTTCACGTGTCGTGGTTATTTATTCTCAGTTGCCAGGTTCTTGTCATAAGATTAAATAATGAAATGATAAGAACAGTAAAAATTATATCTACTCTTGGAAACTTTCACGCTAATTTTCCCCTCCAAATTGGGTACTCAAACAGAATTAAAGCGATGTCAGAGAAAGGGAGAACAAACATTCCTAGCTTCTCGCTACTCTGTATTTGTGTTTCCCCTCTCCTTCAATTGCCTTACCCAAACCTCAGATTCCCTCGTCCACTCACTCTCTTCGATGATCATTAAACCAACCCAGGTAAAGTTATGAATACTTTGCCGAAGCTGATAAAAGCACGTCCCCCTCTCTTACTCTTTGCGAAAAATTATAAATTCTTTCAGCAACGCGCTTGTAACCTTTTATTGAATGAAACGTATTATGTATAACCAAACTATACATTACTTATCATTCTATATCACATAATATTTTAAAACTTGCCAGACTGAAGCTGAGGTATGCGATATTTTTAAATGAAAGTCGAACTAACATCAGTCACACTACCTCCTTCCTATTCTATGTACCACCAATAAAGTGCAAAGTAGTGGGTATCAGGGCTTCAGTCAAAATAGGATTTCATTTTAGGAAGAAAAGTGGAAAAGGGTAAGGGTGAAAGTAATATTTTATTTTATTTTAACTCACTTCTTCATTCTGTTGATTAACTTGATGAAAATGACAGGTTATACCGATAATATCTTCTAGTACTGATACCAGACGGAAAACCAGCTGCCAATATTGTGCAGGTGCAAAAGTAATTATGATTGTAGGAATTGCCGTAATATGTACTTGGATTTTTCGAACCTCAAACTGCTCCAAACATTCAGAGCACGAGAAATATTTTTATTTACACCCCTCTCGTTAGATATTCCTATTATATAGCTCAAGATTGAAAATTAAAATATTGTCAATTCTAATTATCAACATCTACATCCTCATCTACGTCATACCCTGCAAGCCACCCAAAGGGTGTGTGACAGGGGATGCTCCCACACCAGGCGTGCATAAATTATACGGCAGAACACCGAAACTACATTGAAACCAGCGTACCACACATGCAACGCGCCAATTAACAATCTACTAACCAAGAAACATTCCATCGTCTATAGTTCCGACATGCAAGGGACATAAAGACTACTACCACGGATTCAAAATATCTTGCATAAATAAGAACATCAATATTTACATCATGCATTAAGAAGAACGTAGAAAATATAAAGAAAAATATCTGCAGTCTAGCTAATGTCACTATTTGCATTATTCATGACGACGATCACAGCTGTTATGGTCCCGAATGGTACGCGGAAAAAATGACATTTTATACCTATCGGTTCTATAATATATCTCTCTAATTTTATTGGTATGATCTAATCTGCCGTAGAACGAGGGGGTTAATAGTATGTTTTTTACGTCGTCAGAGAAATGTTTTTCCTGAAAGTTAGCTAAGAGGTTAAGCCTATAGTTTAATCTACGCTGTGAAAGCGATTCCCATCCCAATTCTTCTAACAATCCAATCACACTAGTAAACTTATCGTAGCATCGTTTTACAAACCTAGCTCCTCTTCGCTGCACACGATCTATTTCCGATATCAACCCCGCTTCATATGGATCCCATACACTAACAGCATATTCCAGATGAGGCCTAACGGTTGAAAAATAACAACGTTCTTTAACTTTCTCATCACATTTTCCGAATTTTCTCTTAATAAAGCCTAACTTCCTGTGTGCTTGACCGCATATTTTCCGAATATGTTTTCCCCAAGATATGTCGCCAACCATGTACCAGTTAAGAATATCCGCCGTCGCATATTTTTATTAAAACAAAAAAGAACAACAAATAACGTACCTACTTCTATACTACTCACAAATCAGATAGTAGATATTTGGCATGACAGGCAGTTTTACGAAACTTTCGCCATCTGCCATTGATATCTATAGCTGGTTAACTCTGCTTTTCTCTCCAGAGCCTCTGTGGATTCGCGCTCACCGACTAATTCTCGAACGCCTGGCCTCTCTTGTCTGACGGAGCTCATCCTTATTCCATCCACTCAGCGTCTCTCCCTCAAACCCTCTCCTCTGTACTTTTCGTTCCGTTTTCCCCGACTTTACAAGATTTTTAGTGAAATGGAGTTCATTGGAGCTCAATATCTCTCGAAGAATGGGCGTAGTTTTCCTCCTCGGAGGCCTCCTTCGTCGTCCTTTTGCGATTCGCAACCTTCTCCTCCTCAACTGCTCCTCTCTCCGAGGCTCGCATTGTCGCTTTCCCTTCCTCCTGCCTCCCTCCAACCAATTTCTCCGCTTTCACTCTCCCTTGCCCAGCCACACGCACACACTCCGGCATTCCCTCCTCCCCCTTCCCTCCCGAGCCTCCTTTAGCCTCCCACGATCGACGTAAAGTTTTCCCGGAGCACCGCTGCGAAACTTTGAGCAGCTCGAGGAAAAAATGAGATTGGTTTGCTAGTGAAAGGATGCGGATCAGAAAGGGTGTTCGTTGTGGGAGTCCACCGCTTCCAGATACCCACCCGGGCCGCATCTGCTGGGGTCTGTGCGATATATATATCAAGGTGCGTCGACCTCGGTTTGCGATATTCACTGCATATCTCTTGGTGACTTTGGAATATCGGGCTTCTCGATGCATCGCTTTGAGATGGTGAACATATTGTATGGAGCGGAAAAATATATTCTGCACCGTGTTAAAAATGTGTCTGTGTGTTGTGCGATATCTTGCGAATGCGTTATGTCCTACAATATTCAATCCAATTATCGTCGTAATCATCATTCAAAAATGGTTGACTGCAGTCTCCCATTCTATATCACCTCCTTCGAACTTTGTTATGCATTAGTAGCTCTATTAATTCATAATCTATTGTCGCTTGTGTATATTCCTGTTCCCCGTCATTTTTGCTAAATATATATATCTTCTTCCTATGTATATAATATGGATATCCTCTTCTATTTGGATCCTTGGAATATATTTTTTCACAAAGTGTTATTGTTCTATATGGGTCTTGTTAATATGGTGACTCCCAATGGTTTTCTCTATGCCATGCGGTTAGCATATTAATGCGATGTGTGTTGCATCATTTGCACGGCTATAATACGCAATGTACAATTGCTTTTTTATGTTATATTTGGATAAATAATTAAATGTGCTACAAAATCGTGCAATAAGCGAGATTTAACCGTAAGTGACATCAAGCAGTACCGCTTTATAACTATAAACAAACGAAACGCAATAACAATAGAATTCCAATATTATTCGATGCAATATTCCATGCAACATATCGTGCTATATGCAAGATCGTACCGCAAGTGATATCAAGCAATATCACTTGTTAACTAAAACCAAACGGTTCGCGATACCAATCGAATTCCAATATTATTTTATGCAAAATTCCATGAAAAATATCGTGGTATATGCAAGATCGTACCGAAAGTTCTATCAAGCGATATCACTTCATAATTATTGCCAAAATACCCGATACCAATCGAAATTCAATATTATTTTACGCAAAATTTCATGCCCTAGAGCGCTTTCTTTGGCAGACAAAATTTACATCGCGCGTCGATGCTGATATGCGAATATCACTCAAATTTTCATCCCCCCCCCTCCGCACCCGTTCTTTCATGCCGTCAATCTTCCAGCTTCACCCCTTTTACGCAGGGGGGAGGGGAGGTGAGGGTGTGGAGTTGGTATTTGAGAGCAACTGGGCTGGGCGAATGGGCTCTCTCGCGAGTGGTGTGAGCGGGTGGTGGTGTTTGGCCGAGTGCGGGTGAAATGACGAGGATTTTGGGGGGGGAAGTGTGGGAGGAAATGGATTGAGGGTGGTGCGGGCGGTGGTTTGGAGTGAGTGAATGAGGAAGTGGAGTGCTTACTGGGTTGGGGAAGGGAGGGGAGGTTATTTTTTATACCTCCACCACCGATGGATTGGGCGGGAGGGCGTAACGTGGGGATGGGAGATGATGAGGGATGCTGTATGGCAGGGGTTTTCGAGGGAGGAGGGAGAGAAGCGGGGGATGGAACGAGGGGTGGCGGTGCTGAGGAAATGGAGATGGCTCGATGGCAGTGCGCGTTGCTCGGCTGTGGCTTTCCCTCTCGCTCATGTGGGTTCGAGAGTTTTGCGAGCGAAGTAAGTGGGCGGGTGGGCTCCTCTGATATTTCCCCTTCCTTTTGCTTTCTTTTTTTTTATGCTGCTTCCGCAGAGGGATGGTAGATGGCGTTTGGAGTGCGTGCACGCGGGTGTGTGTGTGGTTTTCGCCGTTAGTCTTAGTGTGGCGTGAGAGTGACTCCACCATCCAGTGTGTATTTTTAATTTGGATCTGCTGATGGCAAGCGGTATTGTTTCGGGAGAGCATTGGTAGACAAAAAAGCCACTCGGGCGGAAGAGCGGGTTGCGACGCGCCCTGGTGGGAGATTGAGGAATAAGCTATTAGAAAGATGGCGGGCGGGTAGGGAAAAACAAGCTCTGTGAGTCGGGTGAAAGATGTGCCGAGGGAGAGGAATGGCGAGAGGAAGAGAGAGGGGGGGAGTTCCGCTTTGAGTTTTGTCCCTGTCTTTTCCGGTTTGTTTTTCGGCTGGCGGTGCTGAAGGGGTCCGTGATGAGATTTCGCAAGTGATGATTACAGCGGACTGAATCAACCTTTTGGAGGAAATTATGTTTGTTCAAATTTTTTGTACTATTTCTTTTTAAGGTAGTTTGAGTGATATATGATTTTACGTAGAAATCAATGAATTTGGTCTCATTTTAAAGAAAAATTAATCACACTTCCATTGATACTAAAAATTCAACCCCTTACCACATTACTTTCCAAGATTTTTTCCAAAAACTACCAACCCATTTCCTTGGTAAATGGCACGTTTATGCACTCTAGAGGGACATTATATTAAAAATGAGGTATTTTCTACACCTAGATCTCGTCAAAAACTCAAAAGTATGTAGTTTGTGTGTTTTATCAACTGTTTTTGAAAAATAATTATATTGTCACCGCGGTAAATTCTACGGAATCACAATGAACTTAAAATTTGATGGAGTTTCAAAGGTACCGTGTGAAAAAAACGAGTCAAGTTATAGGCTTATTTGGACATTATTGGATTAATTACAATTTCTGTCATGTCAAACTATATCATTGCACCATCATTAATGAAATATTTAATTCTTGTGTCTCACGGCTTGTGAAGTTAAAACGAATATATCGAATATGGTCTCTATTATGATTAGGGAACTATCTCGCTCGGACTACCTTAAATTCATTTGAAGGCATTTGCGCTCGGAAGCTCGTGGCAGTTGTGAGCTATGGGAGGCAAAGCTGAGAGAAATTGCTAGGTGGTGAGTTGAGGTTGCTATTTTTGGAAAAAGTTCTGAATTTTGGCTCGGCCCCGGGAAAACTCTCTGTTCAAATTCCACACATCCTGCGCAACTAATCAATTCCAATCCCATCGTTGGTATATTTCAATAATCAAGCCCCTATGAATTCATTCCAATGAAACAATTATAAACTCATCACTTTGTGTACTTCCTTCCATTCTGCTTGTGGATGTGCTGTCAATATGTATTACAACATGCAGGATATTTGATGATTGTGTGATGTAATTTTGGTTCATCATCATCTGGTGTTCTGTCTGCTGACAGGTCCCGTACACCACTGTCGTCTCCATCCGCTTCTGTCCCGAGCTTCCTTCTTTGTTTCATCATAGCTGATGTTCTTCACCTGATCCACCAATTTAATTCTTCTCCTTCCTCTCTTTTTCTTTCCTTCAATTGAACCTTCAAGTGCCACAGTTATAATACTTTTCCCTCTCATCACATGGCCCAACCAGTTTCCTTTCTTTTTTCTAATTTCCTTTAGGAGCGATCTTCCTTCTTTTACTTTGCTCAAAACCTCTTCATTTCTCATCTTATCTACCCATCTTACTTTTTCCATCCTTCTCCACACCCACATTTCATAAGCTTCTATTTTATTCCTTTCCCTCTTACCTAATGTCCACGCTTCACATCCATACATGAAAACGCTCCATGAATAACATTTACCTAGTCTCTTTCTCAGCTCCAGATCCAGGCTTTTATTGCATAGCAAGTTTTTCTTCTGACTGAAGGCCTCTTTTGCAATTGCTATCTTTGCTTTTATTTCTGCAATACTTCCCCATTCGTCTGTCACCATCGTTCCTAGGTACCGGTAGCTTTTAACTTTTCCTATTACACCTTCATTTATTTTCACACTCGTATAATTTTCACAGTTTACTGGCATCACCTTTGTCTTTCCTAGATTTATCTTCATCCCATATTCCTTCATCCCTTCTTCCAAAACCTTTATCAACCTTTTATACCCGCATTTTTATTCGATTCGATCTATTTCGCCTTGCTTTTCAAATTTAGGAGAGGAATTTTCATTTTGTCTCTCTTCAACCCACCAATGTCGGCATGAGGACGGGGGGATACAAAAAGCTGATGAAATGTTTACTGCATTAACCCTCAATGTATTATCAAATTGAATGGATAAGATCGGTAACTTTGTCATGGTGTATTCAATTTTTTATGGGCGTTTTCACGGTAGCGTATTACTTGTTAAATTGATCCATCTTAAGGACGTTACTGCATATTTTGGCAACATTTTATACTGGAATGAAATAAGGATAAACAGTGAGCAAAGATTGCATCCTATTTTTCATTAATTAATTTTTTATGTGCGTGAATAAATAAAATGTTGTACATAAGACACAAAAGGTTGCTTTTAATATTAAAATGCCCCCTGAGTCTTGCTCGTCTAGCTTTTCTTCTTCGCTCAAATTTCTCGAAGCTACCGTTTTAGAATTCTTGGATGTGACAAGCAATGCTTATTTTCCTCTTGTGAATGAAATCTTAATGATCATTTTTTTCTTTCAGGTAAGTGTGAAAGGAATGAATCTGATTTGGTGCGGAATTATGCGGACGTAGTGAGTATTTATTTCATTTTTATTGATTTTGATGTATTAACATGCTTTGTGCGTGAGGTTATGTGATGCTTCAAACTCATCGTATAGGGGTAGTTATTTAGCCATGGACTCTATCAAGCTATATATGTTACGTTAAAGTGTATCCATCTTTAATATTTAGGATATATTATTTTTGTAATGCTCCGTGAAATATCCAACTTTTATTGCTAAATAGTAATTCAAACTTACTCTCAGTGAAAACCATTAAAATATGTAATTACGTTAAAAATCTCTCTCAATCTCTTTAAATGTCCTGTTTCTGGCATTTCGGAGATGAATTGCACTATGCATTGTTCATGTGTATGTATTGTTTTCCGAAAGAATAAGGCTGAGTTAATGGCCTTGCAAGTGTGCGAATAAGAATTCTTTGTTTGTTTTAAAGTCAACTTGCATATTTGCTCCTATATCATGAAAAATTCCGGATGTTATGTCTTATGAGCACAGTGAAAGACCGATGTTCTGATTTGCTGAGCCCGAGAGAAGATGCCAGGGAAGTCAGTTTTAGACTTGTTTCTTTTGCGTGCCGGAAGCCGTTTCATTAACCGAGGTTAGACGAAACTATGTGTTTTGTCGTTTACTGTAAAATTATATGTTAGTAGTAAAATGGGTTAATTTTCTTTGCTATTGAAGTGGTGAAATATTATAGGGTATTTCAGGAGATAATTGAAGGGTTAAATAATTCAGGTTGTATTTGCACGATGTAACTTCTTTGCTGCCGCTTCACCATTTAGAATTTCATGCGTATTTTTTATGTTAATTCGATAATATTTCGTATGGGTGTTGGTAAATAAGAAGGATGCAAAATTTTCCCAGCGCTGTTGGGTCAATAGATAAAATCAAACTGTATTTGATGAAAAAAAATTATCAGATTGAGTGGAAATGTTTTTCCTCTAACATAGCATAAACGACGGCACTAGTTTTATTGCTATGGTGATTCCTGCGATATAAAATAATCAGCATTTCAAAAAAAGATAAACATGATCAACAATTGGAGTAAATAATACCTACATCATTCAATTTTACCATTATCACTTACGTGGAATATACGAGTAGTGACTCACTGAACTGAAGATGGTTCAGTTCATTGTGTTACTCTATGCTGATGATTCCATTCTCAGCTTTTCATATGACTCAATTTTGTGCACGATTGGAGATACCTACCTACAGGCCCCACCTTTATCATATGCAACATTCTCAAAATGACTTTATTGATCCGAAGTTTATTTATTAACATATCCGAGACCTCTATATATCGACAATATCAACGTTACGCTCTTAAGATGTAATCAGTTCAGATTTTTTTCAATTTGAACAGGGGAAAAATATATATTTATCTCTCTTTTTCTCATGCTTATTTCACCTTTCTCGAGATTGCATTATTTTTTGTGAAACAAATAGCTTTTCCACGTTAAAATGTCACGTTATCTTTTGTAATCGAGTCGAAGAAGGGGGTCGAGTTTTGAGGGGGGGAGGTGGGTTAAGTAACGTGTTTGAAGACCATTTTGTGAGAGGAAGAAAAAAATATATATACGCTGTTATCGCGACGAGGATTTGCAGTCGTTTCAATTTTACGAGGGTTTTGGAGTGAGAAGTGTGGTGGGGGGAGGGGACTGGGAGAGGAGGGGGAGGGGGCGAGGAAAGTATAAAATGGGTGGGAATGTGGAGGCGGGGAAGCCTTGAACCGATTCTTTACCCTTCTCTCTCCCTCCCTGGGCCTTAAAAAACTTCTCGATATTCTCGGGGAACATTTTCATATCTGCGGGTTCGGCTCGAAAAGCGAGAATACGGTTGAATTGGTGTCTCGTGGGAGTGTGAGTTTCGGATGCCGTGGGTGGGGAGGGCGGGCAGGGGGTGCCTCGTTTGAGTTTGGAGGGAGGAGAGGCTTGAGACGTCGTACCCAACTCATAACGCGGCCAATAAAAGAGCCTAATCAATCTTCTACCTCGTGTCCCACCCTCTTTCTTCAAGACACATTCCTCCCCGTTACCCATGGATCTTTTCCTCCCCACGAAGACTTCTCCTCAATCCCAGATGCCTACTCGTTTCCTCTCCCAAGCTTTCACCCCGAGGGGGCCTTAATACATATTTCCTCTTCGCATTCCTCGTTTATTTCTTTTTCCTCCCGCGCCGATTCCTTCTTTCCCTTCCCCGGTATTTGTCACACACTCTTCTCTTGCCGGAACGTTCACGTGCCCCTCCCTTCCCCTGTCACCTTAGCTTCCTCCTACCATCCTGCTACCGCTGCTCTTAATTTCGTCGCATTTCATGGAAATAAATGTTGGGGGACCCGCAGCAGTTGTTTCTGAACAAAATCCGATGAGGGAAGTGCCTCCAACTTTATCGAGTTCCAACACTGTTGACGGTATCCTTCAGCATGTTCAAGTCGCGCTCAAGTTTTGAGCTTTCCTGTAGTCTCACATTAATTGTGAAATTCGTTGGTTTTTTGGAGTGTTTTATGTTGATATTCAATTTGAAATGTAGAGTAATTTTTTGGTGCATGCATTTTGTATTCAGACCCATGTCTCTGCAAAAAACGGGATATTTTGCTCATGGCTAAGCTCTTGCGTGTAAAATTTATGTGAAGCTATTCTAGCTTTCAATTAATACCAAGTCTGCAACTTAGTTGCTTATAGTTAAAAGAATTTTCAAATAACTCTTTGAGGTTTAAGCTTGATAACTTCCAAGAAATGCCAATTTCATTAACATTTATGTTTTATTGAGTGAATGGTTGAAATAAAAATGAATTCATGAATTATGAAAATGCAATTTTAGTTTTTTATGGGTATACTTCCTTAAAATATCGTGACCAATTTTAATGGTAAACGGATGAACACGTTGTATTCAACATAAAATATTTGCACATCGCGCGGTTTTATCCCAGAGGCTTATTTGGATTTTGTCATTTAGGACAGGGCTAGAAAAAATATGCATGCGTAACTTTAAGGTAGAGAGATTATGAATAGTTACATATTTCCCATTCTTAGACGTCAGAATGGTGATGAATGTTACCTTTAAGTCGTCAACTTTAAGTTTTTTAAATTTAAATTTAATTTAATTTTAATTTTTAAGTCCCGCTTGCGGCCACGTGATAGGGTTTCCCAGGATGCGCTGCTCCTTTTCCGTATAATCGTCTTTTTAGTTTCAGGTGCAACTGAATCCAATCTTACGCTCTGCATATAATGGTCGATTATTTCCCCTATCGACCCTTGTTTATCGCTTAGATATCGACAGGCCGCTTGCATGTGAGCCTTATGGCCACTGCCTTAGAAATTATTTTCATATCTAAACCCTTGTCTATGACCCTTATTTATCGCTTAGATATCGACAGGCCGCTTGCATGTGAGCTTTATGGTCACTGCCTTAGAAATAATTTTCATGTCTGAAGGCGGCATCATACGCGCGCGTTAGGTACATTTTTAGCGCCCCTTTTCTTCCAACCGTCCAATCATGCTTTATTCCTTTGCCGTTCACCGTCGGAAAAATTAGCTTTTAAACTCTGGTATTGCTAAAAATGCTGCTCGTAAGGATCTCCATCGCCATTAGGGACGTTTATGTCGTCGTGGATGCTGGGAAAAGTCGGAACATTTCTGCGAACGGCAGAGGAACGAGAGTGAATCAAATCAGACGGCGGGCGTTTTACTTATTGCTCGGCAGCAGATTGTTTCGCGGAATGAAAGTTAATCGCGTTTCCGTAGGGCTTCCAATTTGCGTTCTAATTCCCGTCGCTCAGCTCTCACCCGCGTTCGTAATTTCTCCCGCTACGTGCCTGCGTCCGCATTCACATCTCTCGGTAGTACTGGGTGGGTTGAGCGGGACTGCACCGACGGGAACTCCACGGGGAGGGTGTACAAGTTTTTGCACGCCAAAAATAAAGCCAAATGGCGGATGCCTCTCCCTTTTCAGATTAGCATTGTCGACCCCCATTCTCGCAAGCGCTTCCACTCCCTCTGTAGAAGGGTGGAAACCTTTTTGCTATTGCTTCTCCTTGCCATTTATTCTCCATCTCTTTCATTCATCGTATAAAAATGTAGTCTAGAGATACATTTTTAACGGTCTCGGGCTTTGATACTGAACCTTTTAAGGCCATTGCAATAGTATCGAGTAGTTTCTGCTCTTCAGCTTCATTTGCATCGAACATTAAGCTCATTTCGTACTTGATACCTGTCACTTTGCGAATAGTCCAGGTCGAATTTTGTGAAATTTACTCCGAGTGGGACTGTGTGCATAGTGAAACTTACCAAAAAGAGCCAATTGCCCTCGGAAATGTGTAAGTTTTATGATCACTTTGGCAGAAAATTTCATCTCAAAGTACAGTTGTAAGTAGTAGTTAGTAAATGGAGACCAGGATTCTCACCCAGAGAGCCAATGGTCCAATACTGACTATAAATAGAGGAGAAGTTTTAGTGGAATCGTAGGGTGTTTACGTTTTAGGACTTACGGAGTATCTCTTTATTCTTCGGATGGGCTGTATTCCCGTGGGAGCACTCGGCGTCTTTCGCTAGGAGTAGGGAAAGAGGCGATGTAGTTTTCCGTTCAGCCTTCTTCTTTACCCTAAACATGTCATGTAAATCAACCTATACTTGCTAGACTATGCTAGACTTGCATGTCGCGAAAGGTTTGTTTCCAGTCGCTCTAAGTAATCGCTACCTCACAATAATATTTTAAATGTCAAAAAATTCAAAATATCTTTTGTATCTTATTTTGTTTTATCAACTGTGAATTGATATCACTAATAATACCATTGTGTTTCGATAGGTGTGGATGGTGGTTAACGTGAAAGTGTAAATATTGTCCGTATTGGCGCGTGATATATAATGAAGAAGTACTTTGATGTAATCATATGATTAGATACCACAGTGAAATGCCAAAGCAATGAAAATGGAAATCGACAATGTTGAATGAATCCCTTGAGCTGTTAATTCACCGGAACATTTCGTACCTATTACTTTTTCTACTCATTAATTATGTATCTAGAAAAATTGGAGAAGGAAATAATTATAAAAAAATAATAGTTGGAAAAGTTTTGTGGTTTAATTTCCCCTATAGTGTCGTGTATCATTTTTTTTTTACAAAATTTGGGTTTCTTTTTGGTGCTTCAAGCACAACATTTAATCCATGGAATGTGATACATCCGTTGAAATTAACGCGAAGCCCTACACCAATGCTTTCTATTTTTACTCGTGCTTTACCTGGACGATTTGAAGAACAAATCGAAGGAACGACGATGTGTATCGTCGTATCACAAGCTTCCACGAATCTCGTTAATGATGCATCTAGAAAAATTCGCTAAGGAAATAATTATAAAAAAATAACTGTTGGATTGATTTTGTGATTGATTTGCCCCCGATAGTGCCGTATATCAATTTGCGCTAACTTTTGGGTTTATTTTTGGTGCTTCAAGCACAACATTTAATCCATGGAACGTGATACTGCCGTTGAAATTAACGCGAAGCCCTACACAAATGCTTTCCATTTTTACTCGTGCTTTACCTGGGCGATTTGAAGAACAGATCGAGGGAACGTCGATGTGTATCGTCGTATCGCAAGCAGTCCACACTAGTCTCCCACCTCTATTCCCTCCTTTCTTCCACTCTCTATCTCCCTACCTCCGCATCTTTCCCAGCCCTTTCCTCACATTCACAATGACCTTTCCCATGCGCCCACGAGCATGAGGCCCTCGCTCACACTTCCCCCTCCCATAATCCCGCGGTCCCGCCCTCCACACCGAAAAATATCCCTTCCCAATCTTCACTCTGCTTCCTCCGCCCACTCTCGTGCATATATATAACCTCCTATTCCTCCTCCTCCCTAAAGGTTTGATCCAAAAAAACTCGCACTCCGTCGCAGGAAAAGAAGAAGCCTCATGTGCTCTTGCTCTTTTTCAGTCCTCTCCTAACCCACCACTGCTCTTTTTCTCCACATACACCCGCCATTTTCACCGCTCCCGAACTCTCGACTCCGTCCCTTTGACATCAACGTTCTTTTGTTGCCATATTTTTTTATCATATCCCCCCCCCTCCCGCTCTCTGTACACTGCTCCTACCATGCCGATTCCAGCCCTCACTCTTCGGTCCCATGGTACCACTTTCACTACCTCTCTCTCTCTCTCTTCCTCCCTCTCTGTCTGGGCTCCCCATTGTCCATTCTTTCCTCTTCCCCGCATTTCCACCCCCCTTCCTCCCGCTCCCCTTTTAGAAGCCTCAGGTTCCGTCCCTTACACACCGTTTATGTTTCCTGCAAGTTTTTTTTTTCCTCTCTCTACTCCTTCCACGGCCAAGGATACACATACCTTGCCCTCTCAATCGGTTAAAGCACGTGGGTGCGTGGCGCAGCACCTGTTTTCAACCTCCATTCACGTCATTTTTTTTCCCGCCATAGTCAATGGCTTCGCGGAATCAGTCGCAGACTTGGCGGGATGGTCGCGCGTGTTCGTTTTGGTGGGTAATTTTTCTCACATTCTTTGAATCAAACGCGAAAAATCTTTTGCGTATTCGTGCACGCTCATGGTCTGAATTAAAGCATCGCTTCGTTGCCGTGAAATGTTTTGCCACGGCGCGAGACCTCCTTAAAGTAACTGGCGAATGAGTCTCTCTTCTCCAAACCAATCACGTTAATAGTCGCCGTATTTTAGCACCTCTTCTATACATCTGTACCTTTATAGAGTTACCGTTTCTCGAATGAGTAGTTACTCGACTCGAAGAGAGTGTTCAGAATTATATCAACCGAGGCAAGCTTAAAGCATGGTGTAACATCCCTTAAACATGTGCTAAATGAAGACCTTCGTACTTGAAAATTTGATAAATATTCGTATATGCTGCAGAAAAAATACTACAACCTTGTTTTTGTGAAATATCTGTCTATCAGATTAAGATATATAATAGCCTATACCGGTGTTTTAATGTGGTATACTAGTAGTTCTAATTCGAGTAAACTTCGAAGTTGAAAAAGTTAGTGAGTGAAGGAGCGAACCATTAAAGTGAATGACAGTGATTACGAGTAATATTGAAAATATTTAAAAATAAATAGTTGGTTTCAGGATATGTTCGAGGATTTACATGATAAAATATTATTGAAATTGACAGTTTACCCGAATGAATGAGCTATGAGAGGAGAGAAGAAGATGCAGGACATGTTCAAAAGTTGAATGATTAGCTAAAAAAAGGAAATAATTGCATTAGATGGGTTGAAGTGCGAAAAAAAGCAGAATATGGCTGCCTAACAATCTAGTAAACCCGTAGAAACAAAGTAAACGGACCATGGTATTCATGATGGATAAATCATATATTGGTCGAAATTGGTGGATAACGACTAAGTACTAATAGCCGTTATGGCGTATCAAATTTATATTGAGTAACTCTCGTCTGGCTTCATCAGGTTATTCTCTGGATTCTATTTCAAGGCACAGAGTGATAATATATAGAGAGGGAAGAAAGTGGTGTGCTATGATTCTCTTACATTCTTTGGTGGACTGAAGAAGTCAGGATTCAAAATGCAACTAATTTCAAATTGTTCAAAAGGCGGAGAATAAACGTCTTATGGAAATAAAACTTTGTTTAGACCACAACACAATTTTATAACTTGTCAGACAAGGCCTAAACCTACAGCCTAATTTGCCTAGTTATTGCTTTTGTAACTACCTTGGTCGGCAAGTTCAACAGATTTCATTCTTGGACTAGGAAATATTTTATTTTTCTTATAAGAGAAGTACCACAAAGTTACACCAGAGAGCACTTAGTCAGCTTTTGCTTTTGCCAATCAGGCCTTTGACCTATGCTAAGGACAATTGTGGAGGCTCTGTGCGCTCACATGAACAAAAAAAATCTTTTCCCTGAAGTATAGATTTGTGGATCATTCAAGGGCAAAGCTCAAGCCACTTCTTACAAATCAGTCCCAGAGCGATTCTAAACTAAGCATTGTCTACACGTAATTATTGCACACATGACAGCAAATATTAAAAGGTAAATTAACTAAAACACAGTTTTGCTCTACATAATGCATTTGTTATTTTTAATACCTTCTATATGGCTAAAATGATTTTCTTCTCCGGGTCAATTCAACCGAGTGACTGCAGGTGTGAAAAATAAAGAGCCATCCTAGCTCACAAAACCCTACAAATATGTAGATCTGAGACGAATACTGCGATCTATTCTTTCCATTGGCAATTACATTCTGTTATTTTATGTGTTATTTTTGATAGCTTTAATAATTCATGTGCTCTAAGAGTATTTCATTTGGGTGTTTAATTAGGAAGATAAGCCCCACTATGCATCGAATCTGACCATAACCGACGCCTCAGCAATCGACTTGCTGTGGCTCCAAAAGCAATGCATACCACGGGTAATGCTCGTACCCTGCTTTACATATGCCTTGCGTATTAGTTTGAATTAAACTTTTTGCCCGTTAGACTGCAAAAATCTAGCATTAAGCTCGCAGTGCCTAAGAAGAGTAGTAAATTATTTGCTCTATACACTATGTAGTCACTGTTTTTGATAGTTAAATGTTATAAAAATACGCTTACTTAGTGCATTCCAACTGATTTCTCCGAATAAGGGCTGTAATAACAATTGAAATCGGTTTAAAATTTTATTCTCTTCTAGTTTCTTGTGCGCATTTGTTTATATTCGAGAGAAGGCAGCACTGAGAATTTTTAGTCATATCACCTGAACATATTCTTAATATAATATCTCGGTTCTTTAACGGGGAATCTTGCTTCTCGTGACTGCGATAAACAACAAGCGCCAACATGTACTCCAAAAATAGGGCGAGCTTATTGTTAACCCAGTCACTGATCCCATTAATTTTATAAATGGATTAAAGAGCTGCGACAATACTCTTGTGAGGTTCAGTCTTTGAGTAGGAGCCATCTGTATTCTTATGCGGGTGTAATGGGATCACCAAATTTATTATTCTCCAAAATTACCCCATCGTGTCTTCAAAGGCAGGTGATAAATTAGAAGAAATTCACCAAGTTGTCAGGCTCGTGCCTGCTCCGCGATGGTGTAAGGGATTGATGGATGAGGGACAAGAACGAGGGGAAGGAAAAAGGCGAAGTTGCGAGCACGATAATTTTGCCCGCATGCTCTCGGAGGAACACAACCGAAGGGTTTGTAAGCATGCCCAAACCATGTTTATTCGCCGTTCCATGGTGACTACTCGGTATTCCCTTGTTAACGTGTTAACACGTGTTTTTTCAAAGGTAATGGGTTGGACCATGGTGGGAATACTGAGTGCTTCTAATTTCAGGAGTGTGCTAAAGAACTGGACAAGTTCGTGCGCTCGACGAGGTCAGCCGCTCGTTTTCTTTCTCTCTGCATCCTGACCGCTCGGCTGCACATTGCCCTGCATTTGTGGCTCACTTAATACACGATACGGCCCATTAACTTTTAGAATACACTGCACGCAGCTGAATTTGCCCGGGTAACCGAACGGACTATAGTGTCCAGTGACTTTATTTCCCTTAGGAGCACAAGATAATTTCGCTCTGGACGAAAACTAATTTTCTTCCGCTTCAGTCGAAAAAATTACGAAAAAAATCGAAGTCGAAATTTCTAATACCCGGATAAATTCACTGAAACGTTTTCACGATACGCAGTTAAACTCTTTAGATGTTATGTGACTACTTATTAAAAATTAGATTTATTTACTTTTAATTATATATTTTACAAGCTGAATTGCCCGGCGTTGCTCGGGACCATACTTCCTTCAAAACTCTTTATATAAGAGGTGAGGAGTTAGTAAGTAGTTGTGATAACAGACTAAATTTCAAATAATTGTTTTATTAAATTATATTTTCGACTTCAGAGCATCTATACAATTGTGAGACAATAGTAAGTAAACAATGTGACAATATCTCCCATGAACAATAATAATTATAAGTCAAATGACAGAAAAATCGACAGAATGATAAAAAATAACATGGTGAAATAAAAACAATGAAATTTGTAAAACTTGTTTAATATAGAGTAGAGAGACAATTTTTTGAAACCCATTTCTGTAATCATACTACCTGCAAAGCCAGGCTAAAAGAACATTATAGTTAAGTACATAATTCGAGTACTTACTTGTTGAGTAGCTATTCAGATGTTCATTTTCGTTAATTAAGATTTTATTTATAAAAGATTTAAGTTTCTCCTGGTGAATAGTATTAATAAACTTTTCTCGAGCTCTGCACCAGGTGATTGGCTTCACCAATCACCTGGTGCAGAGCCCGTGAAAAGTTTATTAAGATTTGATTTAATGATTATTTTTGTTTGTTTATTTTGTTGTCAAGGAAAATGCGTAAAATAAAATCGATTGAAAAAGAGAGAAACTTCATTCTTTCGGGCATGATACCACTAATTTTAGTAGTATCATGCTCTCTGGTATGTGATAAAATGAATTTCAACTCTCTATCTTTAGTTAAAGTTGTTTTAAAAAGCGAAATAATTCACCGCTGCACAAATCAAAATGCTTAGCATTCCCAATCGGCTTAACTAAGCGATATGAATTCCAACAGCAATGACCGAAATCTGGTTGTCAAGCGAATATGGTATTGTTGATTTCACAGAAAAATATGTTTCTGCAGCTAAAAACGCAATTTTCAGTCAATTACGAAGTGAAAGGGATAATTAATTGAAAGAATTAAAACCTCCATTCTTTCAGACGTTTAATAAAAAAATTACAACTCTCTATCTTGAGCGTAAATAATTTTAAAAAGTAAAAAATGAAACCACTGCCCAAAACCCGATACGTACAGCGAACCACCTAAGGGCCCCTTTTTGGGCTTTTTATGGACCCTGAGATCATTTTAAAGTAGCCTACAACTTTCCTCCTGCCTTGAACTATTTTTGGCAAAATTTCAGAACGATCCTATTTTTAAATTTAATAGTATTTGAAAAATTAGGTTAGGATTAGTAGCTTACCCGTCGGACGTTGTTGCGCGAAAAGTATTCGAAAGATTAAGAGGGCCTTGGGGGGGGGGGGGGGGGGGGGCGTTAAAATATTTTTATATCTAAAGCCTTCGAAACCTTCGCAAGAGTCTACTCAACAACTTCTTAAAGTTTCTTGGCGATCGGATCAACGATGTAGTAATGCATACAGGACACACAGACATACATTCGTTTTTATATATATAGATAAATACTTGGAGGGATATTTTTGTAAATCAACTACATTGCATACGGTCGTTTAATGCTCCATCATGACTAATCAATTATTCACATTTATGATGATGTAATTTCTTTTTAGATGACATTCATTCAAAATATCCGTCAACCGATGGCTTTTATAAGTGATAAAGAATCAACTACAGCCGTGAGAATTTCGCAGTTATCAGTTTCACTCGTCTTTACTTAATACATCAGACCAGGTTTTCTGATTACCACTTGGTAAAACGCTTGGTCCTTTGATGATAAATTCATATTTTCAACTTTATTTAGTTAAACCGGTTGGTATGGGAGTGTAAATTTGCAATGAACATCATGCTAAATATAAAATACTATAAATTATGCACATTTACATTATCCTTAGCCTCTTATTTCGTATTTTTGCTTATATCGCTTTTGTTTTGGATAATTTTTCCTAATAATAAACTGATAATGAAACCTATCCTCGTAGTTGATTCAGGATTTTAAAGCATGCTGTGGCTCTTAAGACTTCATACCTTTAGGCTTCTCCCTCCCCATGTAGAGGTTTATCCAAAGCATTAATTACCACTTCTCTAGCAATAACTTAAACTTTGATTCTGTAATGTATTTTGGCGATGTCATGATGAGCTCCTCAAATTCTACTGAGACTTTATAAGTTACAACGTATGCATTACTATGGCTTAGCGGCTCCTTTAACATTTCAACTTTCTCCCAACTTCCTTCTGTACGATTTATACACCCGTAATATTGTAAAGTCCTGGGAATGGAACCAGAAGTTTAATCAACTCCCGTATTTAATCCTTTGGGACTCAAAAAAAGAGAAGCCTCAGTTCATTATGCATTAGTCTGTCTGTCTTCAGAGAGGACCGTGGTGATGATTAAAGGGAATGGCGGAAAATTTGAAACGCAGAGGAGGAGGAAAAAAAAGGAATTAAAGTTCCGCTAGGACTTCGGCCGCGCATGCGCCTGGGGAAGTGAAGGCATGAAGGAGCGGGCATAATTCACCTCCTCATGACTCGGCCACTGATCGCATCTTTCCACTTCATCAATTTTCCTTCCTGCGGCTCCATCCTCCTCGGCCCGACCATCGAATATTCCAGGTCGCCTAAATCCCAGTTGCCGCTGCTTCGCATCGCTATTCCTGGGGATGTTCCTTCCTTCACCTCCGCCCGTGTCCTCCCGTAAGCTCGTGTGCAAGGCCTTGCGCCACACACCAACCCATATCAATTTCGCACCGACTTGCCTTCCCTCCCCACCGGGCACATATCCCTTCGCCACCTCGTCGTCACCCCCCCCCATTGCTGCAAAGTCGGGGCCGGACACACAATAGAGTGGTGTAGAAATACTCACCCTCCCCCCCTCAAAAATAAATTCCCGTCCATAACGTTCCCCCCGCCGTTCGTTCCATTTATTCCCAGACGCCATTCCGCTGATTAAAAGAGTGCGTCGCCTAACTCTCGACTATTTCCCGGAGTTTCGTCCCAGAAAACGCCCTGGTGTACCCGTTCTCCATTTGCAGGGGGGGGGGGGGCGAGGGAGGCTGTGAAAGAGAGTGTGTGGGGGAGGGGGGTTCTCCATCCCGTATACCCTCCAACCCATCATTTCCCTCAACTTGCCATTTACACCCCTCCTTTCCCCTTCCCCGCCACATCAGGGTCCTTACCCCTATACATCCCGTATCCCCTTTCTCACTGTAGTAGTCGTCTGCCAAACCATCTGCTCTCTCCTCCCGGGTGTTCAGTACAGTCACCCACATCATCCTGCGCCTACCTCCCTTCCCCCACCCCCGTCCCCGCGCCCCCGGTCACCGCCTCCGCCCATGAAATCTGTTGTTCAGGCCTTTTGTTCTACTCTGCCTCCCTCTGGTGGCTCGCCCTTCGCTCTCTCTTACTCGACTTCCCGGCCTCGGATCCGGCACAATTCGCGTGATCCCGCACGACCCACCCCACCCCCTGCCGCGCGCCTTCCTCGTCCCACCCACCCTCTCCCCACCATCCCGGTGGTCGTTTCCCCTGTGCTCAGGATTTCTGTCATCCTTCTCCGCGTCATTGTGCGGGCGGCTCATGGCTCTAACGCGGATTTCGGGTTCCGAAAATCCTCGGCTAACGCTCTCCACGACCGCTATAGGTTGGTAGGTGCAACGTTTTTCTTATCCGAAAGTCCGGGTTGATGTGTTGGAAAGGGGCTTAGACCACCCTCTTCCTTTCTTTACCGGAGTGTTCCTAGAAAATCGCCCAAAGGTTTTGCAGGTTTTTTTTTCTGTTATGCCATTCAGTTTAACGTTGTGTGTGGTTATATCTTTAGGTTCACAGAGTACGGGTCACTTGACCGGGTGATAATGATTTACCCTCTCTGAGCGTATTACAGACAACATTTTTAAGAAGGCCTGCGTCGTTTTGTTGTAAATGCAGCATCAAATATTCGTATATCGGCCAAACTTCGAGCTCCCTTAAATGTAGGTAGGAAGAACATCAGTGTACGACCAAAACGGAGCAACACGCCTAGTCAGCACACGACCACATAAATAATTTTATAAAAAAATAAAATTAAATGAAAATCCAGACTCATGAACACAATTGTTCGTGAATACAATTGAGTCTGTTTTTTTAATAATCTAACTCGTTAATTTTCAACGTTAACCTTGCAAATAGTGTGATTGTAGATTCCGTGATTAATGTTAATCAATTCCTCTACGACGTGGATGCGCCGTATCTTTCTTTCTTATTCTTCCAATCAATGGTGGAGATTACTCTCATCTTCTCCTTATTTATTTCAACGAATTTTTATATCATCTCTTTTTTACCAAAATGCTGTTCTTCACACCCTATATTCGAAACACGTGACGCGCACTGGTTAGTGCCGGCAAAGGGGCTGCGACACTAATCTTGGGAAACATCCCACCCGAGTATTCCCGCGCACTCCTTTTCCGGATAGATATGGATGTTATAATTTGGAATATCATTTCTGTATTTCTCTGTTATATCCTCAGTTCCTCCTCCATATAATAGGAGAACTACTTCAAATTTGAGGTCTCCTCGAGGACCAGGCCCTCATCTAGATGCGTGCGATTGGGTTCTTAATAACTTCTTAGGTAAGTTAACTAAGCCATGCAACTCATACAGGTCTATTTAAGTCCTATACTAAATGCAAAATCTTCATGTATTGGTGTATCAAGCAGAAAAACTGGCATATCCGTTATTTGTCTTTTATGCTAACTTGTTCCAACACCAGGCTGAGCAACCTCTTTGCCTCTTTGATTTCCTTCTACGTTTTATTTTGCTCCTTGGAACAGCTCTTGTTTACTCTTGCCTGCTCACCAATTAAAAATTAATTGGTGATTATAATTTGAGGATTCAATATTGGTGAATAATTTCCTTTATTTATATAGAGATAACCATTTCAACTTATTCAAAAAGAGAACTGCCAATGTTTCCATTCGATGTTCTTTTGGTGTCACTTCAAGGCATGGAATAAATCAGGAGTTTGGTGCTGAAACTAGATGACCAATCTTGGCCAGCATGAGTTACTGTATGCATAATATAGTATTCAGCAACGTTCTTCTTTTGGTTAAAAACCAGACTTCTCTGGACAAATGGGCGTGAGATAAGCTGATTTGACCCCAGAGTCGGTAGTTGTATTAAAAATAAGAATCAGACCTCCCCTATATACGCCTGGCTCGTGCACCAAAAGGTGTGAGTGGTGATTAGAAGGAACTAATGGACTGGCGAATTTATGACATCAAATTACTAACACAGCAATATTTTACTAGTTATTAAATATTACATTATATTACATTGCCTCCGTTAGTATTTGGAAATAATGCGCTCTTTAGTAACAAATTGTTCCTGATATCACACTTTACCTATCAATCAAATATGATCTAATAGTGATTGTGTTTTGCTTTTTGCATTATGTCATCGGAAACATTATATTTTGCAAGCTCTTATTGAGATTTTAGTCGTATGTTTAAAAAATCAGACAATTTCAACTAAAAAATAAATAAATTTAAATATTTTTTGTTTTTTTTTCTTATATTCATATAAATGGCTTATAAAATATGCAGTGAGCATTTAATAAAATTATTTTTGGCAATTTTAAAAATGCCTTAAACTTAGGTTTATGCTTATTCTTTTAAAAGTGTGTCATAGACTCTTCTGGTTTTTGCGCTTTATCCCTCAATTGGATTGAATGGCTTTCATTTTTGGTAGTCTTTTGTCACAAATTAGCTTGAAGGGGATAACTGTTACTAATCACCCTGAATTCACTCAAATTCTAGGGATAATTTGGTGTTTTTTACGCATTACTCTCCTTCTTTTCGCATCACTGTGAAATATTCAGACATTAGGTATTAAGCTGTACTTTTTCGATCGATGTTCTTTTAATTACAGTGGATATTTTGTTTTCATTATTCGTGTTCGGCATATTCTTTCTCCTTTCTTCCTCCGTTCAGCAAACTCTTTGTTGTAGTGCGTGCTTAGAGAACTGCCTTGCCGATGAAAAGCCTTAGGAAACGTGAGTGCGACCCAGATGTTTCATTCATCTCGGAAAACCTGGTGCTATCTCATTTGCTTTTTTACCAAATCCATTTTGTTGAATACATTTTGCCCTTAGCAATTAATCATCGACCCTTAATTGGAATGGAAGGAGGGTTCGCACGTATATTCGTCCTCGCCCTCTCATTACTATTCATTTCTCTCATTTTCCCGACCTATTTCAACGGCGAGTTGTATATGCATTGGCGGAAGCCACGATTCTTTATGAGCTAAAGTCCCTCGGGCCCCTAAGGTCCAACATCCCATTTGTCAGTATATCAATTTTAACACGGGTTTCTACGAGCATGAAACATGGCAGTTTGCTACAGTGAGCGCATATTTTGCCAGAAATCATTCCATTAGTTGCTCTGAATCTCAGAATTTTATGGGAATTGAACTTCAGTGCACGTTTCATGGGGCCTGTGGAAAGCGCGACGTCAGGCTTGTCGATCTCCGCTGACCTCATTCGCGTTTTATTCTCCTGCAGAAAATATTTTTATTCCTAAATACTTGTCGTTTACAGAAGCTGGGAGAGTTGGTAGGCTGCTTACCTCAGCACTCTGCGTGTTCTTTCTTTATGCATATCCTTAGTATATTAAATTACAGCGCTTCTGTTTTTGATGAAGGAAATTAGTAATTTTTTCGTGGAACATGTCCTTGCTGCAGCACGAGGTATAATTGAACATAACATGAAACCTCTGCAGGCTCTAATAATTGCTAAAATGAAAACTATGATATCATTATTGAGAGAAAATACATTGTTAGACATTAAAAAATGTGAAATACTACTCTGCGTGTTGGTCATTGTTGTGTTATTCTCAAATCGTTTAAGGTCCAATTTTATCGTCTAAGGTAAAATATTTTTTCGGTGTAAAACCTCAGTTAATACCTTTTCTGATTCATAACGGTCTCATCAACTGGCCGATGCAGCGATATAATGTATATTAACTTACCTTAACTCTCTGCTAATATCAAATAAATAAATAGGGTACGTCTCCTGACGGTTAACCTTAACCAGATATTTTGAAAATGGTTTTATGGATTTTTGTGGATAAACGTTTAAAATATTAGTCGTATTTTTAAATTGCTTACTTATTTTTTCTTTGATAGTTTGTACTTATACCTCGCGGAACTAAAGCTTATAGAAATTACACATGCTACCCTTAATTCATCCGAGACGTGATTTTTTCATCGATCCAGAATACAGACGAGAGTATTGTTTTCCGAAAGTTATAGCCCAACCGCGGAAAAGAGACCTTTCTGAAAGTCTGTGCGAAAAATAAGATGTTTATCAATTTGTATCGCTCCGTGCCATCAAAGTAAAAATGCAGGCGGCTAGTGCTATCCACTCATTCGGAGAGAAATGTGCAGTGCTTAAATCTGTGGCCATTTGGATGAAGCTGATTCAGTTATTTTGGGGCCATTCCATGGATTACAGCGATGAAGTGTGCTTCAATTACCGACCTCAGTACTTCGTTCGTCCATACTGGGAAATGATATGGAGTGCAGTTTCCGCCTAATTGATGCCTCAAATGATTTACTCGTTTGGACCCAACGCCGCCGACTAAAATGCCCAGCGTGTTTCCACGGAATATGTGAAATTTTATGCGCAAACATAATGGAGAGCATTTCACTTGAAATTCGAGAGAAGTTGTGCAAGCGGTAATACCGTATCGTTCTTCGTGAAAAATCAGCATATTTCGGCGACTGTTTCGTGGTTACTACAGTAATACCGACAATGTGGAGACGAAGGTTATCAAATCTATGATTACAACGATTGGGTTCGAGCCTGTGTATTGAAAACTGTTATCCCGCCCTTCACATATTGTTCTTTTTACAAATAGAACTTCTGACTGGGAAGAACAATTAGAGCTGCGGGTATTACATCAGTATTTATACCCTAATTCCAAGTACCTGTCTCTATTCTGTTAGGACAGCGTGACCCAAAAACCATCCCTTTTAGAATCATTTAGGGCTTAATAAAACCGAATGCAAACGATGCGTTTTGTCTTCAGCGAAAATTATGCATACTCTGGGCTGTACGGTGTATAAGAGTTTCAATTGCCCATCGTGGATGATTACGCTCTATTCTCCTAAATTTAACTGGCAACCTTTGTGAACGCAGTGCGTTGGGGATGACACGGTCAGAGGGGCGCGAATGTGTGCCGAGGAGCGGTTGACTGTGGATTCGAATCGCTTTGAATTCTCGCTGATGATATGAATTAACGAAAAGTTCGCAGTGTAGGCCCGAGAGGTGAAATTGTTGGTGCTCTTGGCCCTCTAGCAAAATGGTGAATTTATCACCAATGATCTAAGGAAACTATCCCCCTTGTTCACGATTGCTAATTCACAGATATTGTTAGTTTTTATTCTGACTAGAAGGAAACTCTTTGGTAGTTTGAACTGATGGAATATAATTATCAAATTTCGATACATAATATCAAAGTGTGAGTATATGTGATCGTAAATATATGTTTCATGAATTTCCATTTTTCAGGGGTAGAAGTATTAATACTGCAATTCCGCATGAATTTATTGACTCGACAATGTAGTATTAGATTTATTGAGACTACCGGTTTTGCCGCTGAGCATCATTATCAGGAGCACTAACATTATTTTCCACAGTTTATATACATGAATTTGTGTGGTTGGTGGAGAGGGAAGTGGGTGAGTCGCTGATGAAGGTAGGAAAGGTATTGGGTTTCGATTGGCGGGGGGGGAGGGCGCTGTTATAATTGTTATACTTTTTTTGGATGGGGGGGGGTACCAGAGTTTCAAGAGAGTACCCCCCATCCAAACCCAACACCTTTACTGCCTTTACCTGTAACTCAGCCGTTTACCTCTCCCCCACCCATAAAAATACAGGTATAAATAGAGTGGAAAATAATGTATGTGCTCCTGATGATGATGCTCTGTGGTGAGACTAGTAGTGTCAATAAATCTAATTCCATGAGGAGTCTCAGTGTTAATTCTTCTATCCCTGATATCAAGTAATTCCACCTAGTTAAGTCCGAATCTATCATCCGAATTTCCATTTTAATTAAAATTATGCATATTCTATAGTTTATTCAAATTAAGAAAACAATTCTTTATCGCTTCCAGAAGTTAATAACACCAAAAAAATTGAATTAATAAGCATTTAAAAAATTTGTCGCAGTACTTCTTGCATTATAGTCGTGAAACCTTTCTTTGCTCTCAAGAGTGGCGGTCAATTATGCGAATTTAATCAAATTGACCTCTGTGTATGCATAGAGCTGGTTTGAAGTTTAATCAATCATCTCTTTAACGTGTTTATTCACTATTGAATATTGTGTTTACTTTTTTCGGGCCATGACAATTGAAAAAGTTTTATTGTCACTGAATGAAAGGTTCCCTTTTCGGTCCAGTTAACAAAGAATGCCTTTTCCATTTGAAAACTACGCAGAGGTCCAACAATATTTTCGTTCTTCATTGTAAATTATCGAGAACACCTTGTTTAGAGAAGCTTTTAAATTTTGTGCACAATCAAATTACTACATGCTTGCTGTGTTATGCATTACTGTAAATTTTTTTTGCAAACGGCATAATTTATTGTCACGTACTCGAAAGCCACTCCCTTAATAAACGTATATCCCATCGAAATCTACCTCAAACTTGCGCAGCGTGTCTGAAATGAAATTATAATTGACTTACCGTGACTGGCGCTTGAGGCCATTCTTAAAATTTACCCAGAAATGCTCCGTCCTCATCGACTAATATATACCGTGCGCCACCTTTTTGTATTCAAAGTGAAGTATGCAGTTATTTATTTTTTCATTCCCTTTTGCATCAAGGCCATAAATCATTGTATGCTGCACGGCCTGCGCTGGTGGCAGTTGGGGGAAATTCCCGAGGGCACTCCAGGCCACTTCGCGTGCTGAAATATCGCAGTGGCAAAGGCAATTTCTGCGCTTCTTTCTTATTTGAAATAGCTAGGACTCGTTGGCGTCCTAGAGAAAAATAAACTAGGTGGTACACATGGTTGCAAACCTAATCCTTTCAAACCACCTCTCGAAAAATCAATAGCATGGAGTTTCTATGGAAATATATCTATTATGCTAGTAATTACGTCATATTTTTTCCGAATATATATTACCATTGATTTCAGCCTATAAGTCTTGATTCTTAATTTAGATGCCTTTTGGAAATCTGAATGTAAAATAATATAGTTCCTATTTTGTTTTTGTTTTGATAGCTCGTGTTTCGGGCTCATTTTTCTTTTCAAGAAAAAATAAAGTTGTAGGAATTTAGAATAGGAGTTGGGCTTAGAAAATCTCGGCCATATTGTTTCCTTTATTTTCGAAAATTCTTTTCGCACAAACACATTGATTAAACTGCTTGATTCTTTCACGAATAGTTTGGCATACTGCGTTGATCCTAAACACGTATTTTATGCGAAAAGTTCACCTTGCGATACGATTCTTAGCTTAGAGTATTTTTTACTCGCTGCACAATCGTTTGAGAGTTCCTCACATTTCAATAATCAGAACTACCTTCTATTTAGGAATATAGTGAACGATAGTAAATAAATATAGTTAAACAATTGAGTAAAATAAACAAAGAATGTTTCCATTGATCATTTTTATGCCTCAGAATGTACTTTTCTTTTACTGTGAGGAAAAAAGTTTAACTACTAAGGAGACTCATCCGTGATGGTGAATGTATACGATTTTTAACTGTTCAACTGATTAGTTGACACCAAATATTCTATTAAAAACTACCACACATGTACTTCGGTGGAAATAACTCATGTATGTATCATCATTTCTATCTCATTTAAGAGTCCACAATCAAGTTCTATGGCACCCATGAATCGGTAGGAGGAATCTCTCAATGATTAATGTCCATCTTGAGAGCAGGATATTATTTTGCGGCCGCAGGAAAGATTAGCATGTGATTACACGCATAACCCTACTCGCCCATGCAGTCAAAAAGCGTCAGGTCGTCGCCGGGGCAGGAAACGAAGCACCTTGGCCCGGCGCTCTTGCGGCGATGATGATATAGGCCCCCCCTGGTGAAGGTGTGAGCTGGGGCGAAGGCCCTGAAAGGGTTGAAGAATGGCCCCACCGCCTTTTTGGCCGGCGGAGGAATGTGTTTAAGGGTCAGAGCGTGCTCTCCAAAATCCCCTCCTCCCATTATTCCTCCCCCTTCCGAAAACCAACCCAGCAACCGAACCATATATACCCTCTATCTTGCTCCCCCTCTTTCCCCCCAACTCCCCCATTCCTTGCCTCTCCACGGGCTTCCCTCTCCCTGCTCGGCCAGCGCCACGCTGCGTAATGCACGCGAATGATTAAGTGCCCGCTGTGCGGTCGCTCGCCGGGAATCAATCCTTATGCGCCAACGTGGACTGGGGTCGTTGTGGGGGGAGGAGGGGTGAAGGAGAGGTGGACTTTCCTCACGGCCTGTGTGAACGGGGGCATCATCACGTACTTGCAGTGGGTGGGCGAGCGAGGTTGACGAGGCGGAATTGCACGCTCCGCCTTTTGGCGGAGCTAGAGAGCGGAAAGGGAGTATTCATGGCATTGGATTTTATTTTTGCACTTTCTCAGAAATGAAAAAGGTGGAATTTAAGAAAGTAGATGCTACCATCCTGAGAGTAAGGAACTACAGCTAACACTTTCATCTAACTATAATGGAAACAACAAATGCACTTTTCCACAAGGTATTTTAATGCGTACGATGCGTTTCACCTCACCGAGCCATCATCAGGCTCAAGACATATGTAGTAAAGAGCACTACACATTCATAAGTTTGAAATGTTTGAGGAGGGGGTTGGGGAACAGAAATAAATGTGATGTGCTCTCTACTAAATATGTCTTGTACCTGATGATGGCTGATACCTATACTGTGGTTGGAGTAAACATAAAATCTTCAGATACAGTAAAATGTCTTGGAATTACCTTAACTTCTGATATATTGTGGGGATAACACATACAAAACATATGTAGCACAGCATTAAAGAAACTAGGTATTTTTAAATGTATAATGGGAAGGTCCTCGGATGAAACAGTCAAAGAGAGATGTTACCTCGCTCTGGTTAGGTCACACCTCGAATACGCCGCGAGCATTTGGGACCCTGGTCAAATAGATTTTACGAAAAAAAGTAATAAAATACAATGGAAAGCAGCGCACTTAGTTAAAAACTGCTACGAGCGTACATAAAGAGTCTCACAACTTTAAGAGGGATTAAGGTGGGAGCCCCTCGAGACTCGGAGGCTACACGCTAGGCTTAGGCTGCTTGAGAAATTCAGAACTGATATTTTTCAGAGCGACACAGAGAATATTATCATGAGCCCTAGTACATCTCTAGGTCTGACAGAAGCGATATAATAAGAGAGATTCACTGCCGAACAGATGGGTACAAAAACTCGTTCTCTCCGCGCACAATAAGCGCCCACGATAAAAATTGAGCTCCACTAAACACACTCCTATAATACACGTCACCATTTCATCTCCAAAAAACTTATACCTTTGCACGACTGGTGACCTAACACCCCATGCCACACGCCCATCCGGTGGATCGCAGCACGTTATGTAGATTTAGATGGCTCTGTGAGCAGAAACGCGTCGTACGCATTCAAATATCTTGCGGAAAAGTGCAATTGTTGTTTCTGTTATAATATGACGAACTTCCACGATGTCTCGCCTTAATTTGTGGAAACATTCTTCTTTATCTTTTAATGTCTCTTATTAAAGAAAATCTATTTGGAAAATATACAAACTGATTTTGATGGTGTAAGAGCAAGATAATTGCAAAGGAAACGGGTTTAGGCTTGAATTCAGGGGAAGTTACTCATAGTGAAAAAATTAAAATGACTCTGCTACCTCAAATTTTATGATTTTATTAACGTCAACTAGATTTCGACCCTATTTTCCCACCATTGGAGTGTCTAAATCCTAATTGTGTTTTTAAAAATTTGTAAGTGGAGATAACATAGTAATTTAATTTTTCCTGACGTTTATTACTTTTATATTACAGTTTTTAAATTTATTTAAATGTAATATGTACAAGTGTTTTTTTCTTAAATTTGATTTTCAAACTTTCTCTGAATTAACTCTTTGTATACTATGTGTTACACGAAGAAAGAGTGGAAAATGTCAGACCAACCCGGGTGGTTCAAACTGTAGCCATGCTTCTGATTTCATCTCTGCTCTCCCTCCCCCGGAAAGAGGCGTGCCATGCGTTTCCTTCTTCCCACAATTCTGAGAGTACCTTGAGTCTATTGAAATTCCGTTTCTATTATAAATGTGGCTTAATTCATGAATTTTGTGGACATTAAGAATCTTCGAAATCCTCAATTCATAAAGTATACTGTACGAAAATTGGTCAAAGAATTATTTTATGAATTGACGTTACATATCCAATCAATTCTCTTTCCACTACTACGAACTTATTTTGTAAATGGTTCTTTGAAGCCCTTGATAAACTGTTGCGTAAATCCCAAGGTTAATGTTCGTATAGTAACTCTGCCGGAGATTCCTTTTACTTGGAAAATTAATGGGTTGGAACTTGAATACCTACGCTAGAGCTTTCATAAGACTTGCGGTAATTTGAGAGGCTTATCAATTACAGAGTTTCATGATCATCATGCACGTGAAATTATGCATTGTTAAAAGATGGCTCACGTTCTGGGAAATATGGTCCATTCAAGAACCAGGTATATTCGGTATAGTCTGTATTATTAATGAATACGTGAGATATTTAAAATTACAAAAAAATATCTTAATTTAGTTCCTATGAAATTACGAGGAATTGAATTCCTTAACTTTCACGTCAGCCTTTTGGAAACTACCATTAATGCTTCTTTCCTCGCTTCAATTCTTTCTCCCGCTCTCCCTCCTCTTTTTTACTAAATTGATTTTGGCGCATAACCAGAGCTTCCGTGCCGTGTTTTCGGACGTCCTATGAAAACAATTCTGCTGCTGCATCACCCTTACGTCCGCTATCATGGGCAGTCATTTTGAACACCAAAATGATATCCAATTTCCTCCTGCTTTCCTCTTCCTTTTACGTTTCTTTTTCTTGTGAAGTAGTCATCGTCCTCCTCGGATAGGCCCAAAATGAGGTAATACTCCTTTAGGGTCGTTTTAAATCTCTTCTATGAGTCGCTACAGAGAGTAGATAGACGATCATCTTCCTTTGGCATGCTACCTTTGTATAATTGGGCGCTATTTTTATACGGGCTATAACCTAAATGGAGCTGAATTATGCTGAAACGTTGTATCCATAAATTATTCGCGAGCTACCTTTATTAATGAGTACTTTGTAGTTCAGGATATATTGATATTGTGCTCTAAAAATCCTCTCTGAAGGGAATTAATGCAAAAATAAAATCAAGCGTAATACTTACATGAAGTAACTGCATGCAGTTGCCGAAAGCATTGTCTTCAAAACAACGTTATTATGCTGAAGTTACTCCAGAGTACAGACACTTACCGGAAATAGTTTTGACAATCAATTGAAATCATCCTACTTATTATATTTGAAGAACGCTTTAATGTTAATACATTGTCCATACAAAAAATATTATGCCAATCTGAATAAAAATATGCCGTTTTAGATTTCATGTTCACTAAATTACTCCACTTTCCGTGATTGTTTGGCTGAATTGCGCACTCATAGTCAATTATAAGATTGAGTCATAATTCTGCCGCTTCTCAGATTTTGAACTCTAATTTTTTTGTGAAAACATGCCGCGCGTTGGTGACCTCAACCAATGAATATCTGTCAGATTGCTGGTCTTTTCGTTTATTTCAAAGCTTAGCTGCCTTTACACCGCCCTCAGCGTGGAAATGCATGGCTCAATTTGGAAAAATGACTCTGAATTCCATTACCTAACCAAAACATCCACAAGCTTAATCCCTGAAGTGTGTGTTTTCTCACCGTGATCTTATCGCTGGATTTCCTTCTCTGTCTATAGTTGTGTTCCAAATGTCTAAAGTTATTCAAGCCACGTCGATCACCAGCGGCAAATTGCCTCTTTTAGGAACTTTGCTACACCGTTCGCCCGAATATCCATGGGAGCAAGCTGTCTGAAAAGGATCAAGCGTGGTGATCGATTACTGAATGCGATATAATCGAGAATGTAATCCGAGCGGACCCTGGAAGCCACTTTACACCTCATGAAGGAGAGTGTAAGTCATCAAATATTAGCCGGTGAGTTATGGGGATAAGCATAACCGAGTAATCGGAAAATTTTGACGCCATGCGTCTACATTATTCTTTGCTTCAAGATACCTCCTGGAACATGCTTTTATTTTTTTATTTTGAAAGATCCTTCTCCTAAAGTAAAGGTGTTAATGAATGTGTGATCGCAAATCTCTTAAAATTTGTTTTCAATTCGTTGTAAAATATTTTAACTGCTCTATTAGTGCGCCTAATGCATTTGTACATCTCTTATTAGCATTTTGGCTCGCTTTTTCACTAAATATAGTCCAAGGTTCATTTCTAAAGTTGTTATTTTAAATTGTCACATGTCCATTATGAGAGAACAAAAAGTATGTCCTCTACCTTGGTTTTATCCTCTCGGGCTTGAAGCGTATTTTTTAATTCACAAACCATCCTTTCCCGGGCGGAAGTTAAAACAAGAAATCCTCAGAAAATATTATCTTAAACCAAAAAGAACTAACTCTTGATGTGAACCGCCTAAAGCCGACGCGCAGGAGTTGGAGTTGATGAGTGGAGTAAATAGTCTTTTTGCTGATTATTTGCACCCTGATAAGAAATAAGGCCAGAAAGATGTTGCTCCTCATCTTTTAAAAAGATATCATCGGAATATTTAGTGTATTTCAGTTACTGAATGGACAAGGATCGGGGTCTCGTCAAAACGAGGGTTAAGCATTTAATTGATAATGTAAGTACTTAACAAGGAATCCGGAATTGTCAGTGATACTATGGAGCTACTAAGTAAGTTCCCCACTAATATTAAGACAGAAACTAACACCCAGTTTAAAGAAATGTGTTTTTGAAAAGATATATTTTAATGCTAATTTTCCACTGTCCAATTTATGGCCTATAAATGGCTTCGGTAAGACACCAATAAATTCAAATGAGCCTGATGAACTGAGAGTTATAGTTATCCTTTTTAAATCCGTTTGTCACTAAAGCTGCTGCTGTTCCATAAATCTTGGTCTCTGCCCATTATGGCAGCTCGTGGGTAAGGCAAAGGTTCGCTAGGGCAAACCCTTCAAGTGGCTGGCCTTCATTTGGAAAGTCACTGTTTCACGTACGGGCAACTTTACGTGGCTTGCTCCCGCGTTTCGAGCGGCAACAACCTTTTTATCAACACTCCTGAGGGAAAAGCTGTAACTATAGTGTATAAGTCCATTTTCTAATTAGTTGACACGTATGATTTAATGATGATCAGTGTTTACAAACATTTTAAAAATAAAAAAAGGTATAAAACAGAAATATAAAAAATGATATATCAAGAAAAATGGGAAAAGTCGGTCACCTCCCCGTGGTGTTTCTCGGGTTATCCAAGTAACCGCACACATTTTATCCTAACTCAACTTGCGGACTGGTAACCAGCTATAAATCTAGTTCAAATATAGGTCCATCTGTTTCGAAACTTAAATCTGTTTTAAGATGGCGGAAATCATGATGACGTAACAAGATGCTTCTTACACGAAAGAATTACGAGAAATTCCGTTCAATGAAGGACACCCGTGCATGAAAATCGGCAATTGCTCTAAGAATCACCATACATTTTTGATTTAGTAACCGAAACCAACGATTATGGTTACCCTTTACATCGAAGGCGCAGTCCGAGAGACGGAGGATTCATAGGTCAAGTAAACATGGCTACTGCTGCAAAAGCTCGTTTTGACGTTGTCAACCGCTGGATTGTACTCTACTCGCCGATTATGATTAAGATAACGTATCATATCAGCGTTGAATAGGGCAACTTAATTAAGTCTTTTAATCCAAATATATGTGTGTACACAAGGGAAGCGATCAATCTGTTAATTCACTCAAGCCGGTTCAAGAGAACCAGAGGACGAGTGACCATCTATCAACCTGGGTGATATTTAAGTAGTAACTAGTCTGCATGGCCCACTTTTGTCTTTCCCGTGGATGAAAGAGGACCAACAGTCAATCACCTCTACGTGCATCTGGCAAAAATGTAAGCATGTCTACTACAACGAACACAACGTACAAGATAGGTTACTAACTCTCCAAATGACCTTGCTGACAGTATTCTTCAGGCTTTGTGGTTTAATCATAAAATAAGTTCAATGTTTTTAACACTCGTTGAATTTCAACGGATACCTTCCGCTAGTGATTTCATCAATATTTTTCTACCCTGTTTGTTTCACGTTACAAGATATAAAGTATTTAATGCTGCTGCTCTTCCATTAAATATTTGCCGTTTGACCCGATGGAAACGTTAAATTTCCGTGTTCTTTACTCCTCCCGATTCCGTGTTCTTTACTCCTCCTGTTCAAAACTTCTCCAAGTTGAATACTGTCGATATATTCTTGACTAACTCCAGTTTTTGTGAACATTTTTAATGCATAATACACAGGCACTTAATCTCATGTTTGTAATTAATCTGGCTTTTGTTAGAACATATTTGTATTGATTATTCACACGGGGGGTGATTTCGTTGTTTTTTTCGATGTTTTTGTCATCAACTTTGTAGTGGAGAATTTATTTCAGGTGGAATCAGTTTTACAGAAAAGGGAAGCGTGAAATTCACGTAGGAGTGTAATATTCATCCAATGCATCGTCTTTTGTTACATGAATGTGCATTTTATGTTTATTTCGTACCAAAATGAATCCATATTGATTCCGCAAATTCTGTTTCCGAAAACTGTATCCTTAGACAAATGTTGCTTCTCGGCTTAGAAAGATAGATTTGGCAGCATGCTCTACCAGCCCCACAGAAACTTCTTTTCTTGCCCCCTTTATGCTCATTGCTCGGTGCATGAAATAATGCAGCCGGACTTAATGCGAGCGAAACACATCCACCAATGATGACAAACCCGTCTTCCCGCTTATGTTCAACTGAGGTTCCCCAGAATTGCTGATTAATCGAAAACTGTTTCCTGAGTGAATTGTTTGGTCTGCTTCAATGAAGGAGTGGAATTGCTAAATTCGTTGTTGCTTTCCCGGACGTAAATGAAAAGCAAACGCGACGCCGTGACTGACAGTGACGCATTTCTCACCTGACTCTGTGCAAACACTATCTACAATTCTAGCTGGTGGTGCATTTGTCATCCGAGTGGAAGGATAATCTAGAACGGTGATTGATTAGGCGTGATTTGTCAGTATATTCGTTGTTCTTGTCGATCGAATGTAGCTGCATGCAATTATCAGCAACTATGTATATTAGAAACTTCATTCGTATTCGATCCTCAGATGAGGGATTCAAGTATAAATCAGCATTTTTTAAATTTCTCTCCGTTTCATCGTCAGGATTATGCTACAGTAGTATGCTTACCCCTTTGGCGATCTCTTCTTGAATCTGTGACGAATTCCACCACGGAGTGTGCGAATCAGTAATGTATTCCTTGGTTGAACTTGAGTCACAACGCAACCTCCCTGCCAAAACTGCTAAGTATTTCAAACTTAGTATTTTTACAGTCGATTCTATGCACCACCGCGTTAAATCTAACGTCTAGGGAACCGTTCATCTTGTTGACAACCTTAGAGGATAATAAAAAGAAAAAATTATTAGCTCTATGTACAAAACCCCTAAGAGCACCATTATTGCAATTACAATTGAGGACCCCAGAAGTCAAGGGGTCTAAATAACAAAACCATTGTTAAGAGAAAACTTAAGTCAAAGTTGAAAATGTTTGGTACAACCAACTAAGTAGTTAAGAGACATTACCCTAGATAGTAGCACCCGTCAAGAAAATCACTTGGATCCCTTTACCACCAAAAAGATTAATATTTTCACATCCCATTCATGTACCTAACTTATTTTTTTCAAAAATGTCACTTAGACCCCTTGACTTCTGGGGTCCACAATTGTGGTAAGCTTAAAAAACCAACATAGTGATAAACATGAACAATGAGTATAAACATATTTGAAACATAGCAATACAAAGAGAAATACAAAAGATTATTACACGTATTCAAATCTCAAAATTACTAAAAAAACTAAGAATAAACGTCATTTTTATGAAAATGGAACAAGAGCAAAGTAAGAAGCGGATGGTGAAGATATGAGGATCTAGAGGATATAGGGATGAGGAGGGTTCTATGATGCTAGAAGTAAGTGCATCTGCATTTGCAGATCCAATGGCACGGCTCGTCTTGAAGTATAGCTGAAATGTTGTGAATGCTGAAGATACTTCCGTTTTGCTTAAATATATCTTTATATTTTTCTAATTTTAAAAATTTATATTAATATTCCATCCTTTTTAGATATTTTCATTATATACAAAGGTTGTGTACATTGAAGGACTTGCTTGGACAAAAATTCAATTAAAGACAGTGTTAAACGCTTAAAAAAAATATTTTCATATATTAAACAGTATAAAAAATAATTTTACCCATTGTCATTACAAATATTTTTTCAATGTTACCTCTTCGTTCCATACCGTTTACGTTGCCGAATTTCAAACTAATAAGTGAAGAAACGCAGTGAACCGTGAACAGAAAATATGCGTTGTGTCATGTTGACGCGTACGTAGTCACCCTAAGCTCAGGGGATACTTCTGAGCGATGGTGTGTTCACCAGGGGTATTGGAACGAGAGGCAAATGACACGGGACGCCGAAATCGAAAAATAGACCGGTCAGGGAAAATTAGGGAGGCCAGCTTGTTCACTTCAATCCTCATTTAGGAACGAGGCTCGTCGACTATCGACTGTTATCTTTGAGGCCTCGGAACGGACAGGGTGGGACGGAGTTGTGATAATGGTGGGAAGAGTGAGCGAGGCGGTGTATGGCATATGGTCCTCCTGGATGAGGAGCCAATGACGGCGGGTCGTGCGGACACCGATGTGGCTGTTGAAGTCCGGTGTTAATAACGATGAAGGGAGGGCGTTATGGGACTCCGTCGTGAGGCATAAAAGAAGACTAAAAAAAATGGTTGTCGAGGAAGGGAGAAAACGCATTTGGAAGCTGAAAAAAATCTCTGGGTCCGCCGGTGAATGGAGGGAAAGCCACCGTGCATTATTGCCGCCGTAGCCCAGAGTGCTGCGTTTTGCTTGTCATACTTCCGAGATCTGCTATGGAGAGGGTGAAATGTCATAAAGAGATATTGCGAATGGCCTGAGAAGGGTCGACATGCTGTCCGGTGTGCATTAGTTACGCACTTTCTGGGCATTTCTTGTCGCATAAAATGCATCATTTTGGCAATTACCTGATTTATGGGAACTGTTATCGCTTGATCTGAGCACCTAAATATACTTAGCTGTGCTACTGTAGCCTATTTACTACGTGGTTTTTAATTTCATCGAATATAAAAACTTTCAACATTTTTTGGCTGTTGCGTTGCGAAACATCGATTTTACGATTTTGTTAAATTTTTCCCAGCATATTACTTCGGTTTTGCGTAATTAGTGACGAGTACGAGATAAACTTGTTAGATTCATCTACTAGTTTCTGTGGGCACAAACCTATTTTTGCCTATGGTTTTAGAGCGTAGTTATATTTGGATATTAATTAATAACTATAGTATCAATGTTTTGTTTCAGTCCAGTATCCTCAGATTAATCTATTAATATGAACGTATTTTTTATAGGAGGCCTTCATTAATTTTTTATTATTCTCCTACAAAAACGAGCTGTATGATTAGTTTTTTATTCCCGAAACCGATTAGTGTATTATTACGATAATATACTCTGCAAATGCTCATTTTTTCTGGTAGAGATGAAACTTTTACGGCAGAATACCCCTCTGAATACTCCTAATTTTTCGACGAACATCTGATTATCGGGTTATCAACATAAAATAATGTAGGTATCATAGGAGAAAACATTCAAGTAGCTGCCAATCATCATGCTTGTTCGTGACGTGGCTTCATTAAAGCACTTGTAATAGCTCCCTCATTAACAAAGTGATTTTTTTTCTTAGAATTAACGAGAGTAGTTTTTAAAAGTTTCGTTACGTATAGTTTGCTTTGAAATTATGATAACGACCATTTCATTATTTTTTGCGTGTTTTACGTAGGTAAATATATTTAATTACTAACCTGGATTGCAATGAAAATCGTGGGTTTTGCCTATTTCTCCTTCCATTCTTGTGAGTCTAAAATAATTTATAGATTTTTTTTAAATTGTACGTTGTTTCACATCAACCACGACTTCGGAACAACGTTTACACACACTCTAACCATACATGCATTATTTGTTCACCTTGGTTTGCATTGAGATAATTGGGTGTACTCTCTTAATTACGCATTAATTGAAACACCGAGATAATACTTACTCAGCTTGAGATAAGCACTTAATTTTGTTTCATTTTTAGGTGGAATTTTTCATCAAAGTTGTATTAATAAATATTAAACACGAGCATGTTAACTGATAACTTTTCGCCACAATTTATGAGGAGAGGTGGAATAATTTTCGCGTTATCGCTAAATTTGCGTGTTGAGTGGAATGAAATACGATATGATAGGAAAATAGTACACGCAGATACGAGACAAAATTTAGCTGTTTACTTAACTTCGCATGTCAAAAACTCATTGATGACGAAAGTAAAATTAAGATGAACCATACCCCTTGCTGTTTTACACTTCTTGGCCGTGTGTTTCTTGTGTTATGGCCATTCATCATGGCACACCGTAATTTATTTTGAATTTAAAGGCGATATTTACAACTTATACCGTGTGTTACTAAACTGGAGTACGGGTTATCCACTCTAGCTGTCAAAATGTCTACTTTGACTAAAAATTACTCAAAATGCTCTTTATCCTTATTGTGTTAGCAGTTAATTCGGTTTTGCTAAACACTTAGTTATCTGTCAAATACGTTGGTCTAAATATAATAATTAATAGTGTGCTGAAAGGTTTTTAAATTCGTTGATGCATCCATCTTGTTGTGAGTTTTTTTTACCTTTAATTGTAATTCGATATTATTGTTGGATTTTAGTATCACCTCAGCCATTGTTAAGCATTCATGAATAACTATTGGTTTTTCAGATTATTTTAACGGACGTAATGACCAATCAGTTTCAATGAACGTTCGTGAACACTATGGGGAGGTTAATTAAAACTTTCCTCCGAAAGAGATTAAACGAATTCATTGCCAGCTGAACTCTTTTATTTCAATCGCGGATGTCAATGACAGCTAATAATTTACTGATATCTATTCCGTAAGAAATTTGGTATTTTCAGATATGTATCTTCATTTGCATATCATTAGCAGAACTAAGTGTTAGAGCTAGTAATTTATAGACTACCGTTAATTCTCTATGTCAGAGCCTCAAGAAACATTTCGGTGAGGATTATTTAGTGGACTTCGGAGGAAGAAACTTGGGCCATCCATTTCAGGAGGTCGTCTACTGTCAGCAGCACTCCCTTATCTCAGTCAATATCCACCCGCAGCTACTTTTATTCGCATCTAACAAACACCAGCAGTTCGTTTTTTATCTCCGCTTAAAATGTTTAGGGAATACACCGAAAGGGCGGAGCCAGATGTTTAGATATGCCGCAGGCTTCGTCGTCGCTGGTTTCCTACAGTTTTGGCGCATGATACGAGCAGTTTTGATGTGCTAGTGGTAATATCTCGGGCGGAAGCATTTCGAGCAGTTGTAATGCTCGTTAAATTTTCGAGGGAATATGGGTTTCATTACATAAAAGAATAAAAAAACATCCCCTTCAGCATTATGCGGTGTGAAATAACACGATAGAAAGCAAGTAAGACCTCTTAAAGCGAGCGATCACTTGCAATCCGTAATTTAACTCCTGTACAAAAGTGTATTAAAAGGTGGGGTTGAGTATCATTTATTGATCTATTGACTTCTATTGAATCTAAAAATATTCTTCTTATATTTTATCATACTATACCTTGTAGTTGCTGTGCATCCACTGATGTTTTCTTGTGTGAGTTAAGTGTTATTTATTGCCATTCATGACGTTAACATTTACTAACAACCTTTATAAAAAAGAATCATTTTTTCGTCTTGATTTACTTACATAACCTGCTATTAAAATTTAGAATTATTTTATCCCGTTTATATATGTATTAGAATTTAGATTGTATGTAGAATTTGATAAAATTTCCGTATAGAGGATAATTACCCCTCAGTTGTACTAAACGTAATATCGAAGATTTGATTTTAATATCGATGCTTACTTCAGATCGTCCATTTAGACTTGCTGGGAAGCATTTATTTGTATTTCATATGTGATTCTTGTACGCTGACACACATTTTAGGGAAATAATGGAGGTAAAATATCATATACATCTCAACTAAGCTTCTTTCAGATATGTTCCTACGATTTTTCAAATGCTAAGCGCAGTTATCTCTTTCTATATTTCAAAATTGGTTACAATATTTTAATAGCACACCATCAAAGTAATCACAATGTAATCTGAATTACCAAAACATTTTTAAGTAGAGTGTTGCATCAATTCTACTTTACGTTACGCTCTACAATCTGCGTCCAGTCTTTTCCATACCGATTGACCGGTGTCCTAACACGAGCCCTCGTACCATAGTTTAGTTCGCATAATAGGGATCGTATTATATGGCAAATCTTGCGCTCCTCCAGTTTCCATTTTCTGCACTGCTAGCAGGAAAAAACTGCTTTTCTTCGTCGACTATTTGCATTCAGAATCCTTTTCTTCCACCCCGCGTTCTGGGTTTTAGAAAGAAGGATGGTTTTTGAGGAGACCTTTGCCGTTTTCCGAGCACGAATACCCTTTTTTTCCGAACGCCAGCCATTATCGTTCCCGGGGAAAAGCCGTTCCTTCTCTGCCGATAAGGATTCATGTCCACGCTACCTAAGCGTATTCCCCACATCCTCATCCCACCCGCTACCCCTCGTTGCTGACCACATTCCTGGACTCCCTCATTTCTTCCTCTCTCCCATCTCACCCACCCACACACCCCGATTCGAACATTTTTTTCCCTTCCGTTTGCCTCTATCCTCAGGCCCGCTGGCCTTCAGCGTGAGCCTTATTTCTAGAAGATTCCCGGTGTCCCAGTGTCTTCTCATCGCACCGCAGATGCCTAGGGTTTTTCGCTCTTAAATCCTTTGAGACTTGCGTATCTTCAGGTCGTTTGAGCCAGATAGTATTTCACATTAAAGTCAGTGAACTTGGCTTCATCGTTAATAAAAAAATGACATATTTACGTGTAGGCTAAAAGATAAGTCAATTACAATACAGTGTCTGTGTAAGATATTTTTAAATAATCGCCAGCATTTTTAATATTGCTCTTTTCAGGTATTCTTGTCGCGTGTTTAATTTTTCTGACAACAGTTTCTCCCCTCTTCCTAGGGGCGTCTTCAGGTCCGTTGGACATTTTGTAATTATTGTTATTATTTATTTCCCATTGTTATTTATTTCTTTGCTAGTTCATCTAGGACCATAGGGTGTCTCCATTGCCCACTCCTCGCTGTGGTCCGACCACTCTCTCTCAGGTTTAGGCAAGTGGGTATCCATCCTCCCGATTGAAATTTGATGGATATTTAACCAGTTCTACTGCTTCTCTGATCAGCCTGGGAAAATAACGATTTTCCCTTGAGAGTACTCTCACTTGGTCAAAGGCAATCTGATGTCCTGGATCGAACCACGCATGCTCTGCAACTGCGGAGAGGCTGAATCTCATCTTTTCGGTGGCCCTCTGGTGCTCTTTAATTCTACATTGAATTTCTCTCCCCGTTTGGCCGATGTAGGATTTACCACATTTACATTTTATTTCATAGACTCCTTCATACATTACAGCGGAAATTTTGTCCTTGGGTTTTGGGATGATATCTCCAATTTTCTTCGAGTTTGAGAATCTCGTCACTATACCATACTTCCGAAGGAGCCTACTAATCTTCGTAGCCACGAAATACATAAGAACGGGAAATAAATAATTACAATAATTACAAAATGTCCAACGGACCTGAAGACGCCCCCAGGAAGAGGGGAGAAACTGTTGTCAGAAAAACTAAGCACGCGACGAGAATACCTGAAAAGAGCAATATTAAAAAGTATATGAGTCGCGGAAGCCTTCAAAGAAATTTCAATCGCCAGCATTTTTCATGGGAAATGGCATTAATATGCACTCTAGAGAGACTTTGTTTTCAAAATTGAGGAATTTTAGAGGCATACATCTGTTCAGAAAAGTAGCAGATTTTCTTTATTCTTGCCTGTTTTTTGATTCAATCGATCACTCACAGCAGTCATATTTGCACAATCGCAAAAAAGTGATTTGTGGAGGGATATTCAGCGACATCATGAAAAGAGGAGTCATGCTAAAGACTTATGTGAGCATATTTAGTTAGTTACTGAGAATTTCAGTCATGCAACAAATTATTTTCACGCCATTAATATTACATTTTTTTATGCTTCTTGCTACTTTTGAAATTTAAAAGAATAAAATTAGAGTGTAGTCTTTATTATGACCTAGGAAATATGTCGCCTTAACCGTATTAAGGTGGTAGGTCCGATATTTGTTTATGTAAAGGTTTTCGTAAAATGCATACGGGTTTTTATTAGCTTTATGTATAGTTAAACGGAAAAAATGATGGTATTCATTTGGTTTCTTGGCAACTCAATGCTCTTTTTAAACATATCCTTATGGGAGCATACATTTCGAAATTTTTCGATTCTATGGGTTAATGTTTTCCCATAAACGCGAAAGAATGTGTTTCAGCTTAATGTAATCATGGCTAACAAATATTAAAGTATCATGCCAAATAAATAACACGCATAATAAATATAATAACACAATATTAAAATAATAATAAATACAAATAACTCTTCTTAAATATCTTAAATTTCGAATACTCTGCAATGAATCCTAGTGAAAAAAATGCTTAAAACATGGAATACTTTTAAAAATGACGCTTGCATTGTATAGATTCCTACATGTGCAGCGATTTAGTTCGTGTTGACAGAAGCAGTTAAGGTAGTCCGAGCGAGATAGTTCCCTAATTGTAACAGAGACCATATTCGAACTACACGTTTTAATTTCACCAGCTGTAGGACACATGAATTAAATATTGCATTATTAATGGTGCAATATCATAGTTTTATATGACAGAAATGGTAAGTCATTGCATGAAAATATCTGAATAAGTCTATAACTTGAATCATTTTTTTCGCGCGGTGCGTTTGAAAATCCTTCAAAACGGAAGGTTTTTTGTGATACCGAAGACCCTATTGCGGTTACAATGTGATTTATTGACGAAAATAGTTGAGGAAACATACAAACTACACGCTGTTATTTTTTTACACATCATAAGTGTGAGAAATATCTCATTTTGTAAATAATGTCCTTCTGGAGTACCATTTCCTATGTAAAAGGGCTGGTATTTTTTGGCAAATATCTCCAAAAGTAATGTATCAAGGGGTAGAATTTTTAGTGTCATTAGAAGGTTGATATATTTTTCTTTAAAATGAGACCAAATTCATTGATTTCTAGGTAAAATGATATTTCGCTCAAACTACCTTAAGTGAAATGTTGTCCAAGAATTTATTTCAACTTTCTGTATAAGTAATTTAAACGTGCACCCATTGACGCTCCTTTCAAAGTACCTTTAGCGTTCAAGGACAGTTCTATGCATGGAAATGTTGTGGTTCTTTTCCCAAACACAAGGATTTATTCGCGTCGTGCGTCTCATTCATCGGCACTAGTTTCTGCGGTCGATCGTCCGACTTTTCGGAGCCTCTGCATGCATCTTAATTTTTGCCCTAAACCACCGCCCACGAGGCAAGTTTTGCTGCTTCATCCGTCCTTTTCTCTTGCGCCTGTTTTATGCTCATCCAAGTTTTAAGACCAGCCATTGTCGCGCGCGTGAAATTTTGTAGCAAAGTTTGTCGGACCCCCGATGGTACTCGCTGTGTGCTCCGTGCGCACTCGGGTAAATGATGTTCGCTTGTTCGTTGAATACACAGAATACTTAGCGAAATTTTAATATGCGTGGGTTATCCTGGGGTAGGTTTTGGTTATTCTGGTTGAACTGCTTTTGTTCTAGTTACTCAAAATTCTCATCATATTGACTTAGGTTTCGCTGTCACATCTAAAATATTTTGAAGGGACAGTTATGTTTACTTCAGCGATCGTCCATAACAAGATGTTTTTGGATTTAAGTTACTGGAAATATTTCAGGAAACCGAAGAAATATGAACGAAGAACCATTTTCATGAGCGGTACGTTGAAGACCGAAATTTATTGTTACTTACTTTCAGAAAAACATTTTTTAATATACGATGAACTAGTGGAAATGCCATTTCGCAATTGAAATCTCTACTAACAGTTCATTACATTAAGCCACTTCAATTCCTTTGCTTGTGCACTTCTTTGGAAATTTGATATTCGGCTGAGAGCTTTGGCAGTCTCAGTTCATTTATTAGTAGCCAAAGGCTACTACTAAAGTGAGTACACACTGTAAGCATCTTTTTTTTATAAGACGAGCAGACGCTAATTTCCTGTATGATTTCTCATGCTTCTATTTTAAAAGAAAAAATATTCCTGTTAGAGTTTTCATAAGTTCATTTTATAAACGTTTTTAAGTGAATTATGAAATAAATCTGTGTACTTTTTCGAAAAATTAGGAAAATATTACATTAATATCTATAAAGTATAGTGTCATTTCCCTCCTGTATTACAATAGACATTATTTCCTATTGTTTTGCTTATTTTTTTCCATGGAACGATGTTGTAGCATACCTGTTCGGTACTGATAAAGGTAGCAACCTGTATCGGATGCCATTTAAATTGATTTTTATTTTAATACCAGTAATTTCCTTCATAAACATGTCTTTTTTCTACCCCTTACTTAAAGATCACGAAACGTGCTATTATCAGGTAAATTTCGAACAGCGTTCCACCCAGAGCTACAATTGAGAGGTTACTTGATTGTGAAAGTTGCCAGGAAATTAAATCCAGTTGGGTTTTCTGTTGATTACCACAGAAATACCCCTCGAGGCTCATCACACTTCATCTCTTACGAAATAAACCACTGCCGTCGTCAAGCTCCGCTGTGGATTATCTGACTTTAGATCAAAATATCGCAGTGTTTACGCCAGATAAGAAATTGGAATTGAATGGCTGGGAAGAAACAACTTTGGTAGATTCCCCTCATGACGAAATAAGTTCTATAGCCCTCACGAGTATCCACCCACTCGATGCAATGTTGAAAACTGTTGCCCCCCCCGCTCCACTCTTAGCTGGCGCCGCCTTAAAATCATGCCAACCGCTTAAAAGGCTTCGTGACCGAGGGGTATTCCTTTCCCGCATCCTGTTTCATCCACCCCCGCTCGGGAACGCGGCGTTTATAAAGTGTACGTAGCGTACTCGATCGCCGTTTAAGGAGTAGATTACTCGATCGTACCGGAGCGTGAAATAACCTTTTGGGAACTGTGGGGGAGGCTGTTGTTTTGGGGTCTTAATCGACAGGGGAGGATTAAGAGAAAGGTTCCGGATGATTAGGGTTGGATAATGGGGTGGGTTTTCCGTCGGGGGTTGGGAAAGGGAAGATGGCCTAGCGTGGCAAGCCAAGCTGTGGATCGGCTCTGTGTGATGGTTACAACATTAGCTTCCCTCTTCATGTCCAGGGTTATGTTATCGGAAGTTTTTCATATTATTTATTGGAATCTTTTGGTCGCTACTCTAGTCCATTTTGGTAAACATCTTTAATTCGCTATGCTGGTTATGAGATGGAAAATTTACACTCTAGACCCCTTGAAGCCCTCCATTCAGAGGGTGAGCTATTGCTTTCGTCAGGTTTCTTTACCATATTCTCCTTCACTATCCCCCACTACCCAACAAGTGCTGATTAATTTGTATCAACTTTGAATAACATCAGTGAGCTAAATAGTTGTTTGTACATTGCCGTTTAATTCACGTTATTTTCCGGAATAGAAGTGCAAGAGCAAAGATGAGATGCATGACCGCAAGAGATGCATGATCTCATGAAACTCTTGCAATTGCCGTATACTCGTATATGATATAATCACAACGAAGTTTTAACGCTGAAGATCATCATTAGATGTGGTGGTCATAAACATGACGCTGTACGTTTAAACCTGGTCGTGGTTTAATCTTGTGTGCGTAAGTCCATGTGTATCATTTCCTCACCCGTGAACGGGGGTAAGTTATTATTTTCAAATATCTACTTCCGCCTAATACCTATCTAAGCCATCTCAAAGGTGTATAGCAGGGAATGATTCATTACCTTGCATTCGATAACTGTTGAACTCACCTATCTAGTATAATTCTCAATTTTATTACCTGGTATATTTTCTGTTGTGTTTCTAAGGAGAGTTACTAAGATATGTGCGGTGGGATTTAATATGGAGCTCAGTGTTCAGCTATAATTTTGCACAAGTGTCTATCAATTTTCTCTAGCGTGCAAAATGCTGTATGATTACAATTCTGTCCATCAATAATACTAAAATGCAATAGATATTGTAAATTACTTAGACGTGCAATACTAATTAGTGTGACATTCAGAAATTGAGAGTCTAACAAAGATACAATATGAGGATACGTACATCGCTACTCATCGTTACCATTTCAGTATAGTCGGAATCATTAATGGCTATTGTGGTCCCAAATTGTACGCCGAAAATTTAGCTTTGTAACCCTCCTACTCCTGCAATTTATCTTTCTTATTTTATGCAAGTAATCAATTATACCCGAGAAGCCAAGAGTTTTTAATATAATAATAGTTTTTCATACTTCGAACATGGCATAAAGGTAATGGACATGAAGTCATAACTGAAGAAAAATTGCAGTGAATATTTACAAATTGATTCAATCAATGATCCGTTTTTGTGTGACTACGCACCAAGCCTAAATGCCGTAAATGTCCTTAGTTGCATGGTCGCCTCTATCTAAGTAACCTGGCAACTAAACTTAAGCAAATTTCGAACGAAGGGGTGGTGGGAATAGGGTGTTCGAAACGGAGGTATCGAAGGGTATAGAGGGATAGTTCATCAGGGTGGGGAGGGTCTTCGAAGGCTGGTTTGAGTGGGAGGTGGGGGTGGGAAGGAGGAAAAGGGGGCTGAGGGTAGTTTTCGTGAGTGTGTGTGTGAGCAGGGCCGACCGCTCTCGCAATTGCCCCGAATCGAGGCGCAATTTTCATAACGGGCGAAGAGAGAGAGAGAGAGGCTTTCCCTCCTTCTCCGCTTCCTTTGGGTCGATTATATCCAGCGGGTTGGAACGGCAGGCGTGGTCTAGGGGGGCTCTGGATCGAATCCGCTCGCCGCCGGGAAGAATTCAAGGCTTTCGCGCGGGGAAAACGGAAAGTAGGTTACGAAAATTTCCTCTCGCCTTCGCTGACGGGGGATGCTTAAAACGTGACGTAGTGCTAAAATCCGTGGCCTTCATCCCGAAGGTCGTTCTTGATGGGAGTGATGGTGCGGGCATACCTAGCACTGAGGCAAACCCACATAGGGTCACTTCCTATTCCTTCTCGATGTGTGGTTCGCCAGCAATGCCTGGGGTGGACCTCTATTCCTTAGCAATGCCATGGCGTCGTGCAGAGTGAAATGATGTGAAAAATAACTGTATCGCATTGTTTAAAACTGTTTCTCTCGTCTAGGATTACAGTGATGTTTTATCTCGATCTAGGAAAGGAACTAGGAAATGAAGCTAGCCGCTCTCGGAACTTCACTAATGCAAGCATTTGGTAATGAAACCGTGGCGATAAAAAAGCGCATTGTTTAAAAGATAATCGCGTCCGTGGTGACCCGGAAAAAGTATTCTGCGTATACATTTCCTATAATTCTTTGTTTGGGTTTAAACCTTGAGCCTTCATGTAGATAATGGAATCTTTCACGCTTTTACATAGTCAGGTAGGTGGTATATTTAATAGCTTTCACAGTAGAAACAAGTATTTTATTATTACAGCTGCCTTATATATATGTGCCTTATATTGCCTAGTATATACCTTGTTGTATGTGTGCATGTCTGCGTCTTTCCTTGAATTTATGCATCTTCCTTTCTTAGACACCAGTGTACAAAATGAGCAAATTTGAGTTAATTTTTAATGATGCCCGGTTTAATATTCTCTGGCTAAATACTTATTTCTTCAGTGATAAAACCGAAGCTAAAATTTTCTCCCATGGTTGAAACCCTCCTCAAAAACCGACAGACTTATGTGTATGCTATAAAAATATGATAATATGAATCTTTATTTGATATAAACTTAACGAATAGACTGCATCTTCTTGCAGAATACGTTTACCAGATACTGGCGTTAACCATACATCAAACTGGGGCTTAGACTTTAGACGCACTGGTAAAGTAAATGTACCCAAGCTCTAGTCTCTTGGAAGTGTTAAAGATTAAGAACATGTTAATATGCAGTGCATAATTTAATAACTTATTTTTTACCTGTAGCATTTGAAAATGGATGGTTAATGAAGCTAATTACTTAAAATAATCTGTAAAGAAAGTTCTGGATTTGGTTGAAAACGACGCGCGATTTCCTCGAGCATTCCTGGAGGTGAACTTAATTTACGCTCGCTTGGGATGCAAGAAAGTAGTGTTCATGACTATTTTTTCCCGTAATAGAGACATTAAAATGGTTTTTGGGAGATTTCATGGAGTGTAATCTGCTTGTTTACGTTTCCAAGCTAAAATGAATGGTCATTTCCAATTTTGGAGGCCATGCATAATGATGACCTGTAGTAATCTAAGACGTGCCTCGAATAGATGGAGGACCTATGGTAATAATATATCTTAATTTTATTGCATTTACTATCCATCGTTAATTTTGCTTATGCTTGCCAAATCGACAGGTTTGGACAAGTTTGTTATGCATTTCAGAACAATGATTGGGCGCTGTTGGATATGCGCCAAAGAGGAATAAGAGCATCAGTTTGAAGGAATGAAAGCGTTGACGGATGAGGTGATGGTAGTATCGAGAGATGGAATGAAGGAGATCTATTATGGGATTCTCCATTCATGTCCGGACGTAGCATATACTAATTGGTCATTATTCTCGGGAAAGAGACAAATTTTTTATATCAGTGTGGCGTTCGATAACGAATATCCAAGCCAAAATTTGTTTTTTTCTCGTTGTCATGCAATACCTGAAAAAACTGTAATGTGATATTCCGTGATTGACAGTGAAATATCAAAAATATACGTATCTCATATTTTTCTATAACCCCTTAATGCTTTGTTTCAAAAAAGGTCATTATTATAGATCGTATTACGTTGGTTGTATGTCAGGGATTGTCACATTGGAGTCTATAATCTGTATACTTTAATTTTGATGGTCAAAGTCCAAGAAAAGTACAAAGAAAAGCTTATTTTTCTGCGAAATTCAATTTTTAAACCGCAAAAAACGTTTGAGAAATTGGAGAAAAACAGGAATTTGTCGTGCATAGGTAACTTAGTTCATTTCTTTATCGATGTTTTGGCAGAAGTGTTACAAAAGGGACTAAGACGCCGGCTGAAGGCCCTAGCGTCTTTCCGAAAATTATTCATGCCCCACTGCTTTGAAATTGCTTGACAGTGATCTCGAGACCCATATTCATATATTTTCCGTCCTCTGGAGCATGAGAGTTTGAAAATTCCAGATTGTTTAATTCCTATAAGGAAAGAGCCATGAGGACTGTTTGAAGTATGGTTTAAAATAAATTAATAATATCCTTTTGAAGTGCTTTTGAAAGAGGAATCATTTTAAGTTTTAGTCCTTAGTTTCGTAAAAATAAGGCAGTATGGGTATAGAGTGCGGAGATAATCTAAACTTTTCCTATTCCGGATCAAAAACATATTTAATTATGATACAATTTAATAATCAGGAAATTTTTTTCTGTCATAAACATGTGACCCTGAATTTAATGTTATTCTAATGTTCCAATCATCTATTTTATTGCCAGAATCTTTCTCTTCTAAACCTATTCGCTTGGGATCGGAAGAAGGCACATTGCCTGTTTAATTTTCATTCGGAGAAATGGTTTACCTTTTCCAATTCCATTGAGTCTATTTATCTTATTTCGTTCCTTTGTTTTCATGCGTAGTATTTTTTTTTAAATTCGAAGTTCGAGCTTACCTGCCTTTACATATCCAGGCAATTTCAATCATTCAGTTGATGTTTATCTTTCTCCCGATTCGAGCGGTATTTCATGTTTGTGCAGTGCCTATCTCGTTGTATTCGGGCCCTATTTTGGCGTGTGTGCCATCGGGAATTCGGTAGCTTTGTTATCTATTAATTTTTCATTATCTTCTTAGCCCATGTAAACGGTCTCTTCTTCTAATCCCAGTTGTCCTGTTTTCTCTTTTTGTATCAAAAAGAGTACGTAAGCGCGTTTGGTAAATCTTATTATTTCTCTAAGACGATTGTTGCTATGAATCCTCATCCCTTTAGTATCATTCAATAAGCTTAAGTTGCTGTTTTCTTATTATCGCTATTATTTTCTCCACCCCTCCACGGTAATCACCCGAATGCGGAAATTGAATTTTTAATTCATTTTTTTAGCGTGAACGGGTGACTTACCTCGTCATCATAACTGTATTACATAAATATATTTTGAAATTCATTATATTTCTCTCTAAAATCGTTTAAGAATATTGAGTGAAATAATGTCTTTCCCATTTAAGTGAGCAATGATCTACAAAATCTGCTTGATGAGGTCTATTAAATCATTCTTTATAACATTTGAAGTAAGGTTAAGCTATTAGTTTTATGGATTGCTGATGTGAAAATGGTATTGCTACACAGAGACTAATATATGTAATTAACGTTCGTGATTGAATGGAATCATTTGGTAAAAACAACATAGGGTGCTGATTTAATTCAAACTTCTAAATGCTATTTCGTACAAGGTTCTCAAAATACCTATTCATTTTACTATCAGGATGAAGTTAGAGCCGAAAGTACCTTCTTTTTGTGGCTCGCCCCTGCTCATTCCTCCGTTCCAATATCATCATTTCTTTCTTTCTCTTTCTCCATTCCATTTCTTGAAATCCGTTTTCCCGTTTTCTCGGCGCATAAATTTCTCTCCTTTCCGACAAGCGATATCGGTTTCATCTTCCGACTACGGCCTTGGAATTCAGAGCGTTGAATTATGTGGCAGAGCTCGTGTGATGGCACCCGCCCCATCCAACTCTTGAAGTTTCCTTCCCGAGGTCCTAGACCCCCTTTTTCTCTGCTTTGTACGTATAATACATGTGTATAACTTACAGATTGGTGGGAAAATTTTTTGTGTCGTGGATTAACTATTGCCGTTGTTTTCCAATATGAAACAACCTCTTCTCTGTTAGAGGAAGTGGATTGCAAGTGAAAGGAGAGTTTATTGGGGGAGATATTGATAAGAATTCCCTCAAAGATAAGCACTGGTGGCAAAAACAACGTTTTTGGTTTGAAAAGGGAATCTGACGGGCTTCGGCGATAAGGCTATCAGTAGAATATAAAGTAAAAATTTAATTATGCTTTTTCATGATGTAAAATATCTTAAATAATTACATTGTTTGAAATAATTGTATCGCTCCTTCGTAATGATTTAAGAAATTTGTTTTAATGGCTCCAGATTCTAAAAGATAAATTTTTTTATCTTTGGAAATTTTTGGAGCGTATTGAGTCCTTGTTCTTATCACAATTATAATAATTTTATGATAGAATATTGTTGAATTTTCTCAACGAAATTATGCATTACGTAATGCGGTTAAGGGAATTACTTCCTTGAGTAATGATGGAGAGACTCGTTGGCTTGCTACAGCTGATTGAAGGTATTCATATAAAACTGTCTCCAATAGTAAGGGGAATTATGTATGTTTATGCGAGCACTGGTATATAATTACGCTTAGAAAACGCGATTTTTCGTGCAAATGGTGTCCATCTACAATCGATTGAAGTTTTCTAGAAAGGACATCTCATTCCAGAGAAAATATGATTCTGGAACTAAAACGATTTTTTGAAGGAGAGATGAGAGGATAGTCAAGTTCCTATCACTTTTTATGGGTGCATTTAATTATTGAGTTAATGCACTTGAATTTTCCTTCTTTCAGCCACCGAGAATATTCACAAGATTCCTTTAGTAAATTTTCTTGCTTTCGTGCTTATGAATTTACATGGCGGCAGCATTACCGGGGGGGAGGGGGTCTACGAAATACTTACTATTTGCTGCAAGTGCCCGACTCCATGTCCGACTAAGTAGTAATGCTGAGAAGGCATCTTTCATTTTTTCTCATTTCTTGGCCGATTTATGAAATTGAATGGCAGGCTCACTTCGGGAAACAGAAGCACGGCACTGGCATAAAAACGTTTTCCTATCTCCTGCGAAAGATTTACACGAATTTAGCGGAGTGGTAGCACGGGGAGGGAGGAAGGAGGGGGATGCAACTTTTTGCTCCGGCTGCCCGGCTTTCCTTCCACGCACCGTTTTCTTCCTCTCGTCCTTTCTCTTCTTATCTCACGACGAACGGAGCTTGTACATACATGAGCCGGAGGCGGGTGGGCGATACAAGAGAATCGGAAAGATTTTCGCAAAATGCTGCGGCGTCGCGTTCCTCTCTCCCATCCCGACCGCCGCGGGGGAGCAACACCCCCGTGTATGGCGGGTTAGGGAGACTGGAATCGAAAGGTAAAAATGATAAATGTGTATCAATTTATTCGCGTATTATTATTGCATCTAAATATTTGTTTATATTACCTTTGTGTGTATTTATTGTATTCTTTTATTTTGCCCGTTTGAGTTAAAAGGTATCGGGCAAATAAAAAAACAGATGTATATGAGTTTGGAATGAATGGGAAGATACTTACTATAGCCATGATTGAATGCGGTGCAAAAGCGGAGTAATACATGGATTTTTAAGAATAGGTGAACAAAAACTTCTAAAGGCCGCTTTACTCGGTACATTTTATTGTACAAACGAATGTATAAACTCGTGCATGAGGAAAATTGTACCATGTGAAGTGGCAAATTGTATGATTGTCTCAATGACTGAACGGGAAATAGAACCTGTTCTTATTCCATTCATTTTCTTGTACAATCTATGATACATCCGTTTTCACAGTAAAATGAGTAATTTGTACCGTGTAAATTGGCCTTTAAAGCGGTTACTAAGTGCTTTGACTGTGCCATCCTAGGAATAGAATGGTATGATGGGTTTGAACGTGTGGACTTTTTGCTCAAACGGTTGAAGTAGTGAAGTAACTGCGGTGGCACTTCAGCTAGACGTGCAGTGGTGACCAAAATCATTTTGTACTTGCTTCCTGCTAATTGCCGGCAGGGTCGATATCTCTCGGGATGAATTGCACGGCAATTAGTCCAAATTCTAACCGAGACCAGAACTGCTTAACTGTGATAGCTAAGTAGGAATTGTGCTCCCGTAGTGTCAAGCGATTACCATTAAAATAGCGAGCTCTATTAGTGAATCAGGAAGAAAACAGTGCATTAGTGCTTTTCATTGCTTTTATACATTTTCAAAGAGGTATTTTATCAATTGAGACCAGCATAAATAGATCTCAAATTTCTCATACCTCCTATTTTTCAACTGTAGGAATTAGAATTCTGTTTTCACTCAATTACAGATTGCTTTACCCCCAATTTTCTATATTGAAGCCACTAAAAATATAATTTCGAATGTAGGGTTTAGGCACAGCGAAACATTGTAAAAAGCAGATGAAAATGTTTGAGTGAAGGTATGAAAATATAGGTAGTACCTACCTCGGTGATATCATGGGAATCTAAGGATATTCTAAGATGAAATGTTTTTTTTTACATCTGAAGAAGTTACCGCGTAACCGTAAGCATTTCCCTTTTTGTACATGGTATGTTTTCTTCGTAATTTTTTTACAGTATTTCGGCAGAAACCACTCTTTTATTCCCAAGAAACAGCTGGAGTAGGCCTTATCCATGGAATCAACCTTATGCTTGTCTTCCAAAAAAATCTGTATCTCATTTTGAAGGCTCTTGGTTTATTTTCGAAAGGATCCAATAATCCCTCGCCACTAATTTCAAATCAACGAAAGTAATCATTAATTTGAGTGCAGTAGAAAAAACCATGAGCTGAGCTGTGTCGTCGTTATTAACTTATTCTGTGCCACGATTGTTTTACACTATTTAGTTCGAAAAAATAACGATATTTATGGCATGTTCTGCCATAACTTTATCTTTGCGAGCATGTATGCCTGCATGAAGTTTAGGGTATATTTAATGATGTGACGATCGTGCGGCCATATTTATTGTATTTCCAATGAAAGCATATCACAAAAATGAAGTAGCTCTTTTCCTCAGAACGATTTTCTGTCTCAGTCTTCCCCAATGATAGCAATTTTTCAAGATGATTCCTGGGGTAGAAAATCCAGTCCTTTCCGTTTGGTCCTCGAGGTATATATGCGTTTACGCGCGCTTTTAGGCACATATTTGTACATGGATGTGTATGAACGGTAATAAAGTGAGGTTTTTTTTCCCTCTTTCCGGCCGGCGGTGGAGAAAATGCGGGAGTGAAAGCGGAGGTAGAGGGCGCCGGATTGTGCAGGGTAGGAATGGGGGTGGCGGTCTGTGGGGTGGGGGGGCGCACCACCCTTGGGGCATGGAAGGCGGAACGGGAAGGGGCAAGCCGGGGGTGGGGTCACGCTAAAGGGACGACGAGCCCGCAAAACCACGCTCCCTTATTCTCTCTCACCATTCTCCTTCACGTTCCCTCTTCCCTGTTCCAAGTCTTTTCCCATCTCTCTCTCTCTCTCTCCGCGCCGCTGAAACAAAAGAAACGGGAGGAGGAAGGGAAAAAAAATATTTACACGAGAGGAAATCCCTTCCGCCGGAGCGCGCCTTCCTCTGACGCCACTTCCTTTTTTACGAAAGGGCTGAAGGGAGGAGGGTTGATGGTGTACGCCGGCGAGAATGGAGCTGGCAATATTTCAGGGGGTGGGTAAGAGGGTGGTGGAGAGAAAGAGAGGAAAAAATACCCGAGGCATAACCGTTGGCCTGGAAGGAATGGTGGCCAGGGGTCGCCGCTGGTCGGGGGAGGGAACTGCCCTAAAGGGGGTGGAATAGGGTGAGTATTGGGTGAGAAGGGCTGGCAAGGGGTACGTAAAGCAAGGAGGGTGGCCGACACAGGCCACCTTACTTGACTGCCAGAGCAGCTCCTTAAATATTACCACCCCATAGGGATAGTAGGGAATTTCCTATATTTTGAAACAAATTGGGATTTTCTTCAAGATTTTGACGTAATTTCTCAGTTTAGGGGTTTATTCCGCTGTAACATAAACTTTGCCCTGGATAAATATTTGAAGACATTATGGTTTTCCATAAAAAAATCTTTTTTTATGCCAATATTTGATGTCTTGCTCTGAACATTTTTATTTCTCTGTGCGCACTGATTAAATGAAAAATTTTAATGCTTGTACTGGAGTATCTCAGGTGCTTGTTGGGCGAAACTTCCTGGCATAGTTCTTTTTTGAGAAGGCATTCCTTAATAACATAACACAATACTTATTCGACGCCTCATGTGTGAACACTTCTTTAAAACTCCCGATGAAGAACCTTACGCCACGCAGTATTTTCTCCTTTGTTTAAATTTCTGCTCGTCATTGCCTTCTGAACGTACTGAAGGTGCCATGATCAGACTATTCCAGGGAAATAATATAGCAAATAAGAAAAAATGAGAATGCCAGCAACCCATGGGTTTCATCGAATTGAATAAAAAATAATCTAATTAATTTTGATCATACCTATGAGGTGTTCTATCGTTCAGGCGACGCATCACACCCGCTCGACAGGTCGGATTTGTGATGATTTCCGACCCCAGATTTTTTTGTTTAAGTCTTACGTCATCAACTTGAAATTTTTGTAGTATAAATAATAGACCTTTGCCAAGGGAGGCTCGTATCTGAAACATGAAAATTTTATCCCGGAGCATAATTAAACCATGCGGAAAACGGCAAGATGTAGGGTATATTTTTATAAAAACTATTATTATTATTGACATATCTAAAACTAATGGAGATGTATCAATCCCTCCTCTATCGGAATGCTAAGTATCAACCGTCACGGTTATAAGATATAATCTGTAATTGGTATATTTCGACAATCTACCTGAATGGTTTTCTACCATGATGTGCTCGGACGTTGATACAATTAGTTCAGTCTTCTTTCACAGATCTTATATAAGCGCTGCCTGTACTTACGCGCCGGAGACTTGGCTAAAACTTGCCGACGACTGTTGCCCTGTGCGAAAGATATCCTGGAGTAGGAGACTCCTGACGCTAAAACGCCTCGATCGGGTGCGAGTGACGCCATCTTGTGGATTTTCGACAGAAATTTTCCTTATCGAAGGGTATGATGCGTCCTCTTAATGATCATTATATGGTAGGTGGAAACCATGGTGAGTTACGTATAATTCAATATGACAGTGATGGTTTGAGGCGTAACTTTGTGGAAAAACTTAATGGTTTTATATTAAAACACTTTGTTATTTCCACATGAATTTTATTTTAGCGATCTTCAGGTAATTTACACTATTGTGCACGCCATACACAAGTACGCAATAATGTAAATTACCTGATGATGTTGCACAGCAGCGAAACCTAGGCCATTAAGATGACATTCATGTGGAAATTAGAAAGTGTTTCAATATTTAACTGATTCAGTATGAAATACAAACAAAGTATCTTCACATAACTTGAGTGTGAGAAATTTTCCCCGAGTCATGTCAGGTACTCTTCCTTACAGCATTGCTACCTCCTTGAAAATGCAACTTTCCTGCTGTTTTGACGGGAAAACTCCTCGATTTTGGGATTGTAAATCCAGTGGTTGGTCGCTTGGTTTGTCAATGATGGAGACCGTTGTGGGGCGAGGCAAATCGGGAGGAAAATTTGCAAGTGTCGTCGCCTCCCCTCGCCCACGTGCCCGGGTCCGCATGCGATGGCCGCGCGCATGCAATTTTGATGACAGATTGCACGCTAGTCGCTCAGGGATTACGCCCCGCAAGAAACACAGCGCCTGGCTTTGGTATTTCTCCCAAACGGGCAAATGCCCAAGTACGTGCCTCTATTTATTTGGCATAAAAAAAACTCACTGCCTCCCTTTCATTAAGTAAGCCCCCGTGCCGATTACTGGATGCGCTTAAGCTTTATACGCTGGAATTGTTGTAAGCATTGATTTCCGAATTAGCTTACATTTTATGGCGTAAAATCTTTATGAAAGCTATCTTTGGCCTACGCAATTGATTTTAGTGGCACACACTGGCGGAAAAATTGAGGGCAGGGATGACAAAGCAAGTACTCTTTCGATACAATTAGAGTTGCACTGGCATTTTCTCCTGGACTGACCACTGCACTCATACCGTTAGTAAGCTTTTCGTGGAAATGTGGATGGAAACTAGAGATTGTCTGTTCTTGTATCTCTTATCTCTCTCCGGGATTCTTCGGGACCGACGTGGTCGAATGATGTGTGGCATTCCTCGTCCCCACGTTTCTCTGTCTCCAATCTACTACCTTTACTCCAACCTAAATGCAATGCAACTAAGAAAACTCTCCCCGAGTACTATTCCTACCGTGTGTACTGTATCTGATCCCCCTTCCTACTTTTATTTATCGTTATTTATCGGTTTAGGTTAAATTTAACTCCTTTTTCATTCCTAATTTATTTTTTTATTGATCATTCATTTATGTTGTTTTAATTCATTACTGTAGTTGTTGAAATAATTTCTTTACTGTTACGGTAATAAAAATAGTAAGTGAAAGTGTTATTCTGCTTGATTTGAATGATAAAAGATATAATATTAATTATTTGTCTAGTGAGCTGCTGTCATCGTTGCGGAAACATCTAAGGAAACATGTTGAGTCCCATCACGCTCGCATACTCTTCTGTCCCTCCTGTAAGGATCCGGGCATCTCGTACCCACGTTCACGATAACTTTAATATGGATTTGATTGCTATAATGACGCTCCTTATATTGTAGCATTGATGTAAGAAAAATTGGCCACATATAAAAAAATGTGGGAAGATTACTTTGCAGTATGTGGTGTATATGTGTTCCGAACAAATACGGGAAGAAGCGAAGATTTTATTGATTATTGGTACATATGGATTTATCATAGGTGTATTACGGATGTGAAATACTATTTATTTCTCCCTATTCACCTGTCTTTTAAGAAGCATTCTTCTCTAGAATTCAAAGAAAGTATCAAAATTTTTTGAAAGCTATGAAAATAGTTCTTCCGAAATGGGTAAATGATGAGTACATTCTATGACATACGAGCTCGGTAAATCTATCGGCACTTCTCTAAATGTGTTTGGAATCTCAAACTCATTTGAATGTATATAGTCAATGATAAATTACTCAGGAATGTTATTTTATGACTTGGTTTCTTTAATCGCATACACTGCTTCAAGCCCGCGGTGGTTGACATATGTAATCAAAACTTCATTCCAGCCACACAAACGATAAAATACATTAATTTGAATTTATCTGGGCGCTTAAAATTCTCTGAATGGTCAAAATTTTTGCCAATGGTACACATCAATGATAAAAAAGCATTCATAATAGTATTTTAATTTTGGGAAGTTTGCGTGGTTGACTTGTTTTTAGTGGGTAAAAACAAAGTAGAAAGCGTGTGTTCCAGTGTGTCTTGGAAACGATGCCTAATACCCGTGAGTAGTTAGATGAATCTAGTTATGAAATATATAACGCCTTTTTCGTATAAATTTACCCTTCCTTTCAAGAATTTTGACATTATTGTGGTTATATTTTAGCATGTGGAGAGCGTCGCATGAACATAATTTTGTTCACAATATAAAATTTTGCTCGTAGAACTATTAAGTAGGACTAGAGATGGCGACAATTAATCGTTATATGCAAATTATCGACTTCGAATAATCGAATAATCCAGTCTTTCAATTAATCGAATTATCATATGATAAGAAGTAACCTCTTAGTTGAATGATTGATCGACATTTTAAAGTTGATAAAACGGTTGTTTAATCGATTTATATTATTTTTTTGCTATCCCTAAGATGAAATTCAAACATGGCGGGTGAATTTCAAATGGCTAAGCACGGCATAAGTGCTGGTGAAGGATAATGACTCTTGGTTGTGGCTTCTTTGAAGTCCTCTTCTCCCTTGCGTTACCATCTTTGATGGACCACAAGGGCTTAAGATCTAGTTGCCTTGTATCCACCAAAATTGCCATGGGAATTAGGAAGCCTGAATAGCGTAGTGGTCTGCGCATTGGTCGGCAAACCAAAGCTCCGTGGTTCGATTCCCGGCCCAGGACGAATTTTTCTCATCGCAATTTCTTCAAAAAATCGCGAACTTGGACAAGTACCGTTGCAGATCCTGAAAGCATTATGATACCGTGAACTAAAGCGTGCTTGGAAATGCTTTCGAAATTTGGTTCCTAAGATTTTTGTCCCTAAGATTTTTGCGGTGATTCTATTTGAGAAACGGTATTACTACTACGCTATTACTACTAACGCTAGATACTATTTGTGTTCTTGGTTTTTATATTGTTAATTGTTCTCACAGTCTCATTTCTGCACAAAAATTCCCAATTTTTTACGATTGCATCAATTTTTGAAAATGTACTTATGCTTGAAAGCATTTGTGTATTTTAAGTATTCAAGAAACGTCTGCGAGTAATAGGAATAATATTTATTTCTTAAGAAGACTTACTTTTATTTGCAACTTTTCCTGAAAGCTAATACCGCTATCAAAATTTTGATTTGGTGCTCCAAAATGTAAACATTTTTTCGTACATTTAAAATCCATTATTGATTGTGGATTTGGGACTTTTCTAATGTGAAACCTGCTCAAGAAATGCAATGTGGAGGAAATATTATTGGCAGTTATGCATAGTATATATAATGCCGTCTTCACCATTATTAGAGGTTGACGTATGTATGAAATGGCTTTAAAAGGTAACTTGTCAATAGTTATTATTACTCTAAGAGATTCAGTCTTACTTCTGATGAAAACGGAATATATTTTTTCTATTATAAGTGCGCGGAAATTCTTCATTATTAAAATGGCATTATTTCTTTAAATATACTCAACGATTTTTCAAATAATCAATAATAAATACTGGGAAAGGAATCGATCAATTCTATACATTGTTGTTTTAAAGGAAATTCTGACCAACCTCTCCATAGAATAGAATACAATAGTTTTATTGTGCTCTGGGTTTCCCCAAAAGAGTCAAAAAGAAAATACATATCAAATTCTGCTTTGAACGAAAAAAAAACCAAAAAAATATATACCTGACCAGCATCTCTGAGTGACGGACAACAAAAAAATTCTGTCACAGTCTCAACAGTAAGTACAATGGAAAATATAATATATAAAAATGGAAAATATAATATCAATCACAGAGAGATAACAAACAAAAAATAATTTCTCAGATCATTTTGGAAACATAAAATTCTATAACAGGACACAAAATGCAATTATTGTCATATATGCTGCTTATAGTAGTGTAATATAGTAATACATAATGATAATTAATCGGGTAGATAAATAAGTAACTTGGAAAATTTAGTTACTGCACTTAGAAAATATTAATTAAAGGCCAGTAAGATACTACATTTAGTGGAGAATTATTAATAAGTAAAATTGCATTTATAGATTACATTTTAGTTTGATAAAGTGTTCGTTTTTTCTTGGATTGTGGTAATAATTTATTGTCAGTAAACTCTTAAGCTACATTAAATTTAAGTGTTTGTAGCCCGTAATCAGAGAAAAGAAACTTTATATTTTTTCCTGGTAGTATTGTTACTGGCCAGCCATTTCACACACCCAGCCGTCCAAATTACATTTCAGCTAAATGATGTGCTCACGAACTTCAGGAAGATGCAAAGACTTTTGGCGCGTGAGGTATTTTTCACCTATTTCTATACGCATTCGATTCAAGCGCCTCCAAATACGAGACAGGCGGTGGCTACCTAAGCCAAGGCTTTGCATGCTAATGCCCCGACGTGTTGAAACATGCGTGGCGTGTGCAACTAAATCCAATAAGGGAAGTAAAAATTAGCGGCGGCGGTCGTGGCATCACAAATCCATGGGAGCAATCCTCGGGCCGGAAGTTCTCTGCATATGTCGTCGTCTCGTAACATCTGGAAGCTTACCTCAGCAGCGGGTGCTTTTTGAGAGTGAGGAGGGAGAAGGTTGGGGTGGGCGGCGGTGGGATTTCGCGGGGGATGAAAGAGAAGGACTTTGGCTCGGAGAAGGAGGGAGAGAGAGACAATGGTGGCTGGAATGGGAGTTAAGATAAGGGAAAGCCAGTCGTGAGAAGGGAAGAACTCTTATGTTTTCGTCGAAACTATAAATCAAAAGTTGCATTTGCATGAAATGTTGACTTATCAACCCTTCCCTTACCGGTGAGGTATTGTAGCCGGCGTATACGCGAAGGTCTCCTTGTTTTTCCGGGGCACTTATATAATCCTCCGCCCGGTTGCGACCTGGAAATATGTCCTGCTCCTTTCACCGCTGGAAATTATGAGATACGAGCCCGACGGCGTTTTTACAGAACCCGTTGCTTTGTTTGGCTATTTATTTTTATTTGATCGAGTACTTATATGAACTGATTTTCAGATAAATTGGCAAAAATATCTCCTGACACCTAAAACTAGTTAGCTATTTTTTTCTAGCTCTCCTAATCTTCATTTCTTTTTAATGCCTATTACTGAGTTTAAGTTTTGCTATTTTCGATGAGTTACTAACTAATTAACTGTTTCTTATCGGAAGATTTAATCTCAAATTTTCATGACAAGTTATCAAATATTGTTCTCATTATATTTTTTACAAGAACGAGTGTCCTTGGCTTTAGCTCGGAATGATTACATTCTGATAGCTTACCTTTCTATTTATTTATTATTTTATGCTCAAGACAATGAATTTCAAGGAAACAATGTAATGGAGGAATATTAGCATATACTGTTCTAGCTTTTATTTGCATAAATATTTTTACATAATTTGAATATACCTCTATCCGGAGATACCTTACATTTTTAGTAAAATATAACACATCTTAAAATGTAATGCCAGTGTATTTTTTAATTTGATTTTTTTATAAATTACCATTTATTACCAAATGGTACTTAAAGAATATAAATTACCACTTGGATTCAATGTGTGCATACATTTTAAAACATTTCTACTCCGATTGCTGTTGAAATGTAACATTTTTTACCTCCTTTCATTACCGCCTCAAAAATGATAGGTGCTTAAATTTAAAGCCCTTTGTCGTAAAGCGAAATTTATACGCATTATGTTGTTAACAAGTTGATTATTGCTTTATTTAGGGTTACTCAAGTGTTTTCATAATTCCTTAAATTAACCCTTCTGTTCGTAATATCCAAAATCAGTGCTCGTGCTAGACTAATGGAACAGTAATCGGTTGTTACAGCATGGTGGCCCGTAAATATCCTAACACGATATTTCTCTTGATGCTTCCTCGCCTCTCGAAGCAAATAATTCATCTCGGACGCGGCAAAAGTAATTCCGGACCTGCGCTAAATGCGTCCATTTCGTGGCGGCTCGGCAGGGGAGTGACGCTGTGGAAAAAATCTCCGTCGCATTTGAACAGGCTGGAAAGACGTCTGGTTGGGAGGAGGCGGTGCAGGAGGAAACAGGAGGAGACGGAGGCGCACACATATACGAACACACTGGAAGAGTAAGTAACACGTGCAGCGTTGTGGGGTGTGGAGAGAGGAGGGATTTTCCAGTGGGTCGGTAAACCAGCCCGCAATATGTTGCATTGTTCTGGAAGCCTGGCTCGCCGCTTTCCGAGCCGGCAGAGAGATCCCCGGGCCGGCATAGCGAGGCGCGTGTCCACAAGGATCCTTTTTCCGCCTCTGCGGCTACAATGGATGCAGCGGAATGCCCACTGCAGCCGCCCCTGCTCCTTCAGCACACACATATACCCTCACACACGCCCCTCTTTCCCCGGGACGTCCCAGGGTCCCCGTGTGTGCGTTCCCTTCCCCACCTCCCTTTTAGCCCGCTACCGAATCCGTTTCTTCCTTCGTTCTCATCGCAGAAGACGCAGCCGTGCCGCCTCCTCCGGGCCTTGTGCTCTTCTCGGGGTTTATATGACTTCCGCCTCGTCTGCCCGCACATTTGCCACCGTCTTCCTTGCCTCACTCGCCTCAAAACCTCCGTCCTCTTCCCCCTCTACCTATCTCTCTCTCTCTTCCACTGGCCGACTCCGTCAGCACTCCATCTTGTCGGCTTTGTCAAAGCTTGAGCGCGGAATTCGGCCAAATGTTTTCTGGTCACAATAGCGCGCGAGGGTTAGGTTGTAGCGGCCAGAGTGCGTTGTGAGCGCAGATGAGGTTCTATAAATTGTCCGCTCCAATTTGATTGTCTTCATATTCTTCAATACAATGACGCGTCAGGGAACGTGAATGTTATTGCTGCGCCCAAGGTCGTTTTAGTTCTCCGAGGTTGAGTGACAGTACTGGCGCCCCAAATTGATAAATTATTTCTCTATGGCTCAAAATAAAATGAAAATATGATTAATTACTTTGAAATTTGTCGAAAAAACCTACAGAAAAGGTCCTTGGTGACCAACATTCACCAGACAAAAAAATCATGTTTCAACTAGTGAACAGATTTTTTAAAAGTATTTAATTAAAGCAATGGATACTTATACCAAATCTGAATTTCTATTCATTTCTATTAAACTGTTATTGTCATCATCATCATCATTTACATAATAACTTCTATGGCTCAAATTTGCCTTAGTATGTTGATGGTCAACGAATATAATATATATGATCATATAGACAATATTTTTTTCAATTTTTCATTCACTGCAGTAAGTAAAGATGGTAGGATAGACCATGAAATTTCAAATAGACTAAGTAAAGGATGTAGATTTTATCAGAGCATTAAGAATCTAAAAAGGGATAGGAAGATACCACAACCGGCAAAAATAATCATGTTTCAAGACGTACTCTCTACCAACAGTTTTATATGGAGCTGAAACTTGGACAATGACGGAAAGACATTGGGGTAGGGTAACAGCAGGAAAAATGAAGTTTTTGAGATCAATGCTGGGGAAAACCAAACTAGACGGAGTGAAAAATACCAACATAAGGGAGCAATTAAATATAAAAATATTAGACAAAAAATAGTAGACATTAGAATTAGATGGTTAGGACGTGTTAAAAGAATGGAAGAAACAAGAATGCCAAAAGTAATGCTAAGCACACTCATAGACACTCGCTGAGTGGAACAGGATTTGGATATATATGGATGTGTATGGACAATATTTAATGGAAGTATGTTAAACGATATGGATTATTTCAACGGGGGTCTTTCCGTTAAAGAGACCAATTATATGGGACAAGTTATTGCGAAAGTTTGTAAATTATTCCATTTTGTGATTCCTTTACCTTTAAAAATTGCATGAATGAGCAGAGAATGGTTGTATTTGGAATCCAATACGATTGACAAAATATGGTTGACGTATGAAGTCCAATGTTAGCGTTGTCATATATCTCTCACTTCTGTTAGTAAACGATATATATATATATATAAATACGTTGATGGATTGGAGTCAGCCATGCGGCGATGAACACACGATGTGGATAGGATGGAGGAGATAGACACACAAAAAAAGAGACGATCACACTTACATAGCTAGCTTTCGGAACTAGTCCGTCTTCAAGGCGTATCACGGAACAAATGTCGTGTGCGCTGGTGAGGATAGGGGTAGGAGGGGCGGTAGGTTAGGGGAGTGGGGAAGGGGAGAGGGGTAGGGGTTTTTCCCAGCGGTTGACGAACGGTTCTTGAAAAGAGGAAATTTTTACCAGCTCGTGTCTTGGCCGGAGAGAGCGGAAGGGGTCGCAGTGAGGGTGGGGGGGGGAAGAGGGAAGGGAAGGGGGTAAATGGAAAACAACGGGGAGCGTGCCATTAATGTATTTTATTTAATCCGGGCGCGGCGTACGATTTTAGCAACCAGATTATGGCCTGCTCCTTCTGGCGCACTTCAATTAACGGGGCGTCCGGGGGAAGGGAGATCAATATTGCCACCTCAAAGCACTTGTCAAAGGACAAGCCATGCTTCCGCACATGAGTAGGGACGGGGAAAGTGGAAGATGGGTCTTTACAGGTGCACCGATGGTTATTCATTCTAATATTAAGGGGTGTAATACATTCGCCCACATAAAAACTGGGACATAGTTTACATTGTAACACATAAACTAAGTTGTGGGAGTCGCAAGAGCCGGAGGCTTTGGTCAATTCTAGAGAAATTTGTTTAAAAATACAAAATACAAGTCCATAGTTCTCTTTGGATGGGTTACAAGGCATTTGTTATATCTTGGGTATGGTCCTGCTAAGCATTATGCTTATCAGCAGGTTCCAGGATTATGGTATCCAGTAGCATCAATTTACATCTTTACATATATACATTTAAACATAAATAAAATATAATCAGCCTTATTTTCATACATTCATATAAGTATTATCCTCAATAAAATCACTAAAACATAAAAATATTACATTTAAATCTTTTTGGCATTGTATGCACATATGACAAATGTAAAGCATCAGTGCTTGTATTAGCATTTCCAGTTGCATCAATTTATCTCTTTACATTAATACATTGAATATAAATACAACTTAGCCACCCTTACATTCATATAAATACTGTCCTCAATAAAATCACTAATACATAAAAATATTACATTTATATCTTTTTGGCATTGTATGCACATATGACAAATGTAAAGCATCAGTGCTTGTATTAGCATTTCCAGTTGCATCAATTTATCTCTTTACATTAATACATTGAACATAAATACAACTTAGTCACCCTTACATTCATACACTCACATAAATATTATCCTCAGATAAAATCACAAAAACATAAAATTATTAAATTTAAACCTTTGACACAACATGCACATATGGCCCAAGTAAAACATTAGTGCTTGGATGTCTCTAGAAAGTACTTTTTTAACTTAATTTTTAATTCTTTAATAGATTCTATTTGCTTCTGTTAACTTTTTTAGTTCCAAACGAGCAATTCAACGCAATAATATGAACCATTGGCCCTAAAATACTTCATTATATTTTTATGATGAAGTATGTCCATAACAGGAAAAATCGTAAAGGATTGATAGGAAGGAAACGAACGTTCTCAGTATGGCATTGATATTTTATTAAAATTATTACTTGCGTTTGATTTTCTGTAAAAGCATTGATATTGGTACGGAGGCTTCCGCGGTGATTTGTTGAGTTCAGTTTATTCGGGTTTTCCCCCCGTTGATTCTTGTTAATTATATCAATGCTTACTTATATCTTATCTGACTTTCTATTTATTTCTATAAAACTGTTTTTATCATCATGATTTACATAATTAACTGTTTTATGACTCAAATTTGCCTTACTAAGTTGATATTCAACGGATATAATATATATGATTATATGGACAATTTCAACAGAGAAGACGGCTATCCTCTCTCCTCAACGTTCAAACGTCTTTTCCAACGATTAAATTCAGAGGTCCAGCAGGCCAATCAACGTGCGCCTGACTAGCTCAAACGTTAGGCTATAAAGAGGAACAAGAATCTCTGCAGCTCATTCAGGACCTGACGACGCTAGCTGTAACGTTAGCGAAACTGTCGTCCATTAATATGAATCAACGTGGGAAAAACCCGAATAAACTGAACTCCAGCATTTGAATTGTCAGGGTTAATAAATATGGTTTTCTTTTAATTATACATCATGATCTTGAGTCATGCTTACGTTCTATGTTTACATCGCTTTTTCCTGAGTGTAGTTCATCCAAAACTGACTTGATGTAATTGCTGATGTAACCTATAAAAGTGACGGTAGAGATCATTACAGCGGAGTAGTTCTTGGAGTTCTATTGAACCCAATAAAATTTCATAGAGCATCTGTGGTGTGTATTTTATTCCTTGCATGTAGTCAACTAATGCCTAAGTGATATACAAGGATAGAGCAGTACAGCAAATATTTTTACATCTAAGTTAGTGTGCGAATTTCCACAGGGAAAAAATCATCCTCCTTGACCGGGTTGTGGAAATTCGCACATGTGTGCATTGCGGGTGACTCCGTAAAAGTGGAACTCCTTGGCTAGTCCTGGATAGCTTGAAATTTGTCATCTAAGTTAGCTTTATAGGCCTATCACCGAGTGTTATACTTTTTTTGAGTGAATAACCCGAAAGCAAACGACGCGATGTGTGTGCATGTAATTATTCATGTGTATCCTACCTTCCTTTTTAGTAATACCATTTATGGTGTTTAGGTATCGGTGGGGTTAGATACCGCGCCCTCGACCTTTAATTACTTGTAAGTAGCGACGAAAAAAATCACGAATGCCTAAAGTCCCGCTGGCGAATAAATTCTTGGCCAAAGGATATTGTCCGCGAATCCTTACTAATCTTATTTGCTGCCGTCCTTATCTCCCTCTCTTTCATCCAATCGCATCCTTTCACTGCTGCTGCGGCTTTGACCCTCTCTCTCGGAGTCCCGTGGCTCTCTTCTTTCAGGCTTTTCTTCGGCTCTCCGCCGCCTCTCTGGGACCTGAATGTAAGAGGGACTTATTAGCCACATCCTCTCGTGAATAAAGACTTTTTATCTATATCCCCTCCTCACACAACCGTGCCCCCTCCCTACATCTCCCCCCCCCCCAGCCGACCCACCCACTCCTAGTTTACCCTCGACCTTTTTCTCCAGACTTGTGCTCCTCCAGCAGCAATCCTTCCTCCACCTCCCTGCTCCAGGCTGAAGTCCCTTCCTCCAGGACAGGCATACCCCCATCCCGAGGCGCGCATGTCTGCACGGTTTCAACAGCGCCCTCCTCAACACCGACCTACTTTTCAGGCATATTAAAGGCCGCAAAAGGAACGTGTGAGGATTCAAGTACGCCCTGATTAAGTAAAAGCCTTAAAACCCTCCCGACCGAACCCGCCTTCCGCTTCTCTCTCTCTCTCCACCCCCTGCCATACTTCCTCCTCCCACTTGCATCTCTCCTTACCGCATTTCTCCGTTCTTTTCAAACCTCTCACTCCCCCTCCAAGTACCCGTAGACGTCTCTCCTTCACTCTTCCCTTAACCCAACACATCCTTTTTACCCTCCAAACCCCTCCAAGCTCTCTCCTCCTCGATAAATTCCACCGCCTCTAATCTCAGCCCACCCGTGCTCCACTTCCTTTATTTCCTCCTCCCTCCGCCCCCCGCCACTTGCCTCCCCCCCCAACTCCACCCCCTCACCCCTTTTGTTTCCATTCCGATCACGATCTCTATTGTTCCACCCCTCGTCCCCCCCACGGCCCCACAATCTGTTTGAACATAAAAGACGGGTCGGTTTTGCCTGGTCCATAAGCTGAATTTAAGCCCATTAACGGCCTTGCTTCTCAATCGCTATCGCTGCTGCCTTTTATTTCCTTCCCGTAGGCGGAAAGCTACACAAGGCAGCGAACCGGTCCTGATCACTACTTTCCTTCCTGGGATGATTTTGTTTTTTTTTTCTTTTCTTGTATTCGCTGGAGGGAGGAGGCACGCATGCTTATTCGTTATAAGGGTTTTGATGCGTCAAGGTTTGTTGTCTTTTATGGAAATTTTACGTTGGCGCCCTATAAATGGAGCCTTTCGCCAGAGAAATGTCTGTAAAGAAACCGATTTCAATTTTTGTGAACGGCACTTTTCATGTTCTACTCTCGGGCGATTTTGTCAAAACGATTTTCAAATTTCATAAAATATTTGGGCAACTTTTGGATATTTTACATAAAATGAAAAGAGTTGACATCGAATCATGGAATAAGATATTAGATGAAGTCATATGGTTCGATGTCACAGAAGAACATTGAAGATGTTATAAATCGTCCTATTGAAAGTATCAGCCTTTCTGCCAATATTATAAGCCAATATTATAATAAGAATGTTATTGTTATTGCATCGCCAATTTATCTACATATTTATGGGCAGGAAATAATTAATTGAGATGTGCAATTCACTTGAGAAGTTTCATAAGGAGAATATTTTTTTCCCCAAAAATTGCAGTTGACTTTTGCGCACCAAGGCATTTTATGCCGTTGGATATCTAATTTGGAATGTATGTTATTACGTGAAAATATATCATATTGAATTTTATTTTCTTCACCGCAACTTTATTGTGCCAACATAGTCCCTCAAGCCGGAAATTAGTGGTCTCGATAAAACGCTTCCACCGACAAATAATACTTGAAGTGTTTCGGAAGGACTTGCAATACAAAGTCAAAATTCAATTTTATCTAGGCTATGATCAATTTCCGTCAGGAAAAGGCAGCTTTACAAATTGATCTAGTCGCATGAATCCCTCTATTGCTAAGTTTAATGGCGTGATTTTTTGTTACCTCAGTTGTTATTGACTCCATGTTCACGTTTATCTATTTCGTTATCTCTTTCATGAGTCTTTTCAGTTATTTACTCCTTCATTTACCGATAAGGCCTTAGCTCTGAGAACCGCAATTGAGTTAAATGCACCGTAGAGTTAATGAAGCCTAAGGTAGGGTTCTTGTTCCTCTCGGAATTACTACTCCCCACTTGTTTTTACCCTGAATCCTCGTATTAACTGCTACGGTTACTGTGCAATAAGATCTGTATCTGGCTGTCTTTCTTTAAATTGCGTTTGAACGCTCTCTCAAAGTAAGCTCTTTTTTCATTGCATGCATTTGAATTTGAGCTCTCCGGATATGGAAGTACCCAGAAATGAGGGTGTCTGCGTTTTCGTTTATTCTATTGCTAAAACGTAAATAGTAATGCTTTTTGAGAATAAACATAGCTATAAGTTATACTTACCCGGATTTGAGTATGAAAAGAAATATTGTCAAAATGCATGCCGCAGTCGGATATGTTTTATATTATATATCCGTACGATAATGCTATTATTACTCTTCGCTCGTTATGAGCATCTTTAATATGTACAGCGCTTAACCTCTCACGTAAAACATTGCTCCTATTTCATCCCTATTCATCTTTTGTATTCTTTACATCAATAACATCCGTTCTTCTTGTTCTGTTTCCCATTGGACATTTCGATTGATTTTTTTACACACAAATGACGATTGGGATACATAATACTCTTCCAACATCCTATAATTCACGATTGGGTAACTATTTTTATGAGAAGTAAGTTTTAAGCCCTTTTATACTTTGTAAATCTATAAAGGGTACCTTTTTACTTTCTTAGTGTTTTAGTCGAGTGAACCCTATAATTACCGAAGTTATGAGAGATTTGTAATATATGTTCTACAACTGTGGAAGCAACTGTTAAGTTTAGCCTAAATTTATTCGTCACTGACATATTATAGCGCAAAGATCACTCAATATTCGAAAATGCATTAGCTCACAAAATATATTCTGACAACTCGGGTATCCTTTGTCAGATGGTTATTTTATATGAAAATAAACAAAATTATAACTTAATAATTTAATTAGGCAATATTTTTTGTTTTAATTGGTAAGATGTCAATCTTGGACTGCAATGAGTACCTACCCACTTTAAAAGAGTAAGTTTCAATTTATAATGATAACTCGTAACTTTATGATTACGCATGTTTTTATTTGGAACGACCCGGGTTTCGACGTTAAACGTTGCTTTTAGGGAAAGACTCTACAAAGTCCCATCAATATACTCGTATATACACAACTCAGGAATAAATAATGCTTAATTTTTATCCTTAAAATTTTAATGCAGTGTTTTAAGCCAAAACGATATTTCTCTATAATGTGCATCAAAGTTATCATTATAATGTTAACAAAGTCCTCCAATTTACGCCTTTTATTGCTAATTATAGTAAGTTTTGAAAACTTAAATGAAAAAAGTGACGCGTCAATCCGTCAAGTTTAAGTAACCCTGCGCCTGGAGTTTTAGCGCTGTATCAGTACCATGTAGGAATTTGGTTCTTGCCACCTCCCGGTTCTCCCTCATGCACTCCTCCTCACATTTTGCACATCTCGCCCTTCTCCGTTAACGGAGGGGCAAACTTCTTAGAAGTCCCGTTCCCCATACCGAGCTGCCTCCTTACCTCAACTCCGATATTTCCCGCTTCATATCCTCGGAGAGATAATCTTCCGGGAAAGAGAAACTGTACGTCTCGAAGTGTGTCAGGCGCTAATTAAAATGCGCGTTCAGGTGCTCGGCGCTCGTTTGAGGGTGCTGAGGGGGGGGTCCTAATGACAAAAGAGTGAGCGCGTAACACGTTCACGGTGGCTTATGGGTTGAGGGAGGGCGAGAATACTGCCTCATTAGAGTTCGGGACGCGATCATCCCTGAATGCTTTCGACCCGACCGACCTCGCAGTCACTTGCCCACTGCGCTGCTTCTGAAGGTTAAATTAGGCTTTCAAACAGGGCGTAGACGTTTATACTCGTCTGGCAACTCCTTGAGGTTAATGGTCGGACTTTATCGCCCAGCGTAATTGAATTGTAGTTGTGTGAAAAGGTATATGCTTTTTTTCTCTGCGTATTCCGACAATTATATAGAAAATAAATAGAGCCAGCAGATATGGCAGCAAGCTTAATATTAGGCAGATCGATGGTTTGATGAACTCACATGCATTTATCTTCCAAAGAACTGGAAATGAAATGGATTTATAAAATGAATATTCTTATAGATATGAGTTGTTCATCATCATGTCAATTTTTTATTATGACTAATATTTCATATTTAATCAAATAGTATTGTGTGACATTTTATGGCCTTTTTTTCTGGGCACGTTTGATTTTAGTGGTAAATATAACCGCGTCTTTTTTGCCTAGGCAGTGAAATACATTGGTGTGATAACGTGGTTTATCGGATTGCAATCTTAAGTGAATGTTTTTAGTAACAAATTCGCAAGATTAAAATGTTCTTTGCGTTAAATTTGTGATTGCTAAAATGCATGAGCCTTGTGAAACTATAGTGGAGACCGATCCAAGAAAATGTTTATTTACATTTCTGTAGATACTCTTGTGAACACCAACCATCCAGTAATTCGCTTTTGAAATAAAAATGCTAAGAAATTCTGGTATATAATTATCATGGTGGTATTACCGAATTTAACTGAATAGAAGACCCCCCCTACAGATAAGACTTTTGAGGCTCAAATTCCAGGAAAAATATAAAGCAGGTGGGAGAGCCCTCAGGGAAGTAGCCAGCCAGTTTGGAAAGAATGTGTGATGCTTTGAGAGTGTAAACTCGGTATGAAGTTCAAATTTGTTTTGGGATGAGTTTGAACGCGCTAAGAATTTGGAATAGTCGTGTTACATAACTTTAAATATCAGTATGGATACCCCCTCTGGCTTATCCTCCCCGTATAAGACCGCCCCCACTTTTGAAACATATTTTTCGGTCTTATATTCAGGTAAATACGGTACTATCTACCCGGATGTGACATGGGAAGTAAAATTTTATCTGTTATCATCTGTGCGTGAAATACGCGGTGGTGAGAAAGAGGCTGTCTTATATCTGGTTCATATGGAGCTTTTTGCTATATATTTCAGTGATTTATTTATCCCCAAAGGAGCATAAAACCATAGCCTAGCAGAGCGTATGGTGATTGTTTATACTTGACTGTGAATTTTTCACCATTCAATAGTGACATATGCGTAATTCTGTGAGAAGTCCTGCTAATATTCTCATGCATCCTACAGTATGCAAATTCCGTTGTAATGGTTTTTATTTAGAACATTGAGGTGATCGAGCGTTTCCTCATATGGATGAGTTTTTATTTACTACTTTGCGTTGAGTTTCTTATATATCACCATGCTTTTCATTTACTCATGTATTGTTTTGTTTATTTCCAGGTAAGCTACGTTTCATTGCATAATTCTGGATTGCAATGAGTAGTGAATTGGTATGTACCTCATACAACTTTTTTTCTCCCTGTTATGCATTAGTTAGCATTTATGGTATTGTTTATGCAATCCATGGTCAAATGATATGGGGAATATCGTTACGTGCTTTTGCTGAATTCATGTTAATCGATTTTGGATTACGAGATGTTCAGAAAGCCGCTTTACATCTTAAAAATATGGTAAATATACATTTCAACGTGTTCTTAACTTTTACCTTTGTCACTCTTTTACTATTGTCACTCTGATATCTAAATGAAAAAAAAATTACAGAATTATAAGGAATCAATACTTTCGCAAAATCCGTTGGTGTATCAAAATATGGAATGAATGCTTCGTTCGAATGTGACATTTTTTTCAAATATTCCTTTACTATTTATATGCTAGGTCATAATCTGCCTGAAGAGTATACAGTATTTTGATAGCATATAACAGGTTTTTGTAATAGTACGTATTAAAGTCAATTTTTATTAATTCAATTTTAATGCGACTTTTTAAACCAAAACCGTATCCCTCTATCATTCGCCTCAAAGTAAGACTTGAAGTGTCCTGTTACCTAATGGTGTAAGAGATACCTATTGATACTTGGACGTGAATGTCAGCCAAATGTGTTAATTATATGCTGAAAGTGGTTTCAATATTAAGCGAGAGACAAATCATTATTATATATCTATTGAGCAGAATGCAAAGGATTAATAAAACGCCATCGTTTCACCATTTGTGATTCGCCATTTCACCATTCGGTTTGTTCCGAAGCTAAATTACGACTATTTGGATCATCGTCCCTCTTTTGTAGTCTGTGAAAGCTCTCAAAAAAATACATTCAGCCAAGCAGAAATATCAAGTGGCTTCTTATTTACATTTGGAACCTTCAATCAAGGGATATTTTAGAAAATAGAAAGCTCCGCGCTAAATATCCGTGCGACATGCTTATTCAAAAAAAAAATGTTTTCTCCTGCTACGCAAACGAAAGCGTAAATAAATCGTCAAAATTTTCTTTGTCAGTTTTCAAAGGGCACTTTCCCCATAAATCTCTCCTTGTCCCTGGAGCTAATTGATATTCAATGGCGCCTCTGCGTTTTATCGGTTCGAGAGAAGGCGATGGTCGGAATTATGACCAGGCCCTACTCCTCTCCTCCCCGCATCCCTCCTCGTCCGTTCCCCCCAACTCCCACCCACGCCTCCCCACCCCGCTCTGCGACAGCACCGAAATCCTCCATTTGCCCCAACTCTCCCTCCCTTTCCCATTTCCTATCGCCCTCGGCCCACATCCCTCCCACCTACTCCCAGTCTCTCTTCCTCCATCTCTCTCCAAAGCAGAGAGCGCATATCTAAGGGATGCAGCCATCCGTGCGCGATTGGTACCTACTCCCGAGTCAAGAGGAGCCGTGTGCAAGTCGCCCTCGCTGCGGGGTGGAAATTAGTGCGGGGCCTGAGAGGACTACGCTCTTGGTCGGATGGGAAGGGATTGGGGCGGCGAGAAGGCGTGTTTTCGCAGCGTAGACGTGGGGAGGAGAAACCCGCAAGGAATGTGGATTTGGGTGTGAGGTGATGGAGGGGAGGGGGCGGTAGAAAGGGTTTAGCAATTGCTAGGAGTCAAGGACGTGCGGGTGCCGAAGCGGAACAGCTCTCTCTCCGTGTGAAATAAAACGGCGCAAATGTTTGAGTATGAATACGTCTGAGGGACTGGAAAGGGTTTCGTGAAGAGAGAGAGAGAGACAGAGCAATATGTTATTCACATTCCATGCCTCCAAAAATTAACGCATCGTACACGCCTTTCATATGAATAGTCTGCCGAGCCATTCTTGAGTGGAGTTTTAGAATATCACGGCCTTATATCTCGCCCATGTTGCGTAAGTATTATTGTGGGCAAAATATATTCTAATACTAGCACGAAGCAAATATTGGTGTCTAAAGTGAATTTTTAGGGTAGCCTTGATTGTTTTTGTCACTTTTTATTGCTCGATTTCTTACCGTTGAATGACTGGTGATGGGAAATGATCGCCAGAATCATTCGAGTTGAAGACGAAACCTTGGCCAAAAATTCTTGGGAATGTCTTCATCACTATTATGGACCAGGAAAAAATGTATGAAAAATAGGATTTGGCACTCCAAAGACTCCTACGAATGGCAGAATATCGTATTTTACCTATTTTCCTACGGGGAATTATTTTTTGCCGAAAAAATGCCCTAACATAAGAAATAAACTTTGCAATGAAGAATTCCTTGCCGTATAGTTTAACTAATTATCTCAAATGTCAACATTGCTCACTATTTTCACTCAGTAACCTATTTATAATAATGAAATGGAATCAGCTGAAATAGTTACTATAAATGCAGCTGAATATTTTTCATCATGAGGTTGAGTATTAACCTTCTTCCGCAAAACTTTTTCCTGTGAATTATCTCATTTAATTTCATAAAGGCAAGATATTTTGAAAGCCAAAAGCGTGACAAATCGCTATTTGGAGTACAGTTTTTAAATTAATTTATTGAGCGATATTTTAATTACCCTATATAATTATATAATGCAAACAAAGAGATATGCCTTTAGTTATCATTATGCACCTTTTAATTAGCAATAATGTTTTTGTAAGGTTTATGATTTTATTTTTCCTCTCTTCGGCTTATATTTTCATTCGTGAAATCTATCGTCTTGCATAGAATAATGTGTGTTATGATTCACATTCCGTCTTTTGTTGTTTCTTGTATAGATATTTCATATGTCTACTAATTTTGTTAGTATTTTAATCGAGTTGATTCTTCTTTCTCTCCGTTTACTTCCATGTAATTATTCCCGGTGGGGAAAACAACTATGCCACCATTGCTATACACGTGTTAGTATTAATTTAACGTTGCCCAATATGATATTCATCACGAATTGTCTGTGGTTTAGTGACATTTTTAGAAGTCCTTTTCTGTTCATCGCCAAACGGGGATTCAAGGACACACATGAAAATTTGGTGGTAGGACGAGACGAAAGTAGATAGAAAACCGTCCACGTTTGATGAAGTCAGCCGGGGGATAACAGGATTTGGGTGGAGGCAAAGGGTCAAAGGGCGCGCGTAGGAGGAAGAGGCGATAGGCAGCCGGAGGAGGACACCGTTTACAGAGAAGAGTCCACGAAAACGGATTCCTGGATGGACAGCCCCCACCACCCTCCTCCCCCGAGACCTGGCTGGACGAGAGCAAGCTCTCCGCAGGGCGGGGTAGAAGCTTGTACCCGGTCGCAGAATTGCGCGCGCGGGAGAATGATGTTGGCCTAGCCACACACAGGAACGCGCGTCTCTGCACAAAGACAGTCCGGAGGATTCTCGTAAGGAAGGTCCGAGAGCAAAAGGGTGAGACGGTGGGAGTGAGATAGGAGACGGAGGAGAATGAGAATCCGAAATGAGGAAGGATTGAACTGGCTCACGGCCAAGGGTGGTGCTGGTGAACGACCCACTACACCCTCACGTATAACGGTCTCTGCAAACAGTGTGGCGGTGGTCGGGAGATGGGAGAGCCGCCGAGGTGGGTGAACGGATCCAGTCACCACCACACACGCCCCTCCCCCTCCGTTCCTCCTCCTCCCTGATTTTACAGCCTCACCCTTTGATGCGGGACCCGAGCTGTTCCCAGCTTCGGGCGGTGCAGCTGGAAACTTCGATGGTGGAGTGCGTGTCGTCTCAGGTTGGGGAATAACCTTAAGGAGATTCAGTCGTACCTGCGTGAGGCAGAGCGAAAGGCAAGAATCTCGATTATATATTTTAAAAAAATCAGATTTGATTGTCAATTTCAGGTTTCTTGAAATTAAATACCATTGCATATGGAATAAAAGGTAGGGGACTAGCCTTAAGGAGGTCTCGTCGTATCTACGTGAGGTAGAGCGAAAGACAGGAATCTCGATTATATTTTTTTAAATTCAAATTTCATTGTCACTTTCCGATATCTTGAAATCAAATACTATTGAATATGGAATAAAAGGTTGAGGACTAACAATAAGGATGTCCCTTCGCACCTGTATGTGACAGAGCGAAAGATAAGAACCTCGTTTATATTCCCTTCAAATTTAGATTTCATTAGCCACTTCCTTGCTCTTGTTAAAGGAAAAAAATGGCCACTTGAAATGTGAATCAGTCGGTGAAGATATGTCGAAAAGGATTGCTTTTTCGAACCAGAGGAACTGAGTGGTGCGGTAACATAGTTCAAATATTCCATTTTGCCCGCAATTGTGGTATTTATTAACTAACAACGTGAATTTGGCTTTGTTTTTCCCATATGCAATAGCATTTGGTTTCTTGAAATCAAATGTATTACATATGAAATAAAAGGTTGGGGACTAACCTTAAGAAGGTCCCGTCGTACCTGCGAGAGGCACAGCGAAAGGCAGGAATATCGCTTAATTTTATTTCAAATTCAGGTTTCATTGTCCACTTGCATGCGCTGTTGAAAAGGATTAATTCGCCACTTGAAAGGTGAATCAGTCGGTGAGGATATATCAGATGGGATTGCTTGTTCGAGCCCAAGGAATTGAGTGTTGCGGAAACGGTAAAAATATTCCAATTTTCTCGCAGTTGTATTCATTCACGATTAGCATGAATTTGGATTTGGTATCTGCATACGCAATAGTGTTTGGTTTCTTGAAAACCATTCTTAAGATGTGTTACTCATCACATATGAGCATGTGTATTGAAGATAACACAGTGGGTGTAGTTTTCTTTATCATTTTCGCTTTCTCGTCGCACTGATATAAATTTCCTAAAAATAGATTGATTTTGTGGATAATGTAATATAAAAATTACTTTGCTATATAACATGAGATTATAAAAATTAGTGATGGATGCTCAAGCAAAATAACCTTTTTACTAAAAAATATCTTGTTAATTCAAATTTTTATGAATAGCCCACTAAGGCTGTTTACTAAAAAATATCTTGTTAATTCAAATTTTTATGAAAAGCCCACTAAGGCTGCACTATTAAGTCACGCTAAAGTAGGAATTTTTAATTTTTAGAGTTTTTCCCTTTGGCCTGAAAATTTGAAGAACTGTGGATCGATTCCCGGTCCATGAAACTTTTCGGCCAATGTTCGACGTAACTCTTGGCGTTCATTGCGAATGTTTCCTTTTTATGGTCGTTTTGTCAGGATGGTGGAGATATATAATTATTTGATAAATATTAGGAATAAATTGAATGCACTAATATACAGTTCTTCTTGTTCGAGAGCTCAGCATGAATACTCTTTTGCTAAAGCAGTAAGAGTTTTTTTTTGTTATTGTAGTCCCACGGTACTCTGCTTTTACCCTCCATCCGTCCACTTAAACAAGAGTCATTTTGTAGTGCTTGTCTAATTGTTCTTCTGTTCCCTTCTTGTTCGCCGAAATGGGCGTTTTGAAAGCTCTGAGCCTACTAAATCCTAGTTCCTTGTCTTCGTCATGTCTTTGAAAACTATTAGTTGCTGTACTTCGAGGAGGAACTGATCCCTGCTGTGAAATTATAGTTGAAGTGGGATAATTTTTTCCCGAGACCAGGTGCCGTACTATGCGTCTGACAGTAAATAACTTGTGTCCTCCCGAGTTTGACGTCCAGAGTTTACGCCAAGTTGTCTTAAACTACTGAACAGCTGCTGGAGGTATCACTAATCTTGATCTTGGTCAAATGTCCTTGTGAAATTAGCTATTTTATTAAAGTTTTTGTAATTTTTTTGTAGTTTCACGTGGGTTTTGCCAAGCTTAAGTGGTTTCATGAGTGAAGTTGGCTGTGATATAAGAGGGAATGATACTTTTATCTAGCTATGTTTTAAATTTAAAAATTGTTCGAACGATGTTCATATTTCAAAAGGCTTATACACTAGATTCAAACTCGACTGATATGAAAATGTAAAATATATGGTACTTGCAATGAAATTGTCGTTGTGGAATTGTATGTCTCATATCCATTTAAATGTATACCTGTTATTTAATCAAAAATCATTGAAAAAATATAGGTATTGTTCGGGTGTTCTGTTTTTCTAAATAGAAGTAATTTTTATATAATTGATATCCCAAAAAAGCAATCAGTATTTTCTGTCGTGGGCCATTGCCTTGCAAGCCTATATGCCTACGAGATAGAATTTATGTGAAGACGAATTTTTTCGCGTATTTTGCCATAAATAGTTTTCTGAAACGTCGGAATACATTACAAAACATCACGCATATACAAATAAAGAAGTCTTACAAAACGATAGCCATGAGAAGCTAAACTATTTTGTAGGAGCGTATGTATCACTTATTCACGCGATATAGATCCATGACCATGACCTCCGTGAAAAGTAGAGTCACTCTGTTGTCATTCGGCTTTTATCCACTTCTAAATTATAATTAGATTCCTCCCAGAGCCGACTGTGTGGCCTGATTTTACTTAATTCATGCCCGATACATTCGCAATACAAAACGGGGAGAGAATTTAAATTTAATTTCAAGCGGTCCCAATTATTCAAAGAATTCAGATGGAAAAATGTCTCCCCTCTTGCCCTGGCTTCTTAAGGTAAACCAATCAAACAGGAAGAGAATTAATTACCAAGTTTCTTCGGTCGGGTCGGGGGAATTATGAAAGAAACGAATAAAAAGGAAAAGAAAATTCGTCGACAGTTTTCTCTCCCCCGAGTCGAGAAATAAGAAAGATGAATGATCTCTTTTTTGTAACGCTCGGGTTTTAATATTTTCCGATTCCATCCCCACCTTCACTCCACTTCCCGCCCCCTACCATTCTTCCGCCCCTTATATCCGCACCGCTTCAACCATCTTATCACATTACGCCATTTTATCTTTTAGTCTCCTTATCCTCTACTCCTTTTCAATTCCCCTCCCTCTTATCTTTACTCTTATGCCCATATCAATCTGCAGCGATCTGCCCATCACCTCCGGCTATCTATCCTCCCCCATTCAACCCTTACACACCCCTCGCCTCTCCCTTCCTCAACCCAAACCCTCGCGCTCGTGTTTAGTATGCCTGCCCTCAATGTGGATTATATGCGCTCTTTTTATCCTTCGAAGTGATTGATGAAGCGAAAGCGATGGCGCCGACTACCCGCCCGGTCGTCCGTCTCCTCCCTCAAACCCTTATGTATTTCCCGCGCCTTCGCTCCCCCCTTTCTGCCCCCCGCAATACCCTCTTCCCTCCAACTCCTTCATATTCACCCCGTCTTCTCAAAACTCAGTCCCTCCACATTCATCTTAACTCGCGTATTCCACATTTCCTTACTTTTCAATTAGTGATGTGTGCGAATCAGGGATTTTCATTTCGAATCGAACCGAATCGAATCAATCTCTCAAAAGATATTTCGGATCGAATCGAAACTAACTTTTTTTTTAAATTTTGGTAGCGAATCGAGTCACCCTAAAAAATTCGCTTGCGAATCGAATTCGAATCTAAATAAAATGCAAAATCTTATGCGCAGTTAAAGTAATAAATATTTTCACAATATTTTAGGGCCTTACATTAGCTTATATATTTATAGTGGCACAAAAAATAGCGCAGAATAACATGATGTCGTTTAAATTTTTGTTTCGCGTGAGGAAAACATCGTCTAAACGGACGGCGCACCGTTTTTTGGAATGAGCGCCATGTTTGAATGCATGTAACGATTCGAAGACTAGTCTATCAGATTCGAAGCATCCCGATTCGCAGGCGAATCAAATCGAATTATGCCTGATTCGGGTCGATTCGAATCGATTTCGAAGCATTCGCCCAGCTCTATTTTCTCCTCCGAGAACTCCTCACCCTCTCCTCCGAGATTTAAGGCCGCAAGGAGTCTCCCCAGTTCGAATATTTGGGTCGTAATTGGAGTCGTCATTTGCAAATCATGCGGTCCCACGTTTCTCGACGCTAGTTTTATGGCCATTAACAACTCTCAGCGTCAATGCAGTTGTATTTCTATTGATTTTTCATTTAGTGTTTTTTGCAGTACTTTTAGTGTTTTGCCTCTTATTCTCTTTTTGGTCAAGTACCCTCGTCCATTTTTTTTTAATTTTACGTACCTTCAGGTGAAGTCCCAGTAGTATTATTTCCATTTTCAATGTTTTCATGAAACATTGAGGTGTTTTTAAAAAATTAAATGTGCATGCATGAAGGATAAGAAAAGATTTTTTCTCATCTAGCATGCAGAGCATTATCACGATTTACGTTCCAAGCAATCTTTTGATACCAAGACAGTCTTCATCAACTCCATAAGCAGTGACTTATAGATTTCTTTGGGTATTTCTTTTCAATATATTTCAATTGTATAGATAACATTATGATTGATATTGGCCTATTCCATATCTTTTCCCAGTACTCACAGAAGTTTATACCCGTGGCTAGTGTTGGCGCACGTCATAAATACTCCGAGTCAACAACTATGGCATTAATAACTCAATACCTTGTATCTCTAGGTGTCCTTACAGAAGGAAAAGCCTATTTAACCATCTGACTTCTCCGAGCCATCACTCAGATTAATTCGGATGATTTATTCGCTGGGAGTGTTTTTTTTGTTTTCTCCTAATTACTTCTCGATGTCTGAAATGGAGCTGTTCATCAATCAAAATCATATTGGCTAATTCCCACGGTTTCTAGAGCCACGATTTTATCCTGCCTGCCGCACGCTTGACAATGCTAACAACTTCCCATTTCTCCCAATGACGGTCAATTTCTTTCTCTGGCCGCCTTTTAAGCGTAGTTTTTTGGTCCGAGAGCCTCTAAATTTATGGCATGAAGGAAAAATGCGATTTCTTTCTCCCGTTGCAAGTGCTTGAAGTTGTTATCCACGAACTATATACTTCATGAGCTAATAAGTTTCATGCTTCGAAATTATTCGCTATCAGAACATTCATGGAGCAAGTTCTTCGTGATAACAGTGTCAGTACTCAGATATTTTAAACCATTATATTTTACTTGAGGCTTGGGTATGGTAGAACTATTTAAGTATGCGTTAGAACACGTTAAAGTTTCCGACATTTATGAATAGGAATATTCTTGCAGCATATTCAAAGATTAATAAATGGAACTTGAAGCTTTTAGTTGAATCCTCTGAAAATTCGCCATATTTTTCTTCGTTTATAATTCTTCTTAGAAGTTACCTATCTCTTATTTTCGTGGAATGATTGATTCTTAGTATGAATCTAACAATACCATTTGGTTTTCCCATTTACTATTATCTGTAATGCGTAAGTACAAACAAAGAGTGAGATTGAATTGACGAAAATAGCTTCTCACCCAAACGTCGACGATAATAAAAAAGAACAATGGAAAACTGTAGCAAAATATTTTTTCTTTAAATTTAAGTTCTCTTTAAAATTAATTCTTAGAGGCGTAGAAAATTTAAATTATTCTTAAGGTGGTAACAACTCCTTACATTTTCCGTTGACTTTTTTGTCCCTTTATGTTTATTCTTCTTTCAAAGGAAAAACCTTTTCGGTACGTGCCGCCGTTACGAAGGCTGTCTTCTGAAATCATTTCTTCCGACGATCGACGATGCCAGCTTCCCGGGTTCATCAATAACTCTCATCTTATCCCCCATCCCCGCCACCGACCTCTCTAGCACTTTTGATTAATGGCAAAGCCAAAAAAATATACGCGGTCCCTATATAATGCCCTGTTTTGGTAATAACCTCTCAAAAAACAACCGATTAAAGAATGAACCGTGTTTTTAGTACAACTCTTTAATTTCTTGATCTTAATGAAAAGTTGAAGTGCATTCTGTGAAGCCATTTACTTGATAAATCTGAAAAGTTCTTGGCTTTTCGGAAATGACGAAAGGATTTCCTTTACGGAATAGCGTTTTATTTTGCAACAGTATATCTACGGAATTTTAAGTTTAATGATTCATATTTATTATAATTACTTGAGAATAATTACAATTATGTTAGAATTGTTACCGTATCCATTATTGTTATGAATTCTGATCATGGTATCTCCGATGGCAATGTGTTCAGTATTGGCTCTTTTTGTGTATCTTGTGACAGAAATCTGCGCTAAAGAATTTGCATTTCCAAGTCTTTCAAATCGGTAAATTATTTTACCATGCCGCGAGCATTTGGGACCCTGGTCATGAAGATTTATTCAAAAAATAATTTAAAATACAAAGGAAAGCAGCGCGCTTCATTAAAAACTGCTACGAGCGTACATATAGTGTCTGACAACTTTAAGAGGGATTAGGGTGGGAGCCCCCAGAGACTCGGAGGACACACGCCAGGCTTAGGCTGCTTGAGAAATTCAGAACTGATATTTTTCAGAGCGACATAGAGAATATTATCATGACTCCTCACTACATCTCTAGGTCTGACAGATGCGATAAAATAATAGAGACACACTGCCGGACAGATAGGTACAAAAACTCGTTCTTTCCGCGAACAATTGGCTACCACAATAAAACTTGAGCTCCACTAAATACACTCCTATAATACGTGTCACCATTTCATCCCTCAAAACTTACATCTTTACAGGGCTGGTGACCTAACTCCCCCTGCCACACGCCCATGTTGCGGCTCGCAGGGTATGATGTAGAATCAGATGTAGACTAAAACGAGCGCAGATTTGCAGGTGCAGTTTTTTGGCTCGATGAGATTTTTTCCCAATATAAGGCGGTCAAATGGTTCAGAGGGCCCAGTTTGAGTTAGTGAGTTTCATGGTGATGAAGGAGAGTTAGGTAATTGCCTTATTCGAGTGGCTAACGAGGCCTTTAGGCCGTTTTCGAACTTGGCAAATCTAGCATCTTGCCTTGAAACCTAGTACGCATCGAAAGCTATGACGTCATGGACAAGTCATCACCATGCGCTTGTTCACTAGCTGTCGAGGAAAGATACCAAGTCAACGAAAAAGGAGACTTGTTATGCTTGCTAGTTTTTAAGTTAGAACTCGGAGTGTGATAATATGGGCTTGTATGGAAAATAGAAGTGAAGAAACTTTCAAATGGATACTATTTTATCATTACTACGTATAATTGTGTGATATTATTTTTTTTGCGGAAAAATTGATGAATTCGCTATATTTAAAGGCTTTTCAAATGTGAATATACTGGTAAAAGATAGTTGTTTATGTGTGTTGTAGTAAGACCTAATAGTCCTGTGAATAATTCCATACATTGTAAATGTACCGTCCTTGTTTACTTCATTGAACCTACAAATTCTATCTTCCTTACTGTGGAAGGAAAAGAAATGAAATAATGATGAAAGAAATCATATGAAAGAATTATGGTCCGATGGAAAGTACTCTAAGGTAGCCATAATTTCATTGGCAAAATTATTTTTAGCTAACGAACATAATAATTGTTAATAACGTTAACATTGGAGAGGTTTTCACAGCATTCATCAAAGAAATGGGACAATAAATCTTTAGAGTAAATGTAATTTGTTTTCAGCTTAGTTATGTTAGTTGCAACGCGCGTATTTATCAGTCAACAGTCAGAGATCATAGGTAGTTAGTTCGGAGTGTAATGCATTAATATATTGTTACGTGTTTTTTCATACAGGCAAAAAATATTATGATGCCTTTTTTTGCATAAAGACGTTGATTGTGGTGAAATACAATGAGCGATATGTCGTCCACTTTCGCAGCCCCAAGTAATCGAAGCATATTAGTTAATCATATTATGGTATATGAGAATTATTTTATTCATAAGCAATAAGATTTAAAAAAATAATATTCTCTGTTACTTTTCCGTATAAGGTTGGGAAGCATTTTAAAGAAGTAATCCACTTCAATCACCCACAATAATTATGGACACGGATAGCTTTTCGTATGTTTTACGAAATGAAGGCCGCATGGTGTCTCCTCCACCGTAAAAGGGCTACGAAAGTGTCAAGTCAAGATTCTACCCGGTCGGTCTTGGGATCAAGTTAACTTGATATCAAGTTAACTAGGCGTTTGCCAAGTTCGAAAACGGCCTTACTTCGGGTAAAATGTGTGGTAACGTGGTCATATGACCGGTCACAGGAACCACTTGAAGTTTTAACTTTAAGCTTCAAATCCAACTCTAAGGGCCGGTTGGGATAATCAGAGCAACAGCTAAAATTTATGATATGATATTGAGAAAACATGAATGAAAGGCTCATTAAACTTACTTGACTCCATTGAGTGAGTCTGAGATGTGGATGTCTTGGTTGCTTACCCTCCGCTTGGATGGAAGGAATACTGCGTTGCGATGAAACTTGGGGAGCATATCATTGTGTGTTACCCATTATATCTTCAAAATTTTTTATCTCACTTCTTTTATGAATCTCGGGTATTATAAGCGTTAAAAAGAGATCATAATAGGCCTTATGGAAGTTAATCCTCTCCTCGAATACCTCAGTAATTCGAGAGACGGAGCTAAATTTATAGAATTATTCGTGTGGCTTAGCAGAAAATAACATCGGATCCACGCATTGTACGTCATTCCCTCGAGCGCCAAACAATTAAATAAATTTTTTTTTGGCATCTCACCTCGCATGACTTTGAATATTTTGGCCTGACATCTCGGTATCTCTTGCGGTGGGACCGTATGAATATTTTATTTCTCCGTCCGGAAATGAGATGAAACAGGGGAGAATAGTAACAGAGTGGAGGGAGCTTTAATGCTAAAGAGGAGAGAGCGGACTTAGGAAAAAAAAGAATACGCCTTCCTTTCAAGCCAGCTTTTGTGACGGAGACAGGATTTCCTTCCAAAAACGCGTACAGCATGTTATCCCCTATGCATTCACTTTCATTCATTCCCTCTCTGCTCTTTCCTTTCCTTTCTCCCCTCCCTACCTTCTCGCCCTTTCGGATTCGCGATCATTCTGTTTTCCCGGTCCCTTTCTTGCCCTCCAGTCTTGAATTTCTTTCCTCCTCGCCGCAACAAGAATAAAGGATGAAAAGAGGGAGCCAACGGATCCAATATTATCAGGCCGTGTATTTGGTTACGTATTTTTCTGAGCTATTTGCGGGATGTAAGAAACAGAAATGATGCGCAAATAATACATTTTGGGGGATATTCCTGTGATACCTTATTCTTTGGATAAAATTTATCCGGATTTGATACACCATTTGAAGTCTTCAGTCGGATTCCTTTCGGTTTGACTGTGACAGTGTTGAGTTCTTTTGCGTTTACTGAAGTTGCCTTCTTCCGAGATTGCCAATGGAAAACATTAACAAGCTAGAAGTGTATTATTAAGCGTCGTTGACGTGTATTAAGCACATTTAGCATGTTATTGTCTTTTTTCGAGTGTGAGAAAGGATTTTTTTGAGGGAGTGTATAATTTTCATCATTACGTCTTTCGCAAAATTAGTATAGTGGCTTTCATCAAGTTATCCTATGGCGTGAAAAATATTTTGTTTGGAGAAATGCTTTAGAATCTCTTTCGGTAGTTCATATCGAAAATTAGTCTCTTCATCCAGTTCTTCCAATTTGGGTTAGATAGTTCCACCCAAGTATATTTTCTACTCCCAATGCAAATAATTTGTGTTTTAGAATGGAGTTTATTATGGGACAGCCTAAGCAGTGTCACACCTTTTTTGGATGTGCTGAGCCAAAGAGATCAAGAGAAAAGCGGAAGAATCTAGAAAACTACCAAAGCGATATTGAGGGCAATGTTTTAAAACTCGTTAGCGCCAACTAATAATTACCTCAACCTATTCCTGAAGCATTATTAAGATGTGGGTTTTATATCATTTTTCTCTGCTGTAGAAGTTAATACGCAACTTAGCCCGAATAAATGTTTCTATATACTAGTTATAATTGGAATAATGTAACATCCAGACAAATGAAGAAAGACATTTTAGTGTTTATAATAAGCATTAGTTTGATTGGTTACTTTTGGTCATTGATATCGTAAAAATCGAGTGAAAACGGAGGCCTCATTAAAGACAGTTCGCTTCTCACTCCGTACTCATGATTTGTTGCATTGATTTGTAGAATTGAAATGATTTCTCCTCTCCCTGAAAAAGTCGTACCTGATTATTTGCCGTGTATTTCTATTTTTTTTTGGAGAGAAAGGCAAATTTTATTACACCTGATGAATTAATTAACCTAACATTCATTCAATATACGCATATCCAGATAACATTTAGGGGAGGGTTGCCAATATTGTACCACTTTTTACGTTTTATTTTATATAGCTCAAATAATAAGTTACACAGTGACTGATTCTATTTTATATTGTTCAGTGAGATGTAATGCATATAATTCGATAGTAAAATGTTAAAGTTCACACCGTTTAAAGCATAATATTTTTGAATTTATAAATATCTGCAAGTGGTACAAATTAGGAAACTGGTCTCCTAATTTGTACCAGTGGTTTCCTAAATTGGACCACACATATACTCTTATCAGTTATGTGGCCAAAGCTAAATAAATCCATTTCAGTTCAGATCAATGTTGTTAATAAAAGGATTTTAATGTACCTTGCTAGTCAGTACATCTATTTACAGACATTACAGAAAAACTTTTTCACTCCTTTACCCACCCCCGCGCATTTAGCACGAATCCATATTTTGCATTTCATACACCTTATCATCTCTTCCATTTTATCTTCCTCGCACAGTTCGCAAAACCACTCTACTGCAGCTCCATCCCTTGGTTTCTTTGTTGGTTTCACTGCAGTGTCACCAAAACATTTTCTTTTTACGGGTAATTTTGCAGGTTTTGCCTTCCCCTCCTTCGCTAATCTGAGTTTTTCCTTAGATGGACTACTCGTCAACTTACCTGTCCAGACCCTGTCCAGGTCTTGTCCTATTTCGGAATTTCCCCCTTCCTTTGTCAGCATTGGCAAGTGCTGCCGATGATGCTGCGTAATTAGGAAAATTATTAGTTTGCATGTGTGTGAGTTATGTATACTAGTCAGACTTAATCATTACCCAGAAGCTTTATAAAATAGAGTCCATTTTCTAGGCATGAATTTTTAGAAACAAATGGAATTATTATGTTAGCAATAATCAGCCTAGAGACGCCGGAAAGTGGCGGCCCCTTGCTGGAATAAAATTAGCAAATGATTTTATCTTCCTTGCTTTCTATTTATTAAAAATACAAATAGTCATATTTCTCAGAATTTGTTGTCCATTCATACATGTGTATTCAATGATGTAATTGTCTCACTGAACTTAATACCAAGTGGCTTTCTTTTAATTCAAGCTTTTTTAAAGCTTTGAGATTCTTTGATTATTCTACAGTGGGGTGAATAACTTTTCGTCTAGGGCTGAAAAGTTGGAACAAGCAGAATGAGTAATGGTGGGAACAGCCGTTTGATATCCGTGAATAAATATTTTTTCTTCCCGAAAGACCCTCGTTCATAAAGGAAGGACATTTTTTGCTCGTGCTTCGACCCATTTCCATGGCCTCATTATCACCTCGGCCGTGATAAATTGTCGCTGGGGAATCCAGAACGTTGAGGTCAATCGATTAATGAGTTATCAATGTCGCCTCTCCTCGGCCCGAGTCTCCGAGCGGGAGACTCCGCTTTTACGAACCATTCAACCCCTCCTTCCCCGCCCCATCCCTCGACGGCCCCCCCCTCTGTACCACCCCCAACTCCACGAAAATCCCGAGTAGTCCTTTTCTTCTTACTTTCCTACGTACTTGACTCCTCCGGTCTTTCAAACTCGGCACCGGCAGCTGACGCTCTTCCTGCACTCCTTCCTCCTCCCCCCCCCCGTTCCCCCGGAAATCCTCCGCCCTCGTCTGGTGGGCATTTGAAACAAGCTTTTCATCCTAAATACCTCCGTCCGATCCAAAAGAATTCCGCACCAGCTACTCCCTTTTTCCAACCGTGCGAATCCCACCGCTCTCCTCAGCTCCGTTTTGTCCCTTCAAACCCCCCCCCCCCCCCGACTCAACTCTCGACCCCTCCAAGTTGACCCATGTGATCTTCTCGCCAACCTCCCCAACTTATTACCCCCGCTTCATTCCACCCCCGGCACGAAACCGCCAATTTTGTCCACCACTCTCTCTCTCTCTCGCCTTCCCATCCCAACGTCCCTCCCCGCCCTTCCTCCCTGCTAACCCAAAATCTTCCCTATTCCGTCCGTTGACGTAACCTTTCCCCCCGCATCCCCGTAGAGTCGTTTTCTCTTGAAAGCGGGAGGGCGGGGTGTGTGGTGGGAGAAGCGGCTGGGTCGGCCGTGAAGGAGGTCGGACAGTGCGACAATCTCCCTTAATTGGCCCGTCCCGGTGACGAGGGAATTTGGCGATGTGAGGAGCTCGTTGGCCAGTTGAGAGATTTTGGGGCAGAGATAAGGGCAGATAAAGTTTTACATTTATTTCAGGGCATGGAGACTGCCAGTGGGAGATGCGCGAATTGTAGTATTTGTACAGGAAAAGTCGACAGGCGCCCAAAAAACCGAAACACTTACGTCTGAAATATTTTCTTGTCCGTCCTGATCTATCTTAATTGAGAAAATGTTTGCACTTCTCCAAATGGTAATGACAGAATCTTGTTCTTTATCCTTGTAAAATTGAATATAGCTTAAAAAGCATAGTTCGCTATAGTAATATGGGCCATTACTGAAATAGTTTTACTTTTCAAGACGTTTTCTTCGATGGTAGATAATGGTTAGGGATGATAGACGCTTTAAATGAACTTTCCAAACAATTGTGAATTCATCATAGCCCGTGGTTGCAAAAGGCACAATATACCATGTACAGTTGCTGATATTGATATCAGAAGGCTTATTATGTGTGGCGGATAGGTAAATATATCACCTGTCAAATCAAGTCGCAAGTAACTGAATATTACGAATCGCTTTGTGTAAATAAAACAAGAAGCACAGTACATGCCACGATGCATCTTGCCTCAGGATGTTACTTGTTGCAAAATGTCGCATATTGCCCATCAAAATCGAATGGTGTATTGTAATATTATATCACTCAACGCTATTAATTTGTTGTTGCTTGGTGACGCATTTTGCTTAATGCTACAATACTATGTGATGTATTCCGCACAACTCAGTAGCTCAGTTTCAACTTGCGTAATATTTTCTGTGATTCAAGACGTGATTCGACATGTGAGTTACTATATTATACGCCGTATCTTTAAATAATCCACATACGTTCATTCTCATGAGGTAGGCCGGAGAACCGAGTAAGAACTCATGCAGAGAGAATCTCGTTAGTGTTACTGACCATTTGCATTAACTGGGATCGGACTTGATTTCAAACCGTCGATTAAAGAGTGAACTTAATATTTTATGTAAATTCGAAACCAATATCTTTTCTGGTAACGTTATTGAAATTCACTAAGTCCAACATACTACTGTAGATCGCATTGTTAGAATGCAATTAGTGTAATAGATTGCGGAACTGTCAAGTTTAAAATTTCTTCTTTCCCGCAATTGATGAGCGAAGTAATTGCACCCAATGAGTCTTTGAAGTAACTAAGTCGACTGTTAGTGTGGCTGATTATTTGATTTACTCCCGCATGCTCGTTTCTTCTGGAAGGTAGTACTAACAGCGCGTTTCGCAAGATTTGGGCATGGCTTTTGTATCTCGTTGATGTAGTTGCAGTATACGATGAAGAGTTATCGAGGTTCCAGCCGGGTTATGGTGTTCTTCTTCACTTCTTTGCTTCTTCATTCACCCTGAAGACAATGGCAGACTACGTCATCGAAACGTCGGTGCAGTCCAACAACATAAACCGGGTGGAAACCCAAGAACTCTTCATCATGAGCATCTGCCGGGAAAAAATTAGGTGCAACATTATTTGCAGTATACATCAATACCAATAAGTAATTTCTTTATCATTGATGGCATACCATGGGGAAAACATATTAGGTAAATATGCGGTCAAGCATACAGGAAGCTAGGCTTTATCAAGAGAGTACTCGGAAATTGTGATGAGAACGTGAAAGAACGCGAAGAGGAGCTAGGTTTGTGAAACGATGCTACGATAAGTTGGCTAGTGTGTCTGGACTGTTAGAAGAATTAGGATGGGAATCGCTATCACAGCGTAGATTAAATTATAGACTTAACCTCCTAAAAAATTTTAAGGAAAATCATTTCTCTGACGACGTAAAAAACATAATATTAACCCCCTCGTACTACGTCAGATTAGATAGCGCCAATAAAATTAGAGAGCTAGATTGTAGAACCGATAGGTATAAAATGTCATTTTTTCCGCATACCATTCGGGACCATAACAGCAGTGATCGTCGTCATGAATAGTTCGAATAGTGACAATAGGCAGACAGTAAATCTTTCTCATTATATTCTCTACTCTCTTATTTATGCATGATGTAAATATTGATGTTCTTATTTATGCATGATATTTTGAATCTGTAGTAGTAGTCTTTGCATCCCTTGCATGTTGGAACGATTGAAGATAGAATGTTTCTTGGGTATTAGATTATTAATTGGCGCTTTGCATGTGTGGTACGCGGGTTTCAATGTAATTTCGGTGTTCTACCATATCATTCATGCATGCCTGATGTGGAAGCACCCCCTGCCACACACCCTTTGGGTGGCTTGCAGGGTATGACGTAGATGTAGATACCTATAGTTCAGTACACTTTGGTGAAAGTTACTGGTATAGAAGAGGGCATACTGGTATCATTCACCCTATGCCATACAGCCTTGAGGTGGCTTGCAGGGTAAGATTTGTTGATGTATCGCAATGACAGATCTTTTAGTATGTCGCTTTTTGCAGTCGATATATTAAGTATCCCAAAGCCCTATATCCCTCCTCGAGTGGATATTTTGACCGATAAAAATGATGTGGGAGTGTAGGATTTTAGATTTAGAACTTCCGGAGGAGCGGGAGGGTTTCCGAGAGCGCTGAATGGAGAGGTCGGAGGAATCTGCGGGGACGTGAATTTGGAAGCCATCACGGCGAAGTAGGAGCTCATGGAGGAGATGTGTAAAATGAATGGAGTTTGGAGGAAAGGAGAGGAAATCCTTGGGCAGTGATGAATCCACAACGGGCTGACTCGTTGCGATGTTGTTACACTTCTCTCCCGGTAGCATTTGTTTTTCCATTAGATGACGATTGGATCCTCGACCACTTCTCTTAGATTGATGAGGCTGCTGTGCTTTCATGTAATTGGTCTCCTCGCGCAGCCAAATTCTCTGAATGCTCCAGCAAAGAACGAGGCATTAGCACAAAGTGTGGTTTGCTAACAGAGCAATAACACCATTACCAGAGGCAGGAAGGTAGCCAATTTTGCTTATGAGAAAATTTGCTTGCTAATGCGCTTTTCGTTTCCGATAATGACGTTGATATATTGTATATAAGCCAATAAACTCGTACTTGAAAGTTTATATTTCTTTAAATATTTACTAACGAAATAAATACCGTTTTCTTGACTCTTTTTGAACTTTTTTTTAGATAAAAAGAAATCATCTCACAATATTTTGCCACTCAGGGTATCTAAATTTGTTTTTACCCTATCAATGGACGTTTAAGACTAAAATTGCTATCGTTTAACGTCATATTAATTTGAAATACAAGATCTGTTTGTCTGAATTTACCGCTACCATTGATTTCTTTAATAAATTGAATTTGTTCATCTTGTAAAATATGAGCTATTTCATTGAATTCTTTATTGTATTGGAGAGTAAAAATCTGGTAATCCTCTCAGTGAAGGAATTATGCTTATTATCAAATTCAAGCACTAGGAATTGGTTAAGAAGACTTTTCCCTTGACTTTCATACAGAGAGGTACTTTCAGGAGTAAAAATGAAGTGGATTTGAAAGGAGTAAGTCACATCTATTATCTAGAGCGTATGTTTAGCATCAGCAAAAGTTTGCGCGGGTGGTCTTAGTGGGCTCAGTAACAACACCTTTGAGTAACGAGAAAAACTCATCGAATAATGACGGGTCTTTTCGGGATGCTGATGTAAACTGTATTTATTTTTAAAACACATATTATTATAATGTGCATTCTCAGAATCATAGTTCTAACCTCGTTAACGGACAAATGGCTGTAGTATTTATTCCAGAAATTAATCTCATCGGAAACAATGGAATCTCATTGGTTATGCCGCAATTACCTCTTTGTGTGACCGGTATTACGGGATAAGCGAATGGAAAAATTCATAGTTTAGAACTTTTTGCTTTCTAAAAGATTTTTAAAGTAATAGAATTTGAAATCTACAATGAATTTAATTGATTCGTCAGAAGAGGTCTGCCAAATGCAAATCCAATGATAAAATTGTCAAATAAAAAAAAACACTTTCTAGGAAAAAAGTAATTGTCGATTGACTATTTAATTAAATATTGAAAAAATTATTATCGTCACGATTCGGAAGTGTTAGAAGTATCTTTGGACACAATTGTTCGAGTTTTTGAGGGATACAATATAAAGATTAGAAGAGAGAAATTCAACATCCAATTGCATAGAAGGGAGGTGACAAAGGCTAACATTACAAGGAACGGTGATTGAGCTAAAATGAAAAATTGGAAAATATTGTTCGGAGAATAAATCCAAGCCAAGAGAGCGTCCATGAATATTAATATATGTGTTGTTTACCCTGGAAAGTTTGATAACCATAAAGAAAGGAGGGTTTATTTACGTCATATAGAATGTTGCGTTATATTGCTCAAAGGCATGAAACATTGGAGACTAGAACAGAAAAGAATTGAGTTTTTAAAACTTGGGTGCTGTTGAAATAAATGAATGGGTAGGTTCAGAAACAAGGAAGTGTTCAAAAGAAAAGGGGAAAAATGCATGCTGTTTCTTCTATTTCTTCTCTTCCAGAGCACTGTCAGGAGTATAATATCTAGATGTTTAGGATGAACTTAGAAAGAGGAGAGTTTAGTTAGGAATGCAATTAAAAGAGTAGTCTTGAATAGTAAATCTGACCTATAAAGCATGGGCCACTTAGAACGCGATGTTAAACAAATTCCTCCTGGGATAAGAATAAAATGCTCTACAAGGAATAAAAAGAATTTGCGAGGAAAAGAGTATGATGAAGGGATACAGTGAAATAATCTTAGAATCAAGTGACTTAAGTTGATGCTTGATGGTACATACTGATAGTTTGTTTTTATCTCCATAGCTCGATTGATGGGGAAGAAACTGTTGAAAGATTGAATGGCTTTGTTGTTGACTAAAAACTGACCGAGTATTAATTTTGAGCTCCACGGTGCAGCTGAGCAACTGCAATTTTAGACATAAATATCAGAAGTGCTACTTACCTTTCCGAAAGTGCACTAATACAGATTTTTTCCTGGAGTTGGTATCACCGGTGGTTTCGGCCTCTTGCAAGGCAATGCTTTTTGCCGCTGCCAGATGGACCTCTAGCGAATACTCGTCCTCCTTACCAACTTGATAAATATCTTGGGAAGTTGTACTGCCTAGGTCAAAGATATTGCCACCCGATTACGTTTATCTTTCAGAAAGTTTGCGCGACGAGCGGCAGAAACCGAACCGAGGCATTCTTTAGGGACAGGACTATGCTATGCGGTTTCAAGTCCCGCGAGGAAGTCCTCCAGAGGAGTTCCAGAAAGAGAGATAGAACTGTGCAGCGGGAATGGAGTTGTGAATAGTTTGAAAATGCAGATTCCTTAATGGCTCAAGAGATGGTGGGGGGATAAAAAAGGAAGTACTACGTGCGTGTGCTCTCCCTCTCTTCCGGGGAAGTAGATTATGAATGGTTTTTAATGGTTTCGGAGGATGAGTGCGGAGGAAAATTTCGGATGGGAATGCGGGACGCTCTTTCGAGGGAAGCACTTTCGGGAGGAATGGGGGAGGGGGGGTGTGATTCTCGCGGAGAGTAAAGAAAGTCTGGATGGGGAAGGAGGAGGAAAAGGCATGACGGCGGCGAAGGTTTTGGTGTGGGGGTCGGTGAAGTGGAGGCTTTTTGGTGGAAAAAGGTGATAAAAATGACCAAAATGATGAGTTTGAAGCTGTTCTAATATGAATGAGAATGCGGGATACTTGGAGCGGTTGAGGTACCGGGCACTCCTCGTGGTTTTTTCCGCGAATTAAATAACTAATAGGCTTTCCGGTTGGAGGAAAAAAATGAATCGGTGGGGAAGGTATTAGTGACGCCGTGTGGAAAAAGATGGCAGGTGGGAGGAATCTAATGGAGAGAGTACGATATTTTGTGGGAAGCAGGATATTTTTTGAAAGAAACTGTAACGTACTTCAGAGCGTCCGAGGTGGGCGTAATGTGGATGAAGCCTGGAGAGCATTACCCAGCCCTCTTAAGTGTCGGAGGCGAAAAATTGGGATTTTATCCATTTTAATGTAGCTTACAACGTTTTAATATGAGAGTGTTTTTGTGTAAGTTTAAACATCGGTTCCATCTTAAAAAATGTCTTTGCCATAAACATCAAATAAAGATTAAGGTATTTGAGTTATGCTGAATGATATTTGCTACATGTTTAATCCATATATTGGATAGTAAATGTGTAATTCAAAACTCATGTAGGCGTGCTGTAATGAAACAGTAAAGTTGTTAATTGTATGCTTGTCGTGCTGTTTGATAATGTTCTGCCTTTATTAGGTGTATTATTATGGGATAAATAAGTACTTATAAAAACAAAAGCACCCTTGGGACATACGTTCTTAAGTTATTTCATAATTAAAAATTAGATTTTTGGAATCAATGATATTTTAGTGCCCTCATCCTCTACTGTTTTGCGTTTATAATGTTTTAAAAAAAATGGGAAATACTATGAAAATACGTCAGAATCATTTGAGCATCAGAAACACCTAAATTAGGGTTGGGCATCTGTACATCAAGGTCTAAACAGTGTACCAGAGCTAGGTAAAAGTAGCTGAGAAGTCGATATTTCAGGCAAATTTTTATTTCAAAGTATGAAAGTATTATTTAGAATTTGCTTTTCTTCCGGCGAATGACAGAAATCAATTCTTTTTGGGCCTCCGTACGGGCGAGGTATTCTCATATGCTTGGTAGGCAGACACGAAGATCAAACACCTAACCCGGAAAATATTTTCTTTGAAGGTCGAGAAAATTGTATGTGTACCCATATCCGTGAAAAGAGGGGTGAGACGAGGTTGTCCCCTTTCATCTTACCTCTTCAACCTCTTCATAGAAGAAGCAATAGAAAGAACAAATTAAAGAGTAATGGCATAAAAGTAAGTGGCGACCTCATCCATAATATCCGGTTTGCCGACGACATAGTTGTTCTTGCAGACTCAGAAAGGATATGAATCACGCACCTGGGAAATTACTGAATAAATTAAAATCATATATTAACACTAATAAGACGAAAATTTTGGTGGTAGACAAGTTAAACAATAATATAAAAGCTGAAATTAAGTTAGGAAACTCAACCATTGACCGAGTAAAAGAGTTATGCAACTTAGGAAGTCAAATAACAAATGAAAATACAAGTTTAACAGATGTTATGAGAAGGATCACCCTGGCCAAGCAAGGTTTCCAAAGGAAGCGTAACCTCTTGGTAAACAACCACCTCTCAATTGATACGAGGGAGAGATTTCCAAAGACGTTTGAGTCGAGTATACTCGCCTATGGTTGTGAAACGTGGACATTAAATAGGCAAGAAAAGTTTAGAAGAAAAAGACTTAGAAGAAAATGTTTTCAAAGAAATGAACCAGAAAGACTTTGTGAGACTAATAGAGACGTAAAGAGGTTTTATCTGGATAAATAAATATTGAATAAGCAAGAAGGTCATTAATTATCAATCTTGATGCATAAATAACACTCGCAATATAATTAACGGAGCTGAGAAGGGTAAAAATAGCGACTGAACGGATAAAGTTGGAATTGTCGCGAGGGAATTAGAGGGATTGATTATGAGTCGGTTTGACACATTAGGAGGCATAAATCTGGCTGTGGGCTTGAATGCCTCTCCTTGGGGACTGTTCACTTTCTAATGGCAGACAACTTAAAAAATTGTAGAGAAATTCCACCTAATTCCATATAGGTTTGAAGCCACATCATAGTGTTTTGTTAGACATAGTTTAGTTTTCTGTTTGTAATTTAAGTTTTTTTAATATGAAACCAGAAGTTTTCGTCTGTAATCTTCGTTATTTTCAGTGAAATGCATGTTATAAGATAAGGGGTAAAATCTTTTTGAAGATTATGGAAAATATCATTCCCACGATTAACATTCGCGTCTGTTGGCCTAAAATAATGATCGACTAATTAGTTCACTTTCTAAATAAGTCTGGTTTTCGATAAGGTGCTAAGTCTGTCACATTATTGCGTGATATGAACACTCTTTGTGCGCATGTATTAGCTTTTTAGCTCAATTTACTAAGTGTTTCGGATGGCAATTTTTCAAATTGTGATGGCCTCAGTGGATTCAAAATATCGCATTTCGGAAGTACTAGTATTGAAGTGGGTCCTCTTCTCCGTCTATGCCCACGTTCATTTTATCCACTTACTCCGAGAAGACAACCCACAGTTGGAAAGACATAATGTTGCGTCATTTTTGAGTGGTTGAGTTCTCATTGTTATGGGTTAAACGACAACCCTCTTCATCCTCTTACTCCTTTCTCCTATCCTGTAAATACGTATTTACAGGAGTGGTTGGTGTAGAATTGAGTTAGTGGTCTGAGTCATGCACCCACGGCTAATCGGATTTGGCACTCTTTCTTTCGAAATTTAGTCAACCTACGGTGGAATTTCTTAAATATGATACATAAATACATGTTAGACCGTAAATTAATCACTCAGAGCTCGTGAGTCTATAGTAAATTGTAAAAAATGCAATTTTATTATCTGAGGATGTTCCAACTTCTTTTTTTAGTGAGGTGTTAATGTGCAGTTCAATCATTGGCATTTCCCACTCTAATACCAAGTTCGTCTCCCCTCCGATATTTTTATCTGTGTTCACTTTTGCAACCTCCTCTGAATTTTGCCCGAAATCCTTTTCTTCCTTATTAATCTGAAAATCCTCCAAACTGCGCTCATGTTCTTGCCGTAGGGGCCTCGTTTCTGATCCACGAAACGCGCTGCTCCATGTTTGGTGGCTACGCATCGCTTGATAAGAGGTCTCTGGTGACAGCAGCCGATGGTGGATGTTGCAGGACCCATTCTCATGCTCATATTCCTTCCCTTTCTCCCTCTCTATCTCATTTCGGCCGTCATCACTCGCGTCCCACCCTCAACCGACATTTACCCGCCTGCTCCTTTCATCCTCCATTCTCGTCGCCCACATCATTTACCTGCGTCTTTCCTTTGCCCTCTTAATCTGACTTAACCCACCTTTACATGGATAGGGAGTGGTTTTCCGCGCTGGCGGATGGGAAGCGGGGGAGAGAGAGGTCTGTGAAACTCATACAACCCACCCTTCCCAACTTTGCCTCCCTAAATCAGTCGTCCAGATGACGGAAACAGTTTGGACAGAGACTTACGCCGCTGTGCACCGAGGCGAGGGAGTCTCCCGATCCCCCCCTTCCTCCGTCCACATCCCTCCGACATTGCCTCTGCTTTGACCCCCGGTTTTTCCACGCTCCCTTCACACAGTTTTCCTTCCCCCGTTCCTTCCACCTCCTCTTTATTTCCCTCTTCCATTCTCCTCTTCCCCTCTAGTTTCTTTATCTCTTGATCCCCCAATGCCAGGGCGTTTTCCCCATCTCCGCACATCGCATCCTCTCTCCGCACCGCACTTTCCGAACGGCTTTCCGGCCTTTTCCGTGTGTTCGGCGTCCTTTGTAAGACCACCTCTTTCGACCTGGATTAGTCGTCCTTCCATCCGATTCGCGTGGACATTCATTCTCCTGTATCACTCTCGGGCTCCCTGAGCCCTCTCCTGGAGTCTTCTCTCCTCCTCCTGGAGATGTCGCTCTATTCCAAAAAAATGGAATCGTCACATATACGTACTCCCTTTTACTTTTTTCTTAACTAATCATCCACCTCATTCGTCCAACTTATTTGTAGTTTCCGCGGAATGTGAACGCCTCGTGCCTTGAATTGAGGTTACGGAAATATTTGCTGTCCCAAAGCCTAATAACGAAGCTTTTAGGATATCTTTTTTTTATTGCGCCTCCAATATGTTTAACCGCCTACAACCGCGTATGTCTTCTTCAAAGTCGGTCAAATATTGCATTTTTCTGTTAAAATATTGAAGATTATTTCTAACTCGAAGAGCAGTTTCTGTAACTTAAAGTATATATTTGGGTAATTAACATTAATATTGTTACACCAAATATTATGCATACGCTTGTTCTCCATCCTGTTATCCGGCCTCTGATTGTATGGACACACATTGAAATACATTGTTATATATTATATTTGCTGCAAACTGTATTGTTATATATTCTATATTGTGGCTTCGCACCAGCCAGTTATGTGTTTAATATGAATGGTGGTAACCCCAACACAGGTTTTTCCTCGGGGGTCTCTATGTTCCACTAATTGGTCGTGAACATTTGTATGAATATTTTTTCTATGTAAAAGTGGTAGAGTAAAATATATGAATAAAAATTATTGAATGAATATCAAGCTCAGGGATGTTTGTCAGGTTTCTTGTGCATTGAGAGGTGAGACACCGTGTTTACTTCCCCTAATTAAAATTTTATGCAAATATTACAATGATACTTTCCGCTGGAGCTATTCAAGGTCTGTTGCCATGTATTTATGTATAAAATGAAATATTTTGTGTTTAATCGTTAATGTAATATTGCAGTTAGTGTGACATATTTCAAATGGTCTTCTACTATTTCGTGATGTATAGTGATTAGCAACACAAAAGCTCCAGCTGTCATTGGGATGCTATATATTTTTGCAAAGGGTTTTAATATATTGGCCTTTACGTTCTGAGCGTGTCCCTTCGGCACAAAAATTGTGCCCCTAGAGTGCCGAGCGTGTTCGATTGGCTCATTGAATGGGCATATTAATAGCCCTGTACATTTTTAAAAACCCCGGCCAGCAAGGCTTGCGGCTACGGAAAAACCCAGTAAGATAAAGGTTAACACTGACTTCCTACTTTCACGGCTGGTCAATGATTGATAGTGGTAGATTTTTTCGCCATTCTTTAATTCTAATCTATTTTAGGAGAAGAGATGATTACGCACTTAGTGATTCTGTAGTACGGATATTGGCCAATTTGTTTTTTTAGTCAAACAGTTTTTTGGTACGCCAAATACTGAGAGTATATAGCTACGTTAAAACAGTTTAAATTTCTGTCGATTATTAGGTATTTGTTGATTTTTATCTTATAAATTTACAATCCTTTATTTATTGGTCATGTGCAGTTTATTGCACCGTGGGGTCATTCATTCGCGTGGCTATTTAAATACTCTCATTTCCGGTCTAAGTATTCAAAATTAGTTACTACTCACACATGAGCGTGTTAGGCCTGCAGGTCTTAATAGCCGTATACCAGGAAAAAATATATCATCTACGATAGCCGGCCATAAATATCCACGGCGGCAGTAGTGAGTTTTACTCCAGTATAATTGCTTTCCGTGCCTTGAACATGCGAAGAATGCAGCGGGGAATTTTATAGGATAAGGCGGTCCGGCAACCAGGATTCGTGATTTTACCGACTCGTGTGAATGGGAATTATCGATTTTCGGCTTCATTACCATTTTGCATCGCCTTAAACCTCCGAGGGAAGGGATTTTTTTCTCTCCCTCGCTCTTGTGACTCCTCCACGGCGAATATGGCTTGGATATCGTCTTCGCGTGCGCGAAATCTATTTCGCTTAGACATGTTAGCGAGATGCTCCCTTATTTAAAAAAGGGCGGCCGGGCAGTAAAACTGCTTCCTCTCTTGGGCCTTTCGTCTCGCGTGCACTCCATTCAATATGGCGTTGGAAGAATTTATTTTATGGCTCCTCATCCGAGCCCTTCTCTCGAATTTTATTTTCCTTTCCTTTCCACAGCTCATTTTTTGACGGTTTGGGGCCCTAAATATACCGCTTAGGCTTTTATTAAGTGCCAGTAGTAGTAGCTTCATTGCTGCCTGCCAATTTACGTAAGTGGCCTTTGAGCTGATGTGTTCATAATCAATTAATGCAAGAGGGGAGGGAAATAATTGCTTCGAAAAAATAGTCTATCATGATCATGTGGGGATCAAATAATTATAACGTCAGCCCCGGTGGCAGGCGGGGTAAAGTCCTCGCCTGCTAACCCGAGGGTCGCGGGTTCGAGTCCCGCCTGTGTAGATAATTCACTGCCCAGGACATGGGTGTTAGTGGTCGTCATATATTAAAACACTTATAGTTGGGGAAAACCTGTATGTGTTAAAGAAATTATTATTATTATTATTTCATTCACCACGGATTCAGAGAATATATTTATAGGACAAAATATAAAACTATTGTCTCAATATATTTTTAAAAATTGCTGTGGTATGAATAACCACCATAGGTATTCATTTTATCACAAGTCTTGAATTAAATCGTAATTAATTAGTTCGTGTGATAGTTTCAGATTTTATGAAGTGAATATCAAATATTATATAGGTAATTCTATCGATTCTAAAGTGCCCTGCGTAAACCTTTTCCGGTAGAATTGTTTGCGTAATTCAATTGTGATTACTGGAAATATTGAATATCTTTCTTCAAGAGACACAATATCCTCCTCATCTCGTCAATCTCACTTGTATTTTATGATTCGTCATTTGATCAAATATAATTCACGCATAATTGTCAGTGCAAAATATTTTCAAAATATAAACGAATTCGTTCTTCTCTTTGCGATGACATGAACCGGCACTTTAACTCTAGCTAACTGTATATAGAATCAATATCAATTATATGGATTTCGTAGCCAATATACATACGATTGTGCTAGCATGCTCGGTAAATTAGATGCAAGAAGTGGATACACTTCATGAAGAAAATACATCTGCTCATTGTTTCTGATTCTAAATGAGTGAATCTGACTTCACTAACTGTAGTTTTCTATGAATCTTCTGCTTTCTCACCGAGTATTTATTCAATTCCATGAATGGAGTTAAATTGGTGTCCTCTGGGATTTTTTGGCGCAAGGAACAAATGTCGTAGCAGAGTCAATATTTGTCGGAGTATTTCCGTCTCAGGCCTGTATTTGCTCGCGCCGTTTTCCTTGAACGTCGTTCGGGCGATATCGAAAATGAGCGAGTGAATCGGTTGAGTTTCTCTGGATTCAGAGAAATAATGAATGCTCAAGTGTACTCTCGGTTGCACCGCAAGTGAGGGAGTGATTCGTCAAGGCCATGTCGCATTTTTTCGTTATCTGTTAACATTAATGGTCGGGGGATATACGGGAACGGATGCTGAAGTGGGCGAGTGGGAAGGGATAGGGAAGGGAAAAGTCATCCCGCGTCTAGCAAATTTCCATTTCAAAGAAAACTCTCGCTCTGGAATGTCGAGAAATCTAAGGCTCAAATTGTGGGAAGGGAAAGAAAGAAAAAAAGAAATTACGACCTGGAAAGTTCTCGAGAACGACACGCTCTACAGACATAAGTGTTCCCATTATTCTCACGTGCGTAAATATGCAATGTGTTCACAAATTGGGGGAAAGTGAAACGATTTCGTATTTTTAGTGGTCAAAATCAGTATTCGAATGCCAAAGTGGGTCCATTGCACTCTGGTGGTGCAATCTATAGCTCCAACATTCTTGGTTTCATTACCTCTAAGTGAGCTGTTGGTATTTTTGGGCCTTATGCACTTCTGTGATATGCGATATTTACTCAAGTAGGCAAAAGCCTATTATGCCATGATCTCGCGATAAAAATTTTTGTTAACTTTCCACAGAATTATATTCACCGACCATGCTCATGTCGAAACCTTAGTCGGTGAAAACAATTCTGTGGAAAGTGAACAAAGACTTTTATTATGATACCATGGTATCTGTACTTTATTTCCACAAAATATCGCCTGGTACGCTAAAATTAATAAAAGCCTATCAATCAAGTGGGAAAAAGCCTTCGGACTTTAAAAAGAATGCAAGAGTTCCTTCCCCCAAAATGGAAGGAATAGTGAGATGTGAAGACTTGGAATGATTAGCCTTAAATCATTTATTCAAATATTTCATTCATCATTTCATTGATTCATCAAATATTTGGATCGGATCGTCCAGAGGATAAGGGAACAGAAGATAAAAGAATTCCTGGATGAGGACCAATTCAGTTCAAGGAAAGAATAGATAAGCTATTTTATCCCTGATATATATCATAGGTAAAAGGATTCCAATGGACCAGAGGACCATTTCTCTTCCAGTTATTTTTTGACAATGTGTATTGGAGCAAAATACTGACTTTATGAGCATTAGAAAGTTATTAAATGACATAAAACTATTATTCTAGCTGTGCGAGAAACAGCAGGCAGTAATCTAATGTAGCGAAAATACTGAGGAAGCAGAAGTGAGGAAAGTAGCACGGAAAGGTTGTGCGATGCCGTAGATATCTTCATGAAATATACTTTGAGATAGACGCTACTCACACTCGGAGAAAATTGAAGAAACAGGAATACAGGTGCTTGGAGAAAGTATCATAATGCTATGCTGATGACAAATTATTACTTATTATGGAGATCTGACGAGAATGCTGACACGTTTGAACGATATTCTGAATTAATAAAACTTGAGAACTAATATAAAAACAAACCCAATTTATGGATTGTGAAAGAAATAAAGAACACAGAACCGTCGATATACTTGTGTGGCCAAATGTTGTGCTACCGAAAGTTTTTGCTGTCTGGAGAGGAGTATTACCAGTAATGTAAGAAGCAAATATGATATTGTGAGCAGAATAGCCCAAGTAAAGAGGATGAGTCTGCTGACAGTTGCTAACTCAAGTTTGGTAGGAGAGAAACACTTTATTAAATTTATTTTTAGAACGCTCTTGTATGGATGTGAATCCTAGACAATAACAGAAGCTCAGGAGACTGGAAGCCATGAGAATGTGGTGTTACCGTTGAACGATGAAGATCAAGTGTTCGTAGATAGTTACAAGCGGAGAAGTCCTGCGTAGAGTTAAGAGAGAAGACAAATATAATAAAAATTCTACTAAGTAGGAGAGACAAACTTATTGAGTACATTTTGCGACGCAAACAGCATTATGAAAACAATGTTGGAAGAAAGAAATTATGGGAAAAAATTAAGAGGGAGTTCCAGAAAGGAGTAAGCCAAGCCATTCATGAAAGGAGTCACAGAAAATATTAATGTAGGAATAAAGTGGTTGGCAGTGGTATGAGCTCAGTGAAGGACAGTTGCAAGCCAATACTTGGCATGATGACTACTAATGATAATGATTTCAGAGAAAACGGTAATAGTCTTCACACTTGTGCCGAGAGAAGAATTGCTTGGAATTTGAGCAAAAGCGAACAGAGTGAAACCGGACATAATAAATGAAGATGGGAACAATATCATGTTTGGATCAAACTCTAATGCGCTGTGGATAAACGAAGTACTGAGTGAACGCCACTATGCATAAATGTTGAGGGGAAATGGTTACTGTATTGTGGAGAATTTTAGGGGTATATTTTAAAATATAAGTATGCATATGCATTTTTCTTTCATTCCCGTATAGTTATTTGCACACATGTTGAAGAAAACTCATGGAAATATACCAAACAACCAATTTAAATTTAATTACAATCAAGGGTTCTCTGAAATGTAGATAAGCAATGGCCCTGAGTGATGGGTGCGAAAATGTAGCCGAAGATAAAGTGGACTGATTCGGGGTTTCAATCAAACACCATATTTCCTTAGTAAATTGGTTGCATCACCTCTGTTACGAACTAGGCGTGGGCCCTTCGACGGTTATCTGCGTTGAATTTTTTTTTAATCCTTCATCCATCTATCTCTGTTACTATCACTGTTTTCTCTCAGTTTCATGCTGTTTCAATTCTACCCATTTTTATGCTACGCGGAGTGAGTTTATGCTAAGGCTTGTGGCCAAATGTGATCAGACGGAAGGCCCTGATATCAAGTTTGTGATAAGTCGGTAATTGTAAAAGACTATTATAATACTATACCATCCAATTTTTGAGGCTGTTATTGACTTAACCTCTTATATTAATTTGAGATGGTTAAATTTACGACTTTCACATGTACATCTATTAGAGGGTACTTTCTATCAAAACACTGATCACACCACAGTACTTTACTTCGAGTAAAATAAAATAAAATTGTGTTGCATAAAGCACGATTTTTACCATAGGCACTGATTTACCTGTGTTCTTATTTAATAGGTTCAAGACCTTGGTCTTAATAGTCAAATATCGTAATTGACACCAAGCGAGAGTTGAATCCGAGTATTTAGACTTGCCAAGTCGGAGCATTTCCCCTTAGACCACCACCATGCGTTTAAAATTAAAAATGCTTACAAAATTTGCCTGCAAAAAGTGTTTACAAATATAGTTAATTAATCGATTAATTTATAAATTTTTAATATGCATCTCAAATAGCATTTGAAAGCACTCAGGTACAGGAGATTATCGCAGAAAAATATTTTTATCCGTTCAAAAGTCACCTCTGATTATCAATATACGTTAAAAGTGTATAAAATAAATAAAAAGGTTTGTATGATTTAATGATAAGCGTTTCGTACTTAATGAATATACCTACGTAAAAAGTGTTTAAACTTAGAAAAAATTTTTGCATGATTCAATGATAAACGTTTCGTGCTAAATAAATATACGTTAAAAGTGTATCAAATAAGTAAAAAGGTTTGTATGATTAAATGATGAACGTTTCGTACTTGTTAATGCACATGTGCTCGCACTCTGAATAGCATTTGAAAATTATGTTTGTAGATGTGTTAAAAAAAATTTGCTCCGTATATCCGTGCAACAGCAATCCCCGCGCCTTTAGTTCTCTTTCGTCATGTCCCCTCCCTCTACTGTTCTCCCTCCTCCTCATCCTTCCCCCACTGTTCCTCCCTCCCCCCCCTCCTCACAGCCTTCCCGCCCCCACCCCACTCGCGCAACTAATCCGTCTTCTTCCCTGAACTTACTTCCATGGCATTGACTAATGGAACGAGTGCCTCCTTCTCGAATCTACACACACACACACATACAACCACCCAACACACGCGCCCCTTTTCTTACGCAACATCCCCTCTTCCTCTCTGCCCTCCCCACCTCCCCACACCCTCCCGGCCCCGCACTTCAGAGCTTCCGCTTTGCTTCCTCCCTCTTCTCTCTCTTTTCCCTTTTTCTTATTTTTTTTCTCCCTCTCCTCTCTCCTCCTCTTTCGCTTCACCTCCTCCGCGTCTCACTAAACTTTTCGCCCACCCTCCTCACCCAAACTCCTCCCTCATCTCATCTTTGCTCCCTCCTCTCCCGCCTTGCCGCCTGTCGTCATCTTCCTCCCTCGTGTATCACACCCCCGTGTGGTGGCATGTAACCCCGTGTATTTTAATGAGGGGAGTACAGTAGACCCTCCCTTTACTATATAAATCCGTTCCGGAGGACCGATGGTACAGCGAATTCCATCGTATGTTGAATCGGCATTATTTCCGGACGAGGAATCGGTTTAAAGAGAATCAGTGCCAATCCATTCAGTGTACGCGTCAGAGCCAATGCATACGAAATATCCTGGATTAAGTTTATTTAAAATATTAATAAACCAATATTTAAAACACTATCGATATTTAAAATAAAATCGGAAAAATTTGAAATTTTAAAAAGCGCGCGCAGAATCAGCTCAGATCGTAAGTCGAATCCAACGTATGTTGAATCGGCATTATTTCCGGACGAGGAATGAGTTTAAAGAGCATCATTGCCAATCCATTCAGTGTAAGCGTCAGAGCCAATGCATACGAAATATCCTGGATTAAAGGTATTTATAATATTATTAAACCAATATTTAAAACACTATCGATACTTAAAATAAAATCGAAAAATTTGAAATTTTAAAAAGCGCGCGCAAAATCAGCTCAGATCGTAAGTCGAATCCATCGTAAAGCGGGGGTCTACTGCATTGATGTTTTAAAAAAGGTGCCGGCATCCTGAAGTCCCAGGATCGCATCGCAATTCTAACACTTCCATTGCGACCCTCTCACGTCTCTGGTAATTGTTATATTGTTTCCTTATCTGTCCTTTTCTTTTTTTTGTATATATCATTGTATCTATGTGTTTGTTTTTCATGTATTGCATTAATATCTTTTGGTCCATAAGAATCGTAAGCTGTATTCCAACTATCAAATTATATTCAAATTTGTTTGATAATTTTTGATTTGATTTGTTTTTTTGTTGTACCTTTTGCTGTCAAAATTGGCTGAACTGTGTTGAATTAACCGCATAAATGCTTTCAAGTTTGTTTTGTACTTTTTTCTGAGCCAAGTTTGTCATTTCTTGCAATGGAATTTTGTCCGAAGAGTGATGCCCAGAGTATAATAAGTATATATACTATTCTGGGAATATTTAGACTCCTAGTAGGTAAATAAATATATTTTTTTCTCTAAATCTTTATGTACTTCGTAGCAGTGTGTTTCGGTACAGTATTGAAAATCTAGTTCATCTTTTTTCATAAAAGAGGTGGAAACAAACCTTTCTGATAAAATGCGGTATTTCATAAAGAGGTTGTAATAAAATATAACAATTACTTAGCTAAAATATGAAAATGAATATACTTATAGTTGAATTACTTTCATGTAAGATTATGAATAAATAAAGCAATTCATTTTCATGACGACATTAGTATTTTGAATAAGGGACTGTTTTTGTGATTCACCTACTAATCGGTCGTACCATTTCAGAATCTCAGTAACTTTTACATTGATGTTTGCTGATTTGCATTTGCTCTGTATTTTGTTGGCGTCCTTAGTTATTGTAGGTAATAAGGGAGGAAATAGTGAAAATCAATATACATACGAAAAGGGATTAAAGTGAGTTTTATGCCGGGGAATTTCGAAGTTTACTACTGTTTTGTTGTAGTCTTTAAAGGTGATAATTTTATTACTTATTATGTTGCCCGTGTTTATTTTTTATCCTACCATTTCTGCGAATCGTAAAGTGGCTTCACTTTTGCGGTAATATAACTGAGGACATATTTTGTGGCCAAACTATTGCTATATGTGGTAGAGATTCCCTAGCTATAGTATTAGCAAGTTTTTTCAAAACAGAAGCTCCCAATTCACCTCTTCGTGAATTGGTTTCACATTTCCTTGATTAGTTAGATCTTGGTTGCATATTTATCAATTTTGAGCATCCTCTAGTTTGGTCAAGGTTTTAAATTAACCCTTTAACTTATCTAGCCATGGAATGCATTAAAAAAACTTGTGTCACCAGCTGAGGTTTTCCTCGCTAAAGATCACGACACCTACAAAATGCTCCATCCTTATATTGAAACGGTTTACATTTGTAATCTAACGCCTGCTGGAAGAATTGCAATAGTCGCGTGCGGTTGTTTGCTTTAATTCCAGTCAAGTTCAGTCATTCCACCTTAAATGATTCCCCCTTTGTGCCTTGTGGTGCCCTGTGGAAATGGAAAGAAACTTGGTCGAGTTATTATGACCAAATGACCTGCCCTTTTGTATATCTTGCCGTCCTTTTCCATCTCTTTCCTGTTGCCCTTCCTCGCGTCTCAGACTCCCCGTGACGCGATGTTTCACGCATTCTAATGTCGTGACCTTTCGCGATAGCTATAAAGTTTATTGCCTTGCACACTTGGCTGTTTTGACCTCTCTCCTGACATCTTCTTACCTTGCATTGCAGATGGGTGTTTTTCAGTTCAAATGCATCGCCTGAGTTTGCTGTTAACAAATTCTCTCACATATCTCTTACTTAGCAATAGTTAATGAAACAATATTGGCTTTAAGCTACTGATTTTTTTCGATTAATGGAATATCCTGTTTTGGGCTAGTTTTTTTTGTGAAAATGATTTGATGCTTGGTTTACTAGCTCTTCCAGAAATGAAATTTTAATTTGATAGATTTGATGTCCTCTTATTGTAAAAATTTGCAATATGCGGAGAGATGTCTTGTTGGTTAACACACAGTATGCAGAGGATATTTCTTCTCCTAGTAAGAAAATAACTGCGAATGATGGAAAATTGGGTGAAATAACATGATTGGACGCGGTATTTCTCTAAAGAGATTTAGAGATGGAAAAGGCTTGGCTTTAAAAATACAATTTGCTGGTATCTCTTAGAGATTTGGAATATTCTTAAAATATGCATTATTAAAAAGGCGTTTTGGATTACATTTCGTAAATCAGACCAGATAACAATTTAATGTCTCTAGAATTATGGGTTGAAGTTTGGAAAGAGAGGACTGGCGATGAACGTAAAAGAAATTTCGCCTTTGGTTTATATCCTTACAAATTGAAGACGAAGACTTTATGTATTACCTTTTTTATCCCTTACCCTCTTAAACTTATCTCATTTTCTTCGATTGAATCCTATAAAGGTTACCGAACGTTATTTGTCCTTTCATTCCGTCTAAACTCCCCTAAAAATAATTTTTTTCTATTCCCTACTTAGTTAGCATTCTGTATGTTATAACCTCTATTGTAAACTAATCTCAACAAGTACATCCTTCGTATTCTTCTTTTTCCTTCTGGTCCCTCCAACCAGTACTAATATTTTTCCGTCAAAGAAATGAAAATGGTTACGTGCTGAATCTTTTGTTCCCTTCTCCACCCAACTAACTTTTTTCATATCTAGAGCTAAAAAACTATCGTATGCTGATGTCCATTCTCAATATCTTATCACATAGATCAAGTTTTTGACCGGTGATTTTGGACAATTTGTAGGTTCATGTTTTGTAGAGTAGTGTGGAATATTGTACAATTCGCAAGAGGACAGATTACCAATATATGACACCAGTAGAGGCAATAAACTGAAGGCTCTACAGTAATTAGCCGATAATGGTGTTGAGTATCAGAATGCATTTAATACATTGTGGTAAGAAAACTATTTATCATTGTTTAAAAGACATTGATAGCGAGCCGATGAGGGACCTAAATGAATTTGCGAGAAAAAAATTAATTACTTTGGCCACCGAACGTAGGAAGGACATATATAGAGAACATTTTGTGATATGGATTCGTGAAAGCTAGACCAAATCTAAGTAAAATATTGAAAAATCAAGGTGAGGGTTATCTCGCTCTTTTAATATATTTTGGAAACATATTAAATGAGTATTTTTGCAAGTACATTTTCGAATAAAATACGAGTTTGCAGACTAATCTATAAAGAGGAGACATTCAGTAGAATATCATAAAGTTGAAAGATGTGCAAACAAGATGAAACATTTTATGCACTTAAGTCATGGTATAAAGGGCATAAGGTGAGAATTTATTGGAGGGTCTTGTCTGCCTTGAATAGAGAAAAATGTGAAAGAGTACCTAAAAAGAATGATGGTTGAGCACAGGTAAGGCATGGTAAAGGAAAGTAATTTACACGAAAAAATGTGTATTACTTAGCTTAATTAACAATGCTATAATAATGCAGGCAGATGCGCAAATGTGTAAAAAAGATCCAAATTATTTTTTCTGAATTTTCTACAGCAGAGATATCCTTTCAATATTACCATATTTCTATCCTAATTACTCCGAACCATGAGCTTTAAAGCAATTTCCTTTCATTAGAGGAGTGCTGGAGGCTTGGCTCCTCTCGATCCAGGAGTAATCGGCCGGGAACGGGTTAAATGACTTTTTAAATAATCTTAAGTGCGATTTTCGTCCTATCGCTGCAACCCTTTCTTTTCCCATCCCCCGAATATCTCGGCATATCGTAGTGTTGGTCGAGAATGGGGATGGGAATCCAAAGCTCGCCATTCCATTCTCAATAAATTCCTTTGTCCCTCGGAATTTATATGGATCGATCATCTTCCCTCTTTCTTTTTTTTTCTTTTTCCTCTATTTTCCTCTCCCCACCACCTCCTTCCTGATTCGCCACCCCCTATTTTCCAGATCTCCGCGGCTCCAATTTCTTCCCATCTCGTCCCAACTCCGCAAAAATAGCTTTTTTTCTTCCCCTACTGTTTTCCCCCTTTTTCCTTTTTACTTTCTTTCTACCGCCTATCTCTTCTTCCGTGTCCCTCCTCCACCCACCGATTCGTTTACGTCTCCCGGACGACGGCCGTTCCGCTCTCAAACTCTCCACATAACTTGCGCCCCTCAAATAACTCCTTCCGGCTGAGTTCCCTTGCCCACTTCTTGGCCGGCTGGCTAGCGCCCTCCAGAGGCCTGATTACCTTCCCAATCGACTCTAATGCTTGCCTCAATCAAGTGCACTCATTTCTACCGACCCCCCCGTCCCCTTCATCGGTCTCTAGGCTGGAGGTCATGATGATGAAAACATCACGTGTGAGACCTTATTGCAGCCCCTCTCCCCTCAGCCCGCCACCAGAGCCCTGTCCTTATTTTTTACTCCGTTCATTCATACCAACGCTTGGTTTCCTCTCTCGCTCACTTCCTTTCATTTATTTTTTATATCTCTCTCCGACCCGTCCGCATGCAGTTCCCTCATAGTTCAGTTGAAGAAACGACTCTCCCAATTCGTCTTTCAACTCGGCAATCAATCGTCCGGAATGGGATTAGTTTGGCCATCGGCCTGGGTCCTCGATTCCTTGTAAAGGGATTTTGCCGGGATCCATTAATCCGCACGAAACGGGTAGCTTCATCCCTCTCTCTGCAAGAGAATTAAAACTGGTTTATTTTTTCTGCCAACTCTCCCAAAGAGATTGCTAAAATCATGAAAAAGTTTCTTCGATGTTTTAGTCTATTGATGCAGCGATTGTGCTATAACTTGCGGCTGAAATAAGTGATTTTGTCCTAGGAGTTCCCCTTCTCGTCCCCTTTCTCGAATGAGAATGCTAAACCTTTATCTGTGGTTTCTCAAGAGGAGTCCGCGTGTTAGAGGACAGGGTAAATTCTCTGAGCGTCGAGTACGATGATGATAGAACGCAGGCATACATCGGGAAATCAGTCTAATAAACAGAATATAGCGTAAGGGCTGATCACACGTTCCTCGTGTCAATGCGGGCCAACGTCTGCTGTGGTGATATTGCAAGTAGAGGTTTATATACATGAAAAGGCATCAAATAGTCCTTCACAATTAGACGTCCAAGGCGGACGAACACTTCAGTAAACGATCGGATAGGTATCTTTCCGCTCATTAATGCACAAGGGACTCCGTTTAAAGAGCTCTTTCCAACACGCGCGTCTTAAAATGAACACGCTTGTATTTAGAGGGGAATCAGGAAAAAATTGTGAAACAAAAAAATATGAAGGTATAAGTTGGGAGAGTTTATTTTCAGATGCCTTCTAGGGTTAGAACGGATTTAAGCATTTCTGGAAAGCGCCTATCGAGAAAAAAGGTTGTCGAGTAGGTTGAAAAATGTTGAGAACCTGTGGGAGATATCAAGAATATTTCCATATATCTGGTGTAGTTTTCATCTGCTCCTATACGAAGAATATTTTTTAATAGAAACAGGATCGATATTTTAGATTCAAATTTTAAAGTTTTCACTTGGTGAAAGGTCGACATTGTAGTAAACAAAACTTTGTAATCTCCTTAAATTTTTTATTACAAGCAAATTCGGTTTCGTCAGTTACGCCATCATCAGGTACACTGAATTTGAACTGATTTTAATTCAGTGAACCTGATGATGGCGCCACTGCCGAAACCGGTTGTGCTTGTAATAATAAACCTGTGAAAGACACACGAGGCAGTTTTGTGTACTGCAAACAATATTTTTTTATATTAGAGGTCTAGAATCTAATAATAACAGGGATTTCTCGTGAGTCTCTTCATGGTTGTCAATTGCACTGTTGAAGAGAAATTGGGCCTGGTGTGAAATGTACCATTATTCGAATACTATGTGATAATACAAATTCGCATGCATCCCCGTCGGAATGCTCGCAGCAACCAACTTCTTTGTCCTTGGTGTAATGCATTTGCCTCTCGCTCAAATTTCTCATTCGAATTTCTCAATTTTAAAACTATTCCCCCCCTCCCTTTTTTCCCCTTCCCCCAACCCGGACAGAAGTGGAAGCGAGAGAAATGCAATCTTCAACGGAGTCACCCAATTTTCTGCGCAAGCCCTAATGCTACTCTCGCCTGGACTTCCCGCATTGAAGTGCAAAGCAGGTGAAATCAACTCCCACCGGAGAGCTTAATTTCAAACGTAAAAGACATACGCGGCCTGAGGTGAGAGGGAAAAGGGGGGGAGGAGATGGGGCAGTTGCATCCGGGGGGAACGAGGGGGGGGGGATTTCTCGAGGGCTATGATCGCGACGGGAGTGGGGGAAATGATGCGTTTTTTTTGGGGGTCTGGGGGAGGCTAGGCTCGGCGGAATTGTCGCGTTGGGTGATGCTTTAATGAGTTTACGCGGGCGTCGCCTGTCTATAAGCCGTGCAGTCTCACTATTCCTACACTTCTATCCCACTTCCCTCAGCGCTCCCATTTCCCATTCAAACTTCTGTTTCTCTCCTCCCGTCCCCGTATTTTCAACCACCCATTCCTCCCCTCCGTTGAAAGAACTCCTCTCTCAGACTTTCTGTCCCACCGCTCTTGACGGCCTAATTCACACGCCGAAACTCACTCCTCGTCCGCCCTTCGCGTTGCGCTGAGACCGAAGAGGAGGAAGATCCGGAGCCAGGGAAGCGAATAGGTGAGTGCCTCCCTACCATAGAGAGAGGCTAGAAAGACTCGAGGATAGTTGCAGCATGGGCATAATGAAGATTTCAAGGGAATGGGGGGAGGTTCGTATTTTGCGAGTGCTCTTCTCGTTACGCGCTACGATTTGAAGGGCCATTTAGCGTGACACGATCTGCGCAAGCAGTGTGACATTTTAGACGTATTTAATTAATGATATGTGTGTGTGTGTGTGTGTGTATATATATATATATATATATATATATATATATATATATATATATATATATATATATATATATATATATATATATACACACACACTTTTATATATGCACATTTTACTGGGTCAGAAAAATTTGTTGACAACTGTTCAGGACTTCATTTAAGACGGAAAACGTTCAGTGATGTACTGCGGGGGCTTATACTGCTTTTTACTGCAAATGTATCGTCCTTAAGGTCGATTGCTGTGATAGGTGTATTTTGCAATGCCTCAATTCTTTAGTACGGAAAATAAATAAATAAATAAATCAGTGATGACTGCATTTCTAGAGCTATAATGTTACCTAATAACGCTACCTAATTTTACTCATAGCATTAGTAGGAAACGGCCAAAGTGGCCAATTTTTTCATTTCAGTGAAAGGTTAAGCAATGTTAAATATTAAATCATTTAATTTAGCTGCTTATAATGGCATATATATGTTCACTTTTTTACTCTTAGTTTTTTCATTCACCGTAAGGGAACATATTTACAATTTTACATCTTGACAAAGGCATTGGAGAAACCAAGATCTTAACGAACTATATTCTTTGGACAGATTTATTCTAGGATTGAATTGATAGTCACAGGTGAGGTTTTATGTAAGATTTCCATGTAAATGACTCTTTCGCGATAAATCGTTTTGTGACGATGCGTTTCAGCTTATTTGCCCATCAAAAGGTGACCCAGTCACCTGAAATGAGTTCTATGTGTAAAGATTTTGCGGAAAAGTGTCATTTAAATGTGATAATCCAAAAGAAGGAGACAATATTTGATCGGAGGGAATGATAGAAATTAGAGGTTTTGAAGATATTGCAGCAGAAAATGCAATGTGCCTAGATGAAGGAAGATATAATGTGAAGATACGTCTGATGCTTCAGAGGGTCGACCATTTAATGGGATGAATTTTTAATGCATGGAAAAATAATTTGACTGAACCGGGATACGGACCTAGATATCTCAATTGCCGGTTAGGAGAATAATACCAGTTACGCCTCCAACCCGTCTTGAATCAAGGTATAACAGATTGTTGACAGATAACAGATGTTTATAGATTACCGGTCAACCCTGGAAATCAAATGATTTTTTTTGTCTCCACCAAATTCATCCTTGGAAACATTGTTGATGTCGGAAAGATTTTTAATCATGCCTATTCGGAACTAACAATAAGTTTACGGAAAAACCATCCCGCATTGAAAAAAAATAACAAATGGAGTCACATCTCGCGGTGAAAATCGTTAGGGCTGGTTTCCTTGTTCGCTCAAATGTTACGAGCACGTCAACTCTTCCATTAAGCTGCCACAGGAGCGTTGATATTTTTCCAACGTTTTACTCAAGACGCAGTCGTTGATTCACCCTTCTTCTCCTTCCAATCTTTAGGCTTTCTCAGGGAGAAGTTTGTGCTAGATTGTCTGGTTCAGCTCTGGAACACGAACCCTCCCGCCAGTTTTGTGAGGACAATAGGGGATCATAAATCAAGAATGCATTGCGTTTCCGAAAGGATTCATCAGCAGGGCTGATCACTCGCCGAGCTAGCCTAGTGGGTGATGTACGCGGAGCAAAAACGCGGCACAAACTTTCATTGTTCTTGATGCTTTGATGGTGTACAGGGGAAGCATTATTCATGGCAAAATCAGGCCTTCAGACGAATTGATGGATCAGTCTTTTCGTTTACTTTATATCATCATCTGCCGGTAAAAAATATCAGGTGGGTATTTATGAACTGTTTTGAGGTGTTTTTGTGTTGAAAATTCAGTATGCTCCTCTATCATCATGCCTTTAAAGCCAGTTTTTTCTTCGCCACACAGGAAAATGGTATACGTTAGTGTTGCCTTACTTACGACTGACTCCCTGTCTAACTAATGAAGCAACCATTTCTCTGAATGAAATTATCGCGCGCTGTTTTGTGTTTGTTTTTTCCGGCGAAACAATCAGTGAAACCATTCGTGGAACAACATTTTCAGCAACTACATGTTCATGCTATGGAGTGAGCTGATTAACTATCTGTGGTTATGTTGCGACAACTTGACCTAATCTAAATCCTGTGATCAGGTCATTGCACCCAAGACCATACTCGATCAGGTGGCTCCTGGGTAGTCATTGTTAACTTTGACTAACCTTCCTGACCACTGTTAAAAACGAGATTAATATAAATCCAGTTAAACTACGCTTTATTTCACGGATAGGAAACATTATGTGCATGTCAGCCGTAGTAGTTAGTCATCGTCCTACAGCTAAAAAATTGGCCTAAATACAAAGAATTTAAGCTCCGAGTATTTCTATGCAAGTCCGTGACTACTTACTAAATTATATCTGTATTCTTTGAAAAAAAAAGTCGTATTGTGACCACAATCACGTTGGGACTACAATAGAAATAAAATCTATTGAGGTTAAAAAATATTTTTAGTAAAATTAATATATATTTAGAAGGAATAAATTTGTCCACTTATTAACTACGCGATGTCTTTTACATTGCATGCGAAATAATAAGTATTCGATTTTGAGGTTTGAGTTGGTTTGCCCGATAAGCGATTTCCTCGAAAAAAATATAGAACATATTTCCGCTTCATTTTATACCGAAAACTGTCTCGAAAAAATCGTCAAAACTGGAATGAAATAAAGTTAATCCGTATAGCTACTTTTACGAGAGGAAAGACTAAATTCAGCGCTCGAAATGGACGCATTAATTATCTCCGTTGAGGCTGGGCAAAAGGCATAAAGGTCATTGATAAGTCACGCGGTTTTGCGTTATCCATCACCGAGGGCATACCTTTTAGCTCAACCTATTAAGCCACCGCATCCCTTTTGGCCGATATGACCCTTCACCATCCCTCATCGAGGCCAAACGTGTACGATTAATCCCAGGTCCATCTACTTAAGAGCGACTTTAAATTCGCCACTCGAAAGCGACGGAACCTCTTCTAAAATTAGCTCGAAATTCACTCCATTCCATCGAGTGGTTGGAATCCATCATTCATCTCACTTTCGTATCGGTCTCGGCCTGAAATTAACATATCCAAGATCAATTTCTGGGGAAATTTTCGAATTTTCAGTATTTCTTTTGAATTATCGAAGCAATGGAGTCAATCATTCATGGTGATATTTATATTTTCATCAGTATACTCCAACTTCTTTTCATCAGGTGATGGGTATATTTTTACTTATTATACCAGAATGCGGATGATCAGCTTTGGCATTCACTGTAACTAATTAATGACTGGAAAGTTACATGCTCTGATGTTTAACAGATATTGCTAAACCTAATATATAAAAAGGAATGTTCGTTTGTTCGTCTTCTATCCATTCCAGTACCATTCATCAGATTACGATAAAACTTTGTTGAGTTTTTGTGCGCGTGCCTGCAAAGGTTTCTAAATTATTTAATTCATTTTACAATGGGTAGAGCGCGAGTCCTTTCAACAAATAAGTATTGGCACGCGAGCTTCCCAAAATAAGCGAGGAACGACAAGCAAGCAACGAAGCAGATCGTTTACGAGTTGCTCAATCACGTTTATCAGAATCGTATCAGTGAGACATAATGTTGCGTGCATCAGTATCATATCAGTGAGCCATAATTTACGCTTTTAGGTGCGTAATGTATTGGTACGTAGAATGAGAATTGTTACAGTGGTCTCTTTATTTTCTCTTCTTTTTTGAATTCTTGCATTCGATTTCCGTATACGATTCGCTTTTACCTGAAATTGGATTTTTAAGCTCGAATTGTTTAAATTTTTGCACTACTTCAACGATAGGCTATTTTGTTTACTTGGAAACCGCAGCATAGGCATGGAATGGAAGCTCATGCCGCTATTTGTGCGCTACGAATTCCTGTGTAGGTACGAGGAATTCATTGGAATACAATAAATCATTGTCTTTAATTTATTTTGTATAAGTATATGTGTACCTACTCAGCAAAACAAGAGGCATTTAAAAGGCATGCCGGGTACAGCTAGTAACTAAATAAACACATGTACTCAATATTTTAATGCCTTTGTGTCTTGGTAATAAGTATCAGCTCATTCGTTTGCTGCTGACAAGTCTGCGATAATCCTTCAATTTTGCTCATCTTCATGTTCCTTTGATAACCTTTGAGTTACTGTTCAGTATTATTGCAAAGGAAATTCTTAGGATAGTAATTTATTGTCCCAGTAGTCGGACAATATTTATCTTCAGGAAGTACTTCGTTAGACTTATTTCGCATGAGATCGTCGATGCTGAAATCTTTTTTTGCCACTTTTTAGTGAGCCAATGTAATTTTTTGCGGCTTGTTTATTTTTGTTCATCAATTCAGCGCTCAAGGAAACATGGGGACGTTTTTATATTGTTGCACGCCCTTATTATCGTTTCTTTTGGTATCTCGCAAGACTTCTTGCTGCTGATTCCGTGAATCAGCTACGTTAAACCGATAAAAGCCATTTAAAGTGTGGTTTATGGCACACATACGTCCAATGCAACGTGTTCTCTCGGTTCCCACTGTCCTGGACGCAAGCATCAGACGCTCTCTATACTCTGCTATCGTGCGCGGAGACACTGCTGCTAGCCTTCATCCCCCTCGCCGCGTAACCCAGAAAACTTCCCTCTTCTCCGAATGCCCGCTTTGGGAACTCAAAACCTTTGCGGGCCGAATTCAGCGGCACGGAATGGACAACTACAGTCGTCAAGTCAGAACAGGGAGCCATCAATCAGAACGGCAGCGGAGGTGGCTGTAGAAACCCCCCAGGCATTTACTTAAACCAAGCAGCTCTGTGTTTACGACTGAATGAGGGGTGAAAAGAACTCCCGATGCCCCCTTGTGGAAGGTTGGCATGACCTTTCGTCATCGTCTGCTGCCAGATGGGTTCACGGGTTCCTTTCTGTTTTCCACGGCTGATTGTTTCGTGCCGCGAGAGAGGTTTGAGGAGAGCAAAAAAAGAGGTCATTTTAGTCGGGAATGCGTGGGAACTTTCGAAGGGGGGATTTTAACAGTTCCTTTCAATATCCGATCGGCATGTTCGGAGACACGGAAGGCCATCCGGAAGGCTCGCGGAAAAATCGTTGGAAAGAAAATCGTTATTTTCTGTTTCATCGGTTAACGGCGGGGAGGGGCGTATTTTGCTGGCACTTAAATCCATAAATCAATTTTTAGACAGCGGTTTTTTTTTAATGGAGCATCCGTGGTCTCGAGGACGATCAATTATTCCTTAATGGCTTTATATCCTCTTTAAAATGTTCCAGTGCATTGCCATTATGTACGGCGCCACATTTTACCTAATACGTATTTTGAGGCACCATACGTGAGTTTTTCAACCTAGTCGTTACATGTTTTCTCTGGGCGTTACGTAGTGAATACGTTGCCTTGTTCCGTTTATAGAGCGAATGGCGGTATCGTTTTTCCTTATATCGTTTAGTATTTATCGAGTGCTCAGTTGAATTCCATTAGCCTCATCTACAGAGATTTTCATGTTCATTCCTAAACATTGCTAGTATTTACTCGCTGTCATTTAGGCCTTTGTAATGACTTTTTGTCGTGCAAGTTGAAACCTTAGTGGTTAAATATAATAAATGTAAAAGTAGCAGAAAGTTTTAAATGTTCATCAAGAACGTTAGACATTTTCACGAGGTGGCACCTCAGTTTACCTCTTAAACTCCTAACTCACCTGAGGAATAGAGTCTCAACGCACCATCTAACAAGGTGTTTTAGTTATCATAATGATACGTAATTAACGACTTAAGTGGTAGAAAAGTCTGGAGATAATAATGGTTCAATGTAAACATTATCAATTCTCACCCATAATATCCTTGCGCTTGGAAAATTGCCGACTCACTGCCCCATATTCACTAATATTCTCTCAGCCATGTATTTTTTGTCCCTGATTGAACGGAAGTACTCAACTCAACCTTAAGATTGATTGATTGATGCAAAAGCCTTGATTTCTTACGTACCTCATGCGCATTTTTGAGAGGAGGAAGCGGTTCCTTTTCTGGAAAATATTAGTAGTTTAGGCTTTGGATTTTTCCTACGGACGAGTCCATTTTGGACCGTAATCAATCTTCAAGAATGTCCATTTCATAGCCATGCAGGCACCGTTTCGGAGTCATTTGAACATGCGTTATTCAGGCTCTCTGCTGAGAGCGATAGCTGCCGTAATGTCCATGTGGTCAATTCTTTTCCATATGCAGCATATACCTGTGATGCAAAAATATCATTTTATAAAACACGGAGTAATAGACGTGTTTTACTCCGTGTTCTGTCGTTCAATGTATCGGTTAAAATTTTTTATAAGGATGGTAAACTTGGAAGTAATAAGTATTTAGGCATAAATAAAATTTCTTGAAAAAGTTTTATTTTTTATTTCTAAATATATATTTGCAGTTCCTTGATTTGTATGTTGCTCTTTATCGTTGAGTGCATTACAAAATCCACCATAACACTGTGTGAATAATGCTTTGAATTTATTTCGGCCTATTTACAAATCCTACTTCCTTTCGGAAGCGCACAATTTCCATCCCACCTCTAAATTTTTCTGCGAAGACCGCCTGGCTTACGGCAATTCATTTCCGGGGCTGCCTTGCTCGTAGAAAAGAGAAGAAAATTATCTCCTGGTGTTTCTTCCCCATCCCTTCCGCGCTCTGCACGGAAAAATTGAGTCCCCCATGACGTGAGAAATGAAATCTTCATTCTATATCCTTCCTTTTCACCCCATTCATCCGAGCCAAGCTGTCTCCTCATCTCTTCTCTCGTGCTCTTAATTTTTCCCCCTCCCTCAAGTTTTCCGTGTCGTTCCTTCTCCGAAAATGGCCGGACTCTCCTTCTCCGCAGCCTTCCTCTCTCCCTCCTTGCTTGAATCCGTTCCTTGATACACAAACGGCGTTTGCGGCACAGATCGATGGAGCGTGAGGTACTGCTCTTCATGTGGCGCTGTCCGCCCATTCCCCCCCGCTCAAGCGCTTGCTGAGGAACTGCCTCCAACTCCTTCCTACACCCGGTTCGCCCGGCCCTTCTTCATTCCTTTCCCTTTCTTTCCCTCCTTCTTCTCTCATTTTCCTTCGTCCGCCTCTTCACTTTTTTCCTCAGTTTCTTTTGGGTTTATTTTCGTATTTCCGTCACGAGTCGTAACCCGACGTACATGCCCCGAGTGCTTTATGTATGTCCGCGTCCTCTCCTCCCGATCGCTGATTCCTCGAATGCTCATGCTCTGGCACTGGGTCCTGATCACCTTTATAGAGTTCAAGGCACCTGCCGTTCGCACTTTTAAGGCACGTTTTTTGGGATCGCCTTATTTGGTTGTGCGGGTATTGCATGGGTACGGGATTTCCGTGCCGAAGGTTCGAATTCCAGTGAAGATTTTACGTAACCGTAATAAACGTGGATTCTCATTCCGATTTCTCTCAATATTTACCCCCCCCCCCCCCCAAGGGCCTCTTTTCACCCTCGGAAGGCTAATGGCTAGTTTTTGAAAGTTGAAACTATATATGTGCCAGCATTTATTGTGAACGTAATGTGATACCTAATACCTATGACATTGTTTTATCCGATGCTCATAATTAAATGGTAATTTAATAAAATTACCAAAGTACAGAGCAGTATTATATTTCTATAAAATACTAAACATTTACAAAAGAACTGTTTGGTTAGTCCCTGTCGGCACCTTAATTGTATGATGATGGCAAGATAAATCCAATATATTGACAACTTTAGCGTCTGAAAGTTACTAAAAATGCTGCGCGTTTGACATTTTCCTCTTCATCCTCCGTTACACATAGAATGAATTGTTTTTTTTAGCTCTGATTTATATATAACCCAGTTATGGATAATGAAAGAGGTTACCGTATCAGCTTCCACAATATATTTTACTATCCGACCCTGGCTTTGGTTCATTATGCCATTTTCAAGGTCAAAACTGGGGTTGGTTGATGAAAGAAAGTGAGGAATTCGATACAGCAACCTTATATATAATAAAGAATATAACCTATTTCCTCCGAGTAACGTCGGAGTTATTGTCTCATACCAGTCATGGAAGCAGAGTTTGGTTATTTGTAGGTAATGATGGGGAAGGTACTACTAACTCTGAACACTGGATAAAATCTAAACACGTGCGAAAGACAGACCGTCCTGCTATCTACCTTTTGTGCCCTGTAGTAAAAGCTTTTACGCAGACTTACGTGCCTCAGACTCCACATTGCACGGAAATTAGACGACCCAAAGTGTATTAAGGTAGTTTTCCACTTTTAACGTGTTTCTGCTGCCTACGGTTGATTCACTAGTCATGTTCCCTTGCAGTTACTAGGTGGGATAGCGGAATAAGTCCTCAATAGCAACAAAAACTAAATAGACTAACTATAAGATTATACAACTTAACATAGACGGTCGTTAATGATTTATGTTTCTAATTCAATGGACAAAATGTTTAATTCGACTAGTTTCGCTAACGTAATCCATATAAGTCATGTTTATCTGGAGAAAACCTAGCAATATAATGTTTATAAATTACTAATTATTTACTAAATTTCGCCCTTATTTAAGAGAATTTTTAAAATTTGTATCAGATTTAGCTCAAGGGCTACAGTATAAAAGATTAATCACGAAATACATATATTTTGAACATTTCGTATTTTACCTTCTGAAACCTGAGGGGTAAAGATTAGACTAGGTTGCAAGAACTTGCAATGCTCACCTGGTCACCAAAGTAATATTTCATCTTTCCTGTGAAAACTAATCGCGCCTCATCCATTTAGCGAATAAAATGGAATCCAGCACTATGAACCCGAGACGTACGTAAATAGTTTCTTTTGACTCCTTCCAGTCGATATGAGGGAATAGATTTAGCTCGAGCGATAAAAAAATGATTGCGATAATATCTTTTTTGCGGCTAAACTGTTCTCCGAAATGGAATTCTTTTCCATTTTGGCCGCAGAATATCGTTGGAATAATCTTGACGTTATCTTTTTCTTCGCCAGCGCAATTAATTTTGAAAGAATTATCGGCAGAAATTCAATCTTTGTGGAAAACTTATGAGGGTTGGGCGGAATTTGGCTCTAAGGAGCGAACTTCGACCGAAATATTTCTTACTTCGGACCTCGACGAATACGCTTGAAAATGCATCCTTTGTACTCATTAATATGAACAAGTCATTTAAATTATCGGCCTTTGATGGATAAAGCTTGTAATAGTTTGAAATTCTTCAGGAATATCTAAAGAAATTACACCAGTTGTAACTCCAGAAGTAGGTTGATAAAATGTGTTTGGATATTTTAATATAATTTAGCTCTACAAAGCCAATAATTAAAGTAGCTGTTATTATTTTACAAGTTACATTATATAATTGGTGGCGTCAAGCGTAATCTTATGTAATGTTTAACATCATTATGATAACTTATAACTTTGTTTTACGCAAGTTTTTATTTGAAACGACCCTGGCTTCGACGTTCAACGATCAACGTACTTGAAATTGACGCTGAACGTCGAAATTTGGGTCGTTTTAAATAAAAACATGTAGAAAAACAAAGTTAAAAGTTATCATCATTAATTTGTATTATGCCGTGAAACTCTCCTTGTATCCAGGAATCACTGATTTTTAATGCGGTATTTATTGCTGGAGACTCAAAAGGGATTGTGGCGATCCGAAGCAATGTCAGCCATGAAGGATCGGTGGCCACCCTGCTATTTTGTCTCGCGCACGGATAAGATGGATGGAGCGCAGTATTGCCACCATCTGCATTCTCACATTAGTGCATTTAGTTGTACACTACTCGAGAGTATGCCCTAGTTAGAAATGGGTCTAGTACTCCTATGAAGAGGATAATGAGTTTTGACGACCTGACTTTATCCCCTTATCGTAGCGGTGTCGTCGCGTCTGCCCTGGACATCTTTCGCGATGAAAGCGTTAAGTTGAAGGCCATCCCTTTAAATCAAAATTACTTGAGTAAGAGAATAGAATGTGGATGTAGCTATTCTTATTATCAATATCGAAGATCGTGGTAAGAATAATGGAACAAAGGAGAATGTGCCTTATAAATAGTAAAGTTGTTGATTCATTTCGCGCGTATTTCAGTACTTAGTGATTGTAATAACAAAGCTGCATTTCTAAGACACTCTTCAGTTTATATTGGGTCTGCTTATAATGATCGCTGTTGTTTTTATGGGGCCATTGAAGTATTTGAGCCACTAATTACGGGATCGTTCTCCCCACCTTATGATTTCAAATTCGGGTCCTTGGGTGCATAATCATAGAATAAGATGCACTGAAGGCATTTTTAGAAAAAATAGCCTGTTGTATATGCGCTTATCATCTGCTGACGTGAAGCAAAGAGGATTGCCGTGGTTTAAAAGGAATAAGTATTCTGATGACACATTAAAGAAGTGATGTAATGTTATCTCTCCTGTTAATAATACCTACCTTTATAGACTTGAATGGTTTTTGAAAATACTCCCCTTTCGTAAAATGATGTAATGAAACTCTAGCGTCTATATCTCCTACCTATCGTACCAAAAACTCGAATTAGTCGACATATTTGAACAAGTCCGATTTGAACCTATTGGGTGTTTTGGAATGCGAATTCATATCTCCATTGTAGATAATTCTAGTCGATTTTGAAGCATCATTAGTAAATAGCCGGCCATATCAAACCAGTTCTAATTCAATCTCAGGAAATTAAGGTGATTGTCAATAATATTAGATTATAATTACATCCATGTATTAAATTTAAATCCATCTCAAGTGTGTTTGGCAGGGGGGCAGGGAGTTAATTGGTATTTACGTAATCAGAATTAATGAACGGCATCACTCTTATTATTTTTACAATCGCTCTCAAGGGCATTGCTTTTTTACTACAACAAAGTTTCTATGAGATAGACTTCCTCCCCCGTTTGCGCTAATTCTGTTCTTCAAATTCTTGCTGCCCATACGAACCTGGCTCCGAAATGCCCCACGATTTCCCCAACCGAGTATCCAAAACCCTCTACTCCAATGCCCTCAAGCCTATTCAACAAAATTCAAATATGTTCCCTTCCTAATCTCCGCGTGCTTCCCTTCCTTTACTCAACTCACCTTCTTCCTCCAGCAACGCAAAAACTCTTTGTTCTACTCCCCCTGTCTCCCTCTCTATCTCTCTCGCACCTTATAATCCTTCCCCAAGCTCCTTTACTCCCAAATATTTCCTCCGCTACTTTGCATGCCTTCCCCGAGCGTCATCGAAACTCTCGTCTCAAGTTCCTCGCGCTCATGTGGCCCCGAACTCACTTCCTCCAGTTTCCCATCTATATGATCGCGAATTGGAAAGGTTATCTTTCCTTACTCACCGGCACCAGGGAGGAACTATAAGTTTATCTGACTGCTTTTCCTCGCTCATGTGCATAGTTTTAGCCGTCGTCCATTTTTCATCCTTAGGAGAAGTTTTAAGAACCTTTCTTAGGGTATTTTCAAAGATTTTTAGTGAGGGCAGAGTAAAAACAAGCCGATAATTTGGCATAAAGAAGTTTATTACAGCAAAAATTATGAGATGTCCGTCAGTAAAACTATCAGCTTCTATACTAGGGCATGGATTGAGATGGGATAAGAAAGCTAGTATGATGACAAGTGAATAAATGAGCAAAACTATGATCTAATATTTTGCGAAAAATTCATAAAAACTAATTTGGAAAGTAATGCTATGAGATGAGTCCATTGCTGTGATCGGCTATGAGAGACAGGAGTAGAAATGTGGAGAAGAATGTGGAGAAGAATGTGGACGGTTTGCTGGACTTAGAGAATGCAAACCAGGAAGTATATAATACGTAGGGGGATTGATGGAAGTTTGTGGGAGTTAATTGAAGCAGGGATGGATGGAGTTCTTACTCAGGGGTGATGGCATGTGGAAGATATTGATGAAGGTATGAATTTGGGTCAAGCATGGAAGTGGAAGGGAAAAAAATATTTTTGGGTGACGTGATTGAGGAGTAGAAGGTTCGAGAAGCTGCAAAACAGCTCAGATTGGGGAAAATTGTTTGTAATTTGGGTAGTAAAGAAAAGAGAATTCAATGGAGAAACTAATGAAGGTATCGTCTGTCAAACAATGGACCAATCGAACTTTAGAGTACAGAATGGCGATGTTTCTCAGCAAAACACCGCAGACATCTAAGAGAGGGGTCGCACACTCGGGTAATGGTCACGTACTACAAGCATCGAAAGGAGCTTCACCTGTCGGGCGTTAAGAGGCATTTTCCATTAATTTTTTCGTCAACGATTTTCCACTTAAAAACTTGCTCTTTATATGCAATAACTTGGATTCATCACAATAGGCACAAGTACGCAGGTTTCATGAGCTCTAACACCGAGTCCCATAACTGTAAGTAAGATAATTAATTTCTGAAGTATGGTCTTACTCTTACGTTAACAACAATGAGATTACTTCTAAAATAAATCTGTTTTGGGAACAGATTAGAAAAAATCTCGCGACCCGGAGGAAAATAAATGGCTACTATAAAAATAATTCATTCCTACCGACATTGTACGCAAAGTATTGGTTTATCAGGTGCCATTCCCTGGTTGCGGGAAGTTTTCCGAGAATTTTTCTATGGCGGTCTTGGGTTCCTTACCCTCGCAATGGTTAGTTAAATTTTTAGATATTTGAGCCCTCAGCGCCGTTATACGTGAGTGGCGTATGGAAAAACTAAGTTCGGAGAGAAAATTTCTCCTGAAAAAGTTCGCAGCGAGGGGGGAATTCTACCTCCTTGAGTGTCACTAAAATATTCGCTCGCACAATATCCGGCAGAATTTGCGAGATGAAATTCGTTAGTTAAATAAACTCGAGTCGAGGTGAATAATGTGTAAATTAAAAAACTGAACTTTTGAATAATTAATTTTGTTCCGAATCAACTGCCCCGTGAGAACAAGATGCAAAATTAGAATAAATAAACCTGCAAAAGGATTACAATATTTTATGTATATATAAAGCTACAAAACTGACTGACTGACTCATCAAAACTCCTGGGGCATTTCTAAATGAGCTAGGTGGGTGAAATTTTCAGGGTAGAGTTGGAATCATGTGTCGAGTTGGGAAAAAATCGAAAACGTTAAAAAAAAGTTCTCTTTATACCATTTTTTGCACTGCTAAATACTGGGTATAATTTCTTCAAATTTTTCCTGGACTCTACCGTAGCTTTGATGACCAATTTCAACCAACCAAGCTTCATGATATTGTAGTTTTCATTAAAAAAACATGCAGTCCATGTAGAAGTTTGGAAGAGAAAAATTGAACATGAAAATTAGTTTATTAAAAATCTCGAATCCGATCGAACTTACATGGTAAAATTCGTCATGTGAGCTCATATTAAGTATGCTGTACTGAAATGAAATATCTAACGTAGTAGTGCGTCTTATATGCCGTCAAATGAGGTTATGATGATCTTCCAGTGGTTCCACGTTCGTTTCGGTATACTGATTATAGTATTTTGAAAAGTCGTTAATAACCGGATGACATACAATATAAGTTTGCACTAGAACTGCCTGGTATCAATACCTCATGGGGCGCGTGTTTCAGTTTCGAGAATTATACTTGTCTTTGCTTGCATGTAGCACGCAGACTTGAGAGCTTTCATTGTGTTTTTCCTTATTTAAAGAGTATCATCATATAACACTTCCCCCCCTGCTTGCAAATTGCATGCACCCACTTACTCGTTTACTTATAAATATAAATATAATAAAAGAATCAAATAGATAGAATAAAACAAGCATAAAGAAAACATAAAAAAATGAACTATCAGTGAAGCAACATGATCAATATCATAGCCTATGAATTACTATCTATATTATTATATAATACTGCAAGCAGTTGAATGGATGGAATTATTTAGCAAAATGTACTTATGATACAATTAATAGTTTACATAATCAAATAAAGAAATATTATTTCACAACCAGAAATGATTCAACAAAGAAAATAAAGCTTCACTGGTAACACGATTATGTCTTAAGGACTTGTTCCTCCATCAATAAATTTAAGGTATTGGTCTTAAAAATATGACGGTTAATGGAATTTTTATGTAAAAGGTGTAATTGGGAGCTTTACAAGGAGGTAGCCGATTCCAAAAATGATTTGTGAAATGCTACTATTCTATGCCCAGGAAAGTCTAAATAATTTGGATCATCTCTGGTACATATTTTAAAGTTTTTTGGTTCTGTTGCAAACAAATATGTGACGTAATTGGGCTCCTTTATTAGAACAAGGCTTTTAAAATTAGTCACCAGAAAATTTTTTCTTCGGAACTCATTTTTTAGCCATTCTAACTCCCAATAATAAGGATAAATATGCTCATTTCTGCTCGTCTCACGTTAGACATCAAGTCGGACTAATGTGTGAAATAGAGTGAAGACTCAGAGAGATGAAAATACCTCCCCATCATAGAGGAATACTAAATGCCAAACGCCTACTCGATTACGCTTCTACAATGTTCGTGAAGCCCTAGCTAACTCTCAAGCATATCATGACAACACCACATCGACTTGAAGAACTAGAGATCCTCGGCGCTTGAGCTTGTAGTAAGCTTTGGTAAAATATGGCATTAGGAGCGATAAATAGAATGAAAGGAACGGATTTCCGAAAAACGCTGCCTGACGTGGTGACTCTTAAATATGCATTCGTTTGAATGCTGGGTTCTTTACTGGGCTTCTCATATCCGTGACTCAGAATTTTCCTCCTCGTCCTATAGCCCATCAAACCTCTTTATCCTGCGAGGCTAGTTCTTCGCCCGCACCTTCTTTATTTACGAATATCTCGCACGGAATGCTCGCCGAGGTCACCTCCTCTCAGCAGCCTGACAGCATCCGCACAAAAATACTTCACGGATCTCTAGAACGTTATATCCTTACGTTTCAATGCAAGTTCCCTTCATTGAGTGTGGACCGGGCTTCGCAGGTGGCCGAACCGCGTGAGAAGGAAGTCATGGAGATGGGATTGGTTCGCGTTCGGATATGTATGTGGCTGGCGCTCTATTTTTCTGCTTCGAGAAGTGCAGATGTATTCATCATTGAACCCTTGGATCCTGAAACGGTTTGAGAGATCCCTTTGGTTTCATACAATGAACGGTTTTCCGGGATCGTCCATGCGTCGCAGGTTTACTCGGCTAAACTGTTGGGAAGCTCGAAAATCTTTTTGATACTCGTAAATTTCATTTAAATGGCGTGATAAATTTTAGGAATTTAGCAAAGATGAAAATCGAATTGTACATGTAGACCCGGCATGGGTAGAAAACTTTTGTAAAACTAAAAATACTTTATCTATTTTCCGAGAATCAAATTCAACCGTCAACATCAGTTACCGGCTCTAAGTTGGAATGAAATTGATTGTTGCTTTTCCGCAAGTTGTTAGGCAAATTGTCACTTAAACCGACTTTGAAGTTGTTCACCGGAAATGCAAATAATTTAAAGGTTGTTCAGTAAGACGCGTTTTGCAATTTGTGTCAAAAACTAAGTCAATGGGGGATCGGGTTGGTGTGGTGGCTAAAGTACCGACAAACCATACGGGCGGCCAGGGTTCAAATCCCTGCAGTTTTTCTGAGGAAACCCGATCCCTACTTGAGTGCCGTGGAGGTACTCCGTCTGTCGGATGAGACGTTAAACCGCGGTCCCCTTGGCGCCTTTCGATGAGAGCAGGCTAATGCCGACGCCGGGTTTCCATCCTCCCTCCCCCCTTCCCAACTAAGTGTATGTATCTTCTATTGCATATGCTAGCTTCTCTTTTGCTAGAGTGACATTTTAATTTTGACTGTTAATCATTAAATGAAAAGTGAGTAATAGTTAAAGTGGATGCTGTTGAAGAAGCGAGTGAAATTGATATATCTTTTAGTATCCCACTGATTATATTATTTATAGTTCTATAGTTATATGTATCTATAGTTCTTTTCTGCGAGGCATCATGATTGATTATAAAGCAACTTTGGTCTTATAACTGCTACGCCGTGAGCAGATAACTTGAGAGCCCTTGGAAACTAATATTCCCCATTAGATTACCGTGATCACTCTTTCGTTATCTTTGCACAGCGACTGCGTACCTGTGACAATGGCACTTGAAAGCCTTGCGTTTAGCTTAATACTTGAGAGTTAGATGCGTATATTCCTTCAATAATTGGGCACAGATTATGCAACACCTTTTCAGATCTTTAAGATAAATATTGCTTGTTATCTCAAGAGCTATCTCAAATCCTTAATTTTAGTTCCACGCATTCGAAAATTCCTCTTCTTAACGCATCATCTTATATATATTTAAGGTATTTCCTTGTTTCTTACGTTGTACAATTCATTAAGTAGTTTTATTAGTCTATAGCGGCTGAAGATGGAAATCTAAAGCACGCGGAGAGCCTTTTGTGGACATTGAAATGGAGTGCTGTTGGCGAGGCCTGCAGAAGGCAGTATAATATGAACAGTTGCACGTGATTCCATACTCGTAATGGGGGAAGAGAATGCTCCGAAAAGGAGGGCTTTTTGGTGCCTGAAGTGCCTCGGCAATATTCTTTTAGCGTGTCGAGCTTTAGCACGAAGGGGAAGAAAGGCTCGCCCGCCGACTTTATAATCCCCACTGAGAGCTACGTGATTTCCCTCTACTTCAGGTGCAATCGTAGCGTTTCTTCCCTCCTTTCTTATTTTTCCTTCCGTCTGCCTCTTCTTCTCTGACTCCGCGTCAGGTTCAAGCAAAGGACATGCACTCCCACTTAATCATCTTTACTCGTTCAAATGGCGGCGACGCGCAGTTGAAGGTCATCCTATTTGCTGGTTTTGCATAAAAGTGCCAACCTTTGCGCCCTTGTGAACATGAGTTTCCTCTTAAAGTGGCCAAATTTGACTCCATCGAACCGATTCCTTTTTCTTTTTGACTTATTTCACTTTGAGACAAGTTTGTTGTTGAAGATGACATTTAAACCATGCCCGTGAAATCGGTTTTTATACTGTTGTATACTGTTTCCTAGAAATATTTCTGTTTCCTCGGTCGTTTTTGATAAAATCCGTGGGTATGAGAGTGATATTTAGTCCCAAGTCCTGATAGAGGCACTCAAATGATTTTTGTTGCGCGTAAACTGCAGAAGTATCGTTTTAAAAGTAAGTTTAAACTCAGAAGTACATTATTTTATGGCCGTACTATTCACTTAAACATACGTCCCAGAAAGAATGGGAACTACCTTACTACATCATATGCAAATAGAAGCCTTGCCACCTTCCTTGATAAGAAGCCATTTGTTGACCGCTCGGCTATTTCTCGGAGATGTAAGTAGAGTTGAATTTCTTCTTTTGATTTCTTCTCTCTTACTCGTTCCATTTAAGATTTCCTGGCTTAGTATCCCTCATATTTATATTTATCTCTCATTTATTTATCCCTCAAAACTTGGCGAAAGCTGAATTGGCGAACTCCTATAAATCCCGTGTAGCACGAATAAATTATGCGTGAATCGGAGAAGTTACGACAGTTGGTCTAAGTTATAAAATCCATGGAAATGATGTACAGACGAAAGATAAATTAGTACTCACCTAAAGATTACCTTTCATTGAAGCCCCATAATTTATTAATTCTTGAAAGATATTTTCTCTGCCCAAAATTTATAGTGACACCAGTAGACACGAGATAGTGAGATATTACATACAGGAAAAATGTATATAAAATAGACCCCAACTATTTAGTAAATCCTGAAAAATACGGGTTATGTCGCAGTGACAGGATTAAGACATGTAAAAATCTGGCTCATATTGGGTGAATTTCATTTGTAATCTAGAAGCCATTTTTTTAAATGTCGGCGTGCATTTGTTTTCCCAACCCCGACATACTACTATGGAATGATTCATAAACTTTTGAGTTGGTCTAAAGTAAAAATGGGCAGGTTTAACAGGTTACCTTGCTGCCAACAATGAGTGGCTTTCATTAGAAAGTGATAGATGTTTTGCTATATATGCAACAGTGTTACTTAAATGATCTTATAATTTGTTTTACCAAGCAAAAGTCCGCAAACATCTCATCATGTATGTCTCATTTCGTTTGTGATTTTTGAGTTTCTTCCTATTTTGTGCATGCTCAACTCTTACATCTCGTGCAATCACAGTGCGACACCTCAAACTTTCGTAGCTTGTGACATAGTGCGGCCCTGCTACACGCGCTCAAAATAGCTTGCAAGATATTTTGTCGGAGCAGACGATCTTCTACTCATAGTGAGCTTCCGATTCCTCTTCAAATAGCCCCTCTAAATCTCGAATATTCCCCAGCATCCAAACATCCTCGTCTGCTCTGCTCATAGCGTCGCCCTCCTCCTAGCTTACTACAGTTTAACGCGCCCCACCCTCATTATTAACTCTGGGACTCCCAACTCCACAACGCCTGCATCCTCCCTTAATCTCCTCAACCCTTATGGTGCGCGTTCTCACCCAAAACTGTCACCAACCAGCCTCGTACGACCTCGTCCTATCCTTTCGACCCCGGCCGGGTCCCTGCTGGCCTCCGACCACCCCCACTTCCCCCCCCCCTCCCCAGCACTGGACGTATTTAGCGTCAAAATCCCTTCCAACTCGCGCAAGTACCACCACGGCGGTCTGTTCTTATCCTGTCCACCTTCGTGCCTCGAAGCGCCGGGGACGTGTAAGTTTCATCCGTCCCTGCCCGAGTCTCTATCCCTTCGTCCCCTCGGCGTTTTGGGGACCTCAACTCAGCCTCCCTCCTCTCTGCCTACCCGTTTCATTTAGGCGTTGCCGCACGAGGTGGGGGATTCAAGTTGTCCTCGATGGAACCAATTTGCTCGCCTCGAATCGCTGCCTGTGGGCGCACCCGTTTGCCCGGGTGGCCATCTCGTATTAGGATGATGGGGGACGGGGTCCGACGGCTGAGCCCAAGCGCCGAAACCTGTACCACAGCCACATCCCTCCAAAGTTCCTTATGGCCACCCTTTCAAAGCCTCATTCAGATCCATTTATTTCACCGCTCGTGCTCATTTCTCTTTGGAAAAATGCCAAAGTCGCTCCAGTGTTATATTATGGTCGGGCCCCGTCGCGAGACGGGACTCGAAAACAGTTTTCAATCGTGAATTCTTGCCCTGGGTGTCAGAGGATTGAATCACAGAGAGGTTTTGAAAGGAAAATGAAAGTTTATTTAAAATGAAATTATTTAATTATTTGGAGAAATGGCGAAAAATATTCTTAGTAAATTCCACTCTTAAAATTTTATTTTCGATCTAATTTTCGGCTGCTTAGCAATCATTATCAAGCGGATCATTTCGGTTCGAGTAATAAATCGGCTAAGCCATGTAGCCGATACAGAGGAATCGAAGTGAGACCTTGATAATGATTGCTGTTCGGTTGAAACCTTGGTCGGAAATACAATTTTAAGGGTGGAATTTACCAAGAAATGTTTTTGTTATGTCTGCGAAAACATTCCACAAAGTTACGCCTTCAACCATTAATTTTATTTGATTATTTATTGAAAAGAACCAAAAATGTGCGTCTCGAATTGCCAAACAAGAATATTACCTCGTCTCGGGGAGGAGAGAAGTTACGGGTATAGGCACGGATGGATGGCGCTCCGGCTACTGGTGCACGGACCTTATGGCTCGCGCTTCGATTCCTCTGTATTGGCTACATGGCTTAGCCGAATGGAGAACTTGCAAGGTTTTTTTTACAGCTGTTTTAACTCATGCATCATATAGATAACCAAAAATGTTTCCTACATATTCTTTCCTTTCATCTGAGCGACCCATATTTATTGAACTACAGTCAATGGAAAAGATGATGTTGTTTCAAACGCTGCTTTTTGCGCGCCATTTTGGAAGTGATACGCGTGACGTCACACATGCCGTCCACCGTACGAGACATACGAGATACCGGCGAATAGTTCGGCGAGTATCACCGTTCACTTACCGTTCATTTATCTTTAGCCTCGTGATATTTCGTTGAAATATTGCGTCTGAGTTTCGGAAAGTATATATGTATTTTGGTGTGCAATACTTTAACGATTTATTAGTGTTTCATCTGCATGGAAGTTTGTGCCAACTCAGATAATCTGTCTATGAAGTCGACGCTCTAGTGATGATGGAGTACTTATAATGAGATGCGACATGTAGACATAGTCGGAAATACAAACGTTAAATCACTTACCGAAATGACCCGCTTGGCCCGACAGGGCCCTACTGGCAGCTGACCATCTCTCCGTGCGATTATATAGCAAAGCCGAGACGAGGCAAGGAAAGTTAAAGGTCAAAGTGTTACCTGGCTTATTCTGAGCTCAACAAAATAACGTACAAAAGAGAAATCTACTGAATTCATGCTTAATAATAGAGGAAAAAAACTGTATCCCACTCAAAGAGAGGGAAACTCGGCCATCAATATTCGGGTCACAACAGTTATTTCTTGCAGTGACTGGGGTGTGTACGAGTTTGTCCACACTTACTCATCATTGTACTAGTGCCAACTTTCGTGGATGGAGTTGTTGCGGTGGCTTGAGTATTAGATTCCCGTTCCGGAGGGCCGCGGTTCGATACTTATAGAGGACTGCTGATCAACGCTTGAGTGTATTTTGCTGAGCACTTCAAGGGCCATACACCGTCCGTCGGATAGGACTTGACACTGCGAACCGAAGGTGTCTTTCGTAGACGTAGTCTATTGTCGAAGCCGGGTTTCCTCCCAACCTTCCTACATTTTCCAAATACAGCTTTCCTTAGACCACTAGCCTATTCTATGATGCAAATAATCATAGCTGTCGTTCACCTCCCGAAAGAATTAAGTGCTCGTCCGATTTTTCATATTCTCTATCTTCCTTCTCCGACTTCAACGCCCAACTTTAGCCCCTGACTTCTATGCTGGGCATCAGTGCTAGAATTCAGTTCCCCATTTCAGTTCTCCGCTTCAGTTCACCAATTAAGTCCCAGACTAGCCTCTATTGGGTGCAACCGTGTCCTCTTGTCTTCTTGATCAGTCTTGAAATAATGCGTCCACTCTTTATTGGCACTTCAATGCCGTTTACACTTTCTGATTATTTTTGTTACGTTTATAAAGTCCTAATTGAAGAAGCCATTTGTGATGTAGATGGAATTCTTGTAGAAGAAAAAAAAATTAACATCATAAAATATGCAGATGATCAGACGGTAATAACAGAGTGAGAAGCAGTGACAGGCAATGGTGGATATAATCTAGAGGGTTGGAATACATTTTGGAATGAAGTTAAACATCGGGAAAACCAAAGTAATGGAAGTAAGAAAAGAGGAAAGAGTTCTAAATGTGACCATGGATGAATAAACAGTGGAACATATACCATACTTTGGATACCTCGGAATTGTTATAACATGGAATGGAAGTTGTTCGGAGGAAATTAGAAGTAGAATGCCTTATGGCAGGGGTGGCGAACCTATGGGACGCGTGCCCAAAGTGGCACGCGGAGCAATTATTTCGGTACGCGGAGCTGGGAGGGCGCTAAGGGATACCTCTATCTCACTCGATGGGTTGGCACGTGAGTCGAGCGAGTATACTCTTATTTCATAAACTTTGGCACTCATTCGCCAAAAGCTTCACCACCCCCGTCTTAGGGAAAAGCAGCCTTCAGTAAAGTCAACTAACTACTTCCAGCCGAAGCAATCAATATAGGCCTAAGGAAAAGATTTGCTAAAATTTTATTCGGAATGTTGTGCTTCATGGAGACGAAAGATAGACAGTTAGGATGAAGTATCTAGAGGGATTTGAAATGTGTCTATGGAGGAGAATGGAAAGATTAAAATGGAGTGATAAAGTGAGAAACAAGGAAGTTCTAGCAAGGATGATTGAGAAAAGGAATATTTTAAGATCAGTCAGAAAGAGGAAGCAAACTCTATGGGACTCATCCTGAGGAAAGATTGCCTGATGAAAAGAATTTTCGAGGGTAAGAGAGGGAGAGGAAGACGAAGAAATAATACTTTGACGGATATTATGAATGAAAGGAGTTACGAAGAGCTGAGGGAGGCAGCACAGATAGGCGAGCATTGAGGGAGCAGTTCAATTGAAACCTGTCTAAGGGCAGATTCATCTTAAAAGAATGTCCTTTTTCCGCGCATGCTCAAGCAGTTTCTCCTCTCTCACCCCCTTTGGCTTCTACTCTCTCCATAGTTCGTCTTCCAGCATGCCTCCTTATATTTTATAAGCCACACATTTTCATTCCTATCTCACCTCTTAAAAACAATATTTCTTCTATAAATAATACAAGTTCCTTTGTAACTTTGTGGTATTCCATATTCCGGAGAATTTAATGATAACATTTACAATACCACATACTTGTATCGTGGTATTGTAGTATCGTGTATTGAAGTATTGATTGATTGCGGGCATGGAAGTATGTGGTATTGTTAATGTTATCATTAAAGTCTCTGAATTTTTCTTCTTCCACATTGGTTACTTCACCCTAAGTCATACCCGCATTCAAAAGCGATTTCCCCTTAATTATCGGTCTCTAAATTAATCCATCTGGGCTGGGTTTGTTCTGTGAGGCTTTCCTGATAAAATGACTTTATAATTGACTTGAATATACATAGTGGGGTTCCATGAATGCATTGTTTAGGTTCATACTGTCGGATTAATGAAGTTTTTTTTATGTAAAAGCAGAGTGAAATATTTAAAACGTTGCGTGATTACCATTTAAAACTCAAATAAGAGAATTAAAATGGAAAAATTATATTTTGAAAATTTTTTGCGACAAATTCTGCCTATTGCGTGACTTTGTAAGGCACAGTCACGGAAGAGTTAGCTGTAGATAATGGCGGAGGAATAATTTTATTTTTTGAGAAGTTAGACGGAAAATTTGAGATTCTGTTTCGACCGCTGCACTCTAGGGCACTTGGTCGGCATGTCTAAACCTCCATGCTTTTTCTCACTAACGTGAATGACGCAAAGTGATGGGTATTGCTTTAAAATTTTACGCTATATTTTTCATATCTCAAGTTTTTCTGTTTGTATGATTAATCTTGGTAATTACAGCGATGAAATGTGAGTAAAATTGGGTAATTTGATCTCTTCCAACCAATCATTTTCTGAAGCTACACTTTGAGCTTCCGAGATTTTTTACGTCGTTGAGAAACCTTTATACGACTAATTAAATGCATGTACTACTTAAGCGTTCATCGCTTGATGAGTTTTCTTTTTGTGACTTTAGGACAATGAAATATAAGAATAATGGATATTTTATTTTACCCCTCTCGCCAGGGAGCAGATTTATTGTACAGCATAAACCTTGATGTTTTTCGTCAATCGAGTCGAGAGCATAAAAATGTAGGTCATTGTGGAATGTCCAAAGCAGAGCGTTTTTATGAGCGAAGGAGAAAATGCTACATTAATAGAACCGTGCTTTATTTCACAGTGGTCGTTTTTCTTGTGAGCAATCTGCCCGCCGAGGGAAATTCTCCGCTCCAAAACACTAGGCCATTACCTGGAAAAAAGGAATGAGGATAAAATGCAGCGGTGGTAGGCGGAAACGAATGTAAAACTTGTTTGTGAAAGCAGTGGTAAAGTTTCAAACTCAAAGACAAGCGGAAATATTTAAGACCTGCTTCTAAGGATGAGCTGCTGGAATATTACACAAAAGAGTGTAGTCGCAACCTTCCACAAAGAGTATTTTTCTTAATTGTGTTTAATTTATAATTTTAAGAATTATCCCCATCCACATACACATTGCGGACATTAACTCAATTTTCATTGCATACTTTTTTCGCCTGATGTAAGAAATACCTATACTGCAGTGTATTTTTTAAATGTTATGGAAGGTAGCTAATTAGAATTCTATGTGGATTTCTAGGGAAAATCCCGATGTTTCAGCGCTCTCATCAATCGTTCTATGAAAGTCTATAACTCTATATTAGACCCACAAATTTCTCTATTATTTGCGAAAAATAAAATAAGTGGGAAAACTTAAATGTTAAAGTACGCATTTATTTTCATTCCTTCTATTCTTAAAAATTGCCCTTTCATCAACAATTAACCTCTTTTTATCTCCTACGGTGAAAATATTTCTTGCATTTACTTTCTCAAGTTAGATACCTTAAAAAGTTCTCAACAAACAAACAGAAGAAATTGGGTCAAATTATCACTCAAAGCGGATCATAATATATGAAAACACCCGAATAATAATATAGAGTGCATTCATCCTTAAAAAAAGTAATTTTTAAGACCAAGGGTGTATGTTTGGTACTTGAGAAATGGTGGATTCGGAGAAATTCAGGCGTTGAAATAATGCTTTCATTATTTCATGCGAGTGATCGATTTGTGTTGAGCCTGATATTTGTTACAAGTGAATATTTTAGTCTTGGAAAATAACATTGATCTTTGACCAATCATCCCCTATTAAACACCGAATAGGATGTTAGCTACATCAATATTTGATTTTTTTAGGGGTTTTTGAGATGTAAAATGTCGACTGAAAAATACTTTAACCTTGCTTTCGCATACGCTGTTGTTCGGAGTAAAAATTGAACAAACAACTTATGGCCGTCGAGAAGGTACTTCACATGAGTATGGCTCACCCAGAAGAGAATAAATAACCCTTATATTTTGTATATTTGCTAAAAATTCTTCAGTGCAAATTCAGAATTTACTTTACATTTTGATTCTCTCACAATGCCAGTCGTTGATAAGGAATTTGAAAAAGAATCCTTAATGAATTGTAGTTTTTTATTACGGCACACATTCAAGCCATTCATCTAAAGAAAATATATACACTTAAATATGAGGGAGTAAATACAAAGGTATATTTTAAAAATGGACGTTGTTGAATTATGACGATGTTTAAAAATTCCCTGAGTGTTCTATTGTGACATTATTCTATGACAAGGTTTTGTGAATCAACTGTTTCCTGGAAATAAAGCATGATTGTTATCGAATAAATGAAGAAAATGAAATGTGACCCAAGGAACGGACATTAAAAGTACTAATTTAACTAACTAAAATTACTTAACTGAAAAAACTTACCTGTATAGTGATTTGCAGAGTTGAAGTTAAAGTATTCACGTAATTTATGTTGGTTGACCTGCTATTCGTTTGTGGAAATAGAACAGATTAATGTGTCGTGAAATTATGGGATGTGAGCTTTAATATTCCGTTTTCATTTAGAAGTTTTCATGATACATATTTTATCTAAATTTTTTGACAGTATCCTCTCTTTGCGATTTCTTGCCTGTACAATTTCGGTTGAGCTAGATTTTCCTATCACTCAGCAGGCGTTCGTCTCCTTTAATTTCCCTCTTCTGTTCAGCATGTCTTCATTCCGCTTCATGCGCCAGGCTCTTTTCTGTACATTTTTCCTCATTGCCGTATTCAACTAATTACCTCAAACGTCCCATTTTCTTTCATTACGTTTGATACCCTTTTTTCCTTCCTTTCTGGTACTCCTTTCGCCAATTTACCTTCTTCCTTTACCGCATCCATCTCATCCGCCCCATGTTACTTCTTTGCTCCTCTAAAATGCATGTCCCTCTAGTATGATTAAGAAAATATTCTTTTCATTCCAATAGTCTCAGCGTCGGAGACATATAAATATCTGAAAAGCTTGGTTCATTTCCTCGTAAATAATGGTAATCGCTTCTCTCTACAATTTCCAACTCCTTTCAAACTCAAATGAGCTCCTTCATTTAAAGCATCCACCGCCTGGATGTTGTTCTTACATTAATACTAACAGCTGGGTGTGGTTTGTAAATTTCCTGGTTTATATAACATCATTTCTTTAACTTTCATTTTTAAAAAACTTTACGTTTTTTGAAATTTCACGATTTTAATGAGATATTTAAATCTGCTCAAGTCCATTATATGTCAGTAAATGCAGTCTATATAATTAGAAAGGTCAATACCGACGAGTGTTTTTTACAAGCAAATTGTGAATGAAAAATGTATATAGTAATTAAATATGCCGAAGATCTTTCAATATTTTAATATGAAGTTGTACGGCCCTGGAAACATTTTTACTTATGTATAATTATATTAAGCTGTTTTAAATTGCTCTCCATATTTCATCCAAGTTTGAATCTAGATTCGGTTGAAATATCTTCATCACAATAGTTATTGAAAGACTGATACTGTACTCCCCACTTTATTGAACTCAATGTGTCCTGTCAGACAGCTGTCATCAGGTACATTAATTGCCTGATGATAACTGCGTTCAAAAAGGACATATTAAAGCAGATTAACCGTCCAATGCGCACGCATCAGCCACACGTGTCTACAATAATTGTCTGACAATAAGTGTGTTGACAATTGACATAATAAGACAATTATTGTGCCTGATGATGTCTTCGAGAAATTCAAAACACATTTGTATAAATGTGGTCCAACAAAGTGAAAAGTACAATATCAGTATTTCGTTTGTTACAAGATGCTCTTCCACCATATCTCGCCTGACACCGTTGAAGGACCCCTCTCGGACCTTATGGTAATCCAGTTTCCGTCAAATTTGCTGGTATTGCAGTATGCGGTGTATTTTGGTCACCTGGTCAAAGTCTTAATGGGCACGAAGTCCTTAACCCCCAGGATTTTGAGATAAACCCTGATTATTCTTGATTACAGGCTTATGCTCGCTCTATTGTAAACTGAAAATAACGCAGCCAAACAAGAAAAGATTGGCATGTATTTTGCATGCGATGTATGCTATCCGATGTATTTTCGACTTCTGATCCCGAATCCGGGGTCAGAATTGCTACATCACGCTTTAATCTTCAGCAACTCATTGAAGAACCTTCAGGTAAATGAATAATTTTAGCGGTGGTACATATTTCTTAAGCGACACATGTCATCTTCCTTTTTTGAGCATCCTGATTGCGAATCCGTGTTCGGAATTGCTCCATCACCCTTCAGTCTGCAGCTACTCGCTGAAGAACCTTTATCTCCGCCACTACCGGAATTTTAACCCTAGACTCTCAAGGAAGTATGCCGATACTCCAGCCGTCATAACACTCCTATTTCCTCCCCCTTTTGGTTCGCGACTTCTCTACCTCCCTTATCACATCTCTTCCGCTTTGCGCCCTGCCGCTGCGTGAGCACTCGTCTGCGTCATCTCCCAACCTCACGTGTCTCCAATGATTCACTCCACGCTCCAGAGGATTCGTTTGGACTCATCCATAGATTCCGTCGACGTATCGGATGTTTATTCTTCTCCGTGGCATTTTGATTTGTGACCGGTGATCTGTGTGCCTTCGAAGGGGTTGCTGGGATAGGAGAGTGGTATTTGCGGGGGAGAGGAAGAGCCGTGGTCTCGTGGAGTGGTCGTTGGAGCTGATGGGATGCAGGAATCGGTGCCCGAAGGGACAAGAGGTCGTAAAAACGAGACGCGGCCGGCTGAGGGCACGGGACACTAAAAGCCGTCCTATGGAGTTTTTGTGTAGTTTTAAAAATCTGGGAGCAATGTTACGAGTATCAACGGATACGGTAGTATATTATGTTATAAACAAACAAGTCATGTGCCGCAATCTTATTCACATCACTTTCCGTTCGTGCAAAGGCGCAGTTAAACGAAATTGTTCCCTTTAAAATTTGTTGTTGAGCTAAATGAAAGGGGAAACGCATCGAAAACCCATTTTTGGAACTGCTGCGTCTCTTCTCTCCGTTTTGTGTGGCCAGCTGCAATATTTAAAAGGTGTGATTCATTAATGGTTCCTTGTATTGACGAAAGTTACGCTTTCGTTCCTAACATCCTGTTGAATTGTTTAAGTCGCTTCTTCATTCGACTCCTGGGGTATCATCAGGATCTTAACATCTAGTTTATGCGTATTCTTCTAAAATTAGCATGAGGATCAGGAAGCCTGGGTAACGTCGTGGTCTGCGCCTTGGCTAAGGAAGCCGAAGGTTTGTGGTTCAATACCTGGTCTTGGCCGATTTTTCCCCATGGAAATTTCATTGTTTTTTCATGAATATCATGAGCAATATGGAAGGTAAAGTTGTCTGAAGAATCAAGACGATGAATGCTTATGAAAATAATGGATGCGCAAAGATGTAGGAGAGTACGATAGCGGGCTTTAGACGGCATTTTCTGTTATCTTATGACGAGCCGTTGAGAAATATTCATGGATCAAGTTGATTATTTGCTACAACTAATAATAAAAATAATAGTGGCTATATTAACACATTTTAAAGCGCTGGATTATTTATTTGGCACGTGTTCCATGACTGTTTTTTTGGAATCAGTGTTATTTATGACAGCAAAAGGAATTGTGATTAACGAAGACCCATAATTAAGATATAAGCCGCTGAAATCATTTCATTGAGGAGAAATGCCTCTTAATGTCGTATACGAATTGTTTAAACGAGATTCGAATTTATAAGGGAAGACAGATATATTAATAGACAGAATTCAGGAGAAAAACTTTCGTTTCTGGATTATAAATAAGGTATGGCAGAGAAATGATAGCTGCCTAGAATATTTGAGTGGATTTCCACTGAAGAAAAACCAACGTGGTACACCTTGAGGGTCATAGATGGGAGGGACCAATTGGGAAAGCCATGGAAAACGGAGAGTTTTTGGAAGAAGTAGCCCACGAAAGAGACTCTTGGAGAAATAGTTTGAACGTCTAGTCCCTGCTAACCATATTACACATTGTTAAGTAACGTAAACTATACAAATTGCGCATTGTTCCAGTCTATGAATAATCTCTGCGTACCACATTGCTCATTGTTACATGACAAATACTATGCGGCTGATCTTGCATTAAGTTCAAATATTCGGCAAAATGAATGCGCTCACATTTCTGACATTTGACATATCTGTTATTGATTTTTACGCAATTCCCTCTTTAACCGAGGTATTTCAGTGGTGTAGAAGAATTTGAAAATCAGCATTGATTTATCGAAAGTAAACTCAAAGTTGTTCTGCAGATAGCCGGGATAGTGATTTGCTTAACCAAGTTTTTTATCGAATTCTCTACTATCTGCTACTCACACCTAGTCTCACATTCCATTTATGGGTACTTATAAAAATGGAAAGGTCTTATGATTTGGAAAGCGTGTAAAAAGTTATATAGAAATGTAACTGCAGCGAAATAGGTATGCTGGGAAATTCCACTGCAAAGTAAATTATAAACAGAGAGCGTATAGTCAACTCTTATTGGGTTGACATTTTAATTTTAGCCAACATTTCAACAAGCGTCTCGCTACTCATCCTCAGGACTGATTACTCTATAGCCCATTGAAATTACTGTAATCAGCTCTGATGGTAGTAAGTGAGGCTTTTATTGAAACGTAGGCCAAATGGAAACGTTAATCCCATGTGTTACTCGAAAAGAGTTTATTCATATAATTCTCCAGGAATGATTAGTTATTGTATTAAAAGAGTCTTGTTTCCTAAGTATTTCAAGTAATTATGTATTTTTACTTCAACAAACTTGGAAAGTAATTGCTTCAGGTAGTTTGCTCTAAATATTATTCCAACTATAAATTAATTAATTTGTAATATTTAAGAACAATATCTTACACCTCTAAATGTACCAAAATATCAACCCTTACCTAGCTACTTTCCGAGATTTTTGACGAAATCTACCAGCACTTTTGCATGGGAAATGGTACATGTATTCACTCCAAAGAGACCCAAATTAAAAAATGTGGACTTAATAACACCTACATACTGTCAAAAAATTCACAGCATGTAGTTTGTATTTTTCTCGACTATTTTTACTGTAACAAACTAGATCATATTGCCACTGCTGTCATGTTTTCTGGATAATAAAAAAAGCCTCCCGTTGAGAAGGAGTTTTAAAGGTACCGTGTGAAAAAATTGAGTCTATTTAAAAACTTATGTATATATTTTTATATAATTACTTCGAATTTCAGTCACGTCAAGTATATTATTTCACCATTATTAGGTAATGTAATTTTCATTTCATGCTTCCAAAAGTGGCTGAAGTTAAAACGTATAATTTGAATATGGTCTCCATTATGACTAGGGAACTATCTCGCTCAAACTACCTAAATGGTATTCACTCATGTAAATTTTTCAGTGTTTTCAGTGTACGTTAACACAATTTAACTGGGCACCGTCTGGATACTAAGTCCCTCACAGGATGTTTCGCACAGCAAGTTGGTGAAAAATCTTCCCCATGCCACACGCACCCGTTGGATAGGTACTCCCAAGGATGAAGGTGCACTAAATTTCCACCGCATGGCGATGTGCCCCTGTCGTCGTCGGCGGTCCCAAAATCGCTGCGCCACATCTCCCGAACGCTCGCATCGCATGGAAATATATATGTATCTCTCACGCGTGTGAGCAGGCGAAGGTGATGAAATTTCGGCTTGAGACGGGTAGTTTGGCGTGAGGGAAGGGAGGGAGAGGGATAGAGTAAGATATGAGATGTTCGGAGAGCGAAGATGGAGATAGCTAAACGGGATTGAATGCGCCGCCCACGCACGCGGAACACGGCAGAAACCCACCCGACGCCGCACACAAGACGCCGGGCCGGGCTCACGGTTTGCCGCCTCCGCCCCCCGCCCCCCCCCCTCTCCGCCCTGTCGAAGAGAGGAGGGGGGGGGGAGTTAAAAGCAGGGTTGGGAAAGGCGGCCCGCGGGCCGGGGAATGTGAAGCGGAGCGTGCGCGGCAGATAAGGCGAGAGGGAATGCAAAGCAATCGGAGGAATGAGAAGAAAATGGGAAACGCGAAAGTGTTGGCCCTCCTGTGCGGGGGTGGTAGGTGTGCCTTTATAACAGGTGGATCGATTCTTTTCCTTTTTCGGCACCGCTCTCCCGTTATTTATAACTTCGAAGCGCTCGTCACGAGACACTTGTGTGTGGATAGAAGTCACGGCGATCTCGCTTGGGAAGCCGGAGACTGCTGAAAACCCATAACTCCCCGAGTGACCAGCCATCGGTTCATAATTCTTGCTCTGTATACGAGAAATGTGTCGCGTGTCGTGTTCTTACCTACCCCGAGAGGAATGCCAGAGGAGACCTTTGTCCTACTGACCTTTTAGCTGCACAATCAAAGGGTTATTTACCCTAACTTAATGGGCGTTTATTTTCTTTAGAGCCGACTTATACGGATGTACGAGTAAAACCAGAGGTGTTTACTTCCATGACGTATATTTCTGCATTCCAACATCCCCTCGCGGTTATAAAAATGCCCATATTGTTTAATGCATTCTCGATTTTCTCAAACCTTGTTGATTCATGTTATTAAACCAAATTGTCACCATTACTCTCCTTTTGTTCTCTTCGATTAATTACAACCTTTTAATCCTTATTATTTTTAGCCGTCTTGAAGATCCATTGTGAGAATACAAGATACGCGTCCACGTATATTTCCTCAGTTGTAGGTTACTGGTAGTTAATACTGGCATTTCTAAGTTGAACTAATATCCAAAGTAATCATATTATCAATATTACCCAACGCAAAATGTAGATCGAAGGCGTCTATCTTGGAATTTAACTAATTTCTGCATTATTGATAGTCTAAATGAAATATTTTAATGCACCATTCGTGTGATAAATACTTGACGAGTTATTCATGACATGATCTGATTGTCATAGATGCTTAGGATCCTTATGGGTTTTCCTAATGGCTTCTCAGAGATGTCCTTCTTAACTTAGTCTCAAACTAGAAGTGTGGGCTTGGTTGGATCCGAAGAGCCTGATGAAACTTAGCTCTATCGTCGATTTTTCCCTGGATTAATAAATCAAAGAAAATCTTTAAGTAATTAGAATGGATACTATTTGGAAGAATTCATCGTTTACGGCAATTTACTGAATTTTATAAACTTTTTTTCTAAATTTGTATACATTCTATTCGTTACAATTTTTATGTATTTGTATAAATATGGCAAATGTTGGTAAATTAATTTCAGAGCAAAACTAGTTGAATTATCATTTTTAATTGGTTAACTACAGAGGCGGTTTCTTCTAAGCAAACGAACCCCTTCCGCCTGCTATTCTTAAATAAATTGTGCTTCCAGTGCACATTGAAAGGCGACACCTATATCTGAAAAGTTTCACCGCACCCTCTCAAAATCGTTAATACCGGCGGAGGTATTCCATTTCCTTCACCGCATCAATTATTTACTTTACTTTAAGTCGCTATAACTGCTCGAGGAAGGGAGTGCCTGTGAGGAATTAGCGGCTTGAGGGAGGAACTCAACTGCACTGGAGGGCCTGATGGTGTAGAAGAAGGAAAGATCCACTAGACGGTGAAGGGAAAGTAAAGGGGGAGGGAGTGGGTAGGGGGAGGCTGGCTGGTTGAACAGGCCCGGAGACGGCCGGAGAACTCCCTCTTGGAAGCGCTCAAGATAGTTGGGAAAGTATGAAGACTGTGTGTGAGTGTGGAGCGTGTTGCGGTTTAGTCTGCCGATGCGGCTAACGGAGTCAATAGAGCGTGTAAGATGGAAGGGAATCTGCCGCCTCTCTTCCTCGGTCCCAACTCCCGGTTCCCAGCAGCCTTATACGCTTAGGTGCAATTAAGATATTCAAAGTTCTTCTTGCTTCTCCACCCTGTTTACAAGAATAGGGGAAGACGCCGAGGGAGGGGGTGTTTCGGGGGGTGGGGGGGCAGGTGAGGGGTGGAGAACTGCCCCTTTCTGGTCTGTCGGCGCTCCAGAACCAAACTCTTGCTTTTAATTTCGCAAGAGATAGCAGGAGTAAGAGGGTGATAGAAGACGGAATGAGACGGCGGGTTGAGATGAGGCTAAGAAATGTGGTCAGTATGATGAAGTTGAAGAGAAAGGGTTGGCGGCCTCATCAATTGTTGCCACAGCTTGGAAAGGACGCGAGCAAAGTTCAGGAATGCCTACCGTTAGATGGAGGGGAGGACTATACAAAGATGAGGGGTGTTCTTGATTACCTGGTGGTTAGCGTTCCTCGAGCGGCTTAAATAAGGGTTGCGATTATGGTGCCGCAAACTTGTCGAGAGCTGTCGTAAAATAAAAATAATTTTTTATTTTCTAGTTACAAGGGGAATGCAGAGCCATCGAACTGGTAAATACCGTAAGGCTTCATGCCAGGCTAATTAGTACCTATCCTTGTATCTCGGTCTTTTTACCTCTTGTACCTCTTGATCTGGCGATATTATTTCATTATTTTACGATTTGATAAGTATTGTAAAAATATGTAATTATCTTCGTCTTACTTTCAAGAAAGCCTGTATTTAATATTAAACCATAAATGGGGTTATTAATTTTATGAAACTTTCAAGTCCCAGAGATCTGCGTAAGGTGTAATAAAATAGGGTTAACTCTATGGAAAGTAATATAAATATTTTTCGACAGAAATGTATGTGAAATTGCATTTTTCGACTTTGAAATTTATTTTTACATTATCTCGGTGAATGATACACTGTATTAGACATACACACTATCAAAAGTGAACTATAATTTATAGGCCAAATTATCAGCGCTCTATTCCTGGAAGCCTCATCTAAAGCCAATTGATAGTTTTTGAATTTGAATAAATTTTAAGTTGTACTGAATATTTTTGTACCTTGGCGTTTGGAATGAATTACAATGATATGTGACCAAAATTTTACTATAACATTCCACAAAACAATGCATGGAGATTGAAATATAATCCATTAAAGGATCAAGAAAAGAGAAAATTGGAATCTTGAAATGTTCAACGAATAATCTTAGTATTATCCGACAATAATGGTAATGGAATATTTATTCCTCTAAATCCTATTTGCGGTACTCCTTAGATGTTTTATTTCAGGGAGAGAGAAAACCCGAATGGTTGGCCTACTGGAAAAATGTCGTATCTCGGCAGGAAAACGCGCTCATCACTGCGTGAACTCCGATTGATATTCAGGTGGAACAAATCGTACCCTGATATCATTCATAGCTCGGAACACGAAACCAACCCATGAGTATGATGTGATGTCTCAAAGATTATGCACACCACGTCTCCCAACCGTGCTTTATGGCGATTGTAACGTCTAATAGAATTTCATTGGCACTCCATGTATGTTTAGTGAATTAAATTCGTGGAAGGAATTTTTCTTCATGCGCTTGCATGCTGAGGCATGACTGTGAATTTTATGATTGTCTTTTTGCAGGTTTACAATCGCCATAAATTATAGGATCCCTCCTCTCGCATTGCATTCTTTTTGCCCGTCATATTTCTTTGATCTTGTACAGTATACTTAAATATGCGGAAAATGCCTGCACCATTATTTTCTGGTACATTTATTCAAGTCCTAATACAAGAGGTAAAATTATCGGTGATAGCATTCAAGATATATAAGATTTTGCTCTGGAATGTGGGTCCGTTGTGTTGATTAGCTTCACTAATAATTAGCGCCAAGCAAAATATATATGTGTACTTCCGCATTATTGCAATTAAAAAGTTATAAGAAGACTTTCTTGCAGTGTGACCTGACACGTTTTTTTGGCATTCAAGAAAGAGTTTTAATGTTAGCCAATGGGATAGTTTAATGACGAGAAAGGTCGTTTAAGAAATTGGTGTGCCTAAATCCCGAATTTACTATTTACTGCAAGGATGTGACTAGTCCACCCTAGTAAAATAGAACGGGTTACATCTATATACTGCAAGGTACCGCTTGGGCATGTTGTGTCAGGTCACCAGCCGTGTAAATATGTAAGGTTTTGGGGGATGAAATGGTGACGTGTATTATGGGAGTGTTTTTATTGGAGCTCAGTATTTATTGTGGTCGCTAAATGTGCGCGGAAAGAGCGAATTTTTGTACCTATCTGTTCGGCAGTGTATCTTATTTTATCGCTTCTGTCGGTCTTAGAGATGTAGTAAGGCGTCATGACAATATTCTCTGTGACGCTCTGAAAAATATCAGTTCTGAATTTCTCAAGCAACCTAAGCCTAGCGTGTAGCCTCCGAGTCTCGAGGGGCTCCTACCATAATCCCTCTAGTGGTTGTGAGACGCACTATCGACGCTCGCAGAAGTTTTAAACGAAGCGTGCTGCTTTTCTTTGCATTATATAAATTTATATTATCTTCAATTATTATTATATCAATTGGTTATAATCAATTAGAGAGACAACTCTAGACCGAGCATTTTATATACATCATATAACTTTTTTTTTGCATATAGCATAACGTTAGATAATATTTTCATATACCCTGTAAAGCACGAAGTTCCGCCTCCCAGTTTACCATATATGTGGTTAGTAAAATCAAGAAGGTCCTGCATTTAAAATACATTTATTTCCGAATGAGTACTTCATAAGGTCGTTTTTCCTCGTAATTAGCCATTCTGAAGTCCAATTCCGTCTTTTTTTCGGAATGACAAGCGGCAATTAGGTTCTAACTCGCCCAGATTTAGCATATTTTGCTGATTTCACGCGGCAGTGTTCTCTTTTCTAACCGAGGCATCCTCATTTGCTTCCACTCCTCGACCCCCCCCCTCAACTCCGCCTTCATTTAGGCGCCGTTACCGTAATTTCGTTATTCCCCAATCTTTGACTTTCAGATACCAATTTCGTGCCCGGGGTCGTCTCGCGCACCTTAACCTTCCCACACGGAGCAAACGTCGTCAGCTTCCTGACTTTCTCCCTTAAAACGCCCAATTCCCTTACTCCGATGCCCCCTTGCCTTTAAACTGCTCTCCCTCCCTCCCCCAGAAACCCTCGTTTTCCCTCTCGTCCCTAATCACCAACGAATATTATTATTTCTTATCTTTCCCTACCTTAGCACCTCTCATTCCTACCAACGAGAGCCGTTCCAAACTCCTCTGCCCTTCTCACCTACCTGCCCCGACAAAATTTTAACCCGCACAGATACACTCACCCACCCCTTCATTTTGCAGAAAACCACCAGTTTTGGCGGCGTTGTTATTTTTCTCAGCCTTTCTCTCCCGGCCCTCCGAGAGCTGCATCCCAAATGCTCTTAGCTCGTTCGATTCCTATTAATCCTTTCAAAAACTTTCCGTCGAGATACAAGGGGGAAAAATGAGGGAGGGGAGAGGGTTTTTCAAAGGTTTGGTGGGGGGGGGGGTTGAGGCCAGAGAGGAAGAGGAAGATGGGGGATGGACGACTAAAGGGGGTAGGAACCAACCCCCGAAGACAGAAGAAGTTGGCCGAGTTTGCTTTTCTTGCGGTCGCAGTCCGTCTCCCCCGCACTCTTACTCCCCTACAGAAATCTCTTCCTTTCCCAGCCCGTCATCCCAACGCCCACCCTTTATTCAGAGTATGATAAATCTCCTCGCGGAATTTATTCAAATTTATGTAGAATAAAAAGGAAAGGAGCACTTTATGAGAGCAGGAGTTAAAGGGGAAGGAGGTTAGGGACGGTGATGTTTGGGAAGAAGTCTGTTCCCTTCCCACTCCAAAATTTTTTCTCTTTTCATCATCATCCACAGTCCGCCTCAAAATGCGCAATTAGCATTTCATTTGCTTTCTTACAGTCGCACCTTCGATTTTCGTCCCCGGCCCCTTGGCAATGGGATTGACTCTTTCATTTTTATCGCCCACCCCTTATTCTCTCTTTTGCCGTCTCCTCACACGCTGCCACTTCTTCCATCTTTCTCTCCCTACCTCTCTTCACCGGCCGTTAAATTGCGAAATTTCATTTTGGGGCGCCTTAGTTTCGGGTTTGTGCAGAAAGGGTGAAAGTGAAGCGAGTGGTGATGGAAGGCGCATACCTATTTCCTGCTCCCCGTGCTAATCTCATCACCTCACACTCCGCGCCCTGCGCTCGCTGTTACGTCAAATGCTGGTTTACATTGTGGCTGTGCGGAGTGGTGTGAGTTTTAGCGCAACAGGGGGATGATCTGCGTGAAATATTGTCTGAAAAATGATGCTGTTTTATTTTTTGCCGTTTTTTGGAGAAATATTTCAAACACCTGTTTATTGTAGTCCGAGCGAGATAGTTCCCTAGTCATAATAGATACCATATTCGAATCATGCGTTTTAATTTCACCAGCTGTAGAACGCATGAATTAAATATAGCATTATTAATGGTGGTTAGTATAGACTAAGGTGGTTAATATGGTTTATAAAAATATTTATAAAAGTCTTTATTCGCGCGGTACATTTGAAACCTCTTAAAAACGGAAGGTTTTTTGTGATCCCGAAGAATTTACTGCGGTGACAATATGATTAATTTTCAAAAATAGTTGAGAAAACATACAAACTACCCACTGCTAATTTTTTTCCGTGATTTAGTTGTTATAATTCCCACATTTTTTAAATAATATCTCCCTGGAGTGCATGAACGCACCATTTCCCATGTAAAAGGGCTGGTATTTTAAGGCAAATATCTCCGAAACTAATGTGGTAAGGGGTTGAATTTTCGGTGTCATTAGAAGTGTGAGATATTTTCTCTTTAAAATGAGACCGGATTCATTGATTTCTAAGTAAAATGATATTTCGCTCGAACTACCTTAACGTCGAAAAAAATTGAAAAGCATTGCAACTATGAATCGGGAATTATATGATTCACTCGTGTTCGTCTAATTTCGGTTATTTTTAACTGTAATGGCGATTACAAAAGTATTGAATTTGAAATAAAAAAGTTATTGCTCAAGAACTTTTCGTCCTCAAAGAACAAAATAAATTTATATCAAATACAAAAGTCTGGAAATTACACTATATACTGTTGTTCACTGTAAGCGAAGACTAGCAAAAATAACAGCAAAATATTATTGGTTTTATTGCCATGGTAGCAATAAATATAATACCAGCATGTTATATTCATATAATTGATAAAAATCAAATAATAATACTCATTGAAATGGCATTCATAAAATAATATTCATGATAGGTTCAAAAGTATGAGCTATTAGAACAGTTTAAGATGATAAGAACATTTAGAATAATAGAGGAGATACAAGAAAAACCAAAAGCTTTGTGCACATGACAAATGACTCATAATGAGTCGCTAAGTAGAAGACAATATATCTTTGTTTTAAAACAATTTAAGGTAGAAACGCTTTTTAGCTCATCTGTAATAGAATTCCAAAGTTTGGAGCCAACTACTTGGGTGGTGTGATGAGTGGGTTAATAAACGAAATTGAAATCTATTCTGGTTTTCATATTAGTTGTTTTTGGCATAGTTTTGAAGAAACTAAAGAGATATTCAGGCTTTTTTATATGAAAAAATTCGTAAAGGGACTCGCTATGAAATATTTCCGTCGTTTTTTTATGGTCAGCCATCCGATTTCCTTAAGGTATGGCGATATATGGACGTCTCTTCGAAGGCCGAATACAAATCTTACACAAAAATTTAATAAGCGCTGTACCAAAGGAATGTAATTCTTAATGAAAAAATCTGTTGACTTCACTGCAATCCGAAGCCAAATAATCTAAACTTCTAATTTGGCGTGCGAGCAATTGCCGACACTAAGTTATGTGAATACATGGTGCACTTCAGTGGCTGTCTGCTGTAATGGGTATCATATCCATCACTCTTGGGTTGGCAGCCCTTGCAGTATTAACAATGTCATGGCCACGAGGAGTTTGTTTAAATAGGGGGAGAACGCGTGGGGACAGCGTGGAGCCAGGAGGTAAATGTGAGTGACAGTGAAATTGTGTGGAAGGGAAAAGAAGTGTGAGATGGCGTTGAGTGAGTAAGTAGAAGGTGAGAGGGTGTTAAAGGAAGTGTGTATTACAAAATACTGAGAAAAAAGGGAGAGAATAACGAGTGTAGTATTATAAAAAATTAAACAAGTGTTTCACTGCGTTAACTAGGTATTCTTGTATCCAGTCATTGAGGTAAATGGAGAGGGAGTGGCATATGTGAAGGAATGCCCATGTCAATTTTTTGTAGTTCATCCTTCTAAAAAACTAATTTTATTCGTATAATTCAAAAACTCATCGCAGAAAATTCCTTACAGTTAGTTTAGTTACCAAATTTATATTCGATAATATCTGCGCAAGCTAATAATCTGCATTCTAACTCCTTTGTTGATTCAACCTTTGTAGCTTTGTATTGTCAGTGCTTTGTTCACCTCGGTGATGGATTATTCAGAACTTTGAAAGGCAATTCACAGAGCCCATGATGAAATGACAACTGCAGGATTACTCATCCTTTTGAGCGCATCCCTAGAGCGTTAGGCTACTCACTGGAGTTAACCCAAATGATTTGAGCACTCCGTAATGAACCATAGGCTATTTTCAAGCTTTTGTAACTGGTGGCCAACTATTAATTGATGCTATGCAACGTGTAGAACTTCAGAAACTACCAATGAAGTCCTTTTCTCAGTTAGCATAGATGTTAGGAAATCGAATAGTGTCTTGCGATCAAAGGTAGGCTGATTGAATTGAACATGGTGTGTTGCCTTCCAGAGATTTGGTTGTTACAGAACTTGCAGTAAAAGTTAATGGCTCTTGCCCTTAAATCTGTTCCTTAGATTTCATTGTAGACAGGGTTCACATTTTATTGTTTTTAGGCTTCAACTAATCTCTTTTTCAACTGTATTACAATTAGTTCAGTAGCATTATGCGTGAATTACTCATAAATAACATTCGTAGCTGCCATGATTTAACACATTTACAGGACTGAGGCTCCCACATGATTGTGCGAGTAAAAAAATGTAAAAAAAATGTTAATGTAAAAAAATTGGCATTGCTTAACCCTTTGCAATGTGAATTCGTGATGGCCACAGTAATAAGTACCATCATATGCTGTGTTCAATTTGAAGATTGGTTTGCTTCATCTCCTCACTTCACCCCTTATCCTTCCTTCTACTTCATTCCTAAAGAGTTTTGTACTTTGCGTCCTTTAATAGTTTCCATTTGCATTTCATTGTAATTCCTTCAATTTATTCTTCCTTCATTGATCGTTTTAGATGGCTATCGTGTGACCCAAAGTGTGTCCAATAAGATGGACTCTTTTTTCTTCTCTGCGTATTCATTATACTAATTTTTTCTCCCACACTCCGTATGACTATTTCGTTGCTGATTAAACTCAAGCATTTATATTTTCCATTACTCAACCACAGTTGATCTACGTTGATTCAATGGTCTTTTACATGCAGATACCCTGTCTAGGCTTCTCTGCCGTATAGGAGCATGCTCCAAGTATGTATTTTGACAAAGTGCTAATTTTCTTCCAGGATTCCGTTACTAGCAGTTTGTTGACTAAGGTTTTGATAGTTTGTCTTCTTATTTTGCTATTGTCCTCACTTCATGTTTCTTACATCTTTCGTCACGAGTGATTTATCTTTCCAGGAAGCCAAATTCTTCTACTGGCGCAATAATTGATGGTCACATGTGACAGTGCTCTGAATTCTTGATTTCTTCGGCAAACCAGAATTTTTGCTTTCTCAACATAAACATTTACGTTTTACTTCTTCATAATTTTGTTTTTTCTATTCAGCATCCTCAAATGATATTCATCTTTATCAGCCAGAATTATCAAAGTATCATCTAGGCTTTTTAAATTTTTCTATTTAAAGTTTGCAATTTTGGGACATATTTTGTTTTCTTTTCAAAAATTTCCTGAAAAATTTTTGGAACTAACAATAATACTAGATGCTTTTTTAATAATAATTTTGGTAATTAGGAATTTTAAGCCGCGCTATTACCTCGGAGCTACCTACGTGAAGGGAAATTGAATTTGTTCTACCTCTTTAACTTTATTAATCTATCATTTACCTCGTATGGGTTATGGATACTCATCACTGTGATATGTTGAGTTACGTTATTACTGCAATAACTGGCGATGAATATGGGTCTGCTCATAGGTCCCTTAATATTGATTTTAGGTTTATATATATATATCACACATATCTCTTGCTTACGAGTTTAAAACAAAAAAATCGTTTAATAGGTTATAAACCTACTCTATTCTCAGTTGCTTTTCAAAGAGTTCCGTCCTGTGATTCGATTACGAAACTCGCTTTTGCCATACACCCTTAAGGGATATTATGGTGTGATAGTCATGAAATGACTTGATCGGCTTAATCTATGTATGTAGAGTGGTTATGTAAATCATTTTATACTTAATTTAAATATATGGGTGTTGTATCTTAAGTTAGATATAGGATTGTATCGGATGAATATAAAAAAACTATCTGACCCGTGCGAATATTTCGCACTGTATGCGGCTTCTTCCTGTTTCTTCCTTCTTTCTTCCTGTTCTTCTAACCGTCGAATATTTCACACAGTATGCAGCTTCTTCTTGTTCTTCTACCTTCGAATATTTCGCACAGTATGCAGCTTCTTCCTGTTTCTTCCTTCTTTCTTCCTGTTCTTCTACCTGTCAAATATTTCGCATAGTATGCAGCTTCTTCCTGTTTCTCCATTATGTCTTACTGTTTTTCCACCTGTTTCTTACCATGGACAATTATTTTACTTATGTTTGTGTTAAAGACACATAACGTAAACGTAGACGGTAAACGGTCACTGATTTCACTGGTCACTTGTAGATTGTGAAAAGTCTAACTAAATGAAGTGTTAATAGATGTCGCCTCCTACAGTATTATTAGCACGTAACCATAGGTAACATATTAGTTGATTATATTGTCAACAAATAGCAATGTTAATTTTTTATCATTTTTTAGCAAAAACTTGACGTTTAAATGTTTTAACAATAACTTTATTTTAAACCATTTCTCTATTTTTCGTCAATAGCGGGGAACAATATTTAAAACGATGTTTGAATCATAAATTTTGATTAAGAATTATGAGAGTTATAGCGTTGTGACAAAAAAAACACCTTTGAGAAATAATATATATGTTGGAGTTGTGATTTTCTTTTTTGGTTCGTTTAATTTTTTTTTTCCTTCAGCGAATACCTTACATTTATGTCAACCATATACTTAAAAAACAGTTCCTTTATGGAATGGTGCCGTTGTATATAGAAACATTTGAAGGTGAAAAAATAGAGACTTTTTGGCATACTACGACAAGATGAGTGAACGATAGTATACAGGCATTTCTCAGTTAACAGAAAAAGCCAAATACTCCTTCATATGATGTTGATAAGCGTTGACACGATAAGATACTCGGAGCCCGTGAAGGAGTAGGAGCCAGCGTCAGGAAGTGACTAGCCTTATATCTAAAGACGCCGAGGATGGAGGGTTGCCTGAAAGCAAACAGGCATTATTAAGTAGTCAATGAGGCCCTTCATTTTCACCACCATTGCTCGCCAGAACTCGAGGCCGTCGAAAAGAACCAAAACTTTTTTCGCCTTCCTTCCCGCCTCCCTCTTCCGGCCATAACTTTATACGCGTCGAGGCGGGAGCAGGGGTGAAACAACGGAGCCGAGGGGATCCACCGGAAAGCTTAATACATTTGACGTTAAAAATCAGTGGAGCAGAAACAACGTGCGTATATGGCCGAACTCTTCAACCGACCCGAAAAAAGAAACTTTCCCTACTTTTTCCCCGACTGAATGGGGGGCAGGGGGGGTGAGGAGAGGGAAAAAGCGCGGGTTGGCGGAGAGGGAGTGAGGAATGAATACACAACTCAATGTCCGCCGCCTCAGAGTCCTCTTCCCCCCCCCCCCCCCCGAACCCCCCCTTCCCCACAACTCCCATCCCCGCCACTTCCAACACATCCCCCTATCTCTCTCCCAAGACTCGGAGGAGAAAAAAAAATGAATAAAGCAAAAAGGACGCGCAGCATCCCCATCTCCATCATCTCCTACCCTGATACACCCTTAGCCACCCTTCAATATAGCTGCTACCCTTCTCTCTCTTTCCCGACTTCCTTTCAGGCCTCATCCCTTCGTACAGCTTCTCGCATTCCCCCTGGGGGGTCGAGTCCTTAAGGAGGAGGAGGCGAAGCAGTGAAAGAAGGGGGGGGAGAGGATGGAAAAGAATTTCAATCGCAAGGACTGAAGGGATTTCCGAGGGCGCGCGAGGGAGGATTGGGAGGGAGGAGAGGGAATAAAGAAGAGAAGGCGGGCGAGAAGGAAATAAGATGGATAAGATGCAGGGCAGGGGCTGCGTGTGTGTGGGTGGAGAGACATAGAGGAGAGGAGGCAGAAGATGTACCGGCACGCGAATCGAAATATCTGCCCATGAATATATATTATGGATTCGGATGTTTGGCATTGTTGCCTAGGCTACGTGTTGCTTAAATTTACACATTTAGTTCACTCAGTCCTTGGCACCACTTCGATTAGATTCTTTTCCGTTGTTATTGTAAATAGACGTAGTTAATTGTTGCTAACGTGAGACTGTGGTGAATATTTAATAACAATCGAGGAGATATGAATTTATTGATGCTTAAAATCTTGCTATGCTTGTTATCTAAAATTTACTTTGTAAATGATAGAGAGGAAATATCTATTACAGGAAATCAGTAAGGGGTTAATGAAACGTTCATCGCGTCCGACTACGTTGTTTGCCAGGATCCGATTGCAATTGAAATGCATTAAGCCCTTTCGGCTTAAATAAAGAATTTAGAATGCCTTGTTTAAACAGAACTTGCTTCGTACCAGGCTGCAAATCAGGGTATGCATCTACGAGGACCCAAAATAGGAGACTTGGATTGAAAAATAAGAATCTGTTCAAGGCGGTGGTAAGTGCATTTCTTATGACCCACACTGCAATGATGGCCATTGGGAATACTCATGAACTCACCTCGCATTGTTATAAAATTTCCGTATAGCGATATTCACGAAGTGCTAAGAAGTTAATTGTGCATTTTTGTGATTAAACATGTAGAGGAATTCAATATATCTGTAGACCGTACGATATTTAAAAAAGTGTATAATTACATCCCACGTGTATTACTACATTTTTTATCCACTACATTATGATTACTTGTTAAGTATAAACCAATGTATATTCATGGCAAAACCGGTAAGACGAGTTTATTTACGATCCGTCGACTGTATTTACATTTGAACTTTCGTCTTTCATCACTAGGCGGCACCACTTTCCAAAACGTTAATTGTTTACGGAATTCTAGACAACAGTTTTTGGCAACGAGATCCCAATCCATAGTATATATTCATGTATCTGCCCTTCCAGTCGCTCTCTCATAAATCCAGGAGTTGCATAGAAGGGACTCGGATCGCGGGTTTGCGGGTGGATTAAAAATTCAAATTCGTGTTCTAAATTTCAGCATTTGGAATCCAAGGTCTAAAGTAAAAAATTGTTTAAAAGGTCTAGGATTTCTTTAGGAAACCTCGTTTTAAACATATTACCTGGGTAAAAATTATAAAATTGATTAAAAAGAAATGGATGATTTGATATGTATGCGCGGAGAATTTATGAAAAATGTAAATGGGGACTCGGGTCGTGAGTTGTGGGTGGATTAAAAATTCAAATTCGTGTTCTAATTATCAGTATTTGGAAACCAAGGTCTAAAGTAAAAAATTGTTTAAAAGGTCTGAGATTTCTTTAGGAAACCTCGTTTTAAACATAATCCCGGAGTAAAAATAATAAAATTGATTAAAAAGAGACGGAATATTGGATATATATGCGCGGAGATTTATGAAAAATGCAAATTGGGTGTTAAAAAAATAGGTCAATAATTTGAAGAAGCTTAAAAAAGTTAAAAGAATAAATAAAACATTTGGCAGTAAATAATTAAGTTGATAAATAAATTATTTTGTACGAAACGGGTAGATAAATAGGAGAATTAATTGATAAAATATAGGTGGGTGGACGATTGGATATATGGTTAGTACGTTATGGTATTAGTGTATCTTTGATGATGGTCATTCCCGATATAGTCCCAGTAGATATTTCCATAGTGTGCTTCTATTACAGTTTTGTCTAAAATCTGGGGGAAGTGCATTTAATGCCCGAGCAAAGAAAATGGTAAAAGAACCGGCCATTAATGAATCCGGGTTTATGAAATCCTATTAGAGGGAGCGATAAGTTCCGCTTCGCGTAAACCATTCGCTTATTTGCATATGTGACTTGTCGGTGTGTAAACGCACACCCAGATCTTAGATAATTCGTACCCTTTCAAGAGAAATAAGGCTTATTACGCACTATTACCTGCAATAGCAGTGGCGGGGTAGCACCTGTTGGCGCCAAGACATTTAAATTGCGCTCACTGCCTTTTTCATTATTGTTTTGTTTTTTTTGTCTTTTGTCAGTCAGCGGTTGCTGGGCACATTGTGGAAGTGATTGGATCTCAGTTCCTTTTTGTAACGCGTACATGTACTTACAGTCCACTATATATATATATATATATATATATATATATATATATATATATATATATATATATATATATATATATATATATATATATACTCATATAAATGTTTATACAGAAAGATAGAAAGAAAGTGGATAGGAACACGTAAAATTTACAAACACAATGGTGGTGTGAAGATGAAATGATGGCCGATTCCAAGCAGAAAAAATTCGACTGGACCGGGAATCGAACCACGGACCTTTGGATTTCGCGTCCAATGCTCAGACCACCAAGCTACCCAGTCTACTAAGAAACCACTAGAATCGGCGGGGGGGTTTATACGAACAAACACTCCCCAGGGCATGACCCACGAGAGCGGCCAATAGATGGCGCGCGGGCTGCTTATCACCCACCGGCAGAGAAGGAATGACATACACAGAAGGAGAAATGAAAGAATAACTCAAGCACACAGACAGTGGTGAAAGATATAGAACAGGCGTTTCGGGGTACGCTAACCCAAGTAGGAAATGACCCGTTCAGGGCATACAATCGTTCTGTGTATGTCATTCCTTCTCTGCCGGTGGGTGATAAGCAGCCCGCGCGCCATCTATTGGCCGCTCTCGTGGGTCATGCCCTGGGGAGTGTTTGTTCGTATAAACCCCCCCGCCGATTCTAGTGGTTTCTTAGTAGACTGGGTAGCTTGGTGGTCTGAGCATTGGACGCGAAATCCAAAGGTCCGTGGTTCGATTCCCGGTCCAGTCGAATTTTTTCTGCTTGGAATCGGCCATCATTTCATCTTCACACCACCATTGTGTTTGTAAATTTTACGTGTTCCTATCCACTTTCTTTCTATCTTTCTGTATAAACATTTATATGAGTATATTTGCCGCTGAGCGGTCTGAGTGAATGGATGAACGATTATATATATATATATATATATATATATATATATTTTGAATCCGGCTTTTATTTCTTCATAGTTTTGCCTTCCTCAGCGCGAAACATTTGGTCCTTCGGGCCGGATCCGAATAGAATTTGAACGTTACAATTTGTGATTATATTGCTAATGCCTGTGTTTTACTTTCAATCATACTTCGTCATCGTTTAATTTCTGTCATCTCAACGTGGGATACGACGAGTTCGAACGGGAACATCAACTTCCATTTTGCCTGGGGCTAACTTGTTATGTCGGAGAGTTGCTGCGTATGACATTGTTTTCTTCATGGAGTACAGCAATCCTGCTCAACGTGTTCATGCTGGTCAACGTGCTCATCCTGCTCAACGTGCTGGATGGCGACAGCTGCTAATTACTGCCCTTGATGTCAGAGTTCAGGTTAATCCTATCCTTTCTTTATTTACTTAATCTTATTCATGCATGCCTTAATAAGTTGTGATGGATCCTAAGACAAGGAAATCATTAATTAAAAAGAGAGGTATCATCAAAGCTTCTCTTGCAAGACTACATAGTTTCGCTACTAATTTTAATGAAAGCTCTCAAAGTGTACTTGAACTGAGGGTCAGACAGGAAAGATTGTCGGAGATTTATCAAGGTTATTGCTCTGTTCAAGAAGAATTAGAGCTTGAGGATAGTGAGGAAGATCACTCGGAGGACAGGGCAGCATTTGAAGAACAGTATTATGCAGTGCAAGCAATTTATCTTAAATTGCTTCAACCAGAAAGTGAGGATCACGCGAGTCAGTCATCTCGAGTTAACTCAGCTGATTTTCGACTTCATAATGCTTCTCAAATTAGACTTCCAACTATTGAATTACCAAAATTTAAGGGAAATTTTGAAGAGTGGCTACATTTTAAGGATACATTTGAAGCATTAATTTGTAATAATTCACAATTGTCGGCCGTGCAGAAGTTCCATTACTTATTGTCTTCTTTAGAAGGAGAGCCTCATCAATTAATCCAAAATCTTCAGGTGACGAACGAAAATTTTGATGTAGCGTGGGACCTAATAAAAAGAAGGTACCACAATACAAAGCTGATTGTTTCAACACATCTGAAAAATCTATTAAGAATGCCAACCGTCTCTAAAAATAGAATTGATTCGCTGAGAGCACTAATCAATCATGTCCAAGCGAATGTAAACGGAGTAAATGCCTTAAACATCACTGTGCCATTGTTTGATATATTGTTAAATCAAATGATTTTGGATCACCTGGACAGTGACACGAGAAAGGAGTGGGAACTTCATTCCGAAGCGGAGGAAATGCCCACACTGAGGCTAGTTTTAGAATTTTTAGAGAAGAAATGCAAGGCGTTAGAAAGTATCGGATCCACTTCAGAAGTGCCAACAGCTAAATTTAGCTCCAGTGTGAAGCCACAATCAAAATTCCATCAGTCATATGTAACAATAGGTGGAAAATGTGTACTATGTAAGGAGCATCATCATTTGTACAAATGCCCTGAGTTTTTGCAAATGGAGGTTCAACAACGTAGAACATTAGTTAAGAAACATAATTTATGTTTCAACTGTTTGAATATTTACTCAAAGGATCATAAATGCTCCACACAGAGGTGTCGTGAGTGTAACAGAAGACATCATACTCTATTGCATCGTAGATATTCCACAACTAAGCCCTCACAAGATGGGACACAAACTCTTCAATCATCACAACAAGTGAGTCTTGGGAACTCGCCTGCAGTTCCTTTACAGAAGTCTTCAAGCAACTATTGCGCCTTCAAAATGAAATCCTTCCCACAAGTCATGTTAGCCACTGCTTTAGTAGAGGTTAGGAATCGATTTGGGCAATTTGTACAATGCAGAGCCTTACTTGATTCAGGATCTCAAATTAATTTCATCACTGAAAATTTAGCTCAGAAACTGCAACTACCCAAAGTCAAACACCATACTCCAATCTTGGGGATAGATAAGGTACGATCAGAAACAAATAGTAAACTATATTTGAATCTAAGATCTCGCGTTAGTAATTATGACACCACTATCGAGTGTGCAATAATTCCCCGAATTACCGGTCCAATTCCATCCACAAGACTGGACATCAGCGAGTGGAATATTCCAAAAAATGTGGTCTTGGCTGATGAATACTTCAACCAACCAAACGCAATTGACCTATTGTTAGGTGCTCAAATCTTTTATGAAGTGCTAGGGCCAAACAAAATGAAGAGACCAGGTGAATTTCCAATTCTTCAAGAAACCCTCTTTGGATGGATCCTGGCAGGTGTCATTCCTAGTAACAATAATGACACTTCATTTCAACCTCAACAAATTGCATCACATTGCCTTCAAGTATCATTGGAAGACCTTATCCAGGAATTCTGGAACATTGAATCAATCCAAACGCCTACCTTAACATCTGAAGAAAGGGAATGTGAAAGGTATTTCATCAACCATACCAGGCGTCAGGAAGATGGAAGATTTGTAGTTAAACTACCAACCAAAATGGATCCTATGGTGCTTGGGAAATCAAGACACACAGCATTGGGTAGATTGCTACAAATAGAAAGGAAAATGAACAAGAATGTGGATTTGTTTAAGTCATATCATGAATTCATGAGGGAATATTTAGAACTAGGGCACATGCAACATCAAGTTCAACAATCTCAAGAATCAAGTTTTTATCTTCCACATCATCCTGTTTTTAAGGCCTCCAGCTCAACCACATCCATGCGAGTAGTTTTTGATGCCAGTACCAAGACTACTTCAGGTTTGTCATTGAATGACATATTAATGGTGGGACACTCAACTCAGCAAGATCTATACTGCATCATTCTCAGATTTCGCACTCATCAGATAGCTATGGTAGCTGACATAGAGAAGATGTACCGACAAATATTAGTTCATCCTGATGATCGCAAGCTACAACGGATTTTATGGCGAAAGTCACCACAAGACGAAGTTGAAGAATATCATCTCACTACTGTGACCTATGGTACTGCTTCTGCTCCATTTTTAGCCACAAGGTGCTTGGAACAACTTGCTCAAGAAAATGAAGAGAGCCATCCTATCTTTTCAAGGATTATACATGAAGACTTTTACGTGGATGATCTTCTTAGTGGTGCATCTACCCTTCAAGAAGCACTGGAATTCTACAAGGAATTGACCTCAGTATTAAGTACTGCTGGGTTTTCATTAAGGAAATGGTCTACAAATTCTCCTGAATTGTTGGCAAACATCCCTTTGCATTTACAAGAAACAAAACTTCAGTCATCCCTTGGACATGGAGTTGTTACTGCATTAGGATTACACTGGGATCCAGCCAGCGATCAGTTTCAAATAAAAAGTAACTTAGCCTTACCTAATCATAATCTTGTTGTAACAGGTGCAACAAAAAGAAAGGTGATGTCTATCATAGCAACCATTTTTGATCCACTTGGATTGATCAGTCCTGCAGTTGTTTCATACAAAATATTTCTGCAGACACTGTGGCAAGAAGGAATTGATTGGGATGCGGAACTTACACCTTCTCTGTCGAGTACTTGGACAAGGCTCTTTGAACAAATTTCAATACTTACTAAGATAACAATTGATCGTAAGGCTGTATGTGATCATGATACAACCTTACACCACAAAGACACATCTAAAATTAAGTTTGATGTTCAGCCCAACCTGGAAATTCATGGATTTTGTGATAGTAGCCAAAGGGCTTATGGTGCATGTCTGTATCTTCGGTCAATTGATTGTCAGGGTAATTATGTGTCTAAACTTTTGTGTTCTAAATCTAAGGTTTCTCCTGTGAAAACAGTATCACTGCCTCGTCTTGAATTATGTGGAGTTTTACTCCTAGCAAGGCTATATGATAAGGCTAGAGTAGCTCTGAATCTACGTGTACATAAGGTTTATTTGTGGAGTGACTCCACATTGGTGTTAACATGGTTGGCAGGAAGCTCATCAAGATGGAAAACCTTTGTTGGCAACCAAGTATCCATTATTCAAGATATCACATCTAACGCTCATTGGAGACATGTCCCTTCAGTGTGCAATCCAGCAGATCTTATTTCACGTGGAATGACTGCTGATTCTCTTACAATTTCTAGATTATGGTGGAATGGTCCAGAATGGCTTAATCTAGCGGAATCATTCTGGCCAACATTAACTTTGGAATTACCCAATCAGATAATTCCTGAGGTGAAAGTTTTGCATTCTTGTGCTGATCCTGCTCCTCAAGACTGGATTCAGCGATTCTCCAAATTACATAAACTTGTTCGAGTTATCGCATACTGCAAAAGATTTATTGATAATTACAGGATGCCTAAGTCCAGTCGTCAAACATCACGTCTTACTGCAAGGGAACTGGATGCTGCATTACTGTCATGTGTTAAAATGGTCCAGCACATTCACTACTATAAGGAAATCAATGACTTAGTGAACACAAGGGAAATATCTCACAAGAGCAAATTAATGAGTCTAGTACCCTTTTTGGATCAAGATGGACTATTGCGAGTGGGTGGAAGATTGCAACAGTCTCTTTTATGTTATGATGCAACTCATCAATTCATATTACCAGTAGAACATCATTTTACTAAATTACTCTTGAAGGCCGAGCACTTAAGATTGTTACATGCTGGCCCACAGCTATTAATAGCCTCCATCCGTCAGAGATTTTGGATTCCAGCTGTTAGAAGTTTAGCACGGAAAGTAGTGCATGAATGTCTTCGCTGCCACCGACTGAAGGTCCAAGCATCAAAACAATTAATGGGAGAGTTACCTTCTTTGAGAGTGCAACCTGGAAGACCATTTAAGGGCACAGGTATCGATTATGCTGGTCCAATCCTTTTAAGGCTTGGTAATTCACGAAGCAGGACAATTATTAAGGGATATATTGCAATATTTGTATGTTTATCAACCAAGGCAGTACATTTAGAAGCCGTCACCAGTTTAACCACGGAATCCTTCCTTGCAGCCTTAAGAAGATTCATTGGACGTCGTGGCATACCTTCTCACATCATGTCTGATAATGCAACTAATTTTCGAGGTGCTGCACGACATATTAAGGAGTTGTACCAGTTACTTCAATCAAATAATTTTTCTGAGAAGATACAAGGATTTTTAGCTGGAAACCGCTGTGAATGGAGTTTTATCCCTCCTTATGCACCACACTTTGGTGGGATATGGGAAGCTGCCGTGAAATCAATGAAATACCATTTAAGAAGAGTGTTAGGAGAAAACGTTGTTACATATGAGGAATTAGCCACATTATTAGCACAAATTGAGGCATGTATGAATTCCCGACCACTCTCCTACCTATCCAACCAACCTGATGATGTTAGTTATTTATCACCTGCACATTTTCTCATCGGTGAACCCTTGACCCAATTACCATCTCCTGACTACTCTGACGAAAGGGTTAGTAATCTTTCCAGGTGGCAGCAGCAACAACAACGGCTGCAGCAATTTTGGAACCGTTGGACCAAGGATTATTTACAGGACCTGCAACAGCGTCGTCGCTGGCGGCAAACCTATCCAGATTATCAACCTGGGATGGTGGCACTTTTAAAGGATGATCATCTACCACCATTAAAATGGAATTTAGGGACTATAACTGAAGTGTTTAAGGGACCTGATGGACGGGTTCGAGTTGCTCAATTAAGGACATCCAATGGCTCTGTTAAAAGGCCTATTGTTAAGCTATGTCCTTTACCTGTGACAACATAACTTATTTTGGAACCAGACGTTCCAAGGGGGCCGGTATGTTGGCGCCAAGACATTTAAATTGCGCTCACTGCCTTTTTCATTATTGTTTTGTTTTTTTGTCTTTTGTCAGTCAGCGGTTGCTGGGCACATTGTGGAAGTGATTGGATCTCAGTTCCTTTTTGTAACGCGTACATGTACTTACAGTCCACTATATATATATATATATATATATATATATATATATATATATATATATATATATATATATTTTGAATCCGGCTTTTATTTCTTCATAGTTTTGCCTTCCTCAGCGCGAAACAGCACCCCTTTCTGCCAACATAAAGGCCGTGGGTTTGGGTCGCACCTGCTTGGTTTTTCATCATTCTGGGGCCATGGTTGTGTGGTTTTGTCCAAATGCGGAAATCAGTTGTAGATCTACATCTGCATTATATCCTGGAGTCGCCACATGAGCGTTTGGCACGGGGTGTTAGGTCACCAGTAGTGTAGAGATTTAAGTCTTTGGTAGATGAAATTGTAACATGTATTACTGGAGTGTATTTAGAGGACCACAATTTTTATTGTGGTCACTTATTGTGCGCGGAAAGAACGAGTTTTTATACCTACCTGTTCGGCAGTGTATCTCTCTTGTTTTATTGCGTCTGTCAGACCTAGAGATGTAGTGAGGAGTCATGATAATGTTCTCTGTGTCGCTCTGAAAAATATCAGTCCTGAATTTCTTAAGCAACCTAAACCTAGCGTGTAGCCTCCGAATCTCTAGGGGCTCCCACCTCAATACCTATAAAGGTTGTGAGAAACTATATGTGCGCTCGTAGCAGTTTTTAACGAAACACGCTGCTTTCCTTTGTATTTTAATAATTTTTTTGGTTAAATCTTTATAACCAGAGTGCCAAATGCTCGATCGAGTAAGATCTGATGCTTTCCCGGCGTAGGAGCTAAGTAGGAGAGAAGTTTTCACGGGCTTCCGTCTGGGTGAGTGGGTCCATGTTGGCCGACGTTTTGATGCTCAACTCGAGGATAGTCCTCAGGGCAGAAGTGAATTCATTTTTACAATTCATTCTGCCCTGAGGACGATGCCCGAGTCTATCTTCGAAACATCGGCCAACATGGACCCACTCACCCGGCCCGAAGAAGCCCGAGAAAATCTCGAGAAAAAAATTTTAGGCCTTTGGCGATAGCTGTTAATTCTAAAGATGTTATTGCTATTTTATGCATGGCGTTGGGAAAATTATATTTCAATGTTTAACTATGCAAAGTATTTGAATGAAAACCACTCTGACAAATTGTAGATAATAGAAAACGTCAAAATTTTGAAAAATTCTTGCTTCCGAGAAATAGTGAAGCAAAACGCCACAAAATGGTCTCGGAAATTCGCGTTTTTGCGCGTCAATGTTTAAATATGCAAAGTATTTGAATGTAAACCACTCTGACAAATTGTAGATATTAGAAAAAGTGTCAAAAGCTTGAAAAATTCGTGCTTCCGAGAAATAGTGAATCAAAACGCCACAAAATGGCCTCGGAAATTCGCGTTTTTGCGCGTCAGTGTTTAAATATGCTAAGTATTTGAATGCTAACCACTCTGACAAATTGTAGATATTAGAAAAAGTGTCAAAATTTTGAAAAATTCGTGCTTCCGAGAAATAGTGAAGCAAAACGCCACAAAATGGTATCGGAAATTCGCGTTTTTTGCGCGTTTGAATGATTTTAACCCTAGTATGGAAACGTGTGATCAAGAACGGAACATAACACATATCTGCACTGGTTGAGCATTTTCTAATGTAGTCAATGGTCTTTGGCGTCATGATGAGGAAATCATTTACCATATTCACGAATGTTTAACGTGAAACCATGCCATTTTTACATTTTTTACTGCTCGCATCCATTGATTTACTTTCTAGCAACATAAACATAATTATTTTACGCTTAAATCGGTATTAATTTAGGTATTCTTTCAGGAACCTGACAGTTTCTCTAAATATACGGTAATACTCTATGCTGCTGTCCAGTCATTTTGGATTTCAGCCAGATTAGCTGTTTAGGTAACATGGCTTGACTCAACTTAATTCTCATAAAATGCATAAATGTGCTCTTTGTTTCTTGCCAGTCTTTCTAATTATCATGGCTAAAGATAAGGTTTTACGTCTAGAAAACGCTGTTTTTCGCGTCTAACTTACTTTAGTCTGTCAAGACTGCCTTTACACCATGGATGTAAAGTATGCGATGGAGTTGAGTGGTGAATAATTTATCGATAACGTGGCATTCTCGTATAAGCTAAAGACTTGATGATTATCTCAACCTCTACTCATGGTAAGGTTGCTGGCATTTCCAGAATAGATTGGCTTCATGAATTAACTAAGAGTGCTGGCATTCAGCACCTGGGGTTATTGCTTCGTGGGTAAACGGAACGAAAGGTACTCGTGCACACACGGCTGGAAATCGCCCCTTTAGCATTGTATATTTGAAGTGCTTGCCCGAAGTTCAAGGACGAGTAGGCCTTGGCACGCAATCACACGGGATTGTAGCCTGGGTAACCGATCGAATTCCTTCACCGTTCGACCTCGGCCCCATGAAAACTCTCCGCTCTCCGTGAATCCAAGGAAACGGCCGGTGTGTAACGGCAAGCTGCCTTTGCGACGGCCGTCGGTTTGCGAGTGCGAGACTTGGGCTCGTGAATTGGCTTGGGTTTGACGTGGTTGTAGCCGAGTCGGAAGTGACCCGAATCTAGATTGCATCAGGGCTCGTGAGGTCGATGGAGGAAAGTGAACTCAATATCAGTGACAACCATAGATATTCTTATCGATACGGATCTCGAAGCTGGAATGGAGTGGTGTGTTTCTTTGCTGATGGCGAGTGATTTGTGCTCCCATGTTCGTGGAGGTTTAAAGCCGGACTCCCAATCATGTGTCATGCAGCATGTGGTGCGTGCCTCGGCGACATAAAATTTGTAGAACTCAAATTAGTTATTAATTTCACGGTATGGTGAATCCAAATTAACTTTGAGAATTGCTTATTAAGTATTAAAGCAAGTTACTCTAAAAATTTCTATAGGAAAACCAAAGAAGTTGCGGAAGACTTCACGTAAAAACTAAATTAAATTATATAATACAATGAGACTCACTGCTGCAATTAAGGAAGATCTGAAAGAAACAGGGATAACACCTCAGGCAGTCCAGGATAGGAACATTTTTTCGAAAATATTAGGGATTGGATGTTTGTCGACCCAGAAAAACGTGAGAGGAATGGAACCACCTGGGTGAATGAAAGAAAGAGGGCTCATTGAGAAAAAATGAAAGAGATGTGGTCGCGTGGAAAGGCAAAGCCAATAAAACGTCTCTATGTTTCTACTTTGCGTAGTCCAGCAGGGCCCAAATGTGACTAAAAATAATAAATGATAATATACGATGCTATCATGAAAATTAAGTTATTAATACTTGTTTTTGGTTTAGATATGCTGCGTTCCAAGACATTATATTGTCCTGGAAGGCTTCAGAAATACAGAATTCATCGGTTATTAGCAAATTAATACTGGAATTTTGTGTGCACAACTAGAAATAATTATCTTGATGGGTTTACAGAATACTTGCTAGGAGAACAAGAGTAGAAGATTCTATGCCGTTGGACATATAAAAATTGGAGATTTTATAAAAAATTGATAACATAAACCACGTTTTTGAAACTTAGTAATTGAAATATAAGCTGGTGATAGGAATACTTGATTTTGAATAAGTTTTGTGTGACATTTTTTGCAACGCGCGGGAGTTTGAGGGTCAGCTACAGGTTAGGCAAATGGTGCTTTTTTTTAAATGTACAACTCACCTTTGGTCGAAATGGAGTGGCCGGAGTACGCCACTGTGTGTGATGACAATTATGGAAATTTCTTTTGTGAATAATTTATGCTCCAAAATGGATTATGCAAATAATATTCCTATACTCTGCATGCTGTGTCCATAATGCGAAGGTAACATAATGAAGAATTAATTGTAGAATGTAATCAGGTATGGGAAGCCTGAAAAAGACTACGTGCTTTGTAAGAAAGGCATAGTTTCTTACTGCCAACTACCGTTGATCTAGATGGTTGGATAGTTATTTTGGCGATATGATCAAAATTAAATCAATTTAATGCATATTTATTCAGAAAATACTGTAATGGCATCGGACATGTCTTTTTCTTTTACCTTAGCTGAAAATACCGTTGCATGATGTGGTAGAGGTCCCAAGAAAGAGCAGCCCACCAGGTACTTAAATTATTGTCTCCTTCCCATATACATGGAATTAAAAAATTAACCTTTACAAAATCTTTATGTTTTTAAAGTGCTAGGGTTGCTTTTTATTAAAAGTGGGAATAGTGGAACTGGAAATAATTTTATAGAACAAGAAGTAAAAATAAGTTATATTTAAAGCATCTTAAGGTTAATTAGTCAATATTTAAGAACTCTTTTGTTTTTAAGACCGATGCTCTTTGAAAAATTACCAACTGAAATTATAAAACTGTAGCTCAATTAATTTAATAATGCAATTAGAAATTGGTTAGCTCAAAAAAGAGATGTAACACATGGCGTAATATTTTGGAATAATGATTCAGATTAAATTATGTAATCAGTGAAAAATTTTGGGTAATAGAAGTGTTTATTAAGTGAATTTTGTAATAACTATCATAATTTCAGTAAATGTTATAATTATAAGATTAAAAACGCTGCAGGAAGCGGCATGAGTTCTTGTAAAAAAGACTGAAAGAATTTGTATTTTTTACTTTTCATTTTATTGTCAATGACCTTGTTTTTCTTTGACAAAAATGTTGCATTTTCCACTGACCGTACTACTGGAAAGCGTGGTCAGTAAATTTCCAAGCCTAATGTAAATTTGATGTCGTATTTATCACGGGAAGTGAATTGAAATAAATTTATTGACAGTATAAAATACCCATAGATATGGAATTTTATTTCTTGAGAACTCAGATTGAGACGATGCTATTTATGCTAGCAGTTATTAACTATTTATCCGAAAGGGAACATATTTATGTCAAGAACCAAGACGGTGATTGAAATTTTTGGTGTACAGTAATCCTTTGATACACAGTAAGTGCTTTATTCGGAATTTAGCGTCCTGAAATAAACCAATCTATCTTCGCCACCAGCTCGGCATTATTGCTGCTCTACTCTAATCCATTTGGGACGTTCAATAAAAACATTTTTTATTTAGTTTTCATCGCTCACAAAATGCACGTGTATGCATTAAAGACAGTTTACCTAATGGGTTTTTGGAAAAGCGCACTTAAAATGAGTTTGGGTTCACCCTTGTTGAATGCAGAAAATTCTAACTGCCTGAACGGATGACCTTTGGGAACCCGTAACTCTCAACTCACGAAACGGCTAGAAAGGTCATATGTTGGTTTACATTCACAGTATGAAAAGAAATACGGCGTAAAAACACGACTGATTGCTTGGAATGTATCTCAAAACTCTTTTTTTTACATTTTTATAGGTTTAGGTTTCACCTATAAGTTGTTATTTTTTATTTGACTAAAGATATGGAAACAGTTATTCCAGTCCACCATACTATCTGCAAAAACTCCTCGATTTCATTCTAACATTTCTGTCGATGACTGTGTGGAATTATTTTCATCCCAGTTAAATGGATGAATTAGTCACGCCATTTTAAACCCTATGTTGGGGTAATCCTATAACATATTTATATGTCGATGGTATCAATAGCGTTTATTTGTAACATAATGTGTCTAGAGCTACCCCGTAAGTAATGCTTGCCAAAATAAATCGTGGTCAGATGAATAATGCTCGAGTATTGGAACCTGTAAAAAGTCTTTTGTGTGCTGTTTGATAATTAAGTATAACGAAAGTCGACGAATTTTGTATTAGTCCAGAATGAAATCATAGATATGTGATTAAATTTTAGTATACTTAAATTAGTATTATTTCATAAATAACTTAGCAGCACTTTTGGTACATTTTTATTTCTTTTTTGTCAGTTCATAATTCGAAATGCTTTCCTGTTGTGTTCATTTTTAAGGATATTTCAGCAGAGTTAATACTTGGAAATTTTCTATCTATATAATCTATCTATATCTGCATATTAATAGAAACCCTTAAATTCACCTCAATAGCGTTGGAGAGGGAGTGAGTTAACATTAACTTGAACTTGATATTACCATAATAAAGTTAACGAAACTACAACTGATAATGAAGTAGCGAGAGCCGACACAAATATTTTATAAGGATAAGATTCACCAACATGCAATACGATACAGTTTAGGTATGCTACCAATGTCACAGAAACTGTTTTTAATAATGTATTTTGCAGCATTAAAAATGAGATATAAGAGTCATGCAGGAATCACACAAAGCATATCTTTTTATAATTTTGGTTATTGTAAGCTTCAGTGAATCAAACCAGATCCTGATGGAGTTTCAGACAGCAATTTTAAAGTTTTTGAGGTCCTAGCATCAATAAATTTCAATTTCCAAAGCTTTTTAACTGGTGGTAAATAGATGCTGATCTCGGTTTTCGTATGTCATTCTTTAAGCTTCTTCCTTATCGCAAATCTGTATGCGAACTCCAGACTTTTCTTGCGGTTTTCCTTTTTTTATCTCCTTTTCTCCGAAAGTTAAGCATGATCTTCTCTTATCCCTGACGCTTCGTCTTTCAGGTGGAGCAAAAGTATGAAATTCCATGTAAATCCCCGTGTTTTACTCACCCTCTCCCGTTGCTCGTTTTCCTCAAAATTCAGTTCGCATGATTCCATGGCTGTTGGCTCTTTGCTATATAGTGCTCAGCAGTACTCATTTATTTTGTTCTACCGGAAGTATATATCACTGGCTACGTAATAAGTGAGTATAGCCGTGCGTGCTCCTCTTTCTGGGAACAGGGAATTACCATAATAATTATTCTCCTCGCGTCCTCTTATATTGGTGCAGACATTCTCTGCTGGAATGAATAACTAATTATGTTTTCTTTCCATTTGGTTCATGTTTTTTTAAATTTTATATATCTTTATATGTTTATATTATCAAAATTTATTTACTATGTATATTTAACCAGTGAAATCACCTATTTAAACGAATACTTCTCGCCAATAATTATTATCAACATGTAAATTAACATCAATCTATCGAATTCACTGCGACCAAATATATGGCATTTCTCCTAACTATGCACCTAGTTATACTTAATGTATCAGGCCTCTTAGAATACCCGTATATTTTTGTGTCTTCTAGTCAATAATGTTTCCTTTTCTATCCATTTTCGGAAGAATTGTGACTCCCATCATTGGTAGAAATGGTTGAAGTAGGTATAGGTCACATGAAAGATTCGAATCGAACAGGTATTGACATGTCTTTCGATGAAAGCGAAGAGTCAAAAATATCAATCAACTCTACAGTTCCCTGTAACCTCGCAGTCAGCTCCAGTTGGTACAATCGATTTAGTGAATAATATACCGACATACAAGTCACGATCAGTCTGGTAATATTTCAGCCCATGTATTATTCATTGGCTGTCAACTTCCACTAGCTTATATATTCATTATCTCTCTTATCACCCCAGAATTAATGTCTAAACGTGATATTCTACCCTGATGGTAAGTTTGGTATAAAATTTATACGAAACAAAATAATACCCCCAAACGCTGGGTATCATTGGAATATCGTACCAAGTGACTTTTTATTTACTAGGTTTTATTCCTGTCTTAAGTTTTATCAGATGTAATCCATAATAACCCACTTGGTGGACAATTTTTAATGAACTACAAGTGTCTTGTCGCAATGAAAAGTTTAATGTTGGTCTTTTAATGAAATTATGGTCTAGCAGTGCTCATGTCTGTAAACAGGTTTAATTCTTATTCATTGTAAAAATAATATACTGGCAATTTTATTGAAATTCATTGGGTTTATATTTCCGGTAAAGAACATATTATATTCCAGGGTATCCTCTTAAAATATTAAATATTGTTAACTGTACATTATTGACCAAATTCTGCACATGTGACCAAGCTCATTATGTATTCTGTACCAAAAACGTGAAATTATTGTAAATATTGATATCTTCACCGTATGTTTTTATTTTATTTTCATATTCGTTTCAAATCCATTATTCACTTCATTTATTTGAAACAATCTTATTCAGAAAAGATGATATCAACTCCTCCAATACTTCCCTTTTCTCAGCTGTGGCGCTTCCCGCCGAATCCTTGTAATTCGTCGCTGCAAATTTCGAACGAGAAATTATTCTGCCTCGGTGACAATATTCCACAATATTACCCTCCATTTTATCGCATCTCGGAAGAAAAACTCGGAACAGCTACTGTGAATACCACGACAGACATGCGGTAAACATAGCCGAGGAAAAGGAGGGGTAAGATGCTATAAACGTGCCACGAGGAGAGGTATTCTATAATTTATTCATTCAGCCTCGCCATACCTTTCCGGTTTTCCCGTAATAACATTTTCTCTTTCAACTCAATTTTCCACTCCCGGCTTCGTCTTTCGTCCCTTCCCGTCTCCCCTCTGTAGCGCTGTTTTCTTTTCAGCCCCAACCCTCCTACACCACCGCTACACTGCTATTTAAATGTGTTGGTTTTCCCCTCCCTGCCTACTACCCTCCGACTGGATCCTCGTAGGAGCGGGAGGGTGAGAGAGTAAGTAAGAGGAGGCTGAAAATTCACTCTCACCCACCCACAGAAAACCCGTTATGTGCTTTCCACGCGAACATTCGATGGCTGGGATTTCGGGCGGGTTTGCCGAGGGGGTAAGATGGGAGAGGGTGCCGTAATGGCAGGGGGTGGGGCAGAGCTGCCTTGAAAGGGTGTGGGATGAAAGGAAAGGGTTTTTCGGGTGAGGTGGAGGGTGTGGGAGGCGGGAGTTTCCATGGGGGAGGAGGTGTTTTGTGGGTGGAGGAGCCCCGAGTGTCTCCTAGGAACACTCCCACAACGTGACAAACTGCCTCCTCGCACGTGATTTTCCCCGCCCCGGCCAACGCCAGAATTCTCCCCGCCGATGGAAACCACTCATCGTGACCCCTTCCCCATCCCTTCTGCTACCTTTCTTCTCCTCCGCAAACACAAATAAAACGACCGCCTTCACCACCACCACTACTCCTCCTGCCGGATTTTCTACACTTTCCCGACTCCCTTCTATCCGCTCACTCGGTACGCTGTGGGCTGATAAAATTGCCCATCGACCTTGGGAAGAGAACACCGTAAAAAAGTGTAAAAAAAGTGGTGTTGGTAGGATAAGGAGAAATTGTGTCGTTGTAGTTTCAAGTGTTTTTGGACCGTAAATAGGCCCCAATATCTCGAAGATAATTTAAGTACTACAGTAGATATAATCACTCATGCATGGAGAAAGCAAAAAAACCTATGTAACACTATATGGTGATTTTATTTTGTTTTTGAGAACCTTCTGATGAGCCATAAACAGGCTCAGGAGGACTCTAATTATTTTTCCCTGGTTTTTACAAAATGTCCATATTTTAAACTGTTTCTTTGTGCAAATTGTTTGCATTGGCATCATATTTCTGTTAAACACCTTAATGATAACACGTATGGTAATGTTGTGAACAGATTTTGTGATTTAATGGCTTACTTGTTCATTTTGTCATGACTTATGTAAATATTTCAAAGGCACAATTAATGATTTTCCAAAAATTAAGATAACCAAAGGATACTTAAGATAGTGAAGCGAAGTTAGAATCTCGTAATTAATATAAATATATATAAAAAGTATATAAAAGGTATAATAGTTATTTTAACAGCTGTCTGTAGACGTGGTTGTTAGTCGCTCTGATATGTTTTAGCAATATTGCTCAATCTTAACAAATACTGTAAGTCCGTGACGAACAAGGCATCCAATTCCGTGGCGGGAATCGAACCAGCGATACCTGTAATGCCAAACGATTGAGGGACCAACCTGGTACTGCATCCGGTCAAGTGGTTTTATATTGACTTTCGTGTATTTTATGCATGTGTGGTACTGTATTTTATGTAGTGTGGTACTGTACTGTATTTTATGTAGTGTGGTACTGTATTTTTTTCCAAAATCTGGGTTTTGGAGAGAGAAGGAATAGATAGTGAGGGCAGGCCTTCAAATTGAGGCCATTATGTAGGTGGCAGGGTAGATAGACCTTTTTGCCTTGAATTCCTGTAGACTTCGGCTGAAATTACTCGCAGAGACTTTAATAATGGCAAAAATGGTACAAATTTTACCTCGGAGAACATGTGGGACACGCAAGTTGTGGAAAGTTGCCATTTTTTTAGTTACGCCAATAATTTCCACTTGTGTCAATAGGAAACTAACGATTCGGGGAAAAGGAAGGCTTACTTCATGGAAAATGACTAAAGTTCGAATAAATGGCAAAAATGTTGCATAAGGCTTGATAGGGAAGAAAAAAGTAAGTAGAGGTTGGTGTTTCTCAGGCACGAAACTAATGAATTCACTAAGTTACTTGAGGCAATAGAAGAGTGATACGTGGTAAAGAAATTATGCCTTAAAATGAAAAGTTGAAAGCATGAATGATATTTTTAAGGAAATGAAGAAGATGCATAATTCTACAAGCTCAAAGATGGAAATTGTGCAGTGAGCAAAGTTTCGGAATTCGTTCCTTTTTCACCGCGTTAGCTGACTTTCCAGAACAGTTGTTTCGCTGGGATTCCATTCCATGAAACTGCAAAACTGAAAAACGCAACGAAAACGTCGAGATTCCTGGAATAGCGCAGGAATTCAACCAACAACGGGGAAACGTACTCGTAGGTGCACAGAAAATAGGTCTTCAAAGGAGAAAAAAAGCAACTCATGAATATTACATCACAAACTTCCCCTGATCGGTTGAATTCCGACAATAATAACTATTACGATTCCGTGCTCACTTTCTTCTTCTCTTCCCCAGCGCCTCTCGGATTTCGCTTCGCCTCCTATCCTTCCATATTCCTCGCACACGGCCGCAAAAGCTTATCTTCACTTAGCCCGACCCCTTTGCACGTCTCCCTTTCTCGAGAGTCCCCCGCGACATCCCACCGCACCCCCCTGTCGCAGCCTCCGGGGGAGTCCTCCTCCCTCGCCGCCTCCCAAGGACCGACCGCCTCTCACCAGCGACGTGCTAAGAGGTAGCTTGCCGGAGATACATCCAAGGAGAGGAGGAGGATGCTCCCACTTTCCTATCTCCAACCCCTCATCCAATGCTTCCCATACGTGTCCCATCTTCCCCTTCCCCACCATTTTCACCGCCTCCCCAACCCCCCACCACCGTGTCTCTCCCCCCCCCCCCCCCCCCCCCCCAACGGCCCCCCGGTGAAACCCCGTCTTCCCATTTTATTCAAGGGCGTCGAGGACCGATATTCCTGCGGTAAACAACAGGACCGCAAAAAAGTGGTGGTTGTGGATGTCGGGGAGTATAATGTAATTTCCCATCCTATCCTCCCTATTTTCCTTTTCCATCTCTCACGTCCCTTTGCGGTGAAAGTTTCGGAGGAGGGGGCTGAAGGATTTGGCGCAAGTTAGGGTTAAGAGCGTTTCGCATTTAGTTGACAGTGCCGGGACTTGCGAAAATTGTCGCTGCCAAATCAAGGTTTGGTGTTCTCACCTGTTTGGGCTACCAATTTGAAAACCACGCTTAATTTACGCAAGTTTATTCTAAGTACTGTGTTTGTATATGAAAAACGACTGTACATGGATGTAGTATTCCACTTAAAATATGATAAATTTCAAAATAAATTGGCAACATCGCATCTAATCAGTAGAATATTTACAAAGGAAAACATCTTTGTAGCCCATACTGCGTGTTAAATGGGGAAAAGCTAATTGCATGAGCAATTACCACGCCCACCGTTAGGATGCATCAGCGGATGAAAGTTTATTCTTCCGTGCCAGCTAGGTAAATTTTCTTCTTCTCTCTTTTGATAAAATATTTCCTGTAATTCAAGTGCAGGCTATAATTATCCCTGTGTTGTTAAAATAATTGTGTTAACGTATCATCTTCATGAGTTTTTTGGAGTGATTATACTTTTCTTTTTCATTCTAATTGCTCATAAATGTCCTGATGGTGCATTTTCACCTCAATTTTTTACGGCCTCGATGGTAGATGATTATTTATATATCTCCGTTTTTTATTGCAGGTCTTAAAAATGCACTCAGGCTCAGGGTGTGCCAAATTCATTCGCGAGACTCTCATAGTATGCATTGCGAATATTTTCCATTGTATCCCTTTGGGTTACCATTTACTCACGGTTTTGTTTGATGAAGTGTTCTTTAAGTGCGGGATGCCGTGAAAATTGGGCTGGAAGTCCCAATTTAAATAAGTGCTCCGTAACATAATTTAAATAAATTATATTTTATCGATTTTCACCGAAGAACTCTTCTACATTGCAGAATATTGCTCATATTTTTTGAGCCTCACTACACCGGTCAAACTCGATGCTACACCTGTATTCTGATTTCCTATTACTATCATTAATGATCATTGATTTTAATTCTTGGTCATCGGCGCCAAGGGTACAAACGAAAGGATTTCAAGTAAAGAAAGGGTGGATATTGGACTAGTCAGCTCGTAGCAGAAACACTTGGCGGTGAATCGACCCATCCAATGGACGGAAGTCGGATTTTATCGAAGCCATCGAACAGCTAACGATTTAAAATTTTAAAAACTTACACCCCCTCGAGAAATCGAACCAGTGATGTGGAAAAAAACATCAACAAAAGTAACAGTGACGCTCAGCAGTTCCTATTTTACTCACAATAATACGCCTTGCTCCATAATTTAACATTGAGACCTTATCAAGCACAAAACGACGAGTGAAAGCACGTTAGGAGCCATCATTCGAGTAGTTCATAACGCTGTCAATCTACCATTGCTTGGAGTTTGTGTTGATTATTGACATAGGAAAAAATCGGACACGATGATGGAATCCGCTCAACCGGATGCTGGAAGATAAATTTCTATTTTTATGAGCAAGGAAATAGTTGTTTTTATTTTGCTTTCAAAACGGCTTTAAAAATTTAAAAAAATCTAATTAGGATGATGGAACTCTAACTAGTAATGAATTACGAGTCGTTAAATTCATGTGGACGCATGCGTTTTGGTGTGATGCTTTGATGGGTGCATTTCTTTTCTGTAATGGGTATTGCCACGTCCTCAATCGTTGCACTAACCAGCCAGTGGGGCAGGGTGTAGCTCACAAAGGTCATGTTATATCTCGAGGGCGGGACTGAGAAGGCTTTTGCTAAGTGCTCCAGCACGGCGACAAATTGACGTCTTAGCGGGTAGTGCTGTTGGGGGAAATGTTAGCGGCGGGATAGAGAGCGGGAGGAAGTGGAAAGGGATTGAGTAAGGGGGCCGGCATTTTCGGGTGGCGTCGCTGTTTTCCGGGCCGTGGGTCGGTGGCCCGTGCGGGAGGGTGTCGTTGGGGTGAAGGGGCTGGAAATGGCGGACTTCAGGCTTTATCTCGGTGCCGTTCCTCTTCCAGTTGTCTTCGCACGCGTGTCCTGCGATATCTTTGCAAGGTTCTTCGTAACCCCAAGTCACCCCGGACCCCTTCACCAGACTTCCCCCCAAACTAAAGATCCTGTCGTCCCCAACAGATCCCCACCACACCAGCCAACTGTCCCCATTCAGACATGCCACCTTTTTCTTCCCATAGTTCTGGGCTATCCTGGGAAGAAGTACACTTTTTTACAGGGAAATTTTTGCTTCCTTAGACAAGCATTCATTCCTTGATATGCTCCACATGCTACCTACCAATTTCCTTCCAGCATTCGCACGCCTATTTATCTCCCCATCTATTCTTCCATCTTTCGCATACATCTTACCTAAGTACACAAAATAATCCACCTGTTTAATTACTTCATCTTTCACCCTCATCTTACTGTTATTCTCCCCATTCGCCTTGTCAAAAACTACTACTTTAGTCTTGCACGCATTTACCTTCAATCCCATTCTCTCCGTTGATTCACAAAACTTATCTAGGAGCTTCTGTAATCCCTGTTGAATGTCTGAGATCAAAACAGCATCATCCGCATATAGAAGAACTCGCACGTTTAAATTTCCAGTCAAAACTCCGTCGTTTTCACGACATGCGTCTTTAACACATGTATCCATAAATACATTAAACAGCCTTGGAGACATTACGCATCCTTGCTTTACACCCCGATTTATTACAAACCAATCACTCAGAGCTCCGTTAACTCTTACACTTGCCTTACTATTATCATACATCGCCATCATAACATTCAATAACTGCCCATTCACTCCATTGTCTCTCAAAACCTTCCACAACCTCTTTCTATTTACTCTGTCATATAGCTTCTCTATATCGAAAAACGCACAGTAGGTACAATTTCTTTCGGTCACTCATACATTTTTCTATCACTTGCTGAAGTGCAAAAAGCTGGTCACTACATCCTCTCCCAGGCATAAACCCACTGCACACCCAATATTCTGTCGGAAGTAATATTCCTCACTCTTTCGATTAATATTTTACTGAACACTTTTCCCGGGTTACTCAATAAACTATTGGCCCGATAATTATTACATTCGGTCTTTCCTCCCTTCCCTTTGTACAACGGAACGATGATAGCATTCTTCCAATCCGCTGGAACAACAGAAACCTGTAAGCATAAATTGTATAGTTCACGCAGCCTACAAATTAGTAATTTACACCCACACTTCAAAATTTCACTGATATCTCATCTATGCCTGCAGCCTTCCCATTTTTCAATATTCTCACAGCCGTTGTGACTTCCTTCTCACTGATATCCTTTTCCATCATCACAATCTCACATACCACTTTACAAGGCTCATCCTCAACGCCTGCAATATTATTGTACAATTCTTCAAAATACTCCCTCCAGCAGTCCCTGATATTGCTCTCGTCCCACATAATCTCTCCACTTTTGTTCTTTACCGCATTCATTCCCCCTACCTTCTCTAATCTTAGCTCTTTTTACCCACTTTCAAAACAGCTTTTTACTACCTTCAAAATCAAAATCAGTCTGCACTTTGTTAGCTTCATCCATACGTATTCTTTCTTTGCTCTCTTTCATAACGATTTTGCATTCATTCTTTTTCTTCCTGTAAATCTCACATGCCTTAGTACGCTCTTCCTCAGATTTGGCAGCAATCATATCCTTGTACGCCTCTTTCTTTTCTCTGACTGCAATTTTCACAACCTTTCCACTTTTACTCTCAACTGCCTACGCGGAACCTTTTGCCTCGGTACCCACTTTCTGCCCAGATTCACTTTGGAGAGTACCAAATAGTGGCCTGTTTCACATTCAGCACCCCCCATCACTCGCGTGTCCCACACTAACTCTCTCAATCTCTCATCATACACAATAAAATAATCATGCTTTTACAATCGCCCCTTTGCCAAGTATACATATGTATTCTCTTATGTTTAAACCATGTGTTTGACACAAAAAATCCTTTTTCCAAGCACACACTCACCAAGTTTTCACCATTATCATTCACTCGGGGGTCACCAAAAGGCCCAAACACTCTCTCAGATGCATCCCGCTTCACAACAACCCTCTCATTTATGTCACCTAGTAATGTTATTCTCTCACCAGGATCACGTTCATTCAAAACCTCTCTGTTTTTTTCCAAAACTCATCTTTCACACAGTCACTCTCTCCATCCACTGGTGCATAGCACGCCACAATCACTATTCTCCTAATACCTACTTTCTTGCGAACCCAGAGCAATCTAGGGGATACTAACTCGTACTTCATTACTAGCAACTTAGCTCTCTCTTTAAGAAAGAGTCCTACACCTTGACTGCCGTGTGCATTATCTTCAATTCCTGACCACAATGCCAGACTACCGCCATCTAATGTAACAGCATCCCGCACCTTACGCTTAGTTTCACATACACTCAAAACATTCATTCGTCTCACTTTTATTTCATTCAGCAACTCATGCCCCTTTCCATACACTCCTCTCCCATTCCAATTACCGAGAGTCCAGTTCGTTTCCAGTCCGTATCTTGATGGGCCAAAGTTACTCAGTTTCCGCCGCCCATCGTGGCTTCGGCTGTCCGAGGCAACATTTTGACGTTTAGCAGTAAGTTGTAATAGAGTATGCAAGTTTACCAGCCTTCGCAGTACCCGCACCACGTGCAGCTTTCCCTAACTAACTAAGTTGCTAACGGTTACGGCGCTATACTGGTCAGTTTTGGCACATTTTCGCCAGTATGCCACAAGAGAAACCAAAACATAGTAGTACCCTAGGTCCGCTTTCCCTATTCTGCTCAAGTTATGATCACTTCTGAAAGGACTACCTTGAGAGCCAGCATACTGTTGCCCGCGACCCACCACCAGGAGATATATGCGATGTACTGACACACCGGGTCGCCTGTTGTTAAATTCAGTTAAAACTTACAAATTAGTCAATGGGTTTTGATAATTTCCAGTTTAATTATAACCATGCCGAAGATCGAATTCTGCGACCATCAGAAGTATGATATACTCTCTCCACGCTCCCGGCTGCCGAATTTTTCCATGTCGGCCGAAGGAAAGGCTTGAAGCCGTCACAACACCTTCAAATCCTTGTGCTTATTGCTCTCTTGCTTAGCCATCATTTCCGAAAATATTCTTTTGGGTATAAGTTTACCCATCAGCTTTCCCTCTGATAATATTTTTGACCTCATGTAAGAGTAGATCAGCCAATCGAATCTTGCACAGAGGGAAGGAAAGAGGGTCAAAAAGATCCAAAGTTGTGTTACGCAATATTTGAACGGCGAACGGGGAAGCGAATAGATGCAGCAAACCGTGCCTTCTACTCCCTACTTCCTATCTTTCAGTCTAGAAATGTGCACTGGGAAACAAAAGTCAAACTCTATAAAAGCCTTATACGTACAGTTCTGTCATACAGAAGTGAAACAATGACGGCCAAATCTGCTGAACTACAAGCTAATGAGGCTCCGATGGGCAGGATATGTCCAGCGAATGCCAGAGACGAGGGTGGCAAACATGTGTTCTTTGAGAGTACAGGAGGAAAGAGATCAGTGGGCGTAGTGAGAAGATAACATACGCAAGGATGCAAGAGACCTACTAAGGATCAGGAACTGGAGAGAACAGCCAAGAGACCGAGATGGATGGAGACGGAAAATTGATGAGGCCAAGGCTCAACTAGGGCTGTAGCGCCATTGTCGAGAGAGAGAGAGAGAGAGAGAGAGAGAGAGAGAGAGAGAGAGAGAGAGAGAGAGAGAGATATATTAGAACGGCTCCTTACCAAGGGATTGTGTATTGGAAGGGTATTTAAGGGGAGCTTTTTCGTTTTGGAGGGAAAATTAGTGTGAGGGGTGTGGTAGGAAGTTGCACTATCTGATGTATGAAGGCGGATTTGTTACCTGGAAGACGGAGTGGGTACAATGCCGCCTCCCCGCCACCCTGAGACATTTCCCGACCTTACCACTGCTGACGCCTCCTCCCCTCAACTACCGCGTTCCATCGATCATATCGCAGGAATCGAGGTGACTAACGCCTGTTCGTACGTACATACATACATACCTACTTCACTTGAGACCTCTATCTTGGGTTTCCACCTCGCTATTTTCCGCTCTCCTCCCTGCTGCACTCCTGCTCCCTACGTCGGGTTCATGTCAACTCGCAGACATACGACGTTCTGCTTTCCTTCCCCTTCCCAACCGCTTCTACCCCCTCCTATGCCACCAGTCACTGAGCAGAGCCATCCAGGCCATCTGATCCTCATTGATATATGAGAACCGTAAATTTATGAACCTACTTATATCTAAGTTCAAAAAGTGATATGGGAATTAACAGGAGGTACATCTACATCTACATCTACGTCATACCCTACAAGCCACCCAAAGGGTGTGTGGCAGGGGGTGCTTTCGCACCAGGCATGCATGAATGATATGGTAGAACACCGACATTACATTAAAACCCGCGTACCACACATGCAAAGCGCCAATTACAAATCTAATACCCAAGAAACATTCTATCTCCAATCGTTCTAACATGCAAGGGATACAAAGACTACTACTACAGATTCAAAATATCATGCATAAATAAGAACATCATTATTTACATCATGCATAAATAAGAAAGAGGAGAATATAATGAGAAAGATTAACTGCCTGCCTATTGCCAATACTCGAACTATTCATGACGACGATCACAGCTGTTATGGTCCCGAATGGTACGCGGAAAAAATGACATTTTATACCTATCGGTTCTACAATCTAGCTCTCTAATTTTATTAGCGCGATCTAATCTGCCGTAGTACGAAGGGATTAATAGTATGTTTTTTACGTCGTCAGTAAAATGATTTTCTTGAAATTTATTTAGGAGGTTAAGCCTATAATTTAATCTACGCTGTGATAGCGATTCCCATCCTAATTCTTCTAACAGTCCAGACACACTAGCCAACTTATCGTAGCATCGTTTCACAAACCTAGCTCCTCTTCGCTGGACGCGATCTAACTCTGATATCAACCCCGTTTCGTATGGATCCCATACACTAACAGCATATTCCAGATGAGGCCTAACGATTGAAAAATAACAACGTTCTTTCACTTTCTCATCACATTTTCCGAGTACTCTCTTGATAAAGCCTAGCTTCCTATATGCTTGACCGCATATTTCCCTAATATGTTTTCCCCAAGATAGGTCGTGACTAATTGTGACTCCTAAGTACTTAACAGACTCGGCGTGAATAATTTCTGTATTTTTAATTCTGTAAGCCCTAACTGGCCAATTCTTCTTTTTCCAAAAGCTGACTGCTACGCACTTTTTTATGTTTAGTTCCATCTGCCACTTTTCGCACCAAGCATGAATAGCAAGTAGGTCGATTGTTAACGAATCGCTATCTTCGGAATTGTTAATATCCCTATACACAACCGCGTCGTCTGCGAAGAGTCTAAGCTTACTTTTAACGACGTTACTAATATCATTAATGTACAAGAGAAATAAAAGTGGACCAATTACACTTCCCTGAGGAACACCCGATGTAACGCTAACTGTGTTTGACATGATACCGTCTATGACAACCCTTTGTTCCCGCCCATGTAAGAATTGATTAATCCAACTAATAATGTTTTTATCTATTCCATATGCTTCTAGTTTTGAGAGCAACTTAACATGAGGTACCTTATCAAAAGCTTTCCTAAAATCGAGGAATATCGCGTCAACTTGGACATTATTTTCTCCCGAGAGCAAGATGTCATGAACGAAGAGGGCCAATTGGGTTTCGCAAGATCTACCCTTTCGAAATCCGTGTTGGTTATTTATTAACAATTCCTCCCTATCTAAATGACTCATAATGGAGCTTACGATTATGTGTTCAAATACCTTACAGGAAATGGATGTGAGAGAAATAGGTCTATAGTTACTAGGGTCTTCCCTGTCGCCGCTTTTGAATATAGGTGTGACATTTGCTACTCTCCAGTCCTTAGGCACTACATGATCTACTAAAGATTTGGTAAATATTAATTCTAAGTAAGGCGCTATGTCTGATGTCATTGTTTTATATACGCGAGCAGGTATTTGATCTGGACCGGGGGATTTGTTGGGGTTAATATTTTTTAGCTGCTGTTCTATGCCGCGACAATTTATAATAATTTCAGGCATACATGTTTGGGAACGAACTGGCTGCGGATCGAAAAGATGTGGTGTATTAAGTACTGAAAATGCTTTTGAAGAATGAGTTTAACGAATTGGCTTTTTGTAGACTGTTGGTTATCTTTTCCCCTTTGATATTCTTAAGCGTGTGTACTGTTGATTTATTTCCTTGAGTGTCCCTAACATACGACCAAAATGCCTTGGGATTATCGTTCAATTGTTCTCCCAGTAATTTACTTTTGAAATCAGCTAACGCCCTTCGGCACGCTTTTTTTGCTAAGAGTTTAGATATTTTGTAATTTTCGGTGACTGTGTATAGTTCTTCGGAGGATTTGTTAATTTTTGCCCTTTTTAACCTAGCATGACATGTTCTTTGGTGCTTTAATGTTTTTCTAACCTCCGCGTTATACCACCTAGGCTCTGCATTGGCTCTTTTCCATTTACTTGGTATGTATTTGCTAACTACTGATCGTGTAACGTTGAGGAAAGTATTCCACAAAACCTCAGTATTACTGTTGATACTTATTTTTTGAAAATTAGTAAATGACTTTTGGAACTCTCGTTTCATACCTTCGTAGTCAGCCTTATTATATAAGTAGATTTTTCTTTGTGGATTATGTTTCTTGATCATGCTCACGGAAAAATTAGCTTTAACTATCTTGTGGTCGCTTATTCCCTTATCCGTACCTATGTTTACAACCATGTGTGGAATATTTGTCGCTAAAAGATCAAGTGTATTTTTCCCTCTAGTTGGAGCAGTGACTAATTGATGTAGTGAGTGAGATGTGAATGTATACAGGAGTGACTCACAAAGGTCTTTGTCTTTCCCCCCAGTGATAAAACTGTACGTGTCCCAGTCTATGGACGGAAGATTGAAATCCCCACCGATTATAATATGACAGTCGTTTTTTTTGAGTGGTTAATTTACTGAGTTGACTTTCTAGTCCTAATATTGAGGTTATATGGGTATCTGGTGGTCTGTAATATGCGCACACATAGATTGTTTTTGCTTTAGGATTTTGAATGGAGCACCATACGCTTTCTACCTGGTCGTCGGAAAATGACTCCCTCCTACTAATATAACAATCCTTCACTGCAATAAAAACTCCTCCCCCGGTCCTTTCCACTCTATCTTTTCTATAAACTGTGAAATTTTTTGGGAATACTTCATTATCTGCGATTTCGTCACACAACCAACTTTCCGTCCCTATAATTAAGTCTGCGTCAGTAGTTTCAATTAGATGGTAGAAGTCAGCTACTTTATTCCTTAAGCTACGGCAATTTACTACCACGACAGAAAAGGATTTATCAGTGAGCGTATTCCCGGAAAGTGTATTCTCATTACAACTTGCTTTCTTAGGTATATTCAAAGTTACATTACTCTTATTTTTTGAAACTGGCCTCTTACTGTTCTCTTTAGACTTAACACTTTCTTGGATATTTTTTCTATTAAATATTGTTCGCGATGGTACCTGATTCGACCCATTAGCTGACCTACTCTCTGCCCTACCCTTTATCCTAAAAAAGGTCTACAGTGATCGAGTATGCTACTCGCTAAAAAATGTAAATGTAATAAAGACTGTAAATGAAAAGTATAACTTAGTTATTCCACATAGGTTTTTTGACAGGACGACCTAGGTTTCGACAAAGCTCGTCCCCATCAGGTGGAATAACTAAGTTATACTTTTCATTTACAATGTTGAGCAAATTCCACCAAGTCACGCCCGAGACAACGGAATAATAAAGACTGATGCGTGAAATTAATGATATGGTCATTTATTTTCTACCAAGCTTATTATCAATACTATTTTACATCTCGAAGCACAGTTTTTATGAATGCCCTGTCACGCACAAGCCTAAGAAAATTTAACCATGGTTACTCAGATAAAAAAATCCACTTGGGAGTTATGTAATAGGATTTCTTTTGGCTAATGAATATGTGTCTTAAATAATTATTCGTCAATATCACTGTTAAAAGCATTATTTTGACAAGATTCTATTTTCAATTTCTCAAAGCGTTTGATTGCCTGGGCTAGAGAAACATATTGAAAACGTTGAGATCTGATGGTAATTTATTCCGACAGCTTTAAAGCCTGGACATCTTTAAGTCCCATACATCATAGCAGAGGACCAACTGCGGTTTGCTCTCAGTGACTATGTTAAACCCAAAATTGCAATCTCATTATAATTTTTCGAACTTTAGAGTTCTTCTGCAAGAAGTTTTAGCCAATATAATAGCTCCATTATAATGGAAGCTCATTTATAAATTCTGCAAAAACGATGTTAGCATGGGATTTCCCTCTTGCTAGTGGAATGGGTAGATTGTAATTTTCTATTTGTCTGCTTATTTGTTTAAGTTTATTTATTTAATTTTGTCTAATTCTTTATATTATTTATTTTTATTTAAAATTGACATTTTTGCTTTTAAATTTAAAATGGCGAAGCTTGAATTTCGATAAAATATGCTATTATCTAATGACTAGATGGTAAAAAGTCCTTGATACTCGGTTTTTTCATTCCTAAGTTAATATAAGCATATTCGATAAATAAATTTTGAAAATATATTGGTACAACAGGGAAAAACAAGCTTTAAGGTCGATGTTCCACTTTTTTATCGACCCTGTTAATCCGGCAGAAAACCGCAGGCAGGTTCAAATCCGCTTTGGTCATTGATTCCTTCGTCATTCTAAGTTGTGTTATCGTTTTATTGATTTTGTCAACCCTTTGAAAAAATAGGGATAGCGGCCAATTGTTGCTCTTGAGTTAATAGATTTTTCAGCACTTAGTTCAAAGTGTGCTGAGTTCACAGATCGTGATACTACGTTGCTTCCATCGACTATCAAATGAGTCAGAAGAGAGTGCTATTTAAGAGAGACTCGACTTTCGGAGTACGATAGTTGAACGCCAGCTCTTAGCACGTTTTCTTGTAATCTCTGTGTCATCGTGCGCACTTACGACTAGGTTGCAGAATGTCTTATTTCAGTCCTAATTTGTTTTATCGAAATTTTATTTATTTCTGCCGCAATCAATAAAATCTATCACATTGAAAGCCTAATTTCTCGAGAGACTGAGGGTTTTATTTCTAAAGTTTAGAGCATCTCTTGTATGGGACCCGCACAAGGAAGGAGAGTTGATAAACTAGCGGCTAGGTATGTGCCAGGGAAACACCTCAAAACAGAGTGTGTTACTGAAATTCTTAGAGGAATGGGATGGGAGAGTTTACAGGTAAGGAGGAAAATAGCAGGCAATTTGGGACGTATAAAATAGTGAGTGAGGAAAAAGCATGGGATGAATTTGGGAAGGACATAGTAAAGCCGAACTTTGTGGGGAAAAATTATCACCATTTCAAAATAAAGTGCCGATCACAAAGGACGGATGAAAAACAGTTCTCCTTCCTGAAGAGGTCCATACGGGACTGGAACGACCTGCCAGCAAATTTATTTGAGCCCTTCCCAAAAAAATTAAATATTTAAAAAAATAGGTCAAAGAAGTCTATCAAGATTTAATCTTTTTACTCGGCTGTTTTTATTGTGACCACCTATGACCTACTTCTGACCGTTTAATTATAATTATAGTAATATAGAAACGTGTCACTGGCTTCCAGCAAAGATGGTGTATACCCTTGCTAAAATATGACGCGTCCCTTTCATGAAGTCTCATTCATTCAGCGTTGGAATAATTTTATATGATAAAGTTTCCAATCTTGTATTATGATTTATACGTTTCATAAGGCTATGCATCGACTATAGATGCCATTCCTACGTTGACTATTTGTGTTCCATCTTAATATATTGATTAAACAATTTGACATATTTAGCGGTGATTGTTAAAAGTTAAAAAAACCTTTTTCGGTTTCCGAACTTTAATTTTGCCCACACTGAAAGATGGATGAAATCTCTCAACCACAGTCTTGATTCCAGCCGATCTTTTTTCAAGTCCCTTGCCCCCTTAACCCTCTTCCGCATGCCTTGCTGCATTATATATCAAACCCGTCGTATTAGGAAAAGCAGCAGCGTAGAGAACGTGTACGGAGTACACGTTCTCTACGCTGGCTGTGCGGAATCCCCTGGCGCTTGGCTTTCACATTTCCACGACTATGAATATTCTTAATAACGCTTCCGACCTCGACTTTTTTTCACTGCACTACAGAAATCCCCTTTTACCTTGAACCCTCCCATATACTGTAATTAATTTTTCACCCTGGGCGACTAGTACTGTCTCCCGGAGCTTCTTCTTTTTTGGATCGCGAGAAGCTCATAACTTCGCAGACGTCGTTTTCATTCTGAATGAATGCGCTTGAAGCGTAAGTGAAGCAAAATTACCTAGGTGGTTGTCATGTCATGACCAATGATCCTAGAGTGTAACGCTGCATTATTGTATTGTTTCTGTTATGAATTGCCTAAAATTTCTAAGCATTTGGAACCTAATTTGGGATTAATTTGCAGAAAGATGAGGTTTTTACATCATTCATTTCCGTTCAATGTAAATGATTGGATGAAGTTTAAAATACCTGAGCACAGAAAGGTGACGTGAGCAAACATTTAAAGGATTTTAATTAAAAAAGTTTATTTCGCAGGTTATTTTGGCGGTGATATCAGATGTGCAGAAAAATCCTAAGACGGTTGGGTATCAAACCTTCTTTCTAATAGTTCATTTATTCGTCATTCGCAGATTTTTCTAAATATCTGTATCCACTCAGCTGGTGGTACCGCAAGGCTTTGTATCCTTTGATTTCTCATCTGCTACTCGCTCTTTGTTTTTGCTCTGATATTTTCTACATATGTTGCATCTTCTTACTGTTGTTGTTAAATATAGTGTAAACAAACTTTTAATTTATAGATATAAACTTCTAGGATGATAAATAAATTTATTATTATTATAATTATGTAAATACAATGAGTTTTCCCCTTAAAATTTCGCTGCTTTAACCAAATACATCAACTTATAGTCCTTGTATTCAGAATTTTATATTCACTACTACTCTTCTTTGTGCCTTTAAACAATTAATTATACAGTTATTATATTGTACTTAACATAAGAATCCTCGCAAACAATTGCTTCATGCAGATGTGTTTGTGTATTATTTAACTTAAAGCCAAGGGGATTGTCATTATTGACGTTGTACTCGTTTCTTGTGATAATGTGCATGTTAAAATCATTTACTATAAACTTGAGTTCAAACCTTTGAATACATTGAGTTGATAAACTTCGCCTGCTCTAAGGATGTCACCAACTAACGTATGAATACACCTTAACTCTAAGTATAACCACATAGATTTAACCAAAAAAATCAACAAAATACAAAGAAAAGCAGCGCGCTTCGTTACAACTGCTACGAACGAACATATAGTGTCTTCTAACTGTTAGAGGGATTAAGGTGGTAGCCCCCAGAGACTCGGAGGCTGCACGATAGTCTTAGGCTGCTTGATACATTCATAACTGATATTTTTCAGAGCGTCACAGAGAATATTATAATGACGCCTCACTACATTTCTAGGTCTGACAGATACGAGAAAATATGAGAGATACTCTGCCGGACAGATTGGTATAAAAACTTTCTTTCCGCGTCCAATAAGCGACCACAATAAAAACTGAGCTCCTCCAAATACACTCTTATAGGACATGTCACCATCTCACCTCCAAAGCTTTTACATCTTTACACGACTGGTGATCTGCCACCCCCTGCCACTCGCCCATGCGGCGGTTCGCGGGGTAGTATGTATATGTAGATGAAGATCTGTTTCATTTGTCAACAATTAATTACGAGCGTGTCCACACAGCTTGTTTACAGCAGGTGTAATTCGGCACAACTGATTCAAAATGTGGAAAAATGAAACATTAATTCTTTCGAACCGCCACCACAAAAAACTACTCGTGTACTTTTCCAAAGAAGATTTAAGGCATGCATTCACGAGCTCTTAGTGACTTATCTGATATTTATTTGGCTATCTTTAAAGTATTGAATAATAAGTCTATAAGACTGATCTCCCCTGTTGTGTGGCCTTCATTTTATATATTTAATTCATAAAAATATTTCAAAGCTGACCTACAGATGTTTTGCTCAAATTCCTGTCAGATTGCTCTGGGGAGCGTTTGATAGGTGTTACTGTAGAAAAATGTTTCTCTACGAAGATGTAGGTGACTTTTTTTCGATTCCTCCCTAACCAAAAAGTTATAATATTTCACAAACCGTCCATTCATCATTCTAATGGTGATGCGGCGTTCAAGTTTATCACATTTATATTATTTTTTTTACCAAATTTGTCGCTCGCGTAGGTTTTTCATGCAAAGTTTTGCCCTTGTTTCCGTCTTATTTACATTTTCCTCCCATTTCAGCCTTTCCCCTTCCTTCCTTATCTGCCCGGCTCCAATCTTTTCTACCTCGATCTGAGCCCGATTTACGGCTTTCGACTGGGGAAGATGCTATCGCCCAAGCTCTCTATTCCAGGCCGATCAGATCCCGTTGAAAAGGTGTTTCGCGTGGTCTCAGACCGTACTTTATCTTAAGGCTTCATTAATACATTTCCTTTTATATTTTCATATTCAAAATGAGATATCATTCTTGGGTGTCATGTGACGTGACGCTGTAAATTATCGGCTTTACAGTCGTAAGATTGAGCAAAGGCTGTGACACTGCACGCGCTATTTAATCTGCAGAATATGAGAACGAGGGACAGTAATGCGAACGGTGCCCATTTGCATTTTGGAAATCCGTTGGACCTATAGTGTTTTATGCCAACCAGGAAATACGTTTTCCCGTATCCACAATTTGGTATGGATATATACAGTGGAAAGCACAGCAATTATGGTGGCGTTAAACTAGCTCGAAAGGTAATATGCCATTTTTCCTTCGTAAATACTGGTCACTCTTTGATTCACTAATCGTACGCTGTGACTAGGGTGACCAACTCTCTCGTATTTCCCGGGATCTCCCGTATTTGACCCTATTTTTTACGTTCTCCCGGCTACCGTATTTTCTGTCTCTTTGGGTGAATTTCTCCCGTATTTTTTCGCCAAGTAAAATCATTCAGTTTCAATCATTTACATTTTGCGCACACGGTCGAAATTCGTTTAAACGTCCGAGAGCAGACGCAATTGATTCTATATCGAGTTTTTTCCATCGATTATCTCGTTTAAATCGTTTAAAAATCGTTTAAAAATGACCAACCAATGAGTTTTAATCTCCTTGTCTGTTAAACCAGAGAACGCGTACTTAATTCCTTTCTTTCTTTCGTTCTTCGTATCCAACTGGATAGTGTGAATGAAGATAAATTGCATGATGAATTTTGTAGCTGTAAGTATGCAATAAAATGTGCTGTGTCTTTAGAAGGTAATGCTAGCCAGAAATGGGTGGTGGTTTTAGCAGTTTAAAATCGAGAAATATAACTTCTGAAAACTTGGGAAAGTTGGTAGGCTATGGCATGAGCATACCAGGTAGTAATAGTAGAGTAAGGTAAACAAGTAGAGTAAAAAAAGAAAAAAACAGAGAGAGTATTTTCTCTTATGAATAACAAGTGGACAGATGTTAGGAATAGGAGCAGTACAAAGCTGATTAAATCAGAACTGCAAGTTTCCATGAACTTCACGTATTCTTGTACTGAATTTTTAGAATTTGCAAAAAGTGATGGCAAACTATTGTCTGAAGCAAAATCTGTTGCAAAATACATTTAGGTCTTCTTAAAGTACAAAATAAAGTTCTTTTTAATTTTTTTACAAACGCTGCTTTGCTTTTTTTCTTTTTTGGTGAAATTTTGCCGTGTTCTAAATCTCCCTTATTTTTGATCAAGGATATAGAAATCTCCCTTATTTTCTTCAAAAACAGTTCCGTAGCTGTGACATAGGTTCGTTAATGGCTTACGCTATTCTTTACTCTCAATGCGTGCAGCATATTGTGATTCATTGTGGGAAAATATTTTGTCCCTTTGTGACGATCGTATCTTTCTTTTCAAAATTTTCCCATTAAAAAAAGGTTCTTTAATTCCTCCAAGAATGTCATACTGCCACGTCACCGTATTTTACGGCCACACTTTCCCATAGTTTTCTTTTAAATGACTTGCAGTTAATTCTCCTGTGTACAAACCAAATATTTTCATAACAACGGTCTCATACTATCATGGCACTCAAATAACTAACTATTGGTACAACGCTTCCATACAGGTATTTAAGTGGAAAATTATTACAGACGATGGGGAAAAATTTATATCATCAACACTAATTGTACACCTCATCTCTGTACAAAAAATGATAAAGTGTACTGAGGAGTTGAAGACGATAGAACCATATGAAATACCATAGAGGAAATTAACAAGATGTATTAGACATACCCTGAAACACAATTGGTTTATAAAGAACATAATTAAAGGCAAAGTAGAGGGAAAAATCCCCAGAAAAAGACGCAGGAATAAGTTCATGCATCAAATAAAAAGGAAAATATATACACCTTGGAAGAAATACTCATACGGTTTTTAGGCTATTTCCAACTTTTTGTCAAATAAACACTAGGAAAATTTCACTCCTGTACTTTATAACTCACCTGAGATGCAATGCTTTTTTGAAGAACATAATTGAATGTAAAGTAGAGAGAAAAGTCCCCAGAGAAAGACCCAGGTATGAGTTCATGGACAAAATAAAGAGATAAGTGCATAGAAAGAGATACCATGAGGTGAGGGAACTAGCATTGGAAAGGGAAGAGTAGAGGGCTGTAGTCAACCAATCTTAGGATTGAACGACCAATCATGATGACACTATTTGCTGCATAGTTTTAAGAGTACAGATATTTTGATGCATTAGTCTGTTATTCTATCAGTCGTTCTTCCTCGGCTCTAAAAGTGATTATAATAAAATTGAGCTCCACCCTAAACACTCTCATATTATACGTCACTATTTCGTCTCCCAAAATTTTACCTTTTACGTGGATAGTGTCCTATAAACCTCTGCCACACGCCCATGCGGCGGCTTGTGGGGAAGTATGTTGATTTTTATATAAAACATTATATTCGGATTTATCATTTCTCGGTGATTCTTAAGAAATGCCATTTCGGCTCGATTATTAGTTTGTGATGGTATTGTGTGCTTTAAAATTTAATCATAAAATTTTCATTTTTTTTCTCTTTATGTCTAAATGTCATAGTTATCATAATATTAATTTTTATATCTTTTTCTTTTAGGTAAGTTCCATGCAGTCGTCCTCTCACGAAAATGGTATTGCCTGCTTACAGTGACGCCGTATCCGCTGTGTGGTATTACGTATGTATTTTATAGCTACGAAACCTTTGTCTTGTTTTTGAAAATAGACTGAAAGAATGTTTACCTGAAACTAGATTGCTCTAAAATATTTTGAAAATCAGGGCGCACATATATGCAGTGATCGTGGTGCGCTCTAATAATGGCTAATTTTCAAGGAATGAAAAAGGAATGCAAAAATATAGTTATTCCTGGGAAATATCTTTGTGGTGACTAGAGTTTTCCCTATAAATGAATGAGCAACGCAAGCAATAAGAATCTTCTCCGGTGAAGCAACTAAGAAAGTGCTTTTGAGCTGAATTTTACTCAATATATGACGCATATTTTATCTTCTCTTACACTCTTGCCGTGTATGGTTGGTCTTTTAAAGCTTTAACTGCTGAGAAGGTGAATATTGATCGATAGACTTGGCGAGCTCCATGCCAGCTTTCCTTTCAAAATACCTCTCTTAATATTAAAGGGCATTCATGCCCAAGACCCAATTAGCGTAGGTTTATATTATATGCCTTATCTAATCTCTTTCCTTGAAATAAAAGAGATAAGCTATATTGAATAGGAGGGGGTCAGCTCGCAACCCAATTAAGACTTATCACGCCGGCATCGGTATTCCCGTTTCTTTTATGACATTTTCACTAATAAGGCCGTTAATATATATTTTCGGGGAGGTCGTAAATTTTATTCATGAGAAGTATTCTCCTGCTCTTAAGTTATGCATAACATAAGGTGGGGCACATAGAACAAGTAGTTTATTTATAGGTGCTGAATGTTTTTTCATCTCCATGCGACTTGGGGTGTAATTAAAACCTATTTTCAGATAAATCATAATTGGTGAAGTTAGAAGTGATAACTAGCTGATAAATACCAGCTAATTGCCAAAACGTTACGTATATCAGATGTAAAGGAAAGAAAAATTGACCAAAATGGTCCTAATAGCGTGGAAAACTTGGATATCTATTATAAATATAATTAACAGCATAATAAATTTTTGTGATTTAATATTCGGCATATTTTTCCTGTACTTCGTCATCGAAGGATTCGATACACTAGGCCTGGCCCGATATCCTCGGGTAGGGGTTACGGCAGAGATGGTGTATTTTACATGAAGGGAATGAATTGGTACTGCAGGTTGTCATTCTATGCAACACGCATGTTTTTTTTTTAATTTTGGCGTTCATCGGAAATACAAACATTCGTGCAGGACATCAGCATTAGTGGTTTTTTCTGGATATGCTGTACTATAAAGACATGTTGACGACGTCATGAGACCTCTCCTTCCAAATCTTTTTATTAATTTATTTTTTGTAGAACTCAATGACCATAAATTCAGTTTGTTAGAGTTTTAGATGACGAAAGAGTCGTGATTGCTCTTTCCTGCTACTTCAGGTGATTGATTGATTGAAACGCATCACTTTTGTGCTGAGTTGTCCACGACTCTGCTTATGTCCGTCATGTACTAATGAGTGTGCCACGAGCCTCTCTTCACGTCGTCCTTCTTCCGAGCCTCGACTACTTTCTTCCTTTTGTTTTTGGGTACAATGTCCCTTAGTAAATCTTCAATTTTCTTTCCTATTACATATAAGCTTTTCACCAAAATCTGGCCGTACTCCTCTCACTCTTCATTTCATTTCTTCTCTACATTTTCATATACACTTGTACCTCGTAATTTTTTGTGTTGATTTTGAAATCATGTCGTCGTGATAAATATGAATACGACATTTCTAAAAAGAATGTGTGTGGCTTCCTTCTACCTTCTTTGCAGTATTTAGGTAATTTTGATATTGATATTTTCATGTATTTACGTTCTAAAATCTTCCATGTTATGCCGCTACGTAAGTCCATCTTCCACCTCCTCTTGGTTCTTCACTGTTTTATTTATCCATGCTTATACCTCCATAGCATCCTTTTTCCTAAATTGTACACTTCATTTTTTAATCCATTCCAGCGTATTATAATTACCTGCTGCTTCATTGACAACTCCTTCAACTTATAATCCTCTACGAATGTTTTCCTGTTTGTTACTCTACATCTTTTTTACGAAACTTTTTTATAAAAATATTTATTTTTCGTAGTATAAAATCAGATTTTGAAAGGAAACGGATCCAGCAATGATTGACTGCCTGCCCCGAAGTAAATAATTCCAGTGATTTTTATGGCGTTAATGGTTCGACGCATCTCTAGAGATTTGAGATGAAATTCCATGGCCTGTACTGCATAGTAGATAGGGTGTAGGTATCATTAGATAACACGCACATTATAGGAGGGCAATTTGATAAAACGCACACTATATGCCCAAAACTTTTTGTCTTTTCTCTTTTACAAGTCCCACTAGCAGATTATAAAATTTTCTCAGAGTTGAATTGAAGTGAAAACAAAGAAACGACCGATTTCTATTGAAATTTTGAAACGAAATTATTTATGCACCTATTAAGGAGTACAATTTACCTTGATCACGTACTGGCATTTCCATGATTTGTTGCGCATTGCGCAGTGAGAAAGATAGCGTAAGCTGTTTCTTTTTATTGACCCAGTCCCTAATGAATGCGGCTTCCCTCTCTGAGTAAGTCGTCTCCTGATGAAGCGCGAAGAGTATTTATGGGTGCGCAAAATTCTAACGTAAAGGATGACTTTGTAAAAATATCCGACGAGAAAATGCTAACTCATTTTTCAGAATACCATTTCCATTGAATGATTGGGTTCAGTTTTATTTGAATGTTTATTTCTTCACTTTATGTGTCTTACACATTGGTATAAAATGCATGACATTCTGCGGAAATCTAATTTTTATGCAAGAAGAGGTCTTTACGTCCAGCTTGTAAAGCAAATTCTTTTTTCTATGAACCATGTAAATTTATTTATATTCTTCTCACCCTATTTGGAATATTTTATATGCAATGTTGCCTTATTGCTTAATCGTTCTAACTTCACAAAACCCGTACAGATTTAATGTCACATTCCCAAATTTCCTGCATTTATGGACCTTTTCTTGCCTAGATATCGTAGATATCGAGTGAATCGCAGACTTAAGTCCGTGATATTCATTCAAAATTCCTAAATGAGAAGCTCCTGAAGTGTGCCTCCGGGAAATGTGACTCCGAGTCTTCCAGGCAAGAGCCCGTCACCCGCCGGGCTAATTAGGTCGACTTACACGGTATAGAACCGGGACTAAATTTTATTCTTTTAGCTCAGACCAATTTTTATCGTTAGGTGCTTTATGTTATTGTTTGATCCGTTTCATTTGAAAAGCATTTATTCGCCCTCGAGTGTATCTTCGTGCAGAGAATTTTTAATATTTTTTTAATTCGTTGGGTTTTATTCGATTCTTTTTTAAAGTGATTTATAATATTTTCCACCCTTAATTAACACACCATTTAATATTGAGGAACTTTTTGTAGTTATTTTTTGTCTTATTTCATCAAACAGATCTCCTTTGGCAAAATATTGCTCTATCGCGTACTAAAACCACTTAATTAATTACCTCCTATTGACAAAAATGGGTTGAAACCTTGATTACTTGATTAATGATGTGCAATCTCTTGGCATTTGTTAGGATCTTGTGCCTGTTCTTTTGGTTTTAACTGGCAGATGGCTACTTTAACTACACTGTATTCCGATTGACCATCGACATTTTAAACACTCTACTGTACGTAGTCTATTAAATAAGTACCACTCACTAAAAGCTATTACTTCTTAAGTATTTTATTGTTTATTTCTTGACCGCAATAGATGAATATTCGCTAGGTACATTAGTATATTTAAGGTTCTTTTTTTATTACTGAAATAAATCTGAAAACTTAATTTTTTGGCAGCCAAAATATAAAGCGTGTCGTTGAAATACAAAACACCATGAAGGTCTTTGTATTGATGGATCAGGAATTTGAAATGAAAGGAATTTGATTCATCTTTCCTTTTCTATTCTCATTCTAGGAGTTCTTCATAGGCAATCTAGTGGGTCGTATTTTTTGCCAGGCTCCCGACTCGTACATTTTCTGAGTTCGCAGGACTTGCAGAAAACCAGACAATGGGCGATAGGAGTTCTGCGAATGGAGCATAAAGTTTGCCGTAGCTTTTGTCCTGTTTTGGAGATTTGAACGTGGAAGAGGAAGAAATTCGAATGATATTGCAAAACTTTGATGGGAATAGAAAAGGTACTTCGTAACCATTCTTGTATAAGTTCTGGAGAGAGAGAACTGACACCAAATGGGATTGAGTTCAATGGATTCTTGAAAAATTTTCTGTTTGAATGAATTGATGGCGATGAGACGTTGGTATCAAGAAATGCTAAGTGATCATATTCTGTTACTTCAATGTATTGCCGTCCCTGATCCGAGGTAAGCAAGGAGTTTTGTAGGAATAATTTACGATTTTATGCTAATATCAATGTCCCATTCTCTCTTCTCATTGGTTCTCAGTGGTAGTAACAAACACGGTCCCGCTGTAGCTGGGTTTTATTTTTTTGTTGGCCCGGGACAAATTGTGCAAACAAATGATGTTACCTCGGTAATTCTATTCATTAAGATGGTTTAGTGAACTCTAAATTTAAATTGGAGAAAAACATTTCTTTGCTAAAAATTTAAGATTATTTTGGAGAACCCAGGCCCGTTTATATGCTGAAAGCCGATATAAGGCTTGAAGTATTGGAGACATTTTTACCAGATGAATATAGGTAATTGAATATTCAGAAAAAAGTATCCCATTTCACATAAACCTTTAATTACACTTAAATCATAAATAATTTATTTGTAGTATTTCGTGTGATGTATTTCCAAATTTCCATGATGTATTTTTTATTACCATACTTAAGTAATAATTTTTGTGTGAATAATCAGATAGAAAATCTGATACATTTTTTAGGCTTTATTTGCGATCAGAACCTCTAAAAATAGAGAGATATGGATGGTAACTGATTGAAAACATCAATTAACAACCAGTGATGTGTTCTAAATTGCTAAAAACGAAAGTATTCGTTCATTACATGTCGCATTTTTTATTATCTGAGCATGAGGCTGATTTTTCCTTCAGTCAATACATCATTTCTCATATTCATAGCTAGATCAATGATTAATAAATGCTCTAGACCCTCACCGTGATATCACGAGGGTAAAAATGTCGAGTCTAACAAAAAATTTGGCAGTCGCTCACGCGAATCATGGATTTAGAGGTAGCTATTCAGCCGCAATGGCTCAGCCAATTAGTGGTATTTGATAGCCCCAATTCACATTGTTCTCCGTTATCCCATTCTTTCTTTGAGACTATCCTCAGAGTTATCCGCCTTATCTCTATCCTATTTTATTCTCCTTCCTCCGTCTCCCGTAATTTTCTCCCGATCCTAAATCACCGATTTCTCCTCCAGTGTCTTTTCGTCGATATTCCGTGGATTTTTTCTGCTTCGTCCCTCCGAATGCCTTTCACTATTCCTCCCTAAGTCCACCTATTCTCTCCGACGTAGAGTAACTCCTCTCCCCTTTACCCCTCTCTCTTTCTCAGAGCCCTAAAGAAAAAGGGATATAAAGTGAATACCACAGCCCCCCGATCACTCTTCTCCCATCTCCCGGAGATGCCTCGATACTGCGTCTTTGTCGGCCATCGTAGTCAAGAGCCCCCTGAGAAAGTCGAAGGGCGCTGGGGGGGGGGGGGAATTTAAGGGGCGTTTTTCGGGTCTGTCCGTGAAAAGGATGGAAGCCAGGGGATGAAAAGGAAATTCGTGGAGGGTGGCTGATGTGCAGGTATGTTTAAAGGTGGAGAGAAAGGTTGAGGGATGGACAGAGAGGAAGCATTCTGGTATGTTAAGACTTTCTCGGAAGAGAGATTGCGATATTTCTGTGGTTCCATGAAATGAATATGGTTGTTGTTGCAAAAATATCCTTCGTTTCTTTTATCAGAACATTTTTTCCATTATAAGTATCTCATATACTCATTTATGCCAAATTAAATTGCAGTGAACAGTTTATTTTCAAGCATTCATGCGAGAAAATACTACCCTTATCATGATCTTAGTCATGCTAAAACTTTTTATTTTGTCATTTTTTTCATGGAGGAATATTGTTAAGCCTACTGTTCATTCAAATGCATTCAAATATTTGAAAATAGCCATATGTGAATAAATATTTTCCCCAATTGACCACTTTTGTCAGCTAATGTACGTTTTATTTATCTTTTCTTTACTGGATAGTACGCTTGATATTATTCTAAACAATTCTATGAAATATTATTTTTGCATAAGGTTATAATATATGCGGCCACACAGAAGTAAACATGGCCACAAACAATTCCTTGATTGTATACTCTCATAAAGTCCATATTCTATACAAAAAACCTCATAACCTCTTTCGTATCAATCCTGATATCACATCTCCCGAAGCATTCGGTTTCCTCTTTCTGATCGAAGCTCATAACTACAAATTTTGATGAGTACCGTCTGGTCGATGTTTTATGGTCAACCCTCACAACAACTAACTTGAACTGAGTCACATGAAGTGATTGTGAATTTGTCAAGACCTTAATTATGACTATATATGGACTATATGTGTAGTAACCATGATCAGGGGGAATGTTGAAGTGTGGACTTGACAGTGTGATGAATCATTATGAATATTTATGAGTCAAATACTTGACTAAAGAAGATTATCGTTATTTTATGCAGCTGTGCGTTAACAATTGGGAGGTTATGAATGGTATGTCATCCTATTTGGACTTAATTTTCGCGTCCACTGAGATGGTAATCTCTTGGTGGTGATTTTATTGCTAAATTCCTGACAAAGTTGTTGGTAGGAAGAACGAATTATATAGTGCTCATAAAAAATTACTCCTTCCTGCAGCAAACCTGTAGACAGGATTGTACACATCTCTGTAAGTGTGAAAAAAATATGTATTGATAAGCGTTTTTTAATCTTAGATAATTCATTTAATATGAAAGACGCTGAATATATAATTTTGTATGTATCAATAAGCTTAAGCCTATTTAATAACTAATCCTTCAATTACTTCCGGAATTGTGGCGAAAGGTTATGTTGAGATGAAGAGCATAGTGAGATGTCGCATTTTGAAGATACATGTATCAAGTTTATCTGTTTGATCAGTTTTAATTATTATTATAAAGATGATATACATTTATAAAAGGATTTTGAAAGGAATTATTGAAATGAGCTAATAGTAAGTAGTTAAAGTACGATAGTGATACGGCCCTTTTTAACGTATTGGCGTACTTAGAATTTCAGTGCGGAAATGATAAAATATGAAGCTTTGTACGTTTTCCGTGAGAAGCCAGAGGGCAGGTGATGGTAGGCATTAAAACCGCCTGTGCATGGATCACTCTTTCATTAAGGAAAGTCGTTTGCTAACTCTCTGGGCCGAGACGCGGGCGAAACTTTCCTCGGAATATCCACGAACGGCCTTGTTTTCTTTTCCCTTGCCTTCTAATTAGGTTCCGGGGACAGAAGATTCATAATTGATGCGATACCCGGGAAGGGATATAAATCGTGGAAGAGACTTCGGATTGCTTTTAAAATTCGATTTATATTTCCTGGCGATTTTAGTTGCTCCATCCTGATGGCCAATAATTCTTCCAGCATCACGCGGTTACAACCGACTCCGTGGAATACAACGGACGAGAATTATGACCGATTCCTCGTCCTCATACAGATTAAAACAAAGGTTAGCCCGGCTCAAAGGGAGGCGCACGAGGGTCAAAGTTTCGGTACCGTTTCTGGGCTCTTTATTCTTTGGAAGATAAACTTTTCAAGAGTTTTCACTTGTTTATCGCCACCGAGAAAATTAGGAAAGTAGTTTGGAACTCATAGCCACCAAAATAAACACATCTGATGTTTAAAATAATTGCGAGCGTGGAGGATGTGTCAGGTCTCAAATTTATGCCCTCACTGATAAAATGTTATTGTATTGTTCGCCGAATATTTCCTTGTCAATGTGATGCCTGGCGCGTATCTTCTTTGAGACTTTCTTATTGTTGTGACTGTTTTCCATATCCATATCTCAATTAAATTTTAAGTCAGTTCTCGTAATAACTTACTTTTCACTCGGATATTTAACCTATAATATTCCATGCTGAACCAGACTTATTTAAAAAATTTATCTCGTTTCAGAATATTTATGGTGATTTTTATTCGTAATTTTGTTTCATCCCTCTGATACCTGCCTCTACGTATCATTACGTTTGAATTACAGCTCTATCAATGTATGGTGTATATATGAAATTTATTTCTTAGGAGCAAATGTTGGTGCGTTATAAAGTAAGGAAAATTTATTTATCTGGTGAGGGACGAATGATTCTAAAACCCATGGGCTTCTGTCTTCGTTTTGACGTCGTGGTGTAATTTAAAAACGTTCAAGCAATGACTTTTCCTTCACTCATGCTCTCCTCATATTTTGTTATGGACATTTGATTTTGAAGACAAATACTAGGGAGTTGTACTAAAATCATGGGGATATATCACCGCTGTCCTGGGAACATAAACTCTAATTCATGTAGTCACTGTGGCCGTGTGAATTGAGATTCATCATTAGGAAGGCCATCACGTGTCATGTACCAGGTACGGAAACAAGAACTACATACCTGGCACCCGTCATACACAGCAAGCGCCACATCTCTGAAATGGATGGCCGCGATCACACCTGCTCCCATCAATTTCCCAACTAGTATGGGCCCATCTCAGTATACACTCCGTTGTTGTGCTTCCTGGCTGGTTTGTTCAGCACTCTCATATATTTTAGGCAGTTTTTTTCCTTCCCAATTTTATCAAGACACCTATTGTAAACTAGTACTCCCTTCTTCATATCAAGTAAAACTACAAGCGTTAGTGTTTCCTTTTGGAGTTATCTTCTCCCTTGTCTATTTAATGGCTCGGGCGTGTCTGTCTGTCAGCTAAAATCTTTCGATTAGAATTATAGTACATTCTGTTGGGATCGAAATGATAACATCTTGCTTTCGTTTTACGAGATGCGCTACAAATATTACATCAATCATTGGTCGTTCAATCCTAGGATTGGTTGACACCAGCCCTCCACCCTTCCCTATCTATTGCTTTATATAGTCCTTTACCTCCTGGTATCTCTTCCTATTTACTTTACTCATTATTTGATCTATAAAATTATTCCTCAGTCTTCCTCTGGGGGCTTTTCCCTATATTTTGCCTTCAATTGTGTTCTTCACAAGTCCAATGTATCTCAGGATATTTCCGATCCATCTCGTTCTTCTTTTCTGCATGGTGTTCCATATGGTCCTTTTCTCTTCAACTCTTCTGTACACCTCATCATTTCTGGTTTTGTCCGTCCATTTTATCTTCAGTATTCTCCTCCAGCACCAGATTTCGAAGGCTTCTATTCTTTTCTGGCCAGCTTTTCCAATACTCCATGCTTCCGATCCGTAGAGTGCTACGCTCCACACGAATATTTTCAAGCTCTGTTTCCTGGTTTGTAGTCCTATCATCTTTGAACACGGCAGTTATCTTTTTCCCATGAACGCCTTCTTAGCTTTGGCCATTCTCCTCTTGATTTCCCTTGTACTTCTTTCGTCCCTCGTGGTAGTGCTTCCAAGATAGGTGAAGGAATGTACTTGCTCTGATTTGTCTCCTCTCAGGGTAATTTCTACATTCATATTATACAAATATTACTGCAAGTTATATTTCACAAATCATGTCGATTCAAGCTGAGTCATAAATGGAAAACGGTGAAGGGCATGACTTCCGTAATTCTCTTAAGACTAAGTAACTCATCGTTCGTAGCAGGATCGCGTATCAGCATGTCTCTTGCAGAGCTAGCTCTGTACTTCTGTTTTTTTTTCAGCCGTCTGCCATCATTTTAGCGAACAGTCGCAAGAAATTTCATCTTCACGTGCATCCCGTATTCAAAGGCTGTACAGAATGAATGGCGTTTCCTCCTCACCGTTATTTCCCGAGTGAATCCCATTACCCTCGTTCCCCATTTGAAATGTCCCTGGGCTAATATTATCCTTCTCTCACCGACCTCCTTGGAATGCGTCAAGAGTTAGCATATTATCATCGCATATTATCATCTTTAAATACTGTTCTCTCCGCTTTGTGTCTTTTCCCCTCTTCATGCCTTACTAAAACACTAGAAGTGGCACCATTTTAAAAGTATTTTTGCACAATCAAACATGATTATGGAGTTGGTGGTTTCCGGCGTTACTTTATGGAATTTGCTAAACATTTTGAATGAATAGAGTAAACTTTGTTTTTCCACAATGACTTTAATGACTCGCGTAAGTCATTTAATTCATTGTGGAAAAACAAAGTTCAATCTATTTATTCAAAACATGATTATGACAGCCCGGTTAAAGTGATTTAAAAAATGGCTGTTTTAGGTTTTTTATGTGGTGACATAAATATTTTCTCTCTGTCGTCTGATTTGTCCTTGGTATGCAATACTGCCGTTAGCAGTACGATCATCTTTCTTCATTGATATTCCTCTGATATTTTACTTAAGGATTGGTTGACCAATATGTATATGAGCCTAAATTAGTTATTTTTTCCCTTTTTCCTGAAATATTTCCATGTTTACTTCATTTTTTTCAAGAATTAAAAAATTGGCCAAATTTTGACATACTCTTTCAAATATCTAGATGTAGTCATATGTATTTCCAATGACAATGTCTTTGATTATTTGCTGCCAAAAGTTGCGGTTCATCTCAACGAGCTCTTATCATGGCTATGCTAAGCTGTAGTAATCCGTTGGCTGTGTATTTATTATTCATACTTTCAAACAAGCCAATCTGCACATCCCATCACGAGTTTATAATTACTCGTACACTTCAACATCCAATCAATAAAGACCTTCATCTATTTTCCTTATGATCTTTTCGGTTTTCAATCTCTATGGTAAAACTTTTATTATTTTCCATATTTCAGATGACAATTACTTCAGTGTTTCATCATATTTCGTCCTCGCTGACTAGTAGTATTGACTCAGTAAACGTGAAATGCCTTGCCGCTAATTTTGATCAACTGTTGCAATTATGACATTGTGTCATGCTTAATCGTTACTCGTTCTCCCATTTCATTATCAGAGTTGTGTTCCTAAAATACTCTTCAAATACGAAAACCTATTATATTATTTTTTGGCCTTCAGCTTTATAGTCACACTTGCTTATCTGATCTTCGAGATTTTTCAAGCGGAGTTTCTATTGCTGTACTATTTCCGTAATGTTTTTTGTGATGACTTCCTATACTAAAAGTTGAATCCGCAATCAAGGTCTTTTGTTTAAGATAAGTGATAGATATTTCTTGGAATGTGCTATATGTCTTTGCTACATAATAGAATAAGCTATAGGTATTGCTTAGCCCACAGAAGTTCAGTCAAGCGTGAATCACTCTATTTTATGAAATTTATAAACACAGTTGTGTCAATCGATCAATAAAACTGAAGAAGTAAACTAGGACTATTATTAAATATTACAACTACACTACCAATGGTGGTTGAAATGTAGTCTAATTTCTTATCCATTGTCCTGCAAACATTTAAACTTAGAGAATGTGGCATTCATGGATATAGGAATATCTGTCAAGTTTTACGGGAGACAAGTATCTTAGCTCGTACTTGGAAGAGAGTCTGTGAAACATTTTCGCTAACTTAAGCTTAATTCATAGAATGTAATGTATTCACTGGAAAAAGTACCATTAAGCCTATGGCATATTATTTTAGGCTTCATGTGCATTAATTGTTATAGCCTTGGAAAAGCTCGATGCGGTACGAGTGTTAGCCAGCGATGTGGATTTCTTTCCTTACCAACTCAAGTCTTGAAAGTCCCATAAAATGGCATTGATGGCTATCGTGCAGTTCAGTTAAGTTATTTGGATTGAAAGTCGTCCGACATCACATTGAAATTTTTGTTATTATTACTGTTATTATAATTACTAAGCCTAGGGGAAGCATATTTTAGATCGACATCGTCTCAAAATTATGGTGAATTCGGAATCGTTTCATCTGTCGGATAATTCGGCATTACCTCCTCGCGACATTGCTTTTAAAGAAATAAAAGGGCCATCCCCACGCCGGATCCCTCCTCGATTCAATTTTATTCTTCCACTTTCGTTCGTTGTATCCTTGATCAGGGTGGTAGGGTGGGAAGGGGGAATGCCTCCACTGTGAAAAAATAAAAGTCTTTCGTGAGCGAGTCGCCTTTAAAGATCTTAGCGAACACTCATCGATTGCATTCCCGATAAGGTGGCCGGGGGAAGGAGGCAGAAGTTTCTTCATCTCTTGCGCCTTTACTTCCCCTTTCTCCGCCTCAATTCAGCCTCATTCCGACCCTCCCCCACCACTCTCGTCCCTCACTCAGGGCACCCCCTCCACATGGCATTTGGACCGCCACATCTCCCCTCCTTGTCCCCCCCCCCCAAAAAAAACTCCCAGAATCCTTCCAGCGACTCATTCCTCCGTCTCTTCTCTGTTCCTAGTCACCTCCTCCCCGCCCCGATTTTCTCAGAACTTCTTTCCAAAAACCCCGCCTCAATGCTTCTTCTTATATCTTGTCTCCTTCCCTTCCTGCCTGCCTTCTTTCTTCTACTCCACTCTTTCTCTCTGTCTCTTTTGCGAGCGTAAAAATATCTCATTACAAAGGAGAGCCTCTTTAAAAACGGGGAAGGAGAGCGTCTTATTAAAAGAATAAGGCCGAGAGGACGCGATAGACTTCCCCTTCTCCCGCAACCCCCCTCCCCCCCCTTCCACACACTTACCGTATCCCATCCTCAAACCGATTCGGGATCTTGAAAGCGTATCCACTTCTTCTGTCTTTCTCTAGCCAACCCTCCACTATCCGCTCCCCGGCCTTCGTGCGTCTGGTACCCGAAAATTCCTTCGTTGACGCCTCTTCCCCTCTCCGTGGACCTCGCACTATTCACTTCAGCTGTCCTTTCGAGGGGTGGTACATTGTCTATGCACGCCTATAGCAAGTGGGTGGACTTATCGTCACACTCGTGCTGAGCATACTCTATTGCCACAAAAATTGATGCTGCTGGCAATTAAGTTTATTTGCATAAAACGGCTATCTGAATAGGAGCCACTCGAGAATCAACCGAGTAGACGTGCAAACTGTGTATCGTAGCGTTGAAATTGAACATGGAATCTATTTTTTCCACTCGCGATTCCATCGTAATATCACCGCGCTTATTTCTTTGTCGGTTAGTTTATCCTTTCATGCCGGAAAGTGTCGTATAGACAGTAAAACCACGTATGAAATAAGGACTATTTGCCATTTTCATTTCAGCTGCCACTAAATTTCTTTCATCTCAAGCATTCATTTTAGTTTCCTTTTACTCAAGTTCTAAGAACATCACCAAAATTCCGAATTTTAACATTTATGTTTATAGTTATAAAAGGCATATACTTACGGTTGACTTCAGGAAACTTTTTTTCAATTTAGGTGAATGGCAAATCAATATAGACAACGACCTGTCTCAATGGACAAGTTTGTACTTGATAGTCACTATATTTAATGGTCGTCGGGGTCGTATATAGAGGGAAGGACTTCTTGTTCATTAAAATACTGTTGTTCTTTGGCTTCAAAATGAGCTTAATTGTTCGCTGTCGAAACAGGTTAAGACGATGTACCACTATTACATAGGAACTTACATTCAACCCAGGGGAAGCGCATGTGTAGTATTGAATATTAAGATTGCCTGATGCTTTGCAACGATTGAATTCAGATTGATCCAAATTACGTAGATTAGAAATATCGGGATAGTTTCCATTATTTTCTGTAATGCAACAGCAATTTCCAAGGAACTGGATGAATATTAATCAGGTGTAAGGAATAGTGACAAGGAAATAATAAATAATCGAATGCTTAGTGCTCGGACTAATCATAAAAGCATAAAGTCATGAATGGAAGGGAAAGAAGCAGATAACCATTCCGTTTCTTAATATAAGTGTACGCCATTACGCATTGACTACTAAAGTAAATTGGAAAGCTATTATTAGGAAATTAGCGTTTTCTACCCAGAGAATGAAATTAATTTTTCCTAATCAAGCGGAGATTTTAGAAAATGTGAGTTTTAACCAGGAAGTAGGAATTTTAAATATAAAGGTAATATATAAAGTAATACTTGTTAGGATAAAATATGAACATAGATTATGATCTTATTGTGGTTCAGGAAAGGGATATAGCGGTCGCAAATGTCCAATGCCCGCGCACCGTGGATAATTTCCTCACCATTTTATATCCGTGGTGCTCGACGCACAATTTCTTTGTGTTGAAAGCATCTTTTTCATTCACCCTCCGCTGCGGATTCATCACAGAATCGCTTGAAATTTGCCCTAATTTCCGTATTCGGTGCCGTCACCCAACACCTCCTTTTCTTTAACCCTCGCGCCTTCTTTTTATTATCACACCAACCCCCATTCTATCCCCTTGCAAGCCTTTTGAGAAATACGGGCTTCCATGAAATTTTCTTCCATTAGACTCTAATTCGCGCTCTCTAACTCCAGCGTTGCAATCTTATCTCAGTTCTTTTTTCCCTTGCCCAGCATGTGTCTCACCCCTCATTCTTGCACAGCTCACTCACCTAACCCCGTATGCTCCGCGTCCAAAGTAATCAATCCCTTTTTTATCCTCCCCTCAGTATCACTCTGCCAAAGAGCCATATAAAATTACGGGTCATTTCTTTAGCAATTTTCAGGGAGCAGGGGTGGATGATGAAGTTTTGGAGTACGTTTTTCGAGTAATGATCCCCTATACGTGTACTACGAGAATAGGTTGCTTCTTGACTGAATTTTGTTACTTGCGCCACAGATATAAAAATATATAAGAATAAAACATTTTCACTAGGGATGGACCGAGATGAAGTATCGGCCGATACTTATGGAATCGGTAGCATCGGTATCGTAAATCACGTCGGTGTTTTTCAATTTTTTTCAGTTTTCAGATTTTTATCGCCAATTCGGCCAATTAAACGAGGTGTCGAATTCTACCGCTAGAGTGCACTGGTACTGAACGCCATCAGCTCAATGTAAGACAGAGTGCGTTTCTTTCAATCATCTTTCTTCGCCAACTTTTTCAGTGAATTTAGTGTTTCGCTTTTGGTGTAATAATGTTTGTTTCGGTAATCTGGTTTCTTAGTTGATTGAGCCAGCCTAAAATGTTTGTGGTGGAATATTGAGTCTGCATTATACCTAGAACGAAGTAGTATCGCTATCGGTAATGGTATCGGGGGGAGGAGAATTGGTATCGGAATCGGTATCGGCAATTTCTGGTATCGTTCCATCCTTAAGACTTAATTAGTATCATATTATTTTCACTTTTGGAGTTTGAACTTCGGCTCAATTTTTATACGCTTTAGTAATCCTATTATTGTTTAAAACAGTTTTTTTTAATATCCTGTATTTTCCCTTTTCAATGCTTGAATGCCCTAATTTGCCATTATTTCCACTTGAATGAGATCATGTTAATTATGGTGTTTCTGAGCCAATTTCATTGAAAAAATTAACTATGGGGGAATACTCTCTACAAATATAAATAATTTAACCTTAAGTCTTCAGTTTAGACCAATTATTTCCCTGTAACTTATTTATTTGGCATCTCATTACCTACAAAATAGAGACATTGTCCGCAATGCATAGCTATCATTATTATTTGATAGGTTTGAACGAGTTCCGTGAATTTATTAAACCGTAAATTCCGCAGTATTGTCAAAATTTTAATTGCCGTGATATGCTCATGTATCATGGCTTAAATGAAACAGTGGATAAATTATTCCTAGTCCTTCCAATTAACATGAAGGAAATTTAACCTATCCCGACAAATGCAGGTTTCCAATTACGCAAATGCGCATTAGCATTCTATATAGTCATATGTGAAAAAAATGATTCACCTATGAAGAATATTGTTATAATCACCGCCTACTCAAACATTTTTTGAATTACACGGTAAGCATAGCTTCTCATGACATTTCCAAGGTATCTTGTAATGATCATTTTATGACTATTATGTTCATGTGCAACAACTGATTCTATTGAAGCCTTGATTATATCATAAAAATGATAATAAAATTGCAAAAATTTAGAATTATAATGCAATATCATTGTCAGCTATGGAATTGGTTAGAGTTAATCTTTCTCATAAACCTCTTCAGGGATATCATATGGCTTCGGCTGATTACGAATGATTTTTTTTGCTCCCTGCAAAACGGGTAAACATTTGTCTATGTATTTTATTTTGGTAATGGGTTTTCCTTCCTGGATCATTCCCTAGGATAGAAATATTTTTTTTCTTAGGGTTTGCTTATTTATGGCCGAAAAAAATCAAAATTATAAATAAGGTCTCCTGGACTCAGAAGTAAGGCCTCGTTCACACGATACGACTTTGCGCCGTGCGTTGTGTACGGCACGACGTTGTGTTTATTTAATTGCATTGGCGTAAATTCATCCGTACACACGTATCGACCACAGCGCCCCGCCGGCCGTGGCCATCACGACCCTCTTCAAGCCACGACACGACTTCGTGCGGTACGCGATCCTTTGGCCACTATGGTCGTTTAATGTATAGACAAAACATCCTCGTTTGGTTATCCATCTTGACTGAATGAACAGGTCGTCCAATCCACGGCGCAAGTCGTGTTGTCCGCGGCGCGGGTTCAGGAATGCACGGCGCTGCGCCGTCCACGACGTACGGCGTGAAGTCAATACGTTTGAACCTAGCCTAACGGGAATTGGGAATCTTGTCAACTTTTTCAAAGGTCATTATCATACGCAAGAGGTAGAATGTCAAAATATTAGGCTTACCCCAGTGCTAAGGGTCAATTCATTTTGTCTTTTGCATTACTTGGATCCGGTCAATTTCCTTCCCCTAAGGATTCAGGTTCCTTTAGAATGAATGTGGTGTTATGCTTACGAATTACTTTTACGATTCTAAAAATAAGTTATAATTTTTTGTTAATATTTAATAACATTTCAACCGGGAAACTTGAACGTTATCTACGTTCGATATTTCTAAATTCTCGCATAGACGAATCAGAAATCTATTGGTCCAAAACGGTCTTAAAATACTCTCAGTGAAGTCGCACAATGGATGCCTCCGTAATCTTATTTCGGATGGATTTCTGTCGTCTGAGTTTGCGTCCCTAGATTATCAAGTCGATTCGTGACGAATTTTGAAACTTCAGCAAAATAGCCATGGGACTAACTTTTCTGGCTTCAGCTGCAAGCGACCACTAGTGCAAAACTTACATTGAGAAAAAAATTCTTCAAATCATTTACTAGTCAGGATTTATGCCCAACTCCGAATATGTCAGTGACTTCTTCCTCATCGTTTTGATATTTTAAGGATTGGGTTGTAGAATCGCGGTTGTTTTGCCGGCTTTCAGGATATATATTTCTTCCAATGAAACAGAACGACGAGGTTCCACACCATCGCACTATTTTTTTCAAATCTTGTGTCGCACCATTTATTTGTCTCTCGGCAGTTGCAACTGCTATGCGCTTAAGTGCATTCAACCTTCCCCGCTCGTCTCCTACACTACACCTTCCTCCGCACAGCAATGCCCTCTCATTTGACCTCGCGACCCCTCTCAATTCATCACCGTTGGAAGGCCAATCATTGATACCTGATACCCTTTGTGACAGCTGGGTCGCGCGCCTAGTTATTGTCTCCAGCTAAACTCTGAAGTGATTATTTGAAGTGCCTGCCCTACGGTGGTGGAGTGTGTTCCTACTAGTTTCTACGCATTTACTGCCAGGAAATGACAGTATCCGAGCAGCGATAATGCGTCTAGTAGGAATCATCTTCTTTTTCGTTCTAGCTACAACTAACAGGTTTTATCTGACTCCTCCAGTTATTTCGTTTTCTATTTATTGCTTTAGAAAAGACAAGATTATTGATTTTACACCTAAAAATCTCCTGCGATAATTTTGTTCTCACTACTCCCAGTAACGCGGTATTTTTTCTTAATATCTCTCCAGTCTCTCTCATGAAATTATATAGTTATTTTTTTTTGTTTTTATTATCGTATTAATTATTTACTCTCATATCAATATCTATTCTGTTGGTGATTCATAAGGTTTCTAAACTTAAATTCTCTTTCAGTGATAACTTTGTCCTAACCACTACCTTTAACGCAGTCTTATTTTCTTCAGGCCTCTTCTGTCTAATTATTCCTCGAATTAATCTAGTTCTGTTTTTTTTATATTTTATTCTGGTCTTACTAATTTATTATCGCATCACTATATTACCTTTTGATGATTCTCAGGTTTACATTATCTAACCTCGTTTTCTCTCGTTTTGTATCTTCCGTGAGTTACCACATTTTTTCGTCCATAACTCGTCTCCAATCTGATTTTTCTCTCGTTTTGTATATTCCGTGAGTTACCACATTTTTTCGTCCATAACTCGTCTCCAATCTGATTTTAGATATAAACTTGATTCCTTGGGTGTATTTTAGAATTAAGAGTGTCTCCAATTCTTGATAGAAGGGTTTACTTTTCCATGTGGTGAGGAAGTGCGCGACTAGCATTGTCAACTGTCAATATTTTAAACAATTTTTTTATGTGTGTAAGCTCTCCTCTTCTTTTATGCTCAGCATATGTGCACATACCTCGTTCTCTTAAGGTTAGTTACGCTCCTTCGCCTTAACGTTCGTTGGACGTCTTTTTCGAAATTTCAAACCAAAGGAATGAGAGGGAAGAATATACTCGGATAATCCAGTTTCCCTGAGTCCATTCGTTTTTCCGCCTCATTTGAAGCTTCTCTGAAGTACAATTTTATTCTGCCCTATTTGTTTCCTCCAGTGTTCCTACAAACTCAATATCCTCTATCTCAACATCTGTTTTGCCATCAATCATACTTCTTCGCCCTGTTGGAGGCATCCGTTGCCATCCATTATTTCCATACCATTTATTCTCTACTGCACAACCGTTCATCCATTCCCATTGAAACACTTGCAAACGTATGTGCTAGTCATAATAATAGTGGTATATAAACTTTAAAATCATCGTTCATTCAGTCGGAATTTTCCATCGCTCACCGAGTCTTAGATCAATAGTGACATAAAATCTTTCCAAAATGTAGCGTATGGCTAGCAAAATGTAGCTTTCCAATTCTGTTACTATTTCCTTCTGCAATTCCAATCTTGTGCTCACGGGTTGGGTGCATATTATTTTTGTTTTAATATCCTCGCATTGCTCATGTGTGGAGAACATTTGAAATTCATGGCTGAGTAATTAGAGAAAATTTCGCTCACTTAGTAAAAAATGATTCCACGAATGCGGGGTAAAAACAATTAGCACGTTCTGTGATACATGAATGTCTTCCATTTCAATATTTTTTTAGTTTAATGGTTTCAGTTTTTTAATTTTTTCTGACACTAAAATAAATACGAAAAATTTAAAACAGTTGTATCATGAATGTATGTAGTGATATTTCTGGCTAAAAACGTTTCCCCGGGATGTCGGTTTGCTAATGACTTCATAGATAATGGCCTTCCACGATTGAAACATCGGTTCTCAATAGTTGAATAGTATCATACATAATGGGCTCGACTCATTTTTCAGTGGAGTATTATCCAATGCTCCCCGTGTGCTATTGACTCAGTCTTCCTGTAGCTTCCTTTAACTAAGAAATTATGTCATTAGTTGTGGCGTGTAAAACAAATGCCAAAATAGCTTTTGCTCAGTGCTCCAGAGGGAGCTCGTTTCGGCGTTTTGCTATGGTGTAAACATATGCACGACTCACTTCAAAATTTTAATATTCCAGCATAACCATTATACTTGTTATCTCAGGCGGTAACTTAGCTGTGCATATTTAAGTGCAAGTAAGGCTTTGTAATCCCTCAGAAGATATGCAGAGAAACTCGTGAGAAGAGGTTAACGTAAAACGAGCTGATGATGATGATTTACGTCGAAGCCTACGCTGTATTTTCCCAATGAAAATTCTCAAGAATTGCAAAGTTTATTTGTCTTATGAGTATGACAAATAGTTGTACGTAATGCACATGCAATGCAAATCTGTGATTAAATCAATCACTGGTTAATCAATGAGTAGTCATACGCTGTATTTACTTCATTTGAAAGTCAATACGATCCTTAGAAAATCTTTTATTTCCTTTTTGGTTAATACCTGAAACATTTTCATTGGAATTTCATTTAATTTCACCTGGATTTTTTAACGGTCTGAAACCCTGATATTTTTACTTTGTTTGCTTAGGAATTTCTTTACAAAAATTTGGCTCATGATTGAATGTAACATATCTTGCTCTCTTGCAGTTTCTTTCATTTTATTGTTTCCTAAGCTTTAGCTCACCCTGGCACGCATTTCTCCGCCCCATACTCCACCCAATCTCAGAAACCCCCTCGGTTTCCTCTCCTCTCTACCGGCCCTTAATTCCGAATACCATTGTGACTAACTTTTTCTGCTCGCACAATGAACGCGCCACCCGTGCCTAACCACCTGAATTCCCTAACATCCATCCCTACCTCCCTCGCAACCCCCCATCTACTGGCCCTGGAATAAACTAAAAAAGAACCCTTTTTATTTTAACGAAGGAAAACTCCGGCTTCATATTTTATCCCTCCGGAAATTCTCCCTATTTCCTCAGTTCAGGCCTTTCCTCATTCCCTTTCGCACAATCCCTGTGCAACCCTTTCTCTTCGCTTTTCTCATTCTGTTGTTCGCCTTCATCTTTTTATTCCCTCTTGCCACTTCTTGTCTCCTCTCTCACGGCAACCTTCCTCCGGGACCACAATTCGCGTCTCCTCCATTTCTCTCCGGGTGATTATTTTTCCTCTTCTGTGTGGAGCGTCTTCTCCTTTGACTTTCCACCTTGATCAGACCATGTCACTCTTTCCGTTATAGGACTCGGATCCTCTTAATTTCTTGGAAAACAGGATTGTGGGCGGCCTGGTGTTTCAACAATTTTTTACAAATGTGATTTCTTTCTTTTCCTCTCCTCCAGATTTTGAGTGTGTGCAAGACTTTTGCGGCTGCTCTGCCTTGGGCATACTCTTTTTCTCTCATCTCATGGTTGTAAAGAATGAATGAAATAACAGCCTTTGCTTTTTTTATTCGCTAATCGATAGGAAGTCCTGGGCTACTTTAATATCTAGTTTTTAGGTCTTTAGTTGTGTAATGTTCCGTTTTATGTGAGTGTAGCAAGAGGTTTCATTTGCGAGATACTAGGTGAACTGAGTTGTACAATTTTATCACAAAATGGATTGGAACAGATTATTCATAACATTATCATTTGAAGGTGAAAAAAGGAGGACTTGTTGAAGTTTTGTATGTTTCTCTGTCCTACTGTCGTATGAGTGCCATTGCCTACGGCAGATTACTCATTAAAGCCTTGTGTAATGTATTGAACTCATACGTCCTCAGTAGAGTATGTTCGTCACCGCAGGAGCTGAGAGACGAATGACGTCAGGTATGGGTTGTCCGCCAATATAGACACAGGAAGTCTCCGTCAAAGTGTCATATTTCTGGCATAAATGCCTCGAGTCCCCAGGGTTTTGTAGCGGCTGAGCATGGGTATAAGGTGCCCATCTTAGTGTAAAAGTCTCATTGATACTTAAAAACGAAAAACTGCCTTTCTTCTCTCTGTATGATGAGGCTGATAGAAGAGATTCACTGAAGGTATTATTACGTCATGACAGTGATTTTAATAGGATGTCACGCCGGATTTAATTGGATGCTGGCCTGACGTCACAACAATCGCCGTGCTATCTTCCCACAAGCTACGCATTGTACGTATAGCGCGCACGCCATTTATAAGATGTATGCTCAAATGTTGTAATCTATGGAGTGAAACGATCTACAGAAAACATGTTTGTCTGTAAAGTATACATTTAAAAATATAATGCTTATTTTTTTGTGAAAGCACGGATATTAAAATTCCTCCCAATCATTCCTTAAGTAACGAAAAATGTCTATATGATGTTCACTGTGTACCAATTACGTATGATACAGCGTCCTCTTTGATTTTATTATTTAAAACTCTTCAAACCTGCATATTTGGCCTAGGCAAATGAAACCTAACCGAATGAAATGTAGGCGTACAGCAACAGCTATGCGAAGGATTCCATGATTCAAAGTAGTATGTAGCTTCCTCTAAATTATCTTGTAAATAAAGAAAAATGCCTTCGACCGAACACTTCGACTAAAGAATACAGTTTTCAGGTACGGGTTCAAGGTTCCAGAGCCTTTGAAATTCATCGCCTACGATTCGAACGCACCAAAGGCCAGTAGTAGTAATTAACACCATCAGTAATTAACCAGCTATTATTCAAGTTGGTATTCCTTATTAGATTCGTGAGTATATTTTTCCTTTACTATTTGTTTCCTGCGTTGAGGAACGTCTTTTGAATTGAAATAAATATTAAAAGAACGTCAAGTTGAGGCATTGAGCCTTAAAAGATACCTAATAATCCAAATGTAGGTACTGGGATCATGGGCAGTCTGCGTCTAGAGCAAGATACCTATTACCTCAAGAAAAGATAAATCAACATAAGTGGTGGTAAGTAAATGAAAGTAATCCTTTTGCAGAAAGAAATGGAAATGTGAAGGGAATATATTAAGATATATACTCACTAGAGGGAAAAGTTTCGTCATCAGAATATCTGCTTGCGGCTTTCTATGAAATAGAATATTTCACTTGCGCATGAAGAAGACGTAAGCATGGATTGCATCCTTTAAAAATTACTCGAAATTGGAGGATGAAATGAACAAGATACGATATTTGAATAACATAGAGAAAATGTTGGCGGGAATTTGATTACATCCAGATAGAGTAGATCTTGACTCAAAAAAATTTGGTGAGATTGTTTCTGTAAAAATAGATTATACGTATAATAGTGGCTTATCTTTCCATAACTTTTCAAATTTCCATATGGTTTTTCATAGCTTAAAATAAATATATAACTATTGGAACATTTTAAAAGCGGAGATATTTCCTGGAAGGTTAGCGATTGTATCATGGAGTAACACATTTTTTCATTGTTACATGTCCGTTTTATTTTGTTTTTTTTCCTCTATAATTTTGTGTCACTGTATAATTCCGGTATAATTTAATGTAGTCCATAGTTATAAACATTTTTGTAGCCATTACCAAATCCGTTTAAGGAAACAACATTTAATTCTCTTCAGTCGCTCAACGCTCAACGATATAGCTTCGTTTTCTTATCGTAAGCATTGCCGAAACACAGAGCGATGGCAGAAAGGTTCTTTCAGTCCTATTTTTCACCCTTTTCTCAAGAACCTTCCCCTCCTTGACGTCACGCAACGCGCAGGGGACTGCCACCAAGTTTCGCTTCCACAAAATGTGGTAGTGAGAGTGGTCGTAGGGGAAAGTGAGTGAAATTAAGATAAGTCAATGCCTTTCAAGTCTAATTTACCGCAGAGCTGTATTGGGTGCACCTGCGCAATGCATTCAACAGTAAAAAAGGCAAACATTTAACTACACTATTATCACCCATGGTTACCAGTTTCTAAGATAGTAGACTCATATATTCATAAAATTGTCCAATAACCCTCAGCCCAGAGAATTCGCCACGTATAAACTGCTATTTTATGACCATAGCGATAACAATAGAAAGAGTCGCTTGTTAACATTGTTAATTTCAACCTGAAAGAGAATCATGTTGGAAATCATGTTGGTTGATTGGTGATCATTGCAGATTTCATTTACTTATTTCAGTGGAGTTGTGAAAGAAAGCCAATGTCTTTATTAGGTAGTTATCAATATTTCCACATGAATTCCGTTATTTAACATAAAACGTGCTAAATCGATCATCAGATCCCTATATGGTGTTCTATTTTCTCTACTTTTGTGGATGTAAACCGAAGTTCTTTTTATATCCAATGCCAGTCGCTCATACATCCCGCTCAGGCGTAAAAAGTATTATTGCCCATAAGCAGGTGTTTTCGTGGATTTTCTGGGAGTGCATTTAACGCCGGAGGTAACGATCATCCCGTTTTGATTTCCCCTCTTTTTTCTTCCACTTAATTGACGCCTGAAGATTCCTACTGCGTCCTTCTTGCCGGGCATCCGTCCGTAAAAATTGTCCTTCATCAATGGCTCGTCTTCTTCGGCGCCCTCTTTACACTCCCTCTCCACGTCTGCTCTATCAAGTCAACTACGAGGTATATATTTATTTATTTCCTCCGCCTCCTTCCATCGCCGGGCGTCTGCTCATTCGCTCCCGTCTAAATCCGTCCACGCGACCGACTTCCAGGAAACACTGAGAAAAACCTCCGTTCCCCCAAATTGTTCTCTCCGGCCGCACTTCTCTCTCTTCCCATCCCCCAATGCCTCGCCTCTTTTCGCACCACATCCCTTTCTATTCCGCTCACTCCATTACACTCCCATATCCTCGCTTCCCTGCCTTCCAACCCTTTTCCGTTTGTACCTACCCCTTTCCCTCTTCTCTCAAGAGGGGTGTTTATCTCCCTACCCCTTTTATCCATTTTCCACCGCCCTCTGTGGCTGGTTCTCCTACCTTCCAAATGCCTCCCTCGCTTCCCCGCTCTTCTTCAACCCAGTCCGTCTTCAGTCTTATTTTTCCTCCTCCAATCTTCCGTCCCAACTACGGTTTATTTCATATTTTGCTCGTGGGCTCGCCTTCTTCTATTGTCCCGCCTATATTTTCTCATCCTGAACTCTGAAATACCCTCCCTGTATTTTTCCCCCTGATGGGGTTCGTCATTCAACCATCGGTGGCAAAAAACGTTAGGAAACGTTTTTCTGGTGAGTTTTTGGAAACTATGCTCGACTACCTCGGGGATGCCGTATTTTTTTATTCACTCTAGATCAGTATGCTTCAGTTCTGTTGAAGTCTCTCCTTCTATGTATCCTGTGTGTCCTGTCATATGTCCTGTATCATTATATATGTCCTGAGTCCAAACTATATATGTCCTGTGTGTCCTATGTATCCTGTCATAATAAACTTCTCTGTTTCTATTGTTTTTTTCGGATCGAAGAGTCGAAAAGTTAAAGCTTGGTGATAAACTTTTAGACCTGACTCTTCATTCATAACTTTTTCCGTAGTATCAAATCCTGGCGTACCTCTGTTGCTTTAGTTAACGTCACACAATCCCTCTTGTAGTCCCTCATGTTCTTGAAACAACTGATATTCCCGACTCTAATGACTCTTAACAGTGTCTTTCTCCGCGTTCACTCGGTTTTTTCGGTTTTACCCTTCTTCTAAAAAAATCACTCCACTAACATTCTTCTGTTTAGTTTTGTATTGATAAATAAAAAGAGGATTCATCAAAAGACTTAGCAAATCTTTCAACAAATATATTATTTTTAAATCGTAACCTGATCCAAAGCTTCCATTTCATTGGTTCTGTGATCGAAATACAGTAAGGATTGAGGATATTTTTCTCTACCATCATGTGGAAAAAAGAGTTTTAACCGTGACTGTTCAGTAAAAATTATTAAAATCAATGTCAATATATCGTCTACAGAGATATTTTTTCTATGACGGATGTTTTCATGTTTAGAATATATGTTGTTATATTAGGTTACAAAATTCAATTTTGGGGCTAAATCTAAATGTATGAATAATTTAATGCTACTGATGAAGCGGATACGCTCACCCAATCATTAATGAAGCGATCTTTTGTTTATTTAACTACCTCAAAGTATAGGAATTATAATTGTGCTAGTAAATTTCCATTACTCACAAAATCTAATTTCTGTTGCCCGGAAGCCGGACGTCGCTTTTTGTTTAGCTCCTGTTGATTGCTAAATAATTCTAAGAATGACCATTGTGATTTTTAAAAAATATCACAATTATCTGCTTTCATATTTTTATTTAATTCGTGATCAAATAGGTTTTCCATGCGTAAAAGCGGAGCCACCTGATTACTTTTGAGTTATTGACTATTTGAGTGGATCATCGATGTTTGGAATTTTTACTCCTTGGTCTTATTTTCTGAGTTTTAGATGCGTGAAATATTGTATCTATTGAACAATAGGAAGGAGGTCATGGTGGGGACCAAATTTTAGGATGTTAAAGTTGACTGGCAAGGAGTCTAATATGGGGTGTGCATTATATAGCGTTATATGCTTTGACTCTGAGGAAATAGAGGACGAATAGGCTGCATGCTTCTGTCATGCGGGTGTGGACTAGGTTGGAGAAATTACGATGGACGGAAAGGTAGACGAGCGATAAAGTGTAATGTGCTATGTATGATGAGTAACGAGAGGAAACTTCCTAAGAAGATTGAAGAGAGCCAAAGTAGATGGTTGGAATAGGTGATGAGAAGGAAATGGATGCTAATGGCCGTGATAGAGGGAAGATAGAGGGAATGTTAAGTAATTTACGAGGGAGAAGAAAGAGAATAGACGGATAGAGAATATGGACGTATGGAAAAAGCAGGGATTTACCGTGAAATGACGAAATTGCGTCAGGTGTCAAGGTCTTGTGCATGTTAATAATCCAATTGCTCAGTTACGTCAAAGACTACTTAGGAGTAGAGAATGGGTAGATTAACAATTTCAATAGGAGAAAAAACAGTCCTTCCAGGTGTAACTTTCAAATACGTACTTTGGGGCCCAGAAGTTAAGACAGCAAACTGGAAGCAGAGATTGTCTCGCGTATTATGGCAGCTAGAAAATTATAAGGAGTCCTCAATCATAAGTTTTTAAATCCAATAGATGTAGCGTAGAAGACTATGTAGAAGTCGGTGTATACTCCAAAAAACACAGCAGTGAGTCATGAACTGTGAGTGAAAAACTCTAAAGCAAGTGACAACATATGGGGATGAGGTATCTCAGACGTTTTGAGTACAAAACTAAGAGAGATGGAATAAGAAAATCACCGCATGCAAAGACCTCAAAGTGATTCCCCTAATCAATTAAGTCGGTGGCTCGCAATTGAGATGGTTTGGTCATGTGTGCCGAATGAACGAACAGCGATACCCAAAAAGAGCTTGGGAAGTAAGATCTGAAGGAAAAAGGGCTAGTGGAAGACCAAGATTGAAGCGGGAAGACAAGGTGAGGACAAATACTGAAGGCAGAGGAACAGTGTGGGCAGAGCAAGGGTGATGGCTACAAACAGAACTTAGTGGCGCGAGTATATGAGAAAGAAGAGTTGGACTTTTTATAGTAGCTAAAACTGCTCTCTGAACACACTGTATCTCCTCATGACCTACTAAGAATAGGAGATATGGGCTATGACAATATTCTCGACGTTTTTGCTATGACTTTCCCTATCCTCATCGCCTCTTCCACTTCATCTCATTACCCCTTCCTAACTTTCTTTTCCACCAATCTGCTCCCGACCCTCTCGTAGTCTCCCCCTGCTTCCTTTTCTCTGAAACTCTGACATCTTCTCCAAGCTCGTCTAAAAAGTTCGCCTCTCAAGGTTTATCCCAAGACGGCGGAATAAAAAAAGTAATTTGATCACCCGTCCCCCCACCGTCTCTGCCCCCTCCACGCCACTCATTCTCTTCCATCCACGTTCATTTTTAAGCTTTATTTCCTTAACAAGCATGTTGGAGGGCCTTGAAAAATGCTGCTTAACGATCAAAATCCGCCTTAGGGGATATCTGGCCCGGAATAAACATCTCTCAGTCCCCAATATCCGCTCCTCCACCTTCCGTTCGTGCCGTAAAACGTTTTAGCACTTGATCTTATTCACATATTTTTGCACTGCTTTATAAATAATATCCAGCGAAGAAGTATCGCGTATTTCAGTTGTAAATATACCTCTAACTTAGAGGATAACTGAAATAGCCACGATATTATCTTTTTAAAGACATTTTCGAATGGAAAAATGGGCGAAATTACATCAAGGAGAAATCATTCCCCTTGACCTAGACATGACAATGAATGACTCGATACCGCGTTGAGTACTTTGGAGATTTGAGCTACCGAGGCGTTATATTCACCTGTGGGTTTATCTGGAGTCGTTTGTCCCGGTCATGGCGAATGAATTTTCCTCAGTTTTATTTCGCACTTAAATGAATCTGTAGGCCTTGTGTTTGCCCCTCTTCCGCTGTAGTTTTGGATATAGATGTTGAGTTTGTGAAACTGACCATGAAATGTACGACCCGTATATCTGCTATATCAACATACTACCCAGAGGTAGAGCCACCGAAGAGGTGTCTGAAGAGTCTGGGAGCGTTAGGAACACCGTCCATGTAACGGTAAAATTGGAGAAGGGGATGGTAGTTAACGTATGAAATGAAGTTCCTTCGTGTCTTTCTCTGTTTTTGCTGTGGTATAAAGAGAGAGTTTTGCACCGATAACTTTTCTGACATTTCTCTCTTATCCTATCATTACCGTTACCTTTAGAGATATACTGTGGTGTCAAAATGTAAAGACACCCCCTATCATTCCAAAACTTCAATAGTTGAATTTTGCAAGTTACCTAAGCCTAGCATGTAGCCTCCATTGGTCCCAACATATTTCTACCATCTGCTGTGTTGCAATCTCTTCACTTCTTGCGGCTTTTTATGTGACTTATGTGTGTGTGTGGCTTATCTCTGCGATTCCTTTTATGGCGGAATAAAGAGAAGGCCAAAGAGAGCTCTGGTTTAGAGTGCAGAATTAACGGTGCAGAAATGTGAACTCAGAGGAAACATGGTTCCTGAGGAAATGGTTTTCTTGGTGAATAATGGAAGCTACTGTGATCATCATTGGTTGTTTTATCCTAAGATTTGTTGACTTCACCCATCCCTCTCTGATGCTTGTTCCCTTACTTCCTGGTAGCTTTTCCTATTTACTATATCAGTTACTATTACTCAGAGTGTGTCCAAATAATCTGGTTCTTCTTTTCTGGATAGTGTTTCAAATGGTCCTTCCCTCTTCTGATGTGAAAACTTCATCCTTTATAACTTTGTTTGCTCATGTAATTTTTAGCATCCTCCTTCAGTACCAGGTTTTGAAGGATTCTAGTCTTTTCTGGTCAGCATTTCCAACGGTTCATGCTACTGACCTATTAAGTACCACGCTCCATAAGAACGTTTTCATATACTTTTCTCTAGTTTGTAGGCCTATCCTTATCTTTTAACCATGAACGATTTTTCAGCTTTGGCTATTCTTTGCTTGATATTCGTTGTACTTGGGAGCTACTGTAGAAGATCAAGAAAAGGCAGCGTAAGTGCTTTGAACAGGCGAAGGGGGGTAATGGGATTTATTGAATGGGAATGAGGGAGAAAGAAACAAGTTTCACGGGGTGGAGAGGGGTAGGATGTAGGCCTGCGGTTGTAAAGGAATTGTGTGGGCATACCTTCTTCCTGCTAAATACCCCTTGCACGGTACGTCAGCTTTGATAAAGTCAACAGTTAAGGTTCGTGTATGTGTTTCTAGCGACAGAGATTTGAAAATTATCGGACTCGTACAAACCACTGATCTCTTCGGTTATCAGGTTTCCGCGGAGCTGGAATGTTGATCTATCCATGTTTTCCGGGATTTCTTCCGCGTCAGTTGTTTGTGGGACAATAGTTTCGCTGGCTGTCCTGGCAGCGTCTTCAGGTCGAAGTGTCGTAAAGTATATTTCCCGTGCTTATATGTCGTCATTTTCCTGCATTTTTTTCTTGGTGCTGCTCTGTCATTAGCTGAGGCGAACTGAAGAAACAGTTCAGCCGCTCAGCGATCTCCGAACATGCGTGGAGTGCACTATTTAATTCAAAGACGGCAGGATTTTAGCCAAGGGGAGCAGATACTTCCAGAGACAAATACGAGAAGCAATAGAAATAATGAAGGAGCCGAATAATTCAACAGAGAGGACGGATATCCACTGCATAGCGCATGGAAAAGAGTGATTCGCGCCTAACCAATCACAGAGCAGCACCAAGAAAAAACGCGGAAAAACCACAACATATAAGCACGGCAAATATGTTTTTCGACACTTCGACCTGAAGACGATGGCAGGACAGCTAACGAAACTGTTGTCCCACAAGCAACTGGCGCGGAAGAAACCCCGGAAAACATGGAGAGATCAACAGTAGTCTCTTAATTTTGTTCCAGTATTTCCTAATGAAATTCCATCCTAAGTTCATGAAATCAACAATTATACATGACTATCAAAGAATTTCATTTTTGTTTTATTGTTCAAAACGAAATAAAATATTTTAGAACTCAGTGAAAAGAAAGACAAGATTCACTACGGATGGACGCGACTGGATCTGTTGAAGGCGCAAAAGATTTAAAGGAGCACTCAGGGACGATGCGGGAAAAACCTTTCTAGGGAGCGGTGTATAAACCACTCGGATTATTTGGAGTGAATATAAATTCATAAGAGTGGCCATCTGCCAGTTGTACGAGCGCGGAGTTTGGGAGCGGTGGCTGGCTCGCGGGGTCCTCCTCTTGTCTTTGGCGAGCGGACCGTACTCAATGCGTAACCACTCGCCTGGAGTCAGCGGAGCGTGTTAACGGTGAACGTTGCTTTCTGGCTCGGATCTTGCTCCAGAAAACTCGTAAATTGGATTGATTTGTGAGCTTCTGTCTCCCCTTTTTCCCCTAGATTTCATGGAAATTACAGCTTGTGCGCTCGTTTCATTGCACCGGAAACTCTCTTTATTTTTTTTTTACGCTTCTCCCTTTCTCACGGCAGACAGTGTCCGTTCCGATCGCAGTTCGTGTAATTGAAAGGTATACGTCGGATCACTTTTGTTTCTGACTCAATAATCGCAGCTGTGACTCTCGACTTTTTTCTCTACCAACCTTCTAATTTATTTTTAGGCTGCAGGACATTGGATACCTCTTGGCTTCCAGTGCTATTACGCATCGTGTATTATTACTAAAAACAAGCCATTTAAATTCAGTTTATCAATGCTTATTATTACAGAAAGGTCTTTTTCTGTCATTTCGTATATCCTCCGTTAATACTGCACCTACAGTAATAAATGAGGTGTCATTTTAAACGTTGAATCACCGGATTCTGACGAAAAATACAATCTCAATCTCAAATTTCACTATTTACCCATTAATTTGACTTAAAAGTTTCGATTTTTCCATGTCGATTACTCTCTCGGTGTTTTTTTGTCGCAACGCCATAATTCCCATAATTCTTCACCAAAGTTAATTATTCAAACATCGTTTTAAAGCTTATGTTCCCCGATATTGACGAAAAATAGACAAATGGTTTAAAAGTAGTTTTTGTGAAAAAATTTTAAATTAATGTTTTTGTTAAAAAAATGATACATTGCCATCTGTTGACAATTTAATCAACTAATATTTTGGCCATGGTTACGTGCTTAAAAGACTGTAGGAGGCGCTATTAACTCATCGTTTAGTTAGAATGCTTACATTCAACGTGTAATCAGTGTGACCGTTTACCATTTAAGTTTACGTTATGTATCTTTAACACAAACGTAAATAACATATAATTGACCATGGGAAGAAACAGGTAGAAGAACAGGAAGAAAGAAGGAAGAAACAGGAAGAAGCTGCATACTGTGCGAAATATTCGCACGGGTCACCTAGTCAATGCTTATAAGTATTTTAGAAGTATATTTTACTAAAGAGGCACTTGTTATTTCTATTTTCCATTTTGAATTCCATACTAGCATTAAAATCATCTATTGGGTGAAATATAAATTAATCTACCGCCTCATCTGTTATACGTGGTACATCTTCAACTTTATCCGTTAAACTTTGTTACTCTCGACTTTTTTCTTTACCTACTTTCTAATTTATTATTAGGCTGCATGACATTGGGTGGCTCTCGGCTTCCATTGTTGTTACACTTCGAGTTTTATTACTTAAAATAACCCATTTAATTTCAGTATGTCAATGCTAAAAGGTATTTCAAACGTATTTTTTGTTAGAGAAGTACTTTTTATTTTTATTTTACATTATGAATTCCATAGTTACATTCAAATTATCTATTGGGTAATATATTAATTAATCTTCCGCCTCATCTGTTGTACGTGGTGCATCTTCAACTTCATCAGTGAAACTTATTCGTAAATGCAGAGTTTCACATGTCTTACTTTTGATATTTTAGTTACTATTCCTTAAATCGTAGAACGGGGTGATATTTTTTCCTGTTAAGTATGGTTAAAAGCCCTTGCATGTAGGATCTAATATGATGTTATTTCTATCGTTTTTGTATCATCTTGAATGGCATCAGTTAAAATTATACAGTAGAAGAAACGACTGTTACGCAATTTTAATAAACTCGTGCTACCTGTTTGCTGTATTTGAATTTTTTTATATCATTTTATGTTTAAAGAATTTCTTTCATTAGCTGAACTTTCGTATAATCACCTCCATGTTGATAGGAGGAAGAGGATAATACTTGTGATGTTGGCTCGAATAAAAAGTTTCTAAAATTACAAATGTCCTATACTTTAAGTAATCACCAAGGAGAATACAGGAACCTATTTCTTTGTTTAAGTTTCGGCTGATTTAATGCCTATTTGTTAGGGTGTTTGTGGCAATTTCAAATTGGGCAAACTCATTCGATCGAGCGTAATTTCTTCGCTTTGAAATCATCCGTAAAGGGTTTTATCGCTGTTTCTTCGGACGTACTTTATCGGAATTCCGCCCGTGTTATGTCATCATAGGCATAAAAATGTGTATAACCGTCATGGGAGCACCCATGTACTCATGACAGCGTATATAAAACTGTACCGCTGCAGAATACCGTGGGCCACAATCGTCTTTCCGTCGTCTGCAGTGCATACGCGCTCGAAATCTTAACAGTCGTCTCGTCAATCGGTCCCATTTTTCTTTAGTATTTTCTCTCAATTATAACGTTTTATCCGCGTTCATACCTTTTTACGCAAATGAACATACATTTATAGCATAAAAAAATAAAGTCGAATCAAATTGTTCAAACCAGTCAACATATATCTCAATTTCCTCCTAACTGTAGCTCAATACAAAGAGTTGGTATCCTCATTTTTTGTAAAACTTTGATGACAATCACCCACTATCACTGCGGGAATCTTGTTTTTTCCTTGTTCTTTTAATTTACTTAGCCATGTCAAGCCATTATAGGTTGAACTGTTTAAGGTGTATCTCCAAGAATTTCTTAATTAAAGGACTGTGATGTGGATATCATTTTTACCTTTTAATTCTTCAAAATCTCTAGTTAGTAAAAAAAGTAAATAGGCAGGTTACGTTCGCCTTCTAGAATATTTTTATTCTGAATTGCATGAGGTCGCCAAGTTCACCTCTTCACAGTGCAGTGCATGTTCATAAAGCATGTGTCCTGTCAGTAAAATTATGTATCAGTCTACCATATGCTTATACGTTGTCAGCAGTGCCAATGTGGAACGCTTTTACTTAACTGTTATTTTTTAAAAGTACAATTTTCAGCATACATTTTGATTTTATGTTTAATTATTTATGTAAACATAAGTGAAAAAAAAGCTCGAAGTTTATCAACCTTGGATTGCGAAAATCACAAAAGTATGGCACGAAGGGGAGACAAAAAAGTTTCGCTTTTCGTTTACCTCTTACATTGATTCGATATGATTGAAATCGCTGATTAGTAACTTTACCATGTAAAATAAGATGTAACCAAAAAATACCGTATGCCGAAACAAATGTGCGTTTGGTAAAATCATAAGAGAACTTTTTGCGAGCATAGGATATGTGTGGAAACATGGCGGATTTTTTTGTTAGACGGTGAAAGATCGCAATGGAAAATTTCAGATATCAGTGCGGAAATGTAAACGATTCATCGCAGGGATTGGTGATGAAACCTGGGAGAAGTACAGTTTTAAACTCAGTTAGCCTCTGGCTCAACATGCAAAGCAAGCAATTTAATGGGAGAAATTAATTGAATCAGATCCTTTGGAGGGATTTACTAATTTAATGGCTGTGGCGTATAGCAAGTTGCAAAATTTTACGTAAGCATATTGATGACGAGTAGTTAGCCTTTTGCATAATTAGGCCTCTCACCTAATCAACATTGTCAGATGAGTATGTATAATCCACCAGGTTTAATTTTCGCTAGTTTTATATTCCGCTTGTTTTTTCGTAATTTTTACACGGCAAAAATAATTCATTTTTCATTTTGCGTTTGTATTCTCATACGTAAGTAGACTCAATAATTTGAAAACTCTATGCAGTTAAATATTTGTTCTATGTTACAATATGCGTGGTCTGTTTGTTAAAAATTCGCGTATTTGCTTTAACTCTATTAAGTTTGAACTGCATGGCGTGGCAGTGTGTCGGGTATTCAGTGATAGCAGTTTACATACCGTCGCTCAGTTGTCTTCAATGAAGCCTCTCACGCTGTAAAAATATATGCTAATACAAATGTGGCATTCCATTTTAGGTAGTTTGAACGAAATATCATTTTGCCTAGAAATAAATGAATATGGTCTCATTTTAAAGAAAACTATTGTGATATCTTCTTAATATTAATATATATCTCCCTTCCATTGGCATAAAAAAATTAACCCCTTACCACATTGCTTTCCGAGCTATTTGCCAAAAAATACCAGCCTTTTTCAATGGGAAATGGAACGTATATGCACTCCAGAGAGATCTTATATTAAAAGTGAGGCATTTCCTACACTTGTATCTCGTCAAAAAATCAACAGTGTGCAGTTAGTGTGTTTTCTCAACTATTCTTGAAAATTAATTATATTGCCACCGCAATATTTCTTTGGCAGTAAACTATAAACCTTCCGTTTTGATGGAGGTTTAAACGTACCACGAAAATGAGTCAAGTTAAAGATTTATTTAGATATTTTCATTCGAATACTTACAACTTCTGTCATGTAAAACTATAAAATCGCACCAATAATAGTGTAATATTTTATTCGTGTGTCTCACAGCTGGTGAAATTAAAACGTTTATATCGAATATGGTCTCTATTATGATTAGGGAACTATCTCGCTCGCACTACCTTAAATTAGCTTACTCAAGGAAACAGAAGATATGGATATGTACCCATCGTGCCGTTACCATTCGGGGTAGGTATAGTTTAAACAAATTATCTCTCGGTGTTAGTCAAAAAAAGGGCTTTTCTATAAAAAATTTCTCCTATATATTGCCGAAACTCTCATTCTTTGCATCGATTTTTGTGTGTATATCAGCGTAGCCTGCAACACCAAATGTTGGTACCTATATATTGTTTCTACTGAGGAAAACGAACCGTTTTTCACATTTTCAACTCCAGAATGTCATTTCAAATCGTCTGAGCGGCCGTTTTCAGCCTTTAATCTATTAATTAGACAAAATTTTTTAAATGACATTTACTTTTCATCCTCATCCTCGCTGGCATCCTTGGACTTGCTTGGGAGAAGTAGTGGCAGAGATATTATAAAAATTACAACACCCATACTCTCAGCATTTTGAAAATTTATTATCCCATGCCATTCCCTTTTAATTTCCGTTATCGGCCACTGCTTTCATCTCGCCCCTATCTCTATTCCAACCTCTCTTCTCGCCCAAGTCCTTTTTTCCGCCCTCGTATCTGACTTTTTCCACCCTCACTCACCTGCCTAGCTCACTCCCCCTGGGGTACTCTCCCCCTTCTCCAAATCCATGTCCCCTTCGCGGGGTAGTCACATCACGTCACCGCTGTAATCTCCCGGCCCCTCAAGCTCGTCGGGGTAACGGGATGGAGTGGTGAGGCGGGAAGGGGCGAACAGGGGGGGCAGGTAGGTACAACGAAGGCTGGCAAGGGACAGGGGGCGTGCTCTGGGAAGGTAGGGCGAAATGAGGGCACTTTTACCCCCATGGGCGGGTGGGGTGGATGGGGGTAGTACAGAAGGGAGGGTTCCTCTGGCCCATTCCGTATTAGTGTGGTTTTGCGGCGATCCGGGGAATGGGAAGTGTGTGTGTGAGGGTGGTTTTTTTTCTTTTATGCGCCGTTTGGGGTGGGGGTTGGCGTTAAAGGTTGAGGGTGGCGGTGTGGAGTAGTAGAGAGGGGGAGGGATTGAGTGACTGGTCGGTGGGAGGGAATGTCGGGAAGAGGTAGTGAAAGGAGCGCCCACAAGGGAACGGGTAGAGGTGGGCTGAGGTCGGGTTAGGTTGGCTACGCGACCGGAGTCTGCAGTGTCTGCTCTTGCGCTGCCGTCTGGAATGGGGTGGTTTGGAGTGGGGATGCAGGGCATAAGGGAGGAGGTCAGGAGGGTGGAATTCGACGGGGTGGGAGACTGAGAGGGTGGCGTTCGGTTGTATCGGCATTGGGTGTTTTCCACGGGAAGGGTTATTCGAATCGGGGAGGGTAAGGTTTTCTGGGAATCAGTCCACATGAAGAGAGAACGAATGGTGTGGGGAGTCTTTTTTTCACAGAGAATGATGTTCCTTGGGTTTGGGCGAAAGGGGGTAAAAAAAGAGTTTAGGTTAACCGTTGGCGGAGGCCACCACCCCTGTTTATGTGTCGGGAACGGTCGAGTCGACTGTAGGTTTTTTTTTCAACTGGGAGGGATATCAGGAGGAAAAGCTGTCATAACTTTGGAAAGTCTTTATTTTTTCATTCGATAACGTCTTTCTATCGCGGCCCACGTAATGTTCCCGACTCCATCTCCCAACGGTCCGTATCTCACCTCCCCTTTCGTATTTTAAGTACCCTCCACGTTCCCTTTACTTGCCAACCGCATCATCTCTCGGACCCTGTCCGTTCGTCTCTCCTCCCCGTCCTGCATTGCAAATTCATCTCCCCTCATCTCCAAACCCTCCCTCGCGGTGAATTTCCCACGAGTTGCCTCCCAGTCCTACATTTCTATCACCGAGCATGGATCTTCGTCCCTTAGCGGTGCTGAATATCAAGCGAGTAATTTCAGTTCTGTCTGAGACTTATCACAACTTTTCGACAACATGTAAATCTTTTATCGAATAATGAAAAAAATCCTTATGTATTATTCGGGATATATTCTCCTAAAATATTACATGAAATCCAAATAATGTAGGTAATTTTATTAATTCCCAAGGATTTTATAGTTTATCATAGTTATCGATGGAATAGCTACATCAAACATACAGTATTAACTATGTCCTGTATGTAGCTCAATTAACCGTTTTGGAAGTAAAATTGTGTCTCTTTTATATAATTCCGAATTCGTGTTTCAAAATTTTCCTCTTTATTTCGAATACAACTTTACAAGCTTTACTAAAAATATTAAGATTTAAAAATTATTTTCTGATCCAATATATGATACTGTAATTATAGGCCATCAGCCAGAGTTATGTGTTTTTTAAAGATTTTTTCCGATTCTACCGTCGAAGTTCGGTATCCGTCATTACGTTAAATTATGCTAAATTTTGCTGTAAAGTGGAATGTTTCATTTGACTTTTCTGTTAATTAATATTTCTAAAGATCTGGATGATCTAATGGGAATGCTGTAGAAAATTCTTCATCTGTACTATTCCGTGAAAACCTTTCCTTGAACATTCTTTTCTTTCCAGCCGAATCTTTGGCCCTCAAATTTGCCTTACTTTAAATTTGTCGTACTTTATTTATCTCTTGATAAATTGGCATATCTCTAGTAGTGTGTCATTTTCTTTTGAAAACCCAAAAAATTTGGTACATTCAACATAACTTCTTTCTTGGCTATGATATATTTTTTACCTGTAGTCGGCTGTTGCCGAAAGAGCCATCCGTTTCGTTGGATTTCATTTTTTTCGTCGTTATTTCGTGCTTGTTTCCAAACTAGCAGACAAAATTTTCCGCAAATCACTTAATCACGTGCATTCATTGACCCGATTTATATTAATTGATGATATATATAGTTTTCATTCTATGAAGCCGTTTAACCATCGTTTTTTCAATATTATGCATCTCAACAGCGTCGATACTTGTATCTTAACATGTTATGCCTGTACTTGTTTTAGATTTTACATTTGGTCTTCGTATCAAAGTCTTTTTATTCCTGAGTGTTCAAAATGTATTTTTGTTTTTACTGCCCTGCTCTCACAGAAGATGTGCTGGCATCTTTTTCAGTTAAGTAATTTTAGGAACATTAGCCCTCTAGTTTGATCTGCTGGGGAATACTGAGAGGGGAGAACAGGTAAAGGTTGAAAGGAGTTCGAAGGGGAAAGAAATAACCAAAGTTTAAGGTAATGTTAGTGATAATGATCCCCTTATTATTTACCTCTGTCTTCATTGAAATCAGACAGGTTTTTTCGATATCGATAGCATAGGAGAAACTCGCTGACAAGGCGTATGAGGCTGCGTTGTTGGCAACAATTAAATGGATGAACCAGGAAAAATACAATATTATTTATAGGAAAGGATTGAAGATTGAAGGTGAAGCAGCTTCAAAATAAAGAGCAAAATGAAGACCGACTATGGATCAACTCAGACAGGATTCATTGCTCAAAGAATGGGAATGCATTATGGTAGCGTTTTTATCCCATAAGAAAATTCTCTACTTTGGTCTTCTTCTCAAAATTTTTTGCTTAGGACGACGCCGCACAGTGGGGCGAAATCCCAAAAACATGGCCAATATTCGGAAATATTGTTTCAGCCTAAACATTTTTACACGTGAATTTTAAAGGTTGCTGAATGCGAGTTAGCTGTCAAATTTTTGGAAAACATAATATCTGATTCGATAGGGCGAAGCCGATGGCTGGAGAGTTAATTGTATTCGTTTCCACGGTCCTGGAATATTTACCAGGTTTACGTCCGCACCTAATACAACCTCTCCATCCGTCTTTTCAGCACCAAATTACGCGAACATAAGCGTATAATTTTCCCAGTCAAATGTATATTCAGGAAGCTCAAATATTGGCCTATTTTTAAAAATTATAAATATACACAGACATTGCACTAGCAATTACACGGACCCAGATATAACTGTCGAGTGCATTTCCTGCTGAATTAGCTACAACATTTCGATTTTTAAACACTTTTTGCAGCTCTTCTTCAGTAGATTAAAAAAATCGCTTGCTAATGCTTTACTTAATAATATGTTTTGATTATCGCGACACATACTCGTTTGGAAATATAATTTTTCATTGCATATCTACACATTAATTTTGAATAATTTACCAAATTCTGATGATCATTAATTTATTATAATTATCCTCTCTACCTATGAATAAATAAAAATTGTTATAAATATATTCAAATGATAATTAATTTCATGGTTTGATTCCATATTTCAAAATTAAAATCGGTTTAGTCAGAGTGATGTGGTAGCCGTTTGATATACACGGTGAAATTCGGCCTCGGCGTACGTAGCACGAGTACTCCGCTCACCTGTCACTTCCACACTGGTTTTTGCTCGTGCACGTGCTGGTGCCTACCTGTTTAATGTATAATTTTGCAGCTCAAGCCTAAGGCTACCCAACCTACTCTTTCAAATACTGAAATTCGATCTTTTATTTTTGGACTTTTGTCCCCCACTGTGCGCCGTATAGAAACATTTTTCTCCTCGTGTGTATCTTCGCCACTTCTTTAAGTCGCAACTCAAACCACTACTTCGCGATTTTTTTGCATGAAAGAAAACACGAGGAAAGATAAACAAGCAACGATGATCTTGTTGATGGTGAGGGTCCAGTCGGGTAACGGTGGCCATGACAATAGTTCTTCTTGGCTCGCAATTTTATTTCCGATTTTAAACCCTGTGTAGGGCACCTCTCTTCCATATCCTGAAGCCCTTCGATGATCCTCGATCTGCACTCCCGTTTTTTTCTCCATTCTTATATGAGGTAAGCAAGCAAACTCGTAATCCGGTGAGAAAAAAATGAATAAAATACCTCTTTTCCATCCCAAAAGCCTCGCTCCGTTGAGCGAGGAAATAAAAATAAGAAGAATGATAACATTGAGAAATCCGTTTCTCAAACCGAGTCGCGGGGATCAGCTTCGAGCAATTTCATTCCTTTTCTAGCAGTTTATACCGTCCACGGATCCTGCAGCAGGGTCGACAGCAAGTGCACTTCCCCCGCCATTGTCCCGAGAGTTTCCGCTTTCTCCCGGGCCCTTTTTTCCCCGCTTCCTGTCTCGCGCGCTCAGCCCGAGAGAATCGTCGGTGGGTTAGCCGAGCGTGTGTGCGGGGAGAGGTCCCAGCTTCCCCGGCTCCTCGTCCGGCTCGACCTCTCTTCTTCCGCATCTCCGACCTCGTTTATTCCACGGGTTGGCTACGAAGGTTGGTTGGCTTCCCGAGGAAAAACTTTTGCCCTCCCCCGCACGCCTTCTATTCCCCCGTCCTCCGAGATGCGATCTCGTGCAACCATAAAACGGTTTGCTTTCATATCACGAAAGGTAGTCCTTTTGGCGTCTATACGTTTCAAACGGGGGAGGTGTTATTCCGCAATGTGTGTACGCTTTCGTGTTACTGAATTCGTCAATCATCTACATCTACGTAATACCCTGCGAGCCACCACGAGGGTGTGTGGCAGGGGGTGAAGATCACCAAACATGCACTATTGCCATGTAAGTAGGATATATAATGTAGACATGCTAGAAAATAGGGTCATAGTTTATTAGTTACTACAGTAGATTATTAGTTATTGCAAGTAATGGCAGTAGTTATTACAATAGAATATTAGTTACTACGGTATAGTACAGGTTAAAATATACATGATAAGGAAGGAATTATTGGTAGTTATTACATGCATCATGCACTACAGACTATTCTAACTATGTTTCACCTACCTATCCCTTTTGCTACGTTGCCTATTGTTCTCTCTTATGGTACGCGGGAAAAATGACATTTTAAATCTATCGGTACGACAATCTATCTCTCTAATTTTGTTAATATGGTCAAACCTAGCATAATACGCAGGGGTTCTTAATATATATCTAACGTCATCTGTGAACAAATCGGTTTCGAATTTACTTAAAAGGTTTAACCTAAATTTTAACCTGCGTTCTGATAGTAATTCCCATCCTAGTTCTTCTATTAAACTCGTAACACTTATACAATTATCATAACGACATTTAACAAACCTAGCAGATCTCCTTTGCACGCGCTCTAATTCTTTTATCATACCTTCCTCGTAGGGATCCCATATACTAGCGGTTATCATCGACTATCATCGTTGTGTTCATTCGGGACCTGTCCCGCTTATTCTTCAGTTCTCCTATTCCTCTGTTTTCCATGTACTCTCAATCGATGTTCAACAATACTGCATTATTTCCGGGAAAAATTTCTGAGATAATCTATTGACTAACTTCTTAGTACATCCACTACCTTGAGAAAACTTGTCTTGCTCGCTCATTTTTCTCCAAACTCGCTTCTTAACCCTTAGAGTGCCGGGAAGTGCTATCGCGCTCCTCCTGTCTCTCGCGAAAAGTGCCTGGAGCGCGATAGCGCTCCTCCAGCAATGTCACTCTTAGATGCTGGTAATTCACTGATTGCTCGCAGATGGCACCTAAATGCAGATTACTTATGAAGCTTAAAGCAAAAATGTCTCGGCAATTTTAGCATAGTACCTAGAAAATCGGTTGGCCCTCAAAGGGTTAAGTACAAGTCCTCATATATCCACTGATATGGTCAGTATTTTGTTGCACTCAACAATACAAGCACATTAATGTACATTGGTCAAACAAGACGGAATTTTAAGACACGGATCAAAGAAAACTCACGAAGATTTTTAAGTGTGGATACCATCCTACAAAATGCCAAGAATCTGCTGGATAATAATCACGTAAATGATTTTATCCCCGAAATTCTACATGTCCCAACAATAGGTTTAAAGATGGATGCATTAAAGCAAATGGAAATTTTCAGAGATTCAAGCAACCTTTGCAACGAATATCTTTTTCCGCACCCCTCCCCACCTTATTCCGAAAAAAATTCCCTTTTTACAAGCCCTTAACCTATGTTCCCCTGCCTTTCCACCCAAAAATTAGTTTGTCCTCCAGCCACCCCACCTCCCAGCTTATTGGCGTGGTAACGGGGTAAACTATCAATAAATAACATGTAAACAATTGTACCTGAGGATGCAGAAAGCTGCGAAACGCGTAGTACATTGATAAATATGAGTTGAAATGTGCAAGGATTGTTTTAATGTGGATTCGAGTGGTAGAGTAGGTTCGGCTAATTTTTCGTGATGTCCATCGCATCGATCCATCTTCGAACAACAGTTTCGCCGGCATTTCTGCAGGCGTCTTCAGGTTTGTTTCAAACCTGAGCATGAATACGCCGGCAGAAACGCCGGCAAAACTGCCGTACGAAGATGAATCGACGCGTAGTAGTTCACGGAAAATTAGCCACGCCTATTTTATGTATTTAGTTTGAACAAAGGTTACCGGGGTGTGTAAGTTGGAATGGCTTGATGTATGGGAACAGCGTTGTGTTTTGTCTTAACACTTTGACCTAAAGATTCCAGGTGTATCACTGGCGGAAACATCGCAAGCAACAAAAAAACGGCGTTTCCTGGAAACGAAGCCATTTTTTCATAAATTTTCGTTTATTTGCATCGATGCATACTAAGAACGTCGAAGCATGCGATGATCATACTCTCACATAATTTTTTGGTCCTTTTTTCCATCTTTCCAGTCATTCTCCACAAGAAGTTCAAATTTCACAGTGCTCATCATTAGACTTTTTCCTTTTGCTATGTCTTAGGTCGGCAATATTACTTCGATGACTGACGTACTATGATGATTCAAGAATGGAAATATAAGCCGCACTTATGGGTACAAATTTTTCTATGGCCCACACCGGAAAATGATGCGAAATGATTTCCCATTTTGTGTAACCCAAAAACTGAATTTCTTGAGCGCAAAGTAAAATAGAAAAAAAATCGCTGAAATGTTCATTCGTAACTGAGGAATCGTAGTAACTTTAAATGCGCGCCCAACTTAATGTGATGGTTATTTGCATTGCTTCTTAAGAGCGCAGATTTTATTCCCTCCTCCATTTTTCCAATGCTCCAGTTTCATTCCCAACTCTTCAAATCCTTAGGAAAGCGTTTGTTATCCGCACCAATAATAGGCATGTTGATCCGCATTAGTGGAAAAATTTCATGCTCCCTGTTCAGCGAGTCGTGGCGAGAGGCATGTGTTTGCTCAATAGAACTTGACCTGAATTCTTTCCGCGGATCTACCTGCATTCACATTTATGCAATTTCGCTCCAAAAATCTCTCCCTATCGACCCTATTCTGCTGCCTCTAATTCACAAACTTTTGTATGACTATGCTGAGGATCCTCTTCCGTTTGTCATGCAAATCGCTTTATCGCGTGGCGTTTAATTTCTCTCATTTCTTTCAGCTATTTCTTTTAATAGCAGCCTTTCATATTGCTGTTGACATAATTTCCTGACTGACGCCATGCCATATGCAGTCATCTTACACTCTACCGCACGAATAAGAGTGGGAGTTATGGGCGAAATATTTCCTAAAGACCAGTACTTTTAATTACAATTGACCGGAGTCTAGCATTTTATCTTTAATTGAATCTTTCGGCTTGGGATTTTCATCAACTCTCTTTCACACCACTTAAAACCATCGTCATCAGCTGAGACTAATTTACTCTGTCATGCTGAAGAAATTTTTGTAGGTATTAATGTTTTAATTGGATTAATTTTATTAATTTCCTGTTATGGAAAGTGGCGCAGTAACGCTCATTTCCTGTATGATTTTCAGGTTGCTTTTAGTGAAGAATAATATGAAGTAAGAATAATATGAAGAATAATAGTTATGCTGAATACCCACTAAAGTTCAAAGTGGTTATTAGAGCTTAGTGTTTTCGCAAGAAATTAATTTCTACCTTTATGAAAAAATATCGTAAAATAATTGACCGCTAAAACTTATAAGGAAGAATATAAAGCGTCGCATAGACCTTTATTGACCTGTAGTGCACCTGCGTATTCATATAACATGAACGTATCATGGTGAATCATCATGAAAAGAAAATAAGTCTACTCTCTACTCGGGTTTTTATTGGCTCTTTCCATGGTCATAGACACCTTACTATTGCCTGCGAAAGCAAAAGGGATTTAAAAAGGCCGAGAGAACACGGACGTAATGTTTTGCATTTCCTCGGTAAAACTTCACAAAGTATCACAACAACTGTCAAGCAAATAGAATAATAAACTATGCATGATATTTACTCCTTGAAAAATTAAATGTTCTACAATAGGAGTATTTGTTATCAAATCCAACACCTGATCACCAATAAATGCTTCAATATAATTTTTCCCTTCTCTCAATTAATTTATTTTTCCCTTATCTCAATTCTCTTATATGTAACCCTTCATTTTTTTGTTTTTACTTATAAGAGTCATTAACTTTCTAATAAAAGGCGATTGTCATTAGATATACATGTATTTAATATAGATGTATCCTCTTTGTTCTTTGGTCTAGTTGTATGGCTATCGAGCATTTCAATCGCGGCGGTGTAATTTTAGGCAGTGTAATTTTTGCATATTCTTTGGAAGATCAATGTCTTAGAAATATGACTCAGTATGCAGAACAGATTTCGTATTTATCAATTTTTTTAATGATGAAAGAGCTTTATGCCGGTGCCTGAAATCTTTTTCTTTTCTCTTTAGATGTCGGGTTCTTATTTTTTGGCTTTAAACTTTGAAATCGAGCTCAAAGAACGTCATTTGGTTTTCAATTATTTGCTTAATACAGCAAGCCAAATTTCATTTTGTGTGCGTCATCAACAACCAGCTCTCCAAAACTGGCGCATACTTCAAAAAGGAAGAGTTGACAGGCACATAGCTTCCCTTGTTAACCTTACGGGCCCGTCTGTAAAGTTTTCATTGATGTCTACTTGAACGCATGGTATTAGCTGAAGTTCAATTTGGTCCTGTCAGGCTCAGTAACTGCACTGATTAGTTCCTCTAAGGGTGAACGCCAAATGGAACCTTGCATCTTTGGATATCTCTTTATTTATTTGTAGACAAGCTTGCGACAACAGATCAGAATTAATAGGCTAATAGAATTAGAGCACAAGGAAGGGAATAATCCTCTCACTAAAGCCACTCTGAGACTCAATCAAGCGTTGAAAGATAGATATTTCAATATTTCATTAAGTGTATAAGTTGGGTCCGTAATCACTTAAGTGACAGGTTAACTGTTAAAGCTGGAATATTTACCTTAGTATTTGCTATAAATAATTACTTGCTTCGGAAGCAATCTTGTGGATTAGCTATCATCTATTCAGGCATCGTGATTGAACTCAGTATTTGACTGCCCAGTCCCATTTATCCTAGTCCTAGGTTCAACCTGTAAGAAAGGGATACGCAGCAAGGCAATGCAGTTACTGCGTTTACCCACCCCAAACTGTGACTGATAATTCACTCCAAATGTATTGTACTTTATAAATATTGTTATTCATGCATTATAGTTTATTGGTAACAGCGTTAAACTTTTTACCGTTTTAAAATGTTTCTAATCCAATATATTGCGATACCCGTCGTGTTAAATTGTGGAGTGACGACACAACTAAACCGGTCTTGACCAAAAATTCCGCTATTCCCCAAATAAATGAAAAGAATTTCTACTGGTGAATTTCTGGATTTAAATCAAAACATCATTTCAAAATATTTTGTGAGGCATTTGTAACTCCCTTTAAATTAATTTTTATGTACAAAAAATACGAGCGAATGGTGAGACTAAGACAATACATTTGATTGTATGATTACGACGAGCGTAATATGAATTTCTACGTTGATTGTTACTAATGCCTGCGAGGAAACATCTCACACAGGCAGAAAGTGTATTTGGATTGAGGAGCGCAGCAAAGACTTTTTTAACTCAGAGAAAACATATTCATGAAAATACAAAGGTTGATAGAGTGTATTTCCAAGAAATAAAGAAACAGTGAAATTTAGCCAATCTTGTTAAATGAAGGCATGGAGTCGACATTCCCTTTGGTGTTCCTAATGGTAGATGCAATAACGAAAGTGTACTAGTGAAACGCCTCTGTGCAGATTATAGTGAGAAAGTCATAGAATAGAACGATTTCGCGAACTGGTTAAAAACATACTCTAGCCGTATTATTTACAATAATGGCCTCCTTTGGAGCTGATGCTTAACGCCAAATGTGACCTACAATGATGAACAGAGTTCTCTACCAGGGATATCCTAATTAAGGTTTAAATGCCAGAGGATGTAGCAGAGGTCTAAGGCGTCATGATTATGGAGTATTCTTGATCGAATGAACATACGCTAATCATCAAAACAGCTCCATTCCCGAATTAGTGGAAGGGGATTATATCAACTATCTTTCGGCAAGCCCGCGTGAGAGGTTTCCTCTGTGCAATTAAGTGTCCAGCGGACGCATGGACTGTGGGGTTGACGGCGAAAAACTTTACGATGACGCGGAACGTGTCCTGGGTCCGGCCCCGTCTTTTATTTTATCCTCAAGAGGCGGCTGCATCGGCGGGTGAAATGGGGAAAGCGAAATTACGCGGATGAACCCTTTTAGCCTCGGTCCCCGCCCACGAATAGATTCCGCGCAAGTTTCTAACACGTTCCACCGCGGCCGCACACGAATCCCGTCGTCTCGCCTCACCCCGGCGCTTCACTTCCCCATTCTGCGTCCCTTCATCGCCGTCCCCCGACCCGTCTCGCCCCTGGCGAACCGTGTGAACGGCACCATTCGAGCCCGGCGGGTGCGGGGTCCTGCCTCGGCGAGGCGCGGTCCCGCCCCCCGCGCGATGCCCTCGCACAACTCCCCGTTGTTAACGGGACGTCGGCCTCGGTCGAGACGGAGAAGCTGTGTGGTATCCGGGGGTGGTTTAGTTGGAGGGGGTTCGAAGGGCGGGCTCCTGAAAAGGGCGCGGTGGGTTTCGTGGGTGGGAAAGCTTCGCACTCGTATCCTCGTGTGTCGGGTCGGGGAGGACGAGGGAGTAGTCACACGTGGAAGGGAACGGGAGAGTGTGTAACGCCCGCCGATTCGCCTCTGTTAAGCCGACTGAAAGCGGCCGGCGAGCGTTCAGCGCTCGCTCGCCGTCGCTTTTAAAGAGCAACCTAAGCGTTTATTCCGCGCGGCTGGAGTGGCGTTATGATTCTGTGATCGTCGGTGGATGCGGCTGAGCGGTGGCTGGCGGGGACGGGAAGGGGTGGCTCGCAGTGGTGAATCGCAATCCCAGGGGGCATGGAAGGGGCGGAGGGGCGGGGACAGAGCTGGGGGAAAGGAATGAGTGACAGCAGTTTGGTGGAAGGGAGAATGGATGGTAAGGCGAAGGACCCGGAACAGTGGAAGATAATGACAAGTTTGTTGCGATAAATTTCTCGCGAATAGAAATAGCGTCAGTGTTGTTGTTATAAGTAACTCTGATCACGCTTCGTTCCGTTTAGCGCTTTAAAATCTTAAGTCAATGAGTATACTAACCTAACTGCAACATTAGATATTTAATTAAAGAGTGTGTCTAGTCGAGGATAATTGAGGAACCCAGAAGTCAAGGGGTCTAAGTAACAAAACCATTGTTTAGAGAAAACTTAAGTCAAAGTTGAAAATGTTTGGTACAACCCACTAAGTAGATAAGAGGCATTACCCTAGATAGCAGCACCTGTCAAGAAAATCACTTGGATCCCTTTACCACCTAAAAGATTAATATTTTCCCATCCCATTCCTGTACCTAACTTATTTTTTTCAAAAATGTCACTTAGACCCCTTGACTTCTGGGGTCCACAATTATAACCCCATTTCTGTTCTACATTTATGCTAGACAGATAACAACAAGCCATAATCCCGGTTGAATTGCATTATAATTTAGGATGTACACTCTTACTAATGCTGATATTTTATATTTTGGGAATAACTTACTTGTAATCACCGTGTGAAATTGTAAAGATTCCTGTAATTTGTGCGGAATGGAACACTATAAAGAAGTCGCTACTCGAGCATTTTCTCTCTTGGGATGTTAAACATTTTCATTCATCAACAACAAAATATGCGTTTAAAATTTTTGCTTGCCATATTGTATCTTTATAAATTCTCGCAACCTTTGGTGAGAAGTCAATGTTGTAGATTTTGCAGTTTTTCCGAGGCTGAGTTACAAAGTTCATGAAGTTGACAAAACTGCAATGTTTAGGAAGTGCGGTGTCGATTATTGCAGTAACGTGTCTCCATTTTTGGTTATATTGTGTAATAAAAAATATTGATAAAATTAAAATAAAATATCTTAAAAAAGGTGTATAAAGGGTGCACTATCTTTTACACGGCCCAAGATATAAATTCTCAAAGTACAGTGGCACATCATTTTAACGCCGACCCTCGTGGCGAACGAGGGCGTAGTCCAATCTTTGCAGTTAAATATCTCCGTTTAGGCACTGCTCACGACCAAACTTGTTTCTGAGGTAAGACAAAAGGCTAACGTGTTAAAATAGGCAAAAAGTTCAAATTTTAAAAGAGCTGTATTTTTTTGTTAAAATTTAAACATTTTAAATTTAAAAAAATCAACAAAATTTAGTTTACTTACAAAACTGATAACATTTAGTTTCTTTATATACTTTTGCAAACAAAATAAGATGTTAACCGTTTCTCTAGCTATTTTCGTTTAGGAGATATAGCAAAAAGAAAAAAGGTCTAAGCGCAAAATGGTCGAAACTTTGATCGTCTCTAGATCTGCCAAAAAATTTTTTTCCGAAAACGCTTACACAAAGGATCAAATCAATGCTGATCAAACGGGGAATGACCCATAGAGAAAATGCGATGTCCACATTTTCCTAATTCCTTGTCTTGATTTGGTTTTAGAAAGCATATCCTCCAGAATGGAAGTAGTATCAAAAGCGCAATCATTATTAATCGATGGATGTCGGCATTTTAACGAAGTCGATGAAGTACCAAAATTAGTATTCAGATAAAAAAATCTTCCTTTTGTAATTTTACTACTCCTTCGAAGCATAACTCGCATCAAAAGAAGCCGGGCTTCGAGAGATACTTCAGCCATTTTCTCATCTTCTTGATAGGCATTTTTCGAATGGGTAATATTTTAAGTTAATACCCTACGTCAACTATGGTGTTTCATCAAACTTCTCCTCGTATCCGTTTGTGTGACGAAACTTTGTATCAATGAAAAATTTTAATTTTTCCATAGCTTTAAATGGGTGGTCGTGGCCTCATTAACTGATCATGTGAGATATGACTAGATTCCGATCGCAGCCCGTTCTTTTCCTCTCCAGGAATTTGAGATTTCCGCGTTAATTGGAGGGGAAATTGTCGGGATCTGGGCGTAAAGAGCATGGCTTGGAATAAGTGGTGCACACTCCCTGTGATAAACTGATATATGGAGGAAGAGGAAAGCGTAAGGACCGCATTCAATTGCTCATTGAATGGAATAGACCCGAAGGAATGTGACTTTTAATCGGAAAAATTTCCTCAAAGAACTCTCAAACAAAAGTTTTATTTCCAATGTCACGGTAGCGTCCCTAGCCATTGCATATGTGTCTGGGGAAATGCAGCTAAAATGAAATTATGAAAATACCAAAGCTATTTCAATTTCTTAAGAATACAATGGGTCTTAGCATTGAATTGAATTAAAATTATTTGACTGTCAGCTCTAAAAGAGCATCCTCGATAAAATTGGATGTAAATTAATTTGAAAAAACGCTGGTGTAATCAATACTTACGCATTTTTCACCTAATATTTAGTAAACTGTTGTAAAATAATTGAATGTGATTGAGAATGGTCCAAATAAGTCTGGTAAAGATACAGGTCTGGTAAAATGGAACATGGATCTAAAGGAGTTATGAGATAAGCCACAATTGGACAGGTTTTATTTAGTTATGATGAGTGACAATGAATTATTCAACACCTATTGAGTAAAATGGGATGCTGCATTTATGTATTGGTGATCAAATGCAATGAAATAACCCTTAATTTTATATATCTATCTAGGTCTAAACTAGGGACATAATCTCACAATACATGGAACTATTTCATAAATTCAGCCGTTAATATAAGCTTCTCAAGCCTTCTCTATGTTGTGGAATCCAGCTCTTTATACCCTTGTTTTAAATTTTAGAGTTAACATTGGTCTCTGGAGCCAAAAAATAATATATTTTACGGCTAGATAAATAAATAAAGTTCAATTTCATAATCAGTCAAGGCCTAAATAATTTTAATACAGATTAATTAGCTGCCATGATAAAGCTAATTACTTGTGATGGACAAGTTTTAACATTGATAGAGATCATTTAAATTGTAGTGCCATTTTTAGATATTTATAGCTAAAATATTGGATTTTCCTTGCATGTAAAATTAAAGATGGCACTTAATTGTATTTTAGAAAATGAAATCGGTCATGTTTTCCATCCTTTTATCAAACTGGTTTGAAAAAAGTAGAATTGGGACCTTATCGAAAACAATTCGTTTTTAGCTCATAATACCATGGTAAAATTACATATCGAGCCTACTCAAAACTGGGTACTTCCTACGCAAGTGCATAGCATCATTAGTTTCTCCATGTCATCTCCCCATGCTCTCTATGGATCGAAACCATGAACCATTGGAAAGGAAGACCAGAAAAGACTATACGCTTTCGATACCTGGTGCTGGAGGAGAATGCTGAAGATAAAATAGACTGACAAAATTAATAAATGAAAGAAACGACGATATTAAATAACATAATGTCGTCAGCCTCGCTGGATCAATGATATAAACGAATAACTTTGCAACATTTATCGTTAGCATCATGTAAAACTGAGTTTAACTGTAACGCATCAACTCACTGCATCGATTAATCAGGTCACTATGTGAAATTCGTACACAGTATTTGTACAGTAATGGAGAACCAGATAGATTGGACTCACCCTGAGAAGCAGTGGGTTTTTGAAGAACATAATTGAAAGTAAAACAGGGAAAAGACAAAGGCTAGTGGATGAATGCATAGGAAAAGTGAAGGAAGAAGAAAATAGTGGAAGAACGCAAGAAGAGGAAACAGCAGGTAAGCCAATTAGCATTATGCGGGAACGGATGTAGGGCTGCAGTCAATCAGTCTTAATTTGGAACGACCAATGAATCTTTTTCGTATAACTATTGCTTTGCTACTTTTTCCAAAATTTACAAAACCATCTCCTATGGAAACCACTTTGTCCCATTTTTCGGCTCTGAACTGGAAAGTAGTCATCACTTTGAGGGTTATTACGTAACCTGTGAACCGATATCTTCTAGGAATATATCATTTTCGGTATAAATGTCCGACCGTACTATCATATGAATTTCTACCAAAAGTCATCCACAGTTCTCGCCCAAAATTTCAAACTCCTGTCCGTTAAAAATCGTATATTTTATGTCGACTCGAATCCGAAAGGTAACATAATACATCTCGTGAATATATTTCATTGTCAAGGTGATGAATAGATTGCTGTGTTTCATAGCGTTCACCAACAAGCGTTCGAAAAGTGAGGAGGCGATATGGGAATAGTGGGGAGTTCGTGGAATAAATGGAAAAATGATTTGGCGAAAATGCCAGGGAGTTGGCCGTGAGAGTTTGGGCTTGAACTCCAATCTCATTCTGTCACCTCCTGCGTGTCCATGTGGCGAGGGAAGGGAATCCAAACTAGAGAGAAAGTTGCAACTCCCAAGGTGCGATAAATCTGAATAAAGGTTCTACTGGCTTTTCAAGGTGGCCATTTGAGCTCCGACGTAAAATGGGTCACGACAACGGCCGTCCCGAAGAGGTGAGGTTAAGTTCTGGTGATAACAAGCCGAAGAACTTCCTTTCGATCCGAGGCCGGGTATCCAAAACCATTTATCGTGACGCAATCTTCTTTATGAGGTAGCCGATACAGACAGTCTCCGGAACTGATTTCTTTCCACAGCAAATCTAATAGCAACCAGTATGACTAGTTTCCGTTTATTGATACTTAGAGAGAGATGCATTCATTGAAAACACTTAATCCTTTTGATTTCAACAGATTCAGGGAAGATATCGTGGAAGTTCGTCATATTAGAATGCGTACATACGTAGTACGCATTAGAATATCCTATGGAAAAGTGCTATTGTAGTTTCTTCTTAATTCTTTTGTTTTTCCCTCTTGGGAATGGAGCAGTAAAATTTACATGGATGGCAATAATAGACCTTGCGTATACAGCTGCAAGTGCGTGGTGGGATGCCCGTGGGGAACCGTAGGATTACGTGCTCAGATATGCTTATTTACCAAACTTGCTCTGCATTACAAACAATAAAACTAAATACTATTCGTAGCTTCGGAAAGTAACGATAACGTCCTTTCCTGTGATCATGAATTATTCAATCATTAGCCATTTTACAGGAAATAAGGCAATTTATTGTGAATTGCACAGGAATATGATCTCATATAAGTCTGCTTTTCTTAAATTTCTGAACCGTTCTTATCCGGTTCTTCGCTAGTTGGGACTAGGTAGGGTGTCTCGGGCTTGAAGTGCGTGCATGGGCCTTACCAGGGGGGACTTCGGTCCATCCTCGCTGTCCGGATATAAGAGGACAGGCGCTTGAGGTGTCGGACCCTCGCTTCGGCGAGGGCACTAGTATCCGAGCCTAGCCCTCTCTTCTGCCCTGTGGTGCCGCTGGCATAGGCCTGCATCCGGATGGTCCCTGCTGCCTGGGGTTCAGCCATAATCGAGAAGTCAAGTTTGTGACGTTGAGGGCCTCCTACGCTTTGAGGAGTGGGATAGTCCGGGTCCCAGGTGCTTCGGGCGTTGGGGCAGTAAGCGGGTGAACCGCCGGTTTCCACTCTGATTGAGGAGGATAGACGCACAGTCCCGCAGCCGTCACTACTTCGAAGTCGTCCAGTTTTATGGATAATTTTAGAATTGCGTAACTTTCCACGGAATATTCCAAACTGAATATGTTGACGTTAACTGAATGTTTTGGCATGATTGAATCAATTTTACTGCTCCACTTTTAATTAATAAATTATTTTACCATTTAATCCTGGCGTTCATGCGGCTATGCTTACAAGTCAAAATCTTAAAAAAAGTAAAAAAATCTCTCTCAAGAACGCAATTTAATGCACCGTAACTAGCTTGCTTTCATAAGAATTGTCAAAATCAATGAAATTGAATATTATATATATCTGGTTGTATTAAAATCACACAAATATTACTAATATTTCTTTCTTCTTAGATTTAAATCGATGAAGATTAGTGAGATTTAAAAAAATAACAGGAAGGACTTTAAGAAACGTGAATATCGTGAGTATCCATTTGAGGAAAATGAAATGTATTTCATATGACCAATAGCCATCGGGTAATCATTTGGATTAAAATTTTATGAGAGGCATGGCGGAGTAGCAGAATATTGATTGGGGATAATAAATTGGATCGTCCTTTCCGGTGGAAAAACTGCCATTAATTATTCTAAGGGTTCGCGGATGCTCCGCTGGGACCTTGAAAGGCAACCAGCGTATTTCGGAGAGTGTGCCATAAACGTCCGTGCTACTTTTTATTAACTGCCCGTGAATATCTTTACTGGCGTTCGTCGTCCGTTTGCAGTAGCGAGATTGGAAGAGGAATCCATTGAATACTTGAGGCATCATCATTGAAGTGAAATGTTTTTCAAAACTTTCTTGTGCGCGCTCTGAAATATCATGATCACTTAAATTCAACATAGTGCATCGAAATCGTCCAGTTTTATGGATAATTTTAGAATTGGGTAATTTTCCACGGAATATTCCAAACTGAACAGGCTAATTTAAAAAGGAAATTTTCAAGCGTGATAAGTTTAGCTTTCTAAAATTTACCTGTTATAATGCAGCCGCGCCAGTCTAAAGTCATCCTAATGACGGTATTATTGATTATGGTCAAACAATTATCATATGATATTTGTCATCAGTTATGATTTTAAGCACCGTAACCAAATACTTGAATTTTTGAAGAAAACAAAATATATTGCACATGTTGCCAGTTTACTGTGCTCAAAAAAAGCTTTATTATAATTTTCCAAAGGCGTTTGTTTTTCTTCTGCAAGAAGCGGAATATATTTTCGATTCTCCTAAACTATTAAAGATAGCTATACTGTTCACATCTGTATTCATAACCTTTATATTTGCCTGAATGATTATACCTTAATATGGTGATTATTAGTCTGTCATACATTTGGGATAAAAGTTATGGATTCCTTTATTTGTTGTTTTTTTTGCAACTTTTTAAGTGTTAATTATCACCATAAGAATTAGCACTAAAATATCGTTAATAGATAATTTTTTAAGGACTACTGAATTATATTTTACATTCGTCTCTTCTATAATCGTAAACATTTATTTCTTTACTACTTCTCTTTATCTTTTCGAAAAACACAATGTAATTCATTGATAGTATTTATGTAATTGCGTGCCCGAGCATATAAGAAGTAAGATTTGATGGTATGCATATTGGCATATATTAGATGGTAATAAAAGTTTTGTTTCTTTATTTTCCAGGTGAGTGCTACAATATTCCAAATTTTTGGACTCCACAGTGGAGGAATTTGAAAACTGTGAGTAAGTACAAACTTAAGCTAAAGCTCTAACCACTTCCGTTCTCTCCTTATTAATGCACGAGGAGAAAGTTCACTTTCTTGAGCAAATATCATATTTTTTTCGACGGCGAAGCATAAACTTTCAAGCAGGCCTCGAGAGCTATTTCCTCATTCCTGTCCAATCCCTTTATACGTGTTTGCTGAAGTATTTTCAGCGAATATGTAATCAGGCATACATTTCCATTTTTTTTAAACGAGTGTAATTTGTACTGGTGTTTCGCTCGTGATAACTTTACTAAATGGCGGAGAAATTGATTTGAATATAATGTTAATGATTGTTGTTGTGATCTGATTACGGAAATGTAAAAATTTTAACTATCATTTAAACGCATAAAAGGTTACCTAGTTTTGGATTCTGGAACAAATTTGCGAAGTCAAAATCATTGATAGGATGATTTGGTCAGTTTTTACATACTTTGCGCACATACTAATTGATCGCAGATTTACTTACTTTTACTTCCAAAAATATACAATATTCCTCAGCGTAGCTCACTGTTTTCTTTTGTTTCTTATTCTAAACATTTATATAATGTTCACTTTGCATTTTTAAATGAATTCATTCGGTTGATGTGCGTATAGATAATGCTTTGTTGGCTTAAATTAGTTTTTCACAACTATATGCTACCATCTTTAATCTTTTAAATCGAGAGTCATAGTTCATTGGCCCAATTTTTAATTTTTGATAGTGATTCACAGCCACTTTTCAGTGAATGTACGTTTTGCTTGGTTTACAACTCAAGCTCATAGCACTTTACTTGGATTCAGTTTGCTTAACTTACTTATGTCGTCCAGCTTATGTGATATTTACTGCCTCTGAAATTCTCTTATCAGCCACGTATTCTTTTTCTCCTTTCCGCAAGGAGAACCCTTACAAACTTTACGATCTATTCGGTCGGTATCCAACTCGCCTCAATACCATCATGCGAATTGCCACCGCAATCAATACCGTTAATTAATTAACATTCGACAGGGTTTAAGGGGTAATGGGGAAAGGGTTCACCGGCGGAAATCTCTGCCTCATGCTGTAGACCCATAATCCCTCCAACCACCCCATCCTCAGGGGTTCTTCGAAATTCCACCGGCGCCACTGCCTTAACCAACCCCCATTTCCCTTCATCTTTTTCACTAACGATCTCACTACTATCCCGGAACGCCCACTCTCCTACTCTCAAACATAACTTTTTTCTCCCTTCAGCCCCTCACATCAATTTCTGCCTCTCCATTGGGAACCCCATCATGGTATCAGTTTCGTGTTTCAACGTCCTCTGGGCTTATAAATACACTGTTGACGCGTCATGATATACGCCAGCATCTTTGTAGTACCCCCAAAACCTGCCATAAAGTTGCATGTCATGGGAATTCAAAAATATGCCATAAAAAGGTAGATGAGATTATAACTAACAGGCGTTCCCCATCCCTTCTTCTTAAAACGTGGATTACAGTGGGGTCGCGGATTTCATTTGCTGGAATACCTCTCGCAAATTGCATACTCAATTAGTATGCTCACATCCTGTGCTGTTTCTAACACTTTCTTCATTGCATAATGGCTTAAGCCGTCGAAGCATGTTTAACTAATAAAATAATGCTTCTACCTTCTCGACATTGACATCGAATGGCATGATTATTGCATTTGACCATTAGTTTCACCTGGAGCTTGGATTTTGCTTATGAATACGCTTCAAGACTTAAGTAATATTGCTTGGTACTTCTTAATGCCAATGTTCTCGTACTTGACCCTTGCTTTTTCCCACTATATATGTTTCTGCTTTTTAGTTTTTTTCGCGGAGATACGTTTTATGAGATATCCTCATGCTGATGGTGCGTTATGGCAGCATTTACGTGAAAAATGTTCTTGAAAATGACGGTGGAAGTAATAAATAATATCACTCTATACGTATCCATCACCCCATTCTCGTTTGGTCATGTTTCACTCAAAAAGTTGAATTATTCAGTGATTGGGCTGTAAATCTGATTTTTATTTAATAATGTATGCCATACTGCCATATCCTTTCACGCTTCTTTTGATTTAGCTACCCTTTTACATTGCTTCATTCTCGACATCCTGCTCTCAAATGCTCATCAGCGATAATAGTCAGCATTTCAGGAAATGAAGGCGAGAAAAGATGTGGGATTAGAAAACATCCATTCAGAGCTTCGGAAGGGTTTTTATTACAAGGGAAGGCGATATTTTTCCGAAATTACTCGTCGGATCTACGAGGAAGGAGTATTGCTAGAGCGTTTTCTTAAAGCATTGCTGATACCTATCCCAAAGAAGAAGAATGCGTCAAACTGCAAGTGGTGTAAGCAAGAGTTTTCACGTGGCAAAAGTCTTGCTTAGAATACTTAACAGAAGAGTAGAGAGTAGTACAAATTATTACTTGGGCTGTGATGAGTTAGACTTCAGAAACGGTAGTGCAATTTGGAATGCGATTACGATGATGAGAACACCAACAGAGAGGAACATTAGGATGTCCATGCGCGTTTTGTGTTTATCTGAAAGGCGTTAGGCAGATTAAGCTAGGGAACTACATTACAGATATTTCTTTGAAGGCTTTTGCGACTCATAAACTTGTTAATATTGCTGTTTTCAGGTATTCTCGTCGCGTGTTTAGTTTTTTTGACAAGAGTTTCTCCCCTCTTCCTGGGGGCGTCTTCAGGTCCGTTGGACATTTTGTAACAATAATTACAAAATGTCCAACGGACCTGAAGACGCCCCCAGGAAGAGGGGAGAAACTCTTGTCAAAAAAACTAAACACGCGACGAGAATACCTGAAAACAGCAATATTAACAAATATATTACAGATACTGGTGGTGAATATTTTGGTGAAATAGAAGATTCACCCCAAACTTATATACCTATATATGTGATCTGGAGCTTATAGGTGACGGTGGCTGATGAAGAATTAGGGAAGGCTGGTGTGGGTCGCGGTAGGTGACCTAGAGCCGCCCTAAGTTTCCCATGTTTTTTTTAACACTTGTGCCGAGTAAATCGTAATAGAGCCATCGCAAAAGCTACAAGTGCGAATCGAAGTTCGAGGTCAGCTATTAAAATCGGTTGCATTCGCGAATTTTCCCGATCGTTATTAGATATCCATTATACTCTCCTGGACGATCAAACTAACGAAGCACGCTCCTTTCCTACTCATCCATTAGGGCAGCATCCATTTCACATTCTTTCATCTCCCATTCACTTCGAGTTCAAAAACTGCATAGATTAAATGTCTCTGAGCAACACAAATAAATATAATGATGACGTAAATGACTGCATCGTTTAAAAGAAGATCATAGTTTCTTAGAGGAAATTCGGCAAAGTAAATATTTTTCTTTTACATAAACATCTACATACTACCCTGCGAGCCCCCACATTGGCGTATGGCATGAGGTGTTAGGACACTAGTTGTGTAAAAGTGTGACGTTTAGGGAGGTGAAATGGAGAATGGTGTATTATGGGATTAGATTAAATGGAGATTAGTTTTTATTGTGGCCGCTTTTTATGTGCGGAAAGAAAGAGTTTTTGTACCTCTCTGTTCAGCAATGTGTATCTCTTATTTTATCGCTTCTGTCAGGCCTGGAGATGTAGTGAGACGTCATGATAATATTCGCTGTATCGTGATAATATTCTCTGTTTAAGAACACATCAATTCTGAATTTCTCAAGCAAGTTAAGCCTAGTGTGTAGCCTCCGAGTCTCTAGGGGTCCCCCCTTAATACCTCTAAAAGTTGTGAAACACAGTGTTCGCTTGTAGCAGTTTTTAACGAAACGCTTAGATTTTCTTGGTATTTTATTAAGTTGCTGTTGTTAAATCATAATGGCCAGGGTCCCAAATGCTCACGGTATATTCGTGGTGCTACCTTACCAGAGCGAAGTAGCATCTCTCATTGATTCTGTTACCTGATAGCTTGTTATTTTTTGGTTGTTTAGTGACGTTTTCTGCCAAAAAATCATGTTATTCCCATAAAGTAATTTTGAAGACGATAAATAGACAAATACTCGGTTAAATTCGGATGAATTTTCTTTTGTGTCAGAGACAGCCTTATACGTGTTCTCCTCTTCATTACTCAGGAGCCCTTTCATACACGCTCTCGTTGAAATGACACTTGAAAGTAGGTTTACTCCCACCATCGCTGACCCGCGCAAAATATCTCTCTCCGCGTTGATAAAATAGGAAGGAGTGTATTGGAAATGAATAGAGCGAAAGAGACTGTTCAAGCGGTGGTGCTTTCCTCCGCGTCGTACACTTCGCGTTTTTACCGCCCTTCCAGATCCCTTTTGCGGTCGAATCGAGCGGATTTCACAAATCTGGGTTGGCAACACTGAAAGCTGTGTTTCGAGTTGCTATTTTCTTTATTTTTTTCCTTCTTCCTCTCTTCCCCAATCCCCGCTCGCCTCGACCCGCGGAGCACCGACAAGCTGCTTGTCCTACTCGTTTTCTCGCGCAAAACCCAACGGCTCCGCTGCCATGCCTCCTCTCCCAGCTTGGCCTTCATCATCTTTATGTCCCACGCTGCCTCAGGCCGTGCCCCCCCCCCCTGCCCGTCTGCCCACCGAAAATCTCTCACCTTACAGGTCCCTCCGTCCCTAGTGGTGGTCCCTTCCCCCATTCTCCTCTTCGTTTCTCCGCTGCCTGCTCCTTTCTTTTCTCGCCCATGCATTGTGCAAATGGAATGTCTCGTATGATCTACATCTACGTAATACCCTGCGAGCCGCCGCATGGGCGTGTGGCAGGGGGTGTTAGCTCACTGGCCGTGTAAGAATGTAAGTTTTATGGAGGTGAAATGGTGACATGTATTATATAATTGTATTTAGCGGAGCTCAGTTTTTATTGTGGTCGCTTATTGTGCGCGGAAAGAACAAGTTTTTGCACCTATCTGTTCGGCAGTGTATCTCTCTAATTTTATCTCTTCTGTCAGACCTAGAGATGTAGTGAGTGTCCGTTTCGCTCTGGAATACACCTGTTCTGAATTTCTCAAGCAACCTAAGCCCACTGTGTAGCCTCCGAGTCTCTAGGGGCTCCCATCTTAATCCCTCTAAAAGTTGTGAGACACTACATGCACGTTCGTAGCAGTTTTTAACGAAGCGCGCTGCTTTCCTTTGTATTTTATTATTTCTTTTAGTTTAATCTTATGACCAGGGTCCTAAATACTCACGGTGTATTCAAGGTGTGGCCTAATCAGTGCGAAGTAGCATCTCTGTTTAACTTTTTCATCCGAGGACCTTACAAATATATTTTTCACAAAACCTAGTTTCTTTAATGCTGTGCCATATATGTTTTGTATGTGTAATCCCCTCGTTTTATCATAAGTTAAGGTAATTTCAAGATATTTTACTGTATCTGAAGATTTTATGTTCACCCCACCCATAGTATATTGGTATTGCATTGTTGTGATAACATTCGCAGGAAATGAACTGTGGTGCATTTGCTGATATTTAATTCTAGCCACTAAAATGATAATGCTTTCTGAAAGAGATTCCGTTCAAGACTTTGAATTTGGCTGAAAATGATTGATTAATGCACTTAAGGGAGTTAGAGCGAGATAGTTCCCGAATCATAATAGAGACCATATTCAAATTATATGTTTTAATTTCACCAGCTGTAGCAAACATGAAATAAGTATAACATTATTAATGGTACAGTAATATAATGTATAATGACTGAAGTTGTAAATAATCAAAGGAAAATATCAAAATGTAACTTTAATTTGACTGATTTTTTCTCGCGGTACGCTTAAAAATCCTTCCAAACGGAAGGTTTTATGTAATACCGAAGAATTTACTGCCGTGACAATATGATAAATTTTCAAAAATAGTTGAGTTAAATATACAAACCACACACTTCATTTTTTGACGAGATTTAGGTGTTAGGAATTCATCATTTTCAATATAATTCATTTATTATCGTTGGCCATTCTGGCCCATGAGATATTTTACATAGTTTTTACAAAAGTACGAAAAGCATAGTAATAAAAAAAGAAGAAATTTAGGAATTGTTACAAAAAAATAATATACATTTCAATCCCATTAAATATTAATTCGCCGGTTTTCAGTTTCACAATATATATACATATCAGGAATGTTGAAGACATCATGGTTCAATACTTGTTGTTACATTCATAATCATAATAGAGATCACAGCTCGAAAATTTAGCAAAGAACAAAATTAAATATAAACATTCTTTCCCACGTCGTGTAAGTTGATAGATCAGCATAATCAGTTATGCAGGGAACTGCCATGCGTCATTTAGAAGTAAGTTGTACAATTTTTATTTGAACACACGTATTGATTGTGATTTTCTTATTTTTAATGGTAATGAGTTCCATATTTTAGCAGCTGTCACTATAAAAGATTTATTGAGGTGAGGAGTTCTATCCTGGGGGAGATGAATATCAACATCGTGATTTCTAGTAGATATTGAGTGGATATTTCTTCTCCATATGAATCTTTGGAACAGATAAGGGGGGTTACCAGAGGATAGTATCTTAAAAGTAAGGCAAGTGAGGTGATACAGGCGGCGTTGTTTATATTTCAACCAGTTTAAGCGGTCATATGAGCTACTTATCCGATCCCATTCGGTCAAAAATAAAGCGTAATGTAGAGATCATGGTCACTTGCAGTTTGTTATTATTTTCTTCATGGAGAATTGTTAGCAGTGAAGAGCAGTTATCCAGGTGTGGGGAAATTAGTGATTGTACGAGGGTGGTGCGTATTTTATGGGGTATAATATTCTTCGATCTATACTGTTGGTGTAATGTACCTAGGGTTTTCTGTTTAGTATTTTGTACTTGTTACTTCCAACTGAGATGTTTATCAAATTTTATACCAAGGTTTTTTTATCACTTCATCCTATGGCATGTAATAGCTTCCTATTTGAATATTGGGCAGAGACGGAACATCTATTTGGGCAAACATGTGACTTTGCCTAATTATTATTGACTTGGCTTTATACTCATTTAATTGAAGATGGTTTTTATGTGCCCAATATGCTATTCGCACGATATCTTTATTGATCAATGTGATTGTAGATATTAAATCAGATATTGACGAGTGAAAATATAACTGGAAGTTATCCGCGTAAAGATGGTATTTACAGTGTATTATTACTTCGGGAAGATCATTTATGAACAGTTAGAAAAGAAGAGGGCTTAAGACTGAACTCTGATTTACGCCTCTGGGAATATTTATACAGTATAAGGTCTCTCTGAAGTGCATACACGTACCATTTCCCATGTAAAAGGGCTGGTATTTTCTGGCATTTATCTCGGAAAGTAATGTGGTAAGGGGTTGAATTTTTGGTGTCATTGGAAGGGTGAGATATTTTTCTGTACAATGAGATCAAATTCATTGATTTTTAGGTAAAATGATATTTCGCCCAAACTACCATAAGGATCCACTGAAGTATTCCCATTATTTTGAATCCTGATTTAAATCTGAAAGATTAATCAGTTTTTCTTAATCTTTTTTATAACTTCTGATACGCACCTGCTCTCAGTGCTTGTCCGTTGGCTCTGAATTTCTAAGTACATGATCTTAAAGCCTCAATTATCGGCTTGAAACGGTCGCAGATCGGAACACATCAGCGATGATCAGCGCACACTAACGACGTTGAGTGGAGCGTTATATACAACGGGAGCCCCTAAATACTCGGATGCCACAAGCTAGGCTTAGCTTGCTTGAGAAATTCAGAACTTGTGTGTTTCAGAGAGACGCAAAGAATATTATCATGACGCTTCACTACATCTCTAGGTCTGACAGAAGTGATTAAATAAGAGAGATACATTGCCGAACAGATAGGTACAAAAACTCGTTCTTTCCGCGCTTAATAAGTGACCACAATAAAAACTGAGCTCCTCTAAATACACTCCCATTATATACGCCACCAGTTCCCCTGCCAAAACGTTACATCCTTACACAGCTGGTGACGTAACTCCCCCTTTCACACGCCCTTGCTGCGGCTCGCAGGGTTGTATGTAGATGTAGATATGACAGCAAAACCTTCCCACCGCAGTTTCGGGCTCGTAGTTTCCATTCCGGATTCGTTCAAAATAAGTGCTCAAAAACGTAAGTAAGATCATTATGGCAGAGTAGTTGAACACTTTACTGTATCCTTGTGTTGCGCATTTACGGAAAGTCAACTCAAGTATGGTGGATGGGATAATCGACGTTGTTTTGTTCCTCAGCGCACATCAACTCTGCTCTCGGTCTGTTTTGAAAGGTGCACAGGGTGTGTAACGAACGGCAGGCAAGTGTGCTGTTGTGTTGCGAAATGATTAGTCCATTTGGCAAGACTTATCAGAGGCCCATGTTCTTGGCCCTGGTTCAGCACGTAAGCATGCTCGCTAACTTGGCCTTCAGCTGGATTCTTTTTTTAATGTGCGTGGTTCATCGGACTGCTTTGTGGTTCATAGGAGCGTTCTGGGCCGACCTTGAACTGGGAGCTGCGAGCATTGCGTGCCTGGAGTAAGATCACCTCGAGCTGGCCACCCTGGCAGAGGCTTGCACAATGCTTCGTATATTATGTAGATGTACTAACGTGAAATTATTACCTCACTGATAATCAATCGTTTTGCTCGAGCAGTCGGAAAATTGAAATTGGGAATGGAAAATAATATTTGGTTCTTTTTATATTTTTGCTAACGGTTCACTTATGTTTGAAGTCTGAGCATTGGTTTTCATGGGAAAGTGATGAGGGAATAAAATGAATGATTAATGTGCTTAAGGATCCACTAAAGTACGCCCTAGAGTTTGCACTCTGTTTTAAATATGAATGAAAAATCAGTTTATATTAACGATACCTGGTACTCACCGGCTCTCAACGCATGTCCGTTGGCTTTGCATCACTAATTACCTGATTCCAAAGCCTTAATAATCGAGTTAGAATGGTCACTAGAGTATAAGCCTCCCATGTGGGTTTCAAACCCCAGCAGTGTCGGAGATTTTGCATCAGAATCTCGTATAAAACACTTAATCCATATCTGATGGAGTATTGTATCTTTGTGCTCTCCTCATTGCACAAACTTGGGTCCAATGGGGCCATCACTTTACGGTATTGTACTTCGTCATTTGAATTGGACCTTGAACCCTTGTCCTCATTGTGGGTCCGACAATGATCGTAACAGGCAATTCCGGGTTTCTCAAATCCCCTCCTTTTCCCATACAACTCACCTCTTACTAACATGCTTGCATATTCCTAATGGTGAAAATGACCTCAACTGTGGTTCGTCCTTCACATGCTATAAAATAACCGACCAGGCTTAACTATTCACTTCTACTTCTCGTTAGCTCCATTTACTCTTATTCATCCTCTCTAATGTATTATACTTAGAAGCTAACTCCCAATCAAGTTAGTCAGTGGACTTCGTAATTCCCTCCCTTTGATACAATAAAATATCTTGGAATTGCCTTAACTTCTGATATATCGTGAGGATTACACGTACAGAACATATGTGGCGCAGCATCAAAGAAACTAGGTTTTGTTAAACGTATAATAGGAAGGTCCTCGGATGAAAAAGTCATAGAGAGATGCTACTTCGCTCTGGTTAGGCGACACCTCGAAAACGCCGCGAGCATTTGGGACCCTGGTCAAATAGATTCAAAGAAAACAATTAACAAAATACAAAGAAAAGCAGCGGGCTTCGTTAAAACTGCCACTAGCGTACATATTGTGTCTCACAACTTCTAGAGGGATTGAGGTGGGAGCATGTGCATGTAGCCAATATACACGTTCGTACGGAGTTATCATCTTTGATTCTCCTCACTTTCTCTTCCTTTTCTCTCACGATCCTCCGTGTTTGCTCTTCCTTTTCCTTGGCTCAACAGAAATAGGGACGAAGATACGCGATTAAAAGGCTCCGTTTTGCGCCCCCACTCCATCAAGGCGTGGCCGAAAAAAAGGCTTCTTCATTCTCCGGCCGTCGACCTCGGCCGAGAGCATTTGTTGCGGTGCAAAGTCCTCCTCTGGCTCGTTTATTTATTTTTTCAATAAGATAGAGCTGCGTTGCGTCTTACGCGCATTTATCTTGGATGTATAAAAAAATTCGCTCTTGGCGAAAAATACGTGGATTAATGTGAGAGGTCGTGTACAAAGAACACATCCTATTTAATGCAAGCAGAGCACTCGAGGACTGCCTAGTTTTTATGCGTGACTTGATGGAATTGGAGGGAATAATTTTATACGGCTGGATGTGTAGCACCCTCTAATAATCTGATCCCCAGGAGAAAAGAGGCATCTATTTAGCTTTCCTGGACTTAATGAAATTCCATCAGGGCCTAGACTCTTACCATATTTAGATGATTGAAGTCCATTGTGTGTACCATGAGAAAAACTATTTACATCACAAATGAATTGTTGAATGAAGTGAAGTGATGGTTTTTTTACCAGCCTTTTACTCCAGTGGGGCAGATTTGTTATTTTATAACTCCTGTTGGTGAAAATGAAGAGACAATTGTACTTCGTTTTCATGGTAAGTGGTTGGAGGCTAGCAGACTTTCTTTCCTTTAAATTTGAGGTTGGAGCAAGCCCTAACACGTAGTTGCCTACGGAGAATTGGTATTATTTTATTCGTTCTAGATTTTATCTTTGTCATAATCGTCCAAAAGCTGCGGAAGCCATTGAAATTATAAACGGAACAGCTTCCACCGGAAATTTGTCGGTGGTTTTTAGCTGCAGATTATATTCAGAGGTCTATAGTTGTTCTCTACTGGAAAAATTAATGGATACCGGTCCTTTCTATACTTATTGCATAAATATCTGATAATCTGATGACCAATTATCAAGAGTGTCAATGCAATTTCTGAAATGTTGCGATGAGGCTGTTATTCCAAATGTATTGTTGGGAAAATAAAGGGTTTTTCAACCCCTTTTCATTAAGTCAGTATGTTTATGATGCTTTAATAATTCAATTGCGATAGCAGAGCAAACAAGATTGGAATCAATAAAAAAGCGGTGTTATCAAAGGAAGCGTATCAAATGAACGGAACCCAATATCAAGGAAACTGTCCCCCGGTGAGTTGGACGGGGAAGATGGAAAATGAAAATTCTTAGAGAAAATGATACCGATTTGGCGCTCTTTGTGGTGATATCGCGTGATGGAAATGATAATAGTGGAAGAAATTAATATAATATGCTGCGAAGGCATAATTCTCACAATGTTTTTGGCAATTTAAATGAAAATTATGGAATATAATAACCGTTAGCTAGCAGTAGACTTGAGTGCAGGGCTGTAAAATAAATCTTCGAGTTAATGGTAGCTTATAATTAGGAATACTGTTCTTTTGCTCAAGTAGATAGACATTTTTAGGTAATATTTATCGACATTTAAACGGACCAAAATATACAGGACTGTCTTTATTAGATCCTAATTTGTAGTTATTCGGGCGCGCAAAAAATAAAACAGCTTAAAAGAAATTCTTGCTCCCTGCTCTTCAGCTACAACTGAAATGGCGCCTCTCTTTCGGTTCCGAAATGAGATGTGCACTGGGACGCGGACACACGCATTGAAGAACTGATACGGAGAGGAATGTTTCAATGAAGTGAACGGAAGGCCCAAAAAAAAAGAGGCATCGGCACTTTATAATATTTTCAGGGATTCTTGTCGAATTCTCCGGCGAAAGAGTCCATTTTCCACCTATGTCTCTCGCCCACCCATCCGCCCATCCCATCACCCTTAAACCCGCTTCGTCTTCTCCGAAATTCCTGTCCATCCCATTTCTACCCTTTACCTCCCATGGACTCTATCCCTTTCCCCGTCGGCCATCTCCCCCCCCCACCTTTCTTTACCCTCCATCGTCGCTGCAGCGTCCTGCCCCATCCCCAACGGGGCTATACCTCCTTTCTCTTGAGCACCCATCCCTTTTACTCTTTCCTAAGGCATGCCATGGTCCCTTTTCCCCCTCACCTCACTCCCGCCACCCAATCCCTTACTTCCCGCACAGTCGCTGGGCGAAACGTGGGCAAAGCTTTTCCCTCCCATCCTCGCCTCGCCTCGCCTTCATCCTCCTTCCCTTTTTAAAGCCTTCCAGCTCCGTTCCTACTCTCCTTCTTACCTGGAGTCCCTTTCTCCCATTCTTATTTTTTTTCTCAGATCCTTCTTTTTTTCTTCCTGCGCTCCTGACCCTTTCGTTGGGGTCCTCTCAGCATCTTAAATATCTCTCTGCCCCTTTTCTTTCTCTTTCTTTTTCGCCCTCCAGTTCCCACGCCATCGATCCCTCCTCGACCCTTCCTCTCATTCCCGTCCTCCGCCTCTGACACCTCTTCCTTCGACCCCCCCCTTCCTTTACCCCCCCTGCCGGCCTCTCTCTCTCTTACCCCACGCACGTTTTCACTCCTCCCGACTTTGCCTTTTACTTTTGCTGCTTATCCGTCTCCTTCATCGCGTCTCCTCCTCCGTCCCACTTTCATTTTCTTCCCCTTTTCGCTCCCCTTTCCGCACTGATTTCGCGTGCGAATACACTCCCTCCCGACCCGTGAAACGTGCCCGAGGTTCGTCCCAACATTCCCCCGAGTGGATGGCCGTGTGCGCATCGGGTTGTTGTGGTGTTCTTTGAGTGCCGGTGCTCCACGCCGAGGATCAATGTTCGAACCCGAGCATTGGTGTAGGTTACTCAGTCAGATCCTTACTCGTGTGGTATTTGGTGTTATGCACCTAGCCAGATGGGAATTTTCCTGGGTGCTGTTCGCTTAAAAAAAGGGGTGAGGTGGGCACCAAGTTTTTCTGGAGTATTTAATAAAATTTATTAACGATTTTTAAATTCAAAGCAATAGTTAACCATAGTATTTAGGTATTTTTGAAAATAATTACAAAATTCCTCGAAACAATACGCAATGCATGCTAAAATAAAAGCCCTAATTTGAAAAACAATGACTATGTATAATAATTTATATGTCAAAAGGTTGGCAAAATATGTGTGCCGAGTGCAAGGAATTCTAAAAGTTTTATTTTTTCCGTCAAGTTTCGGTTTCGAACGTCATTTTGCTCATTTTCTCGTCCTCAAAATAACCATGAAAGTTTATGGAAAAAGCGAACGGGAACACAGATTTTCGTGGCCACTAGGGGGACACATTGTTTTTCTTGAAGTGGAAATCAAATAGCAAAAATGTTTTTCACCAATGCAGGGATTTTACCCGGGCCTCGGAGATGGGAAGTCGGTATTAAAGTTCCTTGAACTGCCTTAGTCCCAATTACATTTTCAGTGTGAAAGTCACTGGTCTCTGAGCTCCGTCGGTCCAGTATTTTGACACGCTATAATTCAATCGCGAGCGTATTTTTATAATGGATTTTAGCGTTGCGTGTTCGTATCACGTCTTCCGTGGCATATTATGTTATTAACTTGTCGAAATTTGTACTGCGAACTCAATTCCTTCGATCGGGTTTTTTTTGCCATGTTCCCCTGTCAAATCACAGTAAAAATGTGTTTTGAGACTTTACTAGTTGAGTCCAATTCTATTTTTTTTAATGATAGCACTTTTTTCAGCAGAAAGTCTGAAACGGTTTTGTCTGTCTCTTGATACTATATTTCCATCTCTATCCATTCGTCAAGTTTCACAAGTCCCAATTTTGAAAATTGTTTGTATGGTTTTCTGATGTGAAGTGAGTCATTGGGGATAGGTCTTCATAGGATTAAAATTAACCATTTTTTTAAATTTCATGTTTGGCTGCCCTCTTAAGCCCTTCCCATTTCACGAAGTGCACAATGTTACGTTGATTTTGCGATTAATTCTCGTAAGTGTTTTCATATTAAAAGATCTAAACGTCAAAAAATTAATGCAAAAATTTTACTTATCTAATATGTTGACATTGGCCTCCAACGCTATAATAATTACCTCTGGTTATCGTTTTACGTTTATTTTTTATTTCCTATATATTATTACATTTTCGAGTGAGAAGGTAGTAAGTAAAAAATTAAGATAGAAGATTTATTAGTTAATTTTTTCATTAATAAACGTTATTTATACGTATTTTAATGAAGGTAGATTTTTTTCTCTTGCAATTGTTTTTGGCGAGGCTGAAATGAGACTTTATCGTGGGAAGAAGAATTATATAAAGTCGTCATAGTTTATAAAATTTCCTGGCGTAAAAACGCTGTTCTCTCATGCAAGCATTATCGCTGTAAACCTCACATCTGAAATGTAAAAGGCTGTGGCTAATTTTGTTAGAGATGGAACTCAGTATTGCTTTTTCCTTAAGCTCTTACCTAGTGTTTTCGACCGTTGCAATTTCTTTACCGACCTCACCTTTCCTTCCCCCGGCCCTTCCCTTGAAATAACTTATTTATAATTCTTACCCGCTCTCTCCTCTCCTCCTTTCCCTTCGTCTTTCTTGGCTCTCACTTTTCCGGGTCCCTGGATATCGTCCCCTGTTATCATCTCGCCCCTTTTCTCCCCTTCGCCTTTCGTCCCTTTGGCCTCTAACTCAGCAGTTATCAGCGGGGTAGAGGGCAAGGGGGGGAGAGAGAGGGAGAAGACTGTGGGAGAGAAGTTTATTTTTGTATTCTATTCAATGCACCAATCCCTTTACTCGCTTAAATTTGTAAACTCACCGCGTGGAGGATGTAGCCAAACCCTTTTTCTCCCAACTTTACTCCCGAAAAAATTCCCTTGCGGAATCGACATTCTTCATGTGTTGTTGTTGATCTTCTTCTTCTTTCGCTTCTTTTCCGTCCCCTGTTTCTTCCGTAACACGTTTTCTCCGTTCTATTCTGTCGTTTGAAAATTTTGGAACATTTGTGTGTTGCTTTAGCATGAATAAGAATTACTCGCATCTAGCCGATTTAAGGTCGTTCACGATTTTCTCAATTTAGGATATGAATGTGGGTAGACGATCTGCCTAATGGAAAAATATGATGTGTTAAATAATTATGGTATTATAAGTTTAAAATATTATTCAATAATTCATGTTTCACTATTTTAGAAATTGATTAGCGTAATTACACTTAGAGCCTACATGTGTATGACTAGTGATGATCTTAATTTGGTTACATTATGGATTGTCACAAAAGTACGACCAATGATGATCTTAATTTGGTGACATTATGGATTGCCACAAAAATACGCCCTTAATTCCTAATACCACATTGATTTGCTTGAGAAATTCAGAAATGGTTTGTTTCAGAGCGACACAGAGAATATTAACTTGAGGTCTCACTCAATCTCCAGGTGTGACAGAAGCGATAAAATAAGAGAGATACACTGCCGAACAGATAGGTACAAAAACTCGTTCTTTCCGCGCACAAGAAGTGATCACAGTAAAAACTGAGCTCCACTAAATACACTCCCACAATCCACGTCACCATTTCACTTCCCAAAACCTTACATCTTTATACGGGTGGTGTCCTAACTCCCCATGCCTCATCAACCCCCTCCCCCAGCGGGGAGTGAGCCCCTCCCACCCTTGTTCTCGCCCCCTCCCCGGTCTCCAACCTCCGCCCACTATACCCTTTCTTTCGTCCTCCTCTCTCCAGACTCCGCGTCATTACACACCCGTGAGGTGGCTTGCAGGGTAGCATGAATATGTAGATGTATATCGCTGCTCGTACATTCACAATATCTTTAAATGGGTATAGTGAGTGAAAAATATGATGTTTAATAATTTTGCTATTATTAATTTCAAATATTAATCAGCCATTCATATTTCACGATATTATAATTAATTTGCATAGATGTACTAAGAGCCTACATGTGTATAACCAATGATGAAATACAGAATCTAATCTTTATCCATAATCAGAGCAGGTGTACGTAGTTGTTTTGGCTAGTGTTTACTTTTTGGTTACTTCTTATAAAAATACATGCTTCATTATGAGTGACCATGTACCATTAGAGGGGCGTTTGAATTTTCCTGCAATCATGGTGTGTTATAGCTTGTTATTGACTTGATGGGCGAGCCCCTTTAAATATTTCCCATTCCTATGCATACAAGCTTAAATCGTCGTTTGCGCGCTTGGAGAAAACAGCGCAAAAAAGGCATCAGAATATGGGTCATTTCTTCGCGGCTGTTAAATATATTCCTGAACAACGTCGACAGAGAGCGGTTTCAAATTTATTTCTAAAATTTTATTAGGTTTTATATGATCGCCTCGCGCATATATAAAAAAAATCTTTCGTTTTACGGGCAATTCTCGCCCATTTTTTTTCTGTCGGTGGTGTTGCCTTGGTATCCTATTCCACCTTGTTCCTCCCCCCACTTTACTCCATCTGTGTGCCCTTTCATTCCGGGCACTTCAACGCACGACCCAGACCAATCCCTCAATCGGGGGGGGATGGTTTTATACGGGAGAGAGAGGGTTGGTTTTAGTATGGGGAGGTGGAGTGTGGCGGGGGGTGGAGGGGTTTGCAAAGAGAGGTGAGGTACGAAAAGCGCGGGCAGCATCGCTCCATTTGCATCAATCACTACGTCCCTCGTCCGGGTTTCCATTCCACAAGCTATCGCGAATTTCCCATCCCCGTTCCGCCCCACCCAACACCCCAAAAAGCTCTCATTCCAACCTCCCCAACCTTCCGTTCAGCGGCTTCCACTGCCATCCTCCTACACCCGCTTCCCCTTCCCCCAAAATATTCAGGGCACCCCATTCCACCTATTCCCCCCCCCCAACCGCCGCTCTCCTCCCTTCACCTGAAACATCCATTTCACCAAAGGCTCTCACCCACAATTCATTTCCAAGGCCGTGCAAAAACCCTGCCATTCCTTTTCGGATTCGTTTTCCCTCTCTCTATCATGTGGGCCTACCCGCCCCTACAGCCCGTCAGGCCCCAACGCTAAACAATGTGCCCTGACACCGTAGCCGATTTAAAAATGCTGCTCCTAGCGGTTCTTTTCCCGCGCTATTCGCTGTCGCAAGTTGGTCGTTTAACGGCGACAAGCGCGCCTTACGACGCCCTCAGGGTGATCTAGGGCCGGGGTTGCAGTTCGCCCACACGAACTGCCCTTTCGTCGCGAAACAGAAGGTATGAAATGGAGAAACATACGCCCGAAAAACACGCTGGCCGTCATTTGCGTGTCGCGCAGTCAGTTTCGCAAACGTAGTTATAGCGGCAGGAGAAATTACGCGTTCAAAGACTCCTGTATCATGCCCGCCATGTACTTAGTAGTCTGTGAATGTATAGATTAATTTAAAGTTCCAAGTTAAATGGCTGTAGAAGAGGACGCATCTGATTCCTCGGGTTCTTAACTATTATTGAAAGTTTTTTCGACATCGAAACGCGTCTCATGTAACTTAATTCGGGCATATTTCTTCAGCTGTATTGATGATCATGTATAGAACATAAAGCACTCACTCGGACAACGTATGGACTTATGTGTAGAGTAATATCAAATTCACTTGCGAAATTAGTGGAGGGTTTTTGAAAGGACGATACAAACTTAGATCCTTGTAGCCTATCAAGATTCAAGTTTTGAAATGTTTTTTTTTTTCAATTAAATTCAAGTTTTGCGCTTTATGATTGTTTATTCCTCAGCCCATTTGAAAAAAAAAACTACTTCTTCGTTTAAGTGAAATGCATTGCAAACTGTTACTTAAACTTGGTTCCCCTATTATGAATCATTCTGAGGTAAGTCTTAATAGCAAATTTAAAGGAAGCAAGTTACATTTTCATGAATCTATAAAGAGCTTAATATTGATATTTATAGAGTTTTATGTGAGAATTAATGTTTATTTTGTCACAGCTATCAGATGGCCATGTTAGTTCAAGCCATTTTGGCCATTTTGATCAAGCTTGAGAATACATTATATCTGTTTTCCAGGATACTGTTTTCAGATATCTTTTAAAATAGATTTTTTGTCGAACAATGTACCATGAGATGCAAATAAATTTAAATGTATTTACGTATGCTATCTTTTCGCGGTCTCGTACTTATTTCTGTTCTCCGTAGGAATTCAATGTTAGATTTTTGGAATCTTCATGATTTCCCACAGAGACGGAAAACTTGGCTCCTGTGAAACAAGATGAAAAATTAGGTGGTTTAATAAGCGTTTGCAAAATTCTTTCTATGCTGTATCCGTTTCTTTACAATAGTTTGGTGATACCGTTCAACATTGCCTTTTTGTAAACTCCTAGGAAAAGGGTTATTACAGTAGAAATGTATGAAATTCCTGGCGTTGCTTCTTCTTTAAGCAGGACGAGTTCGGGCTTATAAGCTCGATGGAATAGTTTGCAGACGTTCCAAGGTTATATGGGCTGAAAGAAATAATAGGGTAAAAAAGGACGGGACGAAAATAGGAGAGCGTGTGAGTGAGGGTATAGGAGATTTTTAAGCCCCTGGCTGTACCTCGCAGAAACACTGTCCAGTGGAGATCTTTTGTGCTTGACCTAACAAATCCCATTAGTTTTCCTCGTAGTTCCTTGCTCTTAGATCAACCTACTGAGTATGGATGAAATATAGATATTAATTACTGAATATGCTGGTGAACATTTATTGTGATGCCTCACTTGGATCAACGTTTTTTATTAGCCCACCAATTTAGCGTGGAGGCGATTTAGGTTTTTATCCTAAAATCATATTCTCATAGTTCAAATTGCCGCAATGTCAAATGAAACAAAAGGTGTGGACTCTTTTTCATAACCATAAAGTCTCTGATGCTTTAAGTTTTCCGTACTCAATTATGGAATTATTAGTCACAGAAATAAATTGATTAATGTATATTGGCTTTAATTTTATTTTAAATGACTTTCAGAGACTTAGTTCTTCATTTAAGATTTGTTTAATTCTATCACCAAACTTAAATGATAAAACTTTGACCTGTCCTCGGAGTTATTTTACTTTTAAATAGTACTCTCACAAACCAAGTATTATTAACCTTTTCCACAGTGATGTTTCACAGTGTTGTATAGACGGACATCATTGAATATCTTTCTTTCCCTACTTGATCTACGACTAACCCCTGATTATATTTATAATTGATGTTTTCATGTAAGCAGCGAGAAACGGAGATATATATAAATCTCTGTTTGGTAACAGTTAAATCACTTATTTTATCAGTTAAAATGTTTTTGTCTCCAATAGTCGAACAAATAATTTTAAAACGAGTTTGGCAAATTCACAGTTAAGTCCGTTTTATCTTTCATTAGTTTTGGGATAGCTTGAATAGATTTAAGAACTTTATTCCCTCATATACGTATCGAAACATTTATTTCTTTGCCTTTATCACAAAACTATTTTCTTGTCAATTTGTTAAAAAATGGAGCATCGTCATAAATTTATCCTTCTTTTTAGGTTTATTCCCTCATATACGTATCGAAACATTTATTTCTTTGCCTTTATCACAAAACTATTTTCTCGTCAATTTGTTAAAAAATGGAGCATCGTCATAAATTTATCCTTCTTTTTAGGTTTATTCCCTCATATACGTATCGAAACATTTATTTCTTTGCCTTTATCACAAAACTATTTTCTCGTCAATTTGTTAAAAAATGGAGCATCGTCATAAATGTATCCTTCTTTTTAGGTTTATTCCCTCATATACGTATCGAAACATTTATTTCTTTGCCTTTATCACAAAACTATTTTCTCGTCAATTTGTTAAAAAATGGAGCATCGTCATAAATTTATCCTTCTTTTTAGGTTTATTCCCTCATATACGTATCGAAACATTTATTTCTTTGCCTTTATCACAAAACTATTTTCTCGTCAATTTGTTAAAAAATGAAGCATCGTCATAAATGTATCCTTCTTTTTAGGTTTATTCCCTCATATACGTATCGAAACATTTATTTCTTTGCCTTTATCACAAAACTATTTTCTCGTCAATTTGTTAAAAAATGAAGCATCGTCATAAATTTATCCTTCTTTTTAGGTTAATCTTTGTTATTATGTGAACTTGCCTCAAATGGAACATTGTGAATGCAATAGAATTCCAGCGAATTGGACTCTAAATAGTTACGGGTAACCACAGAAAATCTATTTTTCTTTGTTATCCTGTAATCATTTCGTCCCATTGCTGGAATCTCTTCTTCACCTGTGTAAACACTGCAATAACTAATTTAATTCAGTTTTGTTAACGACAATGGGAAACATTCCTTAACTTCTCAACAAACAAATCACTCGAGTTGATATGTTTTTGATTGCTTTGCAAGGAAGTAATTGGTGCTTAATTGGTAATGCTTATTTGTAATTTCTTCGGCCTTCTATTTGTTTGTTTCATTCCATTAATATTTGTTAACGATTGACCCCCTGTCGATTCCTCTTCTGAGATGAGTAATATAAATTCCAAGGATGAATTCAATTATTGTTTTTTTTTTCCTAACCATGTTCATTTGCCATGAAAATTAGTGAATTTTATCATGATTAGAACAGCCTTTTCTCCATTCGAAGAACTAGAAATGTTTAACCATTATGAATCTTTTTCGTTAAGATCTAATCATTTCTTCAGTGCTTGTTTGGTACTGTTACAATGATTATAGTGCACTAGGTTGTGCATTTTCCTTCGAAAATAAAAATAATTTTCATGTGGCTTATCATTAAATAACCACGGTCAATGGACCTGATAACTATTCATGAAAACTACTGGGATTTTACTAGCCTTTTACGATCCCTCCTTGCTGGAGTAAACATTGGTGCAAGAGATGCTCTTCTGTAGTGTACCGTTTTTAGATAACTCTTGCCTTTTCATGCAATCAATAAATATTTCAATATGCAAACAAGTTTCAATATCTCTTGTTCTCAATTACGTAAACTTCATCTGTGTAAACTTAGCTTTGACCTTGCAACGTATGATTATCCATTTATGTCACTCAAGAGAAATCGTGAAATTTTTTTATTATTGTCTTCATTTATTCCTGATGGTATTTACTATGATACTTCGAGCTTTTTTTCACTGTTATTTTTCATCTCTTATGGTTAATACAGATTTCATTTTATCCCCATCTTATTCCGTGTAACAGCCTCTCCAATCTGACTTGCGAGAGAGGTTTTTGTTTCGGAGAAAATAATTGCGTATTGTTGGAGGAAACATTTCGATGTTTTAAGTTCACCAAATTATCGGGTTAAAAAAAGGGTTAGGAAGTTCAATTCATTTCCAAAAACTATAGTAGAGAGTAAAAAAGAAAGGACGCTAGATGGTCCTTTTCATCCAAGGAATAATATTATTCTCAACTATCTGTTCCAAGTGCTTAGAAGGAACTTGATTCTTAAAAAGCTATGGTATTTAATGTAAAGGTCACTGTTAGATGTCCATGAGACTTTAAGCAGTTGATTGGTGCTTCCAAAATGAATATTTTAACTTCCGACTTTTGTATTATCCCTTTTCCATTCTCAATTCATATCAGAAATTAACGTCCTGATTCAAAGTTTTCTATGCAATACCCATGACGTCCTGCAATACTAATTTAACGGTATTTAGAAAGAAACTCGTCCCACTATTTTCGTTAATATTTTCGTATTTTGGAGAATCTTCCATTGCATTAGATTTATTTTCTTCAGCAGTAGAACAGTGAAGTAAGAAATATCGTGCCATTCTCTCGTCGAAGATCCAACGACGCCACGGCGTCACTATCGCCAAGGGACACTGGCATGGGAGCAATTACTCACGATCACTCGCTCTTGGGGCCCTCATTGTCCACCTCTCCGTTAGTCACTGTTTTCCCAATCGCCCCTTTTTTCCACCATCGATTCTCGCAAGTAATGGAGCATATCCCAACGATTGACGCCTTTTTCGAGAAACCCGCCGCGTACTGTGCCGATCGAAGGTCATTCTTGTCTATCAGGTAAATGGGAAAGTTATTTTCCGTCAGTGGAATTCGTCCATTACTTTATCGTTCGTATTTAGATTTTACTTTATCGTTCGTATCCGTATTTTACTCTATCTTATTCTGAATTATATTCATTCTGCCGAGTATTTTCATTATCAATTTGGCTGTGAAATTAAACTGAATTATATTTTGATGCAAATTTTGTTTGACGTAGGTGTAGTTATTATTTTAAGTTTCACGTCCTTGATACTTTTTCTTCGTCCTCAGTAACTTAGTGATGATCAAGCTTTAAAAGATTACTAGTTTCGTGTCTCCAATAATTCCATCATTCCTTAGCCAATATAAAAAATTGATTAGCCATGACTAGGTTATTTTGTGAAAAACTTTCTTGAAGATTTTTCATATCAGCAATTTCTTTATCCTGTTTAGTTCATTCACTGATACCTCACTTTGAAGAAAGCTCTACAGTAGTGAATTCATAAACTTGCCTAATCATTGAAAGTTAGTACCATTTATTTAACTGTTTGGCAAACTCGATGCATTGTATGTTTCCTTTGAACGTTAGTTTTTGCTATTCATGATAAACCGAATAAACCTTTAACGTTGAGTGAGAGATTACGGCACATAAATTTCATTCTAAGCTCTCGTTGAGTACATTTATTAATTCTTTGCCTCAAGAATCACATCGCATCAGTGGCTCCGGCACAAAGCCCTCTTTTGCGTACGTTTAGCTATGGACGCCAGGGGATTAGATATTTCATGTCTTTTTTTCCCTCAATATGTCTTGCGGAGAGAAAAACGAGGGGGTACTGAAAGCACTGCCCTGTAAATACGATTTCTAGCCTGCGTTGTGTGTGCCTACCGTTTCAATTTAGTGCCTTAAATATGACTCGCGCAGTTGTATCAAAGGAGAGAGTGGGAAAACGATATTGAGTAAACAATTTTCCGATGTGCATTTTAATGGAAAACTTGTGCCCTTTGCCCCCGAGCTTTGCTCCAGCGACGGCACACGGTGAATCCTTTTGATCACTCCGGTCTTGCGATCAGGGTCTTCCAGTTGAATTGTTTCCCCACGACAAAAAACAATAAAATAATATACGGGTGCGGTGTGTGAAGTAGGTGGGTCTTCTCAACCTCACTCACCGAAACGCTTCCCTCTTTAGGTACGCGTATTTTAACTGTCCATGGGAATGTAAAATTTATAATAAAGTTAATACCGGCAAATATCAATTCCCATGTAATTTTTTCGTGCGTTTAATATTCTTATGCTGCTGGTAATTTGAATTTTTGTTAATGCTTCTGGGTAATTCGTTTTACAAACTTCTTGGAAGTGAGTTCAAATTCGTGGAATTGAAAATACTTTTAAAAAGTGGCGTCATTAACTTAACGACTAATAATTCTCTAAGAATCATAGCTATCTTTTTACAATTTTGTGTTTTGAAATATTCAAATTCATTGCAGTAGAGGATGTTGTCTGTCTATGGTATTGAAAAATGTATCGTTGAAAAACTTCTTTCAATGAAAAAATGGGTATTACTTTGCTAAAACTTAGAGAATAAAAGTGCATTATATGTTTCCTGAAATATTTTCATACCCTATCATCTAAAGCTCTTAGGTAGGAGAGTAGTAACGCTAGAAAATCATTTTGATTTGTGGAATCACTTTGATTTGTGAAATACTTACGTTAAAAGATGAGAGCATGATGGTACATTACACACACGTAATATGCTTGAAATTTTTACCGTTAGATGCTCCTAAAATTGAGTGTGGAAACACATCCCTGCATATTGTTTGTACTTACCACGTGCATATTCCTGGCTCCAGCACACATACGAGTGTGAATATTGGAAATCGAGCATTTAGTTTGCGTTTATTTTGTGCGAACCTTCTAGTTTTCAGAGGCATGGTCCAAAAATGTGCTCGGTTTAATCCATACACGTCGAAATGAGTGGCGAGGGAAGTGGGAAGTGACTGCGAGAAGTTTGGAGGGCATGCAGTGGGGGGGTGGGGGGGAGTGGGACGGCAAAGGAGTGAGCAATATTTCAATCGTTTGAGGTGCTGGGTCCATTTGCAAACGTTCGTTTCTTGCCTTTTTTCCATTCTCACCTTTTTTAAACGCGTCAACTACTCGCAAACTCCTCTTGCTGCTCCCCTCCTCTCTGCTCCTTCGCCTCGCGGGACGAATTTTCTCCACAAGACACATGACACGAGGGCTCCCGTCGGCGAAATATCGGAGGGAGGGGGAGAGAAATAAGTCTTGAGGGAAGAGAGGGGAATGCGATGAGAGAGGGCGTTGTGGGAGAAGGAACACGGCGCAAGGGAGAACAGGATGCCTGCGAGTGAATACGGGGGGGAGGTGTCAGACTGAGAGAAAGAATGGGAGGGATGGCTTCGGGAAGCAAGGGCATGTTTGGAGTTGGGGGAGGTAGTGGTGGGTGGAGAGGTGCGAGGTGACCGTGAGGTGGGTGGGAGGGAGTCTTTGACAAGCCGAACCTCCGCTTCTGCACCGTCACTTTTTTCACCTCTCCCCCCCCTTAACGTCGTCCCGAGATGCGCCAGGCAGCTGTCCTGGGTATGAGAGAAGTGCGGTTGACGAGAGCGCTGTGAGGGAAGCAGGGAAGTGTAAAAGAGCGAAGGGATGGGGGCTCGAAGAGAAATGGAAAGAGGGAAAAGAAATGGAGGGTTGTATAAATGGACGAAGTGGCTTTGGGAGACGGTGGTGTGAGTGCTTTGTTTTTTTATATATTTATTGTTAATACTATTAATAATTCAAAAGAAGGCTGTGCGACTTATGCTGCGAGCCAATTATCGTGCCCCATGCAGACCCCTATTTAAGAAACCGAAAAGTTTGCCACTTCCATGTATCTATACTATGTCTGTCATCCTCCAACCTAGAGCTAATCTCTGCGACTACGACTTGAGCTCTGATGTTCATAACTGTGTTATTAGACAGCATCGTCATTTACTTCAACATTTTGTTCGCACCAATCAATATGCTATGGGACATAAACATATGGAAATGCAGCTGTATAAAAAACTTCTAGATCATTTTTATGATTCGTTTAGCATTGGACAATTGAAGCGTAACATCAAGGCTTTTCTTCTTTCTAAAGTATATTATTCTATTTATAATTTCCTATCTGATAAGTTTTAATTGTATTGTGGGTTACTGACTTGAAAGGTGTATAGATGTGTATTGCTGACTTTTATTTTATTCTCTTTTTTGTATTTTCTTAGACGTGCCTTTTATCTAAGACAATTTGTACTGTGCTCTTTGGGAAAATAAATGTATTAGTTTATATACGGGGCGAGATGCACTACTCGTCGGCTGCAACATGGATAAGTTTTAACGATGGTAGCGTCCTACTTGGGGAACTAAGGGATTATGATCATTGTTCTCTCGAAATTTTGAAATCCTCAAACCAGCAGGGCTAGCAAACTGTAGATCATGTTATGGCAACTAAGTACAAGTTTAGATAATGGTTTCTTGATTATAAGAATTTTATCACCGATTGGAATAAAATGTTTGAGTGATGTGGTTCATGCATGCAGCCAACACTTTTTGGAATTCATTCGTCTATTTCATGAAATGCAATATCTGATGCATAGCCATCCTCTGATTTAGGCATATTCATTTCGATTTGTTTCACTCCACCTTGGCTCACTGCATATTCTAGAATAGGCCATGTTGAATTAAATACGATCACCAAAAGTAAAGCGACCCGGTGTGTCAGTACATCGCATATACCTCCTAGTGGTGGGTTGCGGGCAACAGTATGCTGGCTCTCAAGGTAGTCCTTTCAGAAGCGATCCTAGCTTGAGCAGAATAGGGAAAGCGGGCCTAGGGTATTACTATGCTATGGTTGCTCTTGTGGCATACTGGCGAAAATGTGCCAAAACTGACCGGTAGAGCGCCGTAACCGTTAGCAGGGAAAGCTGTACGTGGTGTGGGTACTGCGAAGGCTGGTAACCTTGCATACTCTATTACAACTTACTGCTAAACGTCAAAATGTTGCCTCGGACAGCCGAAGCCACGATGGGCGGCGGAAGCTGAATAAAGTTGGCCCATCAAGATACGGACTGGAAACGAACTGGACTCTCGGTGCTTGGAAGGTGAGAGGAGTTAATGGAAAGGAGCATGAGTTGCCGAATGAAATGAAAGTGAGACGAATGGATGTTTTGTGTGTATGTGAGACTAAGCGTAAGTGGCGGGATGCTGTTATATTACATGGCGATAGTCTGGCATTGTGGTCAGGAGTTGAAGATAATGCACACGGCATTCAAGGTGAAGGACTCAGATCGGCATCGCCCCTTAATGAACTTCGCGTTAAGTGGAAAACTCACAATGAAGATATAAAGGAGAAACGTATAATTTTCAGAACACTGTTATTGAGGAATGTGTTTCTAGAGGAGGTGATCAATAACGGAAGTAATTTACTTCATAGATCCATACAGGCTTATTGTCAGAATTCGTTGCCACAGTATTCAAGAGTTAAAAAATATTCTAAAATTTTTTTTTTAATTCCTGAAACTGAAATTAAAGAACGGTAATTAGTAAGTGCTATTTACTAAACGGATAGCCCAAGTGATTCTTTAACAACTAAGAAGTTATCTTTATGCATGACCTGGTGCCAAATTATCCCCTCGGTAAAGTATCCCAGAGGAAAGGCATATAATTGAAACTTGACGAAATGTCAAAAACACGCTAATCTTTGCCCTAATGGCTAAGAAAGGGTGGGTAGATTTAAACAGAGTTGGTAATTTGAGAATAATAATACAGCCACTGAGACGGTATTATCTTACCCTATGAGACAGACACCGTTGGGTTCACAGTTGACAGTTTGTTATGGTATGCTACAACCAGAAGTGCTATTTTCACGGCACCCTCTGAAAAACACTGAAAAATATCTCCGCCATGGCCGGTTTTTGAACCCAAGGATAAGAGAAAGAAAGCTTGAATTACATCCAACGCATAGAACTGGTTAACTTAATTATGATAAATGGCAGGTCTCTTACGTGTTACTGGAGGAAAATTTTGACAGAAATATCGGCAAATGAACGGACACTAGTAATAATAGATGAAGGTTGACTGCAATTTTAGGGAATTTTGTGGTGAAAAGTAAGCTGTCCAAAGAGATAATGAAGTGTATTTAGCAGTTGAAGGTTAGATTGGAAGGTTTGCCTTTATGAGTTTAACTTGCACTACATTTGATTACTTGATTAGTGCATTCCTTAAAAGAATACTGGTTTTACGTTAACGGATGCGTTTCGATTCAAGGGAAGCTCGAAGCAAATGTTTCCCTTAAAAGCCCTTAGACGGAGTATTTTATCCAAATGGATTTTAATTTACGTCGTGGATGAAGCATTTAACGCAATTCCTGATATTGTGCCAAAGTACAAATCCACAAGTCTGAGTATATATCAATTTTACCCACAGATATGTTAAGTCCTCCCGCATATCCATCCGTATTAATGAAAGCCCTCCTTTGCCTATCGTTTCGATAGCTAATCCATCACATATTGTTTTCTTAATTCTTTGCTTTTGAACGTAAACCTTTTCCGTTGTGATTGCTTTTGAGCATCATTATGCCTATATGTTTCTATTAACACTATTTTTTAATTCCACTGAACTTTGAAGCCTTCAAGTGATATCAGGATATCTTCCATCAATGAAATTGGAATCCGATATTTGGAATAGTGCTCCGTCAGACTGTAAATGAATAAGGAAATGATGAACGCACAGTTAATGCAATCTTGGATGAATCACGTCTGAGTTCAGCTAACTCCGCTGAAGCTAAATAAATGAGTTTTTATTTCCGCCTCCTTCAGGGGCTCTTCAAAATCAAGGACAAGGGAAAAGTTTGGATCGGAGAGTCTGGCAAGAGAAGAAGATGAAAAGGACGTAGGCGACATCAAAGAGAAGCGAAGCTAGTTGTTATAATACTTAAGCCGAAAGGGAATGACTCTGCTGAAAGAGAAAGGGAAGCTTTGAGGGTGGTCAAAGGACGGAGAGAGAAATTCCCATGCTCATTTAGAGAAAATTTGCCTTTGCATAGACCTTGGTGCCATTAGCAAACTTTTGGATGTAGATTATTTCGTTTTTAAACTTTAATGCCAAATTAAAGTTTTGTCTTTTCATTGTTGTGGGTCTATCAAAGCAGTTAATTTCCGCCACGCTAATTAATACAAGCTTTATTGCCTATTAAAAGATTCCCTACAGAAGACCTTTATAAATTCGTATTGATTACCCTTTCTTTAGGATATCTTTATGGTTTGCCCATCAAGGCTCCTTTAATTGCTTTTATTAAATCAGCAATTAATCAATATCACTTTCATTTTCTTAGTGTCATTGGGATCTAGCTTAACTCAAGTAAAGGAAAGTAGGCATTAAATGATTTTATTGTAGTTTCACAGTGCGAAGACCATTGGATGAATATTGAGACTATATATCGCCCATATTTTTATCCTGAAATGTATGCAAGTGCAAGTGTCAAGATGTATGCCTAACCTTCCGGCAAATAAATGTGCTGGATGATTGCAGAAATATACTTCATTTTTGAGAAAGATGGGGTTTAGAACTTGGCAGGTTCTTCGAGTTTACTTTGTTTTGACAATAATGAGAGTTTGGCTGCATATTTTTTCCAGAAATGTTTGTTGTTCAACCGTTTCACAAATGTTACAATAAGACTACAGGCATGGAAGTTTGTATTTAAGTAGTCACGGTCTTTTTGGCCCAGGTCAATTCCTCAATTCTTAGACTGTGATTTAATAGTAACCAACAGTTCTTGTATGAGTAATAGCTACCTTGGCAAACGTTTTCATGACCATTCATTAAAGAGGAAGTGATAGCTTAAATTCAATCTCGTGGACTCAAAAGTACGTTTTATTTTATATTAGAAACCCGAATATAGTTGTATATTAATTAAAACACACGTACGCTAACAGGGGAATTAAGAGTAAACCTCATTAAACTGGTTTATGTATGCGTGTGAACGCTTATATGCCGAGTGCGTGTATACAATAGTAGTTCAATTAATTGAGAAAATAATGAAGTGGTTGAGATCACAATGCATTAGCGTCGATTGGCTCTCAGTAAAGTACGTCAGTTGGTCTTTGGATTACACGCATGATTTACATGTTGCCAATAACATATTTAAATATATGCTAATATCCAGAAGACAAATTTGCTGCTTAATCTATTTCACTTGCGCTGCCTCCATGTACTTGGACACATTTGTCTGAAACCTATGATGGGATTGCAATAATGGGTAGAGGATCGCTCCTGATAGGCTACCATGCTTAATAGATCAACAATGCTAGGCAGTGTTATGTTCTTATGAACTTAATTATAGCAACTGCTAATAGCATGCTCGGTACTTTTAAACTCAGTAGCGCTGAAGAAACAGAAGGGCAATGTTACTCATCAATGTGTTACTTTGCAGTGAGTTGATTATAAGGATTTTCTTCAATATTTTTTAAGTATTTAGGAGCTTAAACCTACAGTCATATTCAGGATCTGAGTCTTTCAATAATTTTCAGGTAGAAATTGAGTCAGTAAAGGATTGTTCCGTCCATACGGATCACTAACAATTGAATTTTAAAATGCCAACATATATTTCTCCTTTTCAAGGGACTCAGTAGGATCGTCAGCCCAGCCAATTATAACTCGGAATCATCATCCTTAAGTAGAGTTTTGAAAAAGGAGGTAAAACGTTGGTATTACCAACGTACGGGCGTAGATAATCTCAAGAGACGGAACAGTCCCTAATGAAAATGGATTACACTAGTAAAAGTTAACAATTTTGCACATAATCTGTGGTTTAAGGATTGATAGAGTGGAAATGGAACATAACTTCACCATGAGAAAATGAGCAACTTCCTCTGTCTTAATATTTATTATGATTAGTTTCGCTTTGTACAGCATATTCATGTAAATGCTACCCGAAGATACAGTTAATATTATCTTAGTGGAAGTTGCTCATTTTTTCATATTGCAGTTAACAATTTAACAGTCGAATTGTGGAGTGGAGCAAAAGTTTAACTTTATTTTCGTATTTTTTAAGGTGCTCAAGGTAGTAAAACGGGTGATTCTCATGGTGCTATTTAAGCACTAAATATATGTATTTATTCCTGGCGTTCAAAACGTGAATCATCCCATTTCCTGGGAGACATAACTTATTTACGTCCGTTGCGCTAGAAGCTAAGGTTTTAGACGTGAAGGATGACTCGCTTGAAGAGCTGATTCAGAATAACTGAAAGAAAATGTGGGGCAAGGGAGACGAGGAAGAAAGGCCATAAAAAGGGAAATGCGGAAGTGAGTGAGAGAGCGTTGAAGAGGGATTCGGAGAAATAGGAGCACTCGAGAGGAGGGACTTGAGGGATGAGAGGAGGTGGCAAAGGGAGCAATAAAGAGGGCGATAAAGGAGAAGAAGGAGGAGCGATAGGTAATGGGGGAAGGAATAGCGGGCACTGACGGTGGAAAGTCGAGAGAATTTTTCAAGAGTTAGGCATGTCAGCTGGGATGCATGGCCGGCTTTAGGCTCCGCCGGATATCAAGCGAAATGTGTTACCCCGTCTTTAAAGAACCATTGGCGTTGCGTCCGCGTTGTATTTTGATATCATTTTTACATCTCTGGTTACTAAAATTTTACACCCCTATTTCTTGTCAGGACAATCATTAAATCACTCTATATTTTATAATAAAAATAGAGTAGAAATAGAAAAAAAAACTTATAATTCTGGCAACAAAGTCACATGGGACATAATTTGAAAATACATGCCACCACGGATACAAATACACCACTAATACAAAGCATAAATACAAAAATAATTACACAAAACTGTGGTAACTAAATCAGCTAGAGGGTAAAGACAATCAAAACACCTGTCACGTATACAACACCGAAACGTAATTATTAATCAGCCAGGACACTGAAGGATACGAAAATAAGAAAATAAACTAATCACAATGTACATATGCCTGTATAATTCAATATGCTTTATTGAGAATGTGATGTTCAAAACACTGAAGGAAACAAATTACCAGCCAGGAATATTCACTGCGTTTTTCTTTGTAGAAACCGGGAGACAAAAAAATAACTTTTGCGATATACCCAAGTGGGCCAAAATTGAATTCTGCCTGCGTGATAATATATTTGTCCCCTGACACTGATCATTCGCATTGCGCATTTTTTATTTGCAGGACGAGATATCCTTGGGGATTGTAAACATGTGAAATTAGTTGGGAAATATTAATTCCTAAATAATTAAAAAAAACATTTCCGGTTTTACACAGGAAAGCATATATGCATGAATATTTTAATAGCATAAGAAGTACTCTCGGATTACTGAACGGCAGTCATATATGAACGATCTTCCGGTTTGTGTTAAACAGTTCGTATGACGGAAAATATTTCCAAAAGAATTTACATATCCATGATCGACCTGCGCTAAACTGATAGATTCTAAATTCATATGAGATATCGAACTGTATAATTTCGTCAGCGGGTATGATATATTTTCAAGTATTGTTATCTAACAGCATATTCATAATGTGTCATGTTGTTGCATCATCAATATATCAGAATTCCATTTGGAAGATTTTACTGAAAACTGGAAAGTAGAATTGTAGTATACATTTCTAAGGAATTATATCTAATAGTGTATTCATAATGTGTCATGTTGTAGCGTCACTAGTTTATCAGAATTCCTAGCGGAAGATTTTACTGAAAACAGTAAATCAGAATTATTGTATTAATTTCCAGGAAATTTCATCTAACATTATACTTATAATGCGTCATGTTGTAATTTGTAAGAATTCCTGGAGGAATATTTCAATGAAAACAGAAATGTAGAATTATAGTACCTTAAGTGTGCTTTACGCTAGTGCAGCACCATTAGCACGTTTGAAATACCTGGATCATTCGAGTGGAAACGATACCCGAATCCGTATTTCTTTCCGGCGCTAAGCTATTCGAAAAAGGATGAGAGGGACATCGAATTATGAGTCAGCGTTGCGGAGGTGTAAAAGGATCGGGCTCGGGAAATGGAAAGGACGGATCCCGGAGGTGGAAATAGACGGGTAAGGGATAGGAGGGTTTTGGACGGGGGGTAGTGAGGGGCGGGTGAGTGGCAGGGGGTGATGGAGGACCGGGATCGTCTTTCTTAGGATCCGAAGCGTCCCCCGATTGAATGTCAGAGCTGTTGAAGAGAATTGGAAAGCGAGCGCCTTCCGTTTATCGGCGTAGTCGAATGCGTTACCCTTCCTCCTCTCGGCATGTCCTCTCCTCTCTTACCTTCCATCTGCCCGCTTCTCTCCCCCCCCCCACACGCCTCTTTCCCCCCGACAGCCGCATCGGAATTCGGGTCCCGAAGTCATGTTTCTTAAATCGGAGGACGATCCCCCACAACTCTAGCGTCTCCCTTTAAATCATTTCGCGAACTCGATGTCGTCCGAAATAGATGGAAAGGATTGTGAAATAGTAATCGACCGATTCTTATACATCTCCGGGATATATATCTTTCTTCCCCTTTTCCTTATGACGGATATCTGGGGATGAGAAGGATGATTAATATGCTGCGTGTAGGATAGACGTAATTTTAAAATAGGGATCGATCATGTCTGCGACTGACGTGTATCAAAAAATAATGAAACATGAGAAACTTATGTGGCGAATATATTTCCACCAGTATTTTACATAACATATTGATTTGGCATGTTTTAAGATAACGGCTCGGGTGAAAAATTTCTTTGCCGACATAATAATACACCCATTTAATTTTTAGGCTCCTTTTAATATATTGTATTAGGATTTTAGTTACGATGTTTTAAAGTAACTCGTCTCCAAGTACATGTATGATAAAGTGAAGGTTTAGTACCAGGTCTTAAATTTGATTATTATTTTGAGTAATTGAGTTTGCTAGTTGGTGTTTGAAGATATGTGGAGAACTGAAAATGTACCTATTCAACGTTTATTTTGGTCCATTAAATGTATCTCATTAAGCGTAAAATCGACCCAAAGATCTATTTTAGACAATTCTACTTCTACTCCTTTTAGCTTGCCATTTTGTTCCTCCATAGTTCCTATCTTTAGCTTTACTTATAATTACTTGGTATCGTAACTCATCATTACTTGGTATCATTTTATCTTCTATCACCTTCGAAAAATGTATTTTTGCTTTCCTCTGCATTCTAGTCGTAGTATCTCACACATGTAGTTAAAAACGTCCAAAGGCTTTTTTGTTACATGCCTAAGCATTTTAAATTATCTTTTCTCCATACTAACTCTTAATTTTTTAAAATTTACTTTAATTTTTTAATTAAATCTTTTTAGGTAACGTATTTTATCTCATCATAATTTCTTCATCTAATGACCAAATATGAAAAAATGCTTTCTCCTTATAATATTTTGTTAATTTATTCTAAATTTTTTGCTCTACAACAAGCTGTATTTTAAGTTTAACTGAATCAAATAAACCCACATCAGTTTTCTCCTTTTAATATTTATTAATTTAAATAATACAAGTTCCTTGATAACTTTGTGGTATTCCATTTGTTCAGTGGATTTTATGGTAAAATTTACAAAACCACATACTTAAAGACATTGCATGACCCTGACTCGAAGGTTTTAAATGAGTATTTGTACCCGTCCTCATCTCCCATCCTCACAGCCGCCTCCCGAATTGCCCTACCCCCTCCCCCGCTAAACTCCCCGCCAATCACTGCTCCTGACCAGCCCGCATCCACACCACCCTAATCACTCACCTCCACCCCCCTCCTACCAAGCACATATATAAGACTTTGTAAACCCGGAAAAAGCACCTGAAGATGGCGCTTAAGCGTTGAAACCCGGGTCGTGTGTGTTTTTAAGTATGTGGTTTTGTAAATGTTACCATAAAATCCTGTGTTAAATTACTCTAAATTTTTTGCACTACAACAAGCTGTGTTTTACATTCAACTGAATGAAATAAACCCACATCAGTGATCTGTCTCACGTATAGCGAACTAAATATCAAGTGAGTTTATCCTTTCAAAATATCTGTTCTTCTATGTAACTTATTTTGAAAACCTGTACCTTACAGCCCATCGTCTTGTTTATACCAACAACTGATAAAATTATGGCTTTTTGAAAATTAAATTAAGAAATAGTCTCTGTTAGAACTGTGAGGAGCTCTTACTCTCTAAGGAGGATTCTCTGAAAATAGTCTCTCTGAATTTTTATTTGCCATCGCACCATTTTTGAAACTCTAGATCATTATTTTATGTGTTCTGCCAATATTAATTATATTGCTGTCATTATTTTGCCGTACTCTATTTTTCCCATAAAGAATTCGAGTTGACTCGAATATATATCTGTCTCTGGTTCCAATATTATCTACATTCCTGTAGAAAATTTAAAAACCTGTTGCCATTTTACAATTTTCCCCAAAAAATTTTATATTTTTACCATGAATATGACGGTAAAATTATGAGAAAAATGATTTATAATGTAATATAAATTTAAAAGCAATGATATTTATACTGCATACAATGTCTTGTAATGGTGTAGTTAAAAAAGGCATTGACGCAGGACAACTGGGCCCTGGAATTTGGTTTCAATATACGTAGACTTTCCTCAAAGTACTCTATAAATACCATGGGAGGGCAATACAATTTAAGTTTAATAAAGGACGAAAACGGCGCTCTCTTTGTAAATGCTGGCTCCCTCTGTGCCTGTAATATTAAAACGCCTCGCAAAACCGTAGGCTTTCGTGAATAACCAGGAAAATCTGCAGGTGACATGCTTGAAAACTTACGCGCCAGCTTTATCAGTTGCTGAATGCCTCTCGCTATGGGATCCTCGCGAAAAAGGCAAACGGGCACCATATTGCTCGGGGGCAACCTATTCAGTTAAGGGAACATTTTGCTCATGTATCACCCGATTCATGCACACGACGTTTGAATATCAAAAAGTTCACCTGGCGATTTAACCTCAAAACTTTACTTTTCTGTTTTCATGTTAAACAAGTAAGGGACGGTGTGTCATCAGAAAAGAAGTTATTCTAAATCCTTTACTTTTACGTCTCGGGTTTGACGGCGAAAATACCTTGTCATGTGCCAGAAAAGGTTTTTTCACCAAAATGTGTTTGAAAAAATGTATGTAATGCTTACTATTTTCTTCTTGCAATTTTTAGAAGTTTTAAGAATACTAGATATTTTTGAAAGAAATAAGTCATATATTTTGAGACATAATTTCATGTTTTCTTTGCTGTATGTGATAGGTTTCCTAGATCTCTCCCATCTTATACAAATTAAACCTTGTAAATCCATATTTTCTGCGTTTTGAAAATTAATTAATCTACCTTCTCGATGCATTGGAAAGAGTTAATTAGTTTCAAGAAGATAAATATGCTTCAAGAGCAGGTATACGTTTTATGAGATGCCCGGTACGCCATATATAGGCGCACCAACAGCGTAATAAAGACCCATGAATTTTTTAAATAATTTGCATTACATTAGTATGGTAGCGACATTTAGCTGAAAACTAAGAGCGATGAATTTTAGACCCGTAGAAAAGTGTACCCAAGTTAGCATTTGTCATTATCACGCTAAATTTCACCTCATCGTCGAAAAATAACCTCAGTATCCCGTACCAAAATTTGTAATACACTCTTGTAAGGAAATGGCACTTAAATATCTTGAATGCTCTTTTTTTCATTTCACTGTTAGAGTTCAACAATGTCTCTGCGTTATTTTTCTTGCTGTAAAGTAACATATTTTATGATAGTTTCAGTGTTTATCGAAATTAAAATATATTCAATGTGTCACGATATGTGATGATTGGTAATATATTGCTAAAATACTTATCCTCTCTTCTGACATAAAATTTGCTTACGAGTCGTACCATTAACTGCCATTTACTATTACATAAATTCAAACTCTTTGATTTTTAAAAATTCTGATGATTTCATTCGTATAGTTTATAAAATTATTAATATTAAGCGTTCGGCTTCCACTTCGCAAAATATATTTCCATTTCTATATGGTAATGAGCTACCAGAGAAAATAGTGGCAGCTGAAATTAGAAAAGAGTACTTGTAGGAATGAACTGTTTTGCGTACATTGTAGGCGTTATCTAGCACTTTCAGACGGCAAAATGAAATTTGTTCACAATATACTGGTGAAAGGATATTCGTTACTTAGTAGTCATTACGCTAAATGAAAGTTTCATTTGTAACCCGTGGGGATTCGATGAAGTCTCGAAAAAAAGGGTTAAAATTTAGTTATTTGAAGAGTAGAATTTATCATGTATCCTGTTGAAAGTAAATGATGAAATATTTCTGAACTCCAAAGGTATTGTTACATGTTTGATAAAATTTGAGTCCAATGTATTCTCTCAAAAGTTTTTATCCTAGTTTACTTCATAGTATCATAGTTTTTAGTTGATTTATGTTACCTGAGGAGGCTTTATTGGACATTTTCTCCCATTTCTAAAAGTTACAGCTCCCCTACCGCGGATAGATGCGGCATATAGGGGGTTGGACGAGGCATGCGCGTTAGTGTTGAAGCAACCCACATCTTACCTGTCAGCGATCGTGTAGCAACGGCCAGAATACAGATGTGCCCCTACCCAACGAAGCGTCCCGGGGTAGGAGACGATGCACTGCCGGATAAGCTGTGTTCCATTCGCCCGAGGAAGTAGGGGGTCGTGGAATAAGAAATGGACGCAAGGTGATAGGGAAGCCATGATAAGGAAAAGGTGACTTGAACAAGGTTGACGAGGCGGGAGGACTCTTTATATGCCTCCCGTTGCTCCTTTCAAATTTATTCAGATTTCTTCAGAGGCTGCTGCCTTCACCCCATATTTTCTCGCTTTTCACCTTTCCTGGGTTGACGTCCACCAAGAGTGACTTTGGTAGCCTTTTTCACCCGTGCCTTAGCGCGAAATTTAATTTCAACGCTTCGTGTTCGGCTGCCATAAACAAGTTGGGCAATAAGTGATGGTGAAGGAGTCTACTTGACGATGAAGTAAAATGGTTTTACCTCTTTCTGGCTTATTTATTCTGGATATAGGCGTTCAGGTATTCCTCTGTTGTAAGTTCACTGATAATGTGAATTTGCGGAAGTTTATGCACCTTACTTATCTTTGCTGGGAGGTTAAAAAAAAATGCCGTTCTTTATTGTAATTTCTGAAACAGTATAATTTATTAATTAATCATGTTGTCTGAAGAGACTTGCTGCAGTCTTTGAGCTTTTTCCCGTCTCCAGTAGTGCTAAATAATTGCCAATAAACTATAAAAAACCTATAGTGGCACATGGAATAAACGCTGTTAGTGGTATTGCTGCATGACAAATTTGTGAGGTATGTTTCCAGCCAAATTGAGAACTAAGGGTTAAAATCCCAGAATCGAAAGTAAATTGCATGCTACCTTGAAAAATCATTTTTATTTTTTTCCTCAGCAGTCATGACTAAGTAATTTGAAGAACTAACTGTATTTTAACGACTGCTGTTACTGACACGGTTTTATTGGACTCGAAATGAGTAAGTTAGCTCTTTCATAGTAGGGTGTTTAGTACAATATCATCCGTCAAATTGTACTTTGTGATATTGTGTTACCTAGTGTTATGGGGAATTAAATCGAGAAAGTTAGGTGAAAATAGTCTTCAGAGTGATCCACAATTGAAGCCCTGCTATATGTAATTAGCCACTATACAATACATCTTGAAATAACTTCATCACTTTTATGCAATGAGAAATTAATTTCTGCTAAGTCTAATTTTTGTACCGCTGTATCATTGAATATGTTCACGTCCTCCTCGTACTAAAGTATAACACGCCGTAAATATTATTGCTCCATCTTTTTATTCAATCTGGTTGCAACACGATGATAAAATTGACCCTTCACATATTTATATTGAATTCTTGTGTTTATCTCAAAGTATTTGAAAATCTAATGAGGGAAAACACATTTTCTACAGCTCTTTATTTGCTGCTTTTTTCCCACATGAATTAACCGTTGTGGTACTATGTGATAAAAGGGTGACTGCTCGTATTTGATTAACCGGATATTTATTCTATTTCTCCGAAGCGGACGCATAGTGAGCTATAAAATGTGAAGATAATGAGCATATTCGTGGATCCGTCCATAAAGAGGGACGCGCAAAACTCGAGTAAAATCGTAAGCTTTCTGTAATGTGCTTAGACTGACCTAAAACTTGGCCTTGCATTTATGTAAATGAAGATTGAAACATTTGAGTTCAGAGAAATCTTTTGACATCCATTCTGTTCTGAGGAAACTTATATTATGTGCTCGGCTTTCTTTTCTCTGCGTTAGTTTTCTTTCATTCTCTAAACATTTCGGAAAGTGTGTTTGCTTTAGCATTTTGCGCGGAAAAAGTAACTTGTCCTTCTAGACCCGTCAATGCCTGAAACAAGTATAACTCCGAGCAAACTGACATGCGCTAGAGAGATGGAAAGGGCGGAGAACTAAATGCAGTGAGGCGCGCATGCACAAGGTCGCCTGCATCGTTCGAGGAAGAAAAAATACCCCTGTGGAGGAAGTAACACCGCCGCGAGCCCTTCTGCGAACATTTTACTCGCGCTCGATCGTGACAAAAAGTCTTCTTTCCTCCGACGGAGAACCAACTCGAGATACGGCCGTCCCCTATCCCTCTACCCGTCTCTGTCTTCGTCCCAGCGATGGAAGTAAAGAGAGCAGCGAGAAAGGAAGAGGAATGAGCCGGAAAGGTAGATGGTGAAGCTGCAGAGGATCGTCACGGGAGGCACGCGGGGCAATTTGAGGATAGGCGGGGTGCGACGAAGAGTGATGCACTGGAGGCAAACTTGGAGATGCGTGGCCGGGTCGCCTCTGGGGGAACTGTCTCCTTGGCAATTACGCGAGATATGCTAAAGTTGGGAGAGATATAGAGGAAGGTTTCGGAGGGATTTTCGGGGGGGGGGAGGATGTGAGAGGGTTTGGGGAGGGATAGGAGGTAAGGGAGTTGAGTTTCCGCACCAATAAAAGGTCAGCGAATGTGTGACGGGGAGGATTGGCACGGAGCAATTGGGAGGAATGCGCGGAGTTGGCAGGAAAAAAAATCGACGAACGTTGTGGCGCACACGGATTGGGAAGTGGAAATGTGGAGATGGGGAGGGGGGTGGGATAGAGTGTTCCGCGATTCCCTGGCGCGGACACAACGCAGGCGTGAAACTGGCAAAGCTTTATTCCTTCTTTTTTTCCGGCAGGAAAAGTTCATGAGTACACAGATGGAATAGTAACTTTAACTCCTTTCCCCACCAACAAACCGATATGTTTTGCTCCAGTTTTGATGGAACGGGGCTTCCATCGGGAATGCAAGGAAATAAAAGAATAGGTGTTTCCGAAAAAAATTGGGTATGTTTTCCCTGTTCTCGGCGCGCTGTTTCTCCCATTACTTCTCCATTTAAATCCTAGAAAAAATATGTGCCTCGGTAGCCATTTGATTTCTATCTCTGATGGTAGTTCCGGAATTATACGTTAAACTGTGAAACGTAGAATTTTTTATAGAACTTACTGGGTGAATTTCAATTTCCGTTTTCAAAATTGCCGTTGTATTCTGATCGGTCATTGCGTTTCTTTTGACGTTTTTTCTTCAGAATTTTCCGTATTGTGTTACCCGATGCACTATTGGATTTTAAATTACTATTTATTGGATAATATTATCCAGCCCACATCTCTCTGCTGATTTATAGTTGTTTAATTTTGTAGCTAATCATAAATTATAATATTTTGCGTGAAATTTATGCTTGATGCGTTTTTTTGATGAAATTGCCATGAGATAAAAGCTGTGATTCGTTTCCCGGTCCAGGCCGAAATTTTCTCATGGCAATTCCATCAAAAAAATTGACTTGCTATGTTTGAAATTTTCTTGACGCGTTTGTTGATAGAATTTAAAGGTCCATGACTCTATAATGTATTTTGTATCTAGAATACTAGCTTTTGAACAATTGGGCATGGGTTTGAATCCCTGCGTTCGCAGAAATTTTTCAGTGGACTACTCCAATCTTTACTACTGTGCAATGTGAAAGTCAGTTACATTTAATCTTAAATCTGGCGCGCTCTTCTTTGTCTCTTATAATGCTTACTTCGTGTTTCTCCCCAGTATTCTATTATTTACCTAATTACTAGCTACCTAGTTACATACTTAATTACCCTTTGTGATGAAAGTAAACTAGAGCAATTACTACCTCTCCTAATTCTACTCTCTCTACTTATTTCAATTGACTACGAATGGTATTATCTCCTACCCTAATCATAGTTTCTGTGTGTTAGTTATACAGTTTAAAATTTCCGATGCCTCATAAGTGTGCCTACTGGTTTGTGCAGCCTATTAATTCTTTCCTTGCTGTATTTTAATTTCAGCTACGATTATTTAGCTGCAGTTATATCGTTTTTAGTTTCCTGTAACTATTTTTTCTCATTACTTGCTCTTTTTTACTTTCCTCGTAAAGCCACTGTAATAAACTACGGAAAATGTTTTCAAGCTATCCATTTTTAATGTAGGATTGGGTAGAAACTTCCAGGGAACGGGCTTTGACGCAATTCGCACAGTGCCGGAGTCCGGCTCCTAAAAGCACTCTCTGTGGCGCACTATCGCCGCCCAATTACGAAATACGGTCCTTGTCACTTCCTCTTTTTCTTCCATCGGTGGTAACTGAACAGAACGAGCTATTCGAACCAATGCATTCGCCCCATAGGATTAAGCGCAGTGTCAGTAAGGAATGTATGACACGCTGGTCGTGGAGCGGTGTTCCGCCATGAAAGAATCCAATTTCTTTTTCAATAAAAAACGCGGGGAAGGGCGAGGACGTTAAATTGCACTCATAATCGAAATTTCCTTTTCTTTGTCCTTCGCCCCTTTCCCTGGCCTGTCGTTTTATCCACATCGCCTTTCTCACCCACCCGTTCCTCTCGAAATTTCTACCTTCGCTCTCCCTCATCCTCTTCCATCGGAGAATTCCCTCCCATCCCGTGTTAGGGCACGACCCTTTCCCCCCCCCTCACAATCCCACGGGCCCCCCCGTTATTCTTCGGGCCCTTTTCCACCAGTCGGTTTCCCCCTCTGAGGAAACGCCATCTGTCACCTCCTTTGTTTTTTTTATACTTCCTCTACTTGCCGCAGTTCCATGTCGCTCCTGTTCCCTTCTGACTCTGGTGGTGGAGGTGGAGGTTGGGGGGGGGGAGGGAGAGCGTCTTCTCGTTCTGCGTGCCTCTCTTTTTCAAGACCCAATCCGACGGAACCGAAGTCCCCCCCCTCCCCTCCGTTCCTCTCCTTACTCCCTGGTTCCCCGCAAATACCTCCCCCCACATCCCTGGTCCTGTCTCCTACTCCCCTCCCCACACCCTCAACTTATCCATTTCTCTCTTCCACCCTCCTTCCCCCAATCTCCTTTTTTTATGTTTATATAAACGTGCCCTCTCCCCAGGATCGACCCCACCAACCCCTTTCGCCGCCGCGCGAAGGGGGAAACAATCGTGTCTTCGACCTGTTTCTCATCATTTCCCTGAAACGGAAACATTCCGATGTGGGGGACGTGGGTGGGAGTGGTGAAGAAGTAGCGGTGGATTCCCGTGACGTCTTACCGTTCTTTATTTTTCAGTTTATTTTCTCTGCAAGTGTACCTACTTTGCCGCTCACGGTGCTCACGAAATCGCGGGCGTATCTCCGACTCAAGTAGATCGACGAATTACATTAAACATGAATTATGCTCTTTTTCTGTTCTCGTGGGCAACGCCCTTCCACGATGGAAGCAACGGTTCCCATCTCTGAAGTTCAGCATCGTTGGAGTTATCACGAATTCGAAGGTGTGATCCTGTTGCCCTCGTCTGCACGTAGCGGTGTGTGCGAAATAACCTCAGCTGTCGAAGAATTAAAACTAAAAGTAAAGTTAATTTATTGCTTTCGACAGCAAAAATTTGAACCGTTGAATTAACATTTCATTCACATGGAAGCTACGTTGCCCCTGAGGAATACCTGCGCTGAAGCAATCTTCAAGAAAAACACATGCATTGCCAATAAAAAACATGATATGATACATGATATTTAGCATAATCATCTTATGCATCTTGAAATTTACTAAGTAGCACTAAGTTTAAGAAAGGAATAGTAGGTATATTATATTTAAGAAAAGTCAAACAATATCTTCCTCAGTCAATATCAAAAACTTGGCCAACTGTAGAAGTACTTAACAACTTTTCGTATTTTTTTTATAGTATCAGGTAAAAGATTATAAACTTTAGAACCCACATTAACTAAAGATAGCTTGAAATTGGTTAAGTTTGGCTTGATTAATTGAACATGTCCCCGTCTCAAATTTAACTTAAGTGTGCTGCCAGAAACAATTGGCATATTTCTACTCATAATATAAAATAATTTCATTACCTTGATCGAATACAAGTGCTGTAACAGGAGCAAGCTGAAATGTACAAATAAAGGGTACGAGTGTTCTATTCAATTTTTCCTTTTCATTCTTCTAATAATCCTTTTTTGAAGGATTAAAGCATGGTTTAATCTATTGTTATATGCGCCTCCCCAAAACTCATATCCATAGTTCGAATGTTAAATCTAAGTATTAGATACCCCGGTCTCGTTTCCGTGCGGCCGGTGGAAGCTCGTGTACAATGCTAGTGTCACATTTAATTGATCCGTGAATCACGTTAATCGCGAGAATGGTGACTCATCGACTCCGTATAGTAACTCCATTTCCTAAGTATATTGGACTTAAAATACAGAAATCAAATCCATAAATAGTGAAGGTGAATTTTTTTTACAGACGTTGAACCTGCAGATAATGAAAGCCTCGTTTGTCTGCATCTTCAGTACTAATAACATTTCTTGGTTTGGATAAGGTCACTGTTCAATTCTTTCATTTACAGAGCTTAAGAATGAACAGATTTAGAGTATGTTTTCATAAGGTTTGTTCTCAATAAATTGCTTGTCAAACTTTTGCAATGTAGCCTAAAACTGTGATTCTATTAAATATAATATTGTGGAAGCATCAATGTATAAAGTCTATTCAAAAGAAACATTTATACTCATTACAGCATCAGGGTATGGGATTAAGATTGCCAATTAATCTTGCCAATGTTCTCATTTTAACGATCGCTTCTCAGTCTTCCAACGAGTTTGTTGAAGCTGAGAGGCTCATAAAATATTTTGATGACTCATTCGAGATACGTTGCCGAAAATACGGTTTCTCAGAACTTAAGAATATCCCCTACTTATTCTCTCAAAGGCTTATGGAGTTGTTTCGTGTCGGAGGCAGATTTTCCTGTTATAAAAGATAAAGGCTGATGCTCGTGTCTTCAGCGGTCCTGATGATATTTCCTTAAATAATTCCATCCTTTGCGTGGAGTTATAATGCTATATAATCGAGCATTTCATAATGCATACTTGACTAAGACTTTTTTTCTGAATTTATTTAATGTTTAATGCAAAATTAAACAATTTAAATTTATCCATTCGAAGACGTTTCAAATCTGCAAAGAAGCTGAAGTTATAATATTGTTGGCTTTTAGGCTGACAAGTTGATATGCTTCAAGGATTAGTTTAAGGTGCTTTATTGATATAACAGATATTTAAGCCTTTTGCGTTTCCTTTACTTTTAGTTGCATGATTCGATATGTTTGTGGAGTCTATATGGAAATTTATAGAATTACTTTTCAAAAATGAGTTCCGCTTTTTCAGCTTACCATAGTAATATTATAACTTTGTTGCATCTAATTGTAGTAATAGGATAAGTACAAGGGAGCATTAAAGTTTGAAAACATGAATATTTAAATCAAACTAGAACATGATACTATGCAGTCATCATAAAACGAGAGCAAATAATTCTCATTTAAATAACTTGATCGACGAGAAAAAGAAGTTGCTGACACTTCGAGTGAATATTTCTCTGTGAAATCAACATAGAATTACATATTCATAAGCTGTGTCTACTCAGAGCGATAATTGCTGGGTGGTGAAAATATGGCTCTCGACAGCATCACCTCTGGTATCTAGTATTCGGATGAATGTGTCCAATGATGTTGCCTGTTCACACAGTCCCGAGTAACTGGCAAACTTTCCAGCCGGAACTAGTTGTACTGTCTGGTTCATGGGTGTAGCCAGGGGGAGGAAGGAGGTGAAGCAGCTGCCCCACCTGAACGAGATAGTTCATTCTATATCTGCTCCACGGAGCCGGGCAGGATGATGTTTTCGTCCCATTTATATAAATCTACGGCTACAGATGGGTTTCCTCCCTCCTCTTCAATATACTTCTGACTACGCCCTTGTTCTGGCTCGTTAAGAAATGTATCCGCGTGTTTTTGTTGGAGTTTTCAGTTGTTTACTGTAATGAATAGTGTGAAGCAAAGAAAAATAAGATATTAGAAAAAAGTATATTTTATAGGAGATGAAGTTTAGTAATCTAAGTAAAGGTAATCTAAGGCGGATGCCGGCAAAATCTAGACCGATGTACAGCAGCTTTAGTGAACTTTGACAGTTTAACTCCTTGAAGGGGCGAAAATGCATTCCTTCATGGTAGGGGATCTTACAAAAGTGGCCATTTGTGGTAACTTTGTTATACTCATGAAGACCGATGAAACAACTAACTCGGCTTTGTTGCCAAAATCTTCTGTCTGTTGCTAGGTATACATTCGCCCAGAGCGATGTTAACACGGCAATAGCAGGATTCTTTGTTCTTTACCGCTGGTCAACGCAGGTGATGTTTTATTGTACCCAGACACTGCATCAACATCGCTGGGCAACATTGCCCCTCATCATATTGGCCTAAGTGGATGTATCTTTAGAAACCTATATTAGAAGAACGAGCTTTGATAAAATTAGGTTAAACCATTTGTGAAGTATTTTTGAAGTTCATATTACAGGTCAAAACTTAATACTTTATTAGTAGCTCTTATCCACAACTTGTTAATTTGAGCAATGTCAATTTTGAGTGTGCTCTCCGTACTAAAAATAGCTTCAGTTTAATGTCATGCGGAACGTTTTGTATTGTAAATGATAAATATGAGGAAGTTTTATATTGAAATGCATAGTACAAATTATTGCTTACCTTTACCGTAACGTCATCAAGGCAATGCTGTTGAATTGTCCTTTATGAAGTACCTCTGAAAAGATAACCTTTATAAAAAAGCTCTGAAAATGGTGTGGTGATCAAGTGATGATTTTTCAAAATACACAAAAATATGTGCTCTATAACTTGATGTATCCTTCTAATTAACTTTAATTTCAATCCCTCCGTTCAAGTCATTCTTTCAGCTTCTGTGATGGATGGAACATTATTTTGCAGACAGAAGCGTTCATTAGGACACCTTTGGATACTCACTGTAAGTGTGCATATCCCAGTAATAATTACAATTTTCTGAATTCTACTGGACTTAGAAAGTGTAAAATCGATCGTTTCTGATTCTTGTAAGTCATTATATCCTAATCTGTAATTAGGGTTACAAAATGAAACTTGGAACCTAAGTCTTAGTCCAGAGAAATATATGTCCATCTAGGCGTAGTAATGAACAAATCAAAGGATGGAAAGGGTAATACTAAATTAAATATAATACTCCACGAAATAAATTTTCCTTACGCAAATTATGATTCAACGACTGGCGTTAAATCCCAAAACCAATCATCTTGAGCAATATTCATCCTTACAGCCAAAGCCACAAATCCGCTAAATGTAATTTTCAGAGTATGTTTGAGGCCAGCTATCATTTGGGAGTCTATTTTATTTATAATTTTACAAACTCTCTCCTTCATTTTGCCCCTTGCCATATCTTTGCCTATATTGCACTCTCTGGTGCAGTGCACATGTCTTTTTCATATGTTGGAATGCATTTTTTCTCCATGGATGATCCCCGACAGGGCCTCAGGAAGAGCTCGCTGTTCAAATTTAGCGTTTATTTATCACTTAGCCACAATAAAAATGTGCTTCTCACCATATAAAAATGCTCATTTATTGTTACACATTTGTTTGCAATACTTAAAATAGCAAAACTGCCTACTTTCATCATTGTTTCAAACAATTGTGTCATGTTAAGAATGGATTTTTCGCAATGTAGGTCACTCATAAGTATCTACCAAAACGGGGTTAGCTAAAATTACTTTGCACCGAACGGAATACTTTAATTATTTAATGAAATGCAGTTCGGAGGGGTGAAAAAAATAATTTAGGCAGAGAGCCACGAAAAGAATGCAGATATGATGAAAATGCTAAAGGCTTTTGTGATGCAAATTGGAGATGAATTATAAAGCAGTGGCAGAGTGGATGTTTACTTGGAATGGCTAATGAACTCCCACGTCCCATTTCCATTCAATTGAACAAGAGTGAAATTCTAAAAAAATCCAAAAAGAAAAACTTGGTGTATTTGAAAATTAAACCTACTATAGAGATGTATACGTACGTATAAATATAAGCGTGGAGCTTTTTTGAAGTATGCGTTCGTTGCAGGTGCGCATTGACGTTTAGTAATCATTAGCTTTAGAGGTTTTTCGAGTCCGCTTCGCACCACGCCTGTCACATGCATGATGCCGCATTGTTATCATTCTATTTTTATTTTTCGTTCTGGCGCGACCTTGGTGCGTTGAAGTGATGCACCGAGCCTCGTATGAGCGCTCCCGTGCACGGTTGGTTCATTCGTTCCTTCCTCTTCTTCAACCAGACCTTCAACTCTGCCTCGCCTTTTTACATCCTTGATAGTCTCGGGGTTGGTGTTCAATTTTAAGGGTCAACATGCCATTCGAGGAGTGGGGAGGATAAAAATGAGGGGGAAAATTGCGGAAACGGGTTGGCCGCTCGCGACAGAAACATCGTCGGATACGGCGGATTACATTAATTTTTTCCTCCCAAAAAGAATAATCGGGCTCAGGGAAACGCAGTTTTTCAACCGATTGGATAAAGTGGACGCGTCTGGGAAGAGTAAATGGAACGATCAGTGCACCGGAGAGGAATATAATTCCTCTTACGTTCCCGGGAAATGCTGCGATTTCTCTTTCCCGAGTTCCGGAAAATATCGTTCGGGACATACAGTGAACGGCATCTTTTTCTCAGGAAAGTTGGCTATATTATTTACAAAATAATGGAATTTCAGGTGTAAAATTAACTAAGCGTAAATGATATCGTTCATTCGAGATTAAGTAACGCAATTTTGCGTTATTTTCTGAGACCCGTGACACTCCTTTAAAATCCTGAATTTATTGACTCATTTGAAATTGTCATGTAAAGATGGGACTCATATTCACAGTAAGGTCGGTTGGTCAACATTTTTCAGTTGCTATGCGCTTACTCTAGTGGTCAGTCATTAGCTACTGTTTTAGTGGCATTCGAACTCCATATTTTCAGGCTTGAATTGTGATAATTCATGAACGTAACACAATAGTAACTTCGTATTGTGCACAATTCATTGATTATTTTGCATTAGGTTTAGGTACAAAAACTGGGTTTAAAAGGCGTCCCAAAAAATTCGAATTTGTGGTGAAACTGATCGCAAACTAATAAACCAGTTAATAAAGATATTAAGTTTTTCAGTAATTCATAATCGCATATAATTTATTGAAGTTTGATAAAGAAGATCATTTAAACATTTCTAAGATGTAATTGCAACAGATTGAGGCGAGATATCGTGGAAGTTTGTCATATTATAGCAGAAAAAACAATTGCACTTATCCACAGGATATTTTAACCTCTTGGTCCTGGTCTTTGGTCTTGGTCTTTGGTCCTGTACCTGATTATGGCTCTGTGAGCTGAAAAGCGTCGTACGCGTTCAAATATCCTGTAGAGAAGTGCAACTGTTGTTTCTGTTATAATTTCTAAGATGTCTCGGAAAACTATTCCCAGCATCCTTTTTGAAAGGTTTCACAATGTTAGGAATTTGGAAATTCTAGGAAAATAATACATTCGACTGCATTAAACTACTTCTGTGGGGAGTCGATAAGTCTTAGCTCAAGAGTCAAAAAACATTCCAAACCCGACGCGATAATTAGTCGAAGGTTAGGAGTTCATCCCATCGGCATCCAATATAAAAGAAAAAAAGGTTTCCGCGACGTAAGATCCGAAGATTACGTGACCCGGAGGCGGAGCCGGGAATTATCCAAAGAATAAGCGAACTAGGAGGGTCGCAGAACGGCAGACTGGAGACAGGGTCTGGCTGGCTCTCTCCCCGTGTAAGTTGCACGGCAAGCGGGGCGAGTGGGAGTTTTCCTAGATCCACTGGGCTGGCGGGAGAAACACTATCCGGCCTTGTCCTTGTTTCTCCGAAGCCCGCCTCCCAGAGTCGCCCTCTGTGGGACGGAAAGAAAAACAGAAGCTGCGCGATGAGGCGAGAGTGCCGTGAGGGGAGGGAGTGGAAGAAGGTTTTTTTTCCGGTTAAGGGGCGTCAGGGGTGGAGCCATGGTCGCTGGTGTATATATAGTGTGTATATGGGTTAAAGGAGACGGCATCACTCCATGGGACTCCCTCGCCACACGTGCTACGCCAAAGGATCGAGCAAGACAAACGCCGTCTCTAATGAAGGGGGCCCCAGTAATGCATGCTTTTTCGATCTAATATCTAAAGGTGGAGAGAGGCGCGAGGCTGGTGATGCTCGTTGTAAAGGGGAAAAGGCGCGGATGGGATGGAAATTGCGAAGGAAGGTGGCTTGGGAAGCGTGCGGGAGGAGGAGGGAGCGAAAGATTGAGTCATCGATTTTTACAGGAGCTTGCATTTGCACCCGCCATTTCCTCGCTTGACTGCTTAATACTCGCTGCAAATGGCGCCCACCCCCTCCGCTCATGCCAGCGGGCAAAATCCTGAAGAGTAATAATGTTAAAATACCGTTCTAAAGTGCCATGAATAACGCTCTCATTATGTATTGCAGGGAGAGAGAAAGGTTGAGGATGAAGTTAGGACAGGGGGAGGAAGAAAATGATGGCGTGGGTGGGTATTTTTTTATGATATTTTTTAAAGTGAGTCAGTGTGGAAGGAGACGTGAGGAGGTAGCTAGGGCGAGTTGGTGTGCATTTGTGCAGTTCCGTTCGTCGCCTACGGTACTCCGGTTCGGGAACTGGGTCGAATAGCTAGCACGAGAGGGTGGGAAAGCGGGGGGGAGAGAAAAGGAGGGGAGCTGGGGATACAAAGTGTGACGGAGGCGAAGAGGGAGGCAATGCTGGGGAGTTTGGCGCGAAAGCCGGAGTGGGAGGAATATTAAAACAATTGAGGGTAGAATGTCCGTACTCTCCTCTCGCTTTCCCTATCTAGCTGTGGAACTGTCGAAAAGTGTGTGGGGATTGAGAAAGGATGGAAAAAAACGTGTGTGTTTAAAGATGTAGGGCAATGAAATATTTTTCTTTATTTCCTAGTTTTAATTCATAAAAAAGTCGCTCTTATACTCATTCCTCGAAACGGGCCAGATGCGTGTCGGATAAAAATTAAAAACTATCATTTAAAGTGCTTCCTGATGTTTTTTAAGCACGGTTAGGTTCGAGGTACTTTTAATCACTCTGTGGCGTTCTTCTGAAAAACTAAAAGAGCGTATACCAGCGTCAGCCATGCCTGGGTTTCAGTCTCAGCCACTTCTCGTGCACGTATTAAGTATTTTATGACGCCTGTTAAGCTATGCGGTACAAGCCTTGAATAATCCACGTTCCCTAGACTTGGAAATAATCTCAAAAGTATAGCTGAAGTACCTACCGAGTTCCTATGCTTTCTACTTTAGACGCGTTGGTTATAATCCTGAGACTTGTTTAGTATACTGAATGCTTCGTCATTTTTTATATTATATTCTCTAGGTTTCATATTATAAATTATTTTTAATTTTTTAGTCTTGCTTAATATTTAGCTATATTTGTTTTTAAAATCTATTGTATAAAATTGTTATTAATTATTTGAGCGGGCAGATGAGAGCTGTTATTGTGTTTTTCTAACCTGATTGTGATTGTTTGGAAAACATCATACTTTCTGGCGCTAGGTCAGCAATCTATAGTTTTGGAGCGGAAGTTTTCGATTTTTTATATTGAAGCGTAACATGTTGCTAGAAGACTTCAAATTAGATGAATGATGGTGTTCATCGTGCCAAGTCGGTTTGTATTATATTCAATGTGTCTTTTACTTCATGGCGTCATGAGATTCTCCATATAAATTTGTTTTATATTATTTCTGCGTCGATATGCAGCAGTTCTAAAGACTTTCAATAAAAATTTTTATTACAAACGGAATTCATGCGTTTTGTTAGAAGTTTACTAATCAGAGTGACTCCCCTTTGAATAATATTAAATAATTCACCCAGGAGACAGAGTAACTAAGTTGTTGTTCTTGTCCAACGTTACATATCATTAAAAATGGAGCATTATTGGGCGGGGTAGGGCATAGAGCATATATGTGGAATTTTACATGACTTACAATGCTTAATCTCACTGTAATCATTTTTTTCCTGTGTTTTAGGTCGTGATATATTGTAATTCGTCTTTTTTCACGCAATGTATTCCTTATTCTGTGGGTAGGAGTGTAAAATTAAAGAAATTCATGACAATTAACATCTCGAACCACTCATTGGAGTCATTTAAAATATCTGTACATCAAATACTTTGTAGTCTCATATGTGGCACAGTGCCATGAGTGAATCGAATATTCAGCTATAATGTTCTTACTCACACTGCCACAAAGAATTCATCGTTTCCATATGCTGTGAATGAAATAATTTTAATTTTTAAATAACGGTGGTTCACAATTTGCCCGAAACAACTGATGGAAGTCATATATACCAATTGATTGTTGTAATTTTAATGAGCTCATATGATCCGCGGTGGAATTGAATATTTTCATTGAAATTTCATGATTCGTTATTCTTATGCATAGAAGATCATGTGCCACTCTGCTCACTTTGTTTCATAATGATGCACGTTAAATTTTTAGCACATATGCGCTTCCTGGTAGACCGAATGAATGTAGATGGACGCTAATTTAATTGACCATTGTTCTGCGAATTGCGGCAACTTTCCCTCCCAGTGCCAATGAAGTAAATGTTTAATGAATGCGTGCTTGCCCGCTGGCGCCTGGTAATGAGCCAACAAATTATTTAAAAAATACTGTTTCAAGCATTTGGAAATGAGTGCATGAACAAATTGATAATTATTGAACTGCCATCCCACTTTATTTCATCGCGAATATGTGAGGCACTGGGTTGTGAATCAAAATGTTCAAATAAAAAGCAGTCAAAATATGCTTTGCTCTTTTGCTAGTATTTTGGTTATATCCAGAGCCATCATATACGTAATAAATGTGAAATTGAACTGCGGTTTTCTCATCACAAAAATCATGATGCATTCTACCAGATTGGAATATTTCGATGCGCTGCAAATGCTGTTTATTTGCATGAAAAAAATCAACTCCCTCTAAACCACTCCTCCATCGGCCAAATTTCTCTTCATTAGGTTAATGTTTGAAAGATGCCACACGTATTTGTGTAATTTCATGTGTAAATATTAATCCTCATGCGACGTGGAATTATTTATCATCGTCCGTGAGTCATGCGCGAGAGATTAATGCGTTATGTTCAGTATTTTCTCCCAGTTTGTCATGGCACTTTCATCTCTGGAAAAGTTAACGCGAGGTCCCCTCATTTTTAAATATTATATTAACTGCTTATTTTTAACTGATGATTGTTTGTTAGTTTTTGCCTTACGGTTTGATGTTAATGGAATATTTCTGGTCACGTATCGTAAATGAAGAACTTAAATCACATAAATAATGCAATTCCAAAACTGGTGCTCTTAAATGTTTTTCATATACCCCCATTACCGTGTGCATGTTTGTAATTGTGTCAATGAGAATGATTTATAGCAGCTATCAATATTCGTCCGAAAAATGAATGAATTAGCAATCAGTTACGTTCTTTTCATAGAGTGCGCCTTAAGCAATTAAAGCGCGTTAAAGTGCACGGAAAACAAGGAACCAACTTTACTTGATTAGGTAGAATAGAATACTCAGTGAAGTAGCCACGAGGATAAGAATAGCAGGTGAATTAAACTCTAAAGCCCATAACGGTATTTACATTTGTCTATACCAAATACCATACTCGTTCTCGAATTCCAAAGAATTAAACAGGTTTATTTCGAGGAAAGCACTACGCGGTGATCCAGAAAACAGGTGACTTTTAACTCGATATCCGCATCGTAGGCATCTGTGTTTACAGACGAGGAAGTAATTTGGCGGTCCGTGGAACAGGAAATTGGCGCCGTAAGGGCTGACGTGTTATCGCTCTCCTAGAGTACGTACGATTTCTTACACCTTCGATTCGAGGGAACACATGAGGTAATGTTCAGTGGGGACCGCGCGAAGTATTTATAGGGAGCAGAAGTGGACAAACGGCTCCGAGTCGGAGGCGTCCGCAAAACTAGATAGCAATAGTTTAGCAGATAGGATAAACAGGGCAGCGGGAATGGCGGTGTTCTGCGGATAAGATAAACGCGGTGTCTTGCGCGTCGAAGCCACCGGGAAGGGATGGGCTCTAGGGGGAGACTGGAGTGGGGGTGAGTTTCAAACCCATCCTCCTCTTGTACATCCCTACCCGCTCCGACCAAGCCCTCCTCCCCTATCGCTCCATCCTTTACCCACATCGCCGCATCCGGAGGTTCCGTAATTGTATTGTATATCCGCGACACCAGCGTCCTTCCCCGGTCGATACAGTTACTGCAGAGGCAATAACACAAAGCGCAATAGCTGTCCCGGCTCGTTTATAGCCGCTCTTCCATAGTGAAGAGCTAACTTTCCCCCGTTTCCCACAAGCTCCGACCGCACGTCCTGAGTCTCCGCGTAAAAGGTCTTTCGGGTCCATTATCCTCGTCGTCCTTTATTATAAATAATGTAGGTCGATGGCTCTAATAATGTCTGGGTGAGGAAGAGGAATAATTGCTGGGTGGCCTCTTGCTATTTTAGCGGAAAATGTATGAAAAGAAGGAATAAAAATGATATGCTCGCCAAGTGTGACTAGATGGTAATTAAAAAAGTATAATTATATTGCTCCGAACATCTAGCGGTATGTGCTGTATTTTTATTGGAATGGAGCCTGATTTTAAAATTAAATGGTAGCAAAATCCTTTGACATTTGCATTGCATTTTGATACTTTTTTGAAACGTCTTTGGTGAAATGTTTGCCTGGCAGAGAAATAATTTTGTTTTGGCCTCTTTTATTTTCTCTCCAGACTCAGCGTGTCCAACGAACTCTATGAACCCTACGAACTCTAATCTATATTGCTTTATTAACAAATTGCACCATATCTCTACTGCCACCTATAGCCTAAGGAATCCATTCTTACAGGCGTATTCGGTCGTAGCTGCTATAACTAGAAGAGTCTGATTAATACGATGTAGCCCCCTAAAAACTCAAAATTTACAAATCGACGTTGATTGTGAACTTTAATTGGATAAATACTCGTGCATTAGTAATGTTTGCGAAGACGAACATTGTAAAACAGTGATGAGACATACATGTACTATAATGATTATTTAAGGATAGTTTGTTTTAAACATGTTGGGGTGAAGAAAAATGACACTTTTTACTCCCGTGCTGCATGTAGGTAGTGGATAAACTAAAGCAGCCGGAAAAGGTCCTGCTTTCAGAAAGTAACTTAATTTTCGAGAAACCAATGTTGTAAGTTAGTTATTTAAGTCTCGATCAGACACAGAAAAGATGTCAGAAATTTTTTGAAAATTTGAGGTAAACATGGGTATGACTGTCTAAAATAGCTTATAAAAAACTATGCGAAAATGCACGTGTTCTTCTCGTGGATCGTAGTTTTTTCGTTCACAAACTTAAGATCATTTCTTATTTACGGCATGCGTCACGGTGACTTATTGACCCGGCGGCGAAAATTAACGAATGATCCATAGTTCTCAGCATTTCCAACCTGTTTAATGATCGAATATTTCCATTCATTCAGAGGCAGTGGTCACTGACGTGTATTAAGTCCTTTATCCCCATTGGCATCTCAAAGAACTTGTACCATTTGCAAATATTGCTCCCGGTCGTGGATGTTATTGGTGCAGCATTCTTAGACGCACAAGGGATAGCACTCTTTCCATTATCACTTGGCCCACTCTCACCACTTTTTAGCTAAAAGCATTTTAACTGCCTTGTTGCTACAACATATCCGCTGAAAAAGTGCTGAAAAAGTGTGTTACGAAGTCTCCACCAGAAATGACAAAGGTCGTAACATCTACATCTTTCCACTTAATCGCATTCAGTTGCGCGCTGATCTAAGGTAACAACATTCGGATAAAATATTCGGGAATATGCCGTGTTTAGTTCGAATTTAACCCGAGATCAAGATAATTATACGTATATAAGGAAATTATTGGCAACTAGCATTAATATCCCCAGATGAAGTGACCAGCATGAGTAACAAAACGTCGGGCTGTGTCCAAACAACTGGCTACATATACCTGAATATTTTTGTCTTATCACGACCCATGCAAGCTTTAACATAGATAAAACATGTTTATATGTTCAATAAAATTAATTGTTTAAGATCTAAGATTCAATTAAAAATTGCCTATTGAATAATGAAAGTGGTAAAGTAAAAGATAAGCTCAAAAATGGAGCGTAGTTATTTCAAAATCTAATCCAAATACTCACCGTTAATCGCTGAATTACCCATGCAGAAGAGTAATCAACGATTAGGACGGAGCGATAAGTGGCCGGTGTTTCTTCACGTCTAAATGGTTCAGTATGGTAAGTCTGCGTAGAAATGCACGTGGCCCAGTTCCTTTCCATTTGCCGCCGCTGGCTTTCTGAGAAGATTTAGTGCCTAAAAATGTTTGGGCGTCGTGAATGCGGGAGCTGGATGTGTATGAGGCTTCAACGTTATTCCACCTTAAGACCCTTTTCGTCCCTTGGAAACGTTTTTCGAATCTCACGAGTACTTGCATGGTTTCCCACATTCCGTAACTTCACTAGTTCACAGAGCTTATCACGGAATGAGTCAGAGACGTGAGTCCTTTTATATAAGTCCTTTTACACAATGCCAACTCCATTAAACTCGTAATTCAAGTTGAATGAAGTGGCTGATTTTATGAATTTCTTCCTAATCTGGATTTTAAGTCTATCAGCATAGCTATAAGATTCCTACCTACCCGTTTTTTTAAATCTCTTGGTCTGTAATTACAGCGACGGCCTATTTCGCAGTATCTTACCTGCATATTCACTCCTAACATTCTTAAATATTTGCCGTATCCCTGTGTGAGGGAATATTTAAAAATTTAAGAAAAGCATTTCTAACATGTTAAGGTAGTGCGAGCGAGATTGTTCCCTAATTATAATAGAGACCCTATTCAAATAATTCGCACGTTTTAATTTCACCAGCTGTGAGACACACGAATTAAATATTGCATTATTAATGGTGCGATAATATAGTTTTACATGACGAAAATTATAAGTAATCAAATAAAAATATCTGAATAAGTCTTTAACTTGACTCATTTTTTCACGCGGTACGTTTGAAACTACATCATAACGGAAGTTTCTTGTGATCCCGAAGAATTTTCTGCGGTGACAATATGTTTAATTTCCAAAAATAGTCAAGAAAACAGACAAACTACACACTGTTGATTTTTTACGAGATCTGGGTTTTAGAACTTCCTCATTTGTTAAATAAGGTCTCTCTGAAGTGCTTACACGTACTATTTCCCATGTAAAAGAGCTGGTATTTTCTGGCATGTATCTCGGAAATTAATGTGGTAAGGGGTTGAATTTTAGGTGTCAATGGAAGGATGATATCTTTTTCTTTAAATTGAGACCAAATTCATTGATTTCTAGGTCAAATGATGTTTCGCTAAAACTACCTAAAATACTTTTTCATTGACGAAATCATAAAACTACCCTACACTACTTGAAGGCGACAAATAGGTCAGATAGGTATTGGCATACATTTCTTAAGCTAAATATATCATGTCAATAAATTCTCTAGTATATCTAAATTATGTTTTGGTATAAAGTTTTAAGTTGCAAATTGTTTATTTTTGCGCGTATGTTACATAAATTAGTATAATACTGACCATTTATGACGATGAGCTACACAACTGCCTAATGGAATCCAAACGAAGGATTCCCCCATCTTTATTACTTCGGCTTACAACTGGAATGTGTGTTCATTACATTCAATGCGTGTTTCTCTCATTTTTGCAAGCGTGAAAAATCTCATTTGACGCTATGTGCAATTGACCAATTATTGCTTGATTTATTGCCGGTCTGTGAAAACCTTTGCTCCTCATAGTGGATTTTCAAAGCAAATCTCCCCTTTATTTACATCTAACGTACCACGATCATCACGCTTTTTTCACGGTCTACATATTCCAGAAACCCTTAATATGCCATCACATCTATCTTCCCATTTTCTGCAAATTTTTCTGGCAAATTTGATACTCACTGTTTCGCCTCTATCGCTTCTTCGTTTACACCAGGGGTGGCCAACCCGCGGGCCGCATGTGCCCGCCTTGAACATTTTTCCGGCCCGCGAGATTCATCACACTTTAATACAATAACTTTAACACAATAATAATTACTCATTTTGTTTCAATTTTTCACTCCAAAAAATGTCTATAGTGGGTGTAAATCGAATATGGGGATATATAATTTTATATGCGTCCCGCGGAGTCATGATGCATTTCCAAAGTGGCCCGCTAGATCATTTTGGTTGGCTACCCCTGGTTTACACCGTCCTCAGCATGATAAACCTCTTTTTTTCCACTTTTACTGAACATTCTCTATTCCGAGTAGTTCTTTATTCTGTCAATTATCTTTTTCATCCGCATGTTTTGTCGATTCAAAAGCCAATAATTCCTGCCAATGTTTATCAAATTAACCCTCCTATGTCAATTATGCGTTAATTTCGAGTTCAGGTGCGTTAAATGTGTGGAAAATATTGACCGTTCCTTGATCTCTATTGCAAATATTTGGTATCGTTCGGGCGAGAGTGTGTACTCGCATTCATTTTTAGGGTGTATTCATGTGGATTCCATGAACACACATGTAGGATTACAACCGCCCAACTTGATCAATAAATGAACTCCACGTATAAGTAGGTATTTTTTATCGTTTCAGAAGAGGCAATAACAAAAATTCCTCTTCGCGCCGTTGCGGCATTTTCGACTACCATTGTAAAATTTTCATCCTTTATCTTCCTCGTTTTCCATTGGTTCTACTGCAGTTGAGGGAAACGGTCTCGCGTAACTTCGCGGAATAATTGCTCTCCTTTCATCTCGATATGAAAGTTTGCGGATTTATTAATGCAAAATTTCTTTTTAAAGATTGTGTTTTCCGTCGAGGTGTGATGAGGAAGACATCAGCACAGTCTTCCTCGCCTAGAGGAAGATACCCTCAACCGCCGGAACGGAGGAAGAAATGTAGTTTTTCCTTCCAAACAGCCATTGAACCGTGGAGTTTCCTACAATTTTTTGCCGTGGCCCGTAATGCAGCAGGAGTGGGGGGGTGTAGAGAGGAGAAAGCTGGGCGGATAAAAAAAAATGAAGTGGTGGCTGAATAAAAATGAGGAGATGGTATGGGGCTGGCCCTTCTCCTTGTACCGTGTTCCTTGCTCCTGGTCTCAATTTATCATCGTGACCCAGATTTCACGGCGACAAAGCGCGGGGCTGCAACTCCTCCTCCTGCTCCGCCCGGCACTTCGAGTCCAGCGTTCCCGCTCATACTCCTCGCGCCCGCCCGGCAATCGTTCCCAATTTAACGCGCGGCCTCCTGGCCGTTTGAGGCACACCGTGCGTGCGGGGTCCCGGTCGCCTTGGCCCGCAACTGGCGGAGTCTCGCGACCATACCGGACAGTACAGTGTAGGCGTGGGTGGATCTTTCCCTTAATGTAGTTTCAGGGATATAGTTCCCTAGTCATAATTGAGATCATATTCCAACTATATGTTTTAATTTCACCAGCTGTAGGACTCATGAATTAAATATTGCATTATTATCCGAATCATTATCATCATCGATCATCGAACAAATCATTATCTGAAGGCAAGGTGCCCCAAGACTGGAAAATAGCCTACGTAATAGCCTGAAGGGAGGGATAGTTTACGTTGCTCATATATATGAGAAATTCATCCGTTCCCGAAAAAATCGGCCGCTTAGAGAGGTGACCGCTTAATGGAAGTGGCCGCAGAGGCATGTTTCATTGTACGTGGGGGATCGGGTTGGTGTGGTGGCTAGAGTACTGGCTAACCACACGGGAGGCCAGGGTTCAGATCCCTGCCGAGGAAGATGTTTTTCATAGGAAACCCGATCCCTACTTAAGTTTCTTGTGGAGGGCACTTCAAGTACAGTACTCCGTCTGTCGGATGAGACGTTAAACCGTGGTCCCATTGGCGCCTTTAATTAAGAGCAGGCTAATGCCGACGCCTGGTTTCCATTCACCCTTCTTCCCTTACCCATCCACTATGGCGCAAATGACCTTAGCTGTCGGTCGCCTCCCCAAATTTCTCTCCAATCCAATTAATTGTACGTATTTATATTTCGCGCAATGCTGAGAAATTTGGACAAAATTACAAATTTTCTGCTAATATCAAATTGCTTAACTTTTATCGTGTTCCAAACGACTAGGTATTGTTTAAAATAAAATTCAAGTACTGTCTCCAGTTGAACTAGAGAAATAGCTCACCCAGAGTACCTGAAAGGTTACTCCTGTTTTACATTTACTTAAGACGTTATGATGTATTTCTCCTATGCATCAGAGGCAGTATTTGACGATGGGATGCTGAGAGCTGTGATGTTCGGAAGGATATTGTAGTATGGAGATTGGGGAAGAAAGGAAGTAGACTTTATGCTTGGTAAGCAGAGTGGGATATATGAAGAGATCAAGAATGAAATCCTCTCGTTAGTGAGGTACACCCAGAGGATTTTATTCATTTGATTTCATCTAAACCGGTTGATAATCCTAGTACCGAAGTTATGATGACAAACGCAAAATAGATATACCCCTTAACTACTATCGTGGTTTTTGGCCACGTACACACTATCCTCGGGTCTTTTTTGATCCGATTTTTCGAATTGCTCGTGAACAGCAACCGCCACCCGCACTGTCTCAAGTTCAACTGGCCTGCTCCCTCCTCTCACTCTAGGATTACATTGTAGCCAAGGTTGGGAGCGAAAAGTGTTGGTTGCGAGCGGCCGCTTTACGACTACAAAAAAAGAAATTCATGAAGGACGGGTCGTCTTTTCGACCTTTCGTTGTCTTATCATCGGGTCATAAAACACCCGACGATCGCGGTTAAGGGTTGATATCTTGAAATTTCAGGCTTTAAATGATTGTTTGGTAAAATTGTTTATCATCTGTGTTTAGTTTATTTGTAATGGATACAGTTCAACTGTAATAACAGTTTATTCTTAGAGGTTTCAGTTTTTTGATAGAAAGAAAATCCAACGGTTATTCCCATTTTAGTTTTGGTAATCTTCAGGAATTTTTCATTATCCACGTTATCTTCAAGAATGAACACCTTTTAACGGTTGGCAACCTTGCCCTTAAGCCATAGACCACGAGCCTGGATCCCGGTTACGCCTCTGGGCATTGTGCTAGCGTTTCTTCCCCTCTCGCTATAACTACTCCTTGCTGCCACCTTCTCTTCCACCCCCTGCCACCCCCCAACCCCCTCCATCTACACAGCTTCACGGCGTCTCCCAAGCAAGTAGGGTCCGGGAAAGGAGGTCGCCCCATAGGAATATTACCAGTCCTCGCCCACGCTCAATGCAACGCGAGGTAAAGGACAGGCAAGTCAGCTCTGGCGACGAGTCCACTCTCCCAGAGACCACGTCGAGCTAATCCATCGCCTCTCGGACACGGAATGCCAAGCTCGCAACAGAAGGTCAAGGATGTTGTGAGCCGGAGAGGCCGGTTGTGAAATTCGGGAAATCGCGCATAAAATGGGCTGGCTGTATTGCGCTGAAGGGAACCTGAGTTTGCTTAAAGTGATGAGTACAGCGATATGACGGGAATTACCGATACCGAGGACCTTGCAGGTATTGCGTTGGGAATATTTTTTTCCCACCAGCGTCTTGTTCCCCGAAGTGCGGCCGTGAATTTAATGAGATCCCATGTAAGAAAATGTATAATAGCCTACCTTGGGCTGAGAGGGCGAGTCATTGTGACGTAAGCGTAGCTACATGGTGCAGTTTTTATTCCCAGTTATAAAACTGCGGTCAAAGATAAAGATGGTATATCTGGTATCAGTTTCTCTTCTCAGTAAATGAGAAAACATTAGGTGAATATGGGAAGCATTAGTCATCAGTCTATGAATTTCTGAAACCCCAGTATAGTTATTTGTTGACCAAGGAAAATCGACATAGCCACTATGTTTTTTTATATCTCCTCGCTAATATTAATGAAGATTAAAAATTCTAGTTTGCTTAAGCAGACCATTTATCAAAATGAACTGAGAGTCGGGAATAAATTACGTTAACAGTTATTCCATTGGCATTTGTATTTCAAGAAGAGCGGAATGATTAACACTTTAGCATGTAGTTTAAGGAGGTATACTAGCTACTTCTCATCTACGCTAGATGTCTCCAACTTCTTCATCAGCTTTACGTGTTTACTAGTTTCAAGTCAATTTTTTCCAGCGTAATATCAAAAATGAGTTCATTAAGTTATTTTATCCTGGTTTTCAGTGGAGATTGGATGTTATGTAAGCGCACATGCAAAAATACCAATCACGCCGTTCTCATCCGGGGAAGACATAGTAAAAATTTTTAATTAACACCATTATCCCAAATACTGGCTACCTTTTGGTACTTTCCTCTATTGCACCCTCTCTTTAAAAACCAATTTCATATCCCTTACTCTCATGCATTGCTTCGTGTCCTCTCTCATATTTTTCAAACTCCAATATCACTCCTCTTCGGAGCATCGTTTACTGCATTTTTCCATATTTCAGAGTCAACCTCTTTCCCTCAGACCGTTCCCGCAGCTATCATATACCTGTTTATCTTCCGAACCCTCTCCATTCTCTTAACATGGCTAAACCAACGGTACTCAATCCTTTCATATAATTTCGCTTATTTGTGGAGTATCTAAACCATATTATTTTATCACTCACTAATTTCTCACCCAATTCATTCTACTTTCCTACTAAAACTTCTCAGGTAACTCATTCCCACTCCATTCAGCCTAACCTCATTCTTTTTCTGACATGGCCATGGTTCTCTGCCGTATAATAATGCTGGAACGAGAAACACTTTGTGCGCTGCGACTTTTCCTTCCCTAGATACATCTACATCTACGTAATACCTTGCGAGCCACCACGAGGGTGTGGCAGGGGGTGAAGACCACCAAGCATGCACTATTGACATGCAACTAGGATATTTAAATGAGACATGCTAGAAAATAGGGTCACATGGAGCTAGATGGTTAGTATCTACATAATAAGGAAGGGATTGTTGGTTGTTATGACATGCATCATGCACTACAGACTACTCTAACTATATTTCACCTACCTATCCCTTTGCTACGCTGCCTATTGTTTTTTCTTATAGTACGCGGGTAAAATGACATTTTAAATTTATCGGTACGACAATCTATCTCTCTAATCTTGTTAAGATGATCAAACCTAGCATAATACGCAGGGGTTCTTAATATATATCTAACGTCATCAGTGAACAAAACGGTTTCGAATTTACTTAAAAGGTTTAACCTAAATGTTAACCTGCGTTCTGATAGTAATTCCCATCCGAGTTCTTCTATCAAGCTCGTAACACACATTTATCATAACGGCCTTTAACAAACCTAGCGGATCTCCTTTGTAGATAGACACTTAGTTAGTCAATCATTATAGAAAAGAAGAGCCAGATGGATGGATGGAGCCAGACACCTTATGAGACACCATGGGTTTGTGAAGAATATAACTGAAGGAAAAATTGAGGGAAAAGTCTGCAGGTGAAGACCCAGGAATAAGTTCATGGACCAAATTAAGATAAAAGTACCTTGGAAGAGTTGCAAGGAGGTGAGGGAACTAGCATTAGATAAGGAAGGGTGGAGGGATGCACTCAACCAATTTTTGGATTGAGCAACCAATGAAGATAGACGATCATTCCAAAATATGCCTAAAATAGCAACTTTGACTTTCCTACCGGGATTCGCGCGTGTAATAATCTCTTCAACTATCCATCCGTCTTTCGTAAAAATTCAGTTAAATAAACAATATTGTCTACTTTTTTAATAACTGCATCGTTTACTCTCATTTGCTATTATTTTTACCTCATCTCATCTCGTCCTATCTTATCTCATCAAAATACAGTTAAATAAACAATATCGTCTACTATTTTAACAAACGCATCGTTTACTTTCATATTGCAAATATTTTTACCTCATCTCATCTCGTCCTATCCAATCTCATCAAAATTCAGTTAAATAAACAATATCGTCAACTTTTTTAAAAACAGCATCGTTTATTCTCACATTGCAATTATTTTTACCTTATCAAAAAGTACTGCTTTGGTTTTTGACGCATTTGACCTCAAATCTATTTTCCTTTTGGTTTCCTAGAAGCTATTTTCTCCTGAAATCCGAGTGTATTCTCAGAAAGCAAAACAGCATCGTTTGTATAATATTGGGTTTGCGTATTTATACCCGCAGCCATAACACCGACTCTGTCCGTGCACGCATCTCTCACTCGTGCATCCGTAAAATCATTGAATAGCCACTGTGACATTACGCCCCGATATATTCTGCCTATGCTCCCTCTTTCGAGGATTGCATATTATCAAGCGTACACCCTTGCTGTGCTCTCATGTCGTTGTCAAACAGTCTCTCCACTTTTATGCTTAAGGTTTTTCTTATGCTTCAACCAATTCATTCAATGCTAGCCCATCATTCTCAGTTTTAACAGCCACCTACCCCTTGCACTTGATTTCATAAACTTTCTACGCATATTTTGTGTAATTTTCATTTCATTCAGGAAATCATCTATTTTTTCATACACTCCTCTCACATTCCAAGCACAACTTGTCTATTTCGTTTTGCATTGTCCGTCTCTTGATGGGTTTTATAGCTCCCGCCGCCCATCGCGACTTCGATCGTCCGAGGCTATCCTTTTACTTCGAGCAGTAAGTAAGATAGTGCTTGCTTGCCAGTAATCAGCCTTACCTATATCCGCACCACGTACAGCTTTCCCTGCTGACGGTCACAGTGCTTTACTAGCTAGTTTTGGCACATTTTAGCCGGTATGTCACAAGAGAACCAAAACCTAGAAGTGCCCTAGGTCGGCTTTCCTTCTTATACTCGAGTTTGTATACATAGAAGGACCTACTTGAAAGCCAGTATACTGTGTCCCGCGAACCAAACTAGTGGTTTTAAGTACTGTCCTGGCGCACGGGAATGCTGTTCTTTTAATGGGTTTTAATACTCTATATATATAGCCAGGTTATTCGTTTTGTATTTTAATTAAATATAACACTAGTGATTCAAATTATATACCATCGTGAATGTCTTATTTTATGATAGGAAATTGTTTAAATTTTATTTCGTAATTTATTCTAATTTCATTTACTCACGCGGGGCGAAAAGCGCTAGTGCCAGGCTCTCTGATGTGCTCTCAGAGTTGCTAAATTATTCATGTTGTTATTTGCTGGAATTCAAGTGTATTAAATATTCCCTTTTTTATTTTATGCGAAGCGCAATTGAAACAGAATTTTTATCAATTCTTAAGTTCATTGTGATATTGTTTCTATTAAATTTAAATTTGATGCATTGACCTTGTATTGGACTGCTTTTGGAGTTTCAGTTTGGCCTTTTGTTTGCTCTAGAATGTAAAAATCTAGGAGGAGATACTAGGAATTGTGTTTGCGCTCACTAATAGTGCATGGCTTAGTATTTCGCCTGGTTTCTTTTGCTGGTACTTTGCCGCATAGAATGCAAAGCCTATTTTCCCTCTTTTAGCCATCCTCCCGCATTTACTCTATTTCCTCGTAAAAGAATATAAATAACTGCGACATCCAATAAGAATAAAGAGAAAGTTAAGATATTGTGAATGATTTCAAAATCAAGGGATCATTTTCACTGTGATGGAATAACGTGCATTCAATCTAATATCTACATCATTCAAATCTATGAACTCTATGCATTTGTTATTCGTGCCTTTGAGGAAAAGGTGGTTGTTTCTAATCGCTAATGATCAGGTTATATTAACAGTACATTTCCTTAGATTTTTCTCCGAATTGGCATATTGTGCCGAGTTCTGTTAAAATAATCATCGATAATTATAAATATTCAAGTTTTTTTGTGAATAGATAGATGAACTATACGCTGCTTAGGAAATATTAACGCTCAGTACATTCCCGACCAAGTAACCTGATGACAGCCGAAGTTGTACTATGCTTGCTTGTCGTATGAATTTTTCTTTTGAAACCTAAATAGAGCTAGGCCCGAGTGTATTTTTCTCTACCACTGTTAAACAGAATGTAAGGTGTATAAAAACTTGAACGTTTCGTTTATTCATATCAGTATTGCCCCTATTTGTCAGTGGAAGCTGAAGAAAAAAAAATCGGGACGTATTATCATCAGAGATAAATTCCCCCTACAAGACTTGGTGATACTCATTTTCATGCAAGATATGTGAACTCTTTTCATCTGAAATCATCATTCGGAGAAGCTATTCTCTGATTACTATATCATACTTTTCTACCTCCAGAATTATTTATAATTTAACCACTCAAATCAATTAAAAGAGAGAATTTTATTATTTGGATATTATGATTATTTAAGTATTGTATTATTAGAAATTAATTTCTCCTAAGATTCCAAATTAATTTCCAATTCCATGTATTCCTGATGTCATTCATACTTCTTTTGAACGAGTTCTCATCCGTAAAGGTCAAGATATCTGCTGCCTGAGGATGGACTTGAACGCGCGTGTGGTTGGTTTTATGAGTGAATCCCTTTCCTCTCTATGCCTAAAATCGATTTCCCTCCCTTTAAAATCTGTCATGGGTTTTCTTAATAATAGGTGGAATCATTTTTCCTGCTTCCATGACTAATCTGCTGTATTCTAAGAAATAATCAACCATACCAGCCACCATAGTGTTGGAAAAATTGTCGAACTAATGAAAAAATGTTCACCAATATTTTATCAGGAATATATTTCGGAAAATATTAAAATAGCGTAAATAAATTGGCTTTTTAGGTCAATGTGAAGGTAAGAATCCTTTATTTTTTTGTGACTTACCACACCGAAGATGATTAAGGTGAGGAGGTACCTCCGTTCTCAGTGCTGCTTGAAAAATCAATATTTCTGTTTTAAATTTATTTTCCATTACTTCAAAGTTATCCCTGTTTCAAAGAGAAATTATTATCTAACACAAACCGTCATAATTACTCTCATGTTCACGCTAGCGTACTCTAGTTTTCCTTTGGTGTATTAACGATGGAGATTTTAATTTTCGCGATGCCATAAATGAGCACAATGTCGCGGCTGCTAGCAGTGATCTCCCTCTACAAACAACTAATTGCAAGTTGCAAAGACATAGCAGATACAGTTTTTCTCTGACCCATGTTAATTCGAAAGTAGAAAATATGCATTGAATTATGAGAGCTAGGTTGAGAATGGAAGGTCACATCGGCTAGAATTTCAAAACCTGTTCATCTTTCTGCTGACATTTTCTTTCAGTTACATTCGCTTGAATTTTTCCGTTGGTATGTGGGAATCGATGGCAGAAGGCTCTCGCTGGAATCGGTTTCCCCGTAGTCTTTGTCCTTAATCAACCCTCAGGGATGCAGAAACAGTACACTACATGAAGGTTAGATAGACTGTCCAATCAGGTGAGCAATATGCGTCCGGAAAATGTGACCTCGATGCTGGTCTCATCCGTTACATAGACTGTTGGTAAGGCGTATGCCTAATCTTCTACATTTTCTCATTCTGTGCAGGGATGCAACTCTCTTGCGCTGGAAGCTTGGCACCAATTAACGCAGGGTAAAAGTAAAGGTTTTAACTTCTCCTCCTACGACCTCTCAGTAATTGGAGTCGGTCAGTTTTCATTATTTCCAGCACGATGTGGTTAAGGGAAAAAAAGGAACCAGAGTCAATGTTTGATAGTCATTATTTTTTTCACTGGTCCAATTGACCTCATTCCATCAATTCTCTCGGATGACTTGTTCCGAGTCCTTCGCCACCTATTTTTTTCACCTCTACACCCTCCGTCGCTTAAACCCCAAGATGGAAGCAAAGGTGGCCTGTGCTGATTTTCCCTCCCTATTCTTTTATGCCTCGGATGTCTTCTCAAGTTTCATTTGTTCAACGGAAAAATCTTCACCTCTCAAGACCCTCATTTATCCATTCAATGGAGCGGGAGTGAATATGGCTGTTTGCTTTTTTTTCGTATTTTTTTTTAATTCTCGAAGTTGTATTTTTTTCGCCGACCCAAGCTCACTGGGCGGAAAAAAACGTACCTATCCCGTGTTTCCTTCCTTCTCATTTTCTCGAGACCAAAGGCTAAGGTGAATGTGAGCGCGTGGAGTCTGGTATAACTTCTTTGCTTCCTTCCATTATCATTATTTGCGAAGGCACGGCATTTGAGCGAGCGCTGCTGCTTTTGAAGGTCTTGCCAGCCGCGGAGAATGGGACCGCGGAGGAAAAAGAGGGAAAAGCCGCGTCTTCATTGGTCGGGAGGCGAGTTTTAACAAGTGCCTCCTCCCCTTTAGCCTCCCAAACCGAAAGAGTTGGTGACTTTGGCTGTCACGAGGGGGATGTCTGAAAGGGGAATGCGGGGGAGAATTAGAAATTGCTAGCGCTGGGGAGCTCGTGGGTGAAGCCTTGAAGATGGGTACTGAGAATGAGATTAAGGTAGAGGCTGACTGCTGAGGGCGAGTCAAACGAGAAAGTATTACATTAGTTACCAATTTACCTGTGCATATCTTCTACTTCCCTTCAAGTTCTACCAAATCCCAGATATTTTTCCCCTTTTTCCCGCTCACACGCCATTCCCCTTACTATTATCGCATACTTTATCCTCACACTCCTTAATGTGGTTGGATAAATTGTTTCTACGCTCAGATTTGCGGGATACTCTCCATGCATGATCTTCTAGATACAACTGTGGCGGACGCTGCAAGACAATTGTTGCTCCGTTTCGCCACCAGAGGTCAAGGAGGACAACGGTCACTAAAATCTGTCATCACAACCCCGAGCGGATTGTTAACGCGGCTGCCATCTTGACCGGTATAGTTCGCTGTAACTCTGATCGCAGAAAGAAGAAATCAACTCTGTCTAAAGATATTTGAGTGCGGTGATTTGCAAACAGCCACGACGCTACACATCTACAGATTAATTTGCAGAAAAGCATAAACCAATTTAGCTCGTGGGTGAAGCCTTGAAGATGGGTACTGAGAACGAGATTAAGGTAGAGGCTGACTGCTAAGGGCGAGTCAAACGAGAAAGTATTACATTAGTTACCAATTTACCTGTGCATATCTTCTACTTCCCTTCAAGTTCTACCAAATCCTAGATCTTTTCCTCCTTTTTCCCGCTCACACACCATTCTCCTTACTATTATCGCATACTTTATCCTCACACTCCTTAATGTGGTTGGAGAAATTGTTTCTACGCTCAGATTTGCGGGATACTCTCCATGCATGATCTTTTAGATACATCTACAGATCAAATTGCAGAAAAGTATTAACCAATTTAGTAATTCACTAATATTTTAACTCTTACCTTCAAGGCACGTAATATACATTCCAAATTAATTCCATAATAAGAGCTCTGATTTTCTACCAAATACGAATCGATACCTTTAATATTTTAATTATGTTTACTGAAATATATCAAGGATACTCTTCAAACCAATGGCTATATAAAATGAATTTCAAAGTTAGGTTCTCCTAATTTTTTAATACTGCCCTGTGACATAAATAGCTTTCAATTTGGAAAAAATACAAAATATTTCAACTAACTTGAAAATTTGTAGAACTATGCCCTCAATGACCCAAGAGTACTAATGAAGCCACCTAAATTCATCTTTCATCAATTAATTACTCTTTTACTGATATAGCATTCCTTTCATTAATATCCTCCTTTTTTACATTTTGTTCCCCTCACATGTTTTTTACACTTATCATACATAACTACTGTAACTTTGACTTTCATGACTAATAATACGCTTAAATATTCTGAGAAAAATGAGAATCTGTATAATCTGTATAAAAATCTCTAGCCTGCGCTCATCCTTCCTTCTACAAGGCCGATTATTGGGTCAAGAACTTAACACTAAAAGTCGTTGATTGATGATAACAGTTTTGGAACAAGTGATATGGAATCAAGCGATCGAAATAGTGCTGAAAGCTTTCAAAAGTCCTGCAATTTATGTACACCTTACTTAGGTAGTACATGGTGCTTGGCGCATTGCAACACGTTTTTCTAACAAAGGAAAATATTTTGGATATGCTAATTTTTAAAATGCTTATTATTTTTATGCGATAATGCAAACTCGCTTTGACTCACCCTTCGTAGGAGAGTATTCATAGGTTTTTTCTTATTTTAAGGTTTCTTATTTTTAACATTGGCAATGATTATTGGAGCTGAAATTCGTTTTTTATGCGGTTTGTGCGGCGATGAATTTACTTTTTAGCATTCTGAGGATAGATGGAGTGAAATATTTCCCAGGGGGTTCTTGGGTCGCTTCCACCCCTGCTCCCCTTCTTTGCCCACCCCTCCTACAAACCCCTCTACGGAGCCTCTTTCGGCTCTCTCCGGTGACAGACACTCAGGCTCCCAAAGCGCTGCTGTTAACGAGTCGTCCCGCAGTAAGCGATCTCCCGGAACAGAGCATTAAACGGATCGGCTGGCCATTAGGGTGAATAGGGAGTGCGACTGGGCGAGCAATAGCAATAGTTGAGTATGAATACACTCGCACGTAATACTATCTGAACTGCGAGACGGACGTTTGGCAGGAAGTGTCCTATCGATAGTCTATTATTATGCCGTTGTGAATGTAATGGTATATTCGCCGTGGAAAATATGAAGGTTGTTTTGCTTCATCAAAAGAGATGAGGTCATTAGCCTTGCCTCTCTCACCATTACGAGCTATGTAATAAGAAAATGGAGTGATAAATTTTTCCCTGTCTTCCTGCATATTTCCATCCCTTCGACAGACCAAAAATGGGTTTGTTCTACTGATTTAGGATGACATCTTATCTCTTGATGTCAGTAACTAGCTTCAATATCCCGTTTTCAAATCCCAAATCTCACTTATCTTTTCCATTCAGTCCTTGAAATTGTTTCGTAGCTTTTTCTCTAATTTTAGAATTACTGCTTCGTACGAAACGGGAGTTATGTGGCAGTAATTTTTGTTTCTTTCATGGATTTTTGTGTTGGATATACCAATGAGTTTACTTAATCTGCCCTATCATTGAAACAATGCGTGCTGTTTCTTTCAACTCTCTCATTACCCTGCGCACTACTTGGGTACAACTGATTCTCTAGTGATAGTTGCAAATTAAGTACAAACATCAATTTGTTAAGCTTAAACAATCAATATAAGGAAGAGTTAAATGATAAAATAAACACTTTTAATATAATGTAATAATTATGGGAACAGAATACCTGGAAAATTGCGTTGAAATGTAGGCTACCAAGTTGTCATACCCAAAAGAATACCTCCGCAGTCGAAACCTGGAAGATGACGGCGGAGTTAGTCACTCGGAAGGAATCCCGTAAAGAATTCACTCTTGTACTGAAAGTACTTTCCTCGTTAAATTTGGAATTGTCATTGAAATATCTCTGCCACAATCCGTGCTTGAAACCCTTGGTTCGGGGATTAGAACTTAGTACTAAAGCCTCCACTCCCACCTGATCCAGCTCAGTTTGATCCTATTAGAAGACGTGGATTATAAGACGGTCGAGACGGAGACTCTAACGGAGATCCAGATTCCTACACCCTTAATATAGCATCCTTAACATTCCATTGCCTCTTTTCAGATAAATATTTCTCCCAATTTCCCCAATTCTAATTTACCTCAACCACTTCTTTTCCAAACCTGCAGTCTGAAAGTTCCGAGCTCTTGAATTCGGCTGGTCATCTGGTGCGCTGAAGGTATGAATTAGCGGATGAGAGTTTATGTACTTAACTATTCCGATGGGAGTAGGAAGAACGAAAGTTAATGGTTTCTATTGGATTGGATTGGATGTTTGGGGAGGCAACCGACAGCTAAGGTCATTAGCGCTATAGGGGACAGGTAAGGGAGTAAGGGTGGATAGAAACCCGGCGTCGGCATTTGCCTGCTCTTAACAAAAGGTGACAAGGTGTTCACGGTTTAACGTCTCATCCGAAAGACGAGGTTCCCTTCACTAGGCACTCAAGTATGGATCGGGTTTTCTTTGTAAAACATCCTCCTTTGCAGGGATATGAAGCGGGGGTGTCCGTATGGTTACCTAGTACTCTAACTACCACACCAATCCGATCCCCTAATTGGGTTCTAAATGTAATGCACGGAAAAAGAGGGGAGAAAAATGAATTGCTTTTTTAAGACGGTGGCCTCCTTGAAGATCCTCCCGTCTTAATAGGGATTGAAACCTAGGGACGCAATATTGGAGGGGCTTTTAGAGTTCCCCAGCGATGTGTTTTCCCTAAGGAGAGGTGCTAGGGGAAGGCTCCATTTCATTAGGTGGCAAGGAGGTGGACGGAATTATTCTGGAGAAATCTAGTTTCGATTGTATTTTAGATGAATAAAGGAAAAGAAAGAGAATAATTAAAGCCAGCTTCGCCAGTGAGAGGCTTCAAAAAGAGAAATAATGTATTTTCAGGACTGAAATGTTAAGTATTGATGGTATATTTATTAACTATATGCGTTTATACCATTACCTCGGCAGGCCCATTTCTGTTCATAATCACGGAATGAGCTCAACATTGCAATAAAAATGTCGTCTTCGTTCTATTATTGGTTATGGAAAAAAAATATCCTTGTTTGGTTTAAATGCATGAATTTACGAAGGGATTGTATTGATTATTTTGACGTTACTAAATAAAGACACGTGATATTGCTCAGAGTAAGAACCTTAGCATTATGCGTAGACTTTTATGGTTCCTTATTCTAATCTGCGAGGAAAAACTGGGAAAAGTTCGAGGCTTTTCAAGGATTTCAGCTATTTCAAAAAAAGGGACTAAATTTTTGACGCAATGTTTGAAAAACGAATGGAGAATGATTATCTTAAATGGATTGCCACAGGATGTAACGATGAGAAAGAAGTTTGGTGAGCCTGGACAGCCGGAGTGAAGGTGGGAACTCTTGGAAACGGAAACAAAACAATATCAACATTGAGGAGAGCAAAGGTTCAGGAATTTCACCTTCCTAGAATTCCTGAAGTGAGTCCTTAGAAGTTCTTAGCTCTTGATTATTGGTTTTCTAGGATCTTAGAACTAACGTTACATCCGCTTAGCTTCCAAAAAACTTCTTAAATGCGTACTTCGTACTTCGGACCTAAAATATTAATTTTCCGAAAATGATTATTTTATCCGTGAATCAGCATAACTCATATAGTTCATTATTCAACTGTTATTCCTTGATGTCCTTTCCATGCTTTGTAATATCCACGCTTCTTTCATCCATGATTGGTTAAAATTACCATCCCTTTCTTCACGGTTCCCAACATTCCATAGCCTCTTTTCGTATAAATATTTCTCCCTATTTCCTAAATTCTGATTTCCCTCAACCTCTTATTTTCCAAACCTGCAGTGCTATTCTTAGTTTCGTTTCATCTATTCATGCCTCCATTTCACTTTTATATTTTCTTATTCCTTTTTCAGAAGTCTTACACATGGATTTTTTGCTTCAAATTTTTGAAATGCAAACACTGTCCCATGCCGTCGTCTCAAATCCGAATAGATTTTCGTTTTATGGTTTACAAACTTTTCAACGAGCCTTAATGTCTGTTACGTTAATGTTCCTTCCGACAGAATATGGGGTGTGCAGTGTGGGTTTATGCCTGGGAGAGGATGTAGCGGCCAGCTTTTTGCACTTCAGCAAGTGATAGAAAAATGTTTGTGTCCGAAAGAAAGTGTACTGTGCGTTTGTCGATTTAGAGAAGACATATGACAGAGTAAATAGAAAGAAGTTGTGGAAGGTTTTGAGAGATTATGGAGTGAATGGGCAGTTATTGAATGTTATGATGGCGATGTATGACAATAGTAAATAGAGCTAACGAGAAGTAGAAATGAATATATGAAATCGTTTCAGGCTTTACATGGTGGAAATGCGATATATCCATGATAAAATATAACACAACAATAGTAATATCCACACTTTAACGTGTGGATATTACTATTGTAATATCCACACTTTACACATACACAACACATTACACTTTACAACACTTTACAAAAACACAACAATAGTAATATCCACACTTTAAAGTGTGGATATTACTATTGTTGTGTTATATTTTATCATGGATAGAAGTGAATAGTTAAACCTGGTCGGTTATATTTATAGCATGGGAAGGGCGACCCACAGTTGAGGTCAATTTCACCATTAGGAATACGCAAGTAGGTTAGTAAGAGGTGAATTGTATGGGGATGGGAGGAGAGATGAGAATGATTGAGTATTCGTTTCCACAGATAGTTCCGACATGGAGCATGACTAACAGTGGTATTCGGAGTGGATGTATTGAGTAGGAAGGTGAATTTCTCGACGGCGACTAGGCTGTGAGGCAGGGAATCGAATAGCATTGTAGAGGGGAGGAGGGGGGGAGTGAAGTCAGTCCCTATCGCCCCCCAATGTTCCGCTCCGCCATCAAAACAAGGCCATTAGCGAGTTGTCTAAACGGTCCCGGTCTCTCCACCCCTTGTGCCGTGAATCACGTGTTATTCTACGAGGTGGCCTCCGCCGCGTATCGCTCCGTACGTGCAAGTGAATGTGAGGGGACTGTTTGTCCACGCGGGAAGGCTGCGATGTGATCTTTGTCCGATGGGAAACCAGTGCACAGCGCCCTGTGCGCCCCGCTCCTCCCCCCCCCACTCGCTTTGCGCTCCTTTCAGTTCGTCACCGCTCAAGGAGGTAGCAATACACCTGATGCGCAGCGGAGGAAATCTTCGTGTGATGAAACTCCAACGATTTGGCTCCTCATATTTTGTCACATGGAAGCGGAATCAAAATCTGTGTGCATAATTTTAGACATGAAATAGCATTTGAAAATTTCAAACATGTCAGGTGAATATTTTTGAAGAAATTGCCATGAGAAAAATTCGGCCTGGACCGGGCATAAGTGCTGGTGAAAGATACTGTCTCTTGGTTGTGGCTTCTCTGAAGCCCTCTTCTCCTTTGCGTTGCCATCTTTGATGGACCGCAAGGGCCTAAGATCTAGTTCCATTGTATCCACCAAAAACAAATTGCCACGATAATTAGGAAGCCTGGATAGCGTAGTGGCCTGCGCATTGGTCCGGCAAACCAAAGGTCCGTGGTTCCATTCCCGGTGAGGCCGAATTTTTCTCATGGCAACTTCTTCAATGAAATAGAATACTCCTACTTCCGTTCTATTGACATAGGGTAAATTGTCCTTTGTCAAAAAAGTACTTTATGCCAGTTAACTTACGAGCGATACGAGTGAACATATATGTAGTGTTTCACAGCTATTAGAGGTATTGAGGTATAACCTCCTTGAAACTCGGAGGCTACACACTAGGCTCAGATTGCTTGAGAAATTCAGACCTGGTGTGTTTCAGAGCAACACAGAGAATATTATCGTGACGCCATACTACATCTGTAAGTCTGACTGATGCGATAAAATAAAAGAGACATATCTCCAAACAGATACATACCAAACCTCGTTCTTTCAGGGCACAATAATTGACCAAAATAAAAACTGAGCTCCACTTAATGCACTTCCATAATGCACGTCACTATTTCACCTCCCAAAACCTTATCCCTTACATCTTTACACGGCTGGTGTTCAAACACCCCCTGCAACACGGTCATACGGTGGCTCGTCGGGTAGCATGTAGATATAGATGTAGAAAGTTGCTGGAAGCCCATTTAAAACACCGTGAAAGACAACGGTCTTTCATCGCAGTTTTGCCACAGAACCTAATAGGTACTTAGTGTGGCTTACAGAAATACTGGTAAACGATAAAAAACATATTATTACTTATTATCTAAGAGATGCATTGTGTTTAGGATATTCACCCAGGATCAAGTAGTCGAAGTGATCTCTGTTTCCTGCGCGATTTAAGTATTTATTTACAACTGCGCTACCCTGCGAACCGCCACTTCGGCGTGTCTGGGCCTTAGAATTCATTTATGAAAGAATATGGGAGAAGGAGATGGTGAACTGCATGTTAACCGAGCGTCTTAGTATCAAATTTCGCACATAATCACTAATTGTATGATAAAGATGGGAGTTTTTGGAGCTTATCGGGTTGGGAGAATAGGTTTTATGGGCGGGATGAAGAAGGATAAGACGTAAACAGAGTCGGAGAAACAAATACTTGAGGTCGATAGAGCCCTGTACGTGTACAAATCTGAAGAATTTTCTCTGACTGTCTATTAAGGCTACCCCTGACCGGTATATTAACTTAATTTAATGTAAAGCAATCAGTTTGGCAGAGTATCTCTCTTGTTTTGATGTTCCAATCAGTGCTAGATTTATAGACTGCGGGGTGTAATGTTTTGCTCAAAGTGAGCTTGTACTCACTATCTCTGGTACCCCTATTTCTAGAACTCTCCCTTCTCTTATATGGAGCCATTATCGCTCTCTGTGCTGTTACTTCAACCTCCTTGCCCCCACACCCTTTGCAAGACTCGCGAGAAAACCCCCATCTAGTGTCGGCACCTCTTGGCCGACCCCGCACTCCAACTTCACGCCTAGCGCCAAACGTCAGTCCATCCGTGTGTCGGCTCCTTCTGTTCTCATCGCGTGATGAAGTCCTTCTCCTGGCGCTGGGTACCTACTCGTCCCCTCTCTCTCTTCTCCGGTCGGTATTCTCCTTGCCCTCGCTTTAACGGGATGGCCGCTCGATTACCTCCGGGTGTACATTTGCGTGAGCTCTGGAACTTTTGCTTTGGGAACGGGGAAGCATGCACACAAGTGAAGGTGCCGTCGGTGAGGAGGAGGTGAAGGAACGTGGTGGTGCTTTCTACGCGGCACGTTCCAGCAATCCGAAATGTCCTATCTCCATCGCAGGGTCTTAACTAAATTGACCTTAGACTCTGTGGTGTTGAGCTGGTGAACGGTCTCACGCAGCTGGGTACGATACTCCTAATGAAACACCTAGTGATTCCCCAGTACAGTTATATACTCCACATTTCCTCTCTTGATGTCTTTAAAGTGACACTCTGTTGAAAAAAAATATTTTGCGCACAATCGCTTTAAATTGCGCCTCAAATACGACTTTAAATTTGTCTTTAGTCTTAATCACGGTAGCTAAGTATGATAGACAATTTACCGGGGCTATTTTTTCGCTTGAAACGTATATTTTCTTTCTCGCAAGAAAAATTACGTTTCTTATCTAAGCACAAGTGCCTTTTGGTATAGTACCAAAGTTGTTCTCGAGCAGTCTACTTATCATATCCACTCGTGAGAAGTGCTCTCCAAATAAGTGTGTATATCACGGGGTGAATTCACTCCAGTCATGTATAGCTCATCTTAGCTATAGATCGAATCATGCAAAATCCTTCCGCCACTTAACTCGGACCAAAATGCGTACAGGAGAAAAATACTCGGCTTGACCGTAAACCAGGAGTGTTCTCCATTATGAATCCTTACTCGGTTTATGATATAAATGACGATTCGTAAGTGACACCTTTTTATGCGGGACGCTATTTCTTCATCTACGTCTTTATACTACCCAGCAAGCCACCTCTAGAGTGTTTGACAGAGGGTGACGTATCACAAACATGCACTTCACTGTAGAAATTAACTTTTACCATCGTGAACCACACTATAGGTATGCTACAAAAATACAGAAACTATTAACTTATTCTATAATGCGACTCCGTAGACGTATTACAGGAGTAATGCAGGGAACATGCAAAATATGGTGTTATCACTTCGCGGCTAATTTACTCTAGCACTAGGGAGCATATTAAATAATCAGTTTAACTACCTTCAACTAACCTACTTCAACTTCTAAGGCCAGGAATAATGGTGCCTTATCCATCACGGGAAAAACGACATTTTAAACCTAATGGCTCAACAACCTAATTTCCTTTCTTAATTCTCATAATCTGATTTATCGTAGCATGTAGCATTGTGTAGGATCATTTTAACCCCGTCAGAAAATAAATTGGTTTTGAATTTACGTAAAAGGTTGAGTCTAATTTTCCATCGACGGTATGAAAGCGATTCCCATCTCATTTGTTGCAAGAATTCTTGTGAGTGGAGGCATTTGTAGTAAATATAATAAATTAAAAAATATCGCAACTAAAATAACTTTTTCTGTGAATATTAAACCCTCTGCTTAATTCAATACAATTTGCATTAGTTACTCCACTGCGTTAGTTCCATTAAGCCTATCCCATGGTGAATTACGAGAAGTTCAAACACGTGTCGACCAGTGGGACAATTTTTAAATTTGTTTTTAGTTATCATCATCAGGATCGCTATCATCGTTATGATCATTTATATCCATATTCTGTATGCTTATCATCAGTTATCCCTCTTCATGCATCAGAATGTCTAGCATACTCGTTACTTAGGAGTTGATTAGCACCGCTAGCTTCATTACTTTTGTGGATTCTCTAAACATTACGGAATGCGTTGCAACGATCCGCGCTCCGATGGTTTTCTTTTGCCTTTCAAAGCTGTATTTCAAATAACTTCTCCAAATATCTTAATATTTTGGCACCGTACGTGGTGAGGTTTAAGTACCGCATCTAACTGCCTAAAATTCAATTATCTGTTTGGTCAATTTAGGTGTTTGCATTCGCTAAATATCAGTGAGGAAATTATGGGCCATTCAAACCATTTGTAATGGACTGAAAATGCGTCAATAAGGAATATTTGAAGACGGAATGTGTTGTCCCTCACTCTCTCTCTCTGACGTTCATGACCTTTGGAATTCCAATCCTTTGAGCCTGTCTGAAAATCAACCCCGGTTGATTAGTGAGGTAATGTGGGGTCATTGAAAGGAAAACAAACATGCACGTCGGTTTGCTCTGCGATAACGGGAAAATTCTCGCGACCGGAGCAGTAGTCCGTTATGATATCCATTAAAGATTCATTCGGGATCATAATAGCGCCAGTTTCGGCCAAAGGCCTTTGTTGATCATATTTATAGCTTTTCCATGTTTACTTGACCAACGTTCATATAGCGGAATGGAAAAAATGCAGAATTGAGGAATTTCAAGGAAGGGTTACGTCACCCTTAATGTTTGGGGGAATATTTTGTAATTCGCCCCGTTTTAGTGATAACTAGCTTAAGCTGTTCACCTTCGGTGGCCAATAAGCCCGTGTTTATGTTTAACTCTCAAATAAAGGTTCGCTTTCTTTTTCCTTTCCATTACTTCTTCGGTTTTGAATAACCTGATTGCAAGTTGCCTAATCTAAACAGTTGCCCAATATACATCTTCCGTCATCATAATTGAGCAAGCATTTTTGAAGTACGCCACAAACATTCTTTTCCTAATAGCTTTTATGCCACACCTTAATTCAAACACCAGAATGCAAATTCAGTCTTTCGGTCTCCACTTTATCAAACTTCTTACCCCGCTTAACAACAATAACGGGTTCTTAATGACGTCAGGTCCCTCTCAACAACAAGCAACAATGAAACCAAATTCAACACGAATAAGTAAACATACTAAAATAAAACAAACATGACTTACGAGGCCTGTTTTTTTCAACTTCCGATCGCACCGCATAAACGCCAGACAAGCGACAGGCGGGTGGTGTGCGTAGTAAGTGACTGCGCATTTCCCGCACTACACACTGTCACTGCCGAGTTCAAGTCGTCAGTCAGTCACTGAGTAGCAGTCACATAAACTTGGCCGCCTCAGTTGTTTCTCCCGCCAAATGCGAATCGCGAAGCGTTATTCGTTTCCTGCAGGGCAGGAGGGATTAGTGCTACAGAATTGTATCGAAGAATGATCCGATTGTATTGATAAAAATTTATGAGTGATGGTGTTGTGCAATAATGGTGTCGCTAATTAATAGATGGCCGAACTGATGTGCATGATTAGGGGGTCAATGACGCAAGTCTGTCGGTACAGACGGCCTTGTTCAACGAGTTGACGAAGCGGTTAGAGAAAACCGTAGGTTCGCGATAAGTGCTTTGTCTATGGAATTCCGAAAGGTTCAAGATCTTCTCTGTACTCTATCGTACAGAGCATTCAGGCTTCAAAAGTCGTTGTGCTCGCAGAATCCCAGAAATGTCGACTGACAACGCCCTGATCAATGGCAACGCCCGTCCTCACTGCTGGTGCAACCCAACGGCTTCTTGAGCAATATCAGTTTTGATAACCCATTATACAGTCCCGACCTAGCGCCGCGTTATTTCCATCTTTACCCTAAACTGAAGAAGTGGCTGGGAGGGCAGTGCTTCCAAACTAACGATGAGCTTTAAAAAACGTATAGATTTATTTAAATGTTCTGGCGGCAACATTTTATGAAGAGGGTATTGTAAAGCTTGTCCGCAGGAACGACAAATGGCTCTATCGTCAATGTGTTTATGTCAATAAGTAGCCATAAGTGTACCTAACTTTTAAAAATAAAATAATTTTTTAATATTCACTTGTCTTTTATATATGGCCTACCGAAGGTTGAAAAAAAACTGCCCTCATAAATATTAAAAAAAACATAACTTAGACCAAATTAATTAACTATTAATATACATAAATCAAATACTCTTGCCAATTCGTTCTTGCCCGTTTTTGATCTGCTTAAGGTCACGCCAAAATGGCGGATACTTGTTTACGGTTGAATATTCGCCAATTAGCTGTTGCTAGATCTCGGTCACCTGCAACTTTATATTAAAAATTCCAAAAGTCGTCCACCCTACGGCTCACAACTATCACATCTACAAAAAAATACAATCAACATTGACTCATTCGCTATATCTCAAGTTTGCACACATCCAACGCCCTAATACTAAATGTGGATCTTCAATTCAAACAAAAAATATTGACTGCTCACTCTTTCGCAATGTATTTGTCTTGCTCGGTATTCCGATATCGGATTCTTCTGCTTTCTCCCGAAATAGTCCTGCATACGAATGTCTGCCGAGGCGAAAACTTTCAACGGTGATCAAATAACCGCTTGATTTTCTTCAAGGTGGCATAAATGCCCCATTCCAGCAACCTGGACTCAACGATGGTAACTCATTCGCAAGTAAACTTGTTGCCATTTGAATGCAGGATAGTGCAAGCAGCTGTTACATTCTTGACTGTGGAGATGTTCCTACCGAATGAAACTGTTTACTGGCTCCTGTGATGCACGAGTACGCAACTACGCAATTGAAATTATGGTAAAATCGAAAAGATCTCATTAAAGATAATGTAAAAACTAGGAAAGAAATTAAGGAAATTATAGGAGGATATTCTGTTGAATTTGTACGCGTTATGATAATAAGAGAAATGTGGTATCATGTAATAAAAACTTATGCCATTAACCCTTGACTCCTGTACCAATTAATTTGCAAACCAACAGAGGTTACATCTATATCTACGTAATTCCCTGCGAGCCACCACGAGGGTGTGTGGCAGGGGGTGAAGATCACCAAACATGCACCACCACCATGTAAGTAGGATATATAATGTAGACATGCTAGAAAATAGGGTCATAGTTTATTAGTTACTACAGTAGATTATTAGTTATTGCAAGTAATTGCAGTAGTTATTACAATAGAATATTAGTTACTACGGTATAGTACAGGTTAAAATCTACATAATTTTTTTCATCGCGATTCTTCTAACAGTCCTGATACACCAGCCAACCTATCGTAGTATCGTTTCAAAAACCTAGCTCCTTGTCATTGCACGCGATCTAACACTGATATCCACCCCGTTTCGTATGGATCCCATACACTAACAGCATATTCCAGATGAGGCCTAACGATTGAAAAATAACAACGTTAATTCACTTTCTCATCACATTTTCCGAGTACTCTATTGATAAGGTTACGTGATTGGTATCTATTTTGCTTTCTTTTGAAGAGTAGCCCATTAAGGCTGCATCAGTTTCCATAACTAAATCCTTATTGTATTATCTGAGTGTGTTTTACTTTGTCTGAGGGAGAGGGTGTTTTACCTCCCATCGATGCCTCTAATCGACATTCGTTGTTCATCCATATAGCACTGTCCTAGTTTCTGGTCTGAACGCGTACTGTTATCCTGACTGCTTTAGGCCTGCGCCTGGCATTCCGGTGGAACGTGCACGCTTCGGATTACAGACGAGGTGAGGGCTTTATGCCTGGTGTAGAATCACCCCGTGCCACACACCCTAGTGGTGCTTTCACGGTATTTTGTCGATGAAGATGTAGATTCGTTAAGATTCAGCTAAGTTTCTCTTCTCCCTTCTAAACTGCTCGAATAGCAGCCATTAATCACTTTTTCCTGGTCCGTGGCACCATTTCGAACGCGTGGGCCTTACATTCATGATAAAGTGAGGCTTAATGCTCGAGAAAGGACTTCCACCTATGTCCTTTTTCGTGTAAATATTTGGCTCTTATTCATATTCATATAAAGACTTATTTAGATATTTTCATTTGATTACTAACAATATCTGTCATGTAAGATTATTTTATTGCACCATTAATTATGCAATATTTAACTTTGTGGAAGTTCAGTTAAGCCTGAGACGATAGAGATAATCAAGAACCCATGCAATATTTAATTCATGTGTCTCACAGTTGGTGAAATTAAACGTATTTATCGAATATGGTCTCTATTATGATTAGGGAACTATCTCGCTCGCACTACCTTAAGGTTGCCAAATGCCCTTTTACCCTTATGAATTTGCAGTGGTGGACAGGCTAGCTACGGTAAAAACTAAAGCCTCTTCATACCTCCTTATTTCTCCCGGAAAATACTGATTTCCAGGGTTGCATTCAATTACATTTTCAGCGTTGCTTCGGCCTGCGCAGTGTCTTTGTCTTGCTCGGTATCCTGATATCGGGTTCTACTGGTTTCCTCCGTAATTTTCCTTGGTACGAATGCTAGCAGTGGCGATAAATTTCATTAGTGATCGTATAACAACTTCCCCCTTTAGCTATCAGAATAATCCATTTCAGCTTACTCTGGTACTCTGTCTGTCGGATGAGACGTTATCCCCTTGTGGTGGTCCCCTTGGCGCCTTTCATTAAGAGCAGGCTAATGCCGACGCCGGGTTTCTATCCACCCTTCCTCCCTTACCTATTCCTAATGGCGCAAATGACCTTAGCCGTCGGTCGTCTCCCCAAATATCCAATCCATTCCAATCCTTTTCATTGCCCGTTATTTTTCCCGGAAAACGCTGATTTTCAGGATTGCATCGGGGACCGTTCCGCATGGCTATCGCATTATCGCGCGTTCCGTGCCGTTATCACTCGTCCCCGCCAGGTGCAGTTTTCGCGCTGGTCGTGTCTTATGTGCCTTGCAAGTGCTCCCCATGCTCGCCACCGCTGCCTTAATTTCTACCGCGAAAACTTTCACTTCGGCCCCTCGCGTCCTCTCCATGCCTCCCTTCTCTTGTCTCCCATTCATGACGTCCCTTTCTCTCACTCGGCGCATTCAGGCACCATATTCCCTCGCTCTCTGTCCCCTTCGCCCTTTCACCCAATCATTGCGGGCTTTGACCGAACGTATTCATACGGAATCGTCCTCCTCCGGGCTTCTGCTTTTGTTCCACGGATCGCCCGTGGACAAGTCCTGCGCCCCACCGGCCGCCTAAACCCTGTCCTCCACGTGCCAGCCGCTAGCCGCCTCCGCAGTGAAGACTTTCTCGTTCCGGGTAGTGTGGGGGGGAGCGATTAACCCGTTTTACGTGACGCGAAAGTCACCCGACTGGATCTGTGCGTTGTCACGTCAAAATATTCGGTCAAAGGGGGTTGCGTAATGAGAATCCTCGTGCGTACGGACCGTCCAACCACCCTTCACGAAAGCCTCTCTGTCAAGGACTGTCGAGGGAAATGTTATGACGGGTCTGATACGTGTCGACTAGCTTGTGAGCGACGCAGCTCGTATTGCCCCTTCGTTCCCTCAGAATGCTCTCTCTCTCTCTGTCGAAAGCTTAGTCATCCTTCGAACTGTTTTTCCCCTATGACATTAATATACCACGAATCGCAATCACGCATGCAAACCCTCTCCGTTTCCGCGGATTGTTGCGCCATCTCGATTAAAAGGCTTTACCGAGCCATTTTTTTGGTATGTCATGTAACGCTGACAAATTGTTCGACTTAATTCTTGATATCTTTCGGAAAGCTTCACCTTGACCTTACCGTAACTATTGTTTTATTGGGAATTTATCTTCTCATACTTTGGTTGACAGGTTGATTTTCCTCAAGGTTGATAGGTAAGGCTTTCTCATTTATCATACTAAGATCGTATACCCATTCCAGTGCCAATTTTTCGAAAATTCTCATTCTTCTAGTGAATATTTGCAAGTCATTTCGAGCGATATCTTCCTCAATATTTTCGCAAATTTTTGGGGCTAATGCTTCCCTGTGTCATTTAGTTTGTACATATATTTCTATTCGTTTATGAGCTTTATTAATTTTTGAAGAGCACATTTTTTTCTTCTGTTGTTACAAAGGATTTCCAAGAGGGGGTTTTTTACGTGAATCCCGATATCACCTGTTAATTTTTGTCTTTAGACATCATTATTTTCAGGAATATTTGCACTCTTTCGTGCTTCATGCTGTTAGCTGTTAAATATGTACAACCAGCTCTGTCAAACGTTGTAACATGAATATCTTAAAAATATTTTGTATTATGAAGCTTGAGGAAGTTTAATGTGTGTGTTTATTTTACCTTGAACAACTCGCCAGTACCACACTAGCTTCTGTCGATGACGAAAATTCATCGAAACGTGTTCTCTCAACACAAAATTGTTGATTGTTTTGTTTTATTTTCAACCCCAAGGCATCAACAAGTACAATTTTGTATGAGCTCTCACTGAGATGGTGTCTTGGTTCGGAGTGTAACCGATCACGAAATTACAAGTTCATCCCACATTGTCCACGAATTCATGATGCCTGATGTTCCAGTTATACTTGGCTTTTCATAAAGTAGATGGGCATTTATTAGTACAAAAAGAGCACTTTGACTTTGCCATGAGATCTTTGTTTGAAGCTCTCTGTACAAATGTTCTCAGAACGCATCACGGTGCAGATTAGGAATCAAAGAGGGAGTATCGACGACGGAGTGTCTAATGGGATATCATTCATATAACTTCTGGCCCGTACCATCCTCAATTCAATGGTTTGAGTGAGTCAATTATTTTGATATAGTTAACTTACTTATATTTATTCTAATCTTTCATCTCAGTCTATCTATTAACAATGCTCCTTGTTGTCCTCTAAAGATTTACCTCTTTGGTTGTTACAATGGCCATCTCATGACATAAATCTGAATATACCGCACCATGATTATTTAATCCGCTGGCTTCACTGATCGACTTCGATGTTGGAACGAATAGTATTGGACAGACGGTGAAATGGATATTTCTCTGATTCCTGGCTGGAGAAATGTGGAGATAAAGACTTAAGCTTGTTGATAAAACGAATTTTTGAAATTACAATTCGTCACAAATTGTCGCTTTGTAATCCTCTCACAAGTAAATTAACCGGTAGGATACGTCCAAATTGCATTTCGCCCGTTGAAATGCGTTCTGCTCGTCTGTAATCGCACCCTTTTCCGGGTCCCCCTACTGACTCGTGAATGCTCTGGCCTTCATTCATCTCCCTTGCTCCGTCCGACCTTGTTTACATTCTCTCTGTTCCCACCTCCGGTCCATTTCGCCCCTTTCCCACCCTTTCCCACCCTTTCCCCCCTGTGGAGGTCTGCTACGCACCCTACACCATCCTTCTCCATCCCCGAGCAAGAATTCTCCCTCATACGGGCCCTTTCCTTCCCTAACTGCCAGTCTCACGCCCCCTTCGAAGTTGCGTTCCCCAACCGAATCTCTCTCTCCACCCATAATGTGACCCACCCACGGTCCCGGGAAGCCATATTGCCATTCCCGACCCGTTCAACAATCGTCCAATTCCGTTGAATATTCAACAATTGACCCCGGCAACAATGGCGACGACCTCCGCCTCCAAGATTCCCGTTTGAAAGGAGGGGGCGTGGTGGACGGAGGCGACTCTAACACTAGCGCCGACGACGTGCCTTCCGACTTGATTGATGGCCTGACGTGTCATCGGCCGCTTATAATTAATCGTCAATTGTTGGACTAAAATTAGAGCCTGGGGTCTTTCTCAAGGACGCTTTAGGATTTTGAAGAAGGAATGCGGCTGTGAAACCGAGTTGAAGATAATATTGAAATTTGGAATTACATTGCGCCACCTCTGAAAACAAAACAATAAATACAGGGCGTCAAAAAAGGGGGTAGAAATCTCGAATCTTCTCCTCGAGAATCGAGATATTTTTTAGCTTGGGAGCCTTTATAAGAGAATACTACACGTCCATGATCATGGCCGAGCTGTAAAGAAAATTAATGCGTCAAAAGCAGTTATTTGGACTTTATTTTTTGTAATCAAATCCAAAAACCGGATCTTTGGATTAGCTCCACTATCTTAGCTGAAATTAATGAGTTTATGAAATTTTTTCGTATTTTTGAAAGTTTTAATTACTTTTCCGAGAATACAGTAAACTCGATTCAAAATAGTCGAGATCAAAATCGTGAAAAAATGTTAACTAGCCTAATTTCATGCTGCGTAACTTTATTTTTATGGTCCTTGGGACATTTTTAACTCCTCGTTCCTCTATTTGTGGGTTTTTTTCTTGATGATAGATGCACGGCTCTATTGTGGTATTTATTTTCTTTTGGGGTTTATGGCTATCCATGGGCACGCACCGCAAGTGTCAAACTGCGTGCTAAACTTTGGCTATTTCTCTATTTCCCATTCTTCTATAAATCACTATGACATTACAGACAACATACATCGGTTTGATCGATGGAAATGGATAAAAAATATGATATATTTACGTAGTGCATTTTAATAAAGTGGACATAATATGTGGTTTTAATCGATATGTTATATTTTGACATCTACATCTACATATTACCCTGCGAGCCGCCGCATGGGAGTGTGGCAGGGGGTGTTAGGTCACCAGCAGTGTAAAGGTGTAAGTTTTTTCGAAGATGAAATGGTGACATGGATTATAGGAGTGTATTTAGTGGAGCTCAATTTTTATTGTGGTCTCTTTTTGTGCGCGGCAAGAACAAATTTTTGTACCTATCTGTTCGGCAGTGTACCTCTCTTATTTTTTCCAATGTGTCAGACCTAGAGATGTTGTGAGGAGTTATGAGAATATTCTCTGTGTCGCTCTGAAAAATATCAGTTCTGAATTTCTCAAGCAATCTTAGCCTAGCGTGTAGCCTCCAAGTCGCTAGGGGCTCCCACCTTAATCCCTCTAGAAGTTGTGAGACACTATATATACGCTCGTAGAAGTTTTTAACGAAATGCGCTGCTTTCCTTTGTATTTTATTATTTTTTTGGTCTTAAATATATGCGTGTGATCGCTTATGTCACGAAGATGAAGTTTTTATGGAAAAGAGGCCAAATTGTCTGGGAGACCATAATTTTTGGTGATGAGGACATTTATCATTCGTAGGGGAAAATGACTTTGGTATTTGTCTGAATGTATTTTTCTACGTTATGCTGACATCTTATGGTTACGTAATGTTACAAATTTTACCCAATACGTTTATTCTCAGCTAAGTTTCTTACATTTATTCGTAACATAGGAGGTGTCCCTGCACAAATTTAGGGGACGGTAAAAATTAATTTTTATACTTAATTTCATTCAAGTTTTTATTTGCCTTCTACTACCAAATACTAGCATGGTTCAATAGACGCAATTATTAAATTTCATTGACATAAATATATTTAAAATGCGTGCGTGACTGCATATCGAGTGCATTGGACGTAATTCACCATACGTTGATTTCAAATGTATTGGTGGAGAGTTCGCTGAATTCTTACCCATTTCGGCATCGCGTATTTTTTCCGAAGTCAAGACCAGTTCTTCACCGGCGAGCGAAATAAGCCCTTTTTGCGCAAATATTTCCTACGGAAGCATTTAATAACAATGGATACGGGCAACAAATCCCGCGAGGCAAGGCGTTATTTTTCAAAAGGGAGAAAGAGAAAAAATATTACAGCCGGAAAAGGTGTTTGGCGAACAAATATTTTGTCGAATCCGACTCGGGAGATGCGAGGGGGGGGAAGTACGTAGTGAGTAAAGCTGCTTGCAAATACATTTCCAGGAGATGGCGTCGCGAGCGGCGGGAGGAAAGGGGGAGGAAAGGATATGGACGGAGGCTTCTGGTTTCCATATTTATTTTTAACTGGAAAGCAAAGACGTAGAAGTGTTGGGGCAGGGTAGGTTTGCAGGAGGCAGGTGTATGCTGTTTGCCATTTGGGATCCCGCCCTGGGGCCCGGAATCGGCGGCAACAAAGGGAAGGGTGTGAACCTGTCGACTTCTCTGGGAACAAGCGAAGGATTTTTTTCTCCCGGCTCTGTTCCATGCCGTTCCCCAGAGCTTCCCTCGTACTCGAGGCCTCCCAGGTTTTGTGTAACGCTTTGGAGATGATCGGATGCGATTAGTTTTGCGCGGATTAAAACCTTTTAGCTCCCGGTAATTTCGTTAATTTTCGCATCGCCAAACCTTTTGAAAGGAGCAGATTGTGAGCATCGCTCTCTCTCTCTCTCTCTTTATCTCTTGTAGGATGATGGAAAAGTGAGTTAAGGAGAAAAGGTCAAAAGGTGACTTTTGACGGTAGCAAAGGAGAAGGTTGGAAATCGAGGCGAATTTCTGGAATTGGCGATGAGGTAAATGGATTTGGTTTGGTGAGGGGAGTACGTTGTTTAACGTCGGAAGACTCGATGAGAAATCTAAATCAAACTTGCAGTTTGAGTGTGAGGAACAATTACTCTTCAGCTATTTCCTTTTGCTCAAATTTTTCGGGAAATGCATTGTCATCGACGAAATTGCAGACAACGAAGGGGCTAGAGCTTCCTCTGGAGTTATCAACCTTCTATTAGAGATCAATTTGAGTTGACGATTTTGTTTTTTCAAAGAATTGAAAATGGAGAAAAATATATAATCATTTCATGCATTCGGAGACAAGTAAGGAAAATGACCGCTTATGCATATTATATAGCTTATGAGATAATTTAATTAGAAATACAGTACAATGCTCTTCGAGGAAAATCAATATTTGGAGCACTTTTAATTCACTTTTCTTCCTTATCTTCACTGAAACTGGTGCTTGAAAATCAGATAACTATCGCGTGTAAAGTGGGGAAGTACAGTGAGAAGATTTGCTTGAAATGTGATTTTGGATGCTTTTCTGGCTAGTATAGGAAATTTGATTTATATCTCGAGTTGGGTTGAAAACTATAGCATCGATGAAAACGAGTAAGTGAATTATGAGTATGTCCTTGACTTAATCGTGAGAAACTGTGAATAAAAGTTTCATAGTATCACTGCAATATTAATTGTGTGGCGTTAACTCACAATTCCCCTCTGTTTAAATCATAAGTTTATTCTTACAAATTACCCTTGGTAAGCCTCATTGGTTATGATGGCGGATATTTAAGAATATGAGCGTGATATTTTAATTGTAGAAGGCTGTGGAAATTATGAAAGAAAGTGATGAGTTTCTGGAGTTTTATAGTGCATGAAATAGTTAGAAATGGGTTATTAGGGTTTACAGCCGTCTAGTGTGGAATCTAATCAGGAGTCCCGTGAGTTAAAAGATTGGAATATATATTAAAAGTAAACGGAGAAGCTCTGATTGAAAGTTCTTTAGTTATTTTTGCTATAAAATATGGCTAATCTGTGAAATTTTGAACGTAGCGCCAAGCTAACATTCATTGGTTGTTCACTCCTAAGATTGGGTGACTGCAGCCCTCCACCTTTCCCTATCTAATGCTAGTTCCCTTGCCTCCTGGTATCTCTTCCTATGTACTTTCCTCTTTATTTGGTCCATGAACTTATTCCTAGGTCATCCTCTTGGGACTTTTCCCTCTATTTTGCCTTCAGTTATGGTTTTCACAAACCCATTCTGTCTCAGCGTGTGCCCAACCCATTTTTGTTCTTCTTTACTATGGTGTTCCATATGTTTATCTCCTCTTCCACTCCTCTGTAGACTTCGTCATTACTAATTTTGTCCGTCCGTTTTATGTTCAGCCAAGGTAATATGATAAATAAAAGTGAGAAGGTCTCTGAATACGTCAGTAAGAAAAACAAGAGGGAATGAGGATGCCAAAAGTAAAAATATGTTCTATTCCTTAGGTAGAGTCACGGGAGCGGATATAACTAAAATTGAGAGAGGATTTAGCAGATTGGTTTTTACGAATATGCTCACGCAAGAACGTGAAGCGGAAATAAAAAATTAAACCCACCGCCAGGACTGGTTGAAATTATAGGTCTGATCGGATGTAGAAAGGGAAATATTAGAGGGATGATCCGTCTATGAATGTCTCCAGCCTCCCCTCCCAGAATAAAAACGAATAAAGAAACGATGAAAAACACATAACCGCAGACTTCCTCCCTTACATTCCAGGCTTTTAATAAAATATCTAAAAGGGCCGTTTGAAACTTACTCTCCTCGCTCGAGTGGCAATAGGGCTCTGAATGGCCGGGGGAGAAACGACAGTGAAAATCATTTCGGACGTATTATAGATTTGGCAGCGGGTTCAAGTGAGCCGAGGGATGAGAGCGACGGAGGGTGGGAAGTGAGAGTGGGGGTGAAGAGAGAGGGTGGGGCGGGGGGTTAGTTGGAGCGGTTTTAGGGGGTCAAGTGGTCGAAATGAAGGCTCCACGGTGGGTTGAGTTAGTTGAGAGGTCGATGGTGGAAGTGGAAACGACGTAGGAAATGTGGATTTAGGTTCAGTGAAGGATGCGCAAGATTCCCAGGCGACGAATCGAACGGGACGAGAAAAATCCTCAAATAAGGCATTGCGGATTATACATTCGTTCATATAATCTTCGCATTCGTGTGCATCCGAGGATAAGTTTAAAAAAAATAACATATGTGGTTCCAACCTTAACTTTCTAGGGGTGGAATTATTAAGCATCAATTTGAAAACATATTGCTACTCTATTAGTTTACTAAAAGGGCTGTTTTAGAATTTAAAAAATGCAATTAATTTGATAATAACATGTATTTTGAAATGTGACGTAGTTGTATTGTAGACATTTAATTTAAGATAATACTCAACATAAAGTATTTACACAAGATATACTTAAACATTAACTCCATAAAATAGCTTTTTTAAAAGTTCCCAATTTTTTCTTCATATGACAAAGGGAACTATTTATTTCAGAGCTCCACTAGGTACGCTATCGTCAGTGAAGAGCGTCTCACATTCATCTATTCAAATTGCTTAACAAACCGCCGAAAGAGACGCAACTTTCTACGCACTTAATCCGAAGCGTTACAATTCTGTCTAGCGCAGCAACTCAATGGAAAAATCCTCTTAGAAAGGAGCTATCTTTATGATTTTGAAACGTAAAAAATTTGACTCGTTCGTCCATAGAGGGTTAAAAATTAACTCTGCCTCTCTTTGCTGTCCTATTTCAACATAGCCACTGTCTCCAATTATCAAATTCACTCAGGGACTAATGGCTTCAGTACTTCATGTATATAATTCTTCATGAAAACTTAGTGAAAATGACGATAGTAGAATATGGTGAGTTTGCATACTTTCTGACTGATGGATTTCAAATCAAATTATTCCTTATTTGCCTGTAGGAATTCACATTATATGTCTATGTGGAGTTCGTTTTAGTGAATAATTTTCATTAGTGACGGTTTTGTTGATTTTATTTTGGTATTCTCTCTCGAATAACCCGCGAGAAATATGCGCAAGTACTGTATTGCAAGTATGCATATAATTCATGGCGTGTTTGCGTATACTTTTATTGGTAAGTTTTCACAAGGAAAGGATAATAGAGGTTGATGGAAGAGATGCTGCTGGAGGAGATGGGCAGAGAGGGGGAATTCAAGATGGAGAGCAGCAATAAGTAAGCACGGGGGGGGGGGGGGGATAGAACCAGAAAGAAGAAAAGAACTAATGTAGTTGAAGGTCAGAAAGGCAAAATTATCGGACCGTAGGACGGGAAGTGAGGCTAAAATTTAAAAGAGAGGATTGAGTCACAAAACCAACGTCGTTAAAAATATTGTTCTGCCTATAGACAGTTTGAAATTTCCCTTATAAATCCAATTTAGGACCTTAGTAAAATGTAATGAAAATCAGCTTTGAAATTGATATAATTATTAAAACACTGCAAATTTATATGAGAGCGAGTTTTTAATCCATATAAAACTTGTTCTATGTTCTTCAACTTTGTACTTCAAATTTTGGCCAGTTTGACCGATGCACGTCATTACATAGTCTTCCCACCATCATGGATATAGAATATTTGCACAAAGTAACGCCAGAAACGCTTTCATACAATATTGGATTTGTTTGTATCCGTTCGTGTTGGAAGCTGGGAAAGGAGGGTTGAGGAGATGAGACCCGAATGGGGCAGGGTTGATGGGAAAGGGGATAAGTGGGATCTATGGGGATTGTACCGGTCGGTGGAGGTGAGGGTGAGGCAGGGTTTTGGGTTGGGTGGTCGTTCCCGCGGAGTCAGGGGTGGAAGGGGTGAAAATCCACTGCGGGAGAGTTTGGGAGGAGGTTGGGAGGGAATTGCTACGCATTGGACCCAATGAATGGATCAGGAAAGGTTGTAAATATCGAGGGATGGCTAATATGGGGGAACGATATGTGAATCTGAGGCGGATGGATATAAATGTATGGGGCGAGGGATGAGAAAGGGAAAACAGCGGAATCAGTAGAGAGGTTCCGGTAATGGCCGTGGACGTGGGAGGTGGGGTTGCGAGGGAGAGACAGGTTAGTTCGGGGGTGATGGCTTTTCGAATAAAACGGGTCGGGGCATAAATACTCAAAGCGTGCCTATTTCGCAAAGAACGAGCGGCGTTTGAAGTCACAGTTTACCCGCGTAAGTTAATTGGAAGCAGTGGCTTCGGGACTTATCAGTGTCATCGGGAGGGATCAAAGCATCCCTTTTACCACGGAGAGCAGTTAATCATTTCCTGGAAATAATTTGTCCGTCATTGCGTTTTATTTTCGGGCCAACGTTTTTCTTTTTTCCACATTTTAGCGCTGTGCGTTCATAATTATCCCTTCCGGACAGATTCTTGTACAGTGAAAGGCATTCACTCACATCACGAAATAATGATCAGAGATGTTTTCAGCTGACGAGGGGAAAAAGAGGATCGAGATGTTATTAATAGCCATATGAATACCTTTTGATTATTTTTAGAAGCTAATTAAATGAGAGAAAAATATGAACAAAAAATTAGATTATTCGCCCAACTAACGTTTTCCATGTACATGTTTGGAGTCGATTTTCAAAACATTTGCTTCAAAAAATTATTACCTTCATGCATTTACCGCACCCTGGGGGAGAAGGTTACGGAAACAGCCATTCTGTAACGAAGATGGGGTAACACCTAAAATAGTTCATTTATTTATCCTATTGGGGAAGTACTAGTAAATAATTTGCCGACGCTAATGGATGGTCGCGAAGCATTTTCGGGAAAACGATCAAACTCCAACCTCCCATTTGAAAGGCGCTCCGAAAGAAATGGTTGTAAAATCTTCGTGTTCAAAGCTTCCAGGCTTCTACCCGAAATAAATGAGGCGCACGCGAGCGCAAGGTTATACAGGGAGCCTTAAATGTGTTAGCGTATGCAAAAGTGAAAATAGCTGGGCATTGGGGAAGGAGGATGTGGGGGGATAACGCCGGTAGGAATATGGCCGCATGAATATTCGCGATGAAAATTCCCGGCGCTAACGGAGCCATTCGCCTATATGCATAATATCTCACCTCCAAATTTCATTTTTACAGTATTCGCTTGTGCTTTCAGTGTAAAGAAATGTGCTACTTGTCTATTTATCAGAGAGTGTGAGCTCAAACTTGTTAATGATATCCTACGTCTTTCTTAAGGCTCACCCGATAGGATACATGTATAACTGAAGTATCATAATCCTAGCCAAAGGAACCCTTTCTTTTCAAAGAGGTTTCATTGATTCATGCTGGACTGAGCTAAGCAGGAACCTTTTAAGGCTCTCATAGACCACATTTGCTGTTAAATGCTATCGTTCTAGATATTTTGAGGTTCTCCTAATTTAAGACGGGCCCATATTACGCTTCCAGTATATCATTTTTACTCGTCGCATATTACTCATACGGACGATGGTATACAAGGACTAAGCAGGTAAGTGAAACGGATGAATGAAAACGGATAGATTCTATGTGAGGAGGGATTAGACTGAGAAAATCCTGGATAACTGTAATAGAATACTTTTCTGAAAAGAGGTGCATTTCAAAAATCTTGGGGATAATAAGCTGTGGATGTCTGTATGTGATTTTAGCTGTAACGGAAGAGCCATACTCTCGTAGCGGAGAATGGATTGAATAATTATTGAGATCCAGTATCCTATGACCACAAATTATGAGGAGTATACATTTAAAATGCGGTTGAAAGATAGAAGTTAGAAATAATGAGGTAGTATAGAAGATATAAGCCACTCGGGAAATCTTTCTTTTCGATTGATAGATTTATATCGGTAAATTATATATGATTCAGACTAAATCCTTTAAGGCAATAGCTTCGTGGTCATATTTGGATGTGTTTTTTAATTTCCTTACATTTATACATTCCTTAGTAGTATTAATTACATTTCTCATTCTCTATCAAAGGAGGACTACGTTTACATTTCTTCTAAACTGTTTTTTTTGCGCGCGCAATTCTCTTGCTTTTCATCTACATCTACGTAATACCCTGCGAGCCACCACGAGGGTGTGTGGCAGGGGTGAAGATCACCAAACATGCACTATTGCCATGTAAGTAGGTTATTTAAGATTTAAGTGAGATATGCTAGATAATATGCTAGAAGGGTCACATGCAGCAAGATGGTTAGTATCTACATAATAAGAAAGAGATTATTGGTTGTTACTACATGCATCATGCACTACAGACTACTCTAACTATATTTCACCAACCTATCCCTTTGCTACGCTCCCTATTGTTGTCTCTTATGGTACGCGGGAAAAATGACATTTTAAATCTATCGATACGACAATCTATCTCTCTAATCTTGTTAAGATTATCAAACCTAGCATAATACACAGGGGTTCTTAATAGATATCTAACGTCTTCTGTGAAAAAATCGGTTTAAAATTTACTTAAAAGGTTTAACCTAAATTTTAACCTGCGTTCTGATAGTAATTCCCATCCTAGTTCTTCTATTAAATTCGTAACACTTATACAATTATCATAACGGCCTTTAACAAATCTAGCGGATCTTTTACTGCCTTTTAATCAATCTATTGAGTACTTCTTTAGCCAGTAAAAATCATTTGCGCAAAAATACGGATTTATTGGATATAATGGTGGTCCATTCATTTACCAAATGTTCGCCATCAAATTTCCGGTCTAGGTTAAAATTTTCTCATTGCGATGTCTCATTTGGAGGTGTTACCTTTTCCTCTTATGTACACTTCAGTTTTGAAGAATTTCATCTTCCGTCGATGTGAAAGGCCTCTGTTCTGCATTTGGTGTTTAGCAAATTAGACTTAGGAATGCCTCTCGGGCATTCTAAATTCTCAATCAAGAATTTTGAATGCCCGAGTAGAATGCCCAATTCTCAGTAGAATACTATATCGCGTTGTAGAAAAATGATTAAAACCAGAGCAGAAGAAACTAACGTCCGCCTGGTTGAAATATCGAGCCGACGGCGATACTGTCAAAGATTCCGAAGTTATGCGCTCGCCCGTTCAACTCCCCTCCCCCTCAACTTCTTCCCTGACTCCCTCCCCGAGTTAGGGATTTATAACGAGAGCTAGCTGTGAGCGAGCGAGCATTGGGCCCGGGCGCACCCGCTACCCCTCGGGGGAACGCATGCTTGTTTTATGAGTTAACCGTGCTAATGATTGAAAGAAAAGGCAGGGGGTGGGGGGGAGACGGCAGGGGAAATCCGGCGTGCGAGCTCGCGCGGTGGGCGGAATGGATAAAGAGGGTTCGACGCGTTGGCGTATGGGATTGGCTCGGATGAAGAACAGTGCGTTCAGGAAGCGGGGGGAATAGAAATTTGATACAATGTGCCCTAAAAGTTTTTCGTGTAGTATTTCTTCCAGTGTTCTAATAATAACCGTAATAATTTATCAGAAACATAGGTGTTTTACAGCAGACTATTCGATCGTTGTTTGCTTTTCTTTAAAGGCCGCTTTACGCGGTACATTTTATTGTACAAACGAATGTATCATAGAATGTACAAGAGACTGAATGGAATTATAGCAGGTTCTATTTCCCCTTAATCCATCCAGACAATCATACAATTTGCCGCTTTACACGGTACAATTTCCTTCGTGTAGGAATTCGTACATTCCTTTGTACAATAAAGTGTGCCGTGTAAAGCGGCCTTTAGAGAGGCAATCCACAATTCCGTCATTCGTGAAATCAAAGAGAGGAGGGTTTGTAGGCAAGCATTTCATAGGAACTATAGCAGCGTGGAGGAAAAAACTATGTCAGCATTAGCGCAATCTTAGTGCACCCTCAAGTAAGTCGTTCAAGATTTCGCAGTTTTACGTCTTATCCGATGGATGACGAGCTTCACTGGTAGTGCCCATCATTCAGATGTAGGAGTCGTGGTTCCCCTTTTAGGGCTCAGCCATGGTCGGGATTGAAACTCGCGCCCCTGTTAACAATACCCTAGCCGTTACACCGTACTGTTGCCCGGAATAGAGCTATTGTTATATTTGTTTTAGTATATGTATAATTCTACGTAATATCCTTAAAGCCACCCTTATGGTGAACGTCAGGGGAAAAATTTTCTCTAAGACAAGCATGTGCCAAAAAGTGTTTAAGACTTTTCATATCACGGGTCAACCTAGAGAGATGACGGAATTATTCGTTACGATGGAGCAAGAGAATACAGACCCTGTTTTAACAGGCATTTGACCGCGATAAACGAATCTTTTGTGCCGTGAATGAGCTGCAAACATTAGAATTTCTTGAAAAATTATCACGGTAATTTTATGGCTTATCCAGAAAATGGCAAATCGGAAACAATGCCAAAAAATCTGCATTGCGTATTTCATTTAAGGCCAAAATGAGCGTTAATGCCATATAAGGTCGATTTGTTGTCATGGAAACAGGCTTACCATTCTTGGGTTTATACATCAGCTACCCGCTGCTTTAGTCAATGGTTATAACCTTGCTCTCTACTTAAAATTATCATTTTAACACACTAAAATCGTCCCACTGAATATGCACTATATACCTTCACCTTGAAATGACTATACCATACACTTTCACTCTCGTCGGCGCTACTTTGAATTCTATTTGTCGCTCCGTTTTATCTCACCTTACAGTATCTTCTCAATAGTAATATATAGTACCGGATATCTTGAACGAAAATCATTGAGATCCCCGTAAATGTCATAAGGTGATGAATAAAATAGTGATGCGCTGTTTAACTATGCAATAATGTCACAAGTTTGCTGTTATGTTGGTGTATGTGCATATTGTATAGATGTAAATGATCTTATGACTAGATAGTATAACATATTTTTAAAACTCTCATCAACGCATGCAAAAGCAAAATATCATAGGCCAGTTTATTGTCGAAGGCTGAGTTGAGTGGGTGCTGAAAATAATTCAAGGAAAAGTGAAGTGAAACAGATATTTGTAAAAATCTCACCAAGGCATTCAGAAGCAAAATATCTTTGGCCAATTAAATGTTGAAGGCTGAGTTGAGTGGGAGAATCAATCTAAAGTGTGGAAGAGAGAAAGATATAAAACAACTGGCGTTTCTATTTGTAGTAATGTAAGCGGGAGGTACTATACTTGCAAGAAAATGAGGTTTATGGTAAGAAAAGGAGCGAATAAATATTTCAAATCACCGTACAATTCGCGGAGAGGTACCAATAGCAATGCAAATGGGCATAAATGGTTTCTGCTTGACCACGAAATATGTAGTAAAGGGAAAATATGGCAGCAAAATAAATTCCAAAAGTAATAACCGGTGGATGCATGATGAAAATAATTCAAGAAGAAGTGAAGTAAATCAGGTTATAGGTAAGGGAAAGGAGTTGTCGCTTGGGTCGTGGGGTGGTCGGATAAACGGGCGGCGGCGTGACTCCGAGAGAAGAATGTAGTTTCGGGCGAGGTTGGGCGAAGGATTTGATCTACGCACTCGAGGATATTTATTGGCAAAGGGTTCCGAAAACATAAAAGCGGAAAAACAGCGCGAGGTGAGAAAGGCTTAGTAAACCGATATAAAAAAAGTGGTGGAGGAGGTAGGAAAGCAAGCGGGGAAGACCGGGGGGAAAAGCGGAGGCGGTATGTCAGCAACGTGAAGGAAGACAGGGGCGAGGGTGAGATCGGAGCGGTCGCAGGGAGAGAGTTGGATTAGGACGAGCCAGCGAAAGTGGTGCACACAGGGAAAGGACGAGCGTATATGTGCGGCATGCGGATGTACGGAGGAGCAATATTTTTGGATTCGGTGAGGAAGGCCGGGCTCATGGAAAAGGAGTCGCGCGATATTGCGATACATCGGGCCTGTCTAGGTTAACCCGATGCTTCATTCATGTCTGGCATATTTCACCTAAATTTGATGATTAGTTGCACTTTTTTATCATTCATACTTGTAATGTGCATTGTCTTTATCGTGTGTATTTTAGTGTGTATTGTGCACTCATGACATGTTGGAAGTTTCCCACAGGAAGTCCTTGAAGCTACCGTAGGCTCGTTGTTTTTCAAGTTCAATTTTGTATACCTAAAATTGAGCAATATAATAGCTATCTATTTATTTATGGTACCTACAAGCTTTGTGATACGTACTGCATTGCGATATCATGCGATGAGTTCTATAATACAATTTACGTTGAGTTGCAATATCACTTTGTGACGTGCTGCATTGAATAGCTACGTATGATGTGCGTTATTCTGAAGATGTCACTCTGGAAATATCGATTGCTCGGCCTGTGAAATTTGTTGCATTAAAATATGTGTGATGCGTGTATGATTCCATGCGATATATATTCAGATTGACGATGCATACCGATATTAAGAAATCGAAACGCGATTCGATATCATGGGTTACGCGATCAAACACGATATCTTGTTTATTTTTCAACATCTCTCCATATTGGTCAACTCTATTTACTTCGCGATGTAATATCATACGCGATATATCGCGAGTGATATGATGCGAAATCAATATCGCAGTACGATGCTGTAATCTTAGAGTATCGCGCAGCCCCACGAGCTCGGGTGTGGGTGGACCAAGGAGGCTGTGGGAAGCGTGTTTCGAAAACGTAAGGGAAGATTGGGAGGGAGGGAGGAAGGGGGAGGAAAAGGGAAGGGAAGAGCGGGGGAGGGGGAGGTAAGGTGGGAGAGGGTGGGTGAAGAGCGGGAAGCGAGCCTGGTCGTTCCCTCACCGGTCGATAGAGGTCTCTGACGCTTTCGCCCTCCTTCCTCGCCCGCCTGCGCGCCGAGTAGGCAGAGCGGGCCAGCCGCCGCACCCCCTGCTCCCTCGGCGCCGCATCCCACTCCCCCGCACGCCCTACGGCAGCCGTTCCGCGCCGACCCGCGCCACACCCATGGTGCGCCCTCGCCCGCCGCACCCTTCTCTTGCCTGCTGCGCTCTCGGCCTTCCAAAACCCGCCCTCCCACACCCGGAGGACTGGCCCTCGGGGAAGAGAAGGAATAGGTCGGGAAGGAAGTGGGGGGGGGTGGGGTAAGGACGAGGGGTATTTCGCGGAGGGGCGTGGGAGGGTTAGGTGAGAAAAGGTCGGAAGGGTTTGGGGAGAATGTGTTGGGTTGGCTGGAGGGGTGTGTTATTTGGCGAGCGACGGGTGGTGCGCATGGCGAGAGATTGTGTTAGGAAAGGTGGTATGTTTAGTGATGGGGCACATGGCGAAAGGTTTCAGGTTTTGTTGTTGTGGTCGGTCTGATGGCGAGGTGGAGGTGTTGGGCTGCGGCGCGTAAAGTTTTTAGGAGCCCGGCGGTATCCCCGGGGCCGATTAATATGTAATTATGAGTGGCTAGGACGGACCAAGGAATTTTGTTTTAGCTCCGCTTTTCTATCTGTGCGCTATAAGAGGACGGAAGAAATAACGGATGCTTGCTGGTTCATCAACCCCTCATGGCCAAGAGGTTTTTAACCGTTAGGTTGTTTGGGGAAGCAGACGGAAATTTGAGGTCATTTGCCTCGTGAAGAATAGATGGATTATTTGTTTGATGCAGGAAAATTTTGGAAATGAAGCATGGTGGAGCAAAACCAGGTGTCAGCACTTGTTTACTACAAGGTGAATAAGCTCAAGGGTCCAACCCAAGTTATTATTTCAGGATTAACTTCGGAGAACTAACATGGAATGATAACATATAGAGTTATAAACCTCTACGTATTTTATATATTTCACTCGTTCTTTTGACACCCCTGTGTCATTATCAAGGTCAACTTGTTTTTTATCAAAGATTTTGAAGCCATTTTTGCCAAAAAAAAAACAATTGTGGGTTAATTCTAATCGTTGGATGACCTTTACGCATAGGTAATGTTGAGCAAGAATGCAATCCTCGTGTAATAAACTAGGCGTTGGGCTCTATTGAGGTTTATCGATGTGAGAACATATGACGACCGTTAATTATATGGAGGAAACTTAAAACCAGACATTACAAAACCGGGACCTAAAGTGCTCGCTGAAAGAAAATACTCTCCACCGCAGCCCGAATCGAAACAGAGCCCTCAGAATTGCAGGCCTGTACATACTCTCGCCACCACAACAGCCCGATACCCGCCAAGGAGTTTTTGCCTTGAGGGGGGGCGTGCTGTGTGAGGTGTAACGGATGAATGAGGCGACGCGGGAGGAACGAGGTGTGCAGAATGGCGTAAAAACTTGCGGGAAGACTCAGCCTTGAATGTCTGGAAGATGAGCGAGGGTGGTACGTTGCTGGGTGTAAACGGGGAGGGAGAGCGCTGGGAAATGCGGTGATAAATTTTTCCAGGCGAGAACAAGAAGTTGAAGAAGCACCGCTGAATATGAAGAGAAGGTGGGATAAACAAGGAAGCCGCCGGCTAGGTTAAAATTGAGAGCATTATCTGCCGACTCGGATGCGTGGGCCGCAAAATGGAATGTTGTTTATCACCCCATACATTTTAAAATGATATAAATGCGCTATTCCTTGGAATCAGATGAAATATCGTCGAGTCAGCGATCAAGAAAGTGTGGAAAAAATATGTGTGATTTCCAGGGAAAGGATATCTAGATAGGCACTCTTCGGGGAATGTGTGGGAAACCTCTCAACTCTTAGGGAAAAATTCCACTTATAAGAAAATTTTGCCGTTAGGCGTCGTGAAATATGATTCTGAGTTCTGAATATTGTTTCAAATATTATTCAGTGAAAGTTTTTGCGACGTAATCTCTTATGTTAGGAAGAAAATTTAGTCGATTCATAAAAGTAATAAAAATAGCTCAAGGAAAACTTTCCCTAAAAGTGATTTGTATTAATGGGGAGAGAGACTCCTCACTTTTATTTTTTGGACTGACTATGACCATAAAAATGTCGTTTTTTAGTTTTTAGTTATGTTTGATTAAAATTATTTTGCCTTGGATGCTTAAATTCGCAATACCCAACTATTAATGAAGTAATATGATTTGAAATAGCTCATTGTACTAAAGTTGGCCATGTAATTCATGCAATTCACGCATCGTTTGTGAAGAAAAGGCATTGCATTCGTTCCATCGGAGTTGTTCTCCGTTGTACAGCATAGCTGCTATTGTTGCTTGTAGCTCAGTTGTAAAAGAGAACCATGTGACAAAAAACATGTTCAAGGTCCTGAAAATTTATACTGTCTAGTTGACATATTTGTATATGACGATGGAGTAATTAATATATATCAATGCAATGGCTTACTTCGCTGCAAATATGCCAGTATCTGACCAGGGAGACTACAGAACAACTCCTAATGGGCTGGTTTTACAGTGACTACGTCCTTAGCTACGGCTAGAGTCTGTGCAATACGTTAATCTCGTATGTAAAGTCCTCACTAAATCCGTAACTAAGGCGGCAATCAGTCACTCTGGAACCAGGTATAACCAAGGTAACCAGGTAAAGCATGTTGGTGCTTAAATGCCTAGACTTGGAAAAAGATGCTCGCGGATTCGTTTATCAATTTATTTTACTATTAAATCAGTCCTTCCGGCTTTAGAGAAGTTGTTATGAAGTATATTCAACTGAAAATTGTTTACACTGGGTTAATTACATGCATTTGATAATTTGTTAAACAAATTATAAAAAAATTGCGTGACCAATAATTATTTTCCAATCAGGAATGATATTCTAATTTGCACGTATATGGGTCACACAATTCAATTTTTATCTGGCATTGCGTTGTTGTGTTAAAAAAATGCTTTCTTTCTGTTTAAATTTTTTTTAACACAGTGCAGGGAATTACATCCCTTCCGATCGTTGTCCTGATTGATGAGATAAAGGTTTTAATAACGTTAACAAACGCGGAACTCAACGAATAATAAAATGTTGCACTTTAGGAGGTTGATAAAGGGACATGAATTTTTTGTATTACATCTGTACTTCGAATTGAATTCATTTCGTTGGCTCGCGCGTACGTAATTAGAACAACGTATGAGTGCGCAATTTTAGTCCTTCAGTATTTTACGAACACGCTTATTCATTGTTTCACATTAATAAAGGAAACTACTCTAGTTATTAAAACCGTCGTTGTTTTCATTCAGCGCATATCAATAAGGATATACATAAAGCAAGAAATTGCGTAAAGGGATTTATATGACCCTTTACAAATTTTGGTGATAACTTTGATGCAAAAAGCATATTTCCTCAGTTGAAGTACGTCCTTGGATATCCCAATAACTTATGAATATTGAACAAGTTCATACGAGTTAATTTATGTAATAAGTACACTTTTGATTGAAAAAGCTGATAGTACACTTGTATGTTGTATTTATGTATTTATCTAGTTCTAAAGGCGTCCTTTAGAACTCCCTCTCTCTTTTGAAATTAGTGTGACTGACACTTCAGACTCGTTTTCAATAGAAGATCTCAATTGCCTGATCATCTCTATTCTTATTTAATAAGCTATTCAATTTTTGGGCCTACACTTTGTCCTCAGCCATCAATCCCGTAAAGTAACATCTTTCTCGAATTCGGTCACTCCCAAAGGGCCTTGCAAGGTATCCCCCGGTGAATCGCGTGGGAACTACTCACTGGGGCAAATAGATGGAGATTTGCGGAGGATATGAGAGAAATACCGGGATAAGTGGAGAAATCGAGGGAAATGCAAGGGAATACAAGTGAAATGTGTTAGCCGTTTAAGGGAAGGAATAGTGCGGGCAGAGGAACGCCTGACCCGTTGAACAATCATTTCCGATCATCGGGGAAAGAGTTCTTCAAGGCGGATCCATCCTTTTGCCTTTCCTCCCTCTCGTTCTTTGTCTTTCCCACGGAATAAGGAGCGGGAAAGGATGAAAAGAAGACTGCCCTGAAGCGGTTGGGAAAGAGGGATAAATTGTTTCAGGCCCGAGTGCCGATTCCTGAGAGACAGAATGAGGGTTTAAGGGCTAAGCAGGAAAAAAAAGGATATCAGAAGGGAATTTTAAAGGCAGTGCAGTATTGTCCGTTTGAAAGTGGCGTTTTGCAATCTTAGTCCCGAAAGATTTATCTCTTCTTGAGCGGAAGGGGAATGGCAGCGGTGTAAAACGCGGGTGATTGTGCCTTGTCTCGCTGCGAATCGATTCGTGCGAATTTCGGATAAAGTAGACGTCACATCTCGTTTGCACTGAAAGGAGGCTATTGTAATATGCGCTCATCGAGATTGGCGAATATAAAAGGAACAGACTCACCGGTGTCTCGATTGTGAAAGCTAATGTCTTCTTTTCTGTCGTTAGGAATTTTTCTCTTATGTATCGCTTCTGCCTATTTTTGATAAAGAATGCAGCTGTATTAAGAATTGAGAATGCGATCTTATTGATGGATTAAAAAGCGCGCGTGCATACACATTCTTTCGACTTACCATTGTAGAAACTAAGTTGTCATCGATGAATTTATTTGCATAAAATTAGTGGCCCAACGACACCTATGCACAAATAAATTAACTAAGCTATATCGCCGTGTCCTCGTTAAATCAATGATTCATGAGAGTTGATAGCATGTCGAATTCTCCGAACATTCTTTTGTTTTGAGGATGAAAGGCAGGTGAGCTCAACCAAAGGATTACTTTTTCTATCGCTTTGAGGAAGGATAGTGACAATTTATGGCTCTGCTTTTTTGTCGAGGAATGAATTGCAGAGAAACTCATCTATTCTCCGGTGTCAGTGATGGTGAAGATTTAGTGCTCATAAAGAGTATCATCCAATTCATCGAAAAAATTGAGTGCACAGGAATGGAAAGAAATTTTTTTCTGCAAATTCCTTGTTAAAGGCTCTTAAAAATGAATAAAAATGTGCGTCGTTAAGCTCTAAATAACAAGCTTGCTAAGAAAACTGCTGATAATGTCCACCCGTATTACAGGAATACGAAAAAAATATTATTTGAATTTCCTCTGTAGCCGTCAGTGCAATCGGTGAAACTATCAAATATAATATAAATTTTATGTATATTTGTATAGATTTTCAATTTTTAACTGCCCTTAATGCTAGAAAAATAGGCTCAAGGAAAATGGGAGATGCCAATTGCATTATGAGAATGGAAAACTGTCTTAAAATGAGGAATAATTTTCTTTTGCGGTGGGAAAAATATATAGAAAGAAGGTAAAAATTTTGAAGGCTGCAATATTATGTCGGAAAATAAAATGTCATAAAAAAATAGGTGACCGGAAATAATGAGGACATGAGACCGATTTTAGAAGAGATGGAGCCTGTAGCTTCAAAAGGAATACCTTACTGTAAAATAAGTAAAACCTGCGAAGATATCCTCCAGGCATTCCCTTCAATTTTCAGCGGTTTCTTCTGCTGGAAAACTCTCCAAATGCCTTACTAAGGCTTCAATTTATGCTAGTGACATTTTTATGTAGGTTATGAATTGGGAGAAGAAAGATTCGGTAAGAGAAAAATTCTTTTTTGCAAAAATTAACGTTTCACTGAAATGATTTCGCATTTCCATGGATGCATGAAGTGTGATTTTTCTAAAAGTTTTTTGGAATACTCATCGCTTACGAAACTTTAGCAGCGTCTTCACTCCTGCAATCGGACTGGATATGAATCAGGCGATGAATTTGTTTTAAATGAAAAAATTTGGATGAACAAAATTATTACGTTAATGGACGGTAATGGAAGAACTACTCGTAAAAATTATACACCATTCTTGCAATAATTGTCACATGTTCTGGCAGTTTGATATCACCTCAATGTTAAGGTGTTTGTACTGTAGTTTGGTTCGAGTGTGGAGCATGAGTATGTTCGTGAACACGGATTACTATGTTAATGAATTTTTGCTGCAGTTTTTCGTGAAATTCGGATGGGAGCTTAACCTTTAAATTTTACTCTCAGTGATAATTTGGCTAGCAGTTTTGGCTTCTTGAATGATATTAAAACTAAATTATTGAAAAACAAAGAGTTCTGATAACAGACTAATCGCTATCTGCTTCCATCATCTATCTCTTGCATGCAAATCGTAGATTATATGGAATTTTATATGATGTTGACTTTTTTACCCCGTGTTGTGACCTAAAAATTAGGGTACCTGGTGGCATTCAATTTAGTCATAATAAATTGAATGCCACCATGAAAATAGCAAATCATCAAAATAAAAAAATATTTAAAATACCCAAGCGTTTTCCTGTATTTTGTTGGATTTTTTTAAACTTTCCAATAAAGAATCATACGTGCGGCGGCACCCACATGAAATTATGGCCGCTCTAAAGCCGAATCCAAAGGTAAGGTGCCTTAGCGATTAACAGTTGCGGTTAAATTGGCAAAACCGCGATTTTGTCTTTAGGCATTGCGGCAGTTTGGATTATTCTAGTAGTATTAGGTATTCATTTCCCCTTTCTTTTACCATGATTCTGTTAATAAAATAATGAAAATAGAAACAAGGATTGGTAGTAAAATCCCTTTAATGGACTTAATTTGCAATCAATTATCAGTATCTTTAGTATATATCTATCAGTATCAATCAATAATTCTTAAGATTTTTATATAGACTCATATCTCTATGTCCAAGTTAGCTTATCCACGGCGTATTATCCTTCGTATTACTTTATCGTTCACAATGTACCCATTTAATCTCCTTATCTAACGCAATATAACTACATGTGACATGTTTCCTATTGCTTTCATTATATTTATTCGAAATGAACTATTATTGCTTTGATGATTATTGAGAAAATCAATTAAAAAGAGTTAAAAATGCATAATTTATACGAAATTATTATCTTTTTTTATGTTAAGCGTTTTAGCTCAACGAAGGTTATGAGTGAGGAGAAATTTAGTCTCTCAGAGCTGTAAATTCTTCTTCTTTCAGAGTACGTTAATATTGACAGGTCTCTCTGTTGTCTCAAGGCATTTCTGTTTTGGGCGAAGTCCTTCATTACCCTGTACTTCCCTCCTGTCATCGTATCTGTCATCACACCAAATCACTTCCTCTTCGTATTCCTTGTATGACGACTTTCTGCGAAAAATCACTTCGTAAAATATGGCCTATCAATTTACCTTTATTTTCATTAAACTTTTCAATATATTTTTCTCCTCTCCAATTATTCTCAGCACCTCTTCATTTTTTTGCATTATCTGTCCATCGTATCTTCTCCATCATTCGCCACAGCCTTATCTCAATGCTTTTTAGGTATTTTTCTTTCCTTTTTCTCATTGTTCACGTTTCCAATCCGTGCCAAACCGTACTCCTTATAAAGCACAAAACTGTAACTTATCGGTCGTAAATAATCAATCTGAGGCAACACTTTTAGGAAGCGTACTCTCTAGAAAAACAAGTTCCTCCTTAAGACATTTTACTTTGTCACTTTCATGTAGTTAGCTGTGGAAAGAAGAAAAAGTATGTTGTTTGGGTTTTTTATGTGTATGTCGGGATGAATGAAGACAAATGAAATGAACGGAGAGCAAACAAAAGAAAAGTCCTTTACTACATCCGCTTGAAAATCTTCTACGCCAAATAAACCTGTGAGTCTTTCGATTTGAATCTTTCGCTTTTATTTTCCTCTTGTAACAATATCTTAAGCCTGGTGTTTCTTTACATGAATTACCTTTTCATGGTGGTAAGCCATGAATGACTTGTGATTATTACGGTAAAGAAAGCGTAGCTGATCATGTAAGTGGGAAGGCAAGGTCTTGTGTAGGAAATAAATCTTATACTTTAAAACGAGTGCCGTATGGTTTTGAATAGCCTACGCAGGTTTCCGCTCAAGTATTTTGCTCAGGTTGCCAAGGAACGAAGATATGTTGAAAATGTAGGTGAAATTGGTTAGTAGTTGTTGAAAACGCAATTTTTAAATGAAAACATGACATATTAAAAATCGATTGCAAGAATTAAATGCTCCATTTATAATCCATCCCATTGTGAAATTTTGAGACCCTTATGTTGATTGCAAGCTATTAAAAAAAAGCAAAAAGAAACAAATCTTTACCCTGATTTCAATGCTTTAATTATGGGTGCACAATCGGGGCTCATTTTGGAGGGCCTCATGGCCTCCAAAAAGAAATTATGTACGTAAAATCTATTCATGGGTTAGAGAGATTAAGGGGAGCGTACGTTTTCTCATAAACACATGCTCTCTTGTGTTGCTAGAAATAACGCACACAGTTCATAATTTACCATGTAGCACATAGAGACATTGGCATTTTCTTAGCAAGTATGATTATAATTTCATTGCTCAGGTAGTGCGCTAAAGAAAAATGAGCCTAGATGTAAAGATGTTATAATTGCTATATCGAGAATGGCATTTGCGATGGAAGTGTTCACGGATAGTGAAGAGATAATGACGTGGTCTTAGAGTAAGTGTGTGAATTTAGTACTGGCTTAAGTCTCTCACGAAGTGCTATGTTGTATGCAGCGTAAAACTGGGCCATAATGAAAAAAGGATGGAAACAGGCCGCTTTTGTCAGAAATATGGGTGCAGAGGAGAATGCTGATGATGCATTACCCGGAAAGAAAGGCGACCGAGAAAGTGCTCGAGGTGGTAGGAGAGGAGAGGAAAATTATTCAGGAAATTAAGAGAGGGCGGAATAGGTGGTTGAAATAGAAATGAGTGACAAGAGGATGGTGGATATAGTGATAGACTTGAGGATTTTGGGTAAGCAAGAGAGGAGAAGAAATAGAAATGCCTTATTGAACGGGTTGGGTAGACGTAGGGCTTATGCCAAACTGAAGTATGAAATAATGTATGGAGAGAAGAGCTAACAAATTTACGAGTAGGTTGGGTAGGAAAGTAGAGTAGGAAAGGTATTTCTACAATATTAAAGTTAATTTTCGCGGAACCTTAATCACCAGTAATAAAGTTACAAAACATTAAACGGAATGAATCGGATTAGGTACATCAAATCTGAGCAATATTTTGCCAAAATTTCCCCTCATTATCTAAATACTCATTAATCTCACTCCCAGTCCCAATCTGTAGTACGTACATTACACCATATAATTAATCGGGACTCATCCATAACCTCTACCCGTATTATGTTTGATTGAGAGCCCTATAACTCGACTTAGCTCGACTGCATATGACATTATTCGTTCACGCATCATCAGAGCAAGTTGAAAGGCCTATTCAGGTGTATTGATAAGGGGGGTTTTATGCGCGTATTTTGAGTAAAACTTTTCGGTTTTTACACTCCTTTTTTGATTGCCGTGTTACTAGAATTATTGTACGAATAAATGTGGCATTTTTAAAAAAAAACTTCGTTTTTAATGGCTCCTTTTCGCTTTATTTGTTCAAACATCGTCAGAACTCATATGCCAGGGTATAGGCATTTCATCGCCATTTATTTTTGCTCTTCACCCTGCCATATCAAATGTGAATTCTCTCATACCCTCCTAGGTTTCTCTTTTTCATGCTTCCGGTATTTGTGCATTTGCAGAACTTATTCGTGCATTCAATTTCTCATTTAAAGCGTTCTTTTTCAAATATTTATCACTCATTGTTTGAGTATTTTACCGTTTATTGTTAACTTTTGGTGGCCTACATTCTCTTTTATGTACATAATTGGTCATATTTCAATTCACAAATGGGCGAAGCTTTCCGAGATGAAACAAGTTTTTCATGAAATTTCGCCGGCTCCGATGGCGGCGGGGTAAAGTCCTCGCCTGCTAAACCGAGGGTAGCGGGTTCGAGTCCCGCCTGGGTGGGTTTTTCACCACTCAAGACATGGATGTATGTCAAGTTCTGTTGGTCCGGTCCCTGGAAAACCTGATGACAGCCTCAGCAGCTTATCGGGATTTCGGGGACATACGGGGCCAACAAAATCGTCCTCAGCACAAAAAAGAAAATTAAAACCCAGATAAGAAGACATTATTTGAACGCTTCGTCATTAGGTAACTCTATGGTAATGCGTTTGATGCGTATTTAAATGTTCAGATTCTCTCGCGTGTTGTAGAGAATAAAGTATTTGGAAGAAACGCATTGCTAGCTTTTGTTTATCGCCTAATAGCTCTCCAAAGCCCTCTGCTTCCCACTCAAGACCCGATTTTTTTCTTCTTCCCTCTTTCAGCGTCCTGCTTTCTTAATCTTTTCCACAACTCATCGACCCTTCCTTTCCTTCTAATTTCTTCCTTCCGTTGACTTATTCCTGTCATTATTCTCTCTCTCTTTCATTCGTCTCCTCTATTCGTTGTGCTTTTGATGCATATTAAATTAATCAGGTTTTACCACTCGTAGAAAATGAATTATGTGGACGGAATAAGTTGTTAGCCTTGTTTATCGCCATAGAGCTCTACAGGACCGTCTCCATCCCACTCAAGACCCAATTTTTTTCTTCTTCTCTCTCTGCATCCTGCTTCCTTAATCTTTTCCACAACTCATCGATCCTTCCTTCCCTTCAAATTTTCTTCCTTCCCCGTACTTATTCCTGTCATTATTCTCTCACTCTGTCATTTGTCTCCTCATCCTTCTCTCTCTAAGTCTTTCCTTCTTGCAGGACCTTCTCTCTGCCAGCGTGCCAGACTCTTTTTCGCCCTCTTGCGATCCATATTGATTCTTCCGCCGGCTGACTCCCCGTCTTCGCTATTTCCCTCCGTGCTCTCTCCAACCACTCTCTCTCCCTTCATAGCCGTCCCTCCTCCTCTTCTCCCCGCTCCTTTTAAGTGTACCAAGGCCTTATCCCGCCAAAATCTCCGATATCGTTGGCCTTAAGATTCAATTAAGCCAAACCGAATCGATTTCTTGCCGTGCAGACCTTTCTCGTTCCTTTTTTTCCCTCTCTCTCTCTCTCGTTTCCTCCCTCTCCCCTCACGTACCTCCCACTCCTCCTCTTGAAGGAACCTCTAAGATTCCTCTCCTCCTCCTCCCCATCTCCCTTCCCTTCATATCCCCCCCACCTTGGGGGAATAGCATCTCACCCTGAAAAACCCCTCGCTCCCACTTCTACATCTTGGGCTATCGTGAACTGGCTGGCTTTCTTCCCAATGCATCAATCTCCCTTCGTACCCTCCTTCCCATCTGCTGCTCCGAATCCTTTCTATCCTCCCCCCCTCTTCGTACTATCCCTTTTTTCCACCTCTTGTATTTTTTTAACTTACCCGCGTTCTCCACCGTTCTTCTACTTCTTCCCAATCCCATGACCACCCAACGCGACTCTCCCCGCCAGCTCGCGCATCGTCCTAATCGGACCCGGTGAGATTCACCGGTGAAGGAGGAAGTGGGGGATTTGTAGTACCAGCTTTAACTCCTCTGGGCCTTCCCTTCCTTGCCCTCTCCCTTCTACACGTCCCTACTCTTTCCTCCGTCGTGAATCTAAATCTGTGTCATTCCTTCCAAATCTTTATTCCAGATAGGTTTTGCATTAATTCTGACTCAACTATGTCGTACCCAAGGTCTCATTTAAGGGTGATTCGTTCCCGTGACATCACCGTTGGCCAGGCTACTTTACGAGATACTGATCTAGCTCTACCTATCAGCTTTTAGATCATCATCTCAGCTCACAGGCGAAAGGCTGGTCCACGGTGGTGTCTAAGACTTCGCTCCGAGCACCGTTTTATGTACACCTCTTGAGATTTACAATTCATGATTAACGGTCAATAGCTCAAGACAAAAAACTCCGTTAATAAATGGGTCCAAATCACAGTCGTCGTTGTGGAAATCATGTAGTTAATTCACTGCAGCCACTCTCTCATTACTACACCTATTTTCCTTCAGTATTTATTCCGTAAATGAAGTAGTTATTTATGGGAACCCTGCATTGTTTTGAATCTTAAGAGTACTGTATACCACGGCTGGAAACGCTCCTGTCTTTGCGCATAAATGTTTTACGACTCTTCTTTGCAAGTTAAAGTATGGCTGTTTGCGCAGGCCTCTGGAATATGGATTATTATTTACAGTAAGTGTCTCAGCTTTTCGCTTTTTGTATTGTACATAACTATTTTGACCATTTGCTGAATATCAGCACGTCGCCATGATGCGCACAACGTACATTTCTTAAAGTCATTCCACTTACAGTAAATGGGAATCCTTCGTCTTTTTGTAGAATTAATAAAATGTAGACATTTGTTTATTGAAATATCACAGTGAAAGTTCTTCGGGACCCTTAAAACGCACGTTCCACTGAGTCATCAGTGGCGCTGTTTATCAGAGCGGGAAATGGAGGGGAATGCGATGATCTCTTCTAGGGTGCGGCTGAAGGTAGAACTAAAAGTGCCTTTTTTGGCTGAGTCATCCTGTACCCTAAAGTATTTATTACAGGGATACCCTTTTTATTGCCGGCCACTGTAAGTTTTTTGTAGTAGGGAAATAATGAAGTCCGCATCTTCTGCTAATCTGCCATTTAGAGCCCGTCCAAGATCATTGGCCGAAGACCGCTGGCCGAAAAGTAGCCAATTAGAAAAAACATTCAATGCCGGTTGGGGTATTGAAACGCGTGAGCGAAACACCTATGATGGTGGCCTTTGTTGAAATCATGCAATCGTGAAAAAATTCTCGACTTTTTATTTCTTTATAGACCGAATCATCATTTTTCACCTGCACTATTATCTTGGAAGGATTCTAGTTTTGCAAAGCGTTTTTATCATGCGAGTAGTTCCAAGATATTTTACACAAATTTCAGATGATAATTAATGAGTCGCGTTGAATGCTTTTTCCTAATTCACATCATCGAGTGTTACAATTTGTCCTTCTTTCATGTCTGATATCCAAATGGAACTTGGCTAGCGTTTACCTTTGCAGAGTATGCTGTAGGGTAATATGGAAATGCGTACAAATTCTATAGATTACGCTCTCAGTTTTGAAAATCGATGAAACTCTAATCAATAAAAATCAATAGCCCGGACAGTTCAAAGCATCATAATCTCGAATTGCTTTTTTGACCTAGCCATCTCTATTAATGTTTGTCACAATTCTTCGAAGCGAGCAAGTTGGCTGAGCTTGGGGCTAAAATGCAGTGTGGCGAGTAAAAACTTTCAGTAAAACGTTTGCATATTCAAGGATTGTATTATTGTCTCATAACTCTTTAGCCTTTGACGTTTCCAAGATTTTTTTGTATTCTCGTCGAAACTCATTCCCAAATTTTCATGCAAAGTCTATGCTCTAGACACTGTTGTTGTGGTATTTTCGCTGAGACATGTTTGCATGATTATGACGTTTTATCGTGCTGTGAATTTCAAGCTATTTTTTTCAAAAAGCTTTGCCCGTTTTCACCACAGGTGACTGCATCTTGGAACTTATACTCTGGGCGAATAGCCACGTGTTTTTGCAAAATTAATTCGTGAGCCGAAATCATGAAAACTTTTGAGGATTTTAACCGGATGGAACTTCTAAAAAGGCGTTTTTCCGTGGAAAATGCTGAGGTAACTTTTGAATTTTAATGGACTTTTATGATCTTAAATGCTAATGAAATTCCGTTGCACATTTAAGCCAGATATTTCTTTTATGATGGGAAAAGTGTGGACACAGTTTTAAATCGTCTGAAAATATATTTAAGATGGTATTATCTTTGAAGAGCTGTCTTATATTTCTGTGTCTCTGATACATATTCAAGTTATGTCTAATACCTTAAATTCATACATTGTACGCAAAAATGCTGTTTAGCATAATTTTTACTATCAAGAGCCTTAATTACACCGTGCAAAACTCATTGAAACTCAATTTGAGGCCATAATTACATGTATGCTTTACTTGATCAGTGTTGTGATCTCTTAAATGATTTAGACAGAATTCTATCTGCTCATAGTAGTTATTACTTTGAGAGCTTGTACGACATGTCACTCCTGATAAATTTCAATAAATCTTTCCTCATTTTATGACATTTTCCACATATTTTTACATATTATATGAAAAAAGTTATCTTTACAATGATACAGAAGTATCTCCTCTCCGTATTAATATTGGAGATATTTTCCCAAATCTTATATTTGTCGCTTCATTTGATATCACGGCTGAGAGCACCACAGACACGTAATTAATATAAAGTAAGATTTTTGAAAAAGTAGGGCTACGGAACTAATTACATGAAGATATACGGAGGCGAAAATGAGGAGAAACATTTAGCAGTAGACAGTCATAAGTTTAAAAAAATAAATCAATTTAAATACCTAGGAATTACAGCGACTTGCAATAACAAAGAGGAGGCTGAAATACAAAATAGACTTACAACAGCAGAGAGACCATATTGGAGCCATATAAAACTCTTCAAAAACAAACTTTTATCAAAAAACACGAAAGTAAGGGTTAATAAAACAATAGTCCAACCTGTGGTACTCTATGCTTCTGAGACATGGTCTTTTACAAAAAAGTCACAAAAAGGGCATTACTTTTGAGAATAAAGATTGAGAAGTATTTTTGGACCAGTCAAAGAACAAGATACATGGAGAGCAAGAAAAAACAGAGAATTAAGAGAGCTACACAAAAAACCAGACATTGTGGGTGTAGTCAAGAGCAGGAGTTTTGAGGTGGCTGGGTCATTTCCAACGGAGAAGCGAAGATACCATGATAAAAAAGTAGCAAAAGGAACACTAGAAGGTAAAAGACCAGTGGGGAGACCGAGAATGCGCTGGACTGATGAAGTTAAGAAGAACCTAGAGAAGATGGGAGCAGAGATCGAGCAGGCAGAACACAGAAAAGCATGGAGGCACTTGGTTAGCGAGGCCAAAGACCACTTAGGTTTTCAATGGTCACAGGAGTAAGTAAGTTAGGTTTTTGATGCGGAGATCGTGTCAAATATTTGATTGTGAGGAATTTGTATGTATCACTTATTATTTTTTACCATGCAAGGACTAATGACCATGTTCATATTTTTATGATCCCAAAAATGAAAACTTCGATGGATTAGTCATTAAACAGTGTGAAAAACTACTCGAATGAAAGACTCAAACATGCAAAATACCTGTTTAATGAAAATTTTAATCGCATAAAGAAATAGTTTTCGTTATTCAGCATTAAAGTATATACTCGATTTATGCCACAAGTCTCTATGCTTTGAAATACAATTTCAATATTATTTATTCTGACCGAAAAATAATCTCTCCTAAAGTACCTTAAGCTGTATTTGACAAGCGAAATTAACCTGAAAAACGGTGTTTTATGGGTAATCTTCTTAAATCCTTCACTAAAATTAGTGACTTTTATTATATAATTTCAAACACCTGTGCGTCATCTCCTTCAAAGAGTATAATGAGCTTACATTTCCCCTCGTTGGGTCTTCCTGATGTGTTTTTTGAACTCTTTTGAAGAGAGGTAATATAAATTTACAACGCTGCTGTGAGTCGAGGGCAGTATTTCAATTGATTCTTTCAACGCCGTCGGTGCCTCAGCTACACCGGTGGACAAAGTGTGAGTTAGTGCTCTGTGTAAGCATTCTTTACGCGACCGATAAAAAAATCTCCTCTTCTCGAATCTCAGGTGCATCCTCACCCTCAGCCGTCAATGTATACTAAAGCCAAACACCCGTTTTCAAGCTGGTGAATTCCGCAGTCACTTAAGATAAAAGTATATTAATTGATCTATCACATTTACCTCTTTTGCAAATACTTCTACCCTCTTGAAATAATCAAGGCTGCTAATAAATGCGTTTTTCAACTTGTGTCTCAAAAATAGGTTGCTAAGTCTGACCAGGAGGCGTGAAACACTTTGTGTAGTTAATGAGAATTTTTTCCTCGACTTCATCTCAGTCAGACGGAGGCAAGGTTAATAAAGTGAATAATCTGTTAACGTAGAAGAAAAAGCACGTTTAACCACTTGTTAAGGCATGCCTTGACTGGAGTTGTACCTGGTTCAACCACATGTGCCCCTTGGTATAAAGAAGTTTCATTAGTAAAGTTAGTTCGTTTTGAAAACATTGACGAAATATTTCACGTTGTAATTGAGTAATAGTATCGCTTATATAATCTCCCCTAGCGACTTCCACGCGCATTATTGTAATTACAAGCTAATGAAAATGCTTCAGTCATTTATTTTGCGATTTCGATACTTTTCCTAGGAATTTCATTATTTGGAATTCATCTCCTCTGTTTACTTTTGTAACGGATGTCTGAAACGTATCTCGTTAATTAAAACATTCCATCTCATTTCTGGAAATCGAGTTTACTCCTGAGTTATGCCAGGGTTTATTTCCTTTGCACCGGGAGGTAAACAGAGGAAAAATGCAAATTTGGCCCTTGAGTCAGGGTGCATAATTTCATCTGTGATTCCATACGAGAAATGTCGTAAAATGAGAGTGCTGTACATGCCGTGAGTGAGTCAGTCCACGCTAAAAAGTTAAAAGAGCAAAATTATAAATATACATATTACTCTTCATTTGAATTGCGACAGTCGCTTCCATCGAGGAACGACGATCTTTTTTTTCTAATCAGTTTATTAATTTCCTTTCTTCGGCTTAAAATTTTTCAGTTTTTTTTTACCTCGTGGAGTTCGGTGCTCTTGCATTCGGTGGGCATCTTTTGGCGGCCTTTTCTTTACTCGCCGTTCTCAAATCCTGGTTCTGAATTTTTCTTCGTATCTCCTAATCTGAGCAAGCCTCGTACTCTCCTCTTCTCGTTATCTTATTTCCCAGCCTTTGCCCGGGATTTTGAGATGGAGGAGATTATCTTCCAAGTAATCTCAGAAATCCCAGTTATGATCAGATATATAGTAATTATATTCTATAAACCGACGTATGGCGTATGACAAAAGTCACTTATATGAGTTTAAAACTTCTATGTAAAACCAACAAAATCAATACTTATGTCAAAATAAGTATAAATATAATTTGTTATTACGAATATTTTAGCAGATGAAAATCATCTCAGTTTGGGTGAGTTGTAGCTCATACTGTGGAAATCGCTTTCAATCGATTGGAACTCAAAAGAAGAAATTAAAATTACCAATGAATGAAGAAACGCGCGATCTCATTCCCATTAGTGGTCGAGAAAATTCCCGCGGCTGTGAATGCTCATTTTGATTTCATTGTGCGTTCTAAAGATGATTGATGTTCCGCGTTTGGTGTAAGGAATGGTCTAGTTTAATTTGAAATGACAAGAGTTTAATTTTTTTTATATAATTCCGATATTTCTCGGGAATAATATTAATAATAAGGCGTCTTTAGTGGGGCGAGAATGAGACTAAGGCAGTCTCTTCTTCCATCTAACCCTTCGTCAGATAAGTACACGAAATAAGTGTGAAGAAAGATGTATACATTTGTGGGAAAAACGTAAGAAAGTAAGGAAGAGATATCCTTGACGAAAAAACACACAACAGGGAAACACCCACGCATTAAGGGGCGTATAAAAAACCTGCGAAAACCTACAGACAGATTAAGCTAATGTAACACCAAAAAACAGGGGGAGAGGCAGAATTTCCCAGGGAAATTAGCTAAATTTGCCAAAATTCTACTGGAATCCCGGGCGAGAAACTGTGCTCTCATCTTATTTCTTCCAATCAAGTATGGTGCACTATCATTTCCTCTGAGATTGCTTTCCTACCTCACTACACTCACCCTATCCCTCCCGCCCTCCTTGCATATTCCTTCATACTCCACTCGGCTCCTTTCCATTCTCATCAACCGCTTTATTTTTCCCTTCTAAAATCCTTTCTTGTTCTTTCCACCTCCGCGGGGTCTTTTTTTTCGCCCAAACTTATCGTTTCGGCATCTTATTAAAAGCGCGCGAGGGGTCGATGTCGTCGCCGTGGTCGCCGAAAAAAAGTACTCTGAGCAAAGGGAAAGTTACGCCCTCCTGTCACTCCCCACGGTTTTGGCTGTATATCTCTCGAGTCGCTCGGCTCTGTGTGCTCACAGGAAAAGTGTGTCATTGGGAAAGGTGTGAACAACATATTTTCATACTCACGGAATGAATCTCACCGAAATAAATGTGGATTATATAGCAAACCCGCGACAGGGACTGGTTCAACCGCTCGCTTTTTTTATTTTGTATTGCTGTTAGATAAAAGTAAGATCTAAATTTAAATCTGAAACTGTTGGATGTGACTCTGGATCAATGCTACTCGTGTTCATGAAAACAGCACAGAAAGGATGAGCGAGACATAAATGTCAGTACTCCATTAAACAGTGTTCAAAGATACAGTCAACCTCCATATTAGGTGCACTTAATACCTAGTGATTGGAAGATGGGAAAAAATATAAAAAATGGAAACGTATAGCTCTTTGATTAAAGTAAAAGAGAATGTTCACAGCCAGATAGTAATGATGAGAGCTTATTCTTTTAGCTTGTCCCATGTGGCGGATTATTTTTCCTTCCTCTTTAGTCAAATTTCCCAATGTCGATTTATTTTAAGAACCAAAATTCATAGGTAAGTATATTATGAATAAATACTCGTGCTTCCAGGTTCTGTAAATAATCCAATAATTGCAATACTTACTTGAATAAAGTTTCGCACTCCCCAGATTATTCCATCTTCAGGGTGTTGAAGGAAATTTCAGCCTCTATCATATAATCTTTTCTATTAACTAATGAAAAATAAAACAATATTAAAGAGTGAAGGATAATCCGATTCCATCAATTGCAGTCCAAGTCATTACTTTATTGTTTTAAAATACAACCTTAAGGATTCAAAACGATTTTTAATAAAATGCAGTCTTTAAATATCCGTTCATTTTGTAACTTTCAAAGGTCATCTTATCTTGAAAATAGTTATATGTAAAGAGTATATATGTAGAAAGAGTTATATGTATATGCTTAGGGTAAAATTTTCGCCCATGTACTTTAGGTATTCCTTGCAGATTATATTAAAAAGTTGAAAGAGAAAAGGCTCTTCATGATAACTGTTTAAATTATGTGCTGTTGAAATTGATCTTATGGCTATAAAAATTCCTCGTAAAAATAAGCAAGATGCGTTTTCCAAAACACTGCGGGTCATGTACTTAAAGAGATTTATGCATTTAAAAATTCTCGGACAGAGACACTCAAGTTCGAATCTCGACTGCAGCGTGGCCCTCTTATGGCTTTTAAATAAAGTTACCGTCAATTTATAACGACCAGGAAATGTTTCTGCCTCACGAAGGAGGAAAATTTTATCCCAGCCGCGGTGATAAATTTTCCACTTTGCGCATCTGCATCCCGAAACTCATATTTCGGGATTTGCGGAGAAGGCAGCGACGCTCGCTTTAAGCAGAGGAGGAGAAGGCTTTGGCGCCAACTGGCTACACACTCCCCCCCCCAACCTCCGCTGCTCCCCCCCGCCGCACCCGATAGCAATGCGCCTTTCCCTTACCTCCGCAAAATCTTACCTCTCGCACGCGGTCCCCTTCCTTACAACTTGTAACCCTTTATACAACACTTTTTTCTCGCCACCATTTTCCATCCGTGTGAGAAATTCTATTCATGCTCATCGCCACCTCCCGCGTATAATGTTGCCTCTCTGCCTGTCCAACACCGCGCCAATCCATGACACAGCGTCGGAACGCTTGTGCCGTGGTGGTGATCCCCGCCTTGGTGCTTCCATCACTCCTCTCGTTCACCTTCCTGCGTTCCAGACTGGATTCATATCCGTCCTTAAATTCTTCGCCCTTCTCTCCCGCACGCCCGCCTTCGCCTCCAGAGGCCGAGGAATAGTCTCCCAACGTTGGGCGCCAACTCGCCCTTCCCCCTACCCTTTAACCTTCATCTTCCCTCCGATCCTCCCTCGCGTCCCCGCCGCCCCTTGCTAACCGCTCCTGACCCAACCGCGTGAGGATCTCCCGATGAATTTTACAAGACCCTTGGTCTTCGCCGTGATTATATCCTTTGACGCACGGTCTGCCTTCTTTCCGTTCGTTTCCTTTGCTTTATTCACCGCACCTGTTTTTTTTCGAGAAAAGGAAAATAAGGAGAAACGAGGCAGGTAAGGAACGGGGGGTTTCACCTCTCGGAGTGCTGTGGTGTGAGAACGAGTGAGAGGGAGTATAAGGGAGGGAGGTTTGGGGGGGAGGGCGTGGAGGGAGGGTGGTTTGCATATCATTAAGCGAGACGCCTTATCCCACGACTCACGAAGAACATCTCCTTGACCTACCACCCACCCCCGCCCCGCCCTTCCACCGCCACTCCCCTCATCCATGCCAGGCCATCTCCCATTCCACCACTTTTTTAAGCCCTTCCGCCCAAGAACGCCGCCCCCCCAACCCCCCCCGCCCCTCCACCATCAACTACTCTGTGATGTTTTCTTCCCGTCAACTTTTTTCCACGGGAGAGTAAAAAGCAATCGTCCCTCTCCTCGCTAAAGAATTTCATTTGCGAGTGCAAAGTTATTTTTCGCGGTTTTTTTCACACAGAGCAAAGGGGACACTGGGGAAAAAGGCGAAATAGCTAAAAAAAGAACAGAAATTCGGTACGAATTTTGTGTTTTTTTTTCATTCCGTGCCGTGATAGGAATGTGTTCCGAAGAGCGAGATATTACGATGGTAATTTCGTTTTATATGCTATTCCTCTGAAGTTGGAATAAAAACTTTTAGGCAAACTTGAACAAAGGTAACCTTTATTGAGTGAACTTAGTGATTTACGTGTAAATATTCATGGAGAGCACCATATGATGGTTCAGATTATATGAATTTCTTATGTATAGTCTTGTGACGTATGGAATTAGATAAGGTTGGAATGCATTATCCATAGTCTGATAGGAAAGCTTGATTTCCAGATTTAATGGAATATTTGTCACATGCATCTGTGTTACAATGAGTAAAGTTGCACTTGTCATGATAAGTGAAATGTAATATTGGATTTACTATAAATAGTTCTAAATAAAATAAGTACATCCAACTACTAATGTCTTCACTAAAAACATAAAGGACATTATTTTTTTCGGTTATAAATACTTCTTTGAAATTAGATTATGCATAACGAGGTTGTTGCAGTGCGTTACAACGAGTAAGTTGGGTGTGCTTTTCTTGCGATCTGTAAATAAAAATTTCGATCAGACAATGATGGTTAAATTCACTTTTGGAATGAAAAGAAATTTATGTGATTTTTTTTCTATTCCGTGCGTTTTTTCTCCTCTGGGTGAAGCCTCATGCCGGCAAAATCGTGTTCGACAATTAATATATTTTAAAATAACTTTGACATTTCTTACCACGTAGAATCGAATATTTGAAATGTCATGCTCTAAGCTAATCATTTAGCAAAGTGGTAAGTGTTCGGTACTTTTTTTTCAGTTCTGGCTTAGATAGTTTGCTAATCGGAAATAATTAATGTATCTAAATATTTTCATGAAAAGTATTATATAATAACTCATAATGTTAATGTGAAATCTGAAATGCCTGGATATTATTCTATACTTCATAAATGCTCATCTTATTTCGCCCGTTGACCATTCGCAAACATAGCTGCGTAAGAAGAATTTCGAAATTTTCGCTCCTCTTTCGCTGTTATTTCCACTTCGGAGGGACAAACATGGAATACTAAGCATCGTAATACAGCGTTAGTGTTTATTGTCTCCCCAAAAGTCGACTTCCAAACTGAAATGGGACTTTTTCTACTAATCAGTAATCTCTCTTTCTGTTGGAAACTTTCACTTTTTAGCAGGGTAATCCTTTCTTTCGGAAGAGGTGGAATATTTTCCGAAGGGGTATTTATCTGTACCACGCATGGGCGTACGGCCGCTATTCGCAGCCGAGATGGGATGAACATCGGATTATTCTCCTCGTGCATCTCGCATTGACATAGGTAATCGACGGCCGTGTTGTTCTTTCTCTTGGATGGGGTAAAAACAAACATTCCTTGTAAAAGTAGGCAGTGTGACGCATTGAGGGGATCGGTTGAAATTGGGAAAGTTTAAAAGGGGTCTTCTTCTCGGGTCCAAGTGGTGGAAGATCCCCTGCTAGGGAAGTAAAACAGAAGGGATGGGGCCAGGGATAAGAGCGGAACGTAATCTTACCCACCTTAAATTAACGGCTCCTTAACACATTTGGAAAACACCTTTCTCTCGCCTCAAAGATACATAGCCTGAGCCTTAAAGAGGCCCTTAAAAAGAAAAGAAACGCAAGAGGGCAGTTAGCGACGCTGATGCATATCCTACCGTAGCACGCTATACCGTGAGAGATATTTTCAAATGGGGTCGTGTAAATGGTTTAATGTTGGGGCCATGAGTTTTACTGTGGTTTTAACAATGGCTTTTAGCCCCAGAAATAAACCACTGCATTTATTAACTAAGCGGAACTACTAATTAGTTGCTAAAGCGTACTACCCCTTTTTAATATTTTGTCTCTCCGTTTCCTTTCTGCTAGTTGTCTCTCCAGCTAGCCCATTATCAACATCCATTTAGCCCTTTGTGTTGTCAATAATCTATGATCATTTAATTCTCTATGCAAAACTATTATCGGTTATTTTTAAAAACCTCAAATAAAATTTGAAGGAATATCTATGAAATGCCCGCCTCTGAGATAAATGGTGCTATCGGTTTGTAATGCTGTAGCATATTTCAACTTTTCTGCTCTTCCTAATTGGCTTAAAAAGTATTCAAAATCACGTACTAGAAATGTTTCCATTTCGTCTGTAATGCTGCTCAACATTTAGGCTTTATTTACAGTCTTTTCACTCGTGTGTCAGCACGCAGTTAGGTAAAAATTATAGCTAGAGATTCGTGCGGACGAATCATGTTTTCTCTTTGGTGAAGAACTTTGCTTGAAGGGAACGACTTATTTTTGTGGTACTTAAGGCAGTTTGAGCTAAATATCATTTTACTTAGAAATCAATGAATTTGGTCTCAATAAAAAAAATATTTCATCCCTCTAATGACACCAATAATTCAGCCCCTTAGCACATTACTTCCCAAGATATTTGCCAAAAAGTACCAGCCCTTTTACATGGGGAATGGTACGTGTATACACTCCAGAGAGACATTATTTACAAAATGATTATTGAGTATTATGAGTATTTCAAACACTTAGATGTCGTAAAAAAACTATCAGCGTGTAGTTTGCATGTTTTCTCAACCATTTTTGAAAATAAATCAGATTTTTACCTCAGTACTTTGGGTATTACAAAAAACTTCCGTTTTGAAGGAGTTTCAAACGCACCGCGCGAAAAAAATGAGTAAAGTTAAAGACTTATTTAGATATTTTCATTTAATTACTTAACAATTTCTGTCATAGAAAAATATATAATTGCACCATTAATAATGTAATATTTAACTGATGTGCCGTACAGCTGGTGAAATTAAAACATATAATTTGAATATGGTCTCAATTATGACTAGGGAACTATCTCGCTTGGACTACCTTCAGTAGAATCGCCGCGTGAGAAAATCATGTCCTCACTTTCACTACACGGCACCTCACTGTCTTCGTTGCCGTCCATATCATTTGAAATGCAATATTTCTTAAAGCTTTTTACGACTAAATCCTCTGGAATCATCTTCCGTGATGCCAAAATCCATTGAAAATCTGTGTCAACTGTTTTTTTTATTTTTCCCATGGGAGCTTTCCCGTGAGAGTTCCAGACTTTGATAAACGATGATTTTTATTTTTAATTACTTCAAAATACTTAACGGGTTTACTACCACACAATACTCACCAGTTAACATCGATATATTTACTTTGGAAAAACTAACGACTTTGGAGAAACTAACGACAGGAATTTGAGGTAAAATGGTGCGCAGCTTACATGCAAATCTGGAGGGTTCGTGTAAGCCGCGCACCCCATTTTTTCACCGGCATTTCCGGAAAAAAGGTGCGCGGCTTACACGAGTAAATACGTTATATATTTTTGGCAAACTTAAAATCTTGTAAAACAGACTTGAGCTTTGTTTACTAGGTTAAGGGGAGCAAGAAAAAAGATGAAGCGTCGGGCTACATGAGGTCATTTAAAAGGGCAATTTCCCTACGATTGGGCATTATTGCAATCTATCAGCTTTATTACTTCCTTCTCTTCTGTATTAGCCCCGGCCGTTCTACCTCCCTCTATCCATCTCTCTCTTTCCCAAAACGTCTTCTACCCTTACCTTTTTTTTATCTCTTTTCCCTCTTCCAATCCGCCACTCATCTCTTCTTTCCCTTCTCTCTCCTTATCGATTTACTTGCCTCCCGCCATTCACCAAACTCAATTCTCGACCAATCCCCGGCAGTTGAAGCCTTTAACCCTCCTTCAAAATCCTCTTCATCCCACTCTTCCTGGAACTTAAAATGCCCAAAAATCGCGTTCCTATCATCGTTTGCCTCAGAAAAAAATATCCGGTCGATTTCATTCCTTGGATCAAGTATTAATTTGTCGCTTGCTTCAATCTTTGACGACGCAGTTCCGGTTGATGGTTGTGGAGTAAAAAATATTTACCAGATTCCTTTTTATTTTTTAAAATCTCTTGGCTGACATGGAAAGGAAAAGCACCTGCGTGAGAAAATCCCTCTCCGAGTTGCGTTTTTGCCGTTTTTAGGTGTTTATTTTTCCCCAAAACTGATCTGAATGTAGTATGATGTTATGATATAATTTTATTTACAAGTGTGCATTCATTTTCCTCATAAATAAAGTCAGTTTCAGAAAAGATAAGTATTTAAGTTACTGAATGAAAAAAAGGAGTGAAATGATGAGTATTACAAAGAAAATTGAATGTAAGCGTAAAAATAACTACAACACTGCGAAAGCAGGAAACGTTTATTCTCACGGCTCAAAGTTTTTAATGCATTTTTAAAGAATATTCACAGAAAAGCCTTCTTTCGAAAAGGTGCCTGTATTCAAGAGCCTTACTCAATGGGTTGCCCGAAAAGTATTCACTAACGTACTTCATGCTGTTTCATTTGGCTCTGCGATATAAACATTTTACAGTGATAATGATTATTTTCTCTGGAGTTTAAGTCAAAAATAATCATTTCATATCTTTCTCTTCTGACAAGGTTTCTCATTTCCATTCGTACATCAACAGGGCATTTTAAATTTATTTGTGATTTTATAGAGCTATTGAACCATTTCATACTTACATTGAAGTTATTGAATTGCAGTCAATGTCAATTATTTACAAAATTAATTTAAATGTAGACTTGGTGAGGCAATAATAAAAAATCTAACCCTTGATTCGATAAATAGGATGTGAAATAACTGTTTTTCGGTCCAAACTTGAGAGGAAAATATAGAAAAAATATTCCGAGGCCATGAAAAAGAATCGCGTTGATTACAGTGGTATTAAATGATCAACCAATATTTTTATGTAAATGTTGTCGCTGAAAGTTAAGTCAAGAAACATCCCATATAGTTTTACTCATTTATTTTCTCAATTTCGACGGCTATGTCCTGCAGGATGAGGACACGTGGAGGCACAAAATGCCAAATGTCTCGAATCGATCTCATTTTCTTCACAGTCGTGCGCATAAGTTTCCAAGTCCTGAAAGCCGAACATCCAGCATTCTCGTTGAGTTACGAACGAGCGGATTAAAGACGAGAAAACGATTTGCACTTGAGGGTTTCAGCCTAACGCACTGCTCTCCAAAAGCCAATTCTCAGAGTTATTATTCTGTGGAATTGAATTTATGCGGCAATTCCAATGGAAGCCGACTTGACGCAGGCACTGTATGATTAAAAGTATTAAATGTCGTCCTTTTATGCTCAGGGTTTTACGCGTTGAAAATTTTATTTCCACCGAATTCCATAACGTCACCCCTCATGCTCCGCTGTGGTTTCCATTAATATTAATGGTGCCTTGCGTGGGGGCATATTAAAATACGCAGTTTAGCATTTCAATTGGTGGAGTGTTATGGGTTTGTGGGGGATGTAGTATCAAAAATATTATGAGAAAACTGAACGTAGAGGAGCGTGATCGATAACCGAATCGTAAAACTGGTCCGAGAGTAGGTTTAGACGGCAGCATGGTGTTGGGATCAGCTTTCAGTCAACCTTCCCCCCCTTCAGCCCTCGCCCTCACTCCGTCCTTCAAGGCTCACATTTTATCGCCTCCCGACCACAACCTCCGAAAACCGCTCTTAAATTCTCCTATCTCGGCACTTGCGAACAAATCTCCTTCGCCGCTCTCAGTTTTTCCGTCGCCCTATGAATCCTAAGAATGCAATCTACGCCTTGCGGTTCTTGCCGGGAGTTCGAGGGAGGTTCGCCCCTGATGAGATTTTGGCTCCTGCGCCGGCAGGAAAGGCCTCTTCGCCGGAGGGATGTGCTCTGTAGGGAGAGAGGAAATTAATGAAAGAACGTCGTGAGGTGTAGACCGTCCGTAAGGTCTCGCGAAAGAGACCGCGGTGGGGGAGAAAAAACGTCTCGAGCTAAAAGCCTCCCTGTACGGTCGGGGGAATGTCGGCCGGAGTTTCTTAAGCTGTGCACTACACCAATCAAGTTAATGCTCACCACTAAGATGTAGCCCAGTAACTCTTTAGCCATGTACACTCACGGTGGCATTTTTTGGCGCCACAGCCCGGTGTGGAAAGGGGCTAGCGATAGCTTTATCTGAGTGAACAACCAAACAGTTTGACATCTGCTGGAATATAGTAGAAATAATTTTTATTTTCTCACTTTGGTGAGGATAGTACTTGTTTAGTTTTTCCAGCGATATGGCTGTAAAGTTGTGCACACATACTTCCTTTTTTTATAAGTGGAGAAAATAAATTGTATGTAAATGGTATGAAATTGCATGGTAGAATATTCAACTCAACTAATCGATGAGTACGTATTTACATCAAGTTTTGCTCTCATGATGATGGATTAACTCAATTCAGATGAATCCAGCATAATTTTATTATTACTTATTGAAAATTAACGCGGATGCGATCATGAAGAACATCCATTACAAAGGCAAAGCAGTTATTGGTACTTAACGTGGCGAATTAGTGTCAGTGGGAGTTTTTTCGTATGTAGGTACATAGTGGCGAAATTTAGTCAGCAATGGGTGGCCACCATTCAATTTAACATGGCTGGGCATATGATTGCATGCCAGGTCTTGTGCAATGATTGTAGTTGTGTGTACATTGGTACGGTCTTGGTCATCCCTCCCTTGCGTGACAGTGTAACGCCTATTGGTTACCTCGGCTGAATAGGGTGACTTACGCTTGCTGTCCGCTGTGCCATTCAACGTGGGTTATGGCGAGTTCCTATTCAGGGGGAAAACCCGTCGTCTGGCAAATGGCTTCTCAGGAAGGGCTCCCAAAACAGAGATCAGCAGAGGGTCATAAGAATTTTCCTTTATGGCTTTATTACCTTGTTGTTCCCTCGGCAATGCACCGCGACCATGAAATTCAGATTTTATCCCCGTCTCATTAGCCGCCGTAAATTTAATTTGTTTTCTCAGGAGATAAATTATACTCTGAAAGTCTACTGGGCATAGGATACGCCCGATGTGATTTAATCGGCTTGTTTAGTGAAGGAGAGAAACTTTTGTATGCTCCATAATGTCCCGGACTTTTATAGCGCAAGCTCTCTAAACACTAATTTCACCATAAATCATTTACGAATCCAGCGGGCTTTTTTTTATTTCTCGGCGATTTTCTTGCGTCACTGTCAGACTCCACCGCTTTTTGTGAGATTATAGTGCATGCATTTCTGTTCGTTTTGGAAAATACTTTGATAGCCTTCCTTTCAAATACTTTTCCACGCATGTTTATAGTATGTAAATGTGCCTTAATATTGTGTTAGGAGATATTTTTTAACTTAACCCTTTTAGTGCGGCGGGCCGATATATCGGCTCATAGGCAAAATATTGTTTAACTTTTGCACACAAATATAATTACAATAATTTTTTGTACGAAGTATAAGCGTTTTTTTATTATTACCTAATTCAATGCATACGCGATAAGAAAAACTGCATATGGATATTTTAAACAATAACTTTATAATATTTATTTTCCTAGAGTGATACATTTAATTCTAGTTACCATCCGCATTTCTCACTAGAACCGCTGGCAGGGGTCAGCACTAAGAGGGCTAAATGTACATTAGTATAATGCTCATTTGTTTGTAGACAGAAGATTGCTATCAAGCGGCTTAGAAATCATGAGGTTGGTTTGTTGGACACTTTTATGCAGACTATTAAATCTCTGTGTGAAGGGTTAGCATGACGCCCGGCGCAAAAGGTTGGTATATCTCTAGTTTATGAATGAATTAGTAATTGCATCACAACAGTTATCTCACGATTACACGCTCAGCCCTGCAAGTATAAGAATTAACGTTTTACATCGTTAACGGGGTGAATGTCTCTCTAGTGCTTTCACGCTTGTAAATGCGACATCTGCTCACGCAGAGGGGAGCTAAAAATATTTTAAACCCTTTTGCAAAGATTTTTATGTGCATTCAGTACCTCAGGTATCCGCACGAAACGTTTGAGTCGGGTCTTTAACCTGAGGAGTTTAATAGCTACTGAAACATCCAGAGATATGTTCAATACATGAGACGAGGTTGTCACATCTTAGCGTCCGTTCCTTATTCAGACGATAAGTGGGTACATATATGACTTAGCCTTGATGTAAGAAAAAATCAAATTGTGTTATTTTTTGTATATTGAGAGTTGTTTAAATAGATGCCCATGACCTATTTAGAGCATATTATCTGGATTCTCTGTCTAGTTTTTGGTAATTTGGAGGAAAATGTGGCGCATTTGATTGATATGTGATTGTAATATTAAATCGGTGATAGGAAGCTTGTAGGAAAATCTGAGACCAAAAACTGGAATTTATATACTTTTCCAACATCGCGTTTACCTTCTATTTGTGCTAATCTCAGGTTGAAGGAGATGGGACTGGCAAGACAACGTAAAAGTCCCTTCTCTATCTTTGCACTTCCTAGGGATATGTCGTAGGCTATATTTTTACCTTAACTAGTATCAAAGCCATGTGCACCTTTTGCTCAAGAAAAAAAGTCTCTACAATAATCACAAATAAGTCGCTATGAGAACCCCGTACCAAATAACTGAAGTAGAACGCAAGTAATTATTGATTTTTCCTTGTAAATTATGGGTCGTCATATATACTGGTTATTTTATTTCATGGAATTCATGGAATTGAGGTACTCACACAGTGTGTTTACATTGTGTTTGAGTATATCAATTGAATACTCATTCAATTTCTATACTTATTTTGTGGAAATGATCTCAATATCGATCTGAGAATGCGATAGGTTCCACGTTGGTGGCTTTGATGTTCTTTCAATTGTTAGAGCACTTCTGTCCCCGAAATTTTCAGGGTAACATTATTGGTAGTTAGATGGTTGGTATTAGGATGAAATAATAGTGCAAATAACCCAAGTTATCGAATAAAGTTTTGATAAAATTGTTTCATATCGACATATTCTAACTAACTTTCGTCGTCCCGTTTGCACTGGCAGGGTAAGCACGTCCACCACAGTAAATTTTCGCGGAGGGCTACAGCTCTGAGAGCTTGGATTGTCCATTCCATTTCAACTTGAGGATTTGAAGGAAAAGGCTTTATTTACTCTTGAGAGTCTACTGAACTACCTCTCTCTCTCTCACACACTCTTTACCCATGGAGGTGGAGGGAACCTGGCCACTAACGCTCCGCAAATAACGGCAGCCGCTTCAACCTGACTGCTCGCCTAACGTTGGAAGCTCTATCCCCCAACTGCCGCTCGAATTTCCTGGTCCGAACGTTCTAAACTTGCACTTAGCTGGACAAAACCTATCCCATAAACAAACGAAGCAACTTCAGACTCACTGTATTCTGTGCCTGAAACTATGGACGACGAGGTGAGACTAAAGGCAGGGACGCAATGATACGACAACTTGAATCCTATGCCTGGAAACAAACTTGAGGAGAAGCATGGAGTTGGTCATAGCCGCCATTCATGCATGACGCTAACGCAGTTGTGACTATGAAATGGTCAACTGTCATGTTTGACGTGCAAGGCCTGAAGGAAGAATAATGACTGACTATATACTTCTCAAATTCTCTGTTTGGCTTCCTCTTTTAGGTGAATAGACTATATCTTATTGGCCATTTCGGAGTGGCTAATTATTCATCGAATTAAATATCCACCTTGTGCAGTAAATTTTGCCCCATTACAAAATAAGAGATTGTCTAAAAGATAATTGTCTCTTCCTTCCTTTCAAATAAGCTATTTATTTCGGAGGCGAAGACACAGGGATATCTCTTCGTCTACTATGTTTAGTATAACTTTATATTCGTGTTTTTATTAGCAGTAAACTTCTCGAATAAAATAAGACATCTTATTACGAGGCAAGATCTTAGGTGCAATTCTTCAAGAAATTGTCCTGTTGTAGCGACTCTCTTGATTAATTTTGCAATTGGATTCCTCTTTTAGGCAGCATGACCGCAAGCTCTAGCAAACTGAACTTAAGACAAGCGAATGGTGCAAGAGGATTAGCGCTAAGTCAACAGATTGTATGAAGTAAGTGTAGTGGACACTATGTTGTATTGACGAAAGAATGGGAGCCCTAAATTAAGGTCTTGACTGGTGTTAGTCGTAGATATGTTAGTTTTTCATCAAACCATGACATGCGAAAAATGTATGCACCGATAAAGTCAAAAATCGGCAACAAGTTGTCATTCCACGCATGAATCCAGCCGAAACTCATTACCAAGCCACAATTCAGTTTACGGGTAATCGAATTTTCTTCTTTTCTTAATTCGATATGTCGGTTATTCCAACCCCAGTAACTATTTACCAGTTACAATCCTTTTGCGTCACTTCCACGAAGGTCCTCGAACTTCTCGTCTCATTATGTGTGATTAGCTGCGTCATCATTTGTCTAAATACATTACTTATCTTCTTCGTCAAATCTTACATCTCAGGCTTCGAAGTAATGTCACAGTTTATCATCCAAATCTAGGTTGAAAACCTTATAAGCTACTTAACTATTATTGCCTTTTCTTAAACCTTTAGATTCCTAATACTCATTGACCTGTCGAATTCATATCCCTTTCAATGAAATCTCCTTTCACTTGCGTTATCATTTCAAATTTTCGACGGTTAATTTATTCGTAAAAATGCTAATTAGGCGAACGAAGGTTATGTGAGGTGAATTGGAGAGGCGAAAAAAGTTTTATAAAAACATTTTTATTGTTCATGAAAATCCTTTGCACGTACTTAGCCCGTTTGCTCGTGCGTGCGTGGTATTTGACCAAAAAATTTGATTATGACAGCACTTATTTTCCAGTGGTCAGTTCAACTCGTTCCTCGGCCAACTGAAGCTCTGTGATTCGTTCGTTTTTGGAGCGTGCTTCAAGCTGACCGCAACCGGCTTGCGCAACCGCCTCTCCCCGGGTCGAACAATCTTTTACCCGAAAAGAAATCCCTCCATCCCCAACCCCCCCCCGCCTTCCCGGTCCTTCCCTTAACCCTGCCCTTTCCTCTTCGCGCCCATTATGCCGCGAGCAATCACGCAGGGCTTCGGCCACGAGATGACCTCCCCGCTGACCCCCCCTCACGTTCTCTCTTTACCTCCTTGACCTCTCCGCACAACCTCTCAAACACCCTCACTCCCCTACTGTCCAAGCCTTCTTTTTCTTTAAAAAAAAAGTATGAGGAAAGGATAGTCCATTTTCCCTTTCTTTACCCTAAAAAACTTTCCCCTGTTACTCCGTTTGCCCACTCTCGCCTACAACTCACGGGAAGACACGCGAAGCAAAGGGATAACACGCGAGATCCACTGCAGGATTAAGAGTGAACGCATGGATTTGGGATTAAGGTCGATGGAGAAAGATAGAATGGGATGTATTCACGGATTAGAATTTTTGCGAATAACTCGGGTCAAAGGCATCTACCTACGACTCTGAAGTTACGTGGATGCGTTTAATGGACGGTTGCGAAAATTGGAATGAAAAAACCAAAAGCACAGCGTTGATTTGATAAATTAGGTGAAAACCCCCGAACGTTTTGTGAATCATAAGTATTATTATCAATTATTAAACGCTGGCGCTGTTGTGTCTTGAAACATAAATTTTATATATTTCTATTTACAGATGGCAGATTTTCAATAAACGGAAATTGAATTAACTTTTTATTGAAGAATACCATTAGAACCAAAATTAAAAAATTCCGACGACAGTTGAAATACAAAATTAATACTTTTATCGCGTATTAAATTTTTCATTTGAACTGTTTATTTAGCAGCTTAATAAATGTTAAATTTATCACAAATATACCGTCCTGTATGCCTCTACATTTTGATTAATATTGTTAAGAGCCTCCATTTATTAGTTACCCATCGGAATTTGCTGATTTTGATTTTAAAATGTGAATCAGGATTAGTGAAAATATGTTGCTTCCGATGGCGAGTTTGATTGGGCTAAGTTAAAGGCTCATTCCGATACCAATGTTTTCGTCATTTACGATTTTATAACAACGAATACGGAGCAGAGTTATTCCTAGTGTTAACGAGTGAATAAATTTGACGCGGTGGTTCTTTACAGCACCGTGATAACGATATCACATCCTGTACAGCATTAGTAAGTCCAGTTTTAACGATATATCCGTGGATTCTCTGAGTTTTCCTAGAGCCACAATCCGAAGCTCTGCTCCTTAGCGTTGTATCTCTCCTTGTGTGGACTACGAAATGTCATTTACCTTTCGCGAGCGGAGTTATCTCCCCGTGTCGTAGAAAATCAGGTCGAGGAAGAATAAAATAATTAAGAGATTCCCCTCCGCCGAAGATAATCCCCTCGCCACTCACACTAACGAACTCACGAGTCGCCGTGCGTCTTCTTGAAAAGTCTCAACGGGGCAGAGACGGTCGGCCGTCGTGAGGGAGGCAGGGAGGAGGAGTAGCAGTCGCCGCGACCAGTCGCCTCGGTGGCTGTCCTTGAGGCACAATCACGTAGATGGAGAGAATAGTTAAGGGAAACGGGGCTGGGTTTATGCAGGAGACTGGATGAGGGCTGAGATACACAGTGCACGGCTGAGGATTCATCTATCTACAGCTAGGTAGATAGCACCCCAGAAGCCACCTCAACCGTGGGTGACACGGGCTAGATCCTCACCGAAATAAGCACTATTGTGCATGAATATACCACGCACTACAGTGTTTTCAAAGACTTTATCCTGTTGAAATTTGAAACTAAGAAGTCATGTGAGGATATCATGATAATCATGATATTATTGACAGTCAGAATTGGCTGAATGCTTTCAATTTTTAGCGCAGGATTTTATGCCATTTTTTGGTCCCATCTCAAGCACATCATAAGAGTTCACCAAGGAAATAATTTTGGCGATGTTCGGTAAATAATTTAGTGTATTTGACCTGCTTTAAGTTAGCTCTTAATTTGTTAACCGGTATCTGATATTATCGAGTGAACAAAACCGGTAAATTATAAAATCCTCCCAAGTTTTGGGATAGTGAAACAGGGATTTTCAAATGTATCCATCCATTGAGATAAAGCATTTCTAAAGTGAAATGAGTGTTTTAGATTGCACTTAAGTACTGATTAGAATGGTAATAAAAACGATACTACGGTAACTAGTGAGCCCGAAAAATATTACTCTCGGCATTAATGAGCATTAATTATTTTATTAAGCATTATATTAAGCATGGCCATTTGTAAATCTTAAGTTTTTGTATCATTCTCGTTGTGTAATTGACCGTAACATTCCCCATTTTCCGGAATATTTAAATAGCTTGGAAAGAAATCGCCTTAGTGCTCACTTGAATGTTATAGTCAAAATTTTACTCAATAGTCTCATATATATTATCGAGTAGTTTTGATGAGATACTAGCAATTACATGAGAAAATTGAAGTAAAAATGGAAAAAAATATATTCAGTAGGTTTACTTATGAGTAAAGTTAGTAGAGCACTAAAAGTGATGGCATAACAATGCAGCCTTTAGCTAGAATTGATGTTAAATTCGAGTTTGGGCTTTGTCCCTTTCCTCCCTAACCCACACGATCGTGCGGGTGTGGTATTTATTCTTTCCTGGAGAAGCCAGCCCAATTCCGCAGAGAAGCTCGTGGTGCGAGTGATTTTTTGAGAAAAATGTGATAGAAAATTTATTTGTTATTTTCCCCTAAAACTAGATCCCAAATATCTTGGAAGGCCCTTTTAAAATTACGAAGTTACAAGAAAATAACTCAGGGTGGAAAGCGTTGTTTAATACAACAGGCTATTGGTAAGTTGCTGTGTGTTCTCAGTGAGTGAACACAGCATCGGTTTTTATACTGAGTGAGTGTTTAACCAGAGATCATAATATCGGGACTAAGACTAATTAAGTTGTTGTAATGATATCTCACGCTTTTGTTGGTCTTTACTTAATGCTCCCTAAGTGTATGGATAAGTGACTACGGGGATAGGAATGATGGGAAAGAGGAGGCAGGCCATTTTAAAATTACTAAATTACAAGAAAAATACCTCAGGGCAGAAAGCTTAATACAATACCGCAGGCTATTGGTTAATTGATGTGTGTTATCAGTGAGTGAGCATATCAGCATCGGTTTTCATGCCGAGTGAGTGTTTAACCGGAGATCATAATATCGGGCATAAGACTTATAAAGTTTTTGTGATGACATATTACGCATTTTACTAGTTTTTGCTTCATGTTATAAATATATCTAGCTGTTGGTTAGTTGATGTGTTTTCAGTGAGTAAACATATCAGTATCATATGACTAATACATTCAGGCGTGACTTTGTGGAACCTCTCCATAGCGGAAATTAAAATATTCTAGTAATGATCCACTAATTAGATTTATTCTTTACGACCCGGGATTTTTCACATAATGACATCTTCAGGTAACAAATATAATTCCATATGCCTGATTTTGTAAATATACGCATGTGGAATAATACTTGTTAACTGAAGATGTCATTATGTGACGAAACCCGGGTCGTAAAAAATAAATTATTTAGTGGACCGTTACTAGAATATTTTAATTCCCGCTATGGAGAGGTTCCACAAAGTCACGCCTGAATGTATTAGTCATACGATACTGATATGTTTACTCACTGAAAACACATCAACTAACCAACAGCTAGATATATTTATAACATGAAGCAAAAACTAGTAAAATGCGTAATATGTCATCACAAAAACTTTATAAGTCTTATGCCCGATATTATGATCTCCGGTTAAACACTCACTCGGCATGAAAACCGATGCTGATATGCTCACTCACTGATAACACACATCAATTAACCAATAGCCTGCGGTATTGTATTAAGCTTTCAGTTGGTTTTCATACTGAGAGAGTGTTTAACCATAGATTATCATATCGGGTCTAAGACTAATATAGTTGTTGTGATGATGTCTCACGCATTTTGCTGGTCTTTGCCTCATGCTCTCTGTGTGTATGGATAAGTGACTTTGGGGATAGGAACGATGAGAAAGAGAGCGGGATGAAGGTGCGTATTAGAGTCGTGGCGGAGAGAAGAGCAGAGAAGGAAGAGACGGCCTGGATGAAGGACGTCCTTAGGGCTCCGGGGGTGTCGGGCGGGAGAGGGAAATAGCGGATGCGGTGGTGATGAGAACCCTGGATTGAGGCAGTGCCAACACCGAAGGGAGTATAGGAGTGAGTTGTGGGGGAGGACGGGGGGTGCGAGGGTGAGTTTTCCGCGGGCCGGAGGGGGCTTAGTATGATTGGGTGCCGGGTTTCGGATGAGAGGAATGCCACGGAAGGGGAAAAGGAGGAGCCCGAGCGAGTCGAGTGTGGGATATAGCGAAGAGAGAAGAGTTTTCGGTGGTGTGTCGTGGAATGAGCGGTGAAGGCGGGAGACGATGGCCGTGGGTGAAATCAGTGGAGTGGGGAAGACGTGAGTGAATCGATGGTCGGGTTTATGAAATTGAGGTGCCTCGGATGAAGTGAGAGAACGGTGTTTTTTTTCCCTTTCATTCTCCACCCTCTCTCTCTCCCCCCTTTCTCTTTTTTATCCTGTTGGGTTTCCTGAGAGGAGGTGGAAGGTTTTGAGGGAGCATGTTGGCGAAGAGATGAGGGACGGAGTGAGTTTCGGAACCGAAAATGAAGAGGAAAGGGTGTGGTGGATATGTCAGCGGTTGGGATCCGTGATGAAACGACAAAAGAGGTTGGAGGAGTTTGCGGGGGTAGAGGGGGGGGGGGGAACATCCCATCCTTGAGGAAGAGAGGGCTTTAAAAAGTGACAAGGTTGAGTGAATGGTTTGCGAGGGAAGCCGGCGAGTAGTTTTATATGTGTACATACGTTTATATACATCGCTCGGCTCTTTTCTGTCTTCGAACAACGCGTCCCAACTGTGTATTAATCAAACGTCGGTTCGATTGCGTCCAAAAGTTCCCTCTCCACTCTTTTCCCGCCGCAACGTAATTATGCGTGTGGGGAAAAAAAGGCGTTTGTAATTTGGTGCTCGGGAGAAAACTCCGTCTACAGTGGAAACGTTGGCTTTCTCGCCCTTATTTTTTTCTCGCTCCTCCTAGTTGTCGCGCGGCGTCGCACTTAACAAAAAACCATTCGCGCTGGCGCGAAGCAAGGCGCGCTGGATCGGGCAGGATCGGTTAAGCGAATTACAGCGAATTTTGTGAAGCCGGACACGTTGATTTCCCTGCGAGCGTATTCATGACGGGACCACGAATCTGACCGGCTCTCCGTTTTGACAGCTCGTATCTCACTTACCGTGAGAAAACCAGTTGTGTTTCCTTCCGCGGGAACAAGGCGTGGGGGTTTTGGAAATGCGTGATGAAAATGTTAGTTATGGACTCGGGGAAAAGTCTCGTTTTCTTTTTCTCCTGAATTGATTTGGGTCCCATATATTTGTCTCTCTCGTAGGGTTTCTTTTGGCAATCCTCGCGAGCATTCGATGGACGTGTTTTTCGCTCCATAGCATGAGATATTTTTGCTGCGTGTTTGGAATCAGCTTTTGCGGTTTCTTGTTGTTAAGTGAAAATAATCATTGACGATTACCATATAACTTTCATTTAATGATTTTCAACCATTTGTTATTCTGTTGATTTAAAAGCGCGCAGAATTCTACTACATTATGTTCTGATTCGAGATGATAATAAAGGAAAATAGCGTTCATGCTGATAAAATGCTTATATATTAATGTTTTTGGAACTGCGAAAAGCAACCAGTTCATTATTTTTGCCACGAGCCGAAAAAACCCTTTACAAAAGTGGATATATTTTCCAGTGAACAATTAATGGAAATTGCCTCAGATTTTTATCTCCTGGAAATCAGTCTCAGATCAGTGATGGCACTATGTTATAATTATTCTTTATTTCCTAATGTGGTACTTGGTTTGTATTTTTCTGTTATTAATTAAATTAAGTCCATGTATTTTAACTTATGTTACATTGAGCACTTTTTGTGTAAATTACAGCGCAAATAAATATATTTATTTATTTGCGCTGTATAATATATATATATATAAATAATAATAATGTAAATATAATAAAAATAAATATTATTGAATTGCTGCCGAACAAGACGTTATCAATTGATGGCAACCCTCTTTACATGTCTCTTTAAGAGTGCCTAATTTCACGAAATACACTGTATAATGATTGTATAATGGATTTCATTGTGTAACTAGGTGCGTAAAATAAAATATTATCATTATTTTTGTTATTATTTTATGATGTAATGCATGCATGCAAATAAAAAGAATGAAATATTTATTGTAATAAAATTATCTTTTCAATGTCGTACTTTCATGGTGTAGGTATTTGGATTACTCATGTGCAAGTTTTGCTACATTCACTCAAATAGCAATTTTTTGATTGATCTAGTAAAAGCTCATTAAAATGTAATGTAATGGCGAAATCAATTCTTCATATGCAAAGTTCGTCTTTAGCTTAAAAAATAATAATTCTCTTTTTTTTCGTTTCAGGTGAGTCTTTCAGAAAAAAATTGGGCGGTCTTTTTCCGGATAGATAGATCAAAGGCGGTAAGTACTGCCAACCCGCCACGTCATCAAATCATCATTAGTGGGAGTCTTCATTACTCAAAGGGAGCGCTCAAATGATCGATTCTCCTCTTTTCTTAGTTTTTGACGTCCCTGTAGTGGGCGTTCTTTGTCTATAATTTTAATAGGAGTGCCCTTCTAATTTTCCTTACCATTTTCCGATTGGGATTTGAGACACCAGTGTTGTTAACGAGCTCTGAACTACAAATTCATTCAATTTCTGCAAAGTAGAGAATGATAAAAACAGGGCAACCTACAAAATACTAATCAGGAATGGCTCTTTTAAATATGAAATTGGATTTTTTTCAATGACGAATACCAGCTCAGACTGCTGCAAACAATTTAGGAATATTTTTCTTGTGCATTTATGATAATGTATATTGAAGATAGTTATATCATGCCAATTCCCCATTATAGGTACTGAAAATCTACCTTAGAATTATTGAATTCTAGCTAGTTTTATTTTACATTTCTCACGGGACTCCTGACGTAGAATATCAGTTACATATTTTTAATTTAGTAAATAATTAGAAGATTCTTGAATATTTGGTTATTACTATATTTAACTCACGGCGAACGTTTTGACAAATTTTTGGCATCCTCTGGGCTTTGCAACACATAAATGAGATATATCGCCAGGAAATTATGCATATTTCGGTACAGAAGTTGAGTAGTCGAAAATCTACCTGCCATTGAGCTTAATAGTCAAGAATATTATTATTATCTATATTATTGTGGTCGAGAAATTTATCGTTGATTATAAATAAGTATTTTGTAGTAGATTTGGTCGGACCGTAATATAAAATTTTCATCAATTAATATGGGCTCCCGGTAATACCCCTTTTTCATGTACCTGCTAACCTTGAGTATTTCAGATTCTCATCCTAATTTGTGAAAATCACTAAACATTTTGAAAAGACCGTTCCCGAGATAGACTATATATCTTTCAAAAATTTTACAACCTGGGGTGAAAAGGAAAGCTTTTTTTTGTTAACATTTTTAAGCAATTTTCAATCATTCACTTAAGCAATTAAGCGATAAGCAATCTCAAAGCATTTTTAATGTTTTCAGATTCCCAACCTTTAATTCTCGCAAGATCTCCAAGAGCTTTGTTCCATATCTCGAAAAGATTTCACTAGTGTGATTTCCTATTCGTTTTCATTAAATAAAAATCCATGTAAGCTCGTAACGAATAAAAATTTTCTATCTTGATGTCTAATATGCTAGAATCAGTGTAATTAGTGGACCTTTCTATTATGAAGTCTTAACCAAGGCAAGAGTGCTTGACTTCTTTTAAGACTAAACTCTGATCGGATATAGTTAAGAAAATGTTCTAGCAATGTTTATAAGTTACGTACACTAATATTTTTCAGTCAGTTGTTCATGCTTTAATCACCCTTCGCAAATATCTGATGTAAGGGTAGGATTAGACACACTGCAATTTTTTGACGCATAAGGTGAAACTGGTCGACAGCAGAGTACTCTTTGTCATGCGTGCACCTTTGCGGAGGACAGAATTTGTGCTTACTTATCAAAATTGAAGGGAAATACTGAGTTGAAAAGAATGCGGAATGCGCTGGGAACAAGGACAAGAAAAAAATTATTCATAGCTCGAGTGTGGCTTGGCATTGGCGTAGTTGCCCCTCGCGCAGGAGAGGGCTTCGAAAACACGGCCATCTTACTTTGACCCGAGACAGCATTACAAACTTATCTATCTTACCTCATCAGTCGCTTCCAGCATCATCTTCAGGGCTTCGTTCCACTTAGGGCGAACCCCTTCGCCCTCTTGGCTTGCTCTTCTCCATACGAGAACCCTTTCCGCTTCGCAATTGTTACGATCACGTCCGCCACTTGACGTGAGAGGTCGAGAGGAGACGTGCATGTTCTTCTTCGAAGCTGCGAGTCGTACTTCTTGCTCTTGCAACTTCCAAGTGTGCTTAATTTCTCGGCCCCAAAGTTACCTTCTCCATTCTACATGACAGAAGTAATTTATCCTACTGTAATAGATATAAATTCATCATTTTCCCCATGATTTGCAACGCTTAAATACACACCTGATCTTTGGCTATTTGAATATTTTTTAAGACCTAAATTGGTTCATATTTCGCTAATATTGGCACCATCAAGGACAGGTGCAGCTACTATTTATACTATATTTCTTCCAGTATCTATGTAAATTATGCACAAGTCGATATATATTTTAGCTAATGAATCAGTGTTAAATTCTTCATGTTTCGGTTAGTACTAAAATATGAACACTTTGATTCTGTTGGTAACTTTTTCTTTTAATATTCTACAGAAGACATATATATGCCCATTGAGGACGATTATGGAGCACCTTTTTGTGATTTAAAATGAGAGTAATCAGAGGAGGATAGAAACAAAGCAAATTTATTTTAATTAATACTAGCGCTTGTGGATGCGGTATCAAAGAAAGCGTTCAAAGTTAGCCTATTATCCAGGCAGATATTTAATGAAATCATGTAAAAGATGGGATTAAATCAATTTTTTGATGGCGATTTCTCCTAAATGTCAACGAAATTTCGTCTAGTTTTGACTAAACGAGATATTTATAAGATAAAAGGTAGAATGGCCTAAAATGCAGTGAAACAATGAATATAACTTTTAATAACAGCATGTGTTTGAGACTCAATTAAGTCACATTTTTCGCATTATTATTTGAACTGTTTTAACTCGAGTGAGATGGTGATGAAGTCCAGTAATGAACTTCTTTGACAACCTTATTCTCTTTGTTACGAAGTATGAGATCAAACGTGAAGAGGATCGCGGTTTCTAACATAGGAAAGTGTTATCATATCTGTTGCTTCGAGTTCAAAACTCCGTCCTCAGGCATTCTTCATAGTGATCGTGATCCAAGTGCTCTGAAAGAGTTACTTGATGATGCTATTCTTACGCCATCTCTTACCTATGCCATACCTATGCATTTCTAGTGATTCCCGTACAATTTTATGAGATGGACGTTTCGTGATATTGCTTGCTATGGTGGTGACGAATGGAGTATGGCTAACTCTTAAGTAGCTGGTCGGTATGAGTGATCATATGAACTGTTTTAACTATCATTTATCAATTTGTGCAACATTTTCTGAATATTAAAGAATTCTCATTAGGACGATACTTCTAATTGATATTTATTTTTACTCTCCTGAAAATAAGCTGTAAACTGAAGTTACCATTGAATCGTGAGGTTTTTGCTACAGTTGTGTCCTGAAACGTTTTACTCGTGGAGCGTAATATTTTTTTCCACGACAATTCAGTTTTATATGCATCTCTCATGCACCAAAAAGCCGTGGTATTTGTAAACATATGCAATCCGTTCGTCCTTTTTTTATCACTCGTTTAAACCGTAATGTTTAAATTTTTTATGTTTGTATTCTGTTGGTCTTTAATATTGAAAACACGATAGCAAGGTATCCTAATCAAATGCATCCATATTATTAGAATTTCTTTAATTTCCACAAAGACCAATAAGTCATAATCCACCCTTATTGCGTTTAACGTTTGCAATGACTCCAAAATTGCGTATCCTTACAATGGGTTATATAAACGTCCTACTATTGCCATTAATCATAGTGAGGAATTTTTTTGCAAATTCTTTGTTTATAGATTACTGATTTCAACTTTTTTCACAACTCTACCTTGTCGTCAAAGTAAGATACTGTGAACATAGTTACAAAGGCATGAATCATGTCAGTTCTAGAATTCAGTTTGGATATGAGAAAACATGGCAGTTTTTGGGAATGCGCGGTGATTTTTGGTTACGGCTTATGGCTTACTGAATGCAATAATGTACTGTAGACTCCCAGTTGTAAGTTTTTTCTCCGTTGATTCGTCGATCTGGGATTAAGTACAACAAAGAAAAAAAACCATCGGATAGGCTGGTTAAATTCGTCCAAACTATTGATTTTTCTGTACGGCGGTTGCTAGGATTATTCAAATACTAAATAAATGCGTCGTCTTTCAAGGTGCTACTGGCTTCACATTTTCAGGAATGGAAAAAAGGTACTTCTTCTAACCACCTTGAATATTACTAATTTCTTGGAAGGCTACAAAATCTGTAATGCTCGTATCTACGTGGTGAAGACACCTTTATTCCGCGAGCTGCCCAATCAGTTTGCAACAAAAATGCGAGTCCGTTTTCAGAGAGCATTATCTGAAATTTCCCACATTCATGCCTTGGGAAGGGATGCCTTGCTTTTTATTTCTTCCCCAGGCCCCGTGCGTGATTGAGATCCGCCAATCCCTGAAAAGAACGAATAAGGAGGGAAATAATAATTTGCCTAAAAGCAGGAACCCTCGTGTGCATATTGAAGGGCGGCACATTCGTTCATCCTCGGAGAAATATTATAAGTATCAAAATATGGCCGGGCATCACGATTTATTTTTCTCGTGTGCTTGTGAGTGTGCCTGTTCCCACGCGCGGCCGTGGCGAGGGTATAGGTGAAATCGTCCCAATGGCTCCCAGATTTCATACATATTCCAGGGGTCGGTTCTGGGGGTTATTTCTCTTTCTTTCCCACCCGCAACCTTGTTCGCTTCGATCTACCTCCCCCCCATTCAGCCCAGAAACATCTCCTTGGCCCCCATGCCCCGTGGGGGGGTAATGCTTACTCTCTCGTGCCAAAGGGGGGTAGCAGGTGGCAGTACAATAGTCCTGTGAGGAGAAGTAGATTTTTTTCTTCTCCAGCGATCCTATTCCACTCCCACCCGGCCTCCTAGCCCTTCCCCCCTCTTTCCCTCCCCCGCCATTCCTTCTTCTTCCAATCCCCTCCGGCCCACACTTTCAATTACTTATCCCTCTCTCTTGCTCCTTCCCGCCTTCGGACAGACACCCTGTTCTTCTTCGCCATCTCTACCATCTTCTTCCCTTCCACCTCTTATTCCCTCTCTCTTTTCCCGAACACCCGCCCCCCCTGCCCAGGCTCCCTTTCCCTCCCGTCTTTCGCCCCTATCGCCCTTTTCGATTCCAATTCCTTTTGCCCTACGTTACTTTTTCGGGAGTAAATCTTTGCAAGAGCATTGAGAGAAAAATTGAGGGCCCTTCGGTTGGAAGGCGGGGGATGAGCGAGGGTGATGGGGGTTGGGGAGGTTGGGTCGTATCGGTCGGCGGAGAGGGGTTAACGCGGGGGGGATGAACCCCGCTGCAACCCCCCGCGAATCCCATGAGAGAGAGAGGGAAAAAAGAGAATAAAATGGTGAGGATAGTATTTGACTTTCGTATCTGGCCAGGTTATAGCTCAACAAGTTTTGACGCGAACGCAATCACTCGGTTAAATATCTTTGACTCTACGTGTCCCATCTTCAGCCGAAAGCGATGGTTTACCAGAACACAGGGAGCTTATCTCTTAACCTTCGTATTTCGTATCACCATATTCGAATCAATGCCAAGCGTGTTAAATTGTTTCCGGGCTCCAGCGGTCTTTACCATCCTACTTTCCGCTGGAGGAATATTTGTGAAAATATTCATTTATTAATGCTTCCTTTGGTTATAGACAAGAAGATCGTAATAAAGTTACTTCTTTGAATACTTGGCACTTGATGTTTAATTATTCAAGACCGAGAGCAACGATACTGTAAAACTTACAAGTGCATATTATTTCCATCATCAACATTTCGTTGTCTTTTTGTATCCTCTCGGCCTCTTTTCTCGTTCCAGGCACCTAGCGCCATATTTGAGTCAATGCCAAGCGTGTTAAATTGTTTCCGGGCCCCAACGGTCTTTGCCATCCTACTTTCTGCTGCAGGAATATCTGTGAAAATATTCATTTATTAATGCTTCTTTTGGTTATAGACAAGGAGAGCATAGTCAAGTCGCTTCTTGGAATACGCCGCACATGATTGTTAATTAATCAGGATCGAGACCAATCATACTGGAAAAATTACTGGCGCGTATTTTCACCATCATAAAAATGTTGTTGTCTTTTTGTATACTCTCGGCCTCTTTTCTCGTTGTAGGCACAATAGAGCGTTTTGTTTCTGTGAGTTGTCGCCCCGGTTAATATAGGGTCTGCTCACTGGATTGAATGACTTACCCCTGGCATTCATAACCCTTTAAAAGGCGTTACTCGCATGGCTTTGATGACGAAGTGGCGCTAAACAGCGGGCAAGCCTTGAGCGCGAGGTCAGCTCTCTATGCTCTGTTAATGGTTGGTTGTTCATTTTGTGGCAGGCACCTGACAACTAGGGTCCTTAAGGCCATTAGAGGGATTTGTTTTCATTGGGAAGTTATATCTGGGTAATGGTGGCAAGATGGAGAAAAACCTGGCGTCAGCATGTCTGTTTAACTAAAGGCACCATTCAAGTTCCATCTCGCGGAGAAAGTGCTGCGCTTGAAGTGCCCTGAGCAGGACCACCGACCAGGGACTTAGAATCTAATTAAAAATCTTCACCGCAGCCGGAGTTTTAACCACTGACTTTTAGATTAGAAGCCAAAACTCTTAAAATCACACTCACTTTATGTACAGCTGAGGATGATGATTGAAATGAAGCGGCTTTGAAAATTAGCCCTATTTTTTACATGGCCTCATAATTTGCTGTAATTATGAACAATATGTATGTATTAATAATAAGTGATCTCACCGCTTGGGTTATTTTGTGCACACAAACCTAAGATCATGATCCAAATGGCAAATAAAACATCTAGGCCCCCTTCAATCAGAAAAATCAATAAGTTAAGTCAGTTCGGCGCTTTTTCATTCGCCATTCAAACTTTGCCTAGCCGAGCTAATTCATTTGGCGTTTAAATTGACGCGTTTACATTTTGAGTTAGAATCCGTTGTCCTCATTTATTATGACCTGCTGATGGTGTTTGAGGTGTGAGTAGAGAGAAAGTAAGAGGAGGGAAAAAAGAAGAAAAACGACATGTTGAGGGTGATTGATTGCAAGAATGCAAATTTGGTGTGCCGGTGTAAGGAGGTGTTGAAGGGAAAGACTTGAGGCAGGGCGATAAAGCGAGCATAATTGGATAGTGAGAAAAAAATAGGCTTTTATAAGAATAGAGAGAGTTTGAAGAGACCCAGATCATAAAATGTGACTTGAGTGAGAACTTAATACCCAGTGTTTGCAAGATTTAAGGTTAAAAATATGCTATATCTCGTACAAATTCACCTTCATCGACGTGCTCCAATTTAAGGTTCATTTCATTTCTATTAATTTTAAGACCCAAATGTCTTCGACGCTAAGGGTAATTACTTCTAATTTCAAAAATTGATCATTAATTTCATGTTGTTTGCGGGCATAGAGTCGCATCATTGGATATAACCGAACGAAAGAGCATATGTACAAGGCAATGCTATGTGATGTTTAAGCTCTATGTAAACCATTTACTTGAAATTGAGCAAACCTTTATCCCCAGAAGATATTGGCAAAGATTTCATAAAATTTCATTGAATTTCGCAATTGGTGTTTCACATTATTAGTTTTTTTGTGCCTGGCTCATCCCTATCTGTTGTCAAAGTATGCTGATAGGCTGCATCTCCTCCCACCTTAACGAAAACAAGAATGCTAAAGGTGCACGATGAGGGATAAAGCAGAGGTTACGTTGAAAGTCGGAGCGTACAATTTAGATTAAGGATTCCGTAACCTCTTGCAGCTGTCGGCTCTCTTTGGCAATTACTGAAGCGTCTGCGCCGGGTGGATTAGCGGGCGACGGGACGTGACGTGGAGAATGAAGTGACGCTCCGTTGTTGGTGCGTGAGCTATCGCCCTTTGGGGCCAAAGGGCTCATTTCCCGTGAAGACGAAATTATCTTCTCCGTTCTGCCTGCCTGGGTGATTTTTATTTTTGCCGTGCCTGCGTTTATCTTGGTGGTGGAGACGAAGTCTGAGCTCTTCCCGACCCCGAGATGCGACTAATTCGGTATCTCGTCAATCCCTGTCCATATGTGACGTTCGCCCTTCGTTTCCTCCGCGACGACGTTCCATGTTTGACTTCGTCTTCATTTCCGACCCAAAGAGACGCCGCTCGACTGTAGCTTGTGATAGATCTACATTTCAAGGCAACACTAATGATGTTGTCTCCTGAGAAGACACATTTGTGGCGCACAATGACATTCGAGGTGAAAATATTAAAACAAATGGAAAAAATCCAGAATTGAATTTATTGGATTTTAACTGGTTTTGAAACCATTCAAAAATTTTGGAAGAATAGTTATACTTACCGTTGCAATCAAGTTTCATAGCAACATGAGCATGCAATGACTCTGTTAATGGCATGGTTATTTCTCTATTGCACCAGAAAATACGTGCTTAAGTGTTCCTACCTAACGTGCTGAAAAATCAATCCATTGCTTATTATCAACTTAAAATTTGAACAAAGCTTTTGAAAGCTTTGCAAAGATTATTACATATGGTTTTAGGCCTTTGAATGTTTTTTTCATCAAAAATTTTCAATCAACATCTGATGACAAATAACGCAATTTTTATGCTATCCTGCGTTCAAAGATGCTAGATGCTAGCCGATTCTTTAGCCGTTCTGCTGTGGTGATGTAAGTGACTTGATCCGTTTTTCCAAGTAATCAATAACTTTTAATCGATCATGACATATTTAATGTTTACATAGCGCTCATAATGAATATTTTTATGTAATCCTGACAGTAAATTGGAGAAAAATAACATTGCTGGCTGAGAAGATTCCTCCGAGATTCATTTATTGTCGAGTGTGATACATGAAACCATCCAGTGTGTGAAATAAGCACATAAGTCAAAAATGGAACCTTTTCATGGCAAGCCATCGGCGGTTGGTTTTAAACATTAACCTTTGTACGCAAGATCTACGTTCCCCGAATCAACGGTGAAAAATGCTACTTTCACATGAATTAATTGATACAGGCGCTAAAATAGCTCCAATATTCATTATAATTACTTCGTCTGGTTAACGTTAATCTCAAAGATAGGTAACATTTTTTTAAACATAGAGTTAGCTAAGAAGTTGGTGTCTGTAAATTTCATCTGACTGTCATACAGCTGACGTGAACGTTATCTATGACTGAACAAAAATTTCATTTTCTGACGCTTGGGATGAGAGACTAAAAATGTGAAACACCAGTTACGAAATTTAACGAAATTTTATGAGAGCCTTGCCAATTGATGCCGGTGATAATGGTTCGCTCAATTTCAAGTTAATGGTTTGCACGGAGCTTAAGCATCACATAGCCTCGTACATTTGCTTCTTTTTATCCAATGATGTGACTGACTCTACGCCCGTAAACGATATGAAATTCCTGTTTGATTCCCTTCTGTATTCCCATCTGGCTTTTGTGTTCAATATGAACTTTATACGGCATAAGGTAGTGTTATGGAATTTTATGAAAACATCCTAAGATCCTACTTAACCAGCTAATTATACGTATTTCCATTGACAATACTTAATTGGATCTTGTTTGATTTAGGGAGGGATCAGAGCAGGAAGGCAGTCGCGAAGACTGAGGTGAGATCCTTGTGTTCCCAAAGAGACATCTTTATTGGCATGAGATCAAATACAACGAGAGACCATGCGCCTTTTCAGGCCAGTGCCTAACTATATGCCGCCTCCAGGTAGAAAGCAAGCTCTCCTCCAGTTCCTTACGCATGCTCGCGGCATCCGTTCCGCCTTATCAGATAGTCCTCTGCTGGGTATCCCTCCGCTGTGCCGAGTGGTCCCGTTTGCGCGAATTCAAATCTCGCTGCTACCATTATCGTGATAAATTCACCATTTTGTCATAAAATACGTATTCTATAGTTTTCATTGCTCAGGCACGCGATTATCAATTTATTTATCATAACTTAACAGGGATTTCTACAAGCTGCTACGACTTCTTTCTATTTCTTCTTTCGGGATTCGGCCGCGTCGTTGTTTTCCCGACGTTTCTACTCTTCTCGTGAAGGCGTATTTAGGTCGAAGACCTCCTCTCCTGGAGACATCTACAACCTGAAGATGCCTCCAAGGGAGGAGGAGAAACGTTGTCAGAAAAACAACGACGCGGCCGAATCCCGGAGGAAGAATTGGCAAGAATACTTGCTCGCCGTGGAAACCATAAACAGATGCTGCAAAGGCATGCAAGCTTCAAGTTCATGACATAGTACGAGCTATTGCAAGGGAGTATGGTAGGGGTTGTTAGGACACCAGCAATGAAAAAGGAAGGGGGTAGATGGAAGGACCTCGAACAGGGAAAGTACAATAGTAAACAATATATAAACGCATTGTCGTAGGGCCTGGGCTATGTTTTCTCTACTTTTGTATCTACTGGTGAGTGGAAAAAATATTTTTTTATCCTAGCATTACGATGGTTTATCTCATTTTTACCATTTCTTGTACCTACAGGAATGAATAGCGGCTCTAAAATTATATTTTCAGTGGTCTTCACTCTAAGTTGTTTACGACGTAAGTGTAAGCTTTACACCTTGTTTTTTTCTAGCCATTTTATATACTCAACAACCTAATAGAAATTTGTCTTAACTGGCACTCAGTGAAGAAATAGAAAGGGAATACTTTTGTAGACTCTCAGGTCATTCCGCAGTGAGTTGCTTTCCTCTTGATTCTCCAAAAACCTCTTTCCCTTTTATGTCTTTGCCCGTGTGCCTCTCTTATTGTACCTCTGGGTTCACTTGAAGTCTGGTCTCATCTTTTGTTTGTTTTTTGCTCACTTCTATGTAATTGGATTTGCGTCAATATGACATGATACTGGTGATTATGGATATTTGTTGTTAATTTGTACTACTGTTAGCTCAGAACCATATATACAGAGTGTCCCTTTCAAACCTCCCACATTTCAAAGGCCTAGGGAAAAAGAACTACAGTAGATATGATAATGAAATTGCACCATATGCTAGAGCATCTCAAAGACTTTATATTCCCGCGTCAGACGTGCCAACTATTGTCGCCAGAGTGCAGCATGATCGAATGTAGTGAAAATTGCGACTCCATAGCAGCGCGCGTAAACAGTAGTGTCCGATACCCCGTGTCCGATCCAGCGATTGGGAAATTTCGTATCCAGGAACTTGCGAACAGCCGTTAACCAATGCAGTGGAGCTCAATCTTGTTAAAAGATGATGTTGGATTGCAAGTCTTGTGTGTGAGGGTATGCAAACTGCTCCAACATGTCCAGATACACGGATCCATTCACTGTGTTTTCTGCGAAGAAGAACGGTCCAACAATCCTGTCGTGCATTAGCCCACACCAGACGTTCAGTTTAGGGCTGTCACGAACATGTTTAATGATAGCGCGCGGATGTTGCGAGCCCCAAATCCGGACATTATGCCGATTAACCGTTCCTGATACATGAAAGGTTGCCTGATCTGAGAATAAACATCTTTCCAGGAAGCTGGCATTCATGTCAATACGCTGCAGCATATCCTCAGCAAATTGTTGTCGGCATGGTTTGTTGTTGGGCATCAGATGTTTAAGAATTTTCTCTTTGTAAGCATACAAACAAAGACGCTGGTGTACTACACGATGCAATGTTGCTCGGGATACATTAAGTTGCCTACATGCCCGCCGAATTGACTTACGTGGGCTTCTAAGGAACGCGTGTCTGATGTCCTCCACTATCTCTTCCGAAACACTACGACGTGCACCGCCAGAATGTTTCAGAACACTTCCAGCTGCCAGAAACTTACGATACAATTCCTTGGTTGTTTTCACACCAGGTGAATCACATCCATACAACCTACGATAATTTCTTTGCACAGTAATCGGCGATTTTGTTTCTGCAAACCACACTACTGCTTGAGCGGGCTGCTGTGGAGTCGCCATTTTCACTTCGTGCAATCATGCTTCACTCTGGTGACAATAGTAGGCACGTCTGACGCGGGAATGCAAATTCTTTCAGATGCTCTAGCATATGGTGCAATTTCATTATCATATCTACTGTAGTTTTTATCTCTAGGCCTTTGAAATGTGGGAGGTCTGAAAGGGACACCCTGTATAATTTTGTAAATATTAGGAATATTCGTATTTCCATTTTATCTTACCACGCTATTTTCCATTGAATAATGCAAGAAAATTATTGTATGATATCATTTCAGAGAGAAGTGTGGAATAAAGTTTTGCAGAGCATTTAAACTTGTCGTTTTAGTGGTGGTGTGTGGTGTAAAGAAAAGCCATGACTTTTTTTGAAATTATGCTTCAACTTCCAATGCTAATTCCAGTCATAAAGTCGAGCACCAACTCTTATATCTTTGGTTGAGCAGCATAAGTGCATTGTTCCATGGATAAACTTGGAAATATCGAAATACATTTCTATATAGTTCGTTGGACACAACGCTTCCTGGTCAGTCACCGAAGCAGAGCTCGATTCCAATTCGAAGAGATGATCATCTCATTCGTCCAAGCGCTGTAGTCCCTATCCATTATGAGGCAGAAATGAAGTGGGAAATGACCGTCGAGGCACGTAAATTTTAGCTATTAAAAATATGCTGTAAATATCCCTAATCGATTCGTCTAGCATAGCCAGGACAAAGTCTATACAATTGTCTCGAGATGTTTAATGTTGATGAGTCCTTGAATAAAAGGATTTTAGTTCAAGTATTTCATGCAGCATAATCATTAATACCTTACCAATGAGCTCTTTCATCAATGCTATCATTTATTTTGATATCTTATGTAAAAATTTTTAAAAATCATGGAGGTGTAATGTAGTAAAAAGTTAATTTTGGTGAAATATTCCCAGAATTCACCAAGTTTTACACATATTATCGTAAAAAATACTATTTTCACATCGTGTAAGTTTAGATTGTAGGAATGTTTTATGTTGTTGGGCTAAAAGCTGTCAAAAATTGCGAATTTCGTCGGATTAAATATCCTTCACACCTAATTCAGTTATGTTATCGCCGCGTCCTCCTTTCATGTGGATTTTTTGCGGATTTAAATGACCTAGTTCTTCTGGACTACCGTACAGGATGTCACTAAAACAATCCAAAGCGTGCGCTTAGCACTGCCATCCACGTTGTTAAAACCAAACATGGAACACAGTGAGATGTTAGCTCTTGGTGACAAAATTTGAGATTACCGGGACCGACAAATTTTCCCAAAATCCTGCACAAATAATCAAAAGAAAGCAAAGCAGGCTAGCCGGATCTTTGGTATAATCCAAATCTCTGCGGAATTGAATTAGTTCTTTTTTTCCCGAGCCAGCGTTCTCCTATTGCCATCAACAGTTTCGGAATGAATGCGTTGCCAGATGCGGGCCCAAGGGGTTGCGAGGGCATCGCTCTTCATTCATTCGAAGAAATCCTCAAGCCTTTGCTCGGAGATTTCGTATTTTTTTCCCTTCATTCTCCTCTCCAATTTAGAGCAAGTAGCGCTCTTTTCTCTCCCACCCGTCCGTTCGCCCACGTCCTGCTTCATCCACCACGGAGCCAATCGCTGATAGGTCACACCCTCCATTCTTTTACTCCACCCCCAGCCCCACTCCAGTGCGCATGGCTCGCGGAAGAAATCCTTTTGTCATCAAAGAAGAGGAAATTTTTTCCTTTTTGGATCAGCACAAAACGGAAGAGTAAGAGTGGGAGGGCGTAGGGGCCTCCCCCTACCTCTCTCGTGTGTCTTTCTCTACCGTTTTCCCTTCCTCTCCTTTCTCTGCATCTCCCATTCCACATTGCACACCCCTTTCTTTTCCTCATCTCCGTGGTGATGCAGCCATTTCTCTCTCCTTTTGCAAAGGGCGTCGGGCTGTGAGGGAAGGGTTTGGAGGACCAGATGGGGCGAGAGTCGGGGTTCCTCCAGTCATCAGCCCTCGAACGCTTGAGTTATTCCATCTAATGTCCGTCTTCCACCCGGCGTAAATTTGACTTACGCACCATATATTCCCAATGCCTTCCCCCAGTCCATTCCTAGGCATATTTCATCCGGTGTAGCCAAGCTGTCGACCTTCCCGATTGATTTAGCGACTTTAAGAGTCTTGTTATTTAAAAAAATTAGCGCCTATAGTAGTGACAACTCTAACTTATTTTCAGGAAAAATATTTACATGACGACAAAAATTTCCTTACTGACTTATGCTCCGATCCCAGTAGTCCCCACCCGGAGATCCGATTGGGGACTATCTTACCTCCGAAATATTTTACCCGGAGGAATGCCATTATGTCGTACATACATAATGCAGGGCTGCATCTTCTAGGGAGACTAATGTGGCGGTTTCCCCGTTCCTTTCCACATCGCAGGCTCCAGGCAGGTACCCCGGCCAATTACGTGAACTTCACTCACGCCCAAAGCTTTGGCGGTTGATACCGGCCCGATCCTCTTGATCTGCGCCATCAATGCCTTCTGCTGAGACTGCTGCCTCTCAGTAGTGGGGTCAAATTCCGGTAGCGTGCAAAAATTGGTTGGAAAGTCAGGGAAAACATTTTTCTGCCGCACGGTCTCGAACCTGCGACCCTCGCAATGGGAGACGAACCACTGGTCTTAACCGAGCGATAAAAATAGTGGGCTTTAAATTTAGAGAGATGTAATCATCCACCATTGGCACTGCATAGGCCTAGTTAAATGGGAACGTTCTGAAGTACGGTATTCATTTTGGAGAGATGTCAGCTAGTTTCGAGACGTCGCATTACAGATAAATTTGGTGATATGTGCCATTAGTGTTTGGCGCTCTTGATGTTGTACTTATCGCATTCAGATGCCAAATCTGGGCGAGGTATAAACAAAATAAATATTGTGGAAACTAGATTTTGCTTTATCCTGAATATACAGCCTACACATTATCCTCCCCCTCAACTCAGCCAAGTTGTTTTAAGGACTTGCCAAGAAGAGACTTGCAACACAACTAGTTATTCTGATTCATGTTAAGAATGAAACCACTTAGTTTTTTTCACCAATATATTTACACCACAAATCTACCGGTTTCGGCATTTTCAGGCCATTATCAAGATTACAGAATCTGTATTATTACGATTACAGAATTCTGTAATCTTGATAATGGCCTGAAAAGGCCGAAACCGGTAGATTTGTGGTGTAAATATATTGGTTGGAAGAAAACTAAGTGGCTTCATTCTTAACATGAATCGTTATTTCCACAAAGTGAATTCGCCAACCATTGATTTTATTAGTTATTCTGACTATTTTCATCTAGCAATTTGCTATCGACGTTGTACGTGAAGTAAGCAACTGAATCCGATGACGAGAGTCCCCTTTATTATTCCCGTTGGGAAATGCGGCTTTTGATAGCCTGACCTTCTATTGCAGATGCTCAACCCCTTTTTTCTGTCGTCGTCCACTTAGCATTTACGTCCAGTTATTTTTCCCACACTGTTTACACATTGCGCTATACTATAACGTTCGTTTGCTTTTCCAATTTCCCACTCCATCAAACGCCAAAAGAGTGAGTCCCCACAGAGTGTTGTTTTCACAACAATTTTTCTTCTGCATTTGTTTTCAACTATGCAAAATATGACATTGTTCACGCCAATTATGCGTCAAACAGCTGTTCCTCAGTGCAACTTTCATTCCATATGGGCCATATTTATTGAAATCAAATGCGCACTTTCGCAATTAAAATATCCAAGAGCCTATTTATTGTGACCTGCCAGTGAAGCGCATTCCAAAACTAAAAAAAAGTTAAAAATGATTAATATGGCTACCTTAATTGTGAATGCTGGATATTTCCGAAATTTAAAAATTGGCTATTTGTGTGCAAGATATTTTGAGAACGGCCATTTTATATTGTGTAATGGGAATAATCATACCTAAACTAAGGGCGCGTACCGAATCTCAAGTCAAAATATCCTAGATTATGACGATGCAGTTGGTCATTTTCACTTTTCACCCGCACAGTTTTGTTAACTTACTCAAATTATGGTTTTTTTCCACTTATGACGTGATCTTCACATGGGCTCTCTTTTGACTCTCGTAGTCGTGGAAAGTGATGCGCTATTCGATGGGGAGTGACTCGTCACTTATCCCGACTGGCATGCGACCTGTTTTTTCTCCTCATGACCCTAGAATTCCTGTGTATGGCAACTCTGTGCTATGAATATTAAATTTTGCGCAGCGGTTTTCCATTGCCAGTAGCTGCTTTGTCACTCCTGAATATTTCCTCCGCTCTCTTCTCCTTTCATTGTTATGCAGCAGTCGTTTCACGTTTTCTCGTGCCTTTGACGTCGATGCAGAATTCATATTCCCGCTTTCTACGTTTACTTTCTCTTCCTGATTCTGTTATATTCCTTTTACGGGCCTGTTATTATGTTATTTCGCACAGGTAAGGTGCCTTTTTTTGTAAGCTCTAATGAAGGTTATTTTGAATAATGCTAGATGTTGATTCTGAGCGTATTCTAAGAATTGCTTTCAATTTCATTCAGAATTTTTATGCCATTAAGAGACTTTAAGGTTTCGATGGAGTGGGCGTAACCCAAAAGTCGAAAATTGACGTTCATCCTCCCCAGTTTTTTCCACGTTACAAGGCTTATTCCTTTCACAAATTACAACGTGGGAAAAGAAACCTATCTTACACCTCGGCTCTTTTGAGTGAAAGGACGAAAATTGATATTCCTCATACAAATTCTGCGAGCCTTTGTACGAGTAATTAGTCCCCGTCCAAATTTTGCGAGTTGCACGTTGGGTACGTATTAATATTCTGTGTGAGCTATATTTCCCATTAAGTTCATATGTAGTCCATGATACCATTAATCTCTCTCAGAACTGACATTAAATTAATTTTCTAATCACTTTTTAAACTGCATTGCATCATGTATATCATTAGGTGACATGGTGGCTGCTAAGCTATTGCCATCTTTATCGAATCGAGTTAATTTAATATTAAAATCCATCTGATTTAAGCTCTTCATTAATGTATGATCATCGACCATAATAATATTTTCTTCTCGAGAATCCTTTTATTTGCTTCATCAATACCGATTTCCTGAATAAAGTGAGTGATTATCAAGTGTTTTTATCTCCAATTTTCAACAAATCTGCCCATGGGTCCTCTGCCAGATAAAAGCAACTGAGTTTAGGTTTTACTTCGTGTATGATGATATTGCGAATCAACTGTATTGTGTCATGTTATTTGGCCGTATGCATTCATAATTGAACTTTCCTTTCGAATCAGCCACACCGAGCATGAATTCCATGCATAAAACACGACCATGGATACATCGTTCCGAATAACTGGATCAATAGCAATTTATTTTACTTTTTTTATAAGCAGTGGCTTGACCTCACGAGCCTTGCCAAATGCGAAATTCAATGTCCGTAATATTGATGAAGAATCACGTGGTGCAGGAAATGAAGGCTATCATACTGAGTATTTGTTTTTATGTCTTTTAATTTCTAGTAACGCGTTGGTCTAATGTTAGGGACGAGTCTACGGGGAAAGGAGTGCATATTCACAAATGTGCGTATTATCAGAGAGAAGAGCATATTCGTGAATACCAATTCAAAAGAAAAATAAATAACTCCCGTTAATTATTGAGGATGTTTCGAAAACTGTTTCCGCTTATATTCTTTTTATCAGTCATCATATTTTCATTTATTCTACAATTAGACTTAAGTGCGCGTACTGCAAACACCGCCAGGCTCTGTATATTTGGACATCCAGTCCAATGTCAAAGAATGCTGTGAAAAAGGTAATGAAAAACTTTTAAGTATTCGAAATGTAGCAAAACTTTTTTTTGTTTTCCATCGCGGTACATGTTCGCTCTTAGGATTTTACCAATCTACTTTGTACATTACTAGGTAATTTACGATGTCGCAGAAAATGTGAAATGTGTGATGTGATGACCTTACATAGGCAAATATAGGCAAATTTGCCTATATTTGCCAACCTTGGCTATCATTTCGAAATTAGTGCTGTTGAAAGCTTGAAAAAAATTCGTAGAACCATTCGCCGTGAATGGCTAGAATCCTACAATATCATTGGGTAGTTAATAATCACTTTCCATATAATTCACATTTTTTCAAATTATTCCTTTTTTGGATTATTTTTTAATTGATTCGTTTTAGGAGCCTTAATTGCGACTGCTTGAGGCAAAATAAATGTGGATGAAGTCCAAATTTTCTTTTTTGAATTCAAAAGATTAAGTCCTGAATCAACTGGTGGCAGGAATGAACCACAGGCTAATATAAGGGTCGATACTAAGTATATACTGAACATAACCATCTGGTATAAGTTTTGTACCCAAGAAATTATTGAGAGAATGATTTCCCATGGATAAATGGAATTCGGAGAAGTTAAGAAACTCATGGGAACTGGTAGTAACTATAAGAATTTAAGGAAAAATATTGTAAAGTGTTGAATATGGACTATGGTTTTGTATGCATTGAAAACGTGGAAAATGAGGGAAAGGTAAAAATTAACTAGAAAGCATTGAGATGTGGCGATGATGAAAGATAGAGAAGGCACGATGGCCAGGTAATGTGAAATTGAGCAGGTATTGAGTAGAATTGGATAAGAGAAAACTATATTGAAAAGTGTATAGAAGGGAAAGACAAATAGGAGAGGTCACACATTACGAAGAAATTGTTTCCAGAAAGTTGTCCTATAAGGAAAGATTAATAGGAAGAGGAAGGAGAAGATTTGGTGTGATGACAGATATGATGAAAGGAGGGACGCACAGGCAATGAAGAACCTCGCCCAAAACAGAAATGCCTTGAGATAATAGTCACATTGAGATCTGTCAATAGAAATTTACACGGAAGACTCAGTACATAATACACAGGTAGGTTATTCGGCGAGCATTCTTCATGAGAATTCCTTTTTCCAATGAATAGATGTCGTTTCAGGCACTTCTATTAAAGTATCCTATGTTGCCTTCACCAAGGGCTGCAATTAGCTAGAAACTTAAGTAAATTGGTGCCATTAGTGTAATGCAATTAGTTTTCTATAAGATATCATTTATTAATTAAGAATTTTTTAAATAAAAAATGTTTGGCAAACATAGAAGATACCTGATAAAATATTTTCTCTTCTCCTTAATCCTAATTTCAAATTTCCGTCCAGGACAATTTTGGTGTGATGACAGATGCATGCAAATGTACCTAGAAAGGAAATGTACCTAGCGTCACATGAGTCACAATTTAAAACATAAACACCACATTTGTCCGAAATTTCAACTTTGTCTTCAGTAGGTATTAAAAAGTAGTTTTCCTGTAGTTATGGGGGATTAAAGAGACCAGTTAAACCAATTCACAGGCATGGATTTCATGGTCCTGTACGTCAATTTCCCTAAAAATGGTATCTAGCACCAACGTAAAGGCTTGTCATTTATCGTAAAAGGGAAGGTCGTCAAGGGAGGACAGACTGGAAGCCTTCAAAGCCTGGTGCTGGAGGAGGATGCTGAAGATGAAATGGACGGATAAAATAAGATTTGAGAAGTGTACAGAAGAATTGAAGAGAAAAGAACAATATGATCCACCATACAGAAAAGAAGAGAAAGATGGATTGGACACACCCTGAGACCCAATGGGTTTGTGAAGAACATAATTGTAGGCAAAATAGAGGGAAAAGTCCCCCAAGGAATAAGTTCATGGACCAAATAATGTAGATAGTACGTAGGAAGATTAACGTGGAGGTAAGATAACGAGCATTAAATAGGGAAGGGTAGATAACTGCAGTAAACCAATGTTAGGATTGAACGGCCAATGAATTATGGTACATTTATCTTTTTATTTCGATTCACTGCGATACATTAGTAAATATCATGATGTTTTCAACTGCTGATCTTCATTCTTGTTATCTCTACACATATTGAACAGTTTTTGTAATGGGCTTTTAGGAATAATTTTGGAATGCCACGTTCCCAGCGTTTCTGGAAGCGGTAATTAATCCATTTAAGCCAGAAATGTGCTGAATAGTGAAAGGCATATTTCATTTGGACGCCTGAGTGCTTCTTGGGCTCCATCTTCTACCGATTTCTCCCACGTCGGTGGATGTCGTGGGTGCTGCTCCACATTAAAACCTTTCGGCCCACGGTCGAGTTTTCCACCAAAGGGACGAAGCGTGGATGGACACAATTAGCCGGGGGGAGTCGAGTGGAAGGCGGTGTAAGGTTAAAACGCTCATCGAGAGAGAAAAGTGGGCGTTGGGCGGATAGGAGCTGGACCAGCTTGATATGGGCGCGGGTGGTCGGTAGATACCTGGGAATGAGAGATTTTTGGGAAAAGGGTGTGGGGGAGTTTAGGTGTGGAAACTGAACGATGACTGGCAGCGTAATGCTCCACGACATCTAATTTTCAATGATAACCTTCCGGACGGAAAAAAAATAATCCCCTGGGCACGGCGTAAAAGGACATCTGATTCTATTAGTCCTCAACCCTTCGAGTGACCCGCCCTCCGCCCATTGCCTTAACTTTATCCCACTTCCTTCCTCTTCCCTTCCCATCTGCCTAGGTCTCTTGTTACTTTCCCCCCCTCGCTTCCTATCACCAATTTTAACCGGTTGTTATCCGCCTCATTCTCTTCCAACTCCAGTTTTTTTCCTTCTGCTCCGATCTATTTCTCCGAAGCTCATCCAATTGCGCGAGCCTCATCTGTCGTTTTCACTCTTCGCGGATTGACTCGCTGATCTCGTCACGGGTCGCGCACGCCCGTGGAAGGAATTTTAATCCCTTCCTTTACGCGTGTCGCGCTCTCACGCATGCTGTAGTTATTCGAGTATCGCACTCACCATCGAAACGTTTATTTGCTCCCTGGGAAATCCATGTCTGGGTCTGTTATGTCAATCCTTTTTTGTGCTTAAATTGAAGTTTTACACGGATGCTTCTTCATTTAACTGTTTCACGCCACTTCATCAATCCCATCACCTGACACATTTGCTGTTCACTTGAAGTAACCTCGTAGCATTTCATTATTTCGAATTAATATAGTGTACTCATCCGGTTGAATGTAATGTATTGGGAGAGCTAAATATTATGTTCACTGAACTGTGAATATAGTTAAATGTTCATGCCCGTTCAGATTATTTATTCTTTCTCTAAGTATTACTCGAATCATTGGACGCTTAAGGAAATTTTTCTTCGCTCATTGCCATCATATTAGGCGTTAACGTGTTTTCCCGTTCAAAATATTAAGAATAAATTAAATAATTATAATAACCAATGCTCACAAAATATTACGAGTATGTTCTATTGACGTTTGATTGAAAAACGATAACTTCAAATACACCTGGTATTGCTAAATTTGCTCTCACAGCAATAATATTCTCTACTATATTTTCTGTTAATTCTAAATAAACAGTCGAATGAGTATATTGTGCATTTCCACTCGATTTTTATCCACCGGCGTTTTGAGTATTTTTTTAATACGGAGTTTTGCAAGCAGTTTTAGATTAAATTGAAATTATTGTTCAGAGCCAAGCTTCTACTGCGTGGGGTTTTTAAAAATATAAGAGGCTGAAACGACTGGATACGATTTAACTTGTATAAAGTCATTTGGAATTACGTAATTCATCGAAGTGGCCTACCATTAAGCAATGGTGAAAAGTTTCAAATGCTAAATAGAAAATGTGTATCCGATTTACTCCCAGATGTGGTGGAATCATACGTTTCTCATTCGCTTCTCATTCTCGTCCATTTTATATATCATGCGGAGTGGGCGTTTCAATATATTACTTGAATAGTTATAGTTTTATGGAAATGGAATTTTATTTATTATATCAGTTTGGATTAAGATTTTAATAGTATGGACTTTTGAACACGTATGCGATCGCATGCTCTGGAGCTGAAATGCAACTAACCAATGACGCACAATTTTTTGATATGGCTTTCGGATTTTTCAACGAGCGCTGGAATATTTAATAAAAGATACAAAATCTGGAAAATTATTTAACGCTACGCCTACCGAATCATGTCTGGCTGTCTCTCAATCATATTTTCACCGACACGCTCTCTTTTTTTGTTGGAGTAAAAATAAAATCACTCGTGACCGTGACCTTGGGGTGTATTCTGCACGACTGGCCTTTATAATTATTATTATGGGGTACTGTATGGACAGCTTTTCATGCTCTCATTATCTCCTTATTTGTTAACCATTTATTTTTAAAATGTATATTTCATTTTTGCCATCATTTTATTTTACAGTCCCTATTTATTTTATCTATATTTTTGTAACATTCTCCATCTTGATTCGGGACGGTCTCGTGAGTGAATGAGAGGAATGCGTCAGGAGGGTCAGTCCAAAGGGGCTGAACACCACAATCTCTCGACCCCTAACCCCACCGCCGAAGAGCCGCCCCACTCGTCCGCCCGGATCGGGGGTTGTCCATGTCACTGTTGTCTCCAAATTTCCTCGTTGAAATTCCTTCTTCTGTTATTCAGATGTTGCTTTCTCCTAGAGCGGTGCGATTATTTTGAAATCGATTCGAATCGACTCGATTCAGGCTAAATGCGATTCGAATCGCCTGCGTATCGGGACACTTCGAAACCGAATGATTCCAAATATCAGAATCTGAAATATTCGCCTTCGAATCGTTGCATACATTCATACATGGCGCTCATTCCAAAAAAATGGTGCACAATTCGTTTAGACGATGTTTTCCCCACGCGAAACGAAAATTTTAACGACCACATGTTATTCTGTGCTATTCTTTGTGCCACTATAGATATATAAGCTAATGTAAGGCCCTGAAATATGGCGAAAATCTTTAATAATTTTACTGTGCATAAGGTTTTGCATTTTGTTTAGATTCGAATTCGATTCGCAAGCGAAATTTTTAGGGTGATTCGATTCGCCACCAAAATTAAAAAAAGAGTTCATTTGGATTCGATTTGAAATATCTTTTGGGAGATTCGATTCGGTTCGATTCGAAATGAAAATTCCTGATTCGCACAGCACAATTTTATCCCTATGTGTCTTGAAAATTTTTCATAGTATTTGTTAATTTGTGGTATGATTTTTTCTTTGTCAATTCTCCATCGCAGTCCTCTCTCCATTTTCTCTATATATTTCGTATCTATTTTCTCCTGTCTATTGACCAGGTTGATTTCATCATATGTGGTGCTTTTCGCCGACGTCAGGATGAAGTTGACGATTCTAATTCTTTTATTATTGATTAAAATAGAATAGAATAAGTTTTATTATTCTCTGGGTTTCCCCATAAGAGAAAAAATACATATCAAATTCTGCTTTGAACGTAAAAAATAATATATATATATTAATATATATATATATATATATATATATATATATATATATATATATATATATATTAATATATATATATATATATATATATATTAATATATATATATATATATAAATATATATATATATATATATATATATATATATATATATATATATATATATATATATACCTGGCCAACATCTCACAGTGATGAAAAACAAAAACATTTCACAGTCGCAGATAATTTGCGCTAAATACAATGGAAAATATAATATATAAAAATGGAAAATATAATATCAATCACTGAGAGATAACAAACTAAGAATAATTTCTCAGATCATTTTGGAAACATTCAATTCAATAACATGATACAAATTTCAATTATTGGCATATATGCTGCTTATAGTAATAATTAAAAAAGCTAACTACTTGAAGGTCGGCTTCATTGGAAAGGCCTTTAAGAGTTCGGTCCTAATGTACTCTCGTAAATCCGAAGGCGCTCATCCCGGATATCTCGTGTGCCTAAATCTTGAGACTCTTGACGGCCCGTCCTCGGATTGCAGGTTTGGCGGAGGTTGAAGGAGGGTGAGACTTTTGTGGAGAGGGCTTGGGGTTGTTGGGGCGGGGGAAGGTTTGGGGGAGACAAGGTGGGAGGGTTGACAATCAACAACCTGAAGAATAGCCTCGGCACCAGACTCCCATTCGCGTACTCCGCTTCACCCATTCTTCTTCCCCCAGCACGCAATCCTCTTTCCACTTTTACCCGCACCCCACCCTCTTTCGCACTTTCCCAAAGCTTTAACAGCCTTCCCCCCTTCCTCCTTCCCATCGCTCGTGAGAAAGAGAATCGCATCCTCTCCAATCCCCTTCTTCTCCTTGGTCTACCCGGAATCCAATCCCTGAACTCCCCTTTCTCCTTTTCCCTTTATATTCCTCCCTCTCTCCCGCTCTCTCCCTTCTCCAGGAAGGACGCGACCCTCCCAACGCCTCGATCTCCTCCCTCGATTTACAATTCCGCTCACGTCTTGTCCTTCTCGCACGCGTCTCTTCCTCCCCTTCCTGTTCCTCCCTTTCTCACTCTCCCTCTTCTCCTGCGCTCCTGCTGTCGTGCACCTCATCCCATTTCCATTTCCTCTTGTTCCGAAGCCGCCACTGCCACAAAGGGCACTATGATATGACGATACATCTACTTCTCATCAACTGTGGACATTAATTTCATTTACAAATGATACTGATAGGGAAATATCATTTATCAGGAACATAATGAAAGGTAAAATAGAGGGAAAAGTCCCCAGAGGAAGACCCAGGAATAAGTTCATGAACCAAATAAAGAGGAAAGCACACAGGAAGAGATACCAGGAGGTAAGGGAACTACAATGACGACTCATTACTGGTACGATTACTGGTAGGCTCATTGATTATCATACCACCCTCGTAGATAGGGAAGGGTGGAGGGCTGCAGTCAACCAATCTTAGGATTAAACGACCAATGATGAATGATACTGATGCTTTTGAATTACTAGGACTTCAGATTGATTCGGAATAAAAATGGGATAAGCATAACAGTTGGATCTGTAGCAAGTTAAGCAAGGCAATATACATGCCCTCTCATTGGTCGTTCAATCCTAAGATAGGTTGACTGCAGCCCTTCTTCGAAGATCTTCTCAGAAACTGTCCACATAGCCGCGAGTCTTCAGCGTTCACACCATATCTCTACTCTGCCTCACGTTATAGTACTGGTGTGTAGTTTTCAAAGTTCCTCCGGGGATGAATATCAGCTTCTAGTGTGAGAAATAAAGTTGGTAGCAGTTTTATTTGCAGAAAATTGTAACGATAAACGTAGTAGTGTGACCAAACATTTTTAGTGATTAGAGTGGGTGATCATCATCGGTCGTTCAATCCTAGGATTAGTTGACTGCAGCCCTCCACCCTTCCCTATCTAATGCCAGTTCCCTTACCTCCTGGTATCTCTTCCTATGTACCTTCCTCTTTATTTGGTCCATGAACTTATTCCAGGGTCTTCCTCTGGGGACTTTTCCCTCTATTTTGCCTTCAATTATGTTCTTCACACACCTGATATATCTCAGGGTGTGTTCATTCCATCTTGTTCTTCTTTTCTGTATGGTATTCCAGATGATTGTTTCCTCTTCTACTCTTCTGTACACTTCATAATCTCTTATTTTTTCCGTCCTGCATCCCGATACATGCTAAGAACGCTAAAATCACTGATTTCTACTCAGCATATCAGGACACTCTGCTTTGCATCTTTTTATAACTATATTCATGGGGATGAACTTAAGGGGCATGCTACTTCGGTTAAGAAAATTTTATGGCTCAAAAAAATGCTATCAGAATTATTGCTAATGACCACCCACTTGACCACTGTAAACCTCTTTTTACCCAACTTGGAATTATGACGGTGTATAGCTTATATATAATTAGAGCACTTCTATGTGTGAAAGGGAATCTGGAGATTTTTGTCTACAGATCTATTATACACAATTATAACACGAGGCGCAAAGATAATTTGAATGTTGATTATTGTAGATTGTCATTAATTTATAAATCCTTTCATAAGGTAAATGTCAGAATGTATTACATGTTAGCAACCCACATTAGATCAGAAGATACAGTTCAATTTAGGTAAAGGTTAAGATATTGACTGGTGAGGTATCCTATTCATTTAATTAAAGAGTACTATAAATGTAATCTCAGTGAAAGTTAAGAGAGGAATGCGATGTATATATATAAATGTTATTGCCATATGTATGTTTGTATACACGAGTATATTATGTGACGACACCTAATATGGTGTATACCATTTTTAAGGTGAATAAATTATAATAAAAAATATAATAATATTTTAATTCAAATATTTTCGATTAACTTAATAGTTGGATATGGATCAAGCGTCAATTTCTCCAAGTTTTTATCAGCGTTGTTTCCACGCAGGAATTCCCTTGTCCATGTGTTAGTGGTAAATGATTGTCCAAGATATGTACAACGATTTGGTGGACGCAAAAATTCGAACTATATTGTCTGTAAAAAGCCCAGTCTCCACGGTCTATACTGTCAGTGATTATCAATTAAAGAATTAAGTTATCATATCCTAGGTTTTGATAGGATTCAATGGATTAGGCTGTAAATTTCCGATGATCCTCTTCAGTATTACGGTAAAGTTACCACGGTTTATACCTACGCCATATTGGCTATTCTCGTACATGTAGTCCTTTCTATGATAGATCAATAGGTCCATGGTAATGTGGATGATGTGAAGTTAATGATTTTCAATTATATAGATGTTTTCCAAGTGGTATTTTTTGTCGTTAATGTTATGATATTTTAAAATATCATCTTACAGAACCTAGAATGGGTGACATCGCGTAACAAAAATCGTTTATCTAGGATTTTGACCGTCGGTAGGGCGATAGTTTTGGCCAGAAGGTAAGAAAACGGATTCTTTTCGACCTGAAAATTCATCCTTGATGAAAGGAGATAGTTAGTCAGAAAAACAAGTTCGCGGCATAATCCCAGCAGAAAAATTTGTACCAGTACCTACTCGCCGCAGGAATCTTAGACAAAAAATAAAACGTTTTAATGTACGCGATATAGTTAACCACTAGATGATGTGGAGTCCCTGTTAATTATTTGTCGAACGTGAGTTTGGATTTTTTACATGCGGTGTTGCCAGTCGAAGTGTGTGATATAAGACGTTCGTGCATCTCAATTTTAATGCTGAGAAAGTTTTATCCAGAGGGTAAAAAATGGGCCGAAGTATCATACCCAGTTATACAGTAAGTCGGACACTCATCTCTAGATTGATTCGTGTGCCATCTTATTTATTTTTCATTGTGGTTTTTGACAAAACAAACAGCCATATTTTAAATCATTGCATTGACAAATGATGCGGTACGAAGTCACTCGCACGGGTGCATGTACACCAATGGTGGATATTCGCCGTGAAAAAATCATTTGACTTACAAGGAATTCGAAATAGGATCTCACAGTTGCCTGCCAGGTGTGTTAGCCAGTTACACCAGCAAGCCATCTTCCTTCAATGCCAATTTCGAGGGGGGTCTATGCAAGCTAGATGTTCACACCTCAAGTCAACGTTGTAGCTCATGAGAAGAAAGTTGTGATTTCAAACATCTCGTTCCCCCCCTCGAAATTTGTATTGAATGAAGATAGCTTGCTAATGTAACTGGCTAACGAACCTGTTCGGCAAATGGGAGATCCGAGTTCGAATTCCGGTAAAGTCAATAATTTTTTTCGCAGCGAATTTCAACACTTGGTGTAATCAGCCGTATGTTTGGTCGATGTTGCAGATTCTGTATCGCCCGTCCAGCTTAATGGCCTTACCTCCCCTTTCCTACAAAACCGTCCCTTTCCGTTCGTCACCTTCCGGGGTGCGACTCTCCTTCCAAGGAACCAAATAAATCCATCCCTATCGCCCAACTTACCTTTTTCCCTCTCCTCCGCTTTGGTCCAATTTTAACTCGCTTCCATTGCTCCCACCCCAGCTTTATCCTCGCCCTCCCTTCTCATTTCTCCATCTCCCCCTTATTCTATTTCCCACTTCACAGACCCGTCATTCTTCACACTGGTTCCTGATCGATCTGCCCTTGTCCTCAGTTTACAACGTCAGCCGTGAGAAGAAAAGCGGCTAGGAGCTATGAGCGGAAGTGGGGAGGATTTCTCTGCCACCGTGATTTAAAAGTAAGACGGTGAAAAAAAGTTTGATTTCCGGCCGCATGGGCACGGAGTGGGGATATCCTAATCTACATCTACATAATACCCCGCTAGCAGCCGTATGGGCCTGTATTAATGGGTGTTAGGACACCAGCCGTGTAAAAATGTAAGTTTTTGGGAGGTGAAATGGTGACATGTATTATGGAAGTGTATTTAGTGGAGCTCAGTTTTTATTGTGGTCGCTTATTGTTCGCGGAAAGAACGAGTTTTTGTACCTATCTGTTCGGCTATGTACCCCTCTTATTTTATTACTTCTGTCAGACCTAGATACGTAGTGAGACTTCATGATAATATTTTCTCTGACGCTCTGAAACACACCAGTTTTGAATTTCTCAAGCAACCTGAACCTAGCGTGTAGCCCCCAAGTCTCTAGGGGCTCCCATCTTAAAAGCGATAGGTAGCCCTGTTGATTTGCTTATGTGACAGGTTATGGTAAATATTTTTGCGAATCCGTTGCGGGCATTATTTCCTGTGCTGAATTTTTTTCAAAATTATAAAACAAGTTGATTGCAAGAGTTAATTTCGGAGAAAACTGATTTATTATCCATCTATCATGTCCTAATAGCCCTTAGTATATCTTAGCTCTCCTAACATTGATAAATCCTTCTTGATTTCTCTCATTTTGATGATTATTATTTTATTAGAGGGATGAAATTTCCTTAGAAACACTTTTTTTACTCTATGTAGTTTAAATATGATACAAATCAACTTTATTTCTCTCTTGACCTCTTGCCAGTCAGGTATACATGTTAGTCGGCTAAATTAGCCAATTACACGTCTAAACCATTTTGGTTCAAGGTAAACTTCAGCGGAGGTTTATACAAACTAGGTATTATTGTCTCCTGCCCTCATTGTATGAACATACGGCTTGAGACGTGCCGTGCTTGATTAGGCATTATAACGGGTGAGAAACTACAAATTCATGCCTTAGGACAACTATTTCCTTTGCCAATTTAGCAATTAAAAGGTTTCGTGATGGACTCGCTGGAGCTGTTTGCCTAGTGAGTAAACAGTAAACGCCTTCGGTGATCTAAGAAACTGCACCATTATTTCATCTTGTATCGTTTTACATGCCATTAGTGGCTGCTATTGTTAAGTTTTCTTCGCTATGGAAACGAGTTTGTAAGTGGAAAGTAGCGTTTGATGATGATCTCATAGTCTATGTTAGAATTCTAGGATAAAATTGTAGCGTAATCGATTTACAGTGGCCTACAATAAAAATTAATCTATCCAATGGACATGAGACAATTTGATGCGTAGTCCGCTGAGTGTTATAAAATATTTGATATTATTAAAATAGTATCGCAGTAGGTAAATTTATGTGAAATAACTAATTCCGTCATGTCAAGTATTTTCTTTAATGATATGATTTACATTTTGCCTGTTAGTTGTAAGAAAAATGAGTTTATGAAGGCTCTCATACATGAAAAAGTTGTCTCGGTCACTTAGTAGCTGCGTTTAATTGAGTTCATCACACTATGCGTCTCTATTAGAATAGAGTGTTTATTGCTTATTACCTGATTTAGTTTCAAGCGTAATATGGTGCTATTTGATATTTTAATCACTTCATTGTCTGTGATTACCTACTCGTTTCGTGCGTTTTTCCAAGGCAGTGATCCCACCGCTCTGTTTCCTTACTCCTCATCTCTTCCCCGCACTGTTTTTCATCTCTCCTTTTCTATTTTTCCTCAACTCCCGCCTCGTCCTTTTTTGCAGTCACGAAAACCGCCCACACAGCCTTTCCACGCGTGCGAAGGCACCTCCGAACCATCCCGAACCCCGTCCCATATCGTGTAGAGAGCTCTCCCTCTCCAACTCCCATCTCTCCCTCCATATTCTCTCCGTTTAATCATCTGCCAACTCCCAATCTTCTGCCCGGCCCATTATACGCCCCTCCCCCCGCCTTTTACACCCTTTCCTCCGCCCCTCGACACCTCCTCTTCCTCCTTCTCACTCCCCCTTGATCCTCTCCGCATCTTCGTTATCCCACTCCCACCCTCGCTCATTCCTCCCTCCCTCCCTCTCAGAGTACTGCCTTGTGTGCTCCCTTACTCCACGCCTATTTTTCCCCCTATTCCCCCCCTTCTGCCCCCTCTCTCTCTCGTAATAGCTTTGCTCGCTTGATCTGAGGGATGCTGCCTGCTCTTCTGATGCTGCTTCTCTCGGGCCACCTCCCCTCTTCTAATGGATTAAAATGCTTCGTGAAACTAAAGCGAGCGGGTGGATGAAGTGGGATGAGGAGCGGGGGAGGGTTTAGTCGAGGCGGCAGCGGATGGCTCTGGTCGTGTTTGCTCGCTCTTCTCCCAAGTAGTAGTATATACGGGGGGCGGTGTGGGAGACTCTGGAGCGAGGGAGCGCGGGGAGAGATGGGGGAACAAGCAGGTGGGGTGTCGACGGCGTTATTTTACGAATGCATATTTTATCGGTTATCGGGTCTACTGGGTGCATTTTGATCAAGGTGTGGAGATGGGCGGCGGCAACCCTTTTTCGTTTTTATTTATTTTCTTTTTTTTTTGGGGTGACGTTCTCCTCTCAGGCATGACTTGTTTTGCCAATACTAGGAACGCACACATGCACACCAGCGTTGGATTTTCCAGTCGTGAAAAATCTTTCTGCATCCGTCTCGTTTACCTTTGTCTTCTAATTTGCCTCACATTCATGTTTTCTTTTTTTTCGTATCGGGACTTTTCTAGCGCGATTTAATGTCATACGATGACGTAATTTTGGAAATTTTTTCGACTGCTCAAATCCCCCAAAAGCTAAGCTGGAATTTATTCCAATAGTGTTTTGTTTGCATTATAACCTTAAAAAAGAAGAGAGAATCGAGTACAGGAAACAACTCTCTGTCGTACCCTTTCTGCATCTGTCTTGTTTGCCTTTGTCTTCTACTTTGTCATATTTTTTAAATTTTCTTTCGTTTTGGGAATTTTTTTGGCGCGAGTCAATGTCACACAGTGACGTAATTTTGGAAATTTTGTCGACTGCTCTAATTCTCCACATGGTAAGCATGAATTTTTTCCCATAGAGTGTTTCGTGTGCATGAGAACCTTTAATATAGAAACAGAATCGAGTGTAGGAAAAATAGCAATGATAAAAATTAAACTAAAGCTTATAGGTATGAGAGCAACGATAAAAATGAAACTCAAGCTTATTAGTTTCTCAATAAAATTTTATGCTCAAAAGGCCATTTATCTTATAAAGAGAGTTCATTTATGGTTTTCATTCATAAAATTTCATTAATAGCTTCCTCTTCCTTTTTCTGTCTTAGTACGGTAGATAGGTATTATTCCGTCATATGCTGAAGGAACAGAACCGATACTCCATATCTAGCAAGTTCAAGTATTGAACATTCATAGCCTCGCTTTCTATGAACTAACTACGGACCACTTGAAGAATCATAGTCGCTCGTATGAGACAATTTTCTCGTAAATATATTCCAGTTTTATGCATATCACATAGTATTGTTATATATTATATGGATTTGGTTCCGCTAATGCTTTCTTCAACCTTGTCTTCAGCGAAAAGTTTGTGGAAAGTTCCTTTAATGTAATATCTACTCATATTTCAACTGTTACAGATAGTCGGCTTATTCCATTATTGGGAAAGTTATTCCAATGCCATTAAGCGATTAGTAGCCCTTTTGTATGCCTAAGACAGCATAAAATTTCATCTCTGTGCAACTTACATTTTTCCTCTTAATATAGTTGAGATTTAATTTTAATCTCATCATACCTTACCCAAGGATTTTTTATAGGTGGACGGAAAGAAAAAGATTTTTTTTCGAGCTCCCTGAGGGGGTGACCTGAGTTTAACGACCCGTTTAAAAAGGCTCCCGTTATTGCTAGGCCGTCCCTTAACCCAATTTTGCTAAATACCCTGCTTTAAAAATGTGCGCTTCTCCTCACCAAGGAACTTGCCTCATCCCCCACTCTCACACCTCTCTGTCACTTTTTCAAATAGAAAGAGGGAGGTTGTGGTAGAGGTTTCGGGAAGCTGGTGAGTAAGTATAGCAGTCGCAAAAGAACCTGGCGCTGCGCCGTGTATGGTCTTGGGACATGAACCTCAGAACTTTTAAAATCCTGCCTGGCAGGAGAGGAAGTTTGTAAATTGTGGAGCATCAGTGAGCGAACCTTTTCTAGTTGCTGCCAACATTAAGTTTATAAGGTTTTAAGTTGTGGAGCGTCAGTGCTTTTCTAGTTGCTGCCAACCTTAGCGCCTCGGTAAAAGCCATTAGTCATAGCTACTTGGCGTCCGGTTTGCTGCATTTTATACTTGCTACCACTCCTTGCACGTGACAAGAAAGTGCACGGGTAAACATGGCATTGATGAAGCAAAACCACTTGCCTATTAGCCTTGTGTGTGTTTTTGTTTCGTGCAAAGTAGTTTGGCTCCCCTACCTCATTCTCAGGCGTCCCTTTCTCTACCTTCCCCTCCATCCGTTCACTTCACTCCCTTCACTTTACCTTTCCCCTCCGCCGCGCAGAAGCGCGCCAGGTTCTTTTGCTTTTGCTATAGTTGGGTAGTAGTAGGTAGTATCCAGTTGCCTCCCCATCCGACAGCCGCTGCAGAAGTTCCTACCCCTGCCACGGTTCCGGAGCCGCCACCCCTTCGCTTCACGGGGGGGAAAGAAGCGTACGAGCGGCGCATTCGTCCGATAACCACATTTTACGAGCAAAACTTTATACTACCCGTGGTGTTGGAGTGGTGCCGGAGGACGTCGTTAAGCTAGCTCTTCCCTCCCACCTCCTCCGGCTTCCGCACTTCTTTTTTTCTCGTCTCTCTCGGCCGAACAAAAGAAAAACGGAAGAAAGCCCGCGCCTTGCGGTCTCCCAAGGATGTGTACCCCGGATGCAAGGCGATGAGAACCCCGCGCGTTTACGATTGACCACTCCGCCAGCGGTTTCGGGAGTAAGGGGTTGCATGTGTGTGTGGTATTTGGTGGTCCTTACTGTGGAGAACCTAACATGGGGTGGTTGGGGGTTGAGGTTTAGTTCACCCACCCTCTAACCCACCTGCGCAGTTTCCACCCTCTCTTTACCTCCTCCTGCGACCCCCACCCTCTCCGCCAGCACCGCGACCGAAGAGCGCTGGACTTCGACGTGTTTTTCTCAGCTCTTCCTCCAAAAAGGAGGACTTCGGGCTCTTTTATTTTATACACATACACACACTTCCTTTCCGCCAGCTCCTGTGGGAATGCGCGGAGCGGGGTTTTTAGTGTCCGGGGCCGTGGCGCGAAGCAGGGGCCAGGCATCAGTTATTGAGCAACTCAGGACGCGAGAAGTGGCAATATAAAACAGGGGCGTGCTGAAAGGACTGTGGTGTTTGGGGCGAAGGTAAGATGAGGCCAAGGAGAGGAAAAAAGTGCATTCAGGTCCCCGAAAGTACGTATCGGAAAGAGTAAGGTGTCTTGTGTGTTTGCGAGCAAGTGTGATGGTGTGTGGCTTGGTTCCAGGCAACTCATTTCCGGACGGTTAATTTCTTCGAACGGCGCGTAAGAGGTGATGAAGCAAACGTTCTCGTTAAAACACGCCTTCGTTTTTTTATTCGGGACAAGCGTCTCTGGCACGGTGCACTTCGTTCATGTGGGTCGTAAAAAAAGGTACTCTGCATTATCATCGTCCATCATATTTTTAGCGTCAATCCGGGTTTTACGGTTGCACTCCTAGCTTTAGAATGCTCGGGAGCTTCCAACTTAAATTTTGTGTGCGATGCATTATGGTCTTTCCTTTAACGAAGACTCGTTACTTTAATTCATTCTTCTGATCGCTTCTGCCTAAATGGTGATAAGTACTGTTACGCCGGAAGAACATCAACCCAATTTCCGAGCTAGTGGCAATGGCTCACTTGAGCTGGGTTGGCCGTTAATATTTTCAATTCGAATGTGAAAATCCGTTTATTCTACATATTATACAAATTACCCTGATGTCCACCTCAAGGGTGTTTGGCGGGTGTCCATTGAGGAGATATGAACGAGAGATTACTCATTGGAATTTTTTCGTGAATTGATTTGTTTAATATTACTTGTGATTTTAATTAAATATGTTACTTTATTTATTTTGCGTAGTTTTTCTGTATTGTTATGAATTTGAAATGTTTAAAAATATAAAAATAAACACCTGAATATTCTGTACGACAGTGAAACGTGGGACGTAAAATAATTAATTTTTATGTGGAGTGGCCAAGGTTTTTCTTTTCGCTCTACGATGGAAATAATTCACCTAATCAAGCTTAAAACCGCCTCGCTCGAGGGATTTTACTTGGAATACAATCTTATTTGGTTACATGGCTGTCGTAATCTGCTACTTAAAAAATTAAATCGAACTCTTTAATGGGCAATTTTTGTTCCCGCGATGTTACTGTTGTGGAAATGTTGGAGCTTAATATTTATTTTGTCACATACGTCACTTAATAATAATTCAATTTAAAATTATAGTATCGTAGGATTCGGGAGAGACAATGAAGTAGCTATTTTGGTCTGTCCCTGAGCTAATGGTCGGAGTTTGTGGTCAGCTCAATATCTTTCACGAAGAGGAAGTGAATTTTATGCTATGGATTGGTCATACTCTGATTGGCAAATGTATCGAAGGTGGGTGAATTGAGCCTGCAGCTGTTATTTTCCCCGAAAGAAAAGATTTTATTTCCGGCGGCAATATTTGGCGAGGATAAGACCATACATACTCTGTAAGTACGCTGGGGGAAAAAGTTTTTGTTAGGAGGAATACTTACTGAACTTCTCCTTAATGTTTTGCATACATTAAGGTATTAAACGTGGTGTTGGATATTGGATTGGAAACTCGCTTCATTTTGAATCCAAACTTAACTAATTTTGATGTTCCATTCGTCATATGTTATAATGGTCGTATATTTTATCGTCTGAATATTGCATGCTACTCTGTCCCTTAACTTCCCCCTTCGAAACGACACCCCGTGGATTCTTTCTACTGTGTAATGAATCACGATGTTGATTTTCAGTCCGAAAGCGTTCTCGCTTGTTCCAATCGAACCCTAAATCTATCAGGCGTGTGGGGGAAGAAAAGGTTTTCGAGGAGTCTGGAAGGGGAATGCGGTGGTATAGTGGAAGCCAGGTTTGTATTGCCACTTCTCGACTCATCTGACGTGACTAATGCAGATTCGCCCCATACTAGTGTACCTAAGCACCCTCCAGCCGTCCCCACACCACCTCTCCCTACCAGAAACAGCCCCCCTCCTCATCCCCTACGGGATTCTCCACCTCGTACCTAAACCCCACTTCAGCTTCTCTTCTCCACAATCTCCGCTCCAGAATCGCTGGTGGTGGTTCGAGCATAGAACGCCAGTCTCAGCTGGCTTGCTGGCTGGAGGGATGGAGAACAAATGGAGGCAAATGAAACCCTCCTTCACCCCTGCCCAGGACTACTTTTTTTTCTCATCCCCGTTCCCCATGCCGTTGTGATTTCCTCGCTGCATTGTTGTGGCCACGGGAGTGTTTGCCTCTAACAAGCTACGCACTTCCTCATCCTCGTTGTCTTTTTTTTCACTCTTTGGGCTCCCTTGCACCACGCAATGTTATTTTTCCTTCCCGATCATTTTACGTGCGTTTCGAGGGCTCCTCCGCACGCTTTATAGTCGACATGTCTGCGGTTCTTGCCTGGTTCCGAGAGCACTGGCTTTGCATCCAGACTTTCGACGGAATTTTTCTCAGGCATGTCGCTACCCAGTGGGGTACGTCATTTGAAGAGCACTCGGGAGTGCAGTTCACCGTCCATCTGGTGGAAAATTAAGCCATCTACCGTGAGGTGAATTTCATTAATAATAGGGCTTGCCGGCGGTATATTCCGTTTCCACGTTCCTGAGTTTCCAGTATCCTGCACTATTCAAATTCCTCGCCTTTTCCAAAAAGCACGAATACCTCAGGCACTAGCTCATTCTTTCTAATAACCAGTTAAATATATCGAATTTTTTGGACATTTTCCCCCGAATACCTTCGTATCGTGTGCGTGTCTTCTATTTACATTTCTAAAATACATTTTATAACACATATTTCGGCTCTTTGACAGGATATTAATTTTTGCGACAGATTTCACGTCGATTAAAAATGAGATATTTTGTCTTCAGATTCTCTTATCATAAATAGTGCATAAGATGATTAGCATACCTCATACAAAAACTGTGCTTCAAGCAATAACCAATGGCGTCAACCACAGTATTTTTCCCCCTTTCTAATAAGTACGTAGTTGGATTTCCTTTGCATTAAACATGTTCCCTAAACTTTTACTCAATATAAATAAAAATTATTCACTATCGTTTTCAAGGTATTAGTGTTTGGTTATAATTGTGATTACTTATTTTGAATACGAGGAAAACATGCAGTAAAGTTTAAAATATTTAACTGAAGCAAAAGAAGATTGCAAGGATATGGTACTAAGGAGAAAATTATAGAATCAGAGTCAAGTTTACCAAATTAACAGCGAGAATTCAACTTTTTTGACCTTCTACCCAACAAGGAAGGCGTGATGGGTATGCATTTAATTATATTTTCAATGCTGTCAGTTTGAAAAGTAATTACATCCATACGGTATTTTTTAATTCATCGAGTGGCGCTCAGTTTTCAAAATGCTAATGCGCGGTTTCTCAACTTGAGGATAATTTGTCTGGAATCTGCGGTCGTAGGGAACTATTATTCCCTTACAAATAGCATAAGTGGAATTTTTCTATAAAATAATTGAAATATTTTTTATCTGTGTACTTTACATGGTGTGCAGTCATTTTCTGACACTGAAATAAAAGTATTTAATAATTAGAATATAATTTATTTACTTTCATTTAAATAACAATAAATTAAGAAATATAATAAAAATGTAACATGAAAATGAAAGCTCTAGGTGGGCTCCAAGGTTGTAACCTGAAATGAGCCACCAGATTTTGTACAATGTTCCCTTCATATAAGCTGCAGTGATAAGATGTAATTACAAATAAGAAATACAAAATAAAAAAATTACATTGAATAAAAACACAGCCTTTAACCATTTTTAAAATTTCAAGTAGTATTTGTTTGGTTATGAATAACGGACTTTTAAGAGTAAAGAATAAAAAACAAAGAACAGCGACAATATTTGAACACATTCAACATTTTAATTAAACAAAGGAACTATCTTAAACATCATAAAGGTTTTACAATAATATTTGGAGAAAAATGTTGTAAAATGTAAATTTTTTCATAATCTTTAACACTTAATTCACATAAGGAATCAGATAAAAGACTCCATATTTTTAAGGGATAACAACCATTAAAAAAATATTTTACCAGATTGCAACTTTTTTTTATATTTGGCAATGAATTGAACATTTTAGGTCCCATGTACAGAAAAGATTTTTTATGCAAAGTTATTCTTGGTTTGGGTTGTATATAATCCAAATAATTTCTTAAATTATACTAACATTTGCCTTCAACACCTGGCATATTTCCACTTCTGGCATAAAATATTCGCAGGACCTTATAGACATACAAATGTCTAAGTGGTAATATTCCAAGGCTTACAAATAATGGATATAAGGGAGCATAGTAGTCATTCAACGTTAAAATTCTTATTATTTTTTTCTGCAATGCTAGCGCATGTTTTAAGGTGTTCATATAAGTACCTCCCCAGCAGATAATGCCATAGTTAAGCTTGGAATGGACAAGAGAATGATATATCGTTCTTTGGAACTGAAGCGGGCATTTATTGAAAATACAATAAAATTTGGATAGGGCAATTCTAAGACATTTGTGTACACTGTTGATATGCATATCCCGACGTAATTTATTGCCCATGGTCACTCCCAAATATTTTAATTCGTGAACACACTCTATGACAAAACAATTGCATTTATTGCCAGTACAAGTCAATGTGTGATAGGACAACTTGCAATTAAAAGAACATGCATTGTTACTTATTTCAAAGCACATTAGTTTAGTCTTTTCACTGAGTTTCAGTCAGTTAAAATCGAACCATTATCTTAAGAAATGTAAATCTTCTTTAGCAAGGGCTTCAACATCGTCCCATTTATTGGCACTGTAGCAGAGGACCACATCATCTGCAAATGCTGTTAATTTTCCATGCAGTTTATGCTCACACAAATCATTGACGTATATCAAAAACAAAATGGGCCCTAAGACAGAACCTTGGGGAACTCCTGCCGCCAGAGTTATAAAATCACTGTAATGTTCCTTTATTTTGAAACACTGGAGTCTTGATGACAGGTAACTTTTAAACCAGTTTAATGCTATTCCACGTATACCTGCATGATTAAGTTTTAACAATAGCACTTCATGCGAAAGTGTATCAAATGCCTTTGAGATATCTATGTATAACCCCATTGTGCACATATTAGAAATAACAGCATCATTAATTCAAGCATCCTCAGTCCCCATTCCTTGCCTAAAACCAAACTGCTTACAACTGAAATAATTGTTTTTTTCAAGAAATTTAAGTAAACGATGTGTGACTAGTTTCTTCAAAATTTTTGAAAATATTGATAAAAGAGATATTGATCTATAATTCGTAACGCTTAGTCTATTTCCTTTTTTATGCAGAGGTACAACAACAGCTTTCTTCAGGGGACATGGGAATACACAGCTAATAAAACTTAAATTACAAACATGAGCATACACAGGAGCAACAATTTCTGTTACTAATTTTAAAAGTTTAGAATCACCATCGTGTCCGGGAGACTTACTATTAGACAAATTTTTCACTAAATTCACTATTTCAATTCAGGGCAATACGAACATATTTTGCATCCAGACAACTGTAAATTCTTAGAATTATGTTATTTGCGCATATATTTATTTAAAATCCGGGAAAACTTGCGAAATCCTCTATCATACACCTTTTTCTCAACGTTTGTTCTTAATACAATTAGGCAGGCGAATGTCAATATTCTGTATTAAATGTAATTGCAATAATTCTGCATTCTTTTTCTATTTATGTTGGACTCTTTAAATGTAGACGTTGCGGTCAATGTCTTCGACCATGCTGACTAATCCAAAGAAAAAACAAAAAGGTGAAATTACGGATTTTAATTTACATTTTTCATCCTGTATAACGTGAGGGTTGTTTTGTAGCGGGTCTAGTAATCTCAATTTTTCTAACATTTTGGAGAATTTGTCTGAGAAAACGAGCCAGACATCATGCAAGAGTGCCATGAATATATTCTTCCTATATCATTTATTTCCAGCTGTTAGACCGGAATAAAGAACAGTTAGGGCAGAGAGTTTCTCTGCTGTAGTGTAAAACAGTGAAACCATAGTTACCGCATCTAAAATTGAAATATCAGCCAAGAAATATGCATTTCCTACTCAATTTGAGCATCGTAGAATTGTTATCTCGATGAAAAATTAAATATGTATTTAAGCAGTGAAGTATTTTCAATGGATACATTCTGGCAGTAAGTTTCGTATAGTTAGATATAGTTTAAGGCATGTCATGTGGATGCGTACGTGTACTGATTGTAACATGAATTATAAATTAAAATGTTAACAAACAGGTTAAATGAATCTAAAGGACTTAATTAATTTACCCACCTAAATTAGTTTTTGGCATAGAACTCAGGATTTTTCAAACATAGTGACTGTTTTTGTTAGGGCGCTATTTCCTTGTCTATCTGTTTGCTTATACGAGGGTTATTTTTGCTCTAAAATGATTGTACGTAAGCTCTGACCTTTTGCAATCCGTTCCTACCTTGCGTTTATTTTTTTTTACGCAAGCCACTCCACCTCATTATTCACTTCCCTTCCCCATCCTCACAAATCCCTCTCTTCAAACCTAGGCTCCATTCGGGATATAAAATGTCCCTCGCTTCTCTTTTAGCGTCGCCTGGTGATCGGTGGGGCACCCAGTGAATAAATGACGGTCGTTGTCCGATCTTCGTGAGCCGCTTTTGAATTAAGCAGTTTGTCGTGTGACTCCAAGGGGATCCCAATTTTAAAAATGCAGTCGACGACTAGCGTTGCGAAAAAATTTGATTTTTTTCTCTTCGTTGTCCTATGGATTCAAAGTTTGCTTGTTATCTCCATTGTCGCTTCATAGTAGGAGGTAATCCAGAGGATCTTTATGTCAACTACATTACTTGTTACCACTCAGGAGGAATCCGGAGATTTTTCCGTAATCATCGCGAATTAGTAATGGATGCTCTTTCCTTAGATGAGCGCTTTATATAGATTCCGTAAGCATGGTTATCATGCTGTAGCTTCAATTTGACTGATATAATTATGTTCTACCTCTGTTGATGCAGTAGCTTGTTGCCGCATTACCTAAATATTAGAAATGAATGCATAGACAAGGATAATTTTGATGTCGTAGAACTAATATTTTGGGATTTATTTGGGTGAAAAATCTTTAATTCGTTCATGCCAAATAAAACTGGCTGAAAAACCGTTTGAACTCATCACATCCTGGATGAGTTCAAACGTTCATCATCAAATTGCTCTACTAGCTTATGACTGTCTATAAAGCCGTTTTTTCTCTTAAACAAACTGGACATTTTTGCGATTCCTGATTGGAGATGAATGAATGAGTTAAAGCTTCGGAGAACATTTGTATATTATCCCCTGTACCGTCCTCGTTTCAGATTATCAGCCAATTACGTAAGCCCTCTATTTGTAATAATTACCCATTTATGTGTATTTTTTCAAGGTCACCCAAAACACATTTATGTACTAATCCCACGTTCGCCTACCGTGGCGTTTTTTTCGCATATTAAAAAATTATCTCCTGCTGTTTAATTATTACTAATTAGTTATGTAATTAATATAAAGGTGATTAGATTTAATCAGATTTTAACTGCATTTCTCATTTACATCGGTCCCTGCCATATCCATCTCACCGCCATCCCAGGTCATCCATGCCTGAACACGAATTTAACGGATGATCACTGCTTATTTCTCATATATTAACTATTAAATTGTGTTTAGCTATGTTTAGGTAGTTGAAATTTATTTCTACGCACTATATTACACTGCATGTAGTAGTATTTTACATCCCCTTCGAGTTTCATGCACGGCCTTAGAGTTAGCAATTTTTTCAAACATTACGTTGATACCCTAGGACAATAAATTTGACAAAATAAACTTTATTTCAATATTAATCATATAATTTATCGTAACACAAAACAAAACATTGACTGTTTCTAACTATCTCATAATAAATTTCCAAGTACATACGTGTTTCCTACAGGTAATTACGTCTGAAAAAAGTGATTGGTCCTCATCAGATCACGCAATCACACATTGATCGTTACAAAGAGGGTTCATTATCGCTTGAGGTTTGCAGTCATGCTGTTTCACTCAATATTCCCATGTGGGGAGCGCAAAATACCACTTTCTTCACCTCATGGGAGCAGGATGGAACTGCATCGCTGTATTTATCTCACTGAACGTCGTAAACGTCCTGCAGCGCTCAGAGGTTAGAAGCAGCACTTTTATCTCTTCAGGTGACCCGCATATTGGGTCTCGCGTTAACCTTCCAGACGCGGTGAGGAAAGGCAAAAGAATGCTTTTCCTCACCGCGATTTATCAATTTCATCGACTCAGTTAAGACAATTTGATTACTGTTTATTCATTATTCCTTCTTTCCAGTTGACTCCTGCCCCCTTTCGCTTGCTTACCTTTCATGAGAATATTTTGATATTGGGAGAAATGGACGCATTTTTTAAATTCAATCAGTTGCTCAGATCATGTATTAGGCAAACTGTAGTTAACCCATAACACAAATAGCTGTGGCTAGAGTTTCATGAAAGTTATTTGTTTCCGTTTATTCTCAATGCCTGCAGTCAACAAGATCTTAGGAATAACTATCTGACCTCTGAATTATTACAGTCTTCTCATCGCGGTCTCTTATTGGCAGTCATGTTTGTTATAATAGCTAGGCTTTTTTTTCTTGATGACGTATAATTTGCTGGATAATGATCCATACTCTTGAAGTTTATATGTAGGGTAATGTCGCTTCTTATAGGTTAACTAGTGGTACTGTATTCGCAAGTTTGGTTATCTGGAAATCCGTACGAAATTCTTAGTTATGCACGTATTCATTCATGGAATTGAGTTTTATATTTCTTTTGGCACAATAAAATTGATTAAACTTTAAAAATATTATTTTAAGCGTATGCTTCATCGTTTTAGTTCGGAATTATGAATACTTGTGAATTGAATTGATATTTTATTTTTGCAGCATCACATTGTCAGATATCCTATTCAATTTTCTTGAAACGTTGAATGGGGAGAGTGATGAACAATATGATTGCTATATCCATTAAAATGACAGATTTTCCGATGTGACTTTGTTTTTATTAGGTAATTAGTTTGTAATAATTAGTTGATGTATACAAATTAACGAATCGGAATGAGCTTCTTGCCTTGACATTAACCTTTTGTACATAGGCTTTCCGATCATTTACAAATCGTCAATAATTGTTGAAAAACTGGCTGAATTATCTTCCATATAGTAGAATATTTACTTTTTAATGCATTATGCTAGAGTATTAACTTTCTGGCCTGCCTTTTTCTCAATTTAAACCAGCTTTTTTTTTAATATACGTTTTACCATTTGAATCTCCATGACTGTTACTATATTTCTACGTCGATTCTCAGGAGAAGTGTGCCTTGAGTAAATTTTTCAAATGAAAGGTAAATGGTTTTATTAATTCGCCATTGTATTTGAAACCTTAATTATGACCTAGGTATACTTTTTGAATGAATTCCTCCGAAAATTTTGGCAGTTTAATACTTATATCTACTTTTCAATGGTGGCATACTTCACCCGTGGCCTTTTTTGGCCTGTTTTACCCATATGATTCGTGTAGCTAGCTACTCCACGGAAACTTCAAACGTTAATCCTAGCAATGAGCATAGATTTTATGCAGGTTTCACCACTTTTCATTTCCTTTCTGTACTCTACCAGTGAATTCTTTTATTTTAGCTTCCTTGTTATAAGAACAATACAATGCTGACGCACACCCGACTCCGTCTGCTACCAGGTTATCCATTACTGTCGGATGATGAAAATATGCTTAGGTACATCCCAGCCACTCGTAGGCTTTAAAACTTACGTCTAACAGCCATTGAGTGCGAAAACACGCCGTTACGTCAACAATCTCCTTTTGTTGCTCTGTATTTTTGTTCCATTGTTCGACACCCATTCTTCGCGTGACGAGAATTTCAAAAGCACCCTTCATCACATTCTTTTTTATTTTTAATTTGAATAGGATCGTGGGTGAGTTGAAGGCCATGAGCAGAGTTGCAACTGAAATCTTTGTTGTTTTTATTTATATTTTTTAATTTAAGCTATCATTTACACATCGTATATTTTGCAACTCTTCCGTTTCAATTACAACATCACGTCCTCATATACTTACAGTTCTGACTTCGCTTCGTTCTTTGCTTCCATTTGTTTAAGTTTCACCCCCATAGTCAAGGCATGATTTGTTGGCGTCAGAATAATAAAACCCTCAAGGTTGCATGATAACTGCTCCACATTTACATTTATGCATCGGGCATAACGGGTCTAGACTGGCATTTTTCTATATCTACATCTAATTATTACCCTGCAAGTCACCACAAGGGTGTTTGGCCGGGGATGACTCATCACCAGCATGAACTACAGTGAAGAAATTTACTTTCACCAACAACCACCACACTACCTGTATACTAAAAATGCTACAGAAACTGCTAATCTACAATGTAACTAGGAAAACGTAACACAAGAGTCATGCAGGGAACATGCAAAAGTTGGTGATAGAACTGCTCGACAGATTTAGAAAGATGCATTAGGGTGCATATGAATTTATCAGCTACACTATCTGTCACCTAGCTTAGTTCAAAGTCTAAACGCAGCCATTATGATCTCTAAACGATCGTGGAAACATGACATTTGAAATGTTTCTGTTCTACAATCTATTTGCCATATTTTATTGTAATGATTAGATCTCCCGTAGTATGCTGGAGTTCTTAAGATACAGTTGGAGTTCGCATTGTAATGAAGTCTGTCGTTTTTTAAAAATGAAATTTACTCACGAATATCTAACCCCTTGTTTATTTTATGACAAACTTATTAATGGATTCAATGAATATCTCAAATAATTATTGGCTTTAGATCTGAATAAGGTCGCTCTAATGACACCAAAACTGTCGTATTCGTAATTGAAACTACGCGGAAGAGATCCCGAAAAACTTTCATTGCCAAATGAATAATTTGCTGTGTTCACTTATCACAAATATTGAGGCAGCAATAAAAATGACCATACTCTGGAACGAATGAGTTAAACATTTTGTCAGTTATATTTGTGCTAAGGATAAGAAATGAAATTATTTAGGTATTCTAAATCATTTATGGTAAATTTTACAAAATTTTTAGAAACGTTGATACGGTTTTTGAGCATGCGACTCATTTTTCTTATATACTTGTAGAAAGTTTTCACCTACTATTTTAATAATACTGCTGGAACGCGGGCTTTGTTGCTATAAAGTCTTGGCGAAATTCCTCAAAAAAATCACATTTTTTTGCAATTTCCGCCTTGCATGCGAATGAAAATGCTTAACCACCGTTATCATTGAGAAAGTTATAAATATTATGAGTTTAGATTAACCACCCACACCTAATAGTGGTATGACGTGCTTACCCAAATTCCTTCAAATGTAAACGATTGTCGTACCAAAAATGACTGGAAGAGGTTTATATGCGTAGAGGGCATCTTGTGGGAAGTCCAAATTATTTTTGTCATAGAAATGTACCCATTGGTGATAAATGTGAGTCCATTTAGAGTGAAAGATGAATTAAGTCACTTTACGACTTTTAAAATGAGTAGATATATTCTTTAAGATGCTCCAACAATAAAGTTTTGGGTAATCCGTAATAGCACTTGAGAAATAAGCCAAATTTATCAATAAGATGCGTAATTATCAGCTGAGATACGACTCTCCTTATAAAATTTCTTTAAAAGTTTCTTTAGTTAAAATAGTTTCTTTTTCCCTTCTTTCCGTCACACTTTCGCATTGTACGAATATAAAGTCATTTTTTGTGACTAATTGGCCTCGGGGAAATTTAATCCAACTAAATTTAATTTAATCTGTGTTAACTCTAGAATTACTCTTGGTTATCATATGTTTAGATGAATCATGACGACGAGTTTCTCAAGGTAAATCCAGTGATATCAATATTTTAGGAGCACTTAGTAATACATCCGTAATGAGTGGATGTCCATCTTAATTTATGCAGTGCTACTCCTTCGCACTAAATATGAAAGGAATTCTTGTGATATCCACTTGCTTTTTTTTATTCGCACTACGCTTTTCAAAGATTGCATCGTCATCATAAGGTACAAAACCTGTTGATGACGATGTAATCGTTGAAACGTGTAGAACGAATAAAAAACCAAGTGAATGTTACAAGAATTCCTTTCATTATTCAAATATTATCTTCCACAACATCTCGCTGGATACCGGTGATATATCCTTCGTACTACCCTGCTGAATACCTCTCCGTGAATCTCTTTAATGACCTCCGCAACTACTGAATAACGATTGTTGCTATGTATATACACTGAACATAAACAAATTTATCTGTTGGTAACTCTACGCATTGTAATCGGTTGTTTCAGGCGCAACTTCATGCAATCGATTCATTTCATGAGGAGACACTGCAACTTTGTGATATTTTATTTCATTATGAACAGCGTATCGATGTTCAATAGCATCTTCACTCAACAGTTCTACGAACATCCATCACGATCATGATATTAGCTGGATGTCTGTAGAATCGTTACCTGAAGATGGCACTAAGCGTCGATACCTAGGTCATATATAGTAAAATATTACGGGTAAATGCTACGTGAGGTAACGGTTTGGACCAAACCGATACCCCACGCTGAATTTACCCTTAATATTTTATTTTATTAAGCAACATGAGCCGTGAAAGCTTCCATCAAGAAAAAGGGTGATATATAATGAAATTATGTAGGACCCCAAAGTCACATTTTTTCTCTCTGCAATCGGAACTTTTACTATAAACTCACTCAACTTTTCATATAAATTTTGTGTATCTTTAATGGTTATATTGTAGCCATGAATTTGGATTGACCCTAAAATTATAATGAAGTCGATATATCGCGGTGAAAATTCCCAGTGATATTTGACCATGCGAATTTGAAAATCGTGTGTCAAGGAGACCTTCAAGACAATGGCATCTGATCTCGAGTCATTTCTACTTATCATTCAACCATAACCTTCGATTAAAAAATAATTTTAATGTAATATAAACTTTCGTGTGATTCTCAAAGCCATTTAGTCAATTTATTGGACAAATATTAAAACATGGGGCATTGGACTGAAATTTAAATTTACCTCCTAGGGCATGGTTATTTTAGGTCAATGAATAATTTTTACCCTTTAATTTCAGTGATTGCATTTTCTCATTTCAATGCCTCGTGAGAAGCACACGAAGCTTGGTTCTGATTGGCTACTGATAAGTAATAACCAAATAGGCGCCCGGTGCAACACATCCACGCCCCTCCCTTGCGATCCACAGGAGTTTTACGTCGTAGAGGAGAATTTGAGCAGATTAGGAATCTAGAGGGTACAAAGAGTCATTGCATATTTCAATTGTTTTTTTACTCGTCTCCTCGCTTGGTGCCGCCACCGTATTCCCCTGTTGATCCCAATTTCATGACGCACGCCTCTCTATCGATCGTGCCAGTCGACGGGGAAGCCTCCATTGTGTGTGCAGAGACCCCCAACCCAACCCTTCTCCCCCCTCCTCCCCCCGCCCACCAAACGAAAGGGCATTACTTAAGAAAAATGGCGGGGAGTGAGGCGGTAGTGAGACTGCCTGGGAGAAGTATGATTATAACAAAAGTTGAGGCAGCTCAGGAGGAGGCGAGGTGGTGATAACGAAGGTGTCTGAAGGTTAGACGAATTATCGATTGTCCTTTGTTTGCCACGTAGTCTTGGGGAGTCTTTGATGGCAAAGTGGGAGCCTCTAAACCTTCTCACATCTTCCGACCGCCCCCTCCCCACGCACCCTTTCAATTGTTTAGCCCTGGAGATAACAGAGGCCGGGATTGTATTGGCGTCGGTGGGAGGGGGTGCCAGGGGATCTCGGGAAGAGCCAAATCCTCAGCCGAGGTGGTTGAGGGGTTGTGGGAGAGGGGAGGAAAGAGTGATTCCCTCCCAGGGGGTGGAGGGAGAGGTGTTGGTGGGACGAAGATGAAGGAGGTGGTTGGAGGAGAAACTTGGGAAGGAGCGGAGGAAGGAAGTCTGAAGATGGACATCTTTTCTGGGAGGAGTGAAAAGATTACGGAATAGGCCGTCTAATCACTTGAGCGCGGAAGCGAACTCGTTTCCCGGTAATTTGTTCGGGAGATTGAGATAGCTGCCTTAATTTCCTTCCTAACGTTAGGGTTTCTAACGCTCCTCCCTAATCAGCCGGTATGAGATCTCGATAAGTAAGCGCGTAAGAATTATTTAACTGCGCCGAAGGCGATTAAACTCTTGCGTTTTTTTCTCCTCTAGTCTTACGGATATGGGAATTTTTAGCCATTTGCTGCCCCAATCTATTAAACGTGGCGTGCTGTGGAGTGATTTCCTTCTAGGAAAATTTGGTTTCTTACCGGTTCAAGGCCTGCGAGGGTGTACTAAATATCTATTTTTTGGCCTGTATCTCATTTTATACAATATATGTTTAAGTTTTACTATGAAGGAGGCCAAATTTCATATAACTATGAAAAATATAATCACTCTAGACATTTATAACTTTACACCTGATTTATTATTTCAAAACGTGTTTGTGAGTGATCATTAGTCGAAAATTGAAATATTTAGGCACTTCTTTTTGATATGCTACCTGACGTGGTATTTACCGAGTCAAAGCTTGAAAGAGTGATCGGTGGCTATTGCCGGACGAGAGAGTATGAGAAAACCGTATAATAGAAATGGACTTATTGCCCAAAAAAGTGACTTTTTGTATTATTAATGGTGTTTATTCTGCAAATTACACCTCTCTTTCATTCTTGCTTGATTGAGAATTCTATATTTTCTATCGGCGGAATTGTGTTAAGATACGAGGTACACTTGTGTTGAATATTATCAAATTCTGCTTCATCTTATAATTTTGATTCCTTCTTTTTCTTTTTTTCCTAGTATGTATTATGCTTAATGCAATTGCTACCCACCATTACATCCGTCAAGAATTCAAACAACCTTCACCCTTCATCTATTTCTGCAACCACTCATATTTCTTATTTTTCATCAATTACTTTTTGTTAATGCTTCTGTGCGCAATTCTTTTTGTAGACTCACCTCTTCCAACCCACACGCCTCAAACCCTGCGTGGTATATATAAAATCTCTCCTTCCACTTGTTTTTTGCGGCACGTTGAGTTTTTATTTCCATTGCCACCTGGAAATCTCATTCCCTTTCAATGCAGCATTGTTCTAGATCTGATAATATCTCTGAAAATATCTCATTAACGTTTCAAAGGTGAATGAGGTTTTGCATAATCAATAACTCGATTAATTCAATAGCGTTAGGCGAAACATGATGGAACTCCTTCATGAAGATCAGAAAGGAAAATGCAATGGCAGGTTCCGCAATTATTTAATCAGGCGACTGGTTTCGATACAACGTATCATCATCAGGCTCGATTATCACCAAAAACAATGCTTGCCCATCTAAATAACATTTTTATCGGGATTGCAATGACGTGTGTTTGGAGGTCTTAACACTCGAAGACAATGACCTCTGAAGACTGAAACGAAAAGGTGATTGGAGTGAGAAGAATCTGCAAGTGAATTTATTTTTATGGATTTTTTGCTTTTCTTAAAGAGTCGTTAACAATGTGCATTGAAACGGCCTCTTCTCAGCAGTATAGATGTTATAATTCAATGTTTATTTCCATTTTGCATTAAGGAGCTTAAATTTCTAATTATATTCCACTTGTTGAGTGAAATATTTCGTTTTATAGATTAGTCTACAGGTACTTTTATCTTTGCATTAATCCTCAAAGGCCTGTTATTTAAAATGTTCCATCTCGGTGCCTTATCGCTATTATATCGTAATGCTCTAGGTACTAACCAATGATTGAATATATCGAACTGGCCTAGGCCAAACGGAATTAGGAGGGGAAATAAGAATAGGTGGGCGATGGTGAAATTGCCAGAGGGGAATCTGAAGGAGAGGGGCATTTGAACTCGGCGGTCGGAGGCGTCGAATTGGGTGCTGTGATGGACAGGCACTAAAGGTTTGTCCCACGGGTGATTGTACCCTTAATGGGAGTCGGGCCAGGGGGGATCCCGTCGGACCATGGAATGGGTTCGGGTGAATCATTGGCTGAGGGCCGGCCGTTTCCCATCCACGGCCGCTCATCACCTTGAGAATGAATCCCGTTGGATATAGGTTCGAGGCCGAAACGAGCGAAACGGAATCATGGGATCAGTAGGCGAGAGAGAGGGGGAGAGAACCGATAAGAGTGAAATCGGCATAAGGGTTGAGGTGATATCTGCGGGAAGTGAGCATTTCTGTCGCCTAAGAGTGGGCTCCATATTTTAGCTGGTTCGTATTTGGACCTTAGAAAAGTCTCGGGTGCTACTCGAAAATTCAGGTCCCAGTCACATTTGGTGCTGTCTCCGACAGTATTTCAAACCTAAAGAATGGTGAAGTTGGAGGTTCCCTTTTCTCTATTCCTGTATATTCAAAATTTATTTCCCTTTAGAAATTCGTTTTTCCTTCATATTACCTTTTCTAGCTTCAATAAGGGTTCATTCGTACTCATCACTGGGGACAGGAGTGAGACTACAGTTTTTACTTACGCGTAGCCGTTGTAGCGAGAACTTTAACCCTTCAAGTTTTTTAAGGCATTCCATAAATTGACCCTGGTAATCTCCTGACAAAATTTGAAGAAAGATAATCATCTTATTATTTTCAATTTATTCCAAATATTTATTAGGTATATTCCATATGTATTTGCCTTGAGAAAGCCTTTTTTCCTTCGTATTGCCTTTTCTAGCTTCAATGAGGGTTCGTTTGTACTCATCATGGGGGATAGGGATGAGAGAACAGATTTTTCTTACGCGTAGCCATTTTAGCCAAAACAATAACCCTTCAAGTTTCTTATGGCACACCATTAATCTGCCATGGTAAGCACTTGACAAAATTTGAAGTATGGTTATCACGTTTTTGCTGTAATTAGCGGAATCCAAGGAGAACTATGATGCTAGCACATGCATCATGGAGAATTGTGATAGAACCCCTGACCTTCTATTTGTGCAACAAGATTTTTGCTTCCTCGGGGATTCAAGTATAGCGCGTTCTTCTTTTACGTGCGTGGTATGTTTTGTTCTTGTCTATGCCTCGTTGCCTTTTTGTGAGCTCCCTTGTCTTTTTGCCCATTAAATTGCCCTTAAACATTATTTTCTAAACCAAGACTCTGTCCTTTAGTGAGGTAATCCTGCATACACTCGCGTAAGACATATATCAACATTTTTAAACTGTGATGTTAAAATGGTTTTTACTGATAAAATAGTCGTTGAAAGCATACAGGAAGTTAGAAAAAGATGAAGTGTGTAAACGTTCTGATAATTTACCAGGATTTTGCGGGGAACAGGTAGTGTGACCCGAAATTGGTGGAATTTTTTCAAGTAAATAATGAAGACAACGGATAGGCAGGAGGCATGACAAAATATGAAGAAATAAACGGAGTCTGATGGTAGGAAAATAAATGTTGGAAGATAAAAAAGTTTAAAATGATGGGGAGATGTTGTCAGTAAAGCAACGGCTGATCTAGAACAAAGAACTCGTGTAAGACGTATGTGCAGGTTTTAAGAATGTATTATTAAAAATGGTTTAAACAGCAATAATAGTTGTTGAAAACATGCTGGAAGTCAGCAAAAACCGGAAGCATATAGATGATATGAGATTTTACCAGGAATTTTGGGGAACTGGTAGGGTGACCCGGGAGAGATGGCATTTTTCAAGCAATATTTGAAGACTCCGGGTGGGCAGGAGGCGTGATAAAATATGAAGAGCTGGACAGAGAATGATGGCTGGGAGAAAAATGGCAAGTTTAAAGCAAGTTTCACTATGATCAGAAGGTGTTAGCAACAAAGTAATAGCTGGTCTAGGACTAATAATTAATTTGGTTGGTGATAATTACTTTTTTGTCATTATTCTCTACACATTAGTGATTGGCTACGCGGCCACGGACGGAATCCATCAAAACCCTAACCGTCGAGGCTACTTCAAATTCCTTTTTACATGAAATGAAAACACGGGTGAAAGAGGTAATGGTAAAGAGCCTTCGACTTCACTCTTGGTCAATTTGTAAGGTAGTTCCATGGTTTTGTTCCATGGTTCCACGTTCCATGGTTTTGTCAGAATGCCACAGTGCTGTGGAAGACTGTGTAAAATGTATTTTATAAATACGCTTGTGCGCTCATTTGCAGAAAAGGTTTGCTGAAATACGGGAGGTCTACAAGTATTGGTTAACTTTGGTACTCTTACGTGCTGCAAAAGTTTGCCTCAATGCATTCTGTTATATGAAACTGTATATTTTTATTCTTTGAGCTTAAACCTCCTAAGTGTCGCTCATCTCCAATGAAACGTCTTTGGAGAGGGAACATTTGGGTCAATATCGTAAAATTAAGAGAAAGGTGTCCCATAAAAGTTATTGCTGACGTGAACTCGTCCTAGACATTTGGACCCAGCCGCGGAAAGAATTATTCCTAGGCATATGCGAAATTAAAGTGATAGCTGCGTAGTTCGTTACACGGAGTAGGGTGGCAACATGTGTTCCACTCGCTCGCTTATGAGAAAAGTTTCAAGTTGTGTAATCTCTTAATTGAAGAGGATTTTATGAAAACCCAAATGTCGTCTAGTTTTCGGGAATATAAATCGTTATATCTTACGGTGTTACCAAAATGTTCGTGAATGTGATTTTCTATTTATAAGGAAAAGGTATTCAGTGGCGAGATTCAACGCAATTATAGGCACATATGATCGGCAAACGTGAGTTGGCCTATTCGACTAGGTGGAGGGGAAACATAAGTTTAAAAAATATATAATTATATAACCATGCTCGTATACAATATTAATCCGCAATTGAATCCATGAAAATTACATAGCGAGCGTAAGGCAATTTCTAATGGAACTTCTATCCTAAAAGCTCGTTTAATAATGTGAAATCTCTGAAAGCTCTCATAATGGAAGCAAACAATTATGAGATGAATTACTGCAAAGCATTGAATTCAAAATGTCAATGACATACCAAGCCACAACAATACGAGATTACGACATTTTCCCAGAAGAATTTCATCAATATATGCTATTAAGCATTTAGATGACAATATATTGTGGACGAGAATTTAACCCTCTTCCTTTATCATTTTCCACCAGTTATTCTTGTAATGACTTTCCTCAGCGAATTCTGTTATCTCCAGTTGTTTGTATGTGTATTTATTAATTCGACTATATTAACTGAATTTTGTAATGGATGCCCGCTTTACAGCATTAACCTTCGTCGACTTTCAGCATCAGAATTCAATGATCTACCCGTTTTTATTTTCAATCAATTTCACTCCTAAAAAGATATTGAATTTGAATTGTTTTATTGAATTACGTCGCTGTTCATGCAACGGAAAACGTCAAGCTTTCAATCTATTTACTGGTATCATAAATGTTATACGTGCCCAGCAGTCTATTTTGGAGTGGCTCACTTATTCATTTCAGAGAAATCTGTTCACCGCATTATTTCTGCCCCATCAAGTTTATTTGTATGGGGTGATTGTGCCTCTTAGGATAGCCGTAAATGCTTCACTTCACCGGAGTAATAATATTAACCCTTTACCAACCGTGACCTCTACCATTAGAATTCAGCTGAATCAGGAAGCTTTGGATACACAAACTGAGAGCAGTGCATAGTAACCTTTATTAAATACCGATACCGCCCACAAAGACGACTTAAAGTTAAAAGAGGCAACCCGTCGGTATTCTCTGTTATTCCTCAGCAATTAGAAACATCCACGGATCTCAAAATCGAAGGCAAGGTTGCATTACTTACAGTAAACTTGAGGAATTTGGCATTCCTACCCGTAGTAAGGAAAATTTGAAGAACGATCGGTAAAAAGTAGTGCCCTAAGGGCAAGTTCAAAGAGAAGAGAATTGTTTAGGAAATTTGGGAATTATGTCGATCAGGAAATTTATAACTGTCAATGGAAGGAAGCGTTAAGATTTTAGGAACCGTGAAGTCCAGAAGAAGATACTGGTTTACAGATAAGTAACGCTCCATTATAAATGCGCCAAAATTGAGTAATTGGTGTAGGAAAATTAGAAACGATGTTAATTTAAAATAATAGATTTGAAGGATATATCTCTATACTCGCAGGAAAATTTTATATACCCAAATTGATGTGAAGTGCTACTTAATTGAAGTCATTCCTTTTCAGATTCTTGGATCTTCCATGTCTATCTCAAAATTACTGATTGGAATTGAACTGACATTATTCATTTTTCAATATGAAATCGCTGATTAAATTGAACTTTAAAGGTAGCGCTCTCAATTTACAAAACATTTGAATGAAAATTCATGAAATATGAGAATATAAGATCACAGGGAATCGATATAAATCGATTGAGGTGCCATAGGAGTGAAGAAGAGCATTTGCAAAATGTGTCACAGTTTACTAGGTAATTCTGACAACTAACTTTTTTTCCGTCTCTCGTGATAATTGTAAACTATATCAGCGGATAGTGTCACATATTTTATAATTCCTCCTTTGTTTCATATCTTTCCCTCTTCTACCATTTTCCTCTATGGTTAATGGTTATGGCAAATGGTTACTGACTGCCGTTGTGTGGAAAGAAAATTTAGTTATGAGGGGAAGAAGGACTGGAGTTGTGAAAAATTAATTTTTTAAATGAGATGAAGATTCGCTCGGAACATGTCGAGGTTCAAAAAGGTGTTTTTTCAGTGTAATTCTCGTTGATGGAATATGTAATGTTGCACTTACTCTAATCCATTGCAAACAAAGACAACTGCTATCGGAAGAATAGGTGTATCGTTTCGCCAAATTTGAGCTAATCCCAAAGATTATTAACTTCGATGGATGTTTAGGGACTGGCCTCAAAATGTTGGCATGAGATAGAGTAGATGCAACTCATGTAAACGTATCTGTTAGTGAGTGTTTAAAATTACTTAGGGATGAATTTTTGGACATATTGAAATTTTATGGAGATATTCATCATTAGATTACCTCCAAAATAAACTTCTAAATACATTAAAGAGTATTTTAATTGATTTTTTTTGGATTATTATTATAATTATTTATTTAAAATTCCATCAAAAAGCACATTTTCATGATTTTTTAAATGATTTATTGACTTCGATGTGAAACGAAACGTGGCTCGCAGTGCGCTGCCTTCATTTCGTGTGCGGATCTATTAGCGAGAGAGAGCCCCCGTGCCTCACTCAATCCCTGCTCCGTTGCTTGATGTATGAACCTTTTCGCGAAATTCCGAATTCAAAACTCTGCGAATTTTTTCATCCTGATCCGATCTGGGGACCGTACCTCCAACCCTGGTTCGCTCGAGAACCATTGAATTCCCGAGGCTTAAGTAGTCGGTGAATAGAAAGAAGTAGCTCCTATTGTTGGGCGTCTTCTTTTGTGCGGCTGATGCTCTTACTCTCTCCTTGTCGGCGGGAAATACGTCCGTCTTCCTCCTCGCGAGTTCGGCGCAACCTTTCTGCGAGTCCCGAGGCCGAGAACGTCACATTTGGACATCTTGCTCGTTCGAAAAATACGATGCGCATTTTTCATCTCCTTCGATCGTTTTATTTGAAGCCCGCCGAGGAAGGGCGTCCGAAAAAGATAGAATGCACTGCGTCCGATGCAGAAATTGGAATCCTCCGAATCCAGGATGACAAGGTTTGACTTATTTTCTCCGTGCCTCACTCGGAAATCAGGCCTCGTAGCGGCGGGAAATATTGAATACCTATATTTGCATGGGAATACTTACGTGACAATGCACATTTGTTGCAGTTTTTCATATGTTGGCATTTGAGTTGGGTTTTAGTTGCTATTGAGTTGATTGTTAGATTTCAGAACTTATTATAGAGTATATCAAGTACGAAGAGTACACAAGAATAATTTGTAAGACTTAAAAAATATAGAAACGTTAACATAGAAGATTTCAAGAAGGAGAAATATTCAAATGGAGGACAAAATAAGAGGTTAGGCCAAGTAGCGGCGGGAATTATTGAATACCTATATTTGCATAGGAATACGTGACGATGCACATTTGTGTTAGTTTTTCACTTATTGGTAAGAGAGCGTTTCCACACATTTTTTTAGTTGAGATTGACTTTATTGTAAGATTTGAAAACTTGTTAAAGAGTATATCACGTAGATCATACAAGAATAACGTTTAAAACTTAAAGAATACAGAAACGTTAGCAGAGAAAATTTCAAGCAAAGCAAGAGGTTAGGGAATTTTTTCATAATCATAAACAAACCTTCCGTTGTGAGGGAGTTATAAACGTACTGCGCAAAACAAAATTAGTCAAGTTAAAGACTAATTAAAATATGTTTATTTATTTACCTAGAATTAAAAGTACCTATACAATTTGACAATTAATATTACATTTTTCAAACATTGCATGTAACAAATGATGTGGTACGAAGTCACTCGCGCGGGTGCATTTACACCAGGGTTGAAATTCGCTATGAAAAAATCATTTGACTTGAGCGAACTGTGATTCGAACCCGGATCTCCCAATTGCCGGTCAGGTGTGTTAGCCAAAACCCCCCACGAAATTCGCTTTGAAGGAAGATGGCTTGGTTGTGTAACTGGCTAACACACCTGACCGGAAATTGTGAGATCCGGGTTCGAATCCCGGTCAACTCAAATGATTTTTTCATAGCGAATTTCAACCCTGGTGTAATATTCCCATGTTTACTTCATGCTTCTTACAGCTGCTAAAATTTAAACGTAAAATTCGACTTTGATCTCCGTTATCACAAAGGAACTAATCGCTCAAACCACCGTAAGTCACTGCATACATGGTGATATGCACCGTATAAAAGGGTGTTAAAGAAATGGTAAGTAAAATGAGGTCCGCGAATTTTTACGTCCGAATTGAAAAGTTATTAAAATTATCAATCAATTACCCTCGATTCCCGCTACCTGCACCTCAATCATTCTTCTTAAACACCTTTGCAATACTTTTTTCCGCTGGCGCACACAATTGTTTAATATTTCTACTGTAGGCAATGGTGCTTTCACTCGTATATACGCGGACGGGAGACCTGGACCATGCATCACCGGAGGACTCGGCATTCGCGATGCGGGGAGACGTTCGTGATGAAGGCCTGGAAATCGATAGGCTAAACTCATCTCTGGAAGAACGGTCGCCTCCGGGGAAGAAAGGGGATTGGAATGGGCGGGAGAGCTTTGAGATTGATTCGGGAAAAAGTTGTGAGTGAGGGGCTAGGGGGAGGGGGAGTACAGGGGGGAGGTGAGGCTGAGGAAGGGATGCGATGGAACGAGGAGGAGTGGGTTTAACGGAAAGACGGAGTCGAAATAGGCGATATGGGCCGGGTCAAATGGGATATGGGTAAAATGGCGCGGAGTGTGTGATGACGGGGAGGGGGACCATTGTGCCACATGCATGCATACGTGGAATGAGGGTGTCGGGAGGGACAGGAGTAGGGGGGGGGGGCTCGAAGGAGTGGGGGACTTCCAGTCCTGTTGCGGATCTCCGTCGCGCAAATATTTACTTCCGTGTTGCGCCAGGGTTTTGGTGCGTGGAAGGGGAGGGGGGAGACTATAACTGTCCGTCATATATGCAGACGAGATCTCGGGCAACTGCGGTCAGTCGGATGCCCAAGGCGAGATATTAGCGGGAATAGATGAAGTCGGCGGGTTTTAAGCGGCGATGGAGCGGCATTGGGAAATGAATATCTCATATTCAGTGCCGCCCAAGGATGGAGAAGGTCGAATTAGTATCGAAATGTATTGATTTCTTTGAGCCCCATGCATACTGCTATGCTGCGTGAATAAGGACATTCCCGCTACCGCTTACTACCATAGTGAGATGGGCTGTCTACTGCATCGTTAATATGTTGAAAACGCAAAATAATAATTTAACAACTCTCTTTGTTAGTGATTGTAGTTTTTTCAAACAACTTCAAATAAATAAAAGAGCCATTAATCAAGGCACACTAAAACCTTTTTTGACACAGATTTGGTTTCAATTTTTATTCATAGCTAATAATGGTTACCTATTAATTAAAACCAACAAATTATTTTGCTTAATTCGGGAGAAATTTTGTTAACAATTACTAATTATTTTTTATAAATATATTTGATTTTACCATGTCCTAACTAATCTCCAAAATTATAGCCTAAACTTGTGTATTAAAAATATATTTATGTATTTAAAATAACAGATACGGAATTAACCATGATTAAAACAGTTCGTATGAATAACTTACGAAGTTTATTTAAGGAAGAAGCATAGTTGTATCACACGTATCCATCTCGTCTAAAACACATGGTTAAACTTACTCAAAAGATTCCGTACAGCTCTTCGGATAGGGATTATAGCCTCAAACTCACTAGGTTACACAAGTGCCTCAACTGGTATCTGATTGAAAGATTCATGTCGGCTTAGTACCTTTGACCACATTTCCCGGTAACTAACTACATATCTATACCTGTATTCGATGGGAGATTCCATGCTGGTCGTTTCCACGATTTTTCCGATGTAAAATTGAATTTTATCGCTATGGTGCCCTTGCGTAGGGCATATTAGTGTTGAATCTATTGGTATGAAGAGTATTGTGTAGTTAAATAATGTTCGAGATTTTAGGAATCTGAATTCACTGCAGTTGTAGTAACCAATATAATCTACACAATTTAAGAGTTTAACGCTGGCTTTAGGTTTGTAACAAGATTCGACCTAATTAAGACAAGTGATCTGGATAAATGGTAAAATTTTTATCGGAAGTATCTTGTTGCTAATGTCTTTGTCAGTGATGAGTTTTATTGGATCGTCGATCCTCTGCCGACGCGGCGGTTTGGTTTGGAATGGCTGGTAAAACTGTTGATATTCGGCATCTTAAGCTAAGACAAATTTCGTTTAAAATTTTAGTTTCTATCTTTAATCCGGTCTTAGATTTATGTGGTTCCCATTTCAACCTACTCATTAGTCTTATGTAGAGTAAATGACATAGGTTAGCTGTCGCCTTCCTAAAGTACAACAGGCTCTAGGAGCTATCTTGAACATAGTTTCATATGTTCTAGATTCTCATTTACCTCATAAATAAGTAAAGTAAAGTTTAAGTAAAATTGATAATATTGCGTATCTTTAATTTCTATATTACAGTGTCATCTGTGAGTTGTGTGGTAGATCCTGAACTTTGGAACATTTCGGGAAAAATTGTCCTGTTGTGTCCCTCGCAGAGGCTTTTCTCCCGCCAGTTTTATTACTATAATCCTAACGTCCCATAAATGTTACTACGCTATCTCTTCTGTTTCTTGAATTCATGCGAGTTTTTATTCTGTTGTAATTCCTAAAAATTGTGCATTAAATTTCGCCCTTGGTGTTGACATAACATTTCATAGGTATCATAAACTTTATTTCATGCCTTGAAAAGAATGTAGGTTGCAAAACAGCGATGAATTTTAATCCATGATTTCAGTTTTTTCAGAATATCCACTCCATGTAGCATGCTGCAGAGAGAATTTTGTGATAGGTAGCAGAGCTCAGTTGACCATTTAACTTTGTAACATGCAGCTCCTTTGACAAGTTTTATTTCCATTGACATAAATTCAATGTTTCTGCTCTATTCCAAATGCCGTTAGCCGGAGAATTCATGCCGGGCATAACTGATAACTCACATATCGAGGGCTTATTACGCAATTGGATTGGTTCATATGAATTTAATCTACATTTGAAATTACTGACTAAATTTTAGCTAAAATAATTATTTAAATAGTGGAGTTATTGAATTTGATTTCGTTTCAACCTGATTAAAACCCTTAGATAAGGAAGAGACCACGACAGGCTCTTGGGTGGAATATTAAACAAATAATGCATAAAATGACATGAAACCCATCAATTGAGAAAGGCATTTCATTTCAGATTTCAGGTTTTCCCGGTGAATAGAATTTAGAAAGGATTCTCGGGATTCCATCCGGGTTGGAAGGTCCATGACCGACGTTTCGGCTGCTTACTCTGCAGCCGTCCTCAGGGAAGTGAGATGCCGATGGTTGGAAGTGTCCCCTTATATATAGTGTTAGGGAAGGGCAGGTGCGAAGCTGTTTTTCCGTGCTATCCTCTGATTGGTCCGCGTTGCCTCTATGGACTTCAATACTGGTTTCCAAGTGTTGCTGAGGTGGAAACCGCCGTCTCTGTTGAGTTTTTTCTTCTCTAGTCGGATTTCGACGGCTTCTTTCGTTTCGTTTTTGGGACCGTTTGGTGAGGATTTTTGTGGTGCGAGGTGAGGAGGAAGGCAGGAGGATTTTTTATTCGGAGATATACATCTTTATTCGGATGGAAAAAAGAAAGAACATAAGTATTATGCTAATAATCGTGCGTTGTTTGCTGAGATATATGTTTTGAAACAAAAATAGTGGATGCGGTACTTGTTAGTTGGATAATTTTGTTCACTAATTAGAGAAGGAAATGTTGTATGTAGTCAAAACACCTTAGTGAAAGTTTGTGCAGTTTGAGTGGATAAGACGGAATGATTGGTCTATCGGAATTCGGAATGCCTAGAGCTGAAGCTATTTGCACCATCAATATTAGTTGGGTTTTTCCGCTGCGTCGTGGGCTATAGTCAAAAAACATCTGCTCAATATGCACTTTATCTTACTGTCAATAGAACTTTCAAATGCTCGATTTCCATTGCTTACGTTTCGAGGGATGAATTGAATTTGATTCAGTTCTTATGCAATAACAATACGCGAGGGCTGAATGTTCTACCATAATTTCAAAAATGCTCTCCTGGTTCCTCTAAAAGTCACCGAAGTCAAGTCGTTGTAGAATCTAAAATTAATAACAATACGTTGTGGAGTAAATATTGGTGCTGACCTATAAAATTACGCATGTTATTTAATGTCTAAAAGTTTTTCAAAAATTGTATGGTCTTATTGCTCTTTTTACTGCTATTTTATAACGATAAATTGACATATTCTGTTTTTTCTCAATTTTTCTGGAAGGGAATAGTTACTTTAGACACCTAAATGCATGTTGAAATTCATGTTAGATATTCGTAGAAGCTTCAAGAGCGTGATTATGTGGACATTAGCTGCAGCGCTTCGAGTTGAGTACTGGCCTCCAAATGCTCTCCTAATGTGCCAAAGTTTGGATCATGATCCTCCTGAAATGTCTCTGGGAAAACTTCTTGCATTGGAACCAGTGCCTTCTCTGCGGGAAGCGGTGCTGTACCACTCCATCACCCAGATCCACAAGTAACAGAAACGTAAAGTCCTTTGAAACACCATGGTTTATTAATTTTTATGAAATATTATGATAAATTAAATATTTCCTGGTTTATTAATTTTTATGAAATATTATGAAAATGAAAATAGTTCCTTGTGACCACTGAAGGAAAGATGCTAACTATAGTAATTGGGTATAGAGAGAATGACTAGAGACAAACCTACTGCCAGAAATAAGTACTAGTATAGAATAGTTGACTCATATTGTTTTAATTTTTCAGATCACCAAAATCAATACTAAGGGCATTTTACAATTGCGTAAATGTTGAACAAATTAATTAAATACCTACGATACCAGAGAAAAGATAATGCGAAACTGCAATTACAAAAGCAGGAATCAATTTACATGATCAGAATGTTTAAAGTTTTTATTTAAAATTTAAAACTTTATGATATGGAGGACAGGACTTAGAGAATTTCAACTGCGATAATGCTACGGTAAGATCGACTAGGAACTCGTATAAAAAAGAGTGATAGGTGATCACTGTTTTGAAAGGCCATTAAATTAGTTGATTAGCAATTTTCTTGAAATTCTTGGAGGAAAAAATATGCCGGTGGTATAAATTTCTCTTAGGTAGGTTTAATAATGGAAAATAATGACGCAGAAATTAATGGCACGATGATTTCCAGTAGAGACAGAGAGGCAAAAGCCCAGATGGGAGAACATTTTTCAAGATTAGGGAGAGTGCATCCAAAGGGAATCCTTATGAGAACCAAAGAATGACGAGTCACTTATGGTTTTCAAAGCCCTCGTGTACAGTCTTCAATCCACGTCATTTTAGAGTACTTACCTGGAGTGTCGAATACAAAGCTGCCTCTCTCACGGCAAAATAAACTCAGCATTAGAACGGGACGGGAGGGCGGAGTTGGGAGTGATGTCGAGTTTAACGCAATCGGAAATGATTTCCTGCCTCACTATATTCTAGGCTTTATTGATTGAGAATGCGCTCAATTTAATTCGGAGCGCCCGTGCAATCCAACGGAATAGCGCGCTTAAATTGCGCTCCGAGTGAAGGCCGCGCTCAATTTTATCGACTTCCGCAGACGTTTTTGTCGGTATTTCGAGAAGACACCCAGCAGCTCCCATCATTTTTTCCCTCCCCTTTACTTTCCTCTGCTCCATCTCCGTCCTTTTCCGCCGGTCTCTCCTCTGATCAGTCCGGTCGCTTTTTTCTGCATGCCTATTTTTTTTCGTGCCCTCTTTCTACCTCTCCTTCCACCTCCAAGGAAAAGGAGGTGGCCGTTATTTTTCCCCTCCTCCCCTTCCCACGATGCCTTTCTCTTTTCCTCCATGCCCCCCCTACCCTCCATCCTCCACTTTCCTAGTCTCCGCTTTCTACTCCTCCCACTTCCATCTTCCAACCAACCTCCTCCTCTTCGTCCAGGGCCTATCCTTTTTTTATGACTGCAGCTCATAAACTCTCCCGCGACCCCCTTCCACCCTTACATCTTTTCATTTTAGGAAGCTCCCTTAATAATGTCCCGATATCCTTGCTCTCTCGTATTTTTTTTCTTCTGCGTCCCTGTTTTCCTCCCCGATCCTCCCCCTCCCAAAACCCTCAGTATCGGATCGAATTCTCTCCCGTTATCCCCGCCTTCCCCTCTCCACACGCGTGGTATTCGATCTTCCGAGGTTCGACCTCTTGCTTCCCTGAGATCGCCTCCTTTGTAGCGCGTTACGCCACAGTGGGTTAGGTCACAGTGGTTTATTGAAAGGCTAGAGGTACGGCTTGACAATAATCACCCACTTCAGAGGGCGCTTCAGTTTATACCTTTGGCTCAATACCCTAGGTATAGTTCCAATGTCGGCATATTAACGAGTCGGTCAGGACTCCGGATCGTGCCTTTGAGCATGCAATTCTTTTTTTAATTTTTGACTCGTCTGGACATAGGTGCGTTCCGATATGGATTGCCTAGTAGCTTCATTCATCATTAATATATGCGCAATAAGAGCACGAACCACGGAGAAGCGTCCACAGCTATACAAAATTATATCAAACAAATTGGCGGACAAACACTTCTCTCGTCACGAGCATAGAAACCGAAGTGTGTTACATGCAGAAAAACTAAAAATATTGCTTACCGCACAATGATAAATTAATGTTAATTAGAAATTGTCATGACTTCCGGGGTTTTCCTCCAGCTGAGGTGGCGAATTGGCTGGCAACATACTGGTAGCAAGGCATCTAACGTCATCAGGAAGGTGATTGCGAAGTCAGTAATTGAAACATCGGCAGCCTATTGCCTGACCTGGTGACCTGAACAACCCGTGAATTCCACTCAACTCATATGTCGGGAAAAACCTAATCTGTCAGGTAATGCGAAGGATTAATCTCATCCTTTGCCCTCCTTCAAGGCTAGATACGGTCCACGGCCCACGGAATCAGCCCGTGGACCGTATCTAGCCTTGATCGATGGAATTCCGATTCCGATTTGGGTACATCTCAAATAGGAAGTTTATCACTCCGCCTATTGGATGATCTATAAAATGGCAGATTACCTGCAGCCTTTTATTAAGAGTTGGCAAACACCGACTAGACTCCTCTCCAATGTTCTTCAATCCAAAAGTTATCCCTCCCATGACACAGCATCCTGTTTGCATGTACGAAAAACATTAACCTGTATCTTCGTTCACCCATTGGTCTATCCAGGATGGTACAACTGCTTTAATTTGGCTATAGATAGAAGGTTTAATCGTAGGTGGTAGATACTCAAATGTTCCTGGTTTCCCCATAATTTTCAAGACATTGATTAAGAAATGACATGAACATTTCCATGCCTTTTAAAAACTTAAGTATATCTCATGGTTTCGCTCAGTGTACCATTTTGGATGCATTTTATTCTGGGCCAGAGTGATGGCCGATAGTCATAAATATTAAAAAAATATGGACATAACCGTGTCTCTTATCACTGAGGTTGTTTAACGCTAAAAATTTCCAGCTAGACATCTGAAACCTTCTCTGATATCACCATACCTTTTAATACTTATCATTCAATGACCTTTCTGCCAAAGCTCTGACCTAAAAACTATCTTTTTAATATAATTCATGCACAGTCGTAGGGATATAAAGATGCTGTTGAGAACTGGAGAGTAAGATGTACGTACAGTTGTTGAAAGTAACATGCCAGGTTGAAATCTTGTACACGTATTCCATTCAGCTCTCAAACCTGCTACCGTTCCCAAAACTTCCTTCCAATCACAAAAAATTCTTCCACATCAATGCACATTTTCCGAACTACACAGCTATTTTTGTAGTAATAGTGGCTATAATCAGTGATAACTATGCTCAGCTTAAGCTGTACAGCGGCGTCCCTACAGGTTTCATCTCACCACTCTTCTCGCAATGCTTGTTGGAATATGACTGCACTTTTATTTCCTCCCAAGAGACTCTCTGTCTTCTCGAAAGTCTTCTTCCGCGAGTAAATGAGACGTCATTAATAGTTGTAGATTTGATGAATGAACCTGCTCAGTCATGTATGGTAAGGGATAATATTCCCCTCTTCAGTGGAAGAAGGTACATTTTTCTAAAGAAAGGTAGGCATCTCTCTCACTAGGTCAACGTCATTTGCCATCTTCTCCCACCCTGACGTTTCTCCGAAAATAGAGTCAGCGCTATCCCTAATCTCTCACTAATAGGACGTGGTCAAATAAAAATGTCTCGGAAATTATGCATGAAATTTGGATACTGTGTGGACAGAGTAAGAATATAACTTTGTTCTCAATCTCATGAGATACTTCAGTCAATTACTGACGACGTTTAAAAGTTAGTTTAATTTATTTATGAAAGATACGTTATAACATCGTAAAAAATTCTTTGGGGAAAATACTTCGGCTAATTTTCGTGCAAATTTTACTTTAGTTCTATATTGCATTTATTTAAAAATATGGTGCATTGAATCTTACGGGTTATATTAATTTTATCGGCATTGTTTCTCTCTGAAATACCTTTTCGTTTTGGATTTTAGCAATTTTTTTTTCATTTAGATTGTTATCGTTAAAATAAAAATAATTAATCCTACCTTTATGTTTGAAAATATGAAAGGGGGATTAGGCAAATTACCATCACGCATTTTACATACGTAATTGTTTTAAATTATGACGAGAAACTGTACTCTTGAAAGTACTCTGGCTTTCCAATACGGGAGTTGGTACTTAAAAGTACTTCAAATTCAGGCAAATTTTTATGTAGTCATTTAGAACGTATTTAATTCAGTGGAAATTCATTAGGATACCCAGCAGTATTTCGGGCGAATGGGCGTTTGCTGGTTTTCCTTCGTGTGTTCTCGAGTCATCCTCGTCCTTTATCCCTGAATTATGTACGAGGCGCAGTAATTAAGGACGTCAGGTATGGACGAAAAGCGGGATGTAGGGAGGACGAGGTGAGTAGACAGATCTCCGCCGCTGCAGTTGGGAGTTAACCAAGGGCCACGGCCGAGTACGCATCATCCGCAGTGCCTCGAAGTAATTAGGGAGTGGGTGCCCGCTGGACTCATCTGAACCTTTGTCCCTCCCTCGCTTGCCTTAAAGGCTTTTCCATATATGCTGGCATGCAGGGACTGCATACTGGGGCACGCCCGGATGTGTTCATATCAGTTTTGAAAAAAAAAAAGTTCTCGGAAAAATTTTAAGAAACTATTTTTAATCTGACATCTAGCAGGAATAGTGTGTACCAGCGGGGAAAATAAACATTTTATGATTTCCTTTTGATAGTAAAAAATTACTAATTAAATTTTGATATGGTTTTTTCTGTCCATTGTAATTACTCAGTTGCCTCAGGCAGTACGTCATGAAATTAACTATACATTTGAATGAGATAACTTTGTTATTACACACAATTTATGTGGAATTACTAAGTTACTTTATATACAATGCATTGCGTTTAATACCTGATTGCATTAAGTGCACATTTTATCTCGATCAGTAAGGTAATCGACGTACCTTATTCAAATACGAGAGTCATGTTAACAGTACTTAAAGTCTCAGGTGTGACATTATAATTTTGCAAATTTACTGTGCGGGATATGTCACCCGTCCAAAAACGTCGAGTAAAATTCACCCACCTGAGTTTAAGGAAAATGTTTAGGAGAAACAATTAGCTGCTAAATGTAATTTTTAACATTAAGGAAATCTAGATTCCAGGTGATATAAGTATTTATGTTGGCTTTTTCTGTCGATATAATTACCAGTAAATTATTGTTAACTCATTTAAATTCTCCTCTTATCAATGCCTTTTTGAATTTTGTTATTGTTCTAAGAGTTCTCGATCTTCCAGGTCTTTATTAATCTACTTCAACATATTAGCCTATATGACACCTCACAGGTGCTTAGCAGAAGGTGAATTATCACAGATATGCACTATAAGTACAAGCAATTGTTACCAACATGTACGGTATTTTTCGTATGATACATATAGTAAAGAAGCCATACATACTTTTGTGCATTGTTACTGCGTAAACAAGGTACATGGTTCATGCAGGGGTCTTGCAAAATGTGATGTTAGTACTTCAACAAGCATGAGGGAGCAAATCAACTATTCAGCTACTCTACCTGTTGACTAGCATACTTCAAAGTCTCACTAGCAGCCAATGTGTTCTCTTAATGATCGCAGGAAAATCGACATCTTAAACCTGTCCGTTTTGCCGTCTAATTCCCGTATGTTATTCTCAGTATTATGATGGCATTACTTCTTAATTGTGATTTATAAGCTGTGGAACCTCGACTTTTTTATCGCAGTGGACTTTACAAAACCAGCTTTTATGCTGGTAAGGAAGAAATGTTTGAGTATAATTTGTGGGTCGAAATTCTCTCCGTTATGAGTGTTCTGATGGCTTGAACTCTGAGAGACAAAACCTTTCCGGGATCCCGTTGTTAATGGAAAGACGTTTCAGTTGGAATCCACTCGCGCCCATGAATAGAAATACCCGTACATTGCTGCTGGTCACTTGTGTGGAACTGAATGTTCCTCCGTAGTCAGTCACTAGTATATCAAACACCTCCACAAAGCCATGCACGCGTGAACCCTTTGGTGCAATGGCCGAGAACCGTAAGCACACAGCTTGAGAGCTCTTCAGGGAGCGGTATTGCGGGGAATTGGCATGGCATATTCTGAGCCACCTCGACTATTTTGATGGTCTTTCGGCGTGAGCGCGCGGAGAGCGCAAACTCATCTCTGACTGTGTGTTCACATCATCTCGCCATCCCTCTAAGATGCTTGCGTGAATAGTTATTTAAGGCGGGTCGTGACAAATGAACCCCTGAGGCGATCTTAACGCGACGAGTTCAGCGCCCTCTTAAGTGGCCCTCCTGGGCTCCTCCTCGCCTTCTCTGGGCTTAACCCCCCAACCCCTCTCGCCACCATCAGTGAACTCTGTTCCCTCCCTAAAACTCCTCTCCAAACTCACAGTTTTCCCTCTTTCCATCCCTCTACTTCTCCCTCTCTCAGCCACCACATCTCCTTTCCTACTCACCTCATAATACCCCCCCAGACCTTTTCCTTAATCTCCCCTCTCTCGATTCCTTCCTGCCTTGCTTTTTCCTTCTCAACGTTAACACGTCTTTCCCGTTACGTCCTTCGTTTCTTCGTCTCTTTCGAGAATTTTCGTTGAAACTAATGGTCGCTCTTTAAGGTTTATACGGATCTCCTTGCCGTTCCGCCTTGCAAGGTTTCCACCATCACATCCTCTGATATTTCTCATTTTTAATGAGCAGTCAAAGTTATCCAGAATTCCCTGAAGACTGATGGAAACCGACAATTTTCTTGCAATTTTTGCCCTTTTACATAAACGTTCCTATCTTATGACGTTTGTGTTAAACAGAGAAACTTCTAGTTGCACTCTGAACAAACGAATGATTTATATTATTGCTATTTACTCCTGGTATAGATTCATAATTTTATAAAACCCTTTGATTTTAAACCTCTTTCTACTTAGCACCGTATTTCAGAAATTTCGACTTTGATAACTATATGATATCACGGAATTTTATCTATTTGAATCACATGAAGTAGTAAGTTTATCCATTTGGAATTCATGCAACGGTTTTCATGCAAGCTAGTAATTAATTAGAGCAAGTGCTTGAGGTATAAATTATGATATTTTTAAAAATTTCGTTCAAAAGGTGATCGAGGCGAATTTTTTCCAAGATTTGAGTTTATTATGAGTACTTGAAAGCTAAATAGGGTAGTTGAAGGCAGTCTAAAATTATAAATGCTCTTGAAAATAGGAACCTATTGTACATCGGTGGTCACATGACAAAATTGCTCTAAAATTTCAGTCGATACTGCGTTCTTTTTGACATTCCTTCTTTTAAAATATTCCGTTTTCACCTTTAATTAAATTGTAGTTGAACAATATATCACACTTTACAGAAACCATATCATAAATCCTCTCAGGTACCCCTTCCCAATATTCATAATAATGTATATATATTTACACTCCCTTAAATTTTCCTCCTAATGCTTCTCTTATAGTGCATAGTTGATTTATTCGTGGTATTTTGCTTCGTTTTTGTCTAACTTTGTGATTTCAGTAAGACCCTTCCGAATATCTTCATCTCATGGAACAATTCCCTGCGGCCCTTATGTTCTTACTCTCCCTCAGTGTTGGCTTATTTTCCCCATGCTCGTAAGTCCTCTCCTTTTTCGCATTGGGATTCTAAGCTTTGTCATATTGTCCCCTCCATTTTATCTTCTGAGCTGATTCGAGTCGTACTGTTTTCCTCTCATGGTTATTTTATTCTCCTTTTTCCAAAGTAACGCACCACAGTTTTTACTTAACTGGCAATAAATAAGCCTCATTCCCTCTGTTAATCATTACATATATGTTCTTCTAACGCAAAAAATTTGCTCATAACTGTAGACCGGCCCCTTAAAACATGAAGAAGTATAATGAAATAATCCCCAATTATACATATGGAGTCAAACTGTTTCTTAAAAATCATTGTACTTTGTCGTGAATTTTGTTGTGTTATTGCTGTGTAATCTGTCATTTGATTTTTGGACCTCTGTGTAACAAGCTTGTCACGTTTTAAAGAGTGTTTCTGTTAAATGTTGTGCTTAAAAACAGGACAAAAAATTTGGCACTTCTTTCCTGTTTTTTTTTCGATTGGGAATCAAAGGTTCTTGAATTCAGCTTTCCTATACTTAGTAACTGCAATTACATCCAGTTAAGTATTATGAATACCACCGTGGCTTGAAATATGTAAGCAAACCTGAAATAGAGTCCTGCGGTAATGAATATTTTGTCTACAATGCATAATTGCGGATACATGGTCATGATAGACCATTGGCTTCTATAGTTGTAAATTTGTGCAGAATATATGGAGGGCTCTGAGTGCATTTAGTTCGTATTAACTTTAAAAGTGGACACGTGCTTTCTAAATGCAATAAATTATTTAACAAATATTTCACGTATATCAATTCCAACCTTTTGTCTCTGTCTATTTATTGGGGGGGGGGAAGCTTATGCTCTTACAATGTTGATTTCAAACTGCAATCGATAAGTTGATAAAATTCATGAAGCTTCACGGGAGAATTGAAACAAATTTCCATGAAGATTAAATTATTTTCATACGCAATCACGAAGAAAAACGCCAATGATCTAAATTCTGAATTTCTTGTAAACAAAGCTTTTTAATTGTCCAGCTAGTTCTATAGCTTTATCAAAGATATACAGGGTGGGGCAGAATGGACTCCCTGATTTGAAATATTATTATTCATCTCCAGGTACTAAAATCAATTTTTGCATGTCAAAAATGTGTTTTCCCAAACAAATAATAATCCTTTTTCAGACAATAGAAAATATATATTTGTTTCTTCCCACAGGAATTGAATTAAAGATGGGAAGTCATTTAAAAAAAAAGTCCATTCTGCCCCACCCTGTATATATATATATAAACGATGCATATGTATAACATTTCTATTGCGGAAAAATGTACTGCGAGTGAGTCTTTGCATCCTTTAACCAAAAGCAGCGTCGATGCTTAATATGTGAATGCGTGTTGGAGGCTCGGATTACCGTTCCAATACTTTTCCCCCTCTGTTTATTGTCGCTGAGTATTTGCGGATGTGTATGTGACTCAAAGAATATTGTCGCACGGGCGAGAAGGTAGTTTAATTATGCCTTCATTAAGAGCGTTGCCGTTTCTCGGAAATGCCAGCGCCGCCTCAGACCTCGATCCGTGGGGATGTGCCCCCGTCCCCATTTTCCGTAACGGTAAACAAGGTCCTTACCCTCATTTCCCTCGCCATCTTATCTCTCAAACTTGCCCCTTTCTTGCCATTTGGATCTCCTAAAGCACTGCCCCATCCCCCAAGCTTTTCCTCGTCTAAGCTCCGTTCCGTAGTGGTTATGTTTCTCATTCTAATGTTCGAAGATCTTCTCAGAAACTCTCCACGCAGCCGCGACTCTTCAGCGTTCACACCGTATCTCTTCTGTCTCACGATATATATCTGGGTTGACGGGAACTACTGAGAGAAGGGTCGTACTCACGCTTTGACCAGAATTGGTCCGAATTGACCCTCCATGGGTCCCCGACTCGAGGACGTACTTCGGCAGACCGCACGACGTCGACCCATAAAGTGAGTCAGAGAGACACCTAATCCCAATTATTTGGGCAACGGGCTCTCTCGGTTCGCAAATATGTGCATTAGGTTTTTCCGAAAGCAAAACCGACGGTCACTCGTCTCTGTTGTTTGAGGTAACCAAACTAATACGAGCACTTCGGGGAGGCGGAGGCCCATTTGAGGTCCTTTTGACCTCAATCCGCCTCATTGGTGTCGGCCTCGAAGGGGCTGTGATTTTGCTAACCTTCCCTTCCCATCCTTTCCTCCCACCTCTTCCTTGTCCCCGGGTATAAGCGAAAGCTTGCAGACCGGGGCGGAAGTTGTAATCCTGCGGCGTGAGCCGAAACACCTGTCTCACGATATAATGCTAGTTTGTGGTTTAAAAAATTACTCCGGGGATGAATATTTGCTTTTTGTGAGAGAAATGAAGTTGGGAGCAGTTTGATTTGCAGAAAATTGTAACGATAAACGTAGTAGTGTGACCGAATATTGTTAGGGATTAGAGTGGGCCATTAATATTGGTCGTTCAAACCTAGGATTGGTTGACTGCAGCCCTCCACCCTTCCCTATCCAATGCTAGTTCCCTTACCTCCTGGTATCTTTCCCATGTACTGTCTTCTTTATTTGGGCCATGAACTTATTCATAGGTCTTCCTTTGGAGAGTTTTCCCTCCATTTTATCGTCAATTATGTTCTTCACAAACCCATTGTGTCTCAGGGTGTGTCCAATCCATCTCGTTCTTTTTTTCTGTATGATGTTCCATACGGTTCTTTCCTCTCCTGCGCTTCTCTACACTTCATCATCTTAATTGTTCGTCCGTGTGACCTTCAGCATCCTCCTCTAGCACCAGATTTCGAAGGCTTCTGTTCTTTTCTAGTCAGCTTTTACAATGGTCCATGCTTTCGATCCATTTTGTGCCACGCTCCTCACGAAGATTTTCACGTAAAGAGTGGGTATCGGAAAGGAAAAATATTGGTAAATACATTTCGTAACATCTGAGCAGACTCCTTTTGGCGGTTTTTCCATTAATTTTAGCCAATTCAGCGTTACATGGTAGGAACGATCCAATGCATGAGGTAAAATTTATAGTACCGATGCATTTAAAATGCCATTTTCTCGCAGACAACAAGTGTCCATTATTGCTATGATTGATCAACACGTCGTAACTTCCCACTGCCTCTACCAAGTCATGACTTCGTGCATGTGCGAAATAACACTAAATAATTTCGCACAAGTATTTATAAACTACTCTCTGGATGAAATGTCTTGCGCGATTTTGTTTTCTGCTTGAATCAGCATCTCGTAATGATGATAGCCGGCGATTGTTTCTTAAGTCCTGTACTGCATTTTGTCACGTTTTCAGTATAGCCGTCCTTCAATTTCTAGTGTGTCTGCACATGGTTCTCCTGGCTGTTTTAAGTTTTCAGTGGTAAGAGGAGATTGTAGGCATTGACCTTGAACTACGGGATTGGAATAATTCCTTACTACACACACTTGAGATGGCTTGCTTACCATTTTGTATATGTAGATAAGTGCCAGTCCCTCATTTTTAATCCATCCATTGGTATATGTTAGATATTTGATCTCTAAGGTTAATGTACCCAATGTATAAAGTTGTCTCTTTGCCCCACGCTTTCCTGAACTTTGCACTTACCCGTGAGGTGGATCGGAACAAATCTCTTTGAAGAAAATCTGCCACACGGGTGACAGAAATGTCACTTGCTCTTGCTTTGCCCTGATTGAGTTCATTGACGCGCCAGCTGAAATATACTTAAATCATGGTATTTAGGCTTACTCAAGTGAAATAAATTTCCTCAAGTGCTCGCTCCTGAGTCATTGTGTGGTATATTGTTAAGAGTGAAAACGTTATGCTAATACTTTTGGCCCTCTTCACTCCAAAGGGCCACGCTATGGTGCTCAGCATTGAGTAGTTGGAAAAACCTTGAGACGCATCGTGTAGAATGAGGCCTCTCCTGAATATATTTGTTATAACAATACCGATTTGTAATGAACTCATACTGAGTTTGCAATTTTCTTGGTAAATGTGGAGAATGGAAAGTATTCGCCTAGTATATTCAGCCTTCAATTATCTTTTAAACGTATTAGTAATAGTAAAACTCTATGTATTAACATGCGGAAAATTCCTGTATTGTATAGATGGTAGATGTATAGTAGATTTTGTTTTATATATTACTAGCTGATCCGTGCGAATATTTCGCACAGTATGCATCTTCTCCCTGCTTCTTCCTTCTTTCTTCCTGTTCTTTTACCTGTCAAATATTTCGCCCAGTATGCAGCTTTTTCCTGTTTCTTTCTTCTTTCTTCCTGTTCTTCTACCTGTCGAATAATTCGCACAGTATGCAGCTTTTTCGTGTTTCTTCATTATTTCTTCCTATTCTTCTACCTGTAGAATATTTCGTACAGCATGCAGCTTCTTACTGTTTCTTCCTTCTTTCTTCCTGTTCTTTTACCTATTTCTCCCCATGGCCAAGTATATATTATTTATGTTTGTGTTAGAGGTACATAACGCAAACAGTAAATGGTCACACTGATTGCATGTAGAATGTAAACAATATTAGTAAACGATGAGATAATAGATGACGCCTCCTGCATTCTTTGAAGCACGTAACCATTGCCTACATATTAGATGATTATATTGACAGCAGATGGCGTTGCATCATTTTTTATCAAAAACTTTAATTTTAAACAATTTGTCTATTTTTCATCAACATCGGGGAACATAAGCTTTATAACGATGTTTGAATCATGAATTAATTTTGATGAATAATTATGGGAGTTATGGCGTTGCGACCAAAAAACACCTTTGAGAAATAATATATACGGATAATAAGATTCTAGTAACCTAGGAGAGGACATTTGCCAGATAACAGCTAAAGATCAATAAGAAGGAAACAAAGATATTAGCATGCAGCAGGAGATGAGGCCAAGATCAATGTTAAACTTGGAAAAGTAAAGCTTTAGGAGCTAAAAGAGTACTGTTGCCTGGGAAGCCGAGTAACCAGCGATGGACGAAGCAAGAAAGGAATTGTGAGTAGAATAGCCCAGTCGAAGAGGGCATCCTACGAAAAGAAGAATCTAATTACAGCTGGAAACATGCGTGGAAGTAAGGAAACACTTTATCAGAACTTACATTTGGAGCATGTTTCTTTATGGCAGTGAGACATGGACGATGAATGCTGCAGAGAAGAAAAGAGTGGAAGAATTTAAAATGTGGTGCTTTAGAAGAATGATGAAAATAAAATGGATAGACCGAGTGAGTAACGAGGAAGTTCTCAGAAGAGTGGAAGAAAAGAGAAGTCTTCTGAAAACCGTATGAAGATAACGGGGATAACTTAATCGGCCACATTATGAGACATGATGGCCTGATATAGACAATCGTCGAGGGACAGGTCAACGGGAAGAATGGCAGAGGAAGGCCTCGTTTGACATGTATAGAACAAGTGATGAAAGATATGAAAGAGAAGTACGTAAATATTTAGAGATTAGCTGATAGGAAAATTGAGTGGAGAGATGCGTCAAACCATTCTCATGTTTGTTGACTGATGATGATGGTAAAATATGAATATATTCCTACTTTTTTAATGTTGTCTCAACATACCCTTTTGGGGTGAATTATTTTTGTAATTTACAGCCTGGAAACTATTTTGCCGCGAAAAATTCTGTTTTTTTCACACTAATGATCGCATATGTGTGTGGGTAATGAGAAATACTATATTAAAATTGGAGGATAAGTTAAAAAAATTAATTCAATGAGATTATTCTATAGGCAAGCAGCTGCCGAAAGCATTCTGACAAGTGTTATTATCCGCCTCCATGAATGAAAATTTGCAATGATATAATGGACTCGCTGCTATTCCTACCCATTATGCTAATTTAAGGTGAATTATTGTATGGAATTTTTTTATCGCCTTTCTACTTTCACAGTTAACATATTCATGCGTTTTTCGTACATTTGTTCTTTGTGTGATATAATGCCATTTTTTCCCCATGCTTTCCGTATGCTGTTCACAAATCTCCTGAATTATTATGCAGGCAAAGTTGTGGTTAAATCTCCGAAAATTTATGGCTCTGCTTCATTCCGTTGTTTTGCATTTTCCTACCCACCTCACTTTTTCTTCATTGGCATTTGCTCTTAGAATTTCTTTGAAATAGGTTTCAGGCTAGATGCCCTCCATGTTTCCTCCCCAAATTACTACTTGTCTTATCTTTTTTATTTTACGACCGTTTGTCTCATTATTCCACGTTTTTATTGAATCGTTTCGCCTTGGTTTCTGTAAAAAAAAAACTGGTCTAGAAGCGACCTTAATATCACGATCACGCCCGAATAAAGCTGTTTTTCTTCTCAAAATTTTACTTTTTTTAAGGCTCGGTTTATTGCGTCCACTCCCGTCCGGCCATATTCTTCACTTCGATTCAAAAATCTCTTACTCCCACTTCTTAGCATAACCCCCAAACGGTCTTTCTCTCTTCCTCATCCTTTCATCAACAATCTTTACTTTCCCGTCACGTTACCAAATACTTGTGAGCTAAAATGAAGTTATGAAGACTTAGCAAGAAAATTATAGGAAGATTCAAACATAAAAAAGTGTGTTGGATGTGTTATTCGCTCTAGGTTGGCCTCGCCTAGGCTTCGCTGCAAGCCTTTGGAAACCAGAGGAGAAACATTCAATTCGCGAAATAATCCATGGAAAGTCGCACAGTGTGCTGAGAACTGCTACTAGGAAATTGTGCGTAACAATCTTGATAAAGCTATTGGCTTGGGATCCAGTATTCAAAGGCTACGCACTAGGCTTAAAGTACTTAAAATATTTAAACCAGCTTTATTTATTTATGATAAATAGGATTTTTTTCCTGTAATCTACCCCTATTAGTATTTGAAGTGGCCAAATAAAAACTCCACCGTACTGATAGGTGCAAAAATCTCTTCTTTTCACTAAACATCAATGGCTCCGGCAAGTACAAAGATTGGTGTTCTAAGGCATAATTTTGGCTTATAGTTTAGTCTCGTCCTATCCCGCTTTCAATTACTTTATACCTCTTTGTTTCGTCACTGGCAACATTACTTCAATTTCTGATATATCGTGGGGGTTACACATGCAAAACATATGTGGCACAGCATTATAAAAACTAGGTTTTGTTAAACGTATAATAGGAAGATCCTCGGTTAAAAAAGTCAAATAGAGTTACTACTTCGCACTGGTTAGACCACACCTCGAATACGCCGCGAGCATTTGGGACCCTGGTCATAAAGAGTTAACCAAAAAAAATTAATAACATACAAAGGGAAACAGCGTGTTTCGTTAAAAACTGCTACGAGCGTACATATAGTGTCTCACCACTTATACTTAGAGATATTAATACTTAGAGGTATTAAGGTGGGAGCCCCTAGAGACTCGGAGGCTACACGCTAGGTTTAGGTTGCTTGAGAAATTCAGAACTGGTATTTTCCAGAGCGATACAGAGAATATTATTTTGACTCCTCACTATATTTTCAGGTTGGACAGATGCGACAAAATGAGAGAGATACATGCCAAACATAGATACAAAAACTTGTTCTTTCCGCGCTCAATAAGTGTACATAATAAAAAGTGAGCCCCACTAAATGCACTCCGATGGTACATGTCACCATTTAGCCTCCCAAAAAATCTTTCATATTTACACGGATGGTGACCTAACACGCCCATGCGTCGGCTCGCGGGGTATTGTGTAGGTGTGCAGATGTAGATTACACCTCCAGTCACCCACCCAGTACGGTAGAGTGATTTTTAGATGCTCAACAGTCTCCTCCTTTGTATGTTTCCTCCCTCCTCCTCACTCGAGGTCTTACCCTCCTTCATCCCTTAACCATACTCCCACGCATGAGAGTAATCCTCGAGGCTCCGTCTTTATCACACCCAAACACACGGAAGAGCAAAGCGCCCTTCCCGGAACCCCTAACCCACAGCCTCCCGCTGTATTGCGTGCCAGATCCCTTCCTTAGGTAGTGCGAGAGTCTGTTTGCCAGCACAACTAAAGGGATCGTTTAGAGCTGGGAAGCGATGCATTGGATGGCGGGAGTTAGTTAAAACTGGTGGGAGGGGTCGAGTAGGGCGTTAGGCATGAATACTGTCGCACATTGTCTGGGTGGAAGAAATGCTTCATCAATTTCATTTCTCCTTCATAAACGTCGGAAAGTCATAGTGCTCTTACCTTCCTATGGAAATGGGGTTTTTTCATGAAGTCTCATGCCCTTACTTAAATACTCCAATAAATTTATGCAGACAGCATCACCTTCTAATACTAAGATTTAAACAACCCATCTGTTCAGCTCTGCTGAGTATGAGTAGCTTCTGAGTATGAGTACAATGAGTAGCAGAAATCCACACGATTAGGTAGATTTATGACCCCAGTATAATTTACTCCAAATATATAATGTAAATATTACCACAATATAGTTTACGCCTAGTAAAGCCTATTCCCTTCATTGCATTGACGAACTCGTAAGCTATCAACCTCCCGGCTATAAATTGGAAACTCAACAGCGTTGAAACAAGTTCAAGGAAGCGTGATATAAGTGAGGCCTTACTTAATATACTTTCACACCACTCTGTTACTCAAGTTGTATACGAACCTACGAGAGGTAATAGAGCATTAGATCTTACAGCTGTTAGTCACCCTACAATGATTAAACACGTTGATATCGTCGAGGGCATGCATTCGCCATGCTCTCGTGCCGAGCATCCGCCCGAACGATGAGCGCCTTACGCACCGTTTAATTCGTAGAAATTAGATACCGGGCATGACTCCGGAAGGGCAGGACTAGTTCCGATATCGGTACCGATGGCCGGTAACGTAGGCCTGGAAATCCTTGCTCCCCTGAGTATGATTCCTGGCTGCGCCCGTCAGAGGACAAGGGTCACTCCCAGGAACGTGAATAAATTCGGCTACCGGCAAGGCATCGGGGTCAGTTGGGCCACGCATGTCGTGACCGTGCCTAGCACGAGGCTTGTTACGCTCGCCGTGACTTCGGCTAGACGATCTGACCACCCTCCCCGCCACCCGTCCTCGAGAGACAAAGGTTCCGCCAGGGTAACGCTCGCCGTGCCCGCGTCTCTCGCTTCCCCCGGTTTTCCCCTCCGGTTCTGCTCCGTACCGCGGTTGACGATTGGGGATACGCTCGCCGTGCCCGCGTCTGCCACCGTTCCGCTGTCGCCCAGTCGTGCCATCTCCCAAGACTGATAGCATCCCGGTGCCCGGCTCTCTCTCTCCCTCTCTCTCATCATAGAACATAAGTGATGTTGTACTTTTATACTATGTGCCTTGTTATGGGGAAAATATATATTCATGATGATCCTGGGTATTCCGGCCTAATAATTTCCTTATTATCCAATCTCTCGATGCTCCTTATGTCGCCAATAGCCCGCTGCGACAATATCCTCTAAGGCATAAGTGATCATAAAGTAATTTTTACGACTTTGAAAACAACAGTTCTATTTTGTAAGTGAGCTCTTATTTCAATTACCTGATTGAATTTTGATTTGAATTCAATGTTTGGACCAAAATTATTAATATGATTTCTCGTGGTAGATACGAGGATACCTTAAAACTACGAAAGAACTCTGCAGTTTTCTTCTGACCAATTATTTCGTTTCAATCGTATTCGATTTGTCTCAATGTGTTGCTCGTCATTACGTTTAGTGATTCATAACGGAGATAATCTTTCCTTAGATTATCTCTCTCGTACTAATACTCGGAGTTTACGGCTGGCCATGGATACACCGAAACACCAATGGATACACTGATTCTCGATTCGACACCGAAGTTAAAGAAGCTATTTAAATTTGGCGAAGTGATGATCCGATTCGCCCAAATTCACTTTTTCTTGTCTGTTCAACGCGAACAGTGTATTCGAAGTGACCTTAGCTGTCGAAGCTCGTAAGGTCAAGAAACATAATACTAATTTTACTCATAAATCTATTCAAGCTCTCTCCTTATCATTAACTCGATGCCAAGATTTGAAGGACAGTCGGGATGTTGCGTGTAAGAATTTGATTAAACCATTTCTGGGTGACCAAGTTTTCAATAGTTAACCTTGCATTGTCTAAATTTAAATGACTTTTGCTATTTTGTTGATACTTAAATTTTAATAAAGAAAATCAAATACCCGTCGGAGTTGTAAAGGTCGAATGATGGTTTCTAAACTGTCTTTGCTCTGATTGACGCTCGATGCGTTGCTCCTAACACTATTAATTTAAGCCTTTAAAGTGGAAAGCTGGTCATTTTCCTTTGGTCGCGTTGAATATAATCAAATGCACTTTTAGCAATAATTTTCTGCATTTTTATCTTAATTTCTGATCTCTCGATCCTTTTTATTCTAGGTTTTTGGTCAAATAGTTGTAGTTAATTACCTTAATTTTTCGCAGTTTTTACTAACTTTGCTATTATTTTTAATGTTTATTTTCAGTGTTTTTTTTTTGGTGTTAGTATTCGAAGCAAACTCACCGTGCTTGGGTGGAAAAGGTATTTGTAGTGGGAATAGAGTGCTGATTGTAGAGTGACGTTGAGTGCGGTAACCTCAGGATGGACTAGTTTTCATCAGAAATAATGACTTAACATGCCCCAAAAAGTTTAAGGAATGATCAAGAACAAAGGATTTTAGGCCGTTCGGGATCAGCACGTTCGAAAGAGGGCCTTCCCTCCCTCACCACGCATGAAGATAAGCCGCAGAAATTCCATAAATCCTCTGCTCCGAATAATTATTCGACTCGAGGCCTGATTTCGGAAACGCGGCGGACAATTTGAGCGTTGGAAACCGCCGCCCGTACTTGCGCCCGTCAAAAGGAGTATGCACCCACTTTTCATCAGAGCCCATCCCGCAAACTCGATAGGATCGCAATTCGATTTAACGACGGCGACGGGGAAGGAGGAGGCATCCTAAAAAGAGATGATTCCTTTCTACATTTCCCCAGAAGAAGACGAAAAAAAAATAAGGATGCGAGGTTCCCTTTAGACTCCGAGCCAATCCTTACCGTCGTCCAATGGCTATGGCCAAGGAAGGGAGAGATAGAGAGAGCCATGGGGGAAGGAAGTTGGTGGAAAAAATGAGCATCAAAGCCTTTTCGACGTAGCGAGCGAATATGTAAAAGTCTAAGGAAGGGTACTGGGGAGGCATAGGGAAAGAGTGAAGTTAAGGAGATGGGGAGAGGGGGGCGTTGAATCCTTAAAGATAAAAGGGACCCCTGCGAGGAGAATATCCATATCGATTACTTCCGTCCACGTAAGTATTAACGACGCATAGGAATTGCCGCATAATCTTCTACCGATTTCTTCTTCCTCCGAACCCCCATTTCCCTCCCCCCCCCGTCCTAACCCTCCCTCCCCCTGACCTCCCCGGGGACGTCTGACTACGTCGCCGGCGAAGGATTTGAGTGCGAGGAGGTGGATTGAAGCTTCGAAACTATGGCTGCCGGAGGGGTGTGGTGGGAAGGCCGGTGTTGGTAGGTGTGGGTCGAATCCAGGACGCTGTGTGTGTGAGCTAAGGAGCGTTTTTCTATTTTTTTTAAGGAGATGGGACGGGTTTTCCGGAGCGTCGAGCCGGGGGGACGATCGGAGATTAAATTGGAAAGCTTGGTTTTTGCCGGAGAGTATTGGTCTTGATAAGGAGAAAATAAAATAAAAAAATACAACGAGGAGGCTTTGAATTTTAACGAAGGGTGGGAGGATTGGTGAGCGAGAGAGAGAGGATTGATGTTTTTCCTCTGGGTCGTGTGTGGCAAGAGCGAGTGGAAGAACTGGGGGATAGTTATCGCGAATCTTTGGCATTTATTTTACGGTCGCTCGAAAGCAGTAATACCTCAGCAGGTATAACTGGGTTACATCACAAAACGCCAACGGAAGCGGATTGTGACCGTATCTGAAATTAGTGGCGCGCACTGTCTCCCAGGTCTAACATTCTGTGTCCTTGATTGAATGTGGATTGCCCGATTAGAAAGTATACCCACCGTAAAACAAGTAGTTGATATTCTTATTTCATTACATTTTTCGTTGAGGTAGTCCGAGCGAGATAACCTCTATTCATAATAGAGACCATATTCGATTTTTACGTTTTAAATTCACCAGCTGTCGGACACATCAATTAAATATTGCATTTTAAATGGTACAAAAATATAGTTTTATATTACAGAAATTGTAAGTAATTAAATGAAAATATCTAAATAAGTCTTTAACTCGACTCATTTTTTTTCGCGCGGTGCGTTTGAAACTCCTTCAAAACGGAAGTTTTTTTGTAATACCCTAGAACCTAATGCGGTGAAAATATGATTAATTTTCAAAAATTGTGGAGAAAACACTCATACAACACTGTTGATTTTTGGACGAGTTCTAAGTGTAGGCAATGCCTCATTTGTTGAATAAGGCCTCTCTGGAGTGCATACACGTACCATTTTCCATGTAAAAGGGCTGATGTTTTTTGGCAAATAACTCCGAAAGTAATGTAGTAAGAAGTAGAATTTTTGGTGTCTTTGGATAGGTAAGATATCTTTCTTTAAAATGAGACCAAAGTCATTGATTTCTAGATAAAATGATATTTCGCTCAAACTACCCTAAGGTATCAACTGATAGTCATTTTGTGTGATTGATTCGCTTCTTTCATGGAAAGTTGGTTGTCTTCATTTTCGAACAACATTTATTTCAAAATGTATTATGAAGTTACACTTAAATTGTGCTTCAATTTCTATATTTTTTAGAATTTTATCCTTTTTTATACAAATTTGAAAAATCATGCGAACAGTGAGTACACACATTTCTATGCCATATACTTTAGATAATGCTGGGATTAGTATTCGGAAACGGATTAACGTCTCCTCCTATACGAAATCCTTAACTTCATCAGTCTTCCAGCTTTTAGGTGCAATTATGTAAAATCAATCCCAAAAATAACACGGTGATAATCAAAAGTTTGTAGTAGTTCTTATGTGAAGGTAGTCTACTGTCCGCCTGTTGCGGTATGTTATCGTATTTTCCTCGAATTTTTTTAGACGCTAATTCTAATAAAGTTTTGGACATATGTGTATGGAAATACATACAAATTTGTGTGTTAAAATACTCTTAAAAATTTGTATAGAATGCATTTAAAAGTTTATTTTGAACGTGTAAATCTGTTTTTATACGTTAAAAGATAAATATAAATATTTTCACTCATTCGAGTAAAAGGTTCTGGAGGAATGCTAGTGCCTCATTTAGATTCGCGAGTCGAGACTTTGATTTCGATAGTTAAATTTAAATGCATAACTCTGCACCAATCTTAAATAAATCCGTAGGGCGAGTGTAGAAGTTTTTAAATGCATGGTTGCTATATGCATACAATTTCTGCAGCTTTCCGTCCGTGCATAAAACGTAGACAAAAGTGCCTTCTTAAAATTCTCCTCTCTCCTTGGGCCAAGCACTTCGCACTGCGAAAGGTGGAGAAGCACTTACCTTTACGTAGTTGACAACAGAACTAATCCTTGAGGTGGGGGAGGGGAGAAGGATGCGTCAGGTGCGTAAGAGGATGGAAAGGGGAACGTCTTACGTAAACGGGATATGCCCCCGCTGATCGACCCGCGTGCGGAGGAATTTATGCAGTTTGCGGGGACGATCCGGGGAAGAGGCCAACGGCGTGGTATGGGGTGGGAAGGCTCCTCCTTCGGTGGCCGCGACCGGCAAAAAGGTTGATGTAGGCGGTTAAAAGGAGGCTGGGGAAAGAGAGGAAGGAATATAAAAAAATAAGACGAAGAACGAGTTGCCGGGGATGGTTGGAAGAAATTGCATTGCGGTTCCCGCGGCCAATGTGTATAAACGGTTCAACCTACAAAAAAAATGTATCTGCCTCCGCCGCTGCCTAGCGACCTCCGTGGTCCTCCTCCGTCTACACCCACCTTCTCTTCCTGCCACTCTCATTCAGCGTCCATACCTCCGCACTCCCTCCCTGGGTAGTAGGAAGATATAGCCATCTCCTCCGCAATGGATATGCCTCGCCCCCTTCCGGTCTCATTTCAAATACCTCCTCCGTTATTCTCCTACCCCGTGCACACTTCACCGCTCCTAGGCGCGTCTACGTCGCCAGGAGACGACGGCGAGGCTGCGAGGCGATTGCTTCCGCGACTCTGGCCCCCAAATAGACGAAGAAGCCGCTAGTCTTCATTTTTTTTCGCGGAGAGCTCAGGTTCATTTTTTCCTCATCTCTCACTCACTGTATGTAATATGAGTTTGCGCTGATATACCACTCTGCACACATCGGTTCCGTTGGAGTTAAGTTTATACGTGTCGGAGAGGTGAAGGTTTGGCTGTTTGATTTTGTAATACCGGATACGCGCGTATTGGCTCAAAACAAACGCCCTCGCGTGTAGAGATGGGCGTTGAAATGGAAGTAAGAATTTTTTTTCTCGCCTCGAGAAACCCTCTCGAACCTCCTCAGCCATCATGCAAAGTGTGCGCCATCCGCGTCATCTGTCTCTTAATGAAAGCTCACCTTGAGTTAAACGAGGTCACGGCCTCACTCAAGATGATTCTGCCGCCATTAATTGATCCCCGATGTAGAATGTTTTTTTCATGGAATCACGGAGGCATGTTGACAACCAGCGGCATGGTGGCAACAGCCTTCAACTTTTGGTATCAAATGAAAAATCTGAATTGTAAATATTTTTAATTTTCATATGGCTAATAAGGCATTTTATTCTTTTGCTGCTCCAGCATACTTTATTTTACAAGAATATTTACTTACTGTTTCAACTTTCAGTTCTTCATTAGCGTGTTAAGCACTATCAAAGGAAAATTAATCTAAGGTGTGGTTTATTATGCTAAATTACCTCTAATAGAGGAGGAATTAAGTTTGAATGGTCAATGTGGATTCCTCTCTTACGATATATATGTCTTTATGAACCTGATATATTAAAATCTGGTCTTTATGAACCTGATAATTTTTCCCGTTTAGTTCTTTGGATACGAAGAGAGCCTCTATTTTAGGTTTGAACTAATAGGTCAATGGCAAATGTTTCCTTTAGTGACTTAGGACAGAAAGCTTTTATTTTGCTCTCATCAAGCGGGCTTTTAAGTATGTCAGTTGCTGGTACGGAGGCTTCGATGGCTACGGAGACGCGATGATTCAGCACCTGACGACGCTAACTGTAACGCAAGCGAAATTGTTTTCCATAAAAATGAATCAACGTGGGAAAAACCCGAATAAACGGAACTATGTCAGTTACCTTTCAACTATTTTGTAATTGGCGCTGCACTTTCTTTAACGAATTATTATTTTTATTAAAATTTTGCGAGTGTAATTTCAGAGAGCAGAAATTTATATCAAATTACGCTTTTTATCATAGATATGTAAATAAATTGCAGCAATCCATATGAAACATCTGTTGAATTTTTCAATAATCCTATTAGGACCACATGCGTGCGAAATTTGTTTAATGGATTCACCGAGATGTGCTTCATGGATTAAATCGAATCAATATTTTTTTTTCCACAAATGCGGCGTGTCCTGTAAAACATAAGTTTCCTAAGATAGGTGGTGAATTCACCTGTGCGAGAATATTTATTTATGGAAGGTTTTCCAGGATCCAAATCCAATAGAATAAAATGTCAATGCCTGCTTTTTTTTCTTTGTTGTGTCAAAGAATGATGAGGCCCCGGACGTATACGAAAAGGTATACGCTCAAAAACGATCGCGGAAAAAGGGAAATTTTCTCTCCTGGCAGTCGCAAAACTGCTCCCTCCTGTCTACCTCCCCTTTTAAACGCTATAAGAAGCTACCTTGCCTAAAATCAATATTATCTCGTGAGATATAATACAAAGGAAATAGTTTATCATTCAATAAAAAGCTTCGGGGGAGGAAGCCGAAAAATATTCATATGCCCAGGATATCCTCTCCTTTTTCTTCTTGATTTATATTCAGCCACGCAGCGCGGGATATTCCATTCCACCTCTTCCATCCATTTATTTTTTTTCAATTTTTTACACCCCTTTTCTACGCTTATTAAAAAAACGAAAACCTTCGTCCAATTTTAAAAGCTCTGTCGCACCCCCCGACCTCTTCCTTTTCCCCTTTCGCCCTCCTACCTTTCACCCTCCTTCGGAAGCGATTCATACGGAATTGTTCACGTCTCCCTCTCCCCAAGCCAGGTTGATGACAAGGTTCGATCGGGGAAAAAGTGATTCTCGTTCTCTCTCTCCCCTCTTCACCCCCAATACCCCTTTCCCTCTTTCCCACCCCCCCCTCGAACTGAATTGAAAGCTGAGAATTTTACCCTTCCACTTCCTTTCTCCAGTCTCTTCTCCGAGAGGAACGGGTATAAGGATGAGCCAGGAGAATTTCAAAGGGAAATGGACTGTTTTTTTTCAGAGCGCACACAACGGGGAACGAAGAGATGGAATAAAGGAATGCAGTCTGCGAAATAAATATAAGAACCGATAAGGGAAAGGAAGTAAAAGAGAACTGGAGAAAAATGGAATAGGGAGCACGATCTCGCGGAATTTTTTGCCGTGGCGGGTCCTTATTTGCTTACAATCTTCAAGAAACACGCGACCGCTACTTTTCTTGGCTAATTCTTTTGGCTATAGAACTGGCAAAAAAACTCAATAACTTCAATCAAGACGACAGATACGCCTTTGCTAAGAGTTGGAAACACCTCATCCTCATTTCTAAGAGATTTAGAAAGCTGTGAAGTGACGAAGGGAGAGTTGCTATTGGTGGACACCTTTGCAAACAAAAGGAGAGACGAAGGGATGGAATGAGGGAATGCAGTCTACAAAATTAATACAGGAACGATGAGGGAATGGAAGTAAGAGAGATATGGAGAGAAATGGAATAAGGTGGGTGGTCTCACGGAATGCTACGCCATGTCGGGTCATTATTTTGCTTACAATCTTCAAGAATCACCCGACCGCTACTTCCTTTGACTAATTTTTTGGGCTATAGAACTGGCAAAATAACTCAATGACTTCAATCGAGAGATAGATACACCTTTGCTAAGAGTTGGAAACACCTCTTTCCTAAGAGGTTTAATAAGCCGTGCAAGGACGAAGGGAGAGGTGCAGTTGGTGAACACCTGGGCAAACTTCTATATCGCAAAAATTATCATATGGTAGGAATGGATGGGCTCCGATTGCATAGGTAACAGAGTGAAGACATTTGAGCGTTGGGAGGGTAAAGAGTTGACCCCAACCACAAATGACAGTTCCCAAGACTCACTCTACGATCCTTGGAATTTTATATCCGCCAAATGAAACTTGATTCTTTTTCATTGAAAAAAGTAATGTCAAGCATTAATTGCGACTTTTTACCCTCCGGCTGTTTTCACCCTCCGATAAATAAACTTCGATGTTTCACGGCCATTCTCGGCTCACCCCTCCCCACGTTATCGAGGATGCATCCGAATTGACTTAGTAACCTATTGGTGTTCGCGGACACCGATGCGTTTACTACGTTTACACCAATGCGTTTGCGTTATTAACTGCGTGGCCCTTACATCTACTTATTACCTAGCAAGCCACCACAAGGGCGTTTAGAGGGGGTGGCGTATCACCAACAAGCACCACACTATCGGTATGCTACAATTTCTACAGAAACTACTAAAATAATCTATGTTGTAACTATGTAAACGTGACGCAAGATTCATGTATGGAACATACAAAGCATAGTGTTAGCACCACTCGGCAGATTTAGAAACATGCATTAGGGGGTTTGTAAATTAATGAGCTACATTACCTGTCAACTAACCTACTTCAATGTCGTAAAGCAGCCATTATGGTCTCCTATCGATAGCATGCAAAACAACATTTTAAAACTTTCTGTCCTATTGTCTGTTTCCCATATTTTATGATGAAAAAGTAGAACTTGGTTAACTCTACACTAATTTATTAAATGAAAACTGACCTGGGTTTGGGCCATTTTCAAGTTACTGCTATCTTAAGTCTATATTCTCATATATACCTACTCATATATAAATTATACATACTTGATTTACATTAGACATACTTCTCTGAGAGAGGGAAAGAATATATACTCAGCCACCCAAGACAGCAGTACCTTGAAAATGGTACTCAGTTTCTGAAACCCGGGTCCTTTTTAATTTAATAAATTAGTGTAGAGTTAACCAAGTTCTATCTTTTCATCATAAATATCCATAACTTTCGCAATGTAACGCCTGAAACAGTTTCGTTTGTTCCTTATTTTCTCCTCTTGATCTCATCCCAAAAACGCCTCTCCAGAACAACGCCTCGTAAGTCCACGAGAGAAAAGTAAATTTCGGCGTTCTTATGGTGATCATCGGTGTTCCCCTCAGGTCCGTGAATCTTGGTTGTAGAGCACTGAAGTTGCAGTGGTAATATCGGCAGATGACTGGTAGCTGAGCTCTATTTTGCCTTGATGGGTACGTTAGTTGTTATGGAAAGAGCAGAGAATGGAGGGAAAATGAAGAGACACTTAGCTTCGGTGAAGCTAATGAAGGCAGGCGAAAATATGTGGACTTTTGCTACGTCACGAATGGCGATAAGAGCTCACTTGCTAATTTTCACCAAGGCTCTTTATCCCAATTTATTTCACTGGTTGTACATCATTATCAAGGTGGCATTAAGCTAGTGTCCTGATTCAAATCTATGGTACCTTGATGATGACGTATAGACGTTGAAATCGATTGGAATGAAGGACCCCCGATAAATGGTAACAAGTGATTTCTTTTTAGAATGCTTATATTAGCATTATTGTTAGCCCCTGCTTAGCGAAAGACCATGAGAAATCCAGAGTTTAACTTATCAAGCCGAGGGAAGAGTACTGTAACTGAAGTCCTCCCTACATAGGAGAATCGAACCTTCTACTAAAAAATCTTTACTACTTATGGAATTGCAACTTAGACCATTTGGAGTAAGAAGTCTGTGCTGTAACAACCACGCGTACATGTACGACTGGCTATTCTACGAGAGGACTCTGTTTGATGACAACGTATAGTTGTTTTAGATGTCTATATCAAGGTCTCGGCGTCCTTGGCTGTGCAAGTGCGGATGTCAGATTGATGGATGGCTCCTTTCGACGCACTGTTTATGTGGTACCTGTATTTCATGCGTAACTCCATTGATTTTTTAACCACTTCAATTGGTTTTCTTACATACATTCACTAATATAGTGACTTGTTTGCGATAACTGCTTGCGTTGTCAAAACCCACTAGCATTCCTCGTTTCCAGTTACGCGTGTTAACATAAACCTGCAACGCTACTTTGAAAACTTCCTCAAATGAATAGAAAGTATCTTGCAGTTAATGAAAGGATTATAAAGACATGTGTTAATGGTTTGGAGGCTACACGCTAGACTTGAATTACTCGAAAAACTCATATCCGGCCAATTTTAAGGCAAGGCGAAGGATGTTATTTGACCCTGCGCTCTATACGCATAATTGTAAGAGTGGCAAAATAGGACTGACGCTCGGCCGAAATAACTGGTAAAATGTTCATAGTTTCCTTGCATCATTAGTGAATATAACAAAAAGGAGTGATACTAGCATTGGACACATCGTTAACATACAGCTAACATCTACCTTGTGCTATATGGTAGCATGATCCTCTACGTATCACTCTCCTGGTTTGTGGTCTGACTGTGTACCGTTGTCCTGACTGCTTTTGGCCTGTGCCTGTCATTCGGGGGAACATGCGCGGTTCTGATTTGAACTGGGATGAGTGCTGCATGCCTGGTGTGGAATCACCCCGTACCTTACACCCTAGTGGTGGCTTGCATGGTATTTCGTAGATGTAGATGTATCCTCTCCGCTCTCATTTTCCCTGTTCCCTCCCCTTTCATGGCTGGTGTCCTAATATTCCCTGCCACACGCCTCTGCAGCGTCTTGCTTGATAGTATGCAGATGTTCGTGTGTATAATGTATATCTTTGGGCAGCATAAAAGGCTTTGGGTTACTTTCAACTTGAAGACGTAGGTAGGATAATGGACGAATCTGACATCAACCAAAGCCAACATAAGAGGACGGAAACCTTGGGGAAAATGCAGAGATCAGCGAGAAATTGTGAGAGCCAAAGGAGAAAGACAGGAAAAAGGTGGGAGCGAGAGGGGGGGTTGATGGGTTCCTTCGGGGGAAGGGGAAAGGAATAGGGGATTTTCCTTGGTTGCACCCGGGGGAGTGACTTGGGGTGTATAGGGTTATGGATGGGATGAGGGGGTTAGTAAACTCCGACGGCGAGTGAGGGTATGGGACTTGAAAGGATCAGGAAGGGAGAATATGATGACGTAAACAAAGCGCTAAAAAGTCGGGGATGGGGTGTGGATCGGTCGAGGGGGGGGGGGTTTGTTGATGGGCAAGAGATTGGGGAGAAGAGAAAGGAGTGGATTGTTATTCGTTTCTGGGAAGGGTTTGGAAGGAGCTAGGAGACAGCGTTTGGGAGTTAAAGGGTTCGGGACCGCGTGCGTGAGAGCTGGGAAATAGTGAAAGCTTAGGTAGGTTTAGGGTGTGTCGGTAGAGAAATATGAATACGTTGAGGTAGACACACGTTAGAGGATTTGGGGGGGGAGGAAAGGGCCCCAGTTCGTAAAGGAGCCTTCTCGTGCACCTCCTCCTCGTATGGTTCTCTTTTTGGAGTCTAGAAGTGAGACATTCTGCTCTATAAACGCGAAACCTCGTTCGTCGGGCGAACAGCCGCTGCAGGGGTGCAGGTGCATTCCAAGCCCGTCACTTGCGGGGTGTCAAAGTTGAGTTGAATGCGTGCGGTTTTCGTAAAATGGGAAAAAATATGATACCGCGACAAGCAGTGGGACCATTGCCTACATTCACAGCTTCAGCTCGACGTTTGCGGCATAAAATGTCTTGCTGACTGCCTTGAGGACTGAGTTATGCTCCTGGTATGAGACAATCATGCTATGAAAATTTAAATCTCTAGATCTGTGCTAGATTTTTGGAAATGACCTCGGTATTTTAAGTGTTGTTTATCATATTTTACTATTTCATTCTAAATAATGAAAAAAAAACTATTTCACCAATTTATTTTCAGGTACTAACAGTTTGGACGCTGCGGCATCTTCTTCACGTACTAGAGGATGACGCCGCTGCGTCGAAAGTAGTTGGCAGTACCTGAACATAAGTTGGAACAATAAAACGTTTCCTTATTTCATTATGTGAAATGAACTTCCAGAAAGTTGAGCGTAAAACCATTGAGACCATTTCATTCTTTAGCTCAGGCATCCCAATCCTGCGGCTTAATTCACTCTTTGTGTACTTTTTGAAGATTGCCTTCATATTTAAGTAGAATGTTTCTCAGGGAAGCATCAAGTACGAGACGACTAGCCGATGCAGATTTTATGTATGTTGCTGTTCTGTATTTCTCTGACTTGAGTTTGTTTGCAATGTCTATTCGGGCAGTAATGCTAAATATTTGGTAGAGATACTTTAGTGTAAGGCATGGAAAACGCGTGTGTAAGGAGCAGTCAGGGCTGAGTCTTCCTGAATTCTCAATTTTCTCAATGAATTATTCCCAAGCGCTTTTAAAAACTTTGATGTTTGTATGTAAATATTGCTGTTTTCAGGTATTCTCGTCGCGTGTTTAGTTTTTCTGACTACAGTTTCTCCCCTCTTCCTGGGGGCGTCTTCAAGTCCGCTGGACATTTTGCAATTATTGTTACAAATTACAATAATTACAAAATGTCCAACGGACCTGAAGATGCCCCCAGGAAGAGGGGAGAAACTGTAGTCATAAAAACTAAACACGCGACGAGAATACCTGAAAACAGTAATATTAACAAGTATATGAGTCGCGGAAGCCTTCAAAGAAATTTGATGTTTGGAGTTGTGAATTGTAATGAAGCCTTTATACCATTCCTAGGTCTATGAGTGATATTACTCTATATTCAACAATTTAATTCTATTTTTCTTGGACATTAGAATATTTGTTAATAAGCATCAATAAGAATGTTTTCTGGGTTTAAATTTTTTTCAGATTTAGCTATTTGTGATTCCCCTGAAGGATTATATACATTTTCTTCTTTATTTGATGTGTATGCAAGTATTAGGAGATGCAATAGATCTTGTTCCCATTTTAGGCCCGATCGTTGGTAAACATAGTGTTAAAAGGTAAAACCCTAAACATGTGTGATGCTGAATAAAAATCGACCTCATTTTATCGGAATAGGCTTTAAAGGATAGCAATGAGTGCATTTAGTAAGCCCTTTAAAATTCTCATGAAGTCGCAAAATCAATGTTTAATGGTTGCCGATAATGTGACCACGTTTACCATTGTGTGGTACTGAGTCTTCACTCACGACCGGTCATTTTAATGGAGATAGTGGCCAAAATTGAGCGTTTAAAGATAGCGTTCATGCGTGAAAGCAGCGTATTGAATGTTTGCTTGGAATGAGAGATTACGGCAAAAAAATGGTGAAGTTCGTAAGAGCTGGTTAATGGGAACCCTAAAGGCGACGTCAATGGACGATGTTCCCATCCATGCCCTTGCGGCCAATGCGGAAGGATAGGACGGAGCTGTTGACGAAAAAAGAAGGGATGTTGAGTGATATTGAGGTGCTCTTGGTAGTGGTGTGGGAAGGGATTAGCCGTTGGGCAAGGAGTCGGAGGGGGCGGAGTCTTGCGCGCTGAAATTTAGGGCGGCCTGTAGCGGGTGGACGGGCGATAAGAAGGACCGAAGTAGGACGGAAAATTACGTAAATTTGGACCGCAGGTTCAAGCAGGGATACAAGTATGAGGATAAAAAGAGCTGTGGGATTACAGAAATGGTCAAATGGCTTTATTTGGTCAAATTAGGGTCACGACCTTGGGGGACGTTCTGCAATGAGTCCGCGAAAATTTTCACGACTAATATTTTTCCATTCTGTGGAATCTTTCCTCTTTTAATCATATAATTTAATCCTCTTTCTCTTTTGGACTTCTTCTGTACTTATTTCTCCTTTATGCTAAAGTATATGTATACTTCAATTCATTTCAGGATTTGCATGTCATCAATGACTAGGCTGTCTCGTAAACATCAATTTTACGGCTCAATAAGCTGCATGCAGAATGTTTGGGCTCCATTCATGATAGAAAATTTACAATTTTCATGAACTTATGTAAGGTACCTGATCTTACTTCTACTGGGGGTTTTCTTTCTTTTGCATTGTCATTTCTCTCTGTAAACGTTTCATGTTTTTACACTGTTATTAATAACCATTGTATGCCAGAATGACCGTCAAGGTATGAAGATGAGATAGTGTTACAGGATAGACTAGAATTTATGTTTGTAGTAATTAACACTCACACCACTACTGTCCTCGGATGTCGGACATATTGATGGTTCTGTGTTCAGCATAGATTTATAATATGTTAAATGTTTGAATTCATAGTTATGTTTGTACAGATTGATCATAGCTTCTTCTTCAGGTATTGCGTGTTCTATAGGTTTTCCATCGTAGAAACACCCTACTAGTTTCTGGTTTATGCGTGTATTTCTCTTCGGATAGCTTTTGCTTCCCACCTAATGAATGGCGTGTGGAACGTTCAGTCTTAAAACTGTTTATGGGGTCACTCTGTACCGTACCTTCGAGTGAAATCGCTCCAAGCCACGTCTCGGATGTGGTTTAAACTCTTTTTTGTAGACGATGATGTAGAAACAAAATTTCAAGACATATTCGACTGCAGTAGATTTTTGTACTATTACCAATGGTTTCAATGTTTTTTATAATACTCGGCATTGCAGGAACAGCAATCAATTTAAACGCCAATTGTCTTTACTCTATATATTTTGACTTTGACTGAATAACCTAGAAGTTAAAAATGATGAATCATTTTTAATGGGAAGGAAAAGACTTCAGCAAATTTAAACTCTGGGTGTGACTTTCCTTTTCCTTGTAGTAATAGGATGACTGGACCAATAAAAAATAGCTTCTGATGCTGATGGCGTCCTCCGAATGTAAGCAGATTCTGCCTTCTAATTCTCTCATGGTTAAGTTTACGTTGAATGCAATTGAAACAGATAAATAAATAGGCTTATAGTTTTGTTTCCGTGGATGAGATCAAAACAAGCATTACGTATTAGGATTGCATTCACAAAAAAGGGCCTTAATGTGGAAAAGCACGTAAGGAAATTTTATATTGCTGAGACCCTTAACCCTGAACGTGAGAAAAAACAGCATTAACGACACTCACAGAAGAGTCACGGACACGAGGCAAAATATCTGCAGTGAAAACACGCAAACACATACACACGTCGATTGCAGGAAAACATCCGTGGTGTAAGCAGTAGTAAGGAGAGATTAGAGCGTGACAAACCTTCGTAATGCCCGGAGCCACGGAATTAACATGCGGAGCCGTAAATATTGCCTCGGAGGAATTGTGTACGCAACGGCTTGAACTATGGGAAATAATCAAAGAGTTTCGCTGCTTTCTTATTTTTCATTTCTTTTTTATTCCAAAAGCACGGTAATAAGAGGAACTAAAGGAGAGAAAAAGAGGAGAGTTTTTTGACGAGTTTTGCGGCGCAGAATGGGAGAGTGGAGGTCAAGGAGATGGAAGAGGGGAAGAGAGAAGAGTGCTTTCGAGAAATGGCGGAGTAAGAATAGGAAGTGGGCCGGTATGGATGGAATGCCGCAGAAGGAATAATGGCGTTTGGGGGAGGCATGGGAGGTAAAAAGTATGGCCGGGTATCAAAGGAGAGGGGGTCGAGGAGGTCGGGGGGTGGGGGGGGCCTAGGGAAAGGGAGGCGGGGGCGGGGAAAGAGAAAGCAGGAGCCGCGAGGAGGCGTTGTGCCCCCATCCGGCCCAAATCCTCGGAATCGATAGCAGAGCCCTGAGAGTTAACACCTACTACGCTTCGCCCAACGCTATGCAAGTAAGCTTCCTCCCTCCCTTCCTTCCTTCAGAGGAACCCCACCCAATACTCATCTCTCATCGTCCTGCCCTCCCTACCTCTTCTCACGCAGGTTTAAGCACACCGTAGTAGGCAGTCCAGGCAGCGAAGATGTGTTAAGGCCGTTACGATAATGTCATCAGGGCTAAACAAGCATATAACGTAGGAAAAAGCTAGAATTAGAATCCCTGTCAGACCGTAGGTTAAAATTTTTAGTCAACCTATTTTTAGTCAACCTTTAAGTTAATGTTGAAATCATTCTTTTTTTCTGAGGAGATATACATTATTTCAAAAGATCGTACAAAGTAGTTTGATTGATCAAGAGCAAGACATAAGGCTATTTAGAATGCAAATACGACTGTTTAGAGCAATGTAATCCAAACTTTTTCGAGCCACTGCTCGTTTTCCACAAACCATTACCAAGCCTCAAGAAGAAAGTTTTATGCCCCTAATCAACGTTCTAGGGTATCTTCATGTCAAGCGAGATATTAATTTATCTAATTTATAAGCGGCCGATATGTGATATGGCCCCAGCTATAAGCAAAACATAAGCAAAGTCATGGACTACATGAACAAAGCAAGATGTTTATAAAAATAAATCTAAAACAATTGCGATTAAACTATTGTTTTTCTTCAAATCCAACAGAGAGAGTTTACTCATCCGCGGACTTGTATATTCGGTATGGGCCAAGCCTCAAGCGCACCCTTGCAGCCCTCTAAGATGGAAGCACCAGGGGGCGTTAGTGCCCACTTTGGGAACCACTGGTTTAGAGAGAATTATTTGTTCTTAAAAAGACCATAGCTATTATAGCGGGTTATATAGCTGCTAAATTTATTTATCGGTCAATATTATACTAATTGGTCTCATTGATCCAGTAAGCTCATCTAAAATATATGCTATTTTATTGATAATGCCCGTAACACAGAAATTTCTCGTCAATATTTATGGTGATCTACTTTCATGAGGCATCATAAGTCTCCGACATATTAAGGTCCACTGGAATGTTAATACAAAATTGGTGAACGAAGATTGTCAAAAGACTGGTTTTAAATGATTATTTATCCATGAATGATTTTAAAACATATCGGCCGCTTATGAATTTGATAAATTAACATCTTGCTTGACATGGAGATACCCTAGAACGTCGATTAGGGGCATAAAACTTTCTCCTTGTGGCACAAAGAGCTTACAGATCATGTTTATATTTTATATACTTAATTTTAAACAAAGGTGTGCACTTGCGTTATCTATGAAGATTACTAAAACCTGAATCTTACGTTGCATGTGGTGTAGCGCGTGGAGTGAAAAATCACTCCACCAGGCAGACTATTAAGGTAGTTTACAAAATATTCGGAAAGTTGCCAAAAAAATGCTGTATTTCAATTATTCCCACCACGTGCATGTCGATAAGTAGGTTCCCTAGATAGTTGTTTCGGTACTAGGTGAGTTTTTATATACACAGTTACATGAGTTTTCAGCGCGCATCACGTTTGCTCTGCTTTGAAAATTCCCATGCCTCAATGTAGACGTGTAATAATGATGCGTAATCTGTTAATGATAATAATTCCAGGCTCTCATTTTTATTGTTTTGTGGCGCATGTTTCAGTAAAACCTCACTCTCGTCAACGCACCTTAACGGTGGCATGCTGAGAAATATTTGCTATTAGATGTTGCTGTAGGATATTTTTTAAAATGTTCCCCGCCCTTTCGCAGAAGCTTTCTCGCTCACCCTCAGCATTTCCCAGCCGTCTCATATTGCTCCGACCTTCCTCAGCTCATCCCTCCATCTCTCTCCTCCCTTATAACTCCAGCTCCCCACTCAATCTCCCGCCCCAAACCTTCCTCCAGGGCCACGACCACTCATTCCTACCAGAGAGTCAGGGAGAGAAAGAAATAAATACTCCCTCGCATAGGGGCACACGCAGAGCAGAGCAAAAATTGAATAAATGAGAGAGAGAAAGAGGTGTAGAGTGGAGGAGTGTGAGTAGATTTTTTGGCGCAGGAGAAGGGGAAAAATGTTTTGTCCGGAAGAGAAGAGTGGAGAGGAGGGAGATGAGATTGGCGAAAAAAAATATGCGTAGCAAAGTAGCCCGGAGGAGAAAGAGGGTGGGAATTTTAGTGCTGGAAGGTGGGCTGGTGTTGGGGATTGAGAGAGGGAGGGAGAAAAAGCTGGGCTGTTTTCGGTCGATGGCTTTACCGGGCGGACAGAGATGGGCATTCATATATACATATACATACCAGTCCGCGCCGCGAGCGACCTTGGTCGGGATTAAGAAAGTTTAAATTCAACTCATTTCGCCGTTGGAGATGGGGAGGAGGGCGAGGACATGGATTTGTGGTGACACGAGAGATGCCGAATATATTTCATCCCTGTTAATATTTTTTAGTATTTGTATATTTTTTTTGTTTTGCTTCCCGTCCCGTTGCCGAGTTTTTAACGAGGAATTTGTATTTTCCTTGTTGGTGGAGGGAAATTGCCGTATCGTCTCCGTTGGTCACGCGAGGAAGTGGCAGGCCTCCTCGGGAAATCTCCCCATTTCATTCCAATTTCCAAAGTTCGTACTACATATCTCAATCTGATCGCCTTCGAGTATTATCAAAAAAATTTTCACGCGGTCGTTTGACCTCCTCCACGGAATAAATTTTTGGAAAAATATAATGTAAATATTCATATTTCCTCACCGATCACTCCAATCTTCACATTCCTGCATGCATATGATTAAACTAACGACAAGAATATTTGTTGTTATTCATATTTTCCAAAAGATTTTGCGCTACATATTGCTTATTTAAATTATTTTGGTGGCTGATTAATCAATAACACACTGTGCTGATGTTGCGTGAAAAATAAGTAAACAAATTTTTATGTGACTGCGCCTATGAAAAAACGTTCTTTATATCTTTGTAAGCAGGTCTAAATTCATATTTTAAATGATGGATTGAATAACTAAGAACGTTCAAGGAACGCACTTCAACTAATGATAACAAAATTTAGAGTGAACAACTATAAAAGTTAACTAGTTATGATTTTTTTACCTCATACACCTTAAAAACGCGGTCGATCATTTGAAAATTAAAGGAATTGGCTCCATCTAATTTGGGGTAAAAACAAGAATAAAATGCAAAACCATAAATATACCTTGCAATAGCTTGTTATATGTATGATTGAGTTCAAATAAGCGTAAACAGCATCGAGTGAAGCATCGCAATTGAACGATCGAACGTTCGAAACGAAATATCGTTCGATCGTTGATTTACCCAGTAGAGTGAGATATTACCATTAATATAACTAATAAATTCAGGCTTTACTTTGTGGAACCTCTCCATATCGGCAATCAAAACATTCAAGTAATAGTCCACTAATATTTTTATTATTTATTTACTGAAGATGTCATTACGTGACTAAACCCGGGTCGTAAATAATAAAAATATTAGTGGACTATTACTTGAATGTTTTGATTTCCGATATTACCATTAAATTGGTGGTATTTTTATGCAACGTTCTCTTACCTCTGAGGTCATTTTGCACGTACAGGCAAACCGGGCTAACAGAAAACGGCCAAATTGGAGAACCACCTCTCCAAATTTGAATCAAGTTCAACGATGCCAAACTTCGTTGACTGTATGGATTTTATTAGGCCCTTTAATTAAAAAAAATAATTAATGCCGGTTAATTTAAACGGTTTTATCAAATCAATTTCCCATACCCGTCCAGGCACGTCCTTTTGGTTATCGCCATGAATTATTATGTTCAGATGGAACTAAGCATTGCTTACCATAGCTGAATTTATATCAGAATTCTTAGGTGGTTAAATGTTTAGTGTATCTAAGCAAACTAGAGCTTCGCCGTGACCACAAATCGACTTAAGGAACGATGTTATTTCCGTCTTTGTAGTTTGAAAAAAATTCCTTTACTTCAACATCTCATTTCCGACTCCTTTTCTCTCGAGTTTACTTTGCTCCATTTTCAATTCTAAAAGGAAAACACGGCGTAATTCATTTTTCAATCGTCTCTTGATCCGGTAACTTATAAGGAATATGCTGCTTATTTTTGAAACTGGATAAGTTTATGCTAATATCTATTTCTCTCTTTATTTTTTTAATGGTTCATTAGTGAGGCTTTATAGTTTATATAATGATCCTTGGGAACGAGCGGAAACTGTGCTACGAGTATTATTCGGCTTTTACTTTAGATAATATTTCTGTTAGAGGCATGCAATCACAAATAATTTTCATGTACTGCGTTAAACACTGGCTGAGGAGACTATTATTCTTGCGTATCTGAAGCTGCGTTGGCTACTGTCAACTCTCGCATGTTGGGTTAGCATATGTATTATTTTACTTTCATTCATGTGAAATAAACTTTTCAGTTATATTATATTTTGCTCCCCTAACCAGTTCATTTCTCATTTTCGATACATTGGTTGAAATCTCCTTTTAACTTCCCCTACCCCACATTTTTCTTCATCCTTGCAACTAAATTTTGTCGCAGTACTTAATGTTATCGGAAACCATATCTAAAATGCAATAGTGGTGAAGTGTTATGAATTAATTTATCAAATAACGAGTAACTAATGAGTTTTATTTTGTTATAGCTTATTAACAATTACATTGAATGACCACATACTGCGTGAAATATACGCATTAACGTCGTCATTTGTTTGTGAAGTTGCAAATACGTGAGTTGATACGTTAATGGCGCACTTGCTATTTGAGTACAGACTAAGACACTGCTGAGCTGATTTTCTCCAGTCATATTTAAGTTTCATTCTAAAATATTCAGCTTCGTCATACTTACGCCAATTGCTTGCTTCGGTTCTTACAAAAAGTCCTGCAGATGAACGCATCTGCCGAGTCATCTTTGTAAAACCTATCGGTATCCTTTGATCACTTGAGAATAGGTTATTAGAGTATTACCACTCGAATGCATGAATGTATTTTTGGCAAATAATTATGCACTTATATACAGGATGATGACTTCAGGAGGGAAGATCAAAATTTCTGGAGGAAGTAGGGGGGGTGAGCATTTTAAGCATTTTTTATCATAGCAACATGGGGTCGCAACTCCTTTGTTACCGATCTATGGTGACGTAAATATTTTTTCAGAAGTATTCTGCAATCATAATGAAAACACTGAATTTCAATTACTAGTCTTTTAAAATATATTTACCACATTTTAAACATACTTTTTAGTAAGCTTGTTTGTATATAGTGAATCTGGAATATAAGTTTTAAAAAGACATTAAAGAGCTCATTTGTTAACAAATGACATGTAAGAAAGAGCTATGAGCATCCGGGAGCTATATAATAGCCAAGAAATGCCTCTAAAATGTTAAAAATATCTCTTGAGCTAGTTTTCAGTTTTCAAACAACATAATTCTATAGCTTGACATTGTACGCTGTCTTTTCTCTCTCCTCATACGTATCCCATAAAATTTCGCACCCTCAAAATGGATACTTTACCCAGCACTTGAGTGATGCCTCTGAATTTGTCACTTTTTCGCTCGAGACACTTCCATCTATCATGGCAGGTGATGGGCTTTCCTCTAAAAATTATTCACTCTCATTTCTCTTCCCTTCTTCGTCAGAAAATCTGCTAGGACTGCCGTAGCGCACTCTGGCAGTTACCTCGAACGACTTCTTTTCTAATCCGCATCAATAAAATTATGGCTTTGAAAAATAAATGCACTTTTTACTTTTTACATTTACTTTTTACCCTCAGATAAAATACTTTTTTACCCGTTAAATTCAAGTACTAATTATACCTCTTAGGAAAAGAAAAGAAACGTTTAGGGCAATTTGGAATGAAACTTTTCGCATTCTGGTCGCTGCAAGCTGCGTGAAACAATTGACCAAACTTTCTCGCCTCATAGTTCCAATATTCTTTCATCTGAATTCTTTAAAAAGATATATTGTACACCCATGTATCTGTAATAAACTAAATGTTGCTTTTGAATTACAATTGTGTATTGCCTTTTAATTAAATCATTAATTACGCAAACCAATAAACATGTAGAATAACTGCCAGAAATATACTCTCGCAAGAAATCTGACCTCTTAGACGGGGTTGGTGAATTTTAGGCCGTCAGTCAGACCACCCATAGGTCCTGGGTTCCGACACTGATAAGTATTTTACGTTTATTTAAGGTGGTAGAAGTGTTATATGACGAAGCACATAAAACAAGCCTCCTTGTTCTTGCTGGGATGAGTACAAGGATTCGTATTTTTCCCGAGAATCACAATGAAACAAAATTTGAACAGCGTTTTCAATTGCTTGCGGCAGACATGGTAAATAATTTCCCCGTGTACTTGGTGCTAACGTAAACTTTCTGATTGGGTGGCTTTTATAAAACTTATTTGGATCCATATCTTCTGGAAAACCACTGCGCAATCTGATTTAAGCTGCAGGCACATAAGAAAGCGCGAGGTTTAATTTTCTTCTCTTCGCCGAATCCTTCTTTCTCCTTTTTCTTTTTTCTTGGGCATTGATCCCCTATTCACGTCAAACGCCCTTGATGCTCGTTTGAGGGTACTTTTACATCCGCGTCGAAAACCCCAGAGCCGCCTCAGAAACGCGTGGCTATGGGTGCCTAGCCACCATCGATATACTGGAAGAGCGAATAAAACAGAATTTGTGTACGTAAGCGACTATTTGAGTTGTGTTATGGCTGAATTAAATGTCTTCCATCACCTCCAGCTGTAGTTCAAGAGATATAATTCTAGAACACACCTATTCAACGGCGAATTGTGTCAATTTTCACCGTCCAAAAGACGCATTGTAGACAGAAGATCGCTCAGTGACCGTAAAAGCTAACATAATTATTCAACAGCCGTGTAATATTTCCGAGCCGCAACCTCGCTTCTCATTAATTATGGAATCAATTGGCCCAGTGATTACATTGGCACTAGTGCTTGTTGGCCAGCTGGTGTACTATGTCAAGAGACATACTCCTATATTAATAGCTTTCCGTAACCTTTCCTACAGAATTCCGATTATATTTAGCTCCCTTAGCTACTTACTTGCTTTACGCGATCAGGCCCAGTGGACCGCGCGATGTCAGGACCAAGGCTCTCCACTCTTCTCTTCTTTTGGCAATTTCCCTCCAATCTTCCCAGGCTTCTATTTGCCATAGATCCTCTATTATATTATCCATCCATCTTTCCTTTGGTCTTCCCCTTGGTCTTTTCCCCTCCGGGCTCATGCAAATTGCAAGTTTAAGATATCGTTCATCGCTCATCCGTTCCACATGTCCTATCCATTCCAATCTCCTGCTTCTTTGTAGTCCTACTATGGTGTTGTCTCGATAAAGGTCATACAGTTCCTGATTATATCGTCTTCTCCATTCCCCTGTTAATTCGTCTTGGACTGGCCCATATATTTCCCTAAGCACCCGCCTCTCAAATCTTAAGAGTTTGTTTAGATCTTGTTTTCGTGTGCTCCAGCTTTGGCACCCATAGAGAACCACAGGGAGAATTAATGTCTTGTACAATCTTATCTTATGCTCTCTTCATACGTTCCGGGACTTAAAAATATTGCTCAGAGCATAGAATGCCTTCTTACCAGCTTGAATTCTTGCTTTTATTTCTACTTCATTTGATGCCTCTTCCAACAGAATTGCACCAAAATACTTAAACTCTCTCAATCTCTTATAATTTTCTTCATTTATTTTATCTGTAGAACATCCGGTAGGCGGTGCCTTTCTATAACCATGTATTCAGCTTTATTTGGGTTTGCTTTCAGGCCAAATTTCCCGGCTGCAGTTTGCAGTGTAAGCATTACACTCGTGAGTTCCTCCTGGGACTGTGACGTTATTACAATATCATCAGCATAGGCAAAATGGGTAATATTCTTTCCACACGATAATACACCTATATCATTATGGTTATCTACTTTCCTCATGATCTTCTCAAGGACTATATTGAATAAGATAGGTGATAGTCCATCCCCTTGTCTTAAGCCAGTTTTTACAGAAAACCCTTTAGTTATTTTATTTTCCAGTTTGATTTTCACTTCTGTATCGGTAACACATAGTCCTATTAGTTCAACGGGCTTTTTTGGATACCCAAACTCGATTAATAGATGTAGTAAGCTTTCTCTATGTATTGAGTCATAAGCTTTTTGAAAGTCAATAATCAGTAGATGTAGTTCTTGGCCAAACTCGTACATTTTTTCACATATCTGTCTTAGGAAAAATATATTATCAGTTGTTGATTATCCTGGGAGAAAGCCACCTTGATATTCTCCTATAATTTCACTGGCTAAGGGTGTAACCCTAGCTAGGAGACACTTAGAGAAGACTTTATAAACCACATCTGATAGGGCTATTCCTCTGTAATTATCGCACTTCAATTTATCATTCTTTAAATGGATTAGGCATACAAGGGCTACTTTCCAGTCGTGCGGGATCACTTGTTTTTTTCCAAATAATACCGATCAGTTTGTGCACTCTTTGCACAAGGACTTCCTCTCCAGCTTTAAGAAGTTCTGCCGAAATTCCATTTTCACCAGCACTTTTCCCATTTTTCAGTTGCCTAATATGCTCAATTATTTCATTTATAGTGGGAGGAGGGCATTCTGGTTCTTCTGTAACATGTTCTACGAATTCAAATAATTCATTAGGTTCCTCTTTATTCAACAGTTCACTAAAATATTCTGACCATCTTCTTGCTATCTCCTGTTCTGCAGTTAGAACTCTTTCATCTTTGTCTTTTATAAAGTGTTGTTGCCTTCTTGTCCCATCTTTAAGAAGCTTTATCTTCCTATGCAGCTCTTTGCTTTTATTCCCATGAAAATCTGCTTGTGCTTCTCCCATTAAATCTTTAATATATTTTTTCTTAACTCATCTGAACGTCGCCTGGGTCCTTTTTCTTACTTCGACAAATGCAGCCTTTTCTTCATCATATCTTCCACCTTGAATCCATTGCTCTTTCGTCCTTTGTCTCTCTTTTAACGCTTCCCCTCATTCCTCATTAAACCATATTTTTCTCTTTCTCACCTTTTTGGGGATTACTGTTTGTGCAGGTTTTGTTATAGTGTGTTTCAAACTGTTCCACATGTTCTCTACCTCTTTACAATCACTTATGTTTGAAAATTTCCTTAAAGCTTCAAAACGATTTGACAAGGTAATCTTAAAACTAGTTTGTACGGGGCTTTCATTTAATTTATAGCGGTCAAATACGGTCACTTTTTGATATTTCTTAACTATCTTTAGTTTCCACTGAATTCTTACTACTACTTTGACTAGAAAATGGTCTGAGCCACATTCAGCTTCTCTTTTTGTAGTTACATCAAGTATCCACTTCTTATATTGGGAATCAACTGCCACATGATCAATTTGATTAACACATTTACCATCTTGGGACACCCAAGTTCCTTTGTGTATGTTTTTATTTTCAAAATCAGTGCTACTGACAAACATACCTTTGGAGGCACAGAAATTTATAAATCTTATCCTATTGTTATTAGTCACGTCATGTAAGCTGCGTTTCCCAATTGTGCCCATAAATATTTGTTCTTTCCCAAGTTTTTCATTTAAATCTCCTAAGATTATTATACTGTACCCAGTTAGGACATCATCGAATACAGTCTCCAAATCTTCACAGAAGGAGTCCTTCACCTTATCATCAATTTCCTCAGTAGGGGCATGGCAGTTAATGAAAGCTAATATATGCTTGGGCATGTCTAAAAGAAGTAAGGATTCTCTAGAGTTGATTGGCTTAAAATGTACTTTTGGTTATTTGTTATTTTGATCTGATTGAATCTTCTAATAGATATCTGTTTGCCACTGGTTCAGTCAAAATTAAGTTATGGCTTAAATTGCTGTGGAGAAGCCTACAGAAATACAATAACCCCCGTACTATTTCTGCAAGAGAGGATCGTACGTGTGATAATGCTCAAAAACCGTTTCTCTCATGCATTCCCACTGTTATTAGAACTCAACGTGTTGCCTCTTAGATGTATGTATTTTTATAAAGTCTTAAAGAATTTTTATTTTAGAAGTGGCGACGAAGCAAATTTTCTACCCAGGACGCAAGTCCTTAGCTTGCGTGAAAGAAATACTGTTTCTTTACCTAAGTCTAATCTAATTTTATTCCAAACATTTTTATATATATATATATATATATATATTACGAAAGATATTTAATGTCCTTCTGACACACATCAAGGAAAAAAAACGTCAAATATTATGAAGGAAATAAAAAGTCGGTTATTATTTGTAAAAAAACATCGAGGTTTTGTTCTGTAATTTTTTTGTAATATTCATTGAATCAAATGTAATAAATGAAGCGTTATTGTAATAATCTTAGTAAGTATATCTGATAATGTATTTGTGTGTCATATTTTGTAACCACTGTATATCACTCTGTGTCCTTATTTTTATTACTTTATAATGCTTCACTGTATTGTTAAACATTTGATTGAAAATTTTAAATCATTTTTGTTTGTTCCTATTGTTTTAGCATGGATTATCTGATAGTAGGCCCCATACAAGCTCATCTCTTGGGGTTACCTAGTTTGTACTACTCTGTAGTTCCTGAAATGAATTTAATCATTATTATTATTCTTCCTTAAGTGCGTAAATTTCGATGAAGTTGTCGTCCAAGTCGCTGGGCAACGGTCTTTCTCGCATCCTCCCTTTTATAATTCTGTCAATTGTCCTCGCACACCTCAACAGTTCCTTTTCTTTCTTAATCCATATCTCCTGCGCACACTTCCCCGCACTCCGCCGTCCGCTCCCTTTGGCCCGCCCTTCGGTCCCGCGAATATTCCCCTCGTTCGCCCTCCCTCCCATTTTAACCCCCCCCCTGCCGCCTGCGCGACCTCCGTCCCATCTCCCAACACTTTTCCCTCTTTCGCGCGGCTGAAAGGGTCTCTCTTCTCAGCCGAGGGACGGAAGGGTGTGTGGCAGGGGGCGATTCGAGTGGGAGAACGGGGTTGCGTTGCTTCCTTTTGAGATTGGTATTGCGAGAAAGAAGGTGTGGGGGCGTCGGTGAGGTGGGCGGGCCCTCATGGTGTGGTACAGGCCGTGATGAAGGGAAGGCCATGAGGAGACCAGAGATTAAAAATAAGGATGAGTCAGGGGGCTGGGGAGAGGGGGGGGGGTGGCGAGCGTGACGAATGAATCGCTCTCCGCGAAGGGGTGGGTTGAGGGATGAGGGGCCGGTGGGGGTGGAGTGGATTGGGGAATACGGGTGAGTGGGCCGCGAGCATTCTGTGGCGCCTCCTTTTTCAAAGGCGAGGTGCCTGAGCGAAGGGGAAGACTGTCTTACATTAATTCTCACGCCCCCATCCTCTTCTTTCCCACTCTCTCTTCAATTTCTGCCTCTAAAACGGAATCGGTGCTGCTGAAATGGAAATGAAAAGAGGCGGCGCTGACCTCATATTTCTAGCCCAGGCACAATTGCGTTCCTCGGTCGTCCGTGAGTTTCGTTTAAACGCGATAAAAACAAAATTGGAAGCACAAAAAAGGACAACCACAGCATTCACAGTGTTTACTTTCTTCCCGTGTAAAAAATGAAAATGATTTGTTTATTTAAATTACTTACTTATCTCCAAGATCACGTACCACATAATTGGTTCCAGTCTCCACGTGAAGAAGTAATCACGTGCTCTTTTAAATTTTAAATCAAGTAGTAGGTTTTTTCCTTTATGTAGTGTATATTGGTATTTAAGTTATTGATATATTGCAAGTTCTTCTTTAAATGACTCTTTAAAAAAGAGAAGATATGCTCAAATTGATGTTTTGTGAGTGCATGTTGTTGCTTTGAGCGCTTACTTTGAGCCATCAATCGTATTGGGAGCAAATTTCCAAACATTGCATGTAACAAATGATGTGGTACGAAGTCACTCGCACGGGTGCATATACACCAGGGTTGAAATTTGCTATGAAAAAATCATTTGACCTATGAAAATTCGCTATGACCCATTCGCTATGAAAAAATCATATGCACCCGTGCCAGTGACTTCGTACCACATCATTTGTTACATGCAATGTTTGGAAATTTGTCAATTTCGTCGTTTTAATAACGACAATGTTGGGTTTATCCACCGCGACAGTGGCTTTGTAAGCACGACTTCGTCTCATGTGCTACAATATAGACTTGAGGCCTGAACATCTAGTTCGCATAAACCTCCTTTCGAAATTCGCCTCGAAGGTAGATGACTTGGTGGTGCATTCTCGGCTGTGGCGATGGTGGGAGGGTGTGGGGGGCAATAAGAAAGACTTATCGTACCTGGGATGTCTTTGGTGGTGGTGCCATCACGGACGAAAAATTGTTAACATTAAACTTTCGGCTCTTCCCTAATTTTAAAAATATAGTACTTTCGACACTAATATCAAAATTCGTATATCTGAACGCAAGACAGTAGGGAGAGGCCTCCTGTCCCTCATTGATAACATATCGGTACCAGGTGCACCAAACACGGTGCGACCCTTCCTCACCTCCCTCTTCCGCCAGGCACTTATAGAAGACGGTGCAGATGCAGAAGGAGGAACGTCATCGCCAGTGTAGGGGGAGGGATCTGGTGGCACTTATTCCCCCCCCCCTTGGACGCCGGACTACTAATAATAGACTTAAGTTATAAATGAAACAAAATGACTGTTATTGATAAAAATATGTATTTTGCATAACAAACTGAATTAAATATATATTGAACTAACTTGCTAACACACCTGACCGGCAATTGGGAGATCCGGGTTCGTATCCCGGTCAAGTCAAATGATTTTTTCATAGCGAGTTTCAACCCTGGTGTATTGGGAGCATTACGAACGGGCGATTATTTTTTTCTTGACTCGTTGATATAATGTTTCAGTTTCTTTCTTCTACGAGCAAACTAAGATTGGTGTCAACATGTTCCCAGAAGTTCTTCAAGCTTGTTTCCATCAGTACACGAATAACTATAAATTTGGATATTTAGTAGCACGGAGAATATTTTCTTAATGTTTCTTATTGTTTATCTAATATGCTACGATAAAAGCCTCTAGTCCAGATAATGGATCAAAGAACATTTTGCGCTGTTTCTAAACTCTCTTAAGTCGCTCGAGAGGCACCTTATGATTTGAAGGCAGGTTTTAAGGAATAAAAATGTGTATTTAAGAATTAGGCCCTTGTTCAGATTTATTGTCCCTGTGAGAAAATCATCAATTTTATAGGGCCATTAAAGTGCCCTTTTTTACCGAAGGGGAGGCAAAATTTTGTTCAATCCAATTGTATACATCAATAAAGCTTAATTTCATCTCGTTATTATTTTTACGCTTCTGTTTACGAAGGAAAATACTTTACGAAAGAAACGTATCATGATATTAACTGCTTCCGCAACCTTCCCATCGCATTAGGAAAACTTTTCTACTTGGTGGGGTATCCAAGTGACCCTTACTGCTTAACCTTCTCATCAAAATTCTACGTAGCTTTCCTTTCACGTATTCTCGCTGCGATCACGATGCACGTGTCGATGTGTGGGTAAGTGGGTATTCGGTCAAAAACCGGCTGCTGGCGGAATACAACGCATTCACAGGCGACGAGGCCGAAACGCTACTGTACCTCAGTCAGAAAAGAGACGGTTGAAGAAATAAATGAATTAGAAAGCACATAAAAGACAAAAAATTATTGACCCAGTTTTGTTCTGAAATAGAAATAGTCGCGTTAAATATTTGAACCCATGGCCAAAATTCCATTAAATTTAAATCACGTAGTAATAAACGCAGTAAAATCTATTTAATGACGTATTCAGGAATTTTACAATACCGACATACATGTTGCGTATTCCAGAGCTAATCTGTTATGATAGCCACATTCATAATTGATAAATATTTTAGCCCTGAAACCCTCCTAGTTCCTGATCTATATTCATCTGGTCCCTATAAACTTGTTTGACATTGGCTGCCTGTCTATATGAATGGTTACTTGAACCCAATGGGGATTGAAAACGCTGGTGCACTTACTCTCAATTCATGATTTTTCCGGAGGGTGCATGAAATTTTAACGCTATATTTATAAGAAGCTAATCAGATGTCTAGGCTACTTTTCCATTATCTCTTAGAGACATTTTGAGTAAAAATAATGCATAAAATATACAGCGTCTGTGAATAATTACCAAACTTAAGTATTCTTGTGATACTGGAAAGTAATCGAACTTAAATGAGATACAAGTAAAGCCGTACCATTTACGATTTATTATTTGCTGTTGGTCATATATCCGGTGGCATTTGTTGGTTCAGATTTACAGAGGCACGTGTGTCCTTTTCCTTTAGCTGACCTCGAAACGAAATACTCGCTACCTTATGTCCCAAATTACTCGCACACAAACATGTATAGAATGGCGTTCCGTTACAAAAAATTACTTTAAAAAATTATATCGCCGTTATGTGCTCACTTGTGAAAGAAATGTTTCAAGGAAGGAGAGGAAAAAATCCTGAGGGAGGTGAGGAAAACTTCAACTCGCCAGTTTCGCTTTTGCCGAGCAAAATATGGTCAAGGGCCCTTCTTTCCAAGCTGCGCAAAATTTCTCCCTTGCAATACATTTTTATACACACACGCACGCATTCATATTTTTAGAAGATTCTCATAAAATTTCGCCTCCCCCCCCTCCCTTCAACGTTAATATTTGAAAACATTTTCTGGGAAGCGGACGAAAAAATTATAATAATAACGATAAGAGCTCTCTGTGCGTTGAGCAGAAGCTGAGGGATGGATGAAAAGAAAGATGAACTGCTTTTTTTTTGCGAGAAGGGATTGGAGGTAGGGTGGTCAGGTAGTCCGGAGTGGTGTGCTCGGCAAATGGGCGTTATCCTGGACAAAATGAATCGTGAGGGGCGGAACAGGGGGGGGAGAGGGTTGAGGGAGGGGTCGGAGCTGCAAAAGGGACTAACGGCAGTGTGAAACAGTCGAATAAGAACGGGGCAGGGATTTCGGTTTTTCGGATAACTGAAATAGGGAGTTTTTTTATTCCCTAAAAACGGCAAAAATCATGGAGTCGGTGCAAAAAGGATTGAAAAGCCGGCGGAAATGTTTTTTTTTCCCTTCCCCCTCTTCTCCTCTCATCTCATCACCTTTCCCTTTCCGTCACTTCCTTTCCGATCTCTTTTTTCCCCCCTTTCGTTTCTAAAAGCTTGCTCTTCAACGAAATTGGTGTTTTTTTATAATATAAAACGTTGTATGCATGCGATTCATATTTTTTTCACTCTCGTCTTCCACGAAATTCCTGCTTCTTTTTTTCTATCTGACTTCCTGTTACACGTGGAAAAGTTAAAGTGATGAATGCCTGCATTTGAAAGAATTCTCCTCTACAGGAACTCTAGGAATGGGCCTTTTCGTTTTTCATTTTTAGAGATACTCTCTAGTTTTCTGTATCGTTATTTTTTAGAGCTCGGTTTGTTTTGGTGTGGATACATTCTCAATAGAGTGAAAGATATTGGTTATTTACGTGATTTTATAAACATTATACTGTACATTGACATGATCACTTCCACAAAATTGCATTATTACTTACTCCCCAAAAACACGGTGGGATGAGCAGATAGAGGTCATTTTATACAGTAATTGCTAATATAAAGTAGAAGCACAGAATTATATCTTGCCTGCAAATTACATTTAGTAGATAAATCGATTTAGCAAGGCAATTTCCTGGCCTTGAGATTATAATGAATGCAAGCATGTAATTCTGTATTATATATGAGGCTATTGAAATTAGTCTAATTCAGTTACAAAACTAATACATTTCCACGGTCCATCTATCATAATTCTATGCGGTAAAACGGATGGTGACTAGTGGCCACACGTTGAATGCACTAAATTCTCGAGTACACCTGAAAACTTTATTTCATTTAGCTTTTATTTCGGAGTAGTTTATTTTTATCTAATGATACAGAGTTATGACATGACAACTTTTGCATTACCTCAAACTTGTCCCCTTTTTGTTGGCAACATAGAGATTTCTATATTTTCTTTTAAATTTGAATACGGTGATTGCCTTAAGTTATTATATAATTGAATCTCATATGTATTTTTTTCTTATTACAGGTAAGCACATGTGATATAGCAGATGTCAACTTTCCTATGAAGGCAGAAAAATGCTACGCCAGCTTAATCCGCCAAAATATAATATGTGCCAGTTAACTTTTTGTGAGTAGCAAAGTTTTCTGATTAATGAATGGTTTTGTATTTTATTGGTGGGGAACTTTTTTCGATGTAGACACATGCATGCAAAATTATCATTCCTCTTTCTTAAAGGTGTATCTGAAGCTTAGGAAACGAATAGATATAATTGAAAATTTTAAATAAAAATTTACAGGTTAATTTTCCTTGGTTAGATGAATTGTGTAAGTGTGAACTCTCATATTTGGCATAGAGTTGTGAGAAATATTTGAAAGCACTTTACTGCGCAGGGCTGTAACTCAGTTCCCCATAATTACCTCCAGCGAAAATTATTCTATTATAATAAATATAGGAAATGATACATATCAGTCTACTAATACCTTGTTGCTCTGTTGTATTAAAATGCCGAAACTGTATTATTAAGTAGTTTTAAACACATAATAAGTGTCATCAGATCATGTGAATAAGTAGTGCCATCAAACGTCGTGATTGCTTACATATTATACCTAATATGTTAGTGCCGTGCAAGATGTTAGACTTTGAGGTATATGTGTGTATGCATTGATTTACATAATTTCAATGGTTCATAAAATCTACCGTCAATTATATCATAATTTGTCATAATCATACGCTACTCATTCCAAGCACGTTGCCTACTGATTTTTAGAGGCGAGATATTTCTCAGGTGTCTTAAAAATCATCTATTACCTCTCATAGAACTCATCAGCACATTTTTCATAACATCAGCGTCGCAACTAAACTTTTCACCGATTATCTTTTATACTATGGTTTTTAGGGATTCAGTTACCTGTATATTTAATGAGAATAGGAATTCATTATTATTTTATTACAAAATATTTCGAGCAGGTCGATGGTGGAATAGTTCTTCATATAGCCTTGAATTCAAGATTATTAAAGTGGTTTCACTTTAGGTCATACATATTGCATTAAGAAGTGTGATTTTTAATTAATCCTCATTTTAATCATGAAATTTTAATACGGACTTTTTTCATCCATGATTTTTTACTTAGTACTGTAAAGGAAACATATTTACGCTATTGGAACGGAAGAAAAGCGCTTTGCGTTTATGATATGATATGCGTATATTCCCTAATGCGTGTTAATGATGAAAAAAATACTCCTAACCGTACTCGCTTTCTCAAAAAGGTATATTTTTAAAACTTCTCTGCCTACCTTTAAAAGCACGAGTGCCATATTTGTATGTTATATATTTGTACTCTTTGGAGTAGTCAGCGCACCACAATTACCTTTAAACGACCTGTGTGTGTTTTCAACTTACGATTGGTTTGCTGTATTTATCCTTAAAATATACCCTCAAGCATTATATAATTTACTTTACAGTATTTTCCTTAGGATTAGTAGGGAAACTGTATATAATTGGTTATTTACTGTACCATCCTTGGTAATTAGAGCCTCCTAGACTAATGAGTGCTAAAAGTAAGCAGTATATTTCAATCGGCATGATTATTGCTAAGTATGGTGATTGAATTGGAATGATATTTCTTCTCATAACGGTAACTAAGGAGGAAGAGGCTCTTAAATAGGGGAAAAATTAGGTGTCTCTTGAAGCGAAGTGTGTAAATGAAGCAATGTATGAATGTTACAGAAGCGAGTGAGGTACGCCAGGATAGGATATTTTGCAGTAATTTAGTTAACGAGAGCCAGGTTCTTGAGGCTGGCAATCTAGGCCTAACTGAGCTCTTGACTTTGTCCTCTCCCAAAGGAAATGGCGTCATGTGCGTGTATGTGTTAATTGAAGAAACGCACTATTATCCTCTATTTTGGCCCAAGCAGTCGTGAGACAAATTCCTCAAAACGCGCCAAGCAGATCCTGTTTCGCGTCTCGTCCCCGCCTTTCGTCGCAGAATAGAGCTATCTCCATCGAACCCAGGCTTCTCTTGCCACGTCTCTTTGCCCAGAGTCGGGAGGAGTGTCTCCGCGCCATCCGCCATTCATCATCGCAGCACGCCCGCTCTTCGCCGACCAACGCAGCGGTTCTTCAGCCTCACCTGCCCCGAACCCGCCCAGGCCATCAGTCGGCGCCCGAAGCGACACATCCCTCTCCCCCTCTACCCGTTGCGACTGGGTTGGGAGGGGCTTTCATCCTTTAGTATCGCCTCATTACTGCAACCCCAATCCTCTTCTTCCCTCCGTTGATTCACTCGCTATTCCTTCCTTATCCCGCCTCTCTGTTTCTTCTCCGTAGCTCGCTTCCCCAGCACACTTCATACATTCCGTACTTCCTTCGACCCTTTCAGGGTTCTCTCTCGCCCACCTCCCACCTCTTAGCACTTCCTCCGCCACTCCCACTTCTTCGAGAGATGGGTGTCTCCATTAAGGTACCAAGAACACCTCCTTGTGGAATATAAGATGGCGAGGAGGGGGGACCCTTTTTCCTTGATCAAAGAGGCGTTCGCACTTCGAGGCCGAGTATTTTCTCATGCTGTACACTCTGGGACGGAGAGCGATGAGGCAGCCTCTTCGATGTGTCAGACGGATAGTCTTTCTCCCATATCGTATTCACTCACGCATTTCATCTGTGTATGATCTTTGTGATATATCATCACGTCCACTCTTTTCACTCGTGCACCCTTGAGAGAAAGCGGTGAGAGGCATAGATATTTGTTCGTATTTGTAGAGAGAAACGTTAAGAGTGAATTTAATCGCATGTGAAATCGTTAACTTCGAAAGAAATCGTGATTGAAAGCTACATCATACCATTCATTCAATTGCAAAGATAGTTAAAATCCGTATAAATAAGTAAATAAGAACTGCAAAAGCCAGTAAAATGTCGCCCATAATTATTTTACTATAAAAACTATTCACTTTATTTTGTGTTTTCCATTTAAATATATGTTTTTATTTTATACAAAAAACCCGTTCATGGTTGTTTGCAGGGTATATTACCTCCACATCTTCACATACTATAACGTTATAATGTTATCATCCCTTATAATGTTTATATATGTGATCGTCATTTTATTTTTTACATACTACTTTTCCCGATCTGTGTAATTGTATTGGTCACCAGTTTTCATCCATTCAAAAAACCCTCCATGACTGAAACATCTTCTTGTTTACTTAATCTGGTATTCATATTCTCTCCTTCGAGATAATAACCAAAAACAAAAAAGGCATATTGGTAATAGAATGGGAATTTTAAGGGCACAGGTGCTGGTTAAATTGGCATAGGGGTCAACTATTGGATTGCTCTAACATAACGTAGAAGAATGCCGTATTGTTATTATACTTTTAAGATTTTGGACCAAGAAAGTGAGCATCGTAATAAGTTAAACGTATAGATTCAATGAATGTGAAAGGTTATTTAGTGTTTGCGAGAGAATGTTGCTCAAAGCAATGCAATCTTATTTTATCGAGTTTTTATGGTTCACCAAAATTTTAATACATTATGACAACCTAAGTGTAGGGCTACTGAAGTTTTCAATATGATGTATTAGTTTGCCTATCTAGTTGAGAGCTTATGTATCGCTTATGCTTGGGGAATGAATGTCTACCTTTGGCGTACTGCTTATACCTGCGCAGGCTGAGACAATGTTACATTATTGTGCGATGCATTTCTGCCCCTTCTGTCTTTGCCTCCGAAACTCTTTGATGTGAGAAATTTACCTTCGAGAGGAATTTCCAATTGTTTTGTGAGCCCGACAATGCTCTTGTCTAGTTCCTTGCCGCAAGTGACAGCTATGAGTTTTTTCCACCTGTCTCCTTTCCCCTTTCCTCTCGTCTTCAGAGACTTCCGCTCTTCGACCGCGTGCACACACACACCATAGGCGTTCGAGTACTCCTAATCTTCCGAGACATCATCCCCAGCCCCTTGAGCGGGGAGCAAAAGCCTCCTTAGCTCCATCCTCACACTCACTCCAGTCCTCACACAGCCTTTTATGGTCGGGGAACGGTTCCTCAAGTTCTGCGCGTCGCTTCTCAGTCGCGCACTCAGTCACTGCGCCGAATATCTTTGTGTTCTCCCTCCCACCATCTCGCGACCGGGGAAAACAGTGTACTCTTCTTTGGGAGTAATTTGAATGGAGGGATTTTGCTTCGCAATGTAGCTTATTTTAAGGATAGATGCAGGATGTTGGTGTTTGTGCTCCGTACCATTAAACTCACTTGTATTACCATAGTGGCTGCGTGATGGCATTGGTGTTCATTGCTTCGCTTCTGTTAAAAATAATGAATCCTTGTGCAGATGTGCTGGTAATTTTTCATTATTTTATATTCTCATAGCAGTCGTGATTAAAATATACGATGAGTTCTTTTATTTTAAATAATCTATTCCCTGGGATTACTAATCATATTTTATTGATTCGAGTTCTGTGCAGAGATTGCTACTACGTGCATTCCAAGGCTCATGAATATTTACGTTCTCAATTATCACTCTATAATTGCACGTGAGCTATCGCTCAATTACAGAGATTAATTTTCATTTCTGATTTGGTGTCACTTCTGACGATTAGCGTTGTATATTCAAGGAAAAGTCACTCATTCCAAGTCTTTTGAAGAAATTCTTCTCATTTTTTATCATTAAAATTACATAACTTAAAGGTAAATATTGTGGATAACGTGTAAGTAGCATTCATACCACTTTGGTCTTCCCTCTTTCTCCTACTCTCCGAATACAACATGAATTCTGTTATAAATTGGGACATGACTACCTGATATGTAGTACTCTAATTACATTGAGTAATGAGATTCAAGGGAAACAAAGTATGAATCCATTCTTCCCAAAAGAAAAGGAACGTAGAAAATCTAAATATGTAACGTTCCTCTACAGAAATAAATTTTACTGCAAGCTAGATTTCCATACTAGTTCATCATCATCAGGTGATCAGTTTCTACATAATCATCAGATCACCACCATCAGATCACCTTTTACACCATCAACATGACATGTTGATGGTGTAAAAGCATCGAAAACTAAGTCGCAGTAAGATTTATTTCTGTGGATAATTGCAAATGTTTTCTTCCTACATCATGCATGAATTCCACTCAATATCGCAAGAATCTTCGATTTTATATTTAACTTTTATTTATGGATGTGATTTTTTAATAAACTACATTAATTTCTTATTAATATTTGCCTATCCCAAATACCAGCATATTTTGGAGAAAATGTGCCCGAATTTGTGCCGTCATTCTTCATATTCTCACCATTTCACCCTGAGTGCAATTTAAAGTCATCCTTGTGTTAATAACGAGAAGAGATTTCTCCACTACCATATTCCTGGGCGAGAAAGCCAAGATCCATCCACGACACTTACCGACGGAAAATGTGCGACTTTGATAAGAAATGAATGCTGCTGGAACGAGATTTTCAGAGCCAAAGGAAACTTGTCAGCATATTTGATCCTAGTTGAGATGTGCTCGGCAATATCGCAGGTGAGGAGAAATGTCGGCTTCCCAGCGGAAGTCTCTCTACCTCTTTCTCTCTCATTCCGGGCGCCGCTCCTCCTATCGGAGCGAAAGAAAAAAGAAACGGGACCCCACTTCCATTTGCTTCCCTTTGCCAAGGTCATCGCTAGCAGCTAGCCTTCTCTTGCATGCGCGGCGCGGAAACCGTGCCACCCTCCACGAGGAAGGAAGTCATCAAGTCTCTTTTCGTCGGGAGCCTTGGCTCGACTTCAGGTGTTGCTTCGACTCCATCGAATGCCTCCCTCCACCCCTCCCCCTCATCACCCTCTTCCTCTTACTCTTGAGCTCAATTGCTTCCCTGCGAGCGTTCGATGGCGGAAGCATTAGCAAAGGCGACATTTATCGAGTTTCGGGTGCAGTTGGATCCGGTGCGGTGTTCCAATTGGAGACGAAAATGTTGGCTCTTGCCCTAGATCTTGATTATCGGCTGAAATATCACAGAAGGAAATGGCTAATTCCCGAGTTTAAAAAACGACGCCAGCCGCTGGGTCTCTGGATAAATAAAAATACGAAACTGCTTAAAATCAAAGCGTATTGCTGAATATAGCATCGAGTGTTATATCTGGCTAAGTGAATATTACGGAGTGATAACATCGTAAATGGATTATCCTGCTATGAATTTTGCAATAAAGCACTATGGGAGGGAAAAAAACTGTGCTTAATAAGTGGATAGTCAATGATGAATCTCACGTAAATAATTTCAAATTTGTTAGCTAATAAGTTATGAAGAGCATGACTAGGCCTGTTCATTAATAAAGCTCTAAAATTGTGAGCGCCTTTTTTCTATAATACGATCATAAATGCAGTTTTATTGGAAATGATCCTGAATATAATATAAATAGAACTTAATTTATTAGTCACATTTTAAATACAGATTATGAATATAAGAGTAATGAATGCGTTTCTTCGTAATTTACAGAACAGAGGAGAATGGCAGGAAAAAACTTTTTTATAAACTGTCCTATTATTCATTAGCATAATATTTCAGCAAATTATTTCACTTTATTTTTGAAACCTGAGTTGAATAAATAATTAAAACTCTATTTAACTAAGACCAGTTGACATTAAAGGAGCCAAGTTGGGCTTTGATATCAGACGAAAGTCCTCATGAAAGCATTCGAAATAAATTTTAAGCTTCATTTGAGTGTTAAAAAATTATGAATGTAAAGTCCTTCCTCTAGTCTCACTGAGGGAGTGCAAAATGTTTCATAAAAATAACAGCGATGTAAAGTGATTATTGGAAGCAGAAACATGGGAATGTGATAGGTTATTAGTGCGTAACATTTGCTTCACAGCTGTGGGTCACACACGAGTTACCTATCGCATGAGAAAAACTGGAATCGGTATCCATTCCCTTTGTTTAGAAAAAGATCTTCATTGAGGACACGTTCGAGACGGAATGGGTGCTCTGAGAATCGAATATCATTCAAGATTCATACATATGTGAGCTGTAGCGTAGCTCTAGCGAACGGATTGAGTGTGTGGGTCATTTGGGATAATATTTCACGGTTCTGGAATCGGACGCATGTTGCGCGGAGGTCATTAAGAGGAATGATTCTCGTGTGATAAATGTGCTTCCTTTCCCCCGCAAAATGTGTGTCACGTTTTATGAATGCGAGGATTAAAAAAGCATCCTTCCCTGGAGCAAAGGCGCTCTCCACTCTCCTCCTCTGGACGGGGAAAAGAAGAGGAGAAAAAAGGAGAAGGAATCCCTTAATGACTCATTCTCGCCGTGAAAATGGCCGAGGGCCGCATGCATATCCATCACACGCGTGCTTCCTTCCCCCCTCCCATTTCATATTCCCCGACCCAACTTCTCCCACTCCCGTCCCCGTGGCAACGCCCTTACCGCTCTTACATCCCGTTTACCCTTAACAGTAAAAACCCTCAGGATTCTCCCCACAATTCTTTCTGAGCGGGAAGTCTTTCCCGCTCGTTTCCCTGGAATGTTTTTTAACGGTACTTTTAATTCACAAGTCTCGAGAAAAATGAGCCAGGTTATCGTTAAAATTACTTCTTGAATCCAATATTAAAGATATTCTTTACAGTTGGACAAAATTTCTATTTTAGCTGAAAATAGCTAAATTTTTACTGCTAATCTGATCTGAGGAGACCACGTGTTACGCCTGGTGCAAGATCAGCCCTGCAAGTATGGTATTCCCGTCCATCTATGTATACACTTCCAATAATTCATACTTCTTTTGGATTGATCTATTGGTGCCTCAGCAGACTTATGAATTAGCCGGTATGCTCTTTGCCAAAAACTCCGTTTGCTTCGCCATCATTACTTCAATTCGTTTCAATTTTAAATCAATAAAGTACAAAGAAAATCAGCACGCTTAGACAAAAACTGCTACGAGCGAACACATCGTGTCTCACAACGTGTAGATGGATTAAGGTGGGAACCCCTAGATACTCGGAGGCCGCACGCTAGGCTAAGCTTGCTTGAGAAATTCAGAACTGGTGTGTTTCAGAGCAACACAGAGAATATTATTGTGACACAATACTACATCTCTGGGTCTGACAGAAGCAATAAAATAAGAGAGATAGTCTGCCGAACAGATAGGTACAAAAACTCGTTCTGTCCGCGCCCAATAAGCTACTACAATAAATACTGAGCTCCTCTAAATACACTCCCATAATACATGTCACCATTTCACCTCCCACAACCTTACATCTTTACACGGCTGGTGACCTAACACCCCCTCCCACACGCCCATGCGGTGGCTCACAGGGTATTATATAGATGTAGATGTTTACTATGAGTTTACATTAACCGTTAAGGTCATTATAAGGTACTTAAAATTTGAAAAAAAAACCGAAGAGAGGTGACGGTATCGTAGTTTTCGGGAAATATGTATTTCCGGACTCGATTTCCATGTCTCTCGGAATGTTAGGAATTTAGGATCCTTATATTTAGTGGTCCGATTCTCGCACCTTCCTTCTTGGGATACGAGGGGCGCTCCTTAACCCTTTCTCTACCGCCCACAGCCTCCCTGGCACAATCACTCTTAACGTCACTAACCCTTTTCCCTTCTGCTTGCTATCCCTTCACTCCGACCAGGATTTCCCACCCTTTTTCCAACCCCACAAACACCCCGACCTCCCCCTTACCTATCACAACCTCAAATCCATCCATCCCGCTGGCACAGGATTACGGACAACCGCTGTAGGGCTTTGTCCCTCAAGGGCCTCCCCCCACTTCCCTCCCTTCAAATCCACGCACCTCAATCCCTTTCGTCTTCCACTCTGGGAACACAGTTTTCTCCTCAACTTGCCTTCACTCTCATCCTGCGGGGGCGGCCGCAAAAACTACCGCGGAATGACACCGCGCCGTTCCACACTTTTCCCTCGGACTCCCGAGTCCTCCCACGAATCTTTTTCCCTTCATCCTTATTCTCCTCATCCCATCTTGGATTCCGTTTTCCCGTACTTCGCGTTTTTAGCCACTTCCTTTCCCGCCCAGCCTCATCTCAGCGCATTCCGCCTCTCTTGATCCCTTCCATATGAGGCTGCCCGTCGCTTATCTTCGCCCTTGTTCGCTCATCAAGGCTGTCACTCTCCTCGTCTCCCTGGTGTCCTTGCTGATTCTCCGCCTTCCCTACCCCTTCTATCCCACAAATCCACCTTCACCGTCATCTTTGCACATGCCTCGTCTACCGCAGTCCCCAAAAGTCCTGGCTAGAGTTATCCTCGCAGATATCCCTTCCATAAGTGGCACCAGTTGTACTATCTTGGGGTGTATCACATCATTTGATACCGCTTTGGACTACGAAATCGTCAACACCTTCCAGTATTCGATTAAATGTCAGTATAGGATTGGCAAAACCCGGTCATGTTGATATCCAGTCCTCGTCTATCAACCCAAGATAATATACATTTATTTTACATTTATTTGGACTGCGCAGTCATCAAAACGTTTCTACATTCAACCAATAGTATGCCTAATATTGGGAAACATCGGTGCTAGTAAGGTAACAGTCACGCCAACCAACCCTATGGTCGCGGATTCGAGCACCACCTGGTTTTATTTTTAAAAGCCCAGGGCGTGGTTTCTATGCCATTATGTTAGGATATTTTGCGCTTGATACAAAAGGCTTAAGAGGCGTTTTTTGGCTTTTTAATAAATAATTTGTCTCCATGGTAAAAGGTCATTACCTTGTACTAAAATTTTAAGACCTTTTTCCGTATTTTCATGTTATTTACTCCTCTTGATGTATGATTTATCTCGACATAAATCCATTAGTAAATTTCAAACAATTATAATTTCACCAGGTTTGGCTTTATTTTCATCTTTAAAATGCGTGTAATTTATAGTCGGTTGTTAATAACTAAATGCAAAATTTCAAATCGTAAAATGAAAATCAATTCAATGATTGGCGAAGTTATTAATATCTTACGAACTCCAACATACTGCGGTAGATCAGATAATGAGAATAAATGAAGGGAAATAGATATTAGGAAAAAAGGTTTAAAATGTCGTTTTACCCGTGATCGGTAACAGACTATAATGGCTGCGTTAAGGCTTGAAGTAGGTTTGTTGACAGTTAGCGTAGCTGATTAATTTATGTTCTTCATAATATATGTTTATAAATCTGCCGAGGAACGCTAACACCATGTTTTGCATGTGTCCTGTATGACCTGTCCTGTTTACATAGTTTCATTATCGATTAACTTAGTGGTCTCCGTACCATTTGTAGCATATATATATATATATATATATATATATATATATATATATATATATATATATATATATATAAACAGATTGCCAGAGGAAGGCAGACGATAAACACAAAGAAACAAAAAAAAATGAACACACTTACAAAGTTTCTTGATATTTCGGTGCCACTAGCACCTTGGTCGCAAGAACGCTCTTGCGACCAAGGTGCTAGTGGCACCGAAATATCAAGAAACTTTGTGTGTTCATTTTTTTTTGTTTCTCTGTGTTTATCGTCTGCCTTCCTCTGGCAATCTGTTTATATATTCGTCACTTGAGTGATCCTAAGTGCAGTTATATATATATATATATATATATATATATATATATATATATATATATAAATATATATAATGCATATGGTGCATATTGGTGAAAGTTAATTTTTGTACTGTATTGGATGTTTGTGATAATTTAATCCTTGCTAAGCACCCTTGAGGTGGCTTGCAGGGTAAATGTAGATGTATGGGTTCTTCAACGAAATCTGTTCATTGTGGATGCTTCGCGGGACCCAAATATTTTTTCCGTCGCTCAACTTCCAAGTTGTTAACTATGATATTAAGATTCTAATTAACTTACCTACTAGGCTTTTGTATTATTATTCATCATAACTTACGTATTTCCTTGTATACAGCCTATACTGCCTCAGTCATGAATCACTACCTAGAGTACAAGATTTTTTCTCTCAACTGTTCGTCTTCGTCCATTACTTAGCCTAGACCATCATTTGTATAGCTCAAATCAATGAATAGGATTCAATTAAGGCACTACGCGGAACACATTCAGTCGAAACCTGCATTCTCCTACTCCTACAGCGACTTCATTAAACTTGTCCCAATTCCTCCGTTGCGCGCCTACTCAAACCCAACCAAGCAAAAAAGGTATCTGGAGGGCGCAGGTGTATTCCAATCAACTAATGTTCTAATTACTGCAAGGGCTTGAAGCGTTCTCAGAATTTCTTTACATCATCCTTATGCTACCATGGGGAGGTTGTTTTATTCCTTTCCTAATGTTCAATTAAAGGATTCAAGGAATACTTCCCACATTTTGGGATTAATTCATGATCGCATGCTAATTTCACAACCTCTTTTCACTCATTTTGAAAGTTTTGGATACGCAAAGAAATGGAAGAATACGGCTTAAAATTATCTGAACAACTTACTTCTTTTATCATTTTTCGTTTACTTAAGAAATATAATCGGATAGTTATTCCAGTAAAAATTTTACTCCCCGCGGCTCTTGATTGCTAATGGATAAATATGTGAATTTACTGTCTTGCATTACTTTATTCCTCCCTCAGGGTAAATATTAAAGCATATTAACTAAAGGGAATCGGGTTGGTATGGTGGCTAGAGTACTGGCTAGCCATACGGACGGCCAGGGTTCAAATCCCGGCTGAGGAGGATGTTTTTCTGAGGAAATCCGATCCCTACTTGAGTGTCATGTGGAGGGCTCTTCAAGTACAGTACTCCGTCTGTCAGATGAGACATTAAACCGTGGTCTCCTTGGCGCCTTTCGTTAAGGTCAGGCTAATGCATACGCCGGGTTTCCATCCACACGTCCTTACTTACCTATCCCCTATGGCGCAAATGACCTTAGCTGTTGGTCGCCTCCCCAAAAATCCAAAATCCAAATCCACATTAACTACATTTATTTTGTCTCTCAATTAATTATCTATATTATCTCTATTCCTCTCAATCATCTAGAACACACCACATCTATTTTGTACCCTTATTGCATTATTGATTTCCGATTCTAGTTCAGCGTTAATTTTTCTACGCTTCCAGCACTATCCCCTTCCTTCATTTTCTTAATGACTTAATTTATCTTTGAATTAGTTTTTCTCTTCATTTTCGTGAATTTTCTCCTTATCTTTCAGCCACATATTATCCTCCTCCCTTTTATTAATTCTTTTCATATTTTTCAATCGTAATTGACTTTCCTATGAAGTCCAATTCCATCCATTCGTATACACTTGTTGTTTTGCTGAACTTGACACATCTGTAATCATCCTCCGCAGGCTCTCCTCTCTTTTATTAGTTCGCAGTTTTGTGTAATTGATTATCTTACTTTTGTAATTATGTATATGTATAATTTGTAATTATGGTATGAACTCGGATATTTAGATGCCATTAAAGCAAGAAGTCTCGTTTTATTTTTATTTTAAGCTGCCGTTCCGGTTTTACGTTGTCTTCCATAAGTTAAGCGTCCGGTTCACACTTGACAAGAATATCGCTATTTTGTCTTTCTTTCTTGAATAACCGCCTCATGCTTCCTAAGAATTGTATAAATCATCTCACCATTATTCATTTTTTATTTTTACCGATTCAGTCGGGATTTTATTTTCTTTTACGAGGTACTTCCCCGAGTATACTATTTTAAATTCATTTTATTATTGCTAAGTTCTAGTGCTGTGTTACGATTCTGAGAACCAAGAGTACTTTGGATTTCGAATGCTATGTATAAGTACATCTACGACATACCGTAATAGCCTTCACTAGGGATTGTGGCTCAGGATGATTGCACGCTAGGTACGCTGAACTCACCCATGTCCAAATCAGAACTTCGCAAATTTCCTCGGCCGTTTGGTACTAGCCGAAAAACAGTCTAGACAATGATATGCGGTCAAATTAGGAACTAGGAGAGTGTTACGTAGACAACATGCAGTACATTTTAATTTAAGATATTGAAACTGGTTAGTATCATTAATACGATAATTGATAAACGCTACTACCATATACTGAATCCTGCTAAAAATATCATGCGGGGTGATTGATTTACAATTGTGATAAGTTATTAGGCGTACATACAACATTTACTCTGCCTGTGAGGGCCAGAATTTCATAGGACTGATCTATTGGAACTTTTACGGTCCCTTATTGTTTTTTGGACAAAATGTCTTTCTGAATCTCTAGGATCAACTATCTGTTTCCTTAATTCTGCGACCTGAGATTGCTTCTGCCGGAATGTAGTGACTTTTCTGAAATATATTGAACATCCGGCAAAAACTAGTGTGCATCCAACTTTAAAAAATTGCCTAAAAGGTTTTATCATATTTTAAATATATAAGGCTAAATGAAATTAACGCTCCTTAAATTTACCTCTTTCCGAATATGCATTATCGAGAGAACTTTTATCATGAAATGGTGCATCTCGATGTTTTATGTGGTACAAAAATATTTTTGTCTCGTACTTCCCTTCAACTTGGCCCAAATAGCCTTTGCTGTCTCCCATACTTTTATCATTTAGCGTACCACTTTGAGTGAATTGGAAAACGCGTGAATGCGTAGTTGTACAACTTTCTGCTTTCTTTTCCCAATATCTCAACGCCGACCCTTTTATCTCTCCTACTACAGTCCTATTCCTTCGCCGTCGCAGCTGAATTCTCAAGGCCCTTTCTCCCTCTCAAATGCTCCTGACTCCTTGTACTTTCGTTTTTGCTCCACGCCTTGCGTTGACCATCCCTTTCCTTTCTAACCTTTCGTATTCACCAGAGCCTTGCCTTGCTTCCCTTCTCATCGGCTCTCAAACTGTGTATCTCGATCCTTAGGCGGCTTTTCGCCAGCCAAAGTTACGCATTTACCGAATCTAGTTTGCCTTCATCACAGTTGAACGTGTTTCACGTCACAGAGGAACCGCAGTATCGTAGCGATGCTCATGGTTAGTTAACTTGAGTCATAGCTGAGGTTAGCATCCTCGCTATTTACTAACGCATTATCTTTATCCAACAATTATATTGCTCAGCAAATATTACTATGACTTTTCCCGGCCGTAATGAGATATCAAATAAGGAGGGTAAGGTTTATAAATTCTTAACAAATTCTCATTTACCTGGATTTTACTTCCCTGGTGTTGGTGATCACGCACATGATGGAATACCAAGCACGTTGCTGAATACCAAACATATATCATTTAAAGCGAATAAAAGACTTAACTATTGGAATGTGGAATGATCTCGTTTGGCATCCCGCTGATGGCACTTTTGCTGGTGTGGAGTCATTCGGTGCCACACGCCCTGGGGAAAATGCGAAAACTATCTGCAATACGGGAAGCGTAATTCTTATAATAATGCAAATTTTTTATTTACTTTTGAATTTTTTTAAAACCTATATCAATAGTTTCTTCTTCTGCACCATACTTACTGGGGATATATTGAACAATTATTCACCAAGCATAGAAAATCTTTTTTTGGTGGCCTCCGTTTCCTATTACATTTCCTTGCTTTTTCATGTTATAAACGGCTGAGTGTATATAGCCTGCCTGTATATTCTGGTTAAAACAAGACTCAGAGAATTAAATTAATGCGTAAAGCATAATTCATTAGCGTGGGCTTACTCATTAATTCTCCAGAATATAAATTTCCACACAAATGAGATTTTGTTTTTCTGATATAATTTAATTTCCCCGGGACTGTCTGTCCCCATTCAGTTTAATTATGTTTAACCGGTACATATTGTTGCGGTCCTGCCGCCTCACTACTTTTCCCTTGACTTGAGCCTTTCGGCATGATCCTACCCACTCAAATTCCACTTTTTCTTTCTCTCTCTCTCTCTCTCGCGCTGCCTTTCCATTTCACGTCCTTCTCAATTTCTCGACACCACTTTTCCCCTTTCAAATTCCGCCCGCCTCCCTCTTGTTTCGCCCCGTCTGTCTAGGTTCAACTCCTCCCGCAATCTCACCTTGCCCCCAATCTAAACAAGCCCATCCCTCGCACCACCCGCCTACCCCCGCCCCACAGAGACCAACGACCTCCCCACCCCCCATTGGCGTCACCATCATATTCCTTAACCGACCATCCCCTCACCCTGTTGGTCCCCCCAGGAAGGGACTCGCCCCAGACTTGCCTCCCGTTCCAAACCCTTGGCCTCTTCCGCATTCTCCCGTCCCCATTGAGCCTCCTCCTTGGCACCCCTTCCCTCCCTCTATGCATCCTGCTACCTCTTTCCTCCCTCTTTCTCTTGCCTCTTAAACCCTCCCGTCGTTCGTTCCTTCTGCAAGGGGTCTTCTTCCCAACCCCTTTCTCTCTCTCCTCTCGGGAAACTTAACCTCAGGGGGATTCCACGAGCTTCCAATATGCTAAAAGCATCTTTTGTCCCCCACCCGCCACCCATTCCCCCTCCTTTCATTTTGCGACCCCTCTCCTACCTCCCCTCCGCCACTCACCCACCGGCTCTCACTTGCTCTCCTTCCCTCGGCGGGTCCGCTAGAGAATTCGCTCTGCCGTCCCCGTCGTCTTGCGCTGAACCAATTCTTCCTCCCTCTCTCCTTTCTGTTATGTTCATTCAACCCTTTTCCTTCACTCTGTATCTCGTCATTCCCTCCTTACTCCTCTGCTCCATCCTTCTATGCGTGACCGCGCATCCATTTCAATGCGTAACTTTGTAGTAGGAGCGAAACATGCCGTTGAAACATGGTGGGAGTCACCTGCGCGAAGCGTGATATCTTGGAGGATAAATATTGCGCGTATGGGGTGGCAAAGGAGTGGAGGGAACGGAAAGCATACAATTTTCTACTCTGCTCACGTAAATGTCTATCAATGTATGGAATGATAAAAGAAGTTGCGAAAACCTTCAAGTAAACGTCTATCGTTTGAGAAGGCGTGGAAGAGTTGACAGCGAGTTTTACATCCTCGTTTCTGAGCCAAAAAATCGGTGTCAAAATATGCTGATAATTTTGGCACTCCAAAGAATAAGCCCATCTGAATGGTAGGATTAAAAGCCCTTTAGACTTACTAAGTTGATGTTAGTTATAGATATTCCATATTGAGGCTAAAAGTGAAAGTTACCGTCCTTCGATTCGCAAGTTTTCAAACTCGGAGTCTAATCAACTCCTCCGTTAGGTCCAGTTTTTATGAGAATAGACCCTCCCGCCGAAAAGAGCGTACTACGCAACTAGGAACCAATAAATTTCGCTCTCATTACGCGCTCTTATGCTGCATGTTGAGTAATTACTTGAGTTGGCAACCAAATATTGAGACATTTCGCTGGAGTTAGGCGGATGGGTTAGTATCGGTAGAATTATACAGGGTATGTAGTAAGGGTGGAGAGAAACCCGGCGTCGGCATTACACTGTGCTATACGAAAAGGGCTTGGGGATTTAATATTCCATCAGACTGACGAAGTACAGCGCTTGAAGTGCTCTTCATATGGTTCGAAACTACTGATGTGGATTTTCCTGATATGTTTTCAACCCTTGTAGAATCCAAACTCATGCCCCTGAGGCTGGGAAGCCTGTTGTCCAGCCTGTATTATTATTACAATTAAACAGTAGGAGGCCATTGGCCTGGTGGTAAAATTAAAAACAGCCGAGTAAAAGAATAAACCTTGAAACCTTCTACTTCTTTAACCTATTTTTAAAAATACATAATTTTTTTGGGAAGGGCTCAAATATTTTTGCTGGTAGGTCGTTCCAGTCCCGTATGGTTCTGAAGAAGAAGGAGAACTGTTTTACATTTAACCTTTGTGATCGGCACTTTATTTTAAACTGGTGATCATTTTTTCACAAAAAGTTTGGCGTTATTATGTCCTTCCCAAATTTATCCCATGCTTTTTCTTTACTCACTATTTTGTACATCCTACATAGCCTGCTCCTTTTCCTCCCCACATGTAAACTTTCCCATCCCAGTATTCTAAGCATTTCTGTTACGATCTCTGTTTTATTGTATTTCTGTAGCACATACTTAGCCGCTTTTCTTTGCATCATCTCCATGTTCATCACCTATCCTTTTTTGTGTGGGTCCCATACAAGAGACGTGTACTCTAGTGTTGATCGAACCAGTGTTGTATAGGCCTTCTCCTTGGTGGTCGTGCTGCTCCCTTTGAGGTTTCTCGTTAGCCAATGTAACGTTTTGAATTTTTTTTTTACGGTATTCGGTATATGATATATACGGTATACGGTATTTACGGTGTACTGTGTACGGTATACGGAAAACACGATACATGGTAGAACGTTCGGTAGTACTATTTACGGATACCCCATCACATTGGACTTGAATGCTTTTGTTTCCTTGCTCTTGGCTCTAAGATAGGCGCCAAGCATTTCATAAAATGAAAAGCCGTTTCATTTTTGCGGAAACGAAAGGAACTCTACGAATTGGTGCTGCGGTTCAATGCTATCAGTGTGTTATGAAACCTTGGATCTGTTTAGAAGGGAAGCAGTGCCTGGAGAGAGAAATACAGCATACATTTATTCACTGAACGTTCAAGATGCGATCAGGATTTTGCTGAAGAGTCCACATCATTGCCGGGATTCGATCTCGAGACCTCAGGCTTGGAAGCCATTACTTAAGTCTCTTTTTCGCCCTGGAATTTTCCTCATTTTGTTCTCTTTTGTCCATTTACTTCATATGTTTCCCATTCATTCCCTTCTTTCTGGCTTCATCTCTTTCGCAAAGCGCATCTCCTCTGCACTTTCATTTCTCCGTCCTTTTCTCTGTCTACTCTTCACCCGAACCGCGCGACTGCAATGTTCTCCTCTTCCATTTTCCCCGGGATGTTAGTTCCTCTCTCTCTCTTTCTCTCCCCCAGCAATTACATTTTTTTACCTCTTTAGCGCGCAGCTGCTTTTTCTCTCGTCTCCAGCCTACTTCATCCCCTCATTCCCCAGCTCTAATACTCCTCCTTCAGATGCCTCAGACTCCCCAATCTCTCTTGTTCCCCTGCCGTCTCCTCGTCTCCTCCGCTCTTCAACTCTTTCCCACACTGTCTCCGCAGTTCCCCGGCATCTCCTCCGACCCCTCTCCTCGTCGTGTCTCTTAATTTGATTGATGGCTCGGGCGATCGCATCGCGGTCATCTTTATTACCCCGTTGACCCCACCTCCGTGGGTCGTTTACACGCGTGTGATTTTTTTCGTTACGTGGCGTCACTGAATTTTCATTTCCCCACGTTTCCTTTAGGAGATCAGCGCCACGTCCTTCTCAAGCGAGCATTGATAGTCCGTTAGATTCGGTCGTTTTTTCTTTTCTTTTCCGAGATCCAGTCTTCTTCCTCTCTCATTCTTTTTAGGCGTACTATGACTTAGGGTGGGTTAGGAATGATAAGAGTACAGTTTTAACCACTCTTTTCTATTCTAGCCTAGTATGTTTTTCGAGGTCGTCATTATTTTCCCGCTTCATTTTGCGAGGGAAAATTTAGTTTCGTTTGACAGGATATGCTGAATGTAATCGCTAAAGTTTTAACAGTAAATTACTGGTAAAAATTAAGTAATATCCACACAGTAAATTTTGACTCGAGTGTAGTCGAGTTCATCGTCAGGCAATTGATTTAAAATTAATTGTTCTATCTAGTTTACAATATGAGGACCAAGCTATGATGATAATTTAGTTAAGTAGTTTGGGTTTTCTCGTTGGAGAATGATTGAAAGTCTGTAACATTAAGGGAGAAATTATCGTTCACATATATTAATCAATTTAGTAATGTACGTTTAGCCCCCTTAACCTAATTAATGAAACTGCATGCGTCGGAAGAAATGTGCTGCAATTCTTTCAGAATAAGATGTATGTTAAAATGTTTTGTATAAAGCCGCTATCACTTCCTCCATAGAAAATTTGTCTTTTTTTTCTTGAACGTCGCTACTGGGAAAAAATGTTTCTTTTTAACTTTCCTTCCTCTGTTCTCAACTTAAATATTACCCATTGAATGCCACCAATTAGTCAATTGTAAATAATAAAATTTATCTGTTCAGTTTTATGTATGTCAAAAATAGCGAGAGGCTATAGTAAATTTGGTTGGAAATTAGTCCGTTGATTACGAGATTGCTGCCAGTTTTTTGGCAATGTTTGTGGCGTATTAGTGTAGTTAGTTGAAAATCATGAGGAGATGTCATTAAAAACTATCAGCATTGTAAATATTTTACATTGAAACATTCTGGAGTTTATCAATGTATGTAAGCAAATGTTCTTAAATGTCACTAATGAGTTGAGTAATTTGTTGCATCCTCAAGGAAATTAAAGAATTTTTTCTAAGGATGAGATGGGATATATGGAAGTAAACAAGTAAAACCGTTAGAGGATTTTATTATACGCTAAGTAATAATAAATATATGTATAATGGCAAACAAAATTCATTAATCAGCCCTGTGGTCGCTAGTCTGAAGTCACTTTTCTGTCTTGAAACTCAACTATCTTTTAACTCTAGCCACAATTTTACAATGTATATTTTAGTAGCTTTATGATACATGAGGCTTTCAGAAGACTGTGGAACGTAGTTAATACTTTAGAATCGTCGCATTGCGTAGACTGGGACAGCGCGCCATAATCCGTCCTTTAATCTCCGCAAATGCGCAATTGAATTGTCAAAGATAGCTAAGAATCATTTCCTCCCTCTGGCAAAATTAGAAGTCGAGGAAAATTTTCCACCCCTCTTCCCCATATTTATAGTCTCGCGACACTCGGCGCGACTTATATTTTTCGCGGAAGTAAGGCCGCACTTGAACCGAATCTCTCAGCCGAAGCAAAGAGCGCGCCAACTCCGCTTTTCATCCGTTAGTCAAGGGAACAATGCGAAAATGGTATGCAGTGGGAGCTCTTCTTTCTCCTAGACCTCCTTTGCGCCCTTATCTCGCCTCTAAGCCGCACCCACACCAGGACACTGCCATTACAACCCTTCAGTGTTTTATTCCGGAGCCGTTTTTTTAAAACTCAAAATCCCGTCTGAGGGGAAAGGCTATGTACCTCCACTGCGCCTCTGTCGTCTCAGCGCCATCTCTTTGTGGGCATTGTTTTTCGTCCTTCACCTAGGTTTTCGTCGACGCTCAAGCCTTCCTCTTCTTTTTCTGATATCCTATCCCTTTTACCCTTCTCTTCTGCCGCCTACGTTTGTGTATAAGGCGTTGTCGTGTGTTGATCATTATCCGTCGAATTTGAGTCAACTGCGATTCGATCCCCTGCTGATCCTTCTGTTGCCGTTACGCTCCATCCCGAGAAAAGGTCGTAAGCGAGATGACGTTATAAAAGAGAAGGCCCCCCAGTGGAGAGTCTGCTTACGTGGATGATGATTCCTGATAAAGGCGTTGAAAAACAAAAGGAGAGTCGGGGGTTACCGCGAAAGACCTAACATCAAAGGGGGGATGTGTTATGTGGGTGGACCTTTTAAGGCTGGGATGGTCATTAAGGTGCCCCGCTCTCTCCAATTCCCCCCGGTTATTTTGACGGGTCGTGAGGCACATGTTAAAGTCCCGCTCATTCTCAAATCTTTATCTTCCCTTTAAGACTCGATTGCGGATACGAGTCATCCAGATTTATGCGCTTGGGGCAAGTTAGTACGCATGCCAGTGTTACAGTCGTGTGCTGTAGCAGTCATTTGTAGTACTCTCTTCGGTTTTACAAATCATGCCCAGTTTAAGAGATCTGTTGCATATCTAGAAAAGCTTGTGCTTTTCAGCCGTGCAATTTGAAGAATATACGCAAGAATTTCATATTTGCTGAGAAACATTTAAGGATATAATGGTATAATTACTTGCTGTATTCTGGTAAAATTACATTTACTAGCTGAAATGGATTTCTGGTATCTGGACATATCTATCTTCATGATTAAACAAATATTAATCTCTAGGCAAAATTTCATAATAGTTTATTTGTAATCAAAACTGAAGGAATAAAATTTAGTGATTTTAATGGAAAATTTCTTATTAGAAAGTATGAAAATAAATATTTTGCTTTGGAGTTTTACTCATCTACTCTTTTCCAATCCTCCTCCTTGCCGTATTGACGGGAAGCCCATGTGAAAAGGAATCATGATTGCAAGCACTTAATTCATCTTATTTGCAGAATGTCTTTTGCTGTTGAAGCAGTATAGCCATGGAAAGGTATATATTAGTACTATTATTCACTTCTTCTGGTTTGGTATTATTCATTGCATTTTTACAACTTATTTTAAAAAGTGTGTACTCTGAGATAACTTTAAAGCTCTTCAAAGCAAAACGGTGAGAATGTCATTGCGGCTTAATCTGAGTCTCTGTAGTGGCACGTTAGGATTTGGGAAGTACCTTTTGATGATATAAAGTACAACTGTGCCTTTAGAATTACAGATCTATCTTGCATTTTGTAATTTAGGTTAATTTTGTTCTAGGAAAGCATTTTCCTTTCCGATGTAAAGGTAATTTCTCCGATCTCAGTGAAAGAATCTTGGCATTTGTGATAAGACCTAGAAATTATCCACGCTTTCTTCACTTCTCCGACATAAGTCGGTGACTTCGTTACCTAGGGAACTATACCGTCTTTCATTAGTCAAAGGAATGAAATCCGGAGACATGTCAACCTTAACCAATTATTTGTACTCCACACGTATTCGCTAACATTGTATTTTCTCTTATTACGGCGTCGTTGCTTTTCTCGAAGATGCCATCCTACTGTTCCTCAGTTTGTAACTGCATTAAAACTTCCGCCATGTCTTCCTATAAGGCCTTCAAACAATATGAATCCAATTACCGGCACATCTTCTCAGTTACAGCCCGAAGGCTCACTCCGTCCAACCCCCGCCTTACCTGCCGCTTTCCATTTCCCTCCCTCCTCCACGCATCCCCTCCACAACCCTTCTCCACCACTCCCCCCACCCGCGGCAGAGAAATAAGTCTCCCGATGTTTCTCCTTTCATTTATCCCTTCAAGGGGTCGCTTAGTCGCCTCCCTTCTCGTACCCTTTCGGGGGGAACCCTACCCGGGAAAACCCCAGCCCCGCTCTACGTGATGTGAAAGCTAATTGAAGTCTCATTCGAAATCTAAGTTGACATAAATTTGAGTCCGCAGGGGGGCGGTGTTCGGGATGCTGCCGTTACCCTGGGCATGGGCTTCCCCATGGCAATGAGGCTGAGGGGGTCCTCCACCCTTTACCCCCGCCCAGGGTCGCAGGAATCGTTCTGTCCCCGAACCCTATCCGACCTCCAACCCGCCTCTCAAATTCCCTCTCGGGGTAACCCCGCGTTCCCTCCGCACCCGATTCTCTTATCTCCCGTATAGCCCTGCCCTTCGATCATCTCTTTCTGCTCTTACCACCTCCCTCTCCGCCCTCTACCGTCAGCACTCATCAATTTTTCCTTCTACCTCGAATCCCTAGCTTTCCCCCTTCCACGTTGAGAACGTCAAAATGTTTGAGGGGGAAACGGAGGGAAGGATATTTTTTTCCGTACGGCTTTGAACGGCTGGCTATCTGCTATCCGTCGATCTTTATCGAGCTGTCGAATCTGCGCTCTTCAAACGCCCACTGTGTATTAATCACACATGCAAACGAGGGGAACGGATGATATCTTCATTTTGTTCAGTGAGGTAATTGAATATTGAGTTGGTATGTAAAATATGTACCCGCTCTAATTAAGAAAATATCGTAAAAATTGATTACCTATAAAGTTTGACAGCAAACTCACCACGTGGAGAGTTTCCGTTTTCGATCCAGATTATGTGCTGACAAACGAGAGCGATCTGTTCTCTTATAAGGGAGTACACTATGAATTATCCCTCGTGTAAGCGATGTATATTTTCTATGGCACTTTATATTTATATACAGTTTTATGTTTGAATCTATATATTTTCCAGATAGACAATCACTATTGTCAACACTTTTTTTCGTAAAGTTCCTTTTCTATAATTGTTAGGTGAATTATTAGTTGTTTATGAACTTACACTAGTAAAATTTATCGTATTATAATGAGTCTCATTCTATTTCATGGATATTTATTGAGTAAGTCTTCATTGTGAAGTTTTATAGTGGCAGCTATATCGTGGTAAACATCTTCCTTATGAGGAAGAGCAGCTCACATCTCATTCCTGAGTAACATTGTTGTAACTTTGTAGTGATTAGATTACAATCGAGGTAACGTTTTTTATTATTAGAAGATTTTTATTAGTTCCAGATACTTTTGTGGATCAAATCTTACATTTGAAATTAAATCTACTTTCAAAATACGCTGAGCTCTAAAATTAGGCAAGTGAACCCGTTTTTGGAGGAAATTCAGTAAACAATTAAAATACTGCAGATAATGAATTAACTAGGCGCTAGATTAAAGGTTTTTAAAAAGTGGATTCTGTTTGTCTGGGTCAGATATTGTAATCAAAATATCACGTACTTTCCAATGACGCGACGTAGAGCTCTGAAATGTGCCTGCTCATCCGTTTACAGTAATAATTTTACATCGGCTCTAAATACTTAACTGTACGTTTATATTCAAGGGATGAACATCGAAGGCGTAGTTCACGTCTCGTACAAGAAGTAATTCGATCCAAGGTCCGCACATAGACTAAAAAAGTTGTAGCGTCCGTAACGTTCTCGGAAATAAGTAAACAATTTACAAGAATTGGGGTTGGATGCATTACGAAAACCAAATTTATTAATCTGAAATGTTAAGATGTAATTAATAAATAATTATTAAGATGTAATTTATTACATCTTAATATTTATTTAATATTTATTTAATATTTATTTAATATTTATTTAATATTTATTAATATTTATTTAATATTTATTAATATTTATTTAATATTTATTACCCCTTAATATTTATTTAAAATGTTTTATTACATATTAATATATTACATATAATATTACATATTAATATTATATTAAAGAAATACTAAGATGTAATTTATTAAGCTGAAATACCATTATAAGTATTCGAAAGCACAATATTTAAAATAAAACAGCAGAAACTAATTTCAAGGGAAAGATAATTGTTTTATAGGTTGTGATATGTAGAAATTACATGCATTATAATACTTAACACATTACTTATGCACAATATTTTATTGCCGTGTTTGCTCTGGAAGGTCCTGGAACAAACGTCCTTATGCATATATATATATATTTAAATATATAACAGAAAAAGGAAATAAATTTAGAAATATAAGCTAGCAACAAGGCGTTGAGGTTGGGGATGGATAGATAGGTATATCAGTGGACACTCACAGAAAGGCGATCCATGGCGACGCCGGTGTCCACTTCTCTCGGAAGCTTTCGGGTGAGAACCCTTCCTCAGCGGGAGAAAATCACAACTGAAGAGTGTCACACTGGAGTTGAGGGTAGAGGGTCTGCTTAGGAGGGTGGTTGGTTTTTGAGGGAAGTGATTGGTTGGAAGGAAGTGAGGGAGGGAGGAATAATGGGAGGGGATACGGAGAAAGCTAGCGGAGGTTAAGCCCGGGAGTACACATACATCTTAGGATTGAAATATATGATTGTTCCCAATGGCGGAGCTCCATGATAGATGTGTCAGGTGGGAGGGCGCGAATGATTTTTACTTGGAAGCAGTCGTTGAAGGGGAGGTTATGAGAATTGGCGTGCTCCGCTACAGGCAGCTTCAATTGTTGTGTCACGCTGCTCCTGTGGTTATTGATTCGTACATTGAGAGGTGTGCTTGTGAGGCCAACGTAGAAGGCCTGGCAGTGCTTACAGGTGAGGAGGTAAATTACAATACTCGAGGAACAGGTTCCCCGAGTAAGTATCTGATACGTTATATTTGTGACAGGGGTCGTGAAAGTTCGGGAGAAAGGGTTGAGTGGGCAGGTGAGACAACGGGGCTTACTGCAAGGATTTGATCCAACGAGAGGGGGATTGGCCACACTACCCTCCAGTGAGGTTTGTCGGATCTCGCGGATCCAGAGACTATTTTGGAGATTGGGAGGGCGACGAAAGGAGAGCACGGGAGGTCTTCGAATAAAAGAAGAAGTAGAGGGGGAAGAGGCGAGAATTGAGTGTGCTGACTTGAGAAGGTTTTTCAGTGCAGCATCTAGACCCGGATGAAAGGTGGTTACAAAGATTTGTTCATCAGGATAAAGATGATCGTCCGGTTGAGGCGTGGAAGGCGGTCTCCTTGAGGGCTCAACCGCCCTGATGAACTGCTCCCTCACCAGGTGGAGGGGATATCCCCGGCTCACGAACGCTATTTCCAGGTCTTTCAAATAACGAAATAAATGAAAATCGTCGGAGCAAATACGTCGACCTCGACGAGCCAGAGAAAATGGGAGGGAGCGTTTGCAGTGATCGGGATGACAGCTATCCCAATGCAAGTACTGCTGCAGGTTGGAGGGTTTCTTGTGGACAGATGTGCTAATTTTGTTATTCTTTAAGTGAATATCTACATCGAGAAAAGTGATTGAAGAAGTTGAAGAGTGATGAGTGAAAGAAAGGAATGGATGTGAATTAATTTTTTTAATAAAATGATTAAGTGTTGTGCTCCCGTGGGTCCAAATTATAAAAATATCGTCTATATAACGAAGCCAGACAAGTGGCTGAAGTGGGGAAGAAGATAATAGATTTTCTTCCCACCGCCCGAGGAAGCAGGAGGCGTAAGAGGGTGCCATTCTCGTGCCCATAGCGGTGCCTTTAACTTGAAGAAAATGACGCCCGCCAAAAACGAAATTGTTCTTGGTGAGCACCATCCTCATCAGTTTCAAAAGGAAGGGGGTAGAGGGGCGTGAGCCAACGGGTCTTCCGTTGAAAAGTTCCCTTGCAGCAGCCAGACCTTCTATGTGGGGAATATTTGTGTAAAGGGAGCACACGTCAACTGTTAGGAGAATAGCGCCAGGTGGAAGTGACGAGGGGAGGGATTTAAGGCGGCTCAGAAAATGCTGGGTGTCCTGAATAAATGACGGTAGGCGCCGGACAAATGGTTGGAGGTGTGAATCAAGGAGAGCAGAGATTCTCTCAGTGGGTGAGCCGTAACTGGAGACGATGGGACGGCCGGGGACACCAGTTTTATGAATTTTAGGGAGTAAGTAGAAAGTAGGGGTGCGGGGATTTGGAGGAATTAAGAGGGCGAGCTCTTTTTTTGAGAGGCCCTCCTTGGGGCCCTCAGAACGTAAGAGTTTTGATATAGAGTTTAGATGCTTAGGGGTTCTATCCGAGGTCATTAATTTGTAGAAGGTGGTGTCATTTAGTTGCCGATTGGCTTCCTCCTCGTACCTCAGGCGGTCCATGACTACCGTAGTGGAGCCTTTGTCCGCTGGAAGAATTATGATTTCCTCGTTACGCCTTAAGGAAATCAGAGCGTGTAACTCATCCCGCGAAATATTCTTAGCGGACGATAGGGAATCCACGAAGTCTTGGGAAGATAGTTGGGAGGAAATATGGTTAAGATATAATTCAAGCGGGTGGTTGGCAGGGAGGGCGGGCGGGCAGAAACTGGAGGGTTCTTTAAATTTCGCGAGAGGATTCTGGGGTGGTAGAGTATCATCCTCTGAGGTATCACAAGGGGTGACGTTACCATGAGAGAAGTGGAATTTTAGACGAATATTACGCGCAAAAGCGTGAAATTCCGAAAGAAGGCGAAAGTGGTCAAATTTGGGGGTGGGACAGAAGGAAAGGCCCTTGGAGAGGAGAGAAGATTCTGAGGGTGAAAGAGTGTGGGAGGACAAATTGACAACAGGCTCCTTCGAGGGCTGCTCGCATGGCTTGGGCATATTGTTACCAGATGTCCGGAAAGCTCGGGGTCTTGGGGGCAGTTTATGACTCTTAAACTGGTGTGGGAGGGGGGTGGGAAGACCCAGTTGGTCGGCTAAGCAGGGCCTTTCTGCAAAAAGGGGGGCATTTGGGTGGACGACTGCTCCAAGAGAGAAAGGGAGGGCAAGACCTAACCTTAAATGCTGGACGCACAAATTTGAGAGTTTCTTATTGAGAGCTGCCCGGTGCGAACGTTTTTGTAATGTTGCACGGGAAAAATAACTCTTTGTATCAATTCCTCTCAAAGGAATAGCTTGTTTTAGCTGGTTAACTTTAAAAGAGTGAAAATTTGCCAACGTGCGGTACTGAGTGAGGACCGCACGGGTAAATGACATGGAGAAGTTATACTGGAGTATTGCAAGCGAATGGCGGCAATCAGGGTTTAGACCAGAGAGTGGTAATTGAACCGTGAGGCCATTGGGAGGGATACCCAGGCCAAGACATGAGTTAAGAAACTCAATATGGCAAGTTAGGGATGTCAGTTTGCCGAGGTGATATCTCAGTTGATTAGTGGTCTCCATAGTGACACAGAAAATATCGTTGTAAAAAGAAAAAGGAAAGAGTGTACAACACAGTAAGGAAAGAGTTGCGAGTTGAGTTGTGAATAAAAAGAAGTAAGAAATTGCATATAAATATATAACAGAAAAAGGAAATAAATTTAGAAATATAAGCTAGCAACAAGGCGTTGAGGTTGGGGATGGATAGATAGGTATATCAGTGGACACTCACAGAAAGGCGATCCATGGCGACGCCGGTGTCCACTGCTCTCGGAAGCTTTCGGGTGAGAACCCTTCCTCAGCGGGAGAAAATCACAACTGAAGAGTGTCACACTGGAGTTGAGGGTAGAGGGTCTGCTTAGGAGGGTGGTTGGTTTTTGAGGGAAGTGATTGGTTGGAAGGAAGTGAGGGAGGGAGGAATAATGGGAGGGGATACGGAGAAAGCTAGCGGAGGTTAAGCCCGGGAGTACACATACATCTTAGGATTGAAATATATGATTGTTCCCAATGGCGGAGCTCCATGATAGATGTGTCAGGTATATATATATATATATATATATGTATATATATATACAAATATGTCTATAAAATTCTTCACGCATATTTTTTGTCCTATATACTCCGTGTGTTACTATGCGTTACTAATTTATTATAATTTTATATGTGATGCATTTCTTATAATGAAAATAAATTTGGGCCACGAGGCCCAAATTCCGACCTTTTCACTACTTTTATTCTGACTGTTATTACTTTGAAACTAGCACAGAATATACTATACGAAGCCGTTCGAATATTTTGCATATTATAAGCAAACTTTGGTAAAAATTTTAGATTTCTATGACTTCTACTTTTTAATCGTGTCGGAATGTGGAACAGGTATCTTACATGAAATCGCATATTAAACTAATCTTTACTCCTTAAGCGTACATGTGAAACGTTTCCACGACTATGCCTCAATGGTTGCTAATATGTTCACAGTATTTTTGACAAAATTTAAAACCATAGCTATTTTGTCCAAACTGTGACATATCAGTTATACATTATCCTTTATACATGTGATTAAATAAATTAAAAAATTGATATATTTCGTGTGTAGCAACCTAAGTTATTATCTCTCGTAGTACGTAGACCGAGTGGTAGCTGATAATCTTTTACTAAACCTTTTAGGTCTAGATTACCTTTTATTGATAACCTTTTAGGGCATTTTATTAAAAATTAAACATTTTTCCTAAAATTTATGTTTTTACTATGTATAACCCTTTGACAACTTTGGTTGCTGCTCTTTGAATGCTTTTGAAGTCTTGTCCAATTTAAAGTGAAATAATTTATAATAAGTAAGTTAGAGATTCAGCAATTTTGGCTCATAGACAGTGAAGGTTCTTCATGGTATTTGCCAAGAGAGGTTACTATGCAAAAACGTAAATCCATTTTATCTTAATACTAAAAATCAAATGCCATAGCTGACATTCCGCGTTGATTATATATGTTATTTTTTACTGTTATTTTTTTATGTTTCGTATTTCATGCATTACAAAAAAGGAGAATTAAATTCTTAGGGGTTGGAAATAAATCCCAAGTTGAATTGGGTCTACCTTAAATTCATCGGTTTTACATTTCCCGTATGTACTGAATAGTTACCTGAATAACGGTTTAAGACATGTGCCTTGAGGCATTGTGATTCTCTTGATATATGATTCCAATCCACTCTAAGAAATGCATAACGCCAGTTACTCGTTGATTCAAGTCTATTGCTGGATTAATGAAATGCCTTCAGCCCTTAATCCCCGGAGAGATTGCATAATTTTCCGCGGAATTGAGATGCCAGAAGCAGATTCGGAAATACGCTAGAATCCCGTATTTTCCCCCCTAAGGACTAAGTATTGTATGCTTTTAAAGAAGACTGTGAATTTAAAATTTTTATAGACTTTTCCAAAATGTTTCCTTGCTGGCACCTCCAAATGCCACGACTTATTTGTTCGAAATCTAATGTAAAATTTTAGTGTGTGCATTAATTTAGGGAAATTTAAATCGTTGCATATGTTTGCTGGGTGTTTATTCAAATCAAAATATCAGTGTGTGGTTGCTATATATATTACATTGATCTAATGGACGATTAACTGTTTCCAGAGTGGATGAAGAAATTCATTCATAGTCAAGAATCACAAACGATATCCATATGATGCTGCCGTGCATGTAAACAGTTGGAATTTTTTTATGTTACATAATTTATTATTCGTTTTATATGAAGTTGGTCTGAGTCGATTAAACCCTGAATGATATCAATTTACAAGCAGATAGAATTAATCCATAGAAACCTCTCGATGAACCATGAAGAGGACGGCCCGGAGTTTTCTTCTTGTTGGCCCAGTTAAAGTAATAGCTGTCAGAATCCACCTTTGTCACATTTCCTCCAGTGAATATATAGAGCTGTTATATTGATGGTATTTGAAAATTGTTGCTGTATGATTAGGTGTTTCGTGGAGTTATATCCGGTAAAACTGACACCTTAGGTATGGAACGGAAGAAGTACTCCTGACCATTGGTATTCAGCCTTTCTCCCGGATGCTTTCCCCGCGGAAAGTACCCATTAGAGTTGGAACCCTAAAATGATAGAGATGCACTTGATACACTGGAGTATAAACTGTAAATAAGAGGAGAGAATACATATCACACAGTGCCGGGATTCATTGCTTCAGCAACCATCCTATACCACTATGGTACATATTATGTGCATATTACTCAAAATTTTCAACATACTCGTGAGCGAGTACCTGGGAAATACTCGCACTGAAGGCCGGAAATCGCTGCTCAAGATAACGTATATTCGTGATCCAATCGCTTACCATTCCCAAGCAGCATCCGTAGCTACAATCTCGGGTCCACTGATAATTTTTCGGTGGCAAATCTCCACCAATTGGCAAATTAAAGGAGGAGTTACAGCAAGACTTGCCGACCCTATCCACGGAATATTTGATGAAAGGGCGCAAAAATTAACGGGGGGCATTATGGCATCTCTATCGGCCGGGACGTGCTGAGATGCCAGGGACGACCCTGAGTGCGGCCGAGAAGTAAAGCGATGGAGAGTGGATTCTTTCGGCCGTGGGTTTGTGTGCGTGACACCAAATTAGCGGTTCGGGGCACCGAAGGGGCAACCCCTTGCAGGGAAACTAGTCTTGGTGGCAGGGGTGGGATTGGAGAGTAAGGTAAGGACACGGGAAACGGAAAAGGTGAAGGAGTTACGGTCGTGGGTGGGTAGGTGAGATCGGTAAAGGATGGAAAGTCACAAGGGAGCGAGAACCGAAAGTAGATAACGCAGGGAAATACTCCTCTCCGTGGAAGGGAATAACGCGGAGGGGAGGCACATTTGTGATGGGAAGGGAGAGTTCGGAGGACACGAATCGTAAATCAGGATCGGAGGAAGGGTCTCCTTTCCACCTTACAGCTCTTGGCGCTCCGTGCCAGAAACGTAGAAGGGAGAGGACGTTCACCACCACTGGGTCCTGGGCGGACGAGGGTGAATGGGTGGCGGCGAGGATGGGTTTGGAGATGTGGCCGTGGTTAGCGGGGAAGAGATGTGGACGGGGATGAATAAGGGGAAGGAGAGGAGGTGAGAGGTACGGGAGAGATAAGTAAATGGGTGGAAGAGAGAACTGTGAGGGTGAGTATGTCAGAGAGGGGGGCGTTGGTTGCGTTCGGGGGGGAAGAGGTAAGAGGTTGAAGCATGGACGGAAGCCGGGCCAAATGAGGTAGCGGGAGGTTGGCAAAGGTTTGGGAAGTTGGGGAGAGGCGAGCTGTTGGGTAGGAGGATGAGATAGTGGTAGAATGAGGGACCAAACTGTGGGGGGAACTTAGCGTGTTCTCCCAAGGGGTGTGGAAAGGAACGAGTGAGGGAGAAAAATTGGAAAGGAGGGCAAATGGACGAGGGGGGGTAATTGGAAGTTTTATTCTTCGCCCGCCGCCCCACGAACGAGAACACACGTGCCAAATGTTGGCACCATCAGGTCGGGTGGGAGGCGAATGAGGGAGAATGAATTAATAATGAAATAATCGCTCTGTGCCTTACGGTAGCTAGGGAAATTCATCCCCAAAACCTCTCTCCCCTCTTTGAGAAAAACTTTTGACTCTGAAACTAATGGGGATAACTTAAATAGCAATCGTAGAGACGGATTATTTTTTCCTCCCCGAGTGAGTGTGTACACGCTTGATCAAGATCGTTAAGGAAATGTCGCAAATTCCCTGTTGCTCAGTATTTTATAGGGATTTTTGTAAACTCTTACTCATAATTTATCAATCTTCCCGGAAAACCGATCTAATATTTTCCGACAGTCGGAATAAATACAAATATAGAAACCCATTTAGCCTTCGTACTTCAGTCCTCTATATGCCTTTATTTCTCGTCTTCATAAAGCGGAGAGATCTGAAATACTAATATACTTTTACAATGAAGCTAACTAATAATTCTTTTGATTACAGGTATATTGACTTGGTATCAATGATTTTATGTCATCGCGTATTATGTTTTTAGCACTTTTTTGTGGTCTATTTTATTAGGATATCAAACATTAGCTAGGGATACCAATTTCGGACGAATGACGGGCTCGTCCTCGAAAATCCATAACAATAATGTAAACAATGTAAAAAGAAATTAATGTGGCTGCTCTCACTCCACTATAATTAACTTCTACTCTTATAACTCACTCATTAAGCGCAGAGGTTTTTTTATTTGCTTTTTCAAATCAATTTCGCTCATAATATTGGTGGAAACTTCTATCATTGAGCAAAGTCAGGAATTTCTTTTTATTTGAATTTATTTTACACAGAATTTTGTGCCTAAAATTGTACCTATATTTGGATTCAAAAATTAAGCTATTTTAATTTTTCAACAACATATATTTATACTGGAACAATGACATTGGCCTTCAAAGGCTTTTTATGCCTATCTTTAAAATACCTCTTTTCGTCTATCTTCATTACACGCTGAGGAACCGTCTGTAAACTGATATTTAAGGCTGTATCAATGGTACTGGGATATCAGTTTAGTGCGCGGTACATGAAGAAGGGGGATTGATATAGTTATGACTAAAGTGACGCCTATTATATTAAGTCTTCCACTGACTGAGAAAAAGGAAGAGAATTTTTATATCACCGAATACATCAATACGCTCTCACAAGCCGAGGTTCTTTCCAAATACAAAATTTGAATTTCGAGAAGTACGAAAAATTTCTAAAATTTGATATCAATTCCAAGAGCACTAAACCTCTGGTTGCCTCAAAAGCTGATAACCTACACATTTAAACTAAATTTAAGCATTATGTGTTTTTATCGTTTCCCTCTCAGTTGTTCATAGCCACGTACATGAGAGTAATATCCATGAATTAAAATTGGGCAAGTTCCGGAATGTCCATTAACATGTTTGTATGAGGCAATAGATTTTCCCACGTAAGGTCCTTTTCCTCTGTGAAGTAACTTTATCAAATGGTGTACTATGCAATTGAATAGATCACTAATTTTCCTGTTAAGAAATCAATTATAGGTTTAAATAATTGTTTCATATCATTTTTACGGTGCAACCTGTTTCAATATTCGTAAATGGTTAAGATTTTTGGAAAGTATTTATGAATTTATTCACATGTTCTTTTTTCTTCTATGAGTTATCATATGTTGGAATAATATATCCATCAAGAGAAATATTAGTTCAGATGTTAACCCTAAATTAAGTTTTTTTTAAACACTACCCAGTGTCTGAGTTCAGTAAAAAAAGACGAAAAAGATTAAATAATGAAGTTTGAAACACTGAGAACCTGCGCTCAGCTCATGAACGCCAAAATTTATTAAAATTGAGCACGCACTCTTTGCTCCATTATCTTCGCTGATTCGTCGAATGCTCTTTTAAAAAAGTTTCGCTATGGCGCTCTAACGAACCAGAAGCGGGTAACACTAGATCCAAGAGTAGATAAATATAAAGGAAGCTTGGGAGCTTGTGAGGTCGGAGAGGAGGAAATGGGACTTGCTTCATCTTAGTTCCGAAGAGACGACCCCGCCCGTAAAAGAAAATCGCCATGTATTGTCTGTATTTTTATATACACGTCCCAGGCGAGGTCAGGTACTGGCGAGGGAATAAAGGGCCCATGCTAAGAAGAGGGTTGGAGTTGGAGATTTCTTGTTTTTTCTTATTTTTCGCGAACTCCTTTAGGATGCTACTTTGATGTCGGGTCGTGAGCTGGATGAGAATTGAGGAGAGATGTACCGTAAATGTATTTATTTTTTAGTTCGGGACGGAGTGGGAATTAAGCCGTTAAGGGGCGGTGGAAGACGGTTGGGGAGGATTTAGAAATGGCTCTCTAGCGACAGGGTGGGGAAAAGAGGTGGAATCGTGAACGGCAATAGGGTGGATGATGGCTGTGAAGTTAGATGGAGAACTGAGCGTGTGTAGGATGTGTTGGAACTACAATGCCTGGCGTGTGGGAGAGTTGGCAAGTACTCTTCTAGTTCAGTTGTGCCTCTTTCCCTCCTGCCTATCTCTGTCCCTGGAGGAATAAGCGTTGACGTGTTACTATTTGAGCCGGCTTGGGTGGTCTGTTCATGGTAACCCTTACTTTGGGGAACATATGGTTCACATTTAGCCTATTTATGCAATATTTGAAATGAATTCTAGTGAAGCATAATGATGAATTTCCAATATTAGTGGTCGAACAAAATTATGTGATGCAGTCTCGAGCAAGGTTGCGAAAATATGTTACAAAAATGGTCATATTCAGAGAGATATTATATTTTAATAAGGGAAATTCTAACTTAATTCTTTTTGTGTAATTAACGAACATACCAGATTGGCGAACAAGAGATCCAAGTGTGTGTCCCGTTCAAATCAAACGATTTATTTAGTGGAAAATTATACTCTCCTTGGTGTATAACTATATCCTTCATTAATTATCTGAATAACTTCATTAGAATGCATTTCACTCGCTTTTTAAGTAAAATCTCTCACAATATTGTAAAAATTAATTATGTTTGTTAGCAGAAGTTTATTTGTTGGCTTAATTATTAATTTAATTGTGTTATTGGGTATTTGGATAGTATACTTCTTATTCTAAAATGAATTTTACGCCAAAAATTCCGTCCGGGGCGGATCGCCCTTCCCCTGCATTCTTCTGTCCTCAACCCTGTCTAAAGCAACGCCGCCTCACCCCTGCCAATAGGGTGTTATGCACCGAAGGCGGAATGTGCGACCTCTTTTTTGTCAGGGCTTCTTCATGACTCTCCTTCCTCCGATACTAAGAGAGGAAGTGTTGTCATCTTTTTTATTTCAAACCTTCCAGTCCTGTGACCAATTTCGTCTGCCAATGCGTGACTCGCTCTCCGCCTCTCGCAGCCCTTCCCTCCCGACGGGTCAGTCACTCCAGCGACCTCTTCAGTATTCCCACTCCGTATGCAACTGACTACGAAAAGAGTTTTCACCTAGCATCCGAGATAAATAAGCTCAGCAATTCTAGAGGTTCCTTTCCTATTTTAGGCCCACGTTCCTTTATTTTTTCCATCATATTGCCTCCCTTATTTCCGTCACCCAACTCTCTCTATCTTCGCCGTCCATATTTGAATTTTTCTTTACCTCAGGCGTTTCCTCTTTTGTGTTTTATTCACGCTTATTTTACCTCAATCTCTCACTGTGTTATTTTCCGCGCCACTTATTTTTCGACGGCGCATCGATGTCGTCGAATTTGAGGCAGATCATAAATATATTTCTCGTTCTCGAGCATCATTCCGGAGGTGTCGCTATTTTCGTTCCCATTTGACGCCCAAATAACGTTTAGGATAAGTGAATTACTGCAGTCGACGGTTACCATTCATATAAACGAGGTTAAAAATGTTTGACTGAGACGTTTTGGTTCACTGGTGTTATATTTTTGTTAATTGCAATGATAACTTAATTTTATATCTTCATCCAAATGAAACAATTCAGAAATCGTATGCCATTCCAATTAAATTTAGGTGTAACGTTGCGGTTCCCTATTTATTGAATGAGGGAAACTATTTACAATTCGCAATTTAATTCTTTCATTCATAAGTCATTGGCAAAATGTTAATTACCGAACAAATACATAAACTTCTATTAATAATGTTGGTTATTCTTTAACCTAGCATTGTCAAATTCAATGGGTATTTTAGGGTTGAAGAATACACCTGCCAGCCCGCTTAACTGCGTAATAAATTATTTTTCCCCATTTTTATGCATATATGTTATATGCCGTAGATTAATAAGTCCGTGTGCATTTAATCAACTTAAAGGTTATTATTCATTCCTAGATGATAGCTCGTGTTGCGAATTGCTTTCCTATGAAAAAAGCTTCATAAGAGATTCCCTCTTCCGTGGAAGAGCAAATTTAACATTTTCTGATTTTGATGCTAGAACTACCCTTTATATTTAACTTCGTTCGAGTGGTAATATATACAGATAAATTCAGATCCAGAAAAGATATATCGGTTGACCTTTATTATGGATTGACGTAACTACAGGGGGTACTTAAAATGTATATGCCGGAATTCTTCACGGATTCTACACCAGATTAAGCAATCCATATGGGCCTAAGTTACGATGCGCATTGTCTTCATATGTCAACAGCAATGGCGATAGAGATGATGGTAAAATGCTTAACCAGAGTGGGGAACCTGAGGAGAATTTCAGTTTGATACTCACCAGGAAAACACCAGATATTAGTATTTATATTTTAGCTATTCGTAGATCAATCGCGGTAGAAACTTCAAAAATAGTAAATCTAGAAAAAAAATTTTCTTACAACTCTTACTCGTATAACGGTTTCTTTGCCCAATAGCAGGTAATATATTTCCCGAATAACCTTGTTTATGGCAATTTTTACTGAAAAAGTGGGAGTTTACTTAGTGTGAAAACTTAGGCTTTTATATAATCTCATGGTGTGACAAAACCAATGAGGATGTTCAATTCCGCCTCTTTTACCGCGTTTATAACCCAATGTGCCAGCTCCTTAAGTGCATATGACTCCAATTGAACCTCCAACATAATTGGAATATAAGTTTCCAAATTAATTCCAGGAAAAATTGTAGAAACATATTTCCGAGCAGTTACAATGCTGTTAATTCCTATATAAATCTTAGGTTGTTTCATTTTATTTGTTTGAAAACCAGAGAGTAGACTTGAACTTCATTTTTCTGAAGTAAAACTTTGTATGTAATCAGTTCACGTACGCTCAGTGAAGATGGAAAAGAAAGCAATATTGGAACTGGTCCATTGTTACTGTATTTATCTCATACCTTGTGCCTGCATCCTCGAGGCAAAGTAATTCAAAACAATGCAAAAGCAATCAAAACCATACTTATTATTTTAAGGCATACTAATGTTGCTACTGAAAACTAACGAAGCTTAATTTTCAATTAGTAAGTTGTGCGCCATGTTTTTCTCCTGGTACATCCATTCATTTTAACTTTTAGGGACGTGTTTGCTATCTTCATCTAATTAATTTTTCTACGGAAGTGGGAGGAACGCTAGAGGACTACAAACGTATCTAATGAGCCTCGGTCCCGGACAATTGATGGAAATGTTCAACCTCTCCCCTTTTTTGTTTGTCTTTGTGTTGATTATTACGTATAGTTTTATATTCATTTAAATGATGGTCTAAACAATTAATTTTGGCTCTAAAATACCAAGGTAATATTCAACAATGAAATTATATTTTGTTTCCACATGCGCGTATTAATCATCAATTCAATTTATGGATAATCAGCATATTGGTACAATATAAATTTTTAATATCTATTTGTTGCTCAAAACAGCAGCTGGTACTAATTTTAAAATAAACAAATCCAAGTTTCACTGTGTAATCATGCTTTGATTACCGGTTCTCTATTTATCCCCACAGTTAATCGTAACATGTAAAGACTTAAAAACAAACGCTTTTTTATGTTAGTTAAGGTTATTAAAACCACACCGTATGAAATGCACATCGATATTTTTCCAAAATTCCGTATATTTTCATTTACACCAGCCATGATTCACATTTGTCAGCTGCTGCGTATAAATATGTCTCTCGGATGACTTATACGGCCTTTAATTTCGGGAAGATTGAAGGCTTTCGTGATGGAATCCTTGAAAAAGGTAATCGTCCTCTGTATTGTCAGGGGTCTCCTCGCCTCATCAGACCCCGTCCATCAGTGACTCCACTTTCTCCCTCTGTCTTCCCTTCACTTCCATTTATCTGCTCCTACCGCCTGGCTTTTACTCCCTCTTAAACCAGAACAGAAGCATTCGCTTCTTCGCAGCGGAACACAAGGACGGGCGCCTCTCTATAGAGAACGGCGCCACCCGCTGGCCGGTGAAATTATACGTCGTTCGCCCCCCCGTGAAGAGTTCGTCATTGGCAGGCACTACTTCCATCCCCGGTTTTATCCCCTCCCATTCCTTTTATGCGTTCTCAGCCCCCAGTCAGCCAAACATAAGCCCTCATTGCCAAATGCCTAGGAAAAATGACATCACCCCTTCCTTGCTTTCTCTCTCAACCATCGGCTTTCTCTCTGTCTACCGCACTCCCCTTTTGCGAAGCAACCACGGCTCAACAACCCCGTTTTCGGCTCCGCCAGACGGGTGACGATGCATGCTTTGAACCCCCATTTTGACGACCAACCCCGACCGACACCAAACCCATCTGACAACCACACATCGCTCTTATCCCGTGTCCTATTTGACAACTGAGATTCTCTCCCATTCAGCCTGTCGTCGGAGCCATTGTTCTATGGACTCCGCGGGAAGTCCGCTGCAACGATACCTTCCTTCCCTTCCCGTCTGCTTGCCCCTTTCTCTCTCCTGTGAACCGCCGCGAGCCCTGGAGCTACATGCATGTGAGTTGGCGCGCGAGCCTCTGAGTTTTCGAGTGGAGGATATCTGATGGGGTGGGGATAAGGGACACCATCACGCTGCCATTGTCTTTGCGCGGCGAGTGGTTTGCTTGGTGGTTATGCGTTCTAGCTGTGTGAGTGTGCTCGCGTGTGCCTGGTCTCGCCCCGGGATCTCCGCTACAAAGGACTCGATTTTTTCGGTTAGTGAGAGTAAAACAATAGTGGTTGCCGATCCTTCTGTCTTTTTGACCCACCCCATTTCCTTTCCCCCGTCATAAACCAGAACTTTGCGCTTAATCGCACGAGAAAATACCATCAAGTCTATTTTAAATGGATAGTAATGGATATGTGTGGTACGCTTGTGTCTCGTCGGTGTGCACTATGTTGAGAGAACGGATGAGAATCGACTAACGAAATTAATATAAAGTTAGAGGTGTGAGTCGTACAACAGAATAAGGTAGACAGAAAATGTCATTGGTTTATTTGATGGAAGTCACTGTTCAGAATATGAATATTATGATTCTTATAAATGCAGAGGGCGCGTAAATCACTTGTTGAATTTAATGGAAGCAAAAGACATGAAAAAAATAGAGTTATAGAATAGAATAGGGAGGACATTACTGAAAGAGTTCTTGATTGCTTGGCCTAATTGCATTTGTAATGTTCTTCGAATTTTATCACTCTGAAAAGATATAAGGTAGTAGTTATCGTACAATTACTCTATTTGCTTTCCCCATTTCAGGTATCCACCATAAAAAGTTAGTTTTTGGAGACACTTCTTAAAATAGCATATAAATCAGTAACTAACATATTTTGGTTTATGTCTATTTTATCAATGGTTGCATTGACGTTAGGACCCTACTACTGTAAGACTTTACGTATTGATGAACGTGTTACAATTCTTAGCATTGATGCATCAGTGTTCAAAAGAGTAAGAGGAAACTTTACGGTTTCACTTTGCTACGGAAACATTAAATCGCAGCAGCACAGTGAAGGATTTAGGGTCATCATCGCTTGAATAAAATCCCCAATTCAGGGACAGCTATGAAACTGAAGATGAAGGCGGAGCTATATACAGAAAATCTATTTTTAAGGCAGTGATAATAAAAACCTTAGGTGTCAAAATCAGTTAGTATAAGTAATCTGCAGTCTTGAATATGAATTTCATATGACCCTAAATCTAGAGCGTTTTTATGTATATTTGACTTTACGTGCAAGTTTTAAGATTAAAATACTCTCTGAAGCTTTAATGAAAAATTTAAAATGCATGATAAAAATTCATGCAATAGGTTTAAGTTACAGATTTCCATTCTTGTACATCATTATACTCACTCTTTATGTAGGCGGTCGCTGACGTGTTTTATGAGAGCTGAAACCAACTAGGAAATGCTTTTATGACCAAAGTAGAGCTCTTGTATATTAGTACAATCGAATATGTGTTGCAATTAAATGTTCAGCAAAAGTTGGAGTTGAAGGAATCCCAGTTTTTTGACTGATCTTTTGTTGGAAACGTACCAAGATACTCTCAATATCTAATTAATTTTCTCCTTTCTTTAACAAAAACAAATTTTCTCTTCCTTTCCATTTTTTGCTTAATATAGAATTCAACTACTCCTGGATATAAGGGCAAAATATTTTCTTTATCAGTAGTATGGGCGAAATAGTTTCTCTAGAAGCACAGATGTTGCTCTTTTCTGGTTAAATATTCAGTATTTTTTAACAATTCTGCCCTGCATCGGAAAGGATTTTATTCAAAAAATATTCTTTCATTATGTCCTTTTATTTTCTTTTTTTATTTTCTCTTTCGTCCATCTGCGCGGTCGTAGATTTTCCTTACGGATTTCTGGATCCCATACTTCAAAGTTTCATTTTCACGCTCAAGTTCGTCTTGTCGGAATGGAAAGGTTGGATCAGTAGAAGTTTATCTAATTGAAGATACCAAACATTAAATTGGATTTTTAAATATTTTTATGCTGAGCTCGATTTGACGCTATACGTTGAATTCCGTATTCAAAGCAAAAGTCCAATTTGAGTTGCTAACGGATATTTTTACCGAATTTTAAAGAACTTATAAGATTTTCTGCGTACTGTGTTTAAAAGTTATGTTTTTCAGAAGTTATGTTTTTCATTGCGATCGTTTTTCTCTTACCTGCGCAACTTATAACTTACTCGTGCACGTCACGTTTTAAAGCACTTTCTCTGCACCATCCTTTGTCCTCTCCAAGAGTGTGAACATAAAGTCTATCTCTTTCGCCGAGAAAAGGTATTACTATAGGTATCTAAATATGGTCTCGTATTCCATTGTTTTATACTCTCAGTTTGTCAAGTTTTTCGCATTTAATGCGAATCACCCGCTGACACGAACCAGCGATTTCCTCTAGTGCATAATCTATGCGAAAATGTGGATAGATAGGTGCATATTTTCTGTGATTCTCATATGCTGGTATGCAAACTCATTATGCGCTGCTGTGAGAGAGAGAGATAAAAAGGCTCGCTAATGGGTACCAGGATATGGAGTGACGCAGAGTTGGAAGTGTAGAAAATGGAGACCAGAAAGAAGCGAAGGATCGATCAATAATTGAGTGCTTTCATTGTCACCAAATGCTCGCTGCATTGTAACAGGCAGGAGTACCACATCTCCCTACTCTATCCCTTACCCCTGATACCGTTTCCCATTGCTCCTCCCTCCACCCGTCCACACTGCCATATCCCTCTAACTAAATCACCCCTTCGGCCCTACCCTCTCCCCTTTGGCCGGACGCATTCATTCCCAAACTCATACCCCAGCCTCCCTCTTTCTCTCGTTGATTCCGTTTTCCCCCGCGTCCCCAGAATTCGGTTATTGAAGGCCAAATCACATTTTATGGCCATATTTTCCAATATGCTTCAATTCTTTCTCGACCCTCTCTTTTTTCCCCCTTCCCCATGGCATCGGAGCCATCCACTCCACTGTACCTCCCCTCAACTAACCCTTTCTCTCCTCCCTATATTTTTTGTCTGCCAATATTCCCTGCCCCATCGAAGAGAGAGCGAGCACAAATTCACGCGTACATATATTTTTTTACATATATTTTGAATATTACACGAGAATGGGAACTAGGAGACGATCGCTCGAATATTGGCTGGCCGAGCGATAAATTACGAGACGTCAGCTTGAGCTTCATGCGTATATGTGTGTTTTTATCTGCCTGTTAAAGCGTATGCGTTTGTGCGTGCCTGTATTTTTTGGGGGGTAGGGAGAGGATAGGCATGAGATTTTTTCCGGAGGGAAAGGGCGAGAACCCCCCTAGGGCATGGAAGGGCTAGAGGATATTCCCCCCCACTCTCGAATGGTTCCGTGAGAAATGGAAAGCGGGGTAGAGGATATGTGGGACCGGGAACGAGGGAGAGAATTGCCGGGAGAGGACGGAGGTAGCGGCGGTGGGTTCGGTTGGGTTCCGAGCTTTAACATAACGCGGACAAGGGGTGATAAATCCACGAAACGGAACGGGCACCGAGTATCCGGATCGCGGGAACCGTAATTGATGGTAAAGGACCTGCAGAAAGGGAAGGCGGTGAGCGAAGGAGTGGCTATGGAAAGCGGGAAGGAAGAGGGCGATGAGATGAGTGAGAGTGCGTACGTGCGAATGGTTCAAAAGGAAATGGAATGATGGATATGGGTGGGCAAATGGATGGCCGCCATCAAAATCTACTCATCTCTCTTCTTCGTAATTCAGGGTTGTTATAATGATGTTAGAAATTCTAACCACGTATTAACTAGGCATTCCTCTTGAAGTTTTTAAAACCATAATTTTGGTTGATTATTCGTTAATGTCTGATAATATCTTGAAATTCTTCAATTACCAAATTACTGTAATAATCACTAACAGCAAAATATTATAAATGATCTTATTTTCTTAACAAAATTTAGTTAATTCTTAAAAATGCTCTACATCTGTGTAAACCTTGAATAGCTATCAGCACTCCTGGTATTTAATCATGTTCTTGTTAGTGTGGAATAAAATTTTATATTTCTCTTATGTCTCTTTCCTCCATGACAAATAAATAAAGCCCAACAGTAGGGAGGCTTTCTCCGTAGAAAATGTCCTTATATGCCAAACAATATTTTTTAGGTGATATTGTAATCTATTTGCAAATAATTAATTTCACTCTTCTGCAATCAGAGGAGTATATGAACTTTCAAATATGTGCTTCAGCATTTTGATTGCAAGACTACCATATTGCAAAGCAATTTATTTCAACTGGCAATTTCAATATCTCCTGGTAGGCTACTTATCGTTTTCCAATATGAATTTCCTTCATTGACATAAATTTGGCTTATTTTTTATATATATGGTTTTTCATTACTTAAATTCAAAATCAAAATGTTAACAATTGTAATAGTTTATTAAAATACATTGACTTGGGATAGGCTAGGATACTCTTAGGATTATTTATAGGTTTTATTTGCTTTCAAGCTAATATTAAGCTAACGTACGCTTTTATTTAATTATTTCAGCAATTAGTGTTTTTCACAAATTATTTCGAAGGACTTCTCTTACTTCAAGTCAAATTACTCAAAAACACTAAAATAATATATCTCTTCTGGTTTGCTCAGGTGTTGGTGAAATATTATAGGTTCAGTTTCCGTGTAGGTCTCTGCGGAAGTCTGGTCTGGTCGTTTATCCATTTTAAAGACCGCATTTCAGCTGGCTTCTTCTGTGGACCTGAAAAAGCCAACTGGATTGCTGGGGAAATATTGTCCCTAAAAATGAATAAACTCGTAAAAATAGTCGAAAAACCATTCTCTATATTTTGGGTTCATTTTTTCCACCACTTACCTGTGCTCAGAAAAGTTCTGTATCGCCTATATAGGCTGAAAAACGAGATTACCAGTAATTTATTCTTTTCATCGAGAAATTTGCAGTTTTGTTTCTCAGTAGGTAGGGAGAAATATCAAAATTGAAATTTATATATTGAGTGCTTATTTCCGTAAATAAAATAATTGAAATGGGTTAAATTACATTCCAAAGTTCATCAAACAAGGTCCCGAATGTAGATTGAATTGACTGTTGTGTTGAATAAAATCAAATAATCTTAGTTATATGTTCAACTGAAAGGGCAAAACCGTGAAATCCCATTTTCGGCCCATGTGAATACTCGGAATACTACTGAACCCCCGAGAATGTTTGTTGCCCGCATTACCGTTATGACCGAACAGTGGTATCATGTGGAATTCAGGCGCGTTCTGATCGGCGACATGCGAAGTGGGTTGCGAGCTTAATGAATACTCGCTTTAAGTCTTTTGTGAGTGTTCACGCTCACGCGACGTGTTTTAGCTTGCAATAAATATGAAGTCAGCTCTTCGACACAATACTTTCTTGCATAACTGGCTACGTTATGTCCAAAGACCGCTATTCATTCCATTCAAATTAGAATATCTACCTAATTTAGTAGTCGGGGATTGACCATTATTGAACGACAAACCATCAAATTAATGCAGGGAAGAGAATATTATTGACAGATAAATTGTAAACTTAGCGCATTTACTCAAGGCTATTTAAACGTGTTGCTTGAGTGAATTTCACCCGTAATACCAAACTGATTTTCTTATGGCATGGCATAGACGCTGTTTTAGTACAATGAAACCTCTAGCTTATATGTCGTATATTAACTAATTTGTTATATTATTTTCATAAACATTTTAAAAAATGGTTTTCCTATCGATATTTTATTTAAAAATATTATGACAAGACCTGCACAAAGGTTTACATACATTTGAATAAAGTCAATTATGATTTCATTAGTTATTGCTGTTATCAAAATGAAATAGTTAAAACTTTTAGGGATTTGTGTGATGTTATAGCTTGTGATTGCTTTTATGCTACTTTCCATCCTTCGGTACCAAACGTAGCTCTTGTTCATACTTGACTTTTTTAAGAATTTTTATCTTAAGAGGATACTTTGAGGTTATTGTACGACCGTATTTTTGATGGCCCAATATGCTGGCAACGAATTGGCACGCATATTTACTGCTTTCAGGAAAATATAAGATATTTGGTCAGTAAAAAAGAATTTTATCCACATCGTCTTAAATAGAAGAATTACTACTTAACAAAACTCTGCAAATTGTAAAAATTCACTTTCTTTAATATCCATTTACCTTAAATTTCATTCTTTACACCCTCACCGTTCATTATTTATAATCATATCATATTAATGAACAACATAGCAGGTTATCGTTGGAGACATGCTTTTGCTCTGTTGCCGTCCACGAAAGGTTTATCACCCGCTTAGGAGTCACTTATCGGCATCAGTTATGGAATGTATCATTTCAAAGAACATGTCAGACTATTAATTCACCGAATCCCGTCTCTCATTCCCACGAGGACAGTCGTTTCCCAGATACCCACCGCAGTATTCGTAATGACGTTCGAATTTCCAGCCCCGCAGCCGCACGTTATCTCCTCCGGGAAACAACGGATTTTTACCCCTCTGTATTCTTCTCCCACGATCACCCATCCCTCCCACAGATTTATGTTTTGGCTCGTTCTCTATCCTCACACCCCACGTCTCCCCGCACCGCCCTCTTATATTTAATTTACGAAATATTCGACCTAATTTTTTTTCCGGATCAAGGTGCCACCTAATCGATCTTCATCACACCTAGCCGTGCCACGGCTGATCAACCTCGATTCCCTCCATCCACTCCAAACAGCTGAACCCCATTAAATATCCCCTCCCCCACCCTACTCACTGTTCTCTTTCCCTCCTCCCCACTCCAAACGCCCCCTATTTCTTCCCACTTCCCTTCCTACTATCCCCTGGGGCTAACGGCTACGGCCGCGTCCAGCGCCGACCCATCCCACCTCCAAACTCCCTCTCATTACACCTCTGCCCGTAAATCGACCCGGCCAGCCGATAATGGTCGTTCACAATAATTAGTTCGCTTTCATTATATCGGACCACCGCGTTTCAGCCGAGCCGGGCACCCAGGGAATATTCTTTCCCATATTACCGTGGGGCCCTCTCTAGATTTTTTTAATCTCTCATTCCCGCCGCTTCAACGCTTGGTAGCCCCTGCCATGCCCCTCCCCTGTCCAATCTGCGCTAAAGCCACCCCCTCCTCATCCGCCTACGATTTCGCACCCCGTGAAACTATTCGTCACTCCTCCCTCCACACACCGCGCGCTGCTCTCCGGTCGAGACTAGAAACTCCATCCAATTTAACCCGTCGTCCATTCTTCTCCCAGTCCATACTCCCTGCTACCCAGCTCACCCTCTTTCCAACCGACGGCCTCGTCGTGAACTAACATCACTCTTCCATCTCTGTGCCGCTTCGGTCGTTCGAATCTCCGCCACCGTCCGGCGGCGCCCTGGGTGTCGGCCCGCTTCCGTCTGTTTTTTTTTTATTTCTTACTCCGCGAAAGCCAAAGCGATGGCCTTATTTAAAAGTTCAGGGATTACATGGTTGTGGTTGAAAATGATGAGGGAAGAATTGGTATGAATTAAAAATGGGAAACACATTCGTATTGATGAAAGAACGACGAGGGTATTCTTTGAGAATGAGACAAAGTTAAATTCATGCTCGGAAGTCCTCTGAGGGATGCGGACTCAGTAAAGGTACGCCTATGCTCTCTCATTTGTTTATGATGAAAAAGATCCAAGTATGGAAATCAGGGTTATAAAATAGCAAATTAATGCGGAGTACTGTGGTTCTTTCACATCGTTTTGGTCGTTTCACGGGTAAAGTACAATGCTGCTCCGTCTATCGTAATCGATATTAGTAACTTCAAACTTCTTTAAGAAAAAGGGATTATTCTAACTTTGACTTAACACACTTAATATTTTTAAAAATCATAAATAAGCAGTGTAAATGGTTAGTTTTTTTCTTTCCCCATGTGATCGAGTCATACTAACACGTCAAATCTGAAACTGAGAGCACAATTCTGAAAGGTGACTTAGCCAAATATGTAATTGCCAATGTCTGCGATCAATAGGATAATTATTTTTCATTTTTTAAATCACCCGACTAATCTACTGTTATTGAATACGGAAAATTAATATCAATGTATATAGCTGATACATAAATATGCCAATTGATATCGTTATGAAATATATTCGTAATGATAATATTTGCACTTGAGAGAGTATCACTGCTACACTGCGTGATGGCGTCCGGCCGTAGAAGAGGGGCAAAGTGAGTTTTTGTTCCATGAGACACTTCCCAAAACATGCTCGGTGTAGTTGATGGATGAAGGGAATAATATATGCTCCATCATGCAGTTTTCATTGAATGCATTTTATCATGTCTACACGGAGATTTATATCTATGGTGTAATTGGGGAATACGCGAGCATTTTTTCAAATGTATATTACATTTGGTTGTAAATAGAAAAAACATCAATGCTACATATGTTTGAATTTCGGAATGATTCCCATCAAGCAAGGTTTCTGAATATTGAATTATAATATTTAGCATTGAAGCATGGGTTAATAACTTTAACGGTGACATAATGTCACATGCTTATTATATTTTCCAAGTAGTCACAAAAAATAAAATTATCGATTCCACCATTTAGAATTTAATTTTGTGGTAATATATTGCTAATGTATCCAAATTTCTTAATAGAGGTGTTCCAAGCATCACATATGATAACTAACTCACAGACTTGAAAAGGCTACAAGGAATAAAAACGGAAATATAATACGAATATTTTTAAAACAACTCTTTAAATTATTATAGCTATGACGTTTTCATAGTCGAAGTCAGTGATACAATTGAAGTTTTGTTGTCCCTGGCGAAAAGATTAGAGTAAAACGTTTTCAGTATTTTCTTGTACCAATGCAGACTAAAATTGCTGTGCTACCATTTATCTTTAGTTTAGCGCTGTTATAAATAAAATATTTTTGAATCAGTCGAAATATTTCTCTGCTTTCCTATAGGAAAATCCGTTTTTCTTCAGTCTATGTTATATATTATTAAAACCTATATCGTAAAATATATTTCTTTGGTTTCATTAATTTGTGATGGAATGTATATCTGTAAAATTCAATATTCTCCGATTAGTTTCAAAGCTGTTACTCGTCCACAGTGCCAAAACTTATAGTATTATACATTCTTCGGCTTCATAAATGTCATTTAAATTTAATTTTATATGCTTTCTTTCCAAACAAGGAGCTATATAACATTTATATTTCAGCAAACTGCTATCGTATACTTATGGCGGAATAGAAAGCTTGCTGTCCGTTTACAAAGTTGAACTCACTTGTTCGATCCTTAGCTCCGCGTTTATAGTTGTTTAGTATTATGTTCCGTAAATTGTATAACTTAACTAAATTAGTCGGTGGAGAACCTACCAAAATTTGATAGGAAAGGAACTGCAGTACCTTGCTCTAACTTACGTTGACAGTGTGGCATAGATTTGCCAAGCTTCGTTTCTTAGCGAAGGTTTGCCATCGCTCCTCGGAAACTTCTAAACATCCCCCCGAGTCAAAGGTTGTCACTAGCATTTACCCTGCACCAGCGCAGAAAAGATTTTATTTCCTATTCTTCGTACTCGGTCTGCCTTTTTCATATCACTGTCCTGTATTCCTTTCGTTTTATGCTCCAAATCTCACCCAATGAGCTATTTTCCTGCTTTGAGGCACTTGGAAGTAGTATACCGGAGCTGAATAAGCGTTTACTTAGCCTGAATTTAAGTGGAAATGCTTTGAATAATTGAGTCTGGAGGTAATTTTAATTATAAAGGAAATGCTTTTGGTCATGCAGTAAGGCCTTATCGTGGAGATGGCCTTAATAGAGCCGCTCTAAACTCTTTGTCACCTTTAATTTGGTGTGCGCGTTGGAATGTTAAATGCGCAAATCCATGAAGAGGGAAACCATGTGAAAACATCCGCGACAGAAGTCTTTTGTTTTTATGATGAATAAAATAAAAATGATATCCATAGAAAAATTGAAAATAATATTTAGTCAATTTCGGCGAAATCGTTTTACTGGTTAAAAGGGAAAATTGCCCATTTACTCTCAGTCAACTCAACTTGGTTATTGACGTATTATTCTGTTGTGGTTCCTTCCTAGGTTTGCCAATTCGTGTGCAAAAATCTCGCATAACTATTTACATTTAATTGCGATGAAATGCGCAAAGGTATTGTTTGTCTATCAACGGAATCAAATGAAAATCAATCTAAATTTTACGGACGGGAATGATAAGTGGCATCATCTTCAAGTATATTTCTAGATTAAGAGCAGCTTTTACCTATGCGTTATTTAATAATGGTCACTTTTACGTCGTTTTCGTGGTAAATTATCTTCATTAACTCATTCATATCACTCACATTCACATTCACTTCATTCACTCTTATATTAAATTTTGGCGCCAAAATAGGATCATCGTATTAACTTACATGTAATATTAAATTAAACTTATTTGTTTTTAGGAAATATTTACGGAAAATGGTGGAGATTATTTAATATGACTCTCTTGCTCTTCTATTTCTGTAAGTTTCTTTGAGTTTATCTTTCTCTGGCTCGCGCATGAGAAAGGATTCTATCTCTCTACTAGTCATACAGCCATGCCTTCACTTCAAAACATAGAATACTTTTTTCCTTTAGAAATAATCATGTGTACTGTATTATATAGCAGAATATATACATAATAGTGGAAAGCATCTATATAAGAGTCTCCTTTCTCCACCAGTTATACTGCTTGCGATCTTTTTGCTACATTTCATACATTCTTCTTTCGAAATTTCTGTGTATTGATTTATGGGGGATCGTATTGTTAAAACTGATAGGCATCCATTTAAGATGCACAGTATTCTTGATTAATTCCAAAAAGCCAGATCAACATCCGAGTGAATATTCGATCCTGCAAATTTTAACCTCCCCAGCCGGGCGTCTCAAAACAGGCTACCACGAGCGACGTGAACTTTATTAGATGTACGCTTAGAGCCGTTAAATTAGGATAAGTTGCCAATAGCTAATAATGCGGGCAATGGTTAAAAGGTAATCATTTACCATTATGATATAGTTTTGCATTTGTTCCATACAAATTGTTAAAATTATTCATTAAAGTTCCCAAGAATTGCTTTAATGCAGTCGTTTGAATGGTTATACACTGCGGTTGATATTTTCATCGTATCTCAGAAAATAATTCGTTCTTTTGAAGTGAAAGTTGCGATTCGATGCGCAATGTTGCCAAGCTAGGGTTGTAGGTGGAAACGGGAGGTGGAAGTGTGCGTCTTCTCATTCAAATGAATCACCTTGTAAGGTAATAATTCCTTCTGCCGTTCCCCTGTTCCTGTCCCCCATGCGCGCCGTTAAGACAAGAAAGGGAAAGTGGAAATCTCTCGCCCCAGTCCTCCCGTTGATTTGATTTCTTGAAAAGAACCCAAAGCTCTCCTCACTATACCTTCTCTACACTTCGGCCCGTGCAACATCCCTCCCACCCTCTCCAACCCACCTTCCTCATTCGAGTTTTAATTTTTAAAGGCTTTTACTCGCCTTCACACGCGCCTACCCTGACACTTGCTCCTTACTCTTTTACCCCGACCCTTTCCGCCTTTCCCCCCCTAGTCTTTCACCCGATTTCCTGGGCCTCGCGCTCATTAAACAACGCCCCAAACCCCATTCTCTTTATTCCTCTTTTGTATTCCCCTACTTATTCTCCTCCCTACTTGTTCCCTCAACCCCATCTACATCATGCATTCTCCTCCCGCTCTTTTTACTCCCCTCTTTCTTTCCCGTCTACCTCTTGAAACCTCATTCCAGTAAACCAGCTCCGTCTCGATTTGTCCAAAAAAAATTCCGTTTCCATACGTTCAGCTTCGTTCACGCTGCCACGAGTTGTCATTACCGAGCGTTTCAGTGAGCATTTTCGGAATTAATTCTGGGGTTTACGTCCCCCCTCTCCCTCTTTACCTACGCGTTTGCAGATTTTTGTGCCAAAAAATATAATATCCAGCTATCCTTACCCTGTAGATTGGCTCTTTGCTGTTGATTGTCCAACTTCATCGATATTGTCGACCGTAGTTGAAATTATATCGTGTATGCGAAGCCATATAATTGCATGTGCATTAAATTTTAATTTGCCTTAATTAATATTTCACTCTCTCTAGTGGTAGACGGATCGTGGCGATATTGATTTTCATTTCGGGAGTGCTTTTGGGTAATTATAATTTCTCATCGATGAACGAATAGGCATGAGCATCCTAATAGGCTGCTCATGATCAACTGAGGCATGAGCTTCCTGATAGGGTAATTATTGTAAGTATTAGTAGAATCAATATGAACATCAACTTGTGGTGCAAATGAAATAATTGTTGAATTTTAATTTATCAATGAGAAATTAGAATATGCTTATTTCCTTTGCAAAATATTTTAGATTGCTTATTTAATGTGCAGTATCTTTCAAAGGTAATTTTGATTGAAAAGAACCAACAAAGGTTAACTTTGATTGACTCCTGCTTAAGTACTGAAAATTTGGATGTGATGTTATGAAATTAGTCATACTGGCTAACTCATCTCGAAAAAACGAGATATTTGTGCAGTTTGAAGTCTGCTGCGCATATTGTTTATTGAATCACCTTAAAAAAAATCACTCTCTAGGTTATGTGAAATTTTTCTATGTCCGGTATACAATTGGCCATGATGATGATGATGTTGTATGGCTATATCCTTTGATTTAGAGGTGGGTATTGCATTCCGTAGTAGCTTTATTGGGGAAGGTCAAGCATTGCCTGGAATGAATTGTTATTCGCATTCATGTCATTGGCGAAGTTCGTAGAATTACTAGGTGTTTTTCGGTATGTTTTAACTGAAATTGATATTTTTTTGTTTTTTTGGTACCACTACCAATGAAGAATCTGCTCTTCGAATTAATATGTACGCATACCATAATAATCATAATTTTATCTCTCGTACCTGCTGTTGGCGAAGGCCTAGATATTAATATGTTTCTGACACGACATTATTTGACCTCTATTCCATGTAACTTGTGCGAATTTTTCGTTAATTAGTTAGGGCTCTTACAGAGTTTAAGAATATACGTTTGCCTTTAAAAATGGCCCGATATCACAATTGGTGCTTTATTTTTCGTTCACGTATCAAAAATTTTCATAACGAGCCAGTTCACTACAGAGTAAATTCAAAGTATGTTTTAAATGAACATGCTCGAAATGAATTCCTTTTAGGCTTCAGAGAGTGATGCATAGCCGTGACTTGGTAAAACAAAACTTGCGTCTTACTTAAATTATGTCGCAGCTAGGGTTAATAGAAGCCAAGGCTAAAGTTTCTTCTTTTCTGGTAGAAGATGTTCGGAAGTAGAATCATGTTCACTTCTTGACGATTACATTATATTATTCGACAAAGACCGCTTCAGGTATTAGTTTTTCTCGCATAAAAGGTTTTTTCCCTCGCCCTCGTCGACCCAATTGACGACGCATTCGGCCGCAATCAGGTGAAATGCGGAGGTCATGGCCGACAGCCACAGGCACGAGCGGCTTGATTTTCCACGTCTTTTAAGGAGAGAGGAAATGATGATGAAAAAAAAACTCGTGAAAGGACTATCGACTGGGGGAAATGCGCCCTAAATGTCCGCACTGTATCCCCAATTCCTCGATCAGATTACGTTGAAACAAAGCACCCTCCCGGGGTTCTCTAGTTCCCCGAACGTGTGAAAATCAAGAGGTTTGGCGAGAAAAACCATTCCCGTTACCGCTCAATGCATTCATTCACACCCTATTGTTCGACTCTTTTATTCTTCCATCCCGTACCCTAAACCCTTCCCTCTCCACTCCACACTTCCAATGTCTCTCTCTCCACCTCCCCCTCCTCCTCCTCGCCTCCTCCCCACCCACCCCATCCCTCCACCCCCAACCAACCCTCCCCTCTCACTCCCCCCTCGGCAATTTCTCGCGCCATTTCCTCCCCTCGTCATCTTTCACACTCATCTCTTTTTCTTCTCCCTCCCTCTCAGCACCTCAGGCTTATATGACGTCCCATCACCCAAAACCTCTTGCTTTAAATATTGCTCTTCTCTCGTTGGTTCGAATGTGTTGTGTCTTCACGCCCGTAGAGTTGTTTAAGTTTAAACCTGTTTATATTTTCAATATAGTATTTGTTAATTTTATTTTTGCGATAGCGATATTTTTTTCATAACGCCGTCAATTTACTTGGTCGTGTCGGGTGTATGGTCTACTTCTCCTGTAAAACATGGTGTTGATCACATCTCTATGAAAGGTTTTTATACACATCAAGTGGGATCGAGAATTCGATAGATAGAGAGTAACTTATTTTATTACGCAGGTGACCGTACTTAGATCCTGATCGAGGAGTTTTCCCTTATTCCTTAATATGGTCTTAAGGTAATATTTTTCTGTTAACTTTTGAATTGATTAGTTTGGTGATTTAAAAAAAACTGAAACAAAATAACTCTAATAATCGCAGATTTAGGCAATTGCGATCAATTGCTTATCCCTGCTTTTTAAGTAAAAATGCTGTAGCGGAATTTCCGCGTTAGTCTTCAAAAACTGAATGCGGTCGTAAAAATGTCTTCCAAAACTACCCTATCCTTGAAAACATTCTCAAGCACGTCGTCATTCATGCTCATCTTTTTGTCCCCCTCTTGTTCTTTAGACTCCTCATAATCTTCCATTCTAGAGGCTCCTCCGATGCATTCACCCATGACTTTCTCGGTCCACTCCTCCTGCATTTATTCACATTATTTTATCTGTTTTATCGGACAATCACTTTAAAACCTCTATTTATACAAGCACTCAAGACCTGGATGGAGCCAATTCGCCGATGTGGGATCAAAACAAGCAACCCCTGGATTGGTGGGGACTTAATCCTGCCGATTGACCGACTTAATTGACCGATGGAGGACGTACCAAGGAATTATAAATGTAGTAATATAGTAAATACCTTATTAGAGAAATAACATTCTGCTGTGATTTAGTTTTATATATACCATTAAAATGATAGCTGGGAATGGTATAAAATAAAATTTTAGTCCCTAAGCCTACAATGACTCATTTTATTCTATCGCTGTTGTAATGATTTGTTCTAGAATCTGAGGGAGAGTTGTGGCATGGAGTGCAGCGTATATCGGCTGTCGCACATTCCTCATTATGGCGTACACGACTATTGGATTGCGTTGTGCTTCCTTATTTCCGTTATAACTATGATCTGTTAGAACATGTGTTACACAAATAGTAATATTGCTCTGCAGGAAGAGAAAGCTGGCTTCTTTTTATTTTCATGTCGTGAGACGTCTCCTTCTTTTGTTTCCTTGTCATTTGGTCTTCTAATTTAGCCCTATGCTACCATATAGTGATATATTAGCTGCTAATGTTGTCAGCTTGTTCATCCAGGTGTACTCTCATCTCTTCTCTGACCAAAATGTTTTGTCAAAGTGTGTTTTGCGCACATATTTCGCCGTTAATTTTTTATTCCTTAAACAAAAAAGAATATTTAGTGAACAACCACGATTATTTCCGATAGAAAACTTCAAGGAGACATTGACATGAGGATTCCACCGCATTGAGCCAAAAATCTCATATTTTTATATCCAAATAGGGTTTTTGTTTTGAATTTTTCATTTAACCTTGTTGCAAGAAGTCATGTAGAGCCAAATGCATATTTACCTCTTAACGGTGACGTACCTCCTGAAAAACCTCTGCGATTTATTAATTACCAATGTTTTTCACTTTGAGTTTTACACTATGTTTAATTCTTGTAATTATCTTATTTTTGATTAAGAAGAATGGAAAATTCTTTTAAAATTTAATATTTTGTCATCATGTCATAAATTTCCAACTTAATTTTGATGAGCAGTCTGTTAGACCTCACGTCACTGATGTGGTCGCTTGATGCTTACTTAAACGATTTTGAAAACGTTTCTGAGCCAACTTTTTGTAATTTTACAATTATGAAAGTAGGTATTGCTTTATTTTTGTTAATTGGTCGTCACTGAATGAGTCTAATTAGTAAATACATTTTTTAATATATTCAAAAGGCTAGAATTCTTACTTTTGTCGATGATTAGTGTGCTTGCAAAATAAATAAAAGAAGCGAGTGACAAAATACTTGTGAATTATTCTTTTTTTGTGGCGCTTTGTACATATAATCTTATACACTTGAGAAATACTTTCTATACGCTCGATTCTCCTATTTGCTAAAATGTTATGAAATGAAATATTAAGCAATTGAAGGGAATCCAGTAATTTCATTATCTCATGCCTGTGATATTCATTTAGGAACATTGTTGATGGGATATGTTGTTATAGCATCCTAATTAGCAATTTGATTTTCGAAATCGATTATTTGTCGACGCGACTACGATAGTGGAAAAGCTATTTTGTTTTGCTGATTGGATGAAATTGGCGTACGATCAAAAGGAAACATTTTCGATAATGAAAGTTATCTGGTGTCAATGCTGCCCTATATGATGAATCGATGCTGATTAAGATTTATCATACGTCAAAACAATTGTATTTAATGATTTATCTGAGATACCAGGTTCTTCAAAGAGCAAATAGAGTGCATGGAATCGATCGACAAACAATATAAATCGTCGATTCGCTTTATAACTCTTCAAAGAAAAACTTCAAGGCAAGAGGGTATTATTTTACACCTCCTGGTTGTTGAGAATATCCTTTCAGCAAATTTGTCAGCTTACGATTCTTCTTACTTAGCGAACGAAGATTTATTTCCGGAAAATTAAACGATGAATTTGTGCACTTTTCTCGTGAAATCTATATTTCCGCTTGTCAAATCCGATTCGAATTATCCCCCGCCATCTATCTTGTCTGCCTCCCCAGTTTCTTCATTTATATCGCCTTTCCCTTCTGCCACCAACTCCCTTACTCTCCCTCCCCAACTCCCTCACACTCACTCTTCTATAGTGGAGCAAACTGCTTTCCGCTCAAGAACTTGCGTTTTCTCTAGATGTGGAGCAGTTTTTTAATGGCATTCAGCATTGGATGAAGACATCTATGTATGCTTTATCAATTATAAGACTTTATTAATATAAAGTTATTTTCCTTTTAAAAATTTAGGTATTTAAATTTTTAAACATATTTTTTTAAATCTAAATTCCTAAATTGTAAACTGTATTCATTTGATGTACAATACAAATATTAATTTTCATTGTAGCCCTGATGAAGCATAATAAATATGCGAAACGTTGGCAAAAGAGGAACAGATTAAACATGAATTTATAACCTAAAAGCTGCAGGAAAATAACTTTATATTAATAAAAAAAAAGAGGTCACGAAAAAGAATCATCTAAATCATAAGACTTTGTGAATTATAATTATAGCCTTATCCACGTCATTCTACATCATACTTCGTACTGAAATATTCAATGGTAGGTTTCCTGGTCAAAATAAAGATATGTTATTTAGAGTAAATATTTTGGTTGCCCAATATTGGAAACATTTGTTGCGCGATAATGAATGGTAAACATTTACGTTTTTATTCTTTATCTCTAGCGTATCGTTAACCAAAATTTCATTTATCATACGGCCGACTTGTTCGAATTATCTCTCATGGCTCTTAGATTTACATATTTCTTTTTTGGGCACAAGTCAGCATTTTGCGTTTGAAACTTTCCACTTAAATTAGAGTAATCCGTTCTGAATGAAAATTTTACTTGTCGTAATTATGACGAGAGCTCAGAACCTGGTTTTTATACATATATATCATGTTTAGAATGTATTTTCGTCATCTTCTAACTTTGATTTTCATCGAGTGATGCCGTTGTGGTGCTCAATGTTTCAATCTTGATATCGATTTTGGGATTTATTCGCGAAATAAATTGCTTTGATTGCACGATTGGTACTCCCGTAGGGTACTTCACCTGTACTATTGTTAGTCTCTAATGTTTCTCTTTTCACAAATTCTGTTTCTTAAATGTATTAAATGTCTTCGGCATTCGTCTTCTCACCCACTTTCATTTTCCCTTTCATGCCTCTTTCATTCGACTTGGTTATTTTTCCGCATTTACTACCCACCCCAACTCTTCGCCCCTCTCCCCGCCTCACGTCATTCAAAGAATCTCCTCCTCTTTCCACTCCCTCGCCCACCACATTGCCCCACGCAAAACTCCTCCTGCCACTCTTCCATCCCCAAAAGTCTCTCTCACACTCCCTCTTTCACAAAAGCCCTTTCATTTGCCAACTAGAATTCAATTTCTCATTCTAAGGGGGAATTCAGTCACCCAGGTAAGAATGGGTTTCCCCTTTCACTCATTTCGTCTCAAGGCTCACCTCCCCCACCCTCTTCCCTCCACCGCCCCACAGCCCGGCTCCTTTATATCAATTTCCTCCCACCCCGCCTTCCCTCTTCCATCTTTCCCATTCCTCTTCGTTCTTTCAACCCCTCTCTTCGTCTTTAGCCCACCTATGTTACTCGCCACGCATTACCCTCTCCCCCGTTCTATTTTCTCCAGCCCTGCCATCTTTCTTCCCTTCGCAAAGCACCCACCCTTGTACCACACCCACACCTTCCACACAACCTCCTGTTACTTCATCTTCTTCTTCCCGCGGGGAGTTAAAGGCTCTCCTTTCGTGCCCGAAACTGACGCTCAATGTTCTCCTTTTTGCCCTCCCCAACCCGCCTCGCTTTTGCCGACACCAGCCTTTTCCTCTTTTGCGCCTTGATTCATTCACGCCCGAGTCATTAACATTACGGCTCCGATACGCGATTAGGTGGGGGGTGGCGAAACTGTCAGAATTCGCTCTATTTTTTTCTTCTACCTTGCTTGCGACCGTTTCCCTATCTTGCGCCGATATACCACCCCTGCTTCTCTTTCGAGCAATTATTCGGCTCTTCTTATTCACTCTGCTGCCTCTTTTCTAGCCTGGATGGGAGTTTGCCGTGAGCGGCGTGGTCGGGAATACCGCGGGGGTGGAATGTAAGTGGTGGGTCCTGAGGGCGTAGCGGGAGTGGATTGGGGAGGCAGAAGTATCGCATAAATGATATGGAGATTCTTCGCTTAAAAGTTGTATTCCCATACCGTCATGTATATTCAAATTCTTTTTTCTTTCCCCGCTTCCTATCGCGTGTTTTGCCAAAAGGCTCACTGCTCTAAGGGAGATGGGAATCTCGTGAGAGAAGTTTTAGGGTTTAAAGTCGATTTTAATTGGCTCTGGATTATTTTTGAATATTTATATGCCACCGGAGAGAGCTATTTACAAATTATATGGTGCAGATTTATCCAATTGCGGCTTTCTGAATTTCCGTCCGCATTAATTATAAAAGTTTTAGGGAACCTCTTGATTTAGCTTCTGAATTCAATCGAAACTTAGTTCCTTTACCCTTACCCTTGTCATGGTATGTTATGTTCTTTATGTAGTCGTCTCCGTTGGGGTATCATCAGCTTTTATTCCAGTCCTCCTATCAATTTTCTCACTTTTCATACATTTCCCATGGAAACGGAACTTTTAAGATGCCCATATTCATCAATGTGATCAATATTTCAAATTATCATTCTTTACTTGGAAAAGTTAGATGACACGGTATGATTTCATTAATGTCAATTGTAATTTATGTAAGACATCATGGTGTTCCAAGTTTTTTGCAAAGCTGTTGTGTTCACTTGGTATTCCTATGTGGTAACATGATTTTTTATTTTCCACTTATTGCATTTACCTTTCATTCCAAAGTTAATTCAAGCTGTAGGCACTTATTTTCTGCCTGAATTTGACCGTGCAGTAACTTGCAACATGCCTTCGAGCTGAGGTAAATATAGTAGTTTTATCTTGCCACGAAATGCAGCCCTAGGTATTTTGTTCCCTCATGTGATGTACGGCAGAAACCACTTTACAATGGCCTCAATACCCTAGTCCTAATTCGCGGCTTCATTTCTGTAATAGCCTAATGCCACTAGTTATCCTCGCTTGTCCTCTCTCGCAGTTTCTATTCTAATCCTTACCGATAGTCCCGTCTCCTAGCAGGCTTTGTTCATTTCTCGCTGGCCTTACCCAGCCACTAACGTGCACTCCTCCAAATTGCAGTTCATTTTATCTGACCCCGAAATGCACTTCATTAGGTGAAAATTAGCTTTCTCGAACTTCGTCCACGCAAAGATCTTGAGAGTCAGCAAAAGAGACCTGCTGAATATGGAAAAATTAACGGTTTTTACTATCTAAGAAAGCATTTTACAAGGATAGATGCTTATTAAAATTAATTAAGTATTATAACCAAGACGCCTTCATACGGACCCTCGTATATGGCTGCGAATTTTTACTGATAAAAGTAGTAGCTACGTCGCGGTTTCATTTTACTTTCAAAAAAACAACCAATTTAGCTTGAATTCAACCATTCAGTTGTACCTTAGTATAACATCGCGAATTACTGACTTAATTAGCTAAAATAGGATTTGGTTTGAATTTGCTGGCTATCCTTCAAATACTTACGGAAAGAACAAATTTTTTGTGGTGAAGTGTTTTACTACGCTTTTTTGTAATGCTTTTAAAATCTTTGAAGAGCAAAATTTTTTATTTAGAATTAGTTTTTTTTGCATTTTAATAATGATATCAAAGGAAAAAAAAGTCTCACAGTCTAAATCAATGTGGAAACACCTGATATTTTAAGCAAAGAAATGTTGACTATAATATATTAATTCACTGTCTCATGTACACTTTTAGCTTTATTTTTTCATAACCATGTCTCTATGGATTAAATACGTAAGCATAAAAGACTCGCTAAAGCATGCCATCGCTATGGTAACATTTGGCTCTCTTAGAAATTCGCAATCACCGCCAGTTTCCAATTCACAGTTAACGCCAGTTCTGTCATAACTCAAATTGCAAAAAATTACCGGCGCCGATTGCATTATATATGCACTTTTAAATGATTTCTATGTATACCATTTTAATTTTCCCCCATTTAAATTTAAAATTTGAGGAGAGGACTCAAAACTTAAACGAATCCTCCTTTGGTTTCAAAGCTAAATATTGAATATCGTTGTCAACTTACAGGTCTTTCGTACATGTATCACTTTTAATAGAAATATAAAGTAATTCTAAATTTAAAAAAGTATCTAAAAACTACATATTTGTGAATTTCATACGGTAAAAAGGATAATGATTCCCTGTTTTCTGCTTTTTCACATCCGATATTAACCGAATTTTTTTTATTCTGGGCACTGGAAAACTTAGCGATAGAATGATGACATTATAGGTGTAGTTATAAAATTCGGCACTAAAATGGCCAGTCCTCGTGTATTACTACATCGAATTAATTTTTAATCATTATAAGTAGGGAAAACTGTGATTAAATGAGGGTTGAATTAGAAAATACGGCATTAATCTTCATCAATTCTCAGATATAACTACTTGGTAGGGAATTTTAAGGGATCGTGAAAAAACATACATAATACATGGTTACTCATTTTGATATTTTTGTTCCTTACAGTTGTAATTTTTACTCATCTCAAGAGTAAAATTACATGAATTCATTTTGGCATTGTGTTTAAATAGGTCTAAATGTAGCCGACGGTCTCTGCAGTGAAAGGGATTGCAAAAATTGTCGTCTTAAATACGTTTGTTGGCTGCTTTCACAAGGGTATTGTGAAAGTCGACGACCGCACCTTCTGCGCTTACTTTTGTACCGCTCGTCTCCCGTTCTCCCTAAGCGCCCATCTTACCTTAATGGCGCAAATGACCTCAGTCGTCGAGAGCCTCCCCCAAAACATAATCTACTAACTTATTCTCGCTAGTGTTTCCATTTCTTCCAAGCGATTTGGAAGCCGTCTCCTCGGCGGGTTTCCCACCTCTTTACACCTCCTCGTTTCTCCTCAGCGTCGCTTCCCGTTTTTCCCTTCGACCCGTTCTTCATCCTCCCCTCAGACCGCGTCTCGACCCACCTCTATCACCACGGCGCGGCGTGGGAAACAGCAAGCTCCTTACTGCTACTTATACCCAGTCTACTTGCTCTCAGAAATTTCATTTACGCTCTCTCCACCTTCCTTTTATTTCCCTCTCGCCCTCCTCCGCCCACTTCTCCCCCTGCCCATCCAGTAACCCGTCTTCCACCCTCATTTTCCGCCCCCGTCTTTCGAATAGAATGAGTTTTATACCATTCCGGAGGGGAGTGCATAAGGGGCAACACTGAGAAAGGTTGATGACTGACTGATTGCTTTAAAGCGGAGACTAATATCTCCTTACAATTTCTAGTAAGGACGCCTATTTTCTGGGCTTTGGGTCAGTTTAACTCACCACGTCAAGTATGAGGCTACCAAGAATGTGCGCATTTTGTGCTGAGTGGTTCCGTAACTAGTATACAATTCGTATGAAGGTGGGTGTTAAGTTGTAAGCTTCGTCGATGCTCATGCTTGGGATACGAACTTGGTGGATTTTATAAGCAATTGGGGTGTTTACGAACGCTCTGGAGAAACAGCATGGTGAAGTGTGAAGTTGAGTTTGTTTATTATTCACAAATTTACCTTTCCTTCAAATTGTATTTTTAAGGTATTTTTTAATATTCCTGGACCTATATACATAAGGAAAAGAAATATAGTTCGTTATTTTCATTTTACTTAAAATGTTCTTACCATATTTTTGTATTTAAAAAAAGGTAATTACTGAGCACTTTTCTCCTATTTCAACGAAAAAACGAGCAAGATTTCAGTTGATTTCGTAATTTTAAGGCCATGGAGGTTTCAATATTCAAGATAGAGTGTATCCATGGTCGTTTTGGCTTCTTTATGATGAAATCTCTGGAAACTTTCGCCAGTTTTAAATGTGGTATGCAATATTGTGTTATTTTTTTATCCGCGCTGCAGTGTTGATTAAAAATTAAGACTTTTAAAATATGACCCAATGCAAGATATGTAGAGATAGCACTAGATAATGGTTGAGCCAAATATCTACACCTCATCTCAAAATTTTGTTAAACCTTACTGTTTAATTATCTCGGAGTGCCAGCAACTCGATACGTACCGAATTCATTATCTGGTACACAACACTCACATTGTGCAAAATTAGAACAGTAGTCTGCCTCCGGGAGAAATTTCCTCTTGCACAGCCATTACGCACGGTGTTTTGTAGTACGAGTCACCAGTTTTTGCCTCACAAAAGAATAGGGGCGTACGTTCAAATTCGTCGGAAGAGAACCGTGGCTTACTCGCTGCTCACTGTTACGGCCCGAAGTTAATGCGCCCGGCAACCCCTCCTATTTGCAGCTGCTGCAACGAAAGCTCTTTCTGTCTTAATCTTTCTCGCTTTCCACAAACAAAACAGGGCAGAAGGAACACAGATTAAAAAACTTGTTACCATTAAGCTTCTTCGCCCCCCCCCGCAAAATGGAGAAGTAAAAGCAGAAAGTGATCTAAATATTGTTTAGTTTTATTTTTTTCCTCCCTCTCTCTCCTCCTTGCCTTCACCCTCCATCCTTTCCCACGAGTCCTTTTACCGAGACTTTTCGTTTTCATTCGAAATTAATGCAAATGTCTTAGTCGGATTAAAGTTCCCCGTGTGCCATCCCCCACTTTGGCCTATTCCATTTCTTCCTGCTCTTCTCGTCACTCACTCCTATTCCCGGCCACGAAGAAAAAAATGATACACTCTTTCTCCACTCTTTTGATCCCCCTCACAGCCGCTAATTCATTTCTCGTTTCTTTTGTTTCACTTTCCAACCCTCTTTTCCCGGCCCGTGGCGCGTCGTAAGTTTTCCCGGGGCCAGAGATGCTGGGGAAAGGGTTGTAGCACTAGAGATAAAGACTGGGAGTTAGCATTTGGTGAGGGAAGGAGAGGAGGGATGAGCGAGAGTCAAAAATTTGAACTGCCTCGGAAAGTGTTTCGCCATCGCTCTCCTATCGTCCTTTCTCTTCCTCTCCTCTCCTCTCTTCGCACTCTGCCCAACACAAACCTCACGCTCTTCCTGCCGAATTCATGGATAGGCGGTGAGTAATGAGATGACGGATGTACCCACGCTTTGACCAGAATTGGTCCAAATTGACCCTCCACGGTATATAGCTGCGAATGATTACTGATAGAAGTAGTGGCTACGTCGCGGTTTCATTTTACTTTCAAAAAAACTAACAATTTAGCTTGAATTCTACCATTCAGTTGTACCTTAGTATAACATAGTGAATTACTGTATTAATTAGCTAAAATAAAATTTGGTTTGAATTTGCTGGGTTTCCTTCAACTACTTATGGAAAGAACAAATCCTAAGGGAAGGGAAGGTTAGCAAACCACAGCCCCTACGAGGCCGACACCATGAGGCGGATTGACGTCAAAAGGACGACAACGGGCCTTCGCCTCCCCGCAGTACTCGTAGCTGTTGGGTTCCCCCAACAACGTCAGACGAGTTCCCGTCAGTCTCGCTTTTGCGGAAACTTAACGCACATCATTTGAGAACCGGATGGGCCCGTTGCCCAAAATTTTGGGATAAGGTATCCCCCGACTCCCTTTCTGGAAAGCGTCGAGCGGTCTGCCGGAGTACGTCATCGAATCAGGGACCACCGCACGTAAGACCACAGGACTATTACAATGGAGGAGAAAAGGTTGTCATATATAAGCTGTTGTATGCGGTTGAAATTAAAATCATTGGGTCCAGTTCTTTAAGTCACTTTAAAAGCCGTCGCTCCAAATATATCAAAATATTTATGGGTAACCCTAAAAAAAATCATAGTCATCACTATCCTAAGTCCAGGTGAATACAAAAAACCACCCTGTAAGCTAATGGCGAAAAGGTTGAGCCAAGGCTGAATTATGTGTGAAACTATTGAATCTTTTTGGACTTTTTTAAAAATCCTTTCAAATTCATTAGTTAAGATACTAAAACCGGTCTCAATGTTTAAATGAAATTAAAAAAATAATCTTTTTCAGGGGATATTATTGATTTCACGTATGTAAAATGCATGAAAAATTTTGCGCGAGTGATTACCAAATGTAGGGAACTTAAATAAATTCGTGTAATAAAACATAACGTAAGCGTGATACTTATTATGTCCTGATATGGGGACCTTCTTTCATCAAGTGAAGTCAATCATTGGTGATTTGAGACCTTTTTCCGTACTCATTACTAATGTGACTGTTCTGAGCGCTGAAAATATGCTTCCTTATTGGTCTCTGAATACTCTTATTAGGTGTCTTATATTGCGTCCCCCATGTTTGCTATTCTTTTTATGTCACATCACCCTGTCAAGCAGTTTTACTTTTCTTCGTTTTGATCCTTATTTAACAGTTTCCGATTTCTGATTTAATCTCATTCCTCAGGTTAAATATGCTGGAGATACCATTTTTGTACCTCGAACAAGCTCTAAGAAATTGATATTTTCTGACCTAATGTCGGAAAATCCGACGTAACAATCTAAGAATCTTTCCCCATTTAGCGTCAGAAATGTGTATTTACTACACTTTTTCTGATTACTTCCGCTCATGACTAACTTTTCATGACTAACTCAAGTCATGACTAACTTTTGAAGTATAGTTAGAGCATTTTTAAGTGGTGTGGGAAGTAATAGAATAATCTTTCTTTCACCAACTCAAAATATCCTACCTCTTATTCCACACCTAGACATATTTGAAAAGGAACTTTTCAAAAAAGATTACACTTTTAGAGATTTGATAAAGTTGAAACTGGTTGAATATCAATTATGTGTAGAATTTGATGGAAATATTATCATTTGCCTGCGCTGACCCCTCCGTGTCGCTCTAATTACTTAAAGGGATTCAGCTGCCCAGTTGTTCTCTATCATTACCGACATTGCAGTAACTGAAATTTAGAAGGGTCTAGGCTAGAATACCAGTCTAGTTGCTGATTCTTTTTCACTGAGGATCTCACCTAGTTAAGTGACCATTTGCATATAAAGAATTTGGACATGTGCAATTTTTCACGCACAAAAACTTACACGACCCGATTTCCGATGTAACTCTTCATTTCTAGGTAACTCTTACCTTCCTGAGGAATATTACCATATTATAGTGATTTTTTTATGGATAATTCCACGCAATGTCGCCCGAATCCACGAATTTTCTTTTGATCTCTATTTCTTAGCAGATTTAATTACGGTCATTGCGGGGCCAATCCTGTAGATCTGGATTTTTCGCTGTATTTAATTGTATTAACCACATGCAACATTACTGGAGACCTTGAACTGCATGGACTCCACTCTTTATTGAGAGCAAGGGGAGGTGTGGAAGCGTGGTGTATGAGAGGACGGTCGCCTAGGTTCAGAGGTGCGGTGGTAAATATGCGAAGGAAGTGGGACTGTTACCAAAAGTCTTAAGAAGTGGGAGTGGAAGGAGAGAAGAGATGGTGAGGCACTTTCTGTGTATTCGTTTCGCTTCGTGGAACATGGGGTGAGCAAACTACGGACGATGGGAAGGGAGACTGGAGAATTAAAGGGAGATGAAAATGGTGGAGGAAGAAAGGGACAAGGTTGAGAAAGTTGAAGAGCGGAAGAGTGGTTCCTTTAGGAGGAGGAGGGAGAAGATGCAGAGAATGGAGGCGAAAAGATGCGTGGGAGAGTGTGGTTAAGATTTTAGGCGCTGCGGAAGCGGCAAGTTCGCCTACGGGGAGCAGGACGGAAGTAGAGTGAAGGCGGTGGGGAATGCTAAAGGTAGAGGGGTGATAAGGGGGGAAGGGGACAATTAATCGAAGAAGTGGGTGGGTGTTGGTTGCGGCGTTAGTGGAGTCTGTTCTCGGTAGGTCTTAATGGGCGAGGAAAGGTCTTGAGGGTGGGAGAGGGGCAGAGTGGAGAGTGAGGAGGCAAGGAAATTGGCCTCCCGTATCGGCATATTATCATTGAAACGCGAGGAGGCGTTTAGCGCCATTAGCGCATCATAAGTGACGGGTGGAAAGAAGAAGCTCACCTTGGCGTTGCTTGCTTCGTCTATTGCGGAGTTTTCTTTACTTCCGTGTCCCGAAGTTTTTCGAATCTTACCGTACCTGACGTTTCTCATCGTAGTAATTTTTTCCCTAATGTGGGGAAATTTGTCATCCGTTTATCCGTCCTCACTTGCAGCATTAACGGGCCAGGGGCGGGTTATATTAAAATATCATAGGTCGTCCTTGAGCTACGATCAATGTTATACATTGCTTTTCCATACCTGCACAAGTAATGAATGCATTACAGCTTTAGAGTTCTACTTGATCTAACATTTTTCACTTTTGTATCCATGTTGCAAATGTCCCTCAAATATATCACTATCAAGTGTTTTTCAGATACTTCAGGGCTTTTAGGGACTCATTGCGTCGCTTACTGCGTCTCACTGCGTCCTGTTGGCAGATCAGTATCCCCGTTGATTATTTGCTCTCCCACAGGTTTCATTAAATTATCTCTTTTATGCTACGTTACTGTTTCCAAGTACGAAATCGTCACAGCTGATCTGCTTTCGTAGGCGTAAAGATGGTGTTTATAGTGTGAACATCGCTTATACTGTGGTTTACTCATGTATTTTAACAATAGCTACGTATGGGTTTTTATTAAAATAATTTCAAGGAGCGGGTCAAAATATACAGCAGAGTCCTCAATTTGCTTTCTTTGTTATCTTAATGTATTTTAAAGGTGAATGCAGTACAACAATCTCCTTGGAAACGGGTCGGTGTGATGGGTGGAGTCTTAAATTCTTGTTAGGAAGATTCTTGTTTTTGTTTAGTTTGGTCTCTCTTTTTGGTCCCTTAGACGGTTATTTTCAAATGAAGGTTTAAATTGCGTGTGTAATGGTTGTTTTAAATAATTTTTCTAATATGCATTGCTGGATAAACTCCGCTTTATCATGTGCACATTGTTTTATTTTTTATGTACCCAAACACTAAAAATGAGGACCGAATAAAAGTTGGATGGGTCCATGTAAAATAATTTTGCTTCAATACGTCCACCCACATGTTTTATCTTTGCAGTGTGCGCAGAAGTCTGAGTTCTGTAACGTTAATAATTGAAAACGAGTGGGTGAAGTGAGAAGAGACGAGTGATGCCGTAGTGATTTTTAAGGACTATATTCTGATGATCAAGGCAATTAGGGTTAGGTTTTTAGCCCCGGTAGTTGTGAAGATTTTTAAAATCCCTCTCCCGACTCCAATGCTACTTTTAGAACAGCTCAAGATCAGTACTTCGTTCATTGATGGAGCTTTTGACGTCAGTTTCTTTAGCATCTTTTTGGTGAGTGGGCCAACGCGGGCACTCGGCTTTCTCTCTACCTTTATTTATCCCCTTTTTTACCCTCCTTTACAAACCTACCCACCAAAACGTGAAGGCATAGGTGACATCTTTTTGCCGCCTCCCCTAATAGCTAACTGAACACTCTCCTCCACGATTTTTATTCCTTCGCGAGACTTCTCTTGTCGTAGTGGGCCGAATACGGAAAAATACTCAGTAAACTATGAGTCTTTAGAGGCTAAGAATTCGTTCTACAATTGCCAAAGATTTACTAATTCATATCATGCAGACCCTATTCTTTTTAAACTCATATGGTCTATATTAAAAAATATTTTAAGCATTCGTACTCATCTCTGTGTGCCATTTTGAGGTAAGTACAGTCATAAAACTTTATTTCTCGTCGTTAGGCCTGTAAAGCCGACTTTATTTTTATAATTTTCCCAATTCTGCTTCCTCCTTTCACATGTTTATTGCTGGTCTATCAGTTATTCATTTTTTAAGTCAACCCTCTTCTTAAGAATCCTAATGTTCCTTATCTTGCGCATGTTTACCCAAGAATTGCTCCCAATCCGGTCCTCTCACTCTATTTATTTTTATCATAAATCTATTTTATTGTTGTACTCTCCCTCATTCTCTAGACGCCATTAAACAAGCTAAGTACGTTCCTTTCATTGATGTTCGTTATCAGAGAATACATTCCACACCTATTTTTCATCGCCCACTCATTCTAACTATTTTTCAAATATAGGAAACAAATTTTATGCATGGTAATGTTACCAATTGCTTACACACTAAATGCAAAACTACTGCGACGTTTGTCCTTTTTTTACTTAATTAATTTTTCATTTTTCAACGATGCAATTTTTGTACACAGCTTCTTTTGGAACGATCGCCTTTACACCTCCGACCGTACACCTCTCAAATTCTCCCACGTCCAATCAACAACGCCTTAACTCCCTCAAAAAACATAAAAATTCAACTATCAGATAAAATAGTAGGAAAATTTTAAATAACAATTAATTAAGAAAATTAATTACCATATCGCTTATTAAAACATAATAATAAACTTAACAAGGAAGTAATAAACGGCGTATGCTTGATGAAGGGAAAAATACCAAACGTTACATTACCAGCTGTCGTCATTGAAAATGAACGATTATGGGGTACCTATGAACCGATCGACCGTTCTCGTGTAAATTGTAAGCTGTAAAATGTGATCAATGACATGATGGTTCTAAATTTTAGAAATGTAAACATAGCCTTCGTCTCCATGTCATATTTTCTTCGATGCATCGCGAGTGTTGTCATACGACACATCACGCAACAATGCTGCGTGCAGTTGGCCGTCACCAAATACCGAGTTCTGCAAATTGACTCCCAAGCTGTACATCGGATAACCTTGCGCATGCGCAATGCCATTGCGAGTGAATTATGTAGGGTGAACTGCCTCCATCGCAGGAGGAATATCAAGCCTGGATAACGACGTGATGAGCTGGACAAATACTCGCCTTCCCCTCTGCATCCTCGTCGCAGTCGTAACGCCAGGGCTCATTGGAGAAATATTTCATGTATTATTATTTTGCTCTTTTGCTTATTTAAAAAAAAAGTAAAAAACATCAGTGGTGAAGGGTGTAAGGTTGGCTTACTGTCGGAAGGAGTAAATTTGGTGAAATGGACGATATTACCATTATGACTTGAATAGATCACTGATATATATTTAATTTTTCTCTGAATAGTAACTATTGGTAATGCGATTTCCCCAACTTTAAAGTCACATGACTGTTTTTGTTTTGCATTTATCTACTTCGTTCAATGGCAAAAGTTTCGTGTCCACTCTTTGCCCGTATACCTGCATGCGTGCATGTTGATTAGCCACATCTGCTACTTTTTGCTCGATTCCCCATAGTTATTCGTAAATCATTAATCCATAAAGTCTGTAACAAGTAATGTTTTTGTTGTTTTTCTACTTTGTATTATGCCCCACGTTATGGGAGCTAAAAATGTAAAAGGTATTATTACAAATTAATACGCGAAATGCCACACGTTGTGGATAAACATGTAACACGAAAACTATTGATTCTTTTACCTGGAAAGAAACCACGATTGTGATATCTTCTCGTACCTTATATTTTAATTACTTTGCCCCAAAAGTTCGTCATTTCGTCGGAAAAGAAAATACATGAAACATTGCAGGTTTAGAGATACGGTTGCAATTTACTTGACAAAATGAAATATTCAGTTTACAGACAATTTAAATAATCAAAATAATTCCTTATACCCTTACGTCATGACCAACTGTATATTCTAATTTAGACACAAATTTGGTATATGAATAATTATTCCTTCTTTTAAGTATATTGTCTAATTATTTGCCACACTTCCTCACTTAAACTTTTCACAAAATCCAATTACTTGATACAAAGGGATGCCAATCACAAACTTAATTCTTGGCCAATTAAAACCTCTTGCCTTATGGCTTCTTGTATCTTATATGAAAATAAAAGTTTTTAGTTACAACCAAATTATTCGACGACACAGGTTGGTTTGTCCCTCTGTGGTTGGAAAATCCTCTCAGCCTGCGTGGTGTTCGTCCTTGGCGGGCCCTCAGCTTTTTGGGTCTCGTCCTGTTGTAAAATCTCCCGTTCCTCTCCTTAATTCCAGCTCCTTTGTCAATTCTCCTTTTCTACGTGGGCTATGTCTCGCACGATACCACACTCTGGAACTTCCCTCTACCAGAAACTTGCGTGCTCTCTCTTTGCACGTCCGTTCACTGCGAGGGTTTGATCTAACAAGCTATTTGCGTGCTGTCTTTGCACGACCGTACACTCCGACGGTTTCCTCTACAATCCTCTTTTGTTGCCGACGCTTCCACTCCTTAGGTCTATTGTTTATTCTCAAAATTCACAATATGGTGGGTCCCTTATTGTTATTATAAACCATGAGGTGGTAAAAGAAAAAATGGCGAGGCCAGCGTTATGTTACAAGTCCTTTTTGAGCAAATGACGATCACATTGAGTGAAACGTGTTATTCAAGATCGCGATTGGAATTATGAATGAAATGAGCATAATATCCTGGTGACTTTACCTTATTCACCTTTAGTTAATTAAACATCGTTTTTAATTTAGAAGATGGTATGGGATGTATTTCGGAGCTGGAAATATGTGCTGATAAATTCGTCATTAAATACTCTTTGAAAAAAATTGTATGAAATTTGCAATTCATATCGTGAAAATCAGGTCGTGCTCTGATTATTTAGAGACTTATGAAACTTTTTAAATGTAATTGACGCCAACGCAGCGCAGGAAAGTAATACATGCATCTCACTAATCTCATTCAAAATGTATGCGATAGTTAATCACGTTACAGATAACTGATTCCGTGACTGAGGCGCCGGCCTATTTTTGATTGCTAGTTCACACTTGGCCGAGTTAGGTAACGCAGAAACAAGAGCGTTATGGAGTGAATATTAAATGTTTGCGTTTGTGACCTGAACGGGGGATCATGTTGACCAATTTTGCCAGCACACGTGAGGGAAGAGCGAGTAAAGTGTTGCTTGCTAAGAGAAAGATAAATAGGGAGTACCTGCATGTATGCTGAAGGCTAACACCCCTGCGAGAAAAATTGTTTTAAAAACTAGAAATCAGCCAGATTCATCGCGCTCTCCAGGAAAACATTCTTGTTCAGTGTGAGGTGATTGGAACTGATATTTGTTGCAATAGTCTTTCCAAATGAATGAAGAGATGTTAACCCCCGTTATCTCTGAACAGGAATATTTTGACTGTCGAACAAACTGGGTATATATTTTTAGCTTTATCCTAGTTCTTTACAATTATTCCCTCCTTTTAGTATTTTTTCTTTGCAAAACAATGTGAAGGAATTTTAATCAATGATTTAATGCTACAAACTAAAATTACTACAAAATTCAAAAGAGTATGTCGTTAAAATGATTTTCTCGATTTGTATATTTGTTGATATTTTCGAAACACAAAATAGCACTGAAAGATTTCGGGTTTTCGCGGTGAATAGAATGTAGAAAGGCTTCTCGAGATTCCGTCCGGGTTGGAAGGTCCATGACCGACGTTTCGGCTGCTTACTCTGCACCCGTCCTCAGGGAAGTGAGATGCCGATGGTTGGAAGTGTCCCTTTATATATAGTGTTAGGGAAGGGCAGGTGCGAAGCTGTTCTCCCTCGCTTTCCTCTGATTGGTCCGCTTTGCCTCTATGGACTTCAGTACTGGTTTCCAAGTGTTGCTGAGGTGGAAACCGCTGTCTCTGTTGAGTTTTTTCTTCTCTAGTCGGATTTCGACGGCTTCTTTCACCGAACGGTCCCAATAGCCGTTTTCCCGGCAAAGTATAGTTGTCTTGTCGAAGTCGACTTCGTGGGCGTGAATGAGGCTGTGTTCAGCTATGGCCGACTTGTCGGGTTGTTTCAGACGAATGCATCATTCATGTTCTTTCAGCCTCGTCTCCACAGTCCGTCCAATCTCTCCCACAGACTGTACTGTAGAGTATGCAGCCGAAACGTCGGTCATGGACCATCCAACCCGGATGGAATCCCGAGAAGCCTTTCTACAAAATAGCACTGGTTTTCCCGTCAGATGTGAGGTTTTCAAATAATTTTGTCCTATATTCTTCGTTTGGTGAAATACAACTGTATGTGAGTGCTGTAGGTGTGTGATTCTGGTGCTTAAAAAGCCACGAAAATATTTTTGTTCTGGTGATGGCTTTTTTTTATTTAAGTTTTATTTTGATTTTCAGGCAGAAATACTAATTTCAATTAAAGCTTCTGCTGTAAAAATGTTTGCCCTTGATAGTTTTATTAATTGTTGCCTCATTTATATGATATTATTTAAACTGTTCATGTACATATGTATACTACCATACCAACCACCTTAGAGGCGTGTAGCATGGGGAATCATCACATCAGCCATGGAAGGAGAGGGATTCGGAATATTAGGGAGAAAGGGACTGAGGTAAATTATATTTTAACGATCTTTGTTATATTGATTTAACTATGGCTTTGTAATAATGAATAATGTGACGTAAAATGTTGGAACTTCTATTACATAACCTCTGAATAATGCTAACGAATTGGACTTTAATTCAGAGAAAATTCCCATGGCATAAGACGTGCACGAATTCCTACACCACGTTTAAACCTCAACAAAGGTACATGTATTTCTCCACATTTTTGATCGCCCCTTTCAAATCGTTATACTCAGTAGTAGGAGTCGAAACTCAAATGTTTGCCTTTTCGCGAGGCTAGAAATTCCCCCAAAAGGAATTCATTCCAGAGAGGTATAAATTTAGCTGGTGGCACGCACGTGGGAGAAAGGTTAACGACGGCAAACACGCCTCTTTATCCGGTAAACCTTAAATGGACGAGTCGCGGAAGGCTAGGGTCCGGGACGCAGTCGCGGTTATAGCCGAGGGTTGAGCAGGAGAGAGATAAGGTAGAGGGTTAAGGGAGGAAAGAAAGCATGATTTTACCCCCGAAAGGGATTGGAGGTAAGGGGTAAAGCCAGCCAACTGACTAGGAACTAACCGAATATTTTTCATCACTTTTGTATTTTTCTTGTCTCCGCGCGAGGAAGGAGATCGCATGTGGAATGGGATATGCGTTCGTTGGTGGAGACTGTTTGGGTTTCTTTCCTGCTTGTGAGAGCGGTATGCGTGAATATAAGTCGATTTTTATGTCCTGGACGAGTCAATGGTTGAATTGGAAGGAAGGCGCTCACAGTTACGAATTTTGCCTCGGCAAAAGATGGAAAGAGTGGGTGGGAGCGTGGGGATTTTAAGTTTTTAGTTTTTTTATATTTTTTTATTTATTATTATATTAATTTAGTGTGCAGCAAAATAGAGGTGGAGGAACAAACCTCAAGTGAAGCCATCGTCGGAATGTTGAGAGTCCCTAGATTACTGTGATTGATAAATGAGATCGTGTGATGGGACGGATATTCTAAGGATAGCTACTTGCCTCCTGCTTGAAAGTGATATTTTTATATACATGTTTTGGAAGAGGATATATGTAGCGCAGGCAGTCGAGGGCAGACGAAAGAGCTCTCACATTTGTATTTCTCCTTAAGACTGGTCGTCGGAGATGTGGATATACTTACTTATCAGCCTAAGCGTCATTATCCCAATTCATCAGTAATTCACATTTTTGGAACTGAAAACGTAATATTATAGTAAAACTTATTTAACTTAAAAACTTAAAAACTTAAAAAAAACTAAAAAAAAAAAAAAAACAGGCGCTTATAGTAAAACACGGATTTCAGTATGGCGGAAGCGGTTTCACATTGGCTCACGGCCGAGTGTAGGTATCACCACATCTGGTACTTTAATGACTCTGCTTTTAAGTGTGAGTCAGGGAGGAAAAGGGCTGGATGCAGGTGGCAATAGCGTGGGTGTCGGGTCGGGTTTTAACTTGGGAGAGGAAGGAAAGTTTGGAGGGAAGAGCAGAAGGGAAAAGGAGAGAGATTAAGAAAGAAAGAGAATTCCACGGATGAGAGAGGGTGAGAACTGGATTTACGCTCCGGGCGTGTGTGGAACCGTGATAAATATGAAGGAAAACAAAGATTCACTAAGGCAAGTGTTTGGGGGGGTTGAGGGAAGAGTGGTTAGGATAGGTGTTAGGGGATGGGGGAAGGGAGGGGAGAGAGTGGGGAGGTGGCGCCGCGCGGAGCGGCGGATGGCCGCGGGGGTAAACAAGTGAATGGGTACCGGGCGATGCAAAAGTGTAGTGGAAGGCAGAAGGGAGAGGAAACCATTGGAAGGTACGACAGAGAGAGGAGGCAATGGAGAGAACGGGCGTGAAATAAACAGCGAGGGGAAGAGGCAGAACTACGGAAAATGTGGCCGGAGTTGAAATCGCGCGCGCGTGTGAAGATGTAGCGAAGGAGGCGAAACGGAATGAGGTGTGTATACACCGCAAGTGGAACGGTGCTCACCTTGTGCAAATAAAACACGTGAACAATAGTCCTTTGCCGAATGCCGCGAGGATCCTTTTCCAGTGAGTCTCGCAGAAGGGAGCAGGTTGTAAAACCAGTGTTTTGATTACGGCCGGACCGATATTAAATTACGATATGTATATATAGATAAAAATTGCCACAGGAAGGCAGACAATAAACGCAGAATCACAAAAAAATGAAAACACTTACGAAAAGTTCCTTGATATATTTATACTGGCTTGGTTTCAGAATTTCATATCGTCTGGCGTTCTCCAAAAAGTATATGCCCACTTATAGAGTTGATAGAAATGTTAGCTGCACCTTAGAGGCATATCAAGTCAACTATATTATCTGCTCAGTAATTATGGTATATTGTAAGGTAAATTGAGCACTGAACCGGAAAAGCTGGAGAATTGTTTTTATTGGCTAAAAGTTTCACCATTGTAAAATAATTCTGAAGATATTCTATGTTTTCTCACCACATTTATTTTGGAAATTCAATACATTTTTAAGGTGAGATTTTCTCACTCAACCACCAATCCCTGGTAATTTAATTAGTTTTGTGATATTAGTATATATCAGGATGTCAGAGCGAACTATTCGGCATCGTATTCGGAAAAATCAGTCTTGAAGTCTTTGTACCCCAAATTTGGCCGTTATTCATAATGGAAGTAGTTATCTGTGTGGACCATAATCAGAACTTGGATATCCTACATCTAGTTTAACTATTATCCTATATCCAGTTTAACTATTATATGCTATATTGGCAGCCATTTTGGTATCTTGCCAATCGGAGGAAAACGACATTACACCGAACTGCTATGCAGTCCTTTTCCCTAATTTGACTGTCATAAACTGATCTACCGTACTATATCCGAGGTCATAGGATGTTAATAACTAAGTCGGAAAATATATTGATTTGGAAGTTACATTGAAATTAAGACTAATTTTCAATCGTCGGTAATGACGACATTATCAATACGGCCTTTCACGTATCCTTTCGATCTTCTCCACTCGCGTTTTAACTAGATTTTGTAAGCATATCTCATGTGGATTCCAAATAGCGTCGTTATGGAGAAGGGTCAAAAATGTAATTCAAATGAAATTGTTTCTACAATCTTGTCTATTGCTGCCTAACACTGACCTCCACGGGAACTTGTATGAGTAAATTGACGAATAAAAATTCTGGAAAATATTATGTACATGATTGGAAATGCTCCCAAAAGTGTGAAGAGAAAAATATCTGCTTCAATGGATTTCGGTCTATGACTACCGTCAGTCGTTCTCACCTTTGGTAGTAGCATTGCATACGTGATATTAATAATTTCATGCAACTAACCAATCGATAACGCTGGAAGGAATTTCAGGTAATTGGAGCGAAAATCGTGAGTGAGTGAGGGCACAATTGAATAACTTTTCTTGTGAGTCAAAAGAAATCCTTTTACCTTAAATTCGGCGGAGATCACCATGCATGTTATGATATAAATTATTCAAAATTTATGTTTAAAATATTTGCTGTTATAATAGAATTTCTATGATTTAGGTTTACACCGAACGTGTAAACCTAACTCCAAGAAATTCCGCCAAACTCCAAGAAAGTACTGGAACTTTCTTAGAGTTTGGCGGAAAGGGAGTCACGCTATTTATCTTTGTGAGTGAAAAATTTCATCTAAACGTATTTACCGAGTGAAAGAGAAATTATAGGAGATTTTTGTGCAAATTTAGTACCCAAATATAAACGAGTGGAATATAAACAAGGAGAAGTGGAATACGAAATGTAAGTAAAAATATGTAAATACCTAATTTACTCTGCATATCATCTTGATATTTGCTAGGTAATTTTTATCGGAAATCAAAACTTTCAAGTAATGGTCCACTAATATTTTTATTATTTACGTCCCAGGTTTCGTCAAATAATTACATCTTCCCAGAAGAAAGAAGGAAGATGTAATTACGTGACGAAACCCGGGTCGTAAATAATAAGAATATTAGTGGACCATTACTTGAAAGTTTTGATTTCCGATATGGAAAGGTTCCACAATTTAAAGCCTGAATTTATTACTTATATTAAGGTAATTTGTAGTTATTAAATAATATGAAACGTTTACGCTTTTAGAAAAATACCTATATAGGTGCATTCCAATCATCACGTATTTTGCCATATGAAAATGTTATGGGCTAAAGTAGATATTATTTAACTGCCAAGAAACCGTAAGAGTAACATGGAATTTTTTTCGCTTTTATCTGTTCAATTTACCAATGTGTACACCTATTCAAAGTTTCATGCAAATCTGTTCATACGCTAAAATCACTCCAACCACCTTAGCGTTATGGCATCGTTTCATTTCGTACCGTTCGAAACTCACCACTAGTGTGCTTGCTAACGCGCGAGAGAAGTGGAGGCTCCAGCTGGACACGGCTCACTCCAAGGGGCGTGACGAGGACAGCAGGGCCTAGGGCCATTTAAAACGATCCGTGCACCGAGGACTGGACCCGTCGGCTGCGAGCGAATCACACAGCACGTCGGGAGTGGGCCCACTTCCCAGCTGCGATGACCTCTCACCTTTCAGTGTCCTCGCCGTCAAGGGTCGGTGTCACTCCGGTTGACACCCCTGAATTCCCCTCCACTCCCACCCAATGGGTTTCTGCAATTCTCTGTCGCAGACTGAGGTGTGGTCAAGTTCACGCTTTCAGCGGCAAACGTTTTGGCACTCACTTGGGAAGCTTTACAGCGGGTGGAATAATTTTTTCAGGGTTTTATTTCCTTGTGTAAGTGTAGTTGAGGAGTGGGCATGGCCGCATGTCTACACTGGAACTTTCTTGGAATAGATAGAGTTTGGCGGAAAGGGAGTCACGCTATTTAGCTTTGTGGGTGAAAAATTTCATCTAAACGTATTTACCGATTGAAAGAAAAATTATAGGAGATTTTTGTGCAAATTTTGTACCCAAATATAAACGAGAGTTCGTTCTTTTAGTTGTAGTAGGAAAATGTTTCTGGCAAGATAGTTCTTGTTCTTTACGTGTTTACTTGCACAATATGTTTACGAGCATCAAGTATATCTGGTCTGAAACTGGCGTTCAGTTGCCAATTTGCAAAATATATACGTGTACCTATCTCTTCAGTATTTTTAAAGGTGTGAGAAAATATTGTTATGGTGTGATGATGATCTCCTCCCTTGAATATTTTAAGTCATGTTCTAGTAATATAATAGTGCTGTTGAAATTTCATGAAAATCAGTCCTCAGAGACTCCCCATTACCGATACAGCCACTCAATTCGGTAATTTATCGATCACCCAACAAGTATTTCCTTTATATTGAAGATACATGAATAAGTAAGACTGTTAGAAACTATCTCACACCTAGAAAGAGAGCTAAATTACTTCCGGAACAAGAACTGCGAACTTACCGTAGGTTGAATGCAAGGAAAAGCATAACGTAAGTTTTTCTCGTAACAGAAATCCCAGTTTTTGAATTCTAGTTATATGTAATTATTTTTAATGACTAGTTGGCTTCCCCTCATGCTGAAATAGTTTTTAGTCCGTTCGATATTCCAGGGTGTAAAATTAGGCCATAGGTCATACAAGATACAGGATAATAATAACAAATAAGTCGAACTTATTGAGAGAATACATTATCGACGTAGAAATCATTTCTCACGAATACAATGCTTTCTCAACCTTTTGATGTTATTATATAATCACCTTCCACAAATCCTATAATCCTCCTTCCTATAATCACCTTGCATCTATCTCCACTGTGGTAGTTTTTAGGCTCTAGCTAATTTATTTTCCGAATTAACAGCTTATTCTTACATTTTTCCTCTGAATGCTACAATATACCCACAACTTTATCCTTACCTTCAAACGCCCATTTTCCTCTCGAGTAATAGATAATCCTGGAACGTTCTTTTGTTTCCTATTCATTCTCTCTGTTTCACTTTCGAAATATGACATTATGCGTGTAGGAATGTGTATTCTTAAAAGTATACTTAACATGATGGGCATTTACCTTTCTCCATGTCTTGTTTTCCTCAGAGTGCTTCACAAATGGTGTAATTGATGCTCGCAATACCTTGGAGGGAAGTATTGGAGCGAGTGATAAGCCGATTGTGGCGAAGGCCGAGAGAAACTTTGAGCAGAAAATTAAGTGTGTTTGCTGGTTTAATGAATAGAATGAAAGGGATCGTAATCCCGTCTCCTCCAAAATAGTCTCTGGCGTTAGTGATGAGAACTCTTATTTACACCGCTCAATGTGAAGTCTTTGACGCGAATTTGCCTAATTGAACAAGAAAAGAGTATTTTGAACATTGAATTCCACTTGATATCCATTCTTGATTGACCAAAAGATGACGTTTATGCTACCAATCTGACTGAGGTGCGATTTGTAATGAGAGACGAAAACACAATGCCTCATGCATAAAGAGTAAAAAAGAGAACTACTGCTCAAAGATTAATCCTGCTGTAAAAATTTGTGCACCGAAAGACTTTGTTAACATTCTGGGTTAAGAAGCAAATGAGAGTTACTTAAGGAAATTTGGAGATATATAATGCATATATTCCATTTTCAGTTTTAGCCAATTTTAGTATTATAGTAGCCAATTTTAGTATTATAGTGCACATCTTGTAAAGCAAATGTGTCTTTTGTTTTATTGCAGATCAGAATAACACTAATTTTATTCACAGTGCTGATCGCTATCTCACTGAGTAAAAGGTAATGGCCAACGTAAACATTTTAGCAGGTAAAGTTTCCCATCTGCAGTAACATTTGAAATATAAATTTTAAGTGAAATTTCCAAACGTTGCATGTAACAAATGATGTGGTACGAAGTCACTCGCACGGGCATATGCACCAGGGTTGACATTCGCTATGAAAAATCATTTGACTTGACCGGGATTCGAACCCAGATCTCCCAATTGCCGGTCAGGTGTATTAGCCAGTTACACGACCAAGCCATCATCTTGGCCTGAGCATCTAGTTTGCATAAGCCCCCCTCGAAATTCGCCTTGAAAGAAGATTGCTTGGTGGTGTAACTGGCTAACACACCTGACCGGCGATTGGGAGATCCGGGTTTGAATCCCGGTCAAGTCAAATGATTTTTTCATAGCGAATTTCAACCCTGGTGTTTAGTGGAATTATTGAATATTTTAATCAATACACAGTGTGCTACTCTTTGATTATGACAAGAAGTGGAAAATATGATGAAATTAACAGAAAAACTCCTTAAGGTAGTAGGGACTCGAAGCGAAAAGATAGCAAATGCTGCCTAATATCAAATCATATATCTATAAAAATCAATGTGAAATCATAAGACTCCGTAGTATAGTTTTTCATACAACAGAATTTGGGGGCGCGCCGTTTATTGGGAGTCATTACCAAAATTAACCGATCGGGAATGCCTAAATAGCGTGCTGAGTAAGTACAACTATACACTGAAACCCAAATCTAACCAAATAACTTTAATTCTATTTTCATGATATAGTAAAGAATACACAATTAATATATAACATCAAAATGATTATGATTTTATACAATGTGGCTACAAAAATGAAAGCAGTCATTGAATGTAAGATATGATCTTCTTCAATAAGAATAATTCTTCGTCAATAAGAATTTTTTAAAATGGTTGTGCTCGAAAAGTTACATGACCATTACAAGTCAAGAAGAGCTCAGCTTTTACCAAAATACGTACTAAGGTCTTAAGGCAATGAAGGAAATTATGTTTTTCAGAGTACCCCATTCTCCCCGACCGAAAGCAAATAGAAAATAAAATTGGCGATTATGTACACTTTATGTATGATTTTACCGCGAAATGGTGCAACAGCTGAGAGCGGAAATTCCAATGCAATAAGCCGTGGAGAGAGGTTCATCCAAGCACCTAAAGTTAAGGAGCAAGTCATTTCCTTATGCTGCATGCTGTTTCGAACGTAATTTTGTCACCTCACGTGGGTTTCAAGATGCAGGCACCTTTAGCTTCGTTTTTCGTATTTATCCCAAAACTCACTGCTCCATCCAGATTACTCTTATACCGTCCCGCGTTCCCGTCCCATCCTATATCCAAACAGATCACCACCTTGGTATTCGCTAGCCTTGCTCTCCAGCCATCTATTTATCGCAGAATTCTAAATATTACTTTGGTCACATGGGAGGTTAAGCTTGCAATACTAGAGTCATCGCAAGTTTTTGCCTTGCTCTTCTTTTTATCGGAATAAGTTTTGTCTTCATTTTATCCTCCGGTCACACCCTCTCCTTATAAATCCTACGAATAAGTGCACAAATTTCTCCTCTTCCTTTCTTGCCCGTACTCTATAGAAGCTCAACAGGTATGTTATCTATGAACACCAGGTTAAGGACAAATGAATAATTTTGTCTGATAAGTTCAGAGCATCCGTGCCTCCGTAGGTTTTCATAGGATCTTTTTTTGAAACTGTTTGGCGTCTAGAAGGCAAAAGTTGCGTCGAAATTTTATGTGGAGGTCATTTACGTTAAATATAGCTGTTTAATGATAGCTTTCAATATAACCGCTCTTAATTGGTTTGTGAAATTACTTGCTCGTATCCCGAGTTATTCTCTGCCATGAAAGCTGGATACGCGTTTCTTGCTCGCTTGGCATGCCATCTTAAGTACAAGTAAATTAAGTCACAAGACGTTTTTTGATACACATATATCTTCGTATTTTACCTATTTCATCTTTATTTCTGGGAAACTACTGCGGTTGCAACTTCCCAGAAACATATATAATTTTTTAATTCTTGTTATATTATTTGCACGGTGGTAAGGTTTTTGTTTGTGAAATACATTTAATTCAAAATCTCCATTGAAACTTGAGCCCTGTTGAAAATCCTTCCTGTAAGTTGGTTAATCACCGGATGTTGAAGGATGATGTGATAAAAATATTTCATTTACTGAGACGAAAGGCCGGATCGAAATGAAAACCGGGACTAGCTTTGATTGAAGTGTAGCCGGTGAATTATCGTTCACTCCGTGATTGCTCCCGGCGGGAATTGCATGGAAAATTTCATAGTCGAACTTTATTCTCTCGCCCACCATCTGCTTAATCAGGCGCTGCCTCCCCTTCTGCTGCAACCCTCGACGGATAAAATTCAACCACGTGACTCTAAACGAGCTAACTGAATGAAAACGCATTTGCCGCTATTGGCAAAAAGGGAAAAATATTTGAAGCGGGCGGGAGGTTGGAGGAAGCAGGGTTTATAAAAGCCCGAACCCTCCCTCGCCTGCCCTTGAAAAATATTTCACTCTGGTGTTTGCAGCCCTTTGGAAGCAACGCACATTAACGCACTAGACATGAGGGATGAGAGAGCGTCCGTGGGAGGGGGGGTCGTCTGGGAGCATGGAGGAAGAGAAAATGGAAAGAAACGGAGAAATATGACGCAAACGGTGGAGAAATAAAGTGAAAGCGTACGGGACGAACGAAGGGAAAACGCTTAGTGGAGGGTGGAGGATGTGGAAACCATGAGAGGGGCGCGTGCGTGGAGGAAAACAGGTGAAAGAGGAAATGCGAACGCGACGGCGTATCGAATGAAGGGATAGCTTCTAGAAATTAAAATTCCCCCGTCGGCTTTGAGTTCGGGAGATAACTTCAGGGTATAGGTCCAAAGGGGAGGCATGACGCGAGTGCAAGTGGCTAAAAATACACCCCCCCCTCATCTACCTCACCCTATAAGCGGTCGTTAAAATTTACGACCAGAGTCGTTCATTTTCACTCACTGCGTGTCAGATAATCCCGCCAATTTATTTCACTAGTGGGAGCCTGAATTATATTTATCGAGTGAAGTTTACCACTGCCTTTAATTAATTTCCGGGGCGCATTAATTGCACAATTAATATAACGTACCCGGCTTGGCATTTAAAACCGAGTATTTATCATAAAGCCGTGCGGGAAAAATTTATCGGTTTGAGTTTTTTCTTCTGATTTTTATTTTGGAGCCATGTCATGGACACGAGCTGGACCTAACGCTAATGTAGCTTACGGATTAGGCGATGAAGGACGGACAGATATTTGAGAGCACATTTTGATGGTGGCCACGTGAATTGGCAATTATTGAATTTCTGGTGCTGTGAAAATGCTCCCATTTTTGCGCGCCATGGTAAAGGCCATGAGTGTTGTGTTAATAATCTGCAAGATAGATCCATTCCCTTTGGTGATCAGTGATGTGGACCGTTTTTGGGCCAGATATAAAAGAAAACATTTTTTTGTTCCTGTACTTTTGAACCTCATTCAATCCGTCGGAAATAACCATCTCTTCCTCCCTTGATTGGTTAAAATAAATATACGTCAAATTTTTGGGCTTAATGGTGACCTATCCTAATTAAACGTATGCTCCTGCATTACTGCGCATTCCAGTGTCAGACACAGGTATTTACTTTCAAAATCACTATTTGCTGTCAATCCTTTGGCTTTTCCTAATTAATTCACCGCTATCCAGTATCTTTTTTTGCTTATAGCTAATTGTTTTTATAGGCAAACTCCGCTTTTGTTTTCATTTGCCATTTTTACCCGCAGTCTCTCTCCGTTCTTTCTAAACTGAGGTATTTTCGAAGGTCATAAAGCTCGGCAGATTAGTTAGTCTAAGTGCGTGCGTAATTTTATTCTTTCCCTTGCATGGAACGTGATTCCTTTCTTCATGGACTCGTCACCTCGTCAGTAATAGCCTTTTTAACATATTGTCTTGTCCTAGGGCATTTTTAATTCTCACGCCTAAGTATTTGTCCTCACACCCTTGGATATAAAAGGTAAGTGGAAGTTTTGATGAAGGAGATTCATAACATAGTACATTTGTTTATAAAACTTTTACTCAAATTGTAATAATTATTTTATTACCTTCTCCAGTTACCTCTCAATTGGCTACACCAGGGGAAATGTAAATATTTACTTTGTTTATTAGAGTTAGTTTTCCGAAGATCCCGTGGTTAACAGTTGAGGTTTTCTTTATTTCCTGATGTATTCTCCCCCTTTACGGTTTTGGGTATGATTTTCTACAGGTATTTGATTAATTACCTACTATCATTATTTAGGGTTTCTGGTTGAGTACGCTGCACGAACTGTGACGGAAAAACTAAATAATACAGACATGGCATAACGCCTTCCCTTAATCTTGTTTTTAGCCGCTTAAAATCGATATCAGAATTTGTGGCTTTATGCAACACTGCATAGAGTGGCTTATACTTTAATTTTCATCCGAACTTTTTGTCTATTAGCTGACTTTCTGGACGGGAGTTGTGTCCTACTCCTTTAAGACAAGGCCTTCTACCTTCATCGTTTGTTTTCACCCAAAGTGGTTGTGTTAACTCAAAAATCCAATGGCCCTATTTACTTGGAATGGCATTTTTTCATATTTTTATTTAGTCATAGATTTGTCATATACTTGCAGGGTTTGGTATGCAAATTATACTTTTCTTTACTTTTCCGTTTCATTTTACATTCCAACGTTCGATTTCGACCACACACACCTAAGCAAGTTCAATTTTCAAATGTTTTCAGTGCCCTCATTTTGCAAACAAATACAAATCCGGAGTTGAGTTAACAGACGATTTGTGTATTCCGTTCTGAAAGTGCTATTTTCTGAAGCCATTTGAGTTTTTAGTTTCATTTTCACCATGATGCGCAAATGCAGCATAGACGTAGTATTTTTTCCTTGTGTATCACTTTTAGACGATATTTCGTTTCATAACCTATGAAGGAATCTAAGTTTATTTCAATTCTACGTTTTAGCGGGATAAAGCCAAGGAACTATGGGGAAAAACGGTACATCCAGGGGATAATATGTTGTAAGCATTTATTTATGCGGCAGATTCTCCATCGACTGAGATCGGGTGCAGATCACCTATGATACCCCCAATTGGCATTTCCTCTCGGAGTCGTTTTATTGTTACGTTATTCGATAAATTTTTAATCGCCGTAAGGATCGAAAAACCGATACCGCTTCATCTGATGACTGGCTCGGTCAAGAACGTTTGTTATTACTCAAGGCCAAGGAGTTAGTTGACTCGATAAAATTCAGGAAGTTATGTGGAATTAGGTGAATAGTTTGCTTGCGTGTCACACCCCATTTAAGTCGGTGGCGTATTTCTATGCTGAAGTGCATCCTTGACTCACTTGCTGTTGCATTTTAGAGCTGGTTGATTTTAAAGTTGATGGCGTAGAAAACTACTCGCAAGCCTCATGATAGCACATTATTATCTCTTTATCCGTAACTAAAATGAATCTTAGTGATCTTTTTGCTACCGTTAATGGCAAAAAAGAAGAATTTAATCCTAACTGATGATGAGTTATACATTTACTGTAACCAATACTGAATTTTTCGATGGTTATGTAAAGTTTATAGCGTACTCAACTCCATTCTTATACCAAGCGGAATTAGTTTTCAAATGGATATAATCATGATAAGTGTTGGATAAGGGTAGGACGCGAATTATGGTAAAATATATTTTCTTTCCATCGTCTTGTATATTTCTTATTCATCGCACCTACGAAATTATTCGGCTTGCTGAATATATCGGAACTCATGCGATGTCACAGGATAGCTAAAGAATTTTGACTCGAACCGATGGACCAAATTCGTAGCTATAACTTAGCGAAATTACCCTTGTGAGCTATGGCGTATAATGAAGGCTTCAACAGCACCCTTCTGCAGTGGATGAAAATCACCATACAAAAGATCTTTTGGTGGTGTGACTACTGAAACACCTGACTAGTTATTAGTGGTATCCGGAACGCTAACTTGGAGAACTCTTCAGTGACTTCTTCCTGATTCATTTCCTAATGGATGCCTCGTTAAAATTATTGTGGGTCATTCCACGTCAGATCAGCAGTGAGTTGACCTTTGGTGTCTCCGATTCAAACTAAAATTTTTGTATGGGTTCCATCTGGCGTTAAATGAAAAAATGTAGAAGCGTTTTTGGAAAAAAATTTTTTGGTCTAGAGACGATCTAAGTTTCGACCATTTTGCGCTTGGGCCTTTTTCTTTTTGCTATATCTCCTAAACTAAAATAGCTAGGGAAACGGTTGACATCTTATTTTGTTTGAAAAAGAATTTATAGCAACATTGTGTTATCAGTTTTTTAAATAAAGTTAATTTTCTTGAAATTGTTTAAATTTTAAATGTTTAAATTTTAACAACAGAAATACAGTCATTTATAAATTTGAATTTTTTCCTAGTTTAACACATTAGTCATTTGTCTTACCTTAGAAACAAGTTTGGTCGTGGACAGTGCATAAACAACGGAGATATTTAACTTCAAAGGTTGGACTACGCCCTCGTTCGCCACGAGGGTCGGCGTTGATATGCCGCTGTACTTTGAGAATTTATATCTTGGTCCATGTAAATGCCAGTGCAATACTTTATGCACCACTTTTAAGATCATTTAATTTTAATTTTATCACTATTTTTTTACGTAATATAACCAATATACTGCAGTAATCGACACCGCATTACCTAAACTTAGCAGTTATGTCAACTTCATGAACTTTGGAACTGAGCCTAGGAAAAACTGTGAAATCTACAGCATTGACTTCTCGCCGAAGGTTTCGAGAGTTGATAAAGACACAAAATGGCAAGCGAAATTTTTTTAAACGAATATTTTGTTGTTAATGAATGAAAATGTTGAAATATTATCCAGTCCTACAATTTGCACAGAATCAAAAAATTTAAGCCAAGGAAATACTTTAATCAAAACAGTGTATTTGTAATTTTTATATGATCTGAAAATACATGATTTATGCGTAGTATAAATCGAGAAACATAGGGTTCATCGCCTAAAGAAATCCTAATTTTCTGGCAAAAAGTTCCACTTGCGAAACTATTGCGATCATGGGCTTGCGGTGACAACCGTGCGAATCCATTGCTTTGACATGGCTCATTCTCATACCTGCACGTCTTTCTCGCTGGGGAGCGCGAAAGGTTACGTAGGAAGGAAGAATGAGCGCCAACGCCCGCAGTGGAGCCCGGAGGAACTAGAGAGACTGAAGGGGGATTATTCTTTCGTCGTTAAATAATGCCATCTCGTCTCTCTCTCTCTCTGTAACTCACCCCACCCGGTCCGCTCTTTGGCTAAGGAACGGAACCAAGGGGAACTGGCGGTGAGGAACAGGGATTCCGAAACTTCCAGGTCCCGGGCGCAGTTCGGCGGAAGTGCCGCCGCGAACCTTGTTTATTCCACGAGCATTTTACTTAAACGGGCAATAAAGTTGGCGCCGAAGTTAATGCATTTGTCATAAAACACCGCGCGGAGTTCCCGTCCCTTGAATCCTCCAGCCATAGCCTCTCGGCAGCCTTCACCCTTACGAGCTCCAGCAAGAGAGAGAAAAGTGTTTGAATAGCACACATCGGGTTACTTGATACGTTCTGTTACTTACGTCGCAACTGTATGACCATTTGTTTCTGGCTGCGCACGAGCTCTCTGGCAAGAAACTGGGTCAAGGAAAGCAGCTCAAAAAAAGTAATGAAAAAGAAAACTACCAAATGGAAACTAGGGTTTTCTTTTCTTTTTCGTTCCCTTTTCCGAATAATTTTTTTTCTCTCTTGACGGGCGTAGAGCAAGGATAAGTGAGTGCTCAAAATGAAAACCACTGAGTGCGGTCCGTCGGAAAATTTTCAACCAGGAATTCTGGGATTTCACATTCATCGGATGCGATGGATGGGGAAAAAAAATGAAAGGGTAGTGTATGAATCGAGGGGAGTAGATTAAACCACGTCGAGGAGTTTCGGAGACATCGATGCATTCATTAACAATGTTTCCTTTCCGCAAGCCGAAAAAATGGTCTTTTTTATTGAAACTCCCGCAGATCTTACTAAACCACTTGTCTACCGACCGGAGTAGGACTTAAATTTGGCATCAAAGCACAACGTTTATTTGATGCGAATGGAAAGGCTTGCCCCTTAAAACATGCATGGTCTTTGGGGCGTAAAAATGCGATTGCCCCACGCCAAAACCAAGGTGAGCGTAGCTCTTGGTGGTATACATACGGACATTGCCTGCTACTACGTTACAATTTGCAAGCTACCTTGAGGTTGAGGGTTGAAGGGAGGGGGTTTTGGATCGCCAATACCTGTAAGGACCAGGAAAAATTGCTTGAACGTGGTCTAGGACAAAACGTTTGGTTTATTTCGATGTTTATGTGTGTCTCGGCAACTTCTTTGCAGCCATTGGAGGTTCTAAATGATAATAATTTCATCTTTATATGTCTTAAAATTTCTATAATGTTATCGCTTTTTTGTTTTGATATGTTGTTTTGCGTTTAAGTAGTTAGCTCCGTGTCAATCCTAAATTTTTAGACCGGTATTAATTCAGTAACCCAAGCCTTTTTTGTGGCTACCATATGTTTAACCACTTCAAGATATGATTTACATGGCCACAAATTCGAACATTTCTCGACCAGTACACTTATACAGCAATTAGCCTACTCGAGTTTCGGTCAACTTGTTTTATGGTACTATGCCAACTTTCTTTTCCAAATATTTAGGTATCTTTAGCTCTATGAATAAGTTTAAGTTCAAACATAAAGAGAGCAAATGTAAATATGGCAGCTGACGCCGTATAGTTCTTATCGACATTTTCTCTAGTTTGGCTTGAATTTTTATAAATTCAAAGCCCCAAAGATGCCAAAGAATTTTGCAAAACGTCGGAATTGAACCATTAAGCAGGTTGACCAAGAATCGAGACGCTTTATGGAGATATCTAATGATTACGTCACGCTTATTGTTCACTTGGTGAAAACTGCACTTTTTTAGCAAGTAAGTATTTGGTACTATTTATGTAGTACACTGGAATTGGGCTCATGTGTAAAATTCTCATGACTATCATTTCAACTCTTCTCTTTGTTGCTTACAGATTTGTGTTGTTTTTACTGAGATGAGTCAGATACAAGATGCTTATTTCTTGAGTTGGAAACCTTTAAGATGTTTGGGTCAAAGGACTCAGGCAGTTGAAAATTATTTGAAAGATTTTATGCTTTGGGTTTCGTAAATATGAGAGCACACTTTTAACTGCATTGAGATTAAACTATCTTCACTTATGATAGAAAGTTAAGTTGATATAGATGAAGACAATACAGTCAATAAAGATTAAGATATAGAAATAGATTTAGTCGATAGGTATTGCTCAACAGACGCGACGGTTTTTGCCGTCTCCTTGGAAGTGTCATCGAAAGGTCATCATTTCTTTCAACCAGATTTTTTATAAGTATCAATTCCGTTATCACCGCCAATTTCTTTCGCTCCTCCATGGTGTTCCTTTCCACCACACTTTCGTACTTACATGCATATCAGTGTATTCACTAACGTGGATTTTAGCCTCTACCACCAAGTTTTTATTTGAGGAGGCCCTCCTTGATAGTATTTGAATAGCGTTGTATCTTGGGATAAACATCATAGATAACTATTCTGCTTTTGCCTGCTTCTCTTCTGCTTCTTCTCTGCTGTTTCTTCTCTTCTGATTAATTCTGCTTCAATGAAATTCGCATTTCGTTGATGTTTCGTTTTTACTGCGTTTATAATGCCAGACGGAAATCCACGAAAACGGATTGCCCGCACAAAAGGAGTCATAAATCTTTCAAGGTTCCTTGATTTGGAAAAAGAAAAATAATTTTGGTATCAGCTTCGTATGTAGGCGCTCATAGTTTCTAAGAAGACAACTGAAAAGTAAAAGCATGGAACACCATTTGAATTCATACTAATTTTTCTGCGTTGATGCTGAGTGTATTCTTAAGTGCAGTCAAACATTTGCTTTTTAATTATGAAACAATTTACTTTTGCCTTATTTTGAGGCTCTGTATATTTCTTCTACGAATTAAAGAATTAGCCTAATATTTCTCACCAGCACAGATTGATTAACGTCAACGTATGGGTACAGTTGGTACTTTTTATTGTTATACTAGTCATAAATTTCCTTAGTAAGTATATTTCTTCTGTGCATGATTATATGTACATAAACCTGTCAACTTCCTTTTACTTTTATTGACTAAAAATTATATATTACATGATCTGGCATCGAGCTTTTCAAATAAATTATCTTGTATATACTATTTATGATGACGCTTGGAATGTGGAAATTAAGTTCATGAAGTAACTAAGCCAAAAAAAATATAGAAGCTAATGGTATATGTATATACTTGCTGTGCACCTTTGTATGTACATATGTATATACTTCCGCTGCACTATTACTCATTCAGTACTCAAAAACTTCCTACCCCACTTCAGAACTCTTTTCCGGATTCCCATTTTTCTTATAGGTATAAAAACACGCTATCAGACTTTTTGAGGTCCGATGAACGGTTACAAAATTACTTTTCTGCATTTCCCGTGCGATAAATTTCCTTTGCAAATAAAAGCACTATTAAAGTTGGGGTCATTACTCAGTGAGGTAATAATTTTCTCTTTTTTCTCTCTGAAAATAAACAGAGAAGACGCTTCAGTAACGCTGCTTTTTTGCTGCTGTGTGATTTCTGATGTTAGTGGATCACGGAAACGGTTGTCATATTGCAGCTCTGTTTGCAGATCAACGAGGCCCGGGAAAGTATTAAATATTACTACCAAAATATTGCTAGGAAGCGAGTTTACGGATCAGCTTAAAGCTGGTTCCTGTATTAAATCCCCCTACAAAACACTTAGGAGCCCTCTGCTGGCAGTGATGTTGTGTTTCATTATACCAAACACGTAACTTTTCAGACCCTCACTTTATGCTACCTCCTCTCCTCTGTTTTTTAGTACATGTTTGCTCGAGTTATCCCGAAAGATATCATAAATAAGCTCTCTTCTCATTTTTCCTTTGCCGTTCTGATATTTTCTTGTCCTGTATTCCTTGAGATAAAAAAACGACGACAATGACACAAAATGACAAAACGACGCAATGAGCAGGTCAATGCCAACCAAATTTTGTATTATTTGTCATCGTATCTTATTATCTTGCTTCTACTATTTCTTCTAAAATCTTTATTTCCTTCCTCCGAGTCGCTTCTTCTTCAAACATTAGATCTATTTTCAAAGTACCTGCTGATTCCTCTATTTTTATGCTTCATTAGCGTTGACTGAATTGCTTAAGTAGTGACTGAATATTGAGCTTTGCATTGACTGAATTGCTGGCTACAAGTTGACATCTGTGATCGTACTCTGATGTGAAAGAAAATATTGCTTTGTTCTTTCCACGCCATTTTATTACTTCCGGACATGGTTTTGACAGCATTACCATAACGTAACATTGCCTTGATAATGACATAATTTCGCCAAAACCATGGTGGGTTGTATTAAAATGAAAGTACAAAGCAAGATATTCTTTCTGGTGACACTTTTCCTACAAAGTGTCCACAAAAGATTGAAAATTTAATTTTTATGATATATCAATAATTAACATTCTGTTGAGCATATATTTCTGCGAATTAGCGTGGAAGCCTCAAGAGTTCAAATGCTCTATTTTCTATTTACTAGATACAGTTCGCTGCCTACTATCTTGATTAAATACCAATATTCACCGTAATATACCTTTGGTGTGCTGTTAGTGAATGATATTAACCCTTTCAATTATATATTCTGCACAGAAAGTTGTTTCCGAGCGTAATCACCGCTGAGTGGTGATACTAATGTAATGAGGCTGTAAATTTTTAATAACTCTCTAATATTACAGCTACACATTTATTCATTGATTAGATTTTTTTAAATACCTCTTGCCATTTATTTTTATTCAATAGGTACGGTTGTTGTAAATTTATATTTCCATCTCGTTCAAACACCATGATATGTTTTCAGAGGTATGGCTAGTGAATTTAGAAAACATACTTTGAATTTCATTTTCTTTGGGCACAATATTTATGCGACCGTTATTACTAATGAACTCGAAAATTTAAATAAAATGCACGCTTGGTAACTTGGGCGAATTTGAACAAACAAGTTATTGGCTTTCTTCTGTCTTGCGTTTTTTTATTTGATAGGTTTTAAGGCAGTGGATATCGGAAGAAAATAGCGGCGATGGTTTTCATTTGGGCGTCTTCCAAAATCGAGGTTGGGGTAATGGAAATAAAAAAGATTCCATACAAACGGCTAGTGTAAACACCTCCCGGCTTTCTGCCTGGATGAGGATTGTGGATGGATCCTACGGTGGAGATGGACGCATTAATAGGATATCTGGATGTCGATGATCGGTCGATATACTTTCGTTCCCTTCCACCGCTTCACTCGAGCGTTTCCGAGCGTTTCGTCCGGGCGCTCAGCTGTAGCCGGATCTCATCACCCTCCTTCCACCCTTTACACTTTCCGAATGATTTCAACAGCCTTACTCCCTGACTGTCGTTTGTCGCTCCTTAACCCTAATTGGTCACGTGGGGTGAAATAAACCACAACCATTTTTAAACAACTCTTAGTCTCCTTCAATCGCAAAAATGAGCCTCGTGGCACAATTTTTGTATCAGAATGATTGTTATTCCTTTCATTTTAATTATTTGTGCAAAATATTGGCCTTTTACTTTTTGACATTTTTCAATCTTCAAAATAAATCTACTTTTTTGAGCGAAGAGTATTGAAAAAAATGTTTCATTAAAATATAATATTTCAGGAATAGATTCTCATAGTTTTTTACTCAAAATCAATTCTGTCAAAAAAAAAACATTTTTTCCGTATAAAACACGATTTTTAATTTCCTTTATTTTGGCCATTAGTTTTACAATATTTTACCAATTAATTTTGGTTATTAAACTTCAACACCTTTTTCTGAGATAATTTAACTTTACCTAAATAACTTTTATTAGATATATAGAACATATTATTGAAGCAGGATATCACTTTTGCGGTGTTGGGGTGAATTTAACCCAGTTTGACCGTAATGCAAGTCGACTGAAATGTCACCAATTAGAATTAAATCATTTTCTTAACATTCCGCTGTCAACACTGGGTTTTTAAATTCTAAAAGCTTGATAGAAAGATAATCTTGGAAATACTTCGGTAAATGTGATTTTTAACTTCGTCAGTAATGTCAATTCTTTTACTAAGCTGTGATAGAGATGTATACTTTACTACGACACAAATATTAAAGATACGTGGTTTAATAATTGCTAGTGGCTAAGCAAAGATTTTACCGAAAGTATAGTTTAAGATAAAGTTAAACGAAAGTTTTTAGCGCATTTTCAATTATCATGCGCCCTAAGCAAAGAAATTTAAGTACTTCAAGAATTTGTACAAGATACTCATGTGTTCTGCTGCTAAGCTATCTAAGATACAAACGTGGCGGGCAAGAAATTTCCTTAAGAAAAATCGGGCCTGGACCGGGAAACGAACCACGGACCTTTTGTTCGCCGCACCAATTCGCTGTCCAGGCTTCCTAAGTCCCATGGCAATTTTGGTGGATACAAGGCAACTAGATCTTAAGCCCTTGCGGTCCATCAAAGATGGCAACGCAAGGGAGAAGAGGACTTCAAAGAAGCCACAGCAAGAGTCAGTATCCTTCACCAGCACATATGCCGTGCTTAGCCATTTGAAATTCAAACATGGCGGGTGAATTTTTTTGAAGAAATTGCCATGAGAAAAATTCGGCCTGGACCTGGAAGATCTAGTTGCCTTGTATCCACCAAAATTGCCATGGGAATTAGGAAGCCTGGATAGCGTAGTGGTCTGCGCATTGGTCCGGCAAACCAAAGGTCCGTTCCCGGTCCAGGCAGAATTTTTCTCATGGCAATTTCTTCAAAAAGCTATCTAAGGTTTGACTTAAATAGATTTCTCCCCATTGCAATCGCTTTACGCTTTGGTTTTTTGCAACCCCCTTTATAGCTTTTCCGTGAGAAAAGAATTTTTTTTCCCCAAAATTTTTCAACTTTAGCAACGCCATTGGAACTCAAGCTATACTCTTTTGTGTGTTTTCCCCCATCCGTAAGTGTGTTTTATATCATTTTAGGATGAATGAAGGTCCACGCACACACCTTGGACATTAATTTTGACGTGACAATTTGATGCCCAATGTTATGTTTACCCAACTCTTAAGCGAAATAGCGGCAGAGAAGTTATCCTGTTATTGCAAGGGAACGTGAGATCAGGAGGCAACTTCTCTATCCTGTATGAAATACAAAAATTAACCCTAAATGACCCGAATTGAATCTTCATTTTCTTCTATCTCCATCGAGATTACACTAGCTCTAACACATGATGTGGAGACCGATGAAGCACTTATTTAACATTGCCCGCAACAATGTGATCCGTGGTCCATGAGAGAGACGGCTTCCACCTAAACTGTTATACTTTTTAGGCCACGTGGAGGTTTATTTCGAGCCAGTAAAACGTGCGCTGATATCAAAGAAGACTACGCTAATTTATGCAGTGCGGCTAAAGAAGGAGAGCCTTAATTCGGGAGGCAGATTAAAGTGGGCCATCGCTCCGAAATCGACACTTCTTTGTCACCGCAAATTTAGCCAAGTCCCTCCCCACATTCGCCATTTCGCCCTCTACTCCGTCCCGCACTAAGCCAGACGTGCCTTTTCCTCACCCGCACTTTTGCAACTCCCATTCCTTCTCCTCCTTTTCTACATTTCCGCTCTCCCACTTTCTCACTCTCTCCCACTCGGTTCTGGGTACCATCGATCTGAAGCGAATGAGCGGGGTGTAAGGGTATGTGTTCCAGATGGGGGGCTGGTGAAAGGCGGAGAGGAAAGGGCCGGTGGTGACTTCAGGAAAGGGGTAAAGTCCCCTTACTCCCCTCACGGGAATCCTCTCTCCATCCCCCTATTTCGTCCCCCTTTCCTTTCCTAGTCCAGAGTTTTGCGGATCATCCAGGATTAATTCAAGAACCTCTTCTTTTGCGGAGTGAGATTTATGGCGAGCATATATCACGGAGGTAAAAGAGGCAACCTTGGACTCTCCACCCCGACCCCCTCCCCATGCATAGCCTCTCACAGTCTTTCGCGCGTCCAGGGTGGAGGGTGGTCCCCTCGCCAAATGGGAGGGTATTTTTTTTAAGGGGTTTCAAACTCCTCCCCGCATCCCTTCCATTGCTCATGCCTCAGCCGGTCTCTTGCCAAGGTCCACTAGTCCTCTTCCCACACGCACGTTGCTGCTTCGAATTCGAAAATTGTCCACGTAACACGAAAATCCCCGTCCCGAGCCTCTTTTGCGTAATTGGCCAATATAAACGGCCTTTGAAAATGCGTGTCGAAATGTGTATTTGTTTGTTTCTCCCCGCAGATTCAGCGCCCTGCTAGTTTCTCTTGGAGATCTGCGTAAAATCTCAATATTCCGCAGATGCCGTTCATGGTTCCTCCTAAACCTAATTGACCGCAGGGGATTGCGTGTTTTTTTGTCATTTCAAAATGGATACTTGAATGATATCCCAGTAAAATTGCTCCTTGGTGAACGAACAAAATAATACGTCTTAAATTCTGCTCCATCCGTCTTGTATTCTGTAATACATTGATAGATAGAGTGTTTTTGAATGTAGAAAAAATGAAGAGAATCAAAATATTCTTCGTAAACATAATTGAACTCAGGGTATTGCATGTATTTTTTGCCATTTCAAAATGAAAACTTGAAAGATATCCCAAAAAAAGTTGCAAACCCTTGGTGAACAAGAAAAATAATCCGTCACAAACTCTGTTTCATCCGTCTTGTATTCTGTAGTATATTGATAAATAGAGTATTTTAGAATATAGAAAAATTGAGTGGATTAGAAATTTCCATAGGCATCGAGTTTTTTAGTTTCTCTGGATTCAAAGTTATTTTCTACAGAAACACCTCCATGGCACACTCAATATGATCAACACACAAATGTATATGATTAACCAATGATTTGAATAATTTTTCTTTTCAACATATTTATGGGAAGGATTTCAGGAAAGAATCTTTGAATGCTACATCACGATATCTTTTTAGACTCCTTTTATTCTGCCCCAACCTCATTTTGGCTTGCATCGGATAATTTTCTTCGATAAAATGTTAACCTTATTCTAATTAATGATCTAATTAAAGTAAGAAAATTTTTTAGAATATCTTTTTTGCAATCAAATCATAAGAGAATGACTTAACAATCCAATTGAATGATTTTTCACTGCTGATTTAACTCAAATATAAGAAAAGGATGTAATTGTGTCATTCCGTCTTTGAACATCACTGTAATTTTGTTCCTATAATTAGTTTTTCATTTAACAAAAGGGCGCTTCCAGCCCCCATGACACTTAAAATAATTGCCATAACATTCATGTTAGTATTTAAATAGATTCAAAAATCATTTTAATTTGAATATTTTTGGAAAATTTTTAATTATCTTAATTTTATTTTCCGGAAAAAAATGTAATATTGGTAATTTTAAAAGCTATAATATGCAACATGAATTAAATAATATGACGAAATTAGGGATACTTTTTCTTTTGGAAGGAGGCTTTAGAAACACTATTTTCAATTTATGAATTACTTTTAAAATTCATAATAAATTCTAGTTGAAATACTCGCACGCGAAAAAACTCCGTATGAAGATCGCTTCATTTTGATTTAGGGATGTCATATATTTCCCTACCTTTGGAAATTTAATAGATTGGCAATTAAATAATAAATATAGGGTCCAGGTTAAATGATATGATTTGATTACAAATGAGCCCAGTCCTAAAGCAATTGCTTACACGCTCTGCAAGTTCAACATTTTTTGCTTCAGTCTACTTTACTTTTGGTTTTCTTGTGCCCATTTATCTAGCTCCCACAAAGCCGTGAATCATTTTAATTCTTTTCCTTTCTCTGACTTTATGTATTACCCAGTATGGTGGTGTGTTACTGACGTAATTTTTCTGGGATATCTTTTTTAGATTTTTTTATCTTCCTTACCTCCCTGAGTTTATCCTATTACATTCTTCTTTGACTTCTCTTTTAAGTATGAATTGTGAGGTCAACTCACAATCAGTTAAAAGAAAGAGTTTTGTGGAAATGTTAGATACCTGCGGTTTTGCCAGAATATTTTGATGGAACACTCAAAATCTTTACATCATGTATAATATTCCGAACAGTTATACTTGTAGCGTAATTAAGGATTCTTTTCTCTAGAAGGTTAAAAATCTTAGATTAATAACCTTAGGAAATCTCTCCGGGTATTAATACAATTTAACGAGGAATAGTTTCATGGCTTTTCTATGTTCTCCACTTTAATGTTATTATTTTTCAATTGATAGATTTCTCTAAATTACGGGAAAAAAGGAAGAAAAATATGTATTGCATTCGTAGCGAAAAGGTTTGGCATATTTTCTACATATCTAAATACCTTTTGTAATTTGATTAATATATTTTCTATCAACAGCGATAGTGATAGGATCTGTATGTGTTTTTTAGTGTACTATTCATATGAGGTTAATATAATTACAGGTTTTTAATGGAGGTGTGAGTGTATACTTTCCTATCACAGCTTTTTGCTCTTGGATGAATGTGGTAAAGATTGTTTTCAGGTCTTTTCCATATGTAAATAAGCGAACTTACCGCTCCTCACCCTGTGTGAGTTTGTACCCACCCTGAAATTTGAGTACCTTTTGGGTGTAGTTGTATTTTGTGAAGCTTTTTATTTCTAACTTCTGGATAAGAAACGATATCAGTCTACACTTTTCACATTTATTTCAATTATGCAGCTAGACTGGAAATAATACCCCTCCGCGCCAGTGCAGCATTTCAATTCGACATTCCTGGAAAAAAGATCTACATACAGTGCCCACTAGGAATCATCCCGTAGGCCTTCACATCCCTCAACATAGCACACTTCACTTCACTAAATCCCTCACCGTAACCGCTTCTAGAGTATGGAACTCTCTACCATCTAAAGTTAGAAATATTAAATCCATCCATGCTTTCAAGTCCAAGGTGTATGATATCCTAATAAATAATCCTAAAATGTTGTCTGTCTAAAATTGAAACGAAGTAAAATTAAACAAATGTTAAATTGGATGCCTTATATATATTGAAGAAGAATTAATCTATTGAACATGAATGTATTCAACTTTATACTTGTAATTACTACTTTTATCATTAATTACCTTTTTCCTCACGGTTTATATGCTTAATCATGTATTTAAAGGTTATCCTAGTAGTGCTCTCTGCAGTAATATGTACGACTGTATTACGAACGCAAGCTTACAATGAGTTTTTTATATTTTTTGTTTTGCCTGTCATCATTGTATAAAAAGTTCGATTTTGTATATTGAGTTTCATCTCTGTAATATTAATCTAATTTTTGAATTTCAAAATTGTATTAATTTGAAAAATTGTACTTCATTATCTCAGGGGCTAAGAGTAGCCCACGATAATAAACGTTATTATTATTAGTCAAGCTCTTGCCTTATCCGCAAACGGCTCAAATACTCTATATTTGAAAATTTGCTTTAAAATTAGCAATTTTCGATTCATCTTTGCGTAGAAGTTTTCAAACGGATTATAAAATAAGTTCTTTTTAGACTTATTCATATATGACTGCGTCAGTCCAATATGCCCGACAATGTTTGCTCTATCTTTTCATAGGCTCTATCTGTAATGAATAAAGCTTGTGTTGTGCTTAAAAATGAATAGTAAATTTTTTCGTGAAAAATTTCATGAAGGGATGTAATGAATAAACATTGTATTTACTAATGAATGTATGGATTATTTTCTATGTAAGATTACTAGAAAACAATCTTCTAGAATGTTTCTTATTCTAAGTATCTAGTTTCGCAGTTGGAAACCATTGTTAAGCTGGAACAATTCTGTTTCATTTTCAAAGGATGTCAATTTTTTTGCTGGCTCTGAATCGAAAGACTTTTTTGCTTATTCAGTGCATTGGTAGAGCTTTTATATTTACTTTACCGGGTGCGAGCGGATCATGGTGTACCTAAAAGAAAATAGTAGATCAGTAATTTCTGGGTTTTCACAAAACAACGGTTGAATTTATTTCCGGTCTGAAATTGGCGTAAAACCTGTGTGGTTAAATGTGGTAATAATGGACGAAGATTCCATTAGAAAGGTTTGGATTTGGACGAAAGAGTTGACGTAGAATAGGAACATTAGCGAAATATTCTTTTGATTTTACAGCCAACGGATGGGAAAACTAATGTTGTTAAACCTCTGATGGGAGGACTTTATTGATACCTGGACTTGACCTAGTATGACCTTAACAGAGACACCCACAAGTACATGTAAGCATGATTAGTGGGTTCGTGTTCTATAAACTAGAGTCTACTGGCGGAAATTTAATCATAACGAGACCTGTTATTATGCTAGCTGTCGGTGTCCGTAGGCTAATTTTCTAATGTATTCATAAATAAATATTATTTTGTCTAATCTTCACGAAAAAGATGACCAAAGAGACCTTTAAATTAGCAAGATATATATTACATATTCATATCGACTTAAAGAAGCCGAATAATATCTGCAATTTTGTCACCAATCTTAATCTTCACCTATAATACGTCGCTAAAAGTCATTCTCTCTATTTCAAATAATATTTCAATTAAAATGTTTTCCTACAACTTCAGATAAGAATTTAAATTTAAATTAAATGTAAAATCTTGTTATTTTATGGAGAGTAATAACTTATTTACTACCAACTTAAATACGTTCTTTAACCTCCTCTCGCCTCACAAGGCAGTTTCAATTCTTTAGAGCTTTCCATTGGAGGGTAATACTAAAAATAACTTTGAAATCATGCTGCACGTGAGTGATTGTTAACTAGCTGGCTTATGCCGTTCACCGTAACTAGTTTCCTTCGCTATCTGCGCCTAATCTTCATGGTTACTCCCGTGAGATGCGGATGATCCCGGCGGGGTTTCCGTTCTGCTTTAAGCATATCTAGACGTTCGATGTGTCGGTACATCCCTTATTTCAGGTGGCGTCGCTCAAGCTCCCCTTTATCTGACGCGACCCCGAAGCCGTGCACGCGTGATCCTCGATAGTCCTCCTCGCTCGCCGTGATCGCACACGCGCTCGCTCGTGCACAAACACGAAATCAGCCCACGCTTCGTACGGAGCCGCGAGAGACAGTCACCCCCGTAGGCGGTAATTATTCGTCGCCGGGGGGGCACGAGGGGAGGGGGGCAGACGTTGTGCAGGCGTCGTGAGGCGGGCCGAAACGCCGCGTCGCCGGCAGAGTGCAAGCAAGCAGCCAAGCGGGCGACGACGTCATTGACGGAAGTGTATACCTCGGGAGTGACTCGGCAGTTGTTTTTCCTTCACTCCCCCGCTCAAGTCTGTCATTGCGCTTGTCGGCAACGGCCTAGTTGTCGTCGACTCGGGTTTTAACCATGTCGAATCCCACCCACCCTCACTGCTCACCCGCACTGAGCACCCCTCGCGACTCTAACGTCCTCAGTTGGGAGGCGGGAGGAAGGAGAAGGTGCCAAGAGGTGTGGGGGCGGAGGGGGGGAGTGAACTGAGTCGCGGGGGGCGTTAGGAATCGGAGGGTGTGACGGGGTGAAATAAAAAAAGGTTTTCGCGGAGGGGCGCCCCGCTGTCTCCAGCAAAAAAAAACCCCTCCTTGCCTTCTCTCTAAAATTAGCTCCTCGTCTAGAATATCTCCCCTTTTCGCGGGAATATAAGCAGGTCGAATGGAAAAGCAGTGAATGATGGGAGTGAGATCATCGATGACAATGAGGTAGGCGGGTGGGGAGAAAAGCTTGTGGATGACGCGTTGAAAATATCTAGCGAGGATTGCATTTCTCGGAGAGGGCGCTTCTCAGAAACTATAATTATGCGCAGCTTTCGCGCGTTAATCCGGAAAATGAAATGAGGTTGGGCTTAATGTTGAAGCCATTTAAATTTACCGAATCCGTACGTGTTTCAGTTAATTTTGTTAGCTAACCTTAATATGGTCTACGATTTATTATTAATTATTTTGCAGTGCGATAGTAAAGCAATGAGGAAAAGAGGTCATATGCCATAGATATCATTGAAATTAAGGTAGGTGTATCCTTAGCGTCATTATATGGTAAGACTGCCTACCTAGTACTTCAATACAGTGTTAGATGATGACATAATAGCCGGAAAAACCATTTGGTGCAATATTATATCTACTTTCTTCATCATGCTTTAGTTTTTCTGGCAACAGTAAAACATATAATTTCGGAAAATTCTCTCACTGAAGTGCACTTTTGAACTCTTCGAGATTTTATCAGAATTTTTTTGAAAATGCTTGTCAGATTCGATGCGATAGAGGTTGGGAGAGTACTGAAATCACTCCGGCCAACTCACTAGCAGCTGCTAACTTGGACGAAATTGGAAACAATATGGTGACCTGATAAGAATGAATGTAATTTAACCATTTTTAAAAAGAATTATTAGGTAAACAAGAAGAAAAAGTAATGAGATTCTCTAGGACAAAGAAAGCGAGGCTGGTGATTAAAGTTGGAGGACATAAACTCAATCAAGTAGAGCATTTTAATTACTTGGGTAGTACGCTAGAAGAAAACGGGCATAGTAGCAAAGACATGCGGAATTGAATAGCAATAGCTAAGGAGGCGTTTAGTAATAGATGGGAGCTGATGACGGGGACCTTGGGTAAGGATGTGAAGGAGAGGTTTTTGAACTCAAGACCATCCTCAAAGACTTATTCCCAATTTTAGACACTAACAGATCGACAGCCAATCTCCTACACAAATGCCCCACAGTATGCTTCAGACGTCCACCTAGCCTAGCCAATCTTCTCCGCTCCAATTCTTCGCTAGAGGGTATATCGAATGACACTCTCCGTCCCACTACACATAGATGCAACAAACCACAGTGCAAAACGTGCAACATGTTTCGCCCCCTATCCTCGTTTCAGAGTCCCAACACTGAGACGCCGTTCGACATCAAAGCCTCCGGCTCTTGCGACTCCCACAACTTAGTTTATGTGTTGCAATGCAAACTATGTCCCGGTTTTTATGTGGGCGAATGCATTACACCCCTTAATATTAGAATCAATAATCATCGGTGCACCTGTAAAGACCCATCTTCCACTTTTCCCGTCCCTACTCATGTGCGGAAACATGGCTTGTCTTTTGACAAGTGCTTTGAGGTGGCAATATTGCTCTCCCTTCCCCCGGACGCCCCGTTAATTGAAGTGCGCCCGAAGGAGCAGGCCATAATCTGGTTGCTAAAATCGTACGCCGCGCCCGGATTAAATAAATTACATTAATGGCACGCTTCCCGTTCTTTTCCATTTACCCCCTGCCCTTCCCCCCTTCTCCCCGCACCCTCATTTCGACCCTTTCCGCTCTCTCCGGCCAAGACACGAGCTGGTAAAAATTTCCCCTTTTCAAGAACCGTTCGTCAACCGTGACGAAAAACCCTTTCCCCTTCCCCCCTCCCCTAACCTACCGCCCCTCCTACCCCTATCCTCACCAGCGCACACATTTGTTCCGTGATACGCCTTGAAGACGGACTAGTTCCGAAAGCTAGCTATGTAAGTGTGATCGTCTCTTTTTTTGTGTGTCTATCTCCTCCATCCTATCGACATCGTGTGTTCATCGCCGCATGGCTGACTCCAATCCATCAACGTATTTATATTATATATATATATAAAATATATATAATATATATGTAACTTATATATATATATATATATATATATATATATATATATATATATATATTTTTTTTTTTTTTTTTAATGATCTTTTTATTAATAAGCTCTCAGTGGATAAGTTGCTTTTGATGAGATATCCTCATTTTGTAAATATTTATTGAGATATAGCGAAAATTCTTCCCATTTTGAAGTTTAATTCAACGGTGGGCTAACATATTTCATTGCAAAAGGTTTTATTCCATTTCAATCACATTCAAATATAAAACTAGAGGCCTATGCTCTTGGGGTTGGTAAATGTTTAGGTATGTCTCTCGCTAAATATTCATATAAAATTTTACCATTTCAATACACCCATAAATTTTCTTGATTAAATTTCACTCACACTGATGGAAAAAGCAAATTTCATCCCTTCGCTTGGTTCATAAATTCCCTGTGTGGTTTATTAGATTATTGTTTGGACGACATTACGGGGAAATCATTATATCCAGTTTTTTAATAAAGTCTAAAGAAAATCTGACGTTTCAAATAAGTGTGACAAGCTCACTTTGAATCGATTGGTGTTTGCGATCTCATGTCAGAGTTGATTGGTAATAACAGAAGAAAGGGTTAACGGGAATATTAATGCAATAAAAATTCACGGAAATTTACATACGAGGCCATAGGAAAATTATGCATAGCGTACGTCGCTGTTAACTTTATTTCAACTTAATTTTGTGCTGGAACGTTATTTCCATGAGTGAGTCTTATTTTCCCGCAAATGGCTTTCACGTACGTGGCCCAGGCTGAGAGAAGGAATTAATTTAATGCAGAACAATTAAACTTGTTTTGTAATATCCTCCACTAGATAAAATTAGATAAAGGATGGTTTGTGAGTCAATATTATGCAGCTATTTAAACTTTAATCTTCTGAGTTGGCTAAGTGTTTCTGTGCCCCATTGTATGAGTGTGGTAATTTTTATTCCTTTTTATGTTGACAACAGATTTGAACTGACAGAATAACTTAAAATGTAATAATAGTGCTGAATGCGACTATGGCATTCTTTAATTTAGAAGTAATTTTGAGTTCATGGTGAAAGTAACAGATGGCACGGCTTTAGTATTCCCCTCTTGCTCATCTTTTGAAACTTAAAGTGTATTGACTGCGAAAATGGGTCCGCTTACTGCTTGCAAAAATGTTTGATAAATTGTTCTCTGGTATGAATATCCTTGCGTATTTTCATAATATGTACGACGACGCTGGTTGAAAATAAATATTATGGAATTTGAATAATTTCAAGAAGGTGTAAATATAAACACATTGAGAAGAAACCTTATTTTTTTAACTGTTAGTGCATTATTGTGTATTTATTTGACATGCACAAAGTGGAAGATTAAATAACATAATGAAACCCGCAAAATGAGGGGAAGCACTTAAAAACTTGCATTCGTAAAATACCTAGAGATATTTTTACCTTTAGCCCCAACGCAACATAAAGAGCCTCATTTTCTTCTGTCTCTTATTGCTATTTAAGTCATAGAGAGTTGAAGTGAATATGAAAAGATCAACTTTGCCGTTACGTGCCTAAAGCCGTAGAAGGAGACGGGGTTCAATGTCAACAGTGATATATAATAGTAGCACTAACTTATATTATAGTTTCTCCAATAATTTCTGGGAACATATCACGTGATAAGCAGTCACGCCCACGGGTGCAGAGATAATTACCATTGAGGTGATACTCGCCAAAAAAGAATGAACTCGTTCGGAATTTGAACCCGAATCTCCTCATTGTTGGTCAGGTGTAAGCCAGTAATTCTACCAATCCCCCTTCATTTACGCAGTCAGGAGTGTGACTGACTGGTGTACCTGAGGGGATTTGAATATTTGGATTCGAATTCCGGCGTAGTCATCTCTTTTATATTGGCAAATTTATTTTCTTTGGTATATGTATTATTGTGTAGGGCAATAAAGAAGTGTAAATGGCACAGGTGTAGTAAAATTAGAGATGATACGAAATGTTTCCGCTACCGACGTAATCATCTTATTGAGTTGGCGTCTATCTGAAGTACTTATGTTTATGCTGCCATATGGTTGTCGACTACAATTGAAAATTGTTCGAGGTATGAGAAATACTGCGGTTTAACCATCAACTCCTCTGATGCTCCAATGTTGAGAAGAAATGATTCGGCCGCGAATGCGACTATGATAAGCAGCCGGTTTTGCACTCCGGTAGTTGCGAGTATAAATCCAGCCTTAGTCGTAGTAGCTGTGTTTGTCATGGGATTAAGGTCATGGATAAGCCGTTGGGATATTCCTTTGGCAGACGGAGTTTCTCAAGCTCAATGTTGCTGGTGAAGTGGTGGTGGCAGCTGAAGTTATTTGACCCATGAAGGATACAGGTTAAAAAAGGTAGAATTGTTAGGTTAGAAAAATCTCTGCCTCTGCCGGGAGCCGATTCTGGGTTTGAATTCCTACTCACTGGTGGAAGGCCGACACCGTTGCCACCACTGATATCTAAACTTTTTTTCCCCCAATATGAATCTATTAAATAAGCATAAGAAATTAATTAATAACCTCATGGAGCATATCTTTAGTTTCCCAGTAACCACAGCCCAGTACCTTCCGTATTTCTCTCAAGAGCGGTGCAGAATTCCTCTGGAGTCGCGGCAATTGTTGCAATTTGAACTAGGACTCTCGAGATGAGGAGCCTGTACGTGATTTCCTAGAATCTGGGTCTTCTAAGTCGATCCCTCTCAGTCCTGGGTTTCAATGCAATCTATAGCGAAACGAACGACAATGGAGGTCGTTTACGCTATTTTAAATAGTTAGGTTCTTTGGTGAGCATGACGAAAAAGAAAAATCTCTCAGTAAATTCCACACTTGAAACTTTTATTCCCGACCTAGGTTTCGATTGTCTTGCAATCATTTTCAAAATGATTGCAAGGCAATCGAAACCTAGGAATTGAAAGTGATTGCAAGGCAGTCGAAACCTAAGTCGGGAATAAAAGTTTTGAGTGTGAAATTTACTGAGAGATTTTTCTTTTTCGTCATGTCTGCGGTAACATTACATAAAGTGACGCCGTTACGTTATTAAGTTACGTTATTAAGTTACGCTATGTAGTTTACTCTTTGTGAAGATCCTTATGGAGAGTGGAGGAGTGCTCAAAAGGCGAAGTTTGGTCCACATTTTATTTCCCCACCTTATAGATGTAGAACTAAACTACAAGTGCTCTCAACTTGACGCCGATATATTCATGGGGTCCCAAAATCACCGCCAGCTCCAGTGTACGAACCCGAGCAATCGGCCTAGCTGTTCCATCTAACCAATTCACCCCAAAATTCGAGTGTGCTGCAACCCGAAAGAATTAAATAAGACTGAAGAATACCCTCGGGTGGGACATTCATCTCGCAGATGCATATTTATGATTATTTAAAACTACGGCTCCGCTACGGGGATGATGTACAGCGGGATCGTGAACCGGCGCACTTAAAGGCTCGCGCCGGGCCTTTAAGACCGCCCGCATTCACCCGAAGGGCGGAGTAGAAGCAAAAGAAGAAGGAAGAGATCCACTCCATCTTTCCCCTCCCAGCCTCCCGCACAAGATCCTGCACTCCCACGACCCCTAGCGGCCGGAGGGTGCGTCGTTCCCCGCGGGAACGTCGTGTGGTGTCTCGAGGGGTTATTTTTTTCCTCTCATTCCTCCTCCTCCTCCTCCGTTCGCCGCTTATCCGCGCCGCACTCCTCGCTTACACCGCCACCAACACCGCCGACGCCACCAGATAGCGCCCCCCCCCTCCCCCCACTCCCGCCCCGAGAAGCGCCGAGATTCGCGCGGAAGATAAATCACCCCTTCTGCCTAAAATCCTTCCCCCTTTCGGCGCCTCGCGGGGGGCGGCGCGCGGGGTGCGGGTGGGGCGGATGTTGTGTGGGATAGGGGGAGCCCGAATGGTGTGCGAGGTTTGTGTGTGCTTCTCGGGCGATGAGCGGAGCGGTCCCGCAGACCAGGCCAGCGCTTGAGCATTGATGGATGGGTGGAAATCGCTGCCGCGGCTTGGGCCATCAAGTTGGTGGGTTTTGCTGAGGGGGATTTAGGTGGGGGGGGGGAGGAGGAAGAGGATTCTACGGGTGGCGAGTGAGGAAAGGGGAAGTATCAGAAGGAGGAAGGAAGAGCGTTGAAGGGGAGTGGAGGTGAGTGGATAAAGGGGGGGAGAGGAATTGGGAATTTCAGGGGCTCCAGAGTGTGAGAGGGATATTGTGGGAGTCAGGTCGGTTGTGTCCTGTGGTGCCAAGATGATGCAGGCAGTGGGAGGATGAGAATGGGCGCTCAGGAATCATCGCCACCAGGGAAAATAAAGGGGCTATCTTTAGATGTGAAGGTATTGCTACCCATATTTCGTTGCTAACTTCTATAAGAGGCGTCGTAGGTCTCCAAAGAGTATTGGAACCATACTCATTTCTTTTCACTGTCACTATATTTTAGCGAGGAATAATATATATGTAATCTTGAATTAAATACACCATGCCGCTATTTTAAATGTTAACTTTAATTATTAATTATATGAGTGTTTGTGTCCAATGTTTGTTTGATATATGTTTCTGTCCAATCAAATTATTTGGAAAGTGTGTTTTGACCCTGTATTTTTATATTTATCAAGCATAATCCATATATTCCCAGAAGTTTTGAAGACAAAAATTGGTATTTATTGTAAACAAATAGGAAATCCGTTCATATGTCACTTTTATGCCTGTTATGTCTGCATGAATGTAATAGACGAGAAAAATTCTTCCAGACAGATTTATTCCTCACCCATATTTTCATTTTTTTGCTAGTACAATGAAAGTGGTAAAAAAGTGGAATTCATCAGACAGATACAATGGCATTTCTCTGTAAATACCTTTTTGTCTAACTTTCTATTAAAATCAGTAATAACCTAGCCAAGGTGTTAATAATATCGAATTTTCTTATAAGAAAATAGTGCTTTACATATAACTATAGGAAAGAAATGACGCGAAAGCGTTTGAAATTTTTGATTACATCAGTCACTTGCCATCTCGTGAGGAAGTAAAACTTTTCTGTATGCACTTGTTTTCTTAACTTTCATTTCAATTTATTCAAGCCGAAATTTCTTTTGCCTTTTCCTTCATAGTTATTGCCTTTTTTAAGCTCACCTTTTGTAAGCACCAGGTTAAGATTTGTTTGAATAAAGAGTTCTGTGTCTCCCCACGTGTGTTGAACTCAGTCGTTCTCAAACGTTTCGGTGTCCTCATTCATCCTCTCACCGGGAAGAAACAGCCAATTGCCATTGTTTCACCCTAGATTGGTGCCAGTGGCAGTTGAAGCTGTCACTTCACCCTATGCATGACGCAACCTGAGCTAGTATCCACCGCTTACGAGAGCGGTGACTTCCTGGGGAGCAAAATAATTTGAAAGTTAATCAGCGGATTGAATGTTAATTACGGAGCAAGTGTTCTGGGGGAGAGATAACCATGGCAGCGCGTCTAGATCGATAAGAATTATCACTGTATGGGGCGTTGCATGTTCGAAAGAAGAAGCCGTTTAGACGAGAGGCAAGACAGAGTGGGTTGAAGCGGGGAGACGCCAGTATGCGTGGAAAAGGGTTGGTCTTTAGCGAGAAGACGAGGGTTTTCCGGTAGGGCGGACAGAAAGACAGGATAAGGCAACGTCGGGATAAGTAGTATGCGGGAGAGATCAGAGTCTGAGAACGGGGGTCCCTTGGGGGGGAGGGGGGAATCTTACTGCACGAGCCGGCGTGCATACTCGTGGCAAGTGTTTTGGGAGACGGATCTTGTTTTCAGTCTGTTAGAGACGAGCCCGGAGGGATCAAATTTCAAACCCTTGCGAGTGATCCGAAGCATCGTCCACGAGGGACTTTAAAACATCTGTAAGCCGCGCTGAGAAAAGGGGGCCTCTTTATTTTCTTACCTCCACTCGCATCTTAAAGAAGGGAGCCGTTTATCCTTTGATTCCGTATGCGAATACATCTCAGTGCAGCCTTTCACTTTCTTTTTCCCCGAATCTCATTTCCTGATGCTCGGGACCATAGCATGCTATTCCTTTTTCATTGTGCACAAGGAAAAACTTGGAGAGAGAAGACGATTTGAATTCGCCTATCTACCATTTGCATCCGTTTTTTCTTAGGATGCAAATATCTTTGCCTCGTGCACACTCGCTTAATGCTCGAGGACGCGTTTTTTTACCACTAAATCTTATCAGTTCAGTGGCAGTCCCTGTTGTTACAATCGTATTTCTAGTCTCTCTGTACTACAAACAAGATGTTTGGCTGCCTTTTTGTGCCAAAATACAAGAGCAGCTGTTATTTTTGCGACTTTCAAAAGTATTTTATCCACCATCCTTTGTTATTCAGCTCTTACTTTGGGCACTTAAGCATATCCTTTTTCCTCATCCAACCTCAAGAAGATCAATAATCCTTTATTCATGAGGCAGCCTATTAAAGGAGTTATGTTAAAATAAACATCAATCTAGAGCAGATGTTTACTGTTAAACGACATTTACGATAGCTCCCTAGTATTGCGAGCTTTTTTAGTTACGGTTAAGACTCGAAAGTTTATTTACACTTTTTATTTTTCATTTTTCAAAAAACATTTTCACTAATATTTCGTGGCTCTAAGAAATTATGGGTAGCGAAATAAATAAATGCTCCATATTATACTTCATGTAATGAGCAAACTCTCATTGCATTGTTGATAAAATATCAAATGAAAGGCAAGTTTTTTCAGTAGTTGTATTATTTTTATGTTTGAATTTTAAACATATTTTGAGCCATTCCATGCCACTCATGAGTAATAAAAATGAGAGAATTTGAGCCAAAACAAATCACTTGAGAATACGTTATTCAATCAACTCTCAACTATATTTCACAAGACGTAGTACTTAATTTGTAACTACTGTTGGATAAGCTGTTAAAATCTGAGCTGTTCGATAAGCTACCAGTTGACTTAAGCATTCTCAAAGAAAAGTATGATAGGCTGAAGTATATTTAATTTTTTAGTGGGAATTACCTCCCAGTTTGCGGCTATATTGAAATTTCGTATCAAAATAAACATGTTTTGAGATAATACATTTTAAAATTGAATAGTTAATACATTCTGTAATTAGTGAACTCGACTCATTAAGACGTGATATGGCTGGTCGTTCTCACCTTCCTATCGTTGTAATTAATGTAATGTTAGAATTGATAACAAAATGCGAATAAAAAAGGAATGACATGAATGCCATTGATCGGAATAGTAATGGCTACAGGGAAGTCTAGTGTAGACTCACGCGAAATATACATTTAGAATCTCACTTTCCGGCAAATCTGGATGTATACAATTTTCCTTATTACTGAATCAGAATAAAATATTTGTTCCGTTAATTTTGATATCCCGATTACATCTTTTAATCTCCAGAATGCAATAAGTATTGTGAATGCGCTCTGAATCATCATTGAAGAGCTCAAGGGTTCCATAACGGAGTTGCTGAACGATTGGTTTCCATAATTTCGAGTGTTTCAATGATACTCAGAATGATGTTATTGCAAATTATTTGTAAAAAAAGTGGGGATATTTTATGAATACTATTCTTTTTCTGGCCGTTATTTGTGAAGTGTACATACATCGCAGGCATGAGAACGCACAAAAAAGATCGCCTGTCTTTCGATTAATTAAAGTCTGCATTGATTCATTATTCAAAGGTTTTTCACACCTGAGGGCCCCGTGTTTTGGATTACAGTTCTTTATGTTCTCCAATCTCAGTACGATAAATGGAAGTTAATTATCGGGTTAGCTTCTTTTACAATGAATCCTTTTATTATGTCATCCTTGATACCAAGTATTTTTTAACTTAGAATTGAGTTACTATGGATATGGTCTGAAAAATACACATAGTCACAGAAGTAGATCACGTGGACGTATTTAAGTCGTGATTTTGATTATCACAATGTGGCAGAAGATTTATTGGGTATTTGATCAGAAGAAATATCCTTCTTTTTGACCAAATATGTATGGCTGTTAATGATCGACCCTGGTCCACAGGTAGTGGAATGATTCTTTACAACACACTTTTTCCAAAGAAAAGTTTTTCCATCGAGTTTAAATTTATCACTAGGGACGTATGACTGTTAAGGATGGGCGTAGCGTGCAGTCCGTTGTAGCTGGAGGAAGATACTCGACTGCAAGCGTTTCACTCTTCCACGCTGCGTTGCTCAAATAGCATCGCCTGCTACCTCAGCTGCTCGCTCAGTTCTTGCTTCCGGCCGGTTCTTTTCTTTCCACTCGCTCCACGACCCGCTCTGAGCACACAACGCGCGCCAGCACCTTCAAGCGAGACGCGGGTGACACCCCACGAGACGGGTTAACTTTGTGCACCAGACAGTGCGACGTTCACCACGGCTTAGTGTTCACCACGGCGTTTAGTGTTTTTTTTGCACTATCGCAACGGAGAAAATTCTTTGGCAAGAAATGTGTCACGGCATGAAATTCGCTCTAATCGCTTCAAAATCGGAAAAGAGAAGTTTGAGATAATATTCTGACATCTTTCGCTGTTATATTTCTTGAAACGATCAGATTTAACGCTATCTGACTATTGAAATATATGTCCCGGCTACCAATACTCAAGAGTTCCAGAAACTATATAGGCATGTGTATTACCCAAACAATTTATGACTGTTTAGGAAATACAAAAATTTCAAGGAACTCGACTGCAGGCGTATTTTTGTATTTCCTAAACAATTTATGATTGTTTCGTAAATTCACAAATTTACTTGTCCTGGCTGCATAATTTTGATAGCATTACGCATGACTTAGTTGTTTGTGTTCATATGCATCATTTACATTTCTTCAATATAAAGGAATAATTGCATTGAGTATTTTTGAAATGGCTAAAAAAAGAAGTAAAAATTAATCATAAATTTATCGTTATAAAAATGTATTTCTGGGGCTTTTTTATTTTAACCTACTTCGCATAATACCCTCACCTCGAAATAATCTCCTCTGCCATATAATTGCTTTGCAAATATTAGTGTGCAGGTTACTTTGAAACAGCTCCATATACCTTGAGGTGTAGTGTACCATACTTTTCTCTAAATAGCCTTGTTCTTTTCAGTCATATCGCTTATGTGGGAAAGTTTTAATACTTAAAAAAAAACAATCATATTGGTTGAATCCGTCGTAATTAAATGCCCTGTTTGAAAAACCTATTAAAAATTTCGGCACACATTTACCAGATTATCATAAATTTATTAAATAGCACCAGAGTTGTAAGATTGAGCAAGTAAATTAATGACTCCTACACAAAATGCTCACCTTTATGCTCTGGAATGGCGAAATCTAAATCCATGAGTTAACTTTGAGCTCATAAGGAACGAGCCAAGTCGTTACGCCGGCTTATTTATACTTTTGATAGCATGATGCTCTCTCTCACTCTCCGTAAGCTTCATTTAGGGCTCAGGGAGGCGGAGTTGAGCTTTCTCGATTCAGGTGTATAAGCTAGCCTATATCCCCATCCACCATTCCCGACGGAAAGCGAAGTTTCTGATCCCCGGCTTAAAATTCGAAATGATGACCGCATAGCGCAAGTTGTTGGTGGTCCGCGGCCCACTCACTGACCTGCGCCACGGCTTATCCCAACACTTACAACTCCCAACCCGTTTTATGAAAGGAAAAAAAGCATCCCGGGCGCCCCGCGGCGCCGCTATGATAGTGATTACTGCCGAGTCGAACAGCGAGGTGAGTGCGGTCATTTGTGCAGCCTCCATCGCTGCCTAATTATATGATAATTTTCCCGGGGTTCCCGCATAGCATTTTTCCCCTCATTTCGAAGTAGGACCCTTACGAAGTAGGACTAGTTTCAGATATAGATCGGATGCAGCGGAGGGCAGCTAGATTTATTAAAAATTGAAATGATAAAAATAGTTAATGTTACTTAATTGTTGCAAGAATTATGGTGGGAATCCCTGTCCGATCGAAGGGAGAAATATAGGTTAAATCTGTTACAAAAGTTTGATGTAGACTATTACTTGCCGGACGTTCAAAACGTTTTGCTAAAGCCTAACTATTATGGTAGAAACGATCACAATGATATAATTAAGGAAATACACTGCAGAACTGATAGATTTAAAATGTAATTTTTTCCGCACACAATAAGGGACCATGATAGTTGTGATAGAGCAGTTCTAGGGTACTGACCAGGTTAAATAGGTCTTCCAGTAGTGCCATATTTCTTACATAATTATTAACTACTCACCTGGCAAGTATTCTTCGGCATGTTATACTCTGGCATGATTTAGTGCCTTGTAGTGCTACAGGCAGGTTACAGACAGTGTGAACTGTATTTATTTGTCAAATTAGTAATACTAACCAGTAGTTGCATCTTTAGTAGTGTAATGCATGGTAGCGTGTTCCTCTTCGAGTCGCTCTCCTGGTTTATGGTCTGACTGCGCGCCGATGTCCTGACTGCTTTCGGTCTGCGCCTGGCATCGGGGAAACGTACGCGGTTCTGGTTTGAACTGGTATGAGTGCTGCATGCCTGGTGTTGAATCACCCCGTGCCACACACCCTTGTGGTGGCTTGCACGGTATTTCGTAGATGTAGATTTGGGACAGTATCCTTGACCCCCCATCCTATCCCCCAGTTTCTCCTCCTTCTCTCCCATTCCAATGTTCCTCGCTGCGGGAGGAAAGGACCCTTACATACCCTCGGCCCTTTCTCTTTTTCATCATCCCACTCTTTCCTCCTCTATCCATGCTTCGCCCACTTCCACGTGCCCAGTGTTTCAAAAGGGGGCTCGACGCTTTTCGGTCGCTTCGTGGTTTCTAACTCTCCGAGAGTCCTGCAGGTGGCGTGCGCGTTGGTGGGGAGATGGAGGAGTGAGGTTTCGGAGGAAAAAGTGTTAAGTAAGGAGTGCTGGATGAGGAGGAGTTGGAGTTTATTTTTTTTTTTTTTAGGAAATGGTAAGCGTTTGGTCGCGAGAACGAGGGTTGGGAATGCGTCGAGGTAGGATTTCGTTGATGGGGTTTTTTTGGGGTGGGTGGTCGACTTTATAGCAAGATAAAATGGTGGAAAAGGAGAAAAAAAAACAGTCTAGTGGTTTTTCTCTCCTCAAATTTTCTTCTTAAGAGTTCGTTTGAGATCGCTCGGGGAATGGGGTTACCACTTCAACTTTGACCCTCACTCCAGTGGTTGGTGAACTTTTTTTATATCGCCTTGTCGAGGGCTCTATGTCTCTCTCTTTTTCGAAATCTTTTGACCCATGGAAGCTGTTCAGGGAGTCGTCAAGAAAGAGAATGCTCGAAAATTTGCGTGTTAACACCTTGGAAAAACCCAGAGGTACTTTAAATAGATTAAAATCAACCACTTGATGAAACATCCTGTAGTTGAGTCCGCCAAAGATAATAACTTGTCGAACTTGGGCATTTAAAGAAGTCCTGCTTTAAACTACATCAATGTTTGTCCCAGCTACCTTCTTAGCTTAATCTACCTCCCTGGAAATATTTCCTAAATTTTGTCATTCTCTTTTTTTGGTAATTTGAACTAATGATTATTCACTTTGAATGGAATTGCATTGATAATCACGTTTATAATATTTACTGGCATTGTAACTCACGTCAATTTCCATGCTTGCAATGTGTAATGAAAATAATCCGTTCAGACGTAACCTTGTGGAAGTTCATTATAATGACAATAAGGACTACATTTCAATCCACAGAGTTTTTTTAAAGATACTACCAGTTTCAACAACACATCATCATAATCAGTGTGCTGATGATGACTCAGCAGCGTTGAAACTAGTTGTACTAATAAAAAATCTCTGTGTATTGAAACATATTTATCATTGTCAGTACAATGAAAATATGCATTGATTTGAATGGAATCATTTTTGAGTTTCATAAGCTCCCTAAAATCTGGTCTAAGGCCAGTCCGTGAATTTATTTCCATCAAATATTTACTTGGGTCAATTCTTTCTCAATTTAAGTGTAGTAACGTACCATTTGCCAATAAAACGGAAATCCTGCTCTTTATGCAAGGTGACACAAAAAATTTGAATGGAAGAGGTGTTCAATTGCTGAATCCCAGATACGAACATATCCAAGGTGTCTTAAACCCATCCTAGATTTTGCCAAGAATAACGCTGGATGTCTCCTTTTTAATTAATTAATTGATTAATTTAGTAATTAATTGATTTGGTTGCTAAGCTAGGTATCGATATGATAGTTGCAATGATTACATTCAATCGAATTTGCTCTCATTGTCGAAAATGAGTCACTATTTTCCCTAACTTCCTGTGCTAGTGTGATACCTACAGCAAGCTTAAGTCACTTTTCACTTGAGAAAAACCCTAGTATTCATGCCTGTGCAACCGTATGAAGAGAGCCATCGTACCATGGTAAAATTCCCATGTGTATAAAAAAAATTTTGAAGTTATTTTCACCACTGATTTTACAGCCAATAACATTGGCGATAGTTTTAAATTATTAATTACATTTCAATTACTGAGTGATATAAGAATGAAATATCCTGTTTTAATCATTCACGTATAAGATTTCAATATGCATGAAGTCCTTAATTCTTACTGTTTGTGAAGGATATATGCATGAATACGAATTTCAAATAATAAAATTTAATAGTAAATGACTAATAATACACGATTCATCTGCTCGAGTATCAATGCTGTGACCTGGAGCTATTTATTTGTTTAGAGTTCTTCCATGCGATAGATTCAGAAAAACAAAGACTGGATGATCCACTATCAGACACCAAATTTTGAATCAAAATAGCAGCATTTAAATAAAGATACCGGTTTGCCAGCATCTGATGCATGCAATGAGTCCCTTCTAAAATATCGGTGCGTACCGTAGCTTAATTAACTAAATAGATAATTTGAGTCATGAGTGCACATTCAAATATATAATATACTTGATGCATAAATTAAGGGCTTTATTCATAAAGTGCAAAAAAATAATTTCCACAGTTTTTCGTCATATTTTATCCCAAGTGGTATACTTTTTCCTCCCGTGTAGCTAATTTATTCATTTAAGAATAAGACTGTTAATTAATGCAGTCATCTTAAGGATTACTCATTCATTTTCCCAAGTCCTACGTCTTAAAGCAGTATTTCAAGTGAGTAAAGATTTATGCAGGATATTAATCTTTCCGTGCACTTCCTCGTTGTTAATACTCCGCTTATCCGAAGGTTTTGTGCGTTCTCAATCACAAGTAGACTTATGCTCGACGTTTTCCTTTAAATATTTTTGCCTGCTCCATCCCTCACTTCCACTATTATCCTGCAGTCCGGAATTAATACACCAATGGGAGCAGACAAACAAACTGTAAATAAATGTATTCATTTGTACGTACCATCTGCGGATCCTCCAATACGGAGCCATTCGGGCGAGCGCCTATCCGGCTTAATAAGTCTCTCGGCGGAGGGAATTGTCTCTCCTAGACGCACGACCCTTGAGAAAGCTTCATTGAAGCTCGGGGAAGTCGCTGGGAATCTGCGGTCCAAACAGCGGCTGAGAGATAGAGAGAGTTGAAGATGCCTGGCTTCAATATTTCACCCTCCGTCTCCCCGATTCTCCCTCTTCCGCTCTGCTCCATCCCACCTTACTTATATTGCCCCACTCTGTCTCTCCTTTCACAACAGTCGCGCAGTAATCTGCATCCCCGTCTTATTCCTCCCCGTCAACCCTTCCCCAGCCATTCAGGGCCTCATCCGACGCCTACGGTCCCCCGCCCCCCCATTCCCCCATCTCCACACTTTCCCCATAATCTCACTCCTCTGCCAGAAGCCGACTGTGTCTCGGAACCCATAATTAAGTTTACTCTTCCCATCCGCCATATCTGGAGCATTAAGAGGAGTGGCTTTTGGTGAGGGGGACGAACGGAAGTGGATGGTCTGTTGGGAGGGGATGGGATGCTAATGAAAACGGATGGGGAAAATTATTTTAATTCCTTCGTCTCAATCATCCTCATCCTCTTTTGCTCGATTTATCCGGGAATTTAAGAAGCTGTGGAATTTCGGAAGCTTCAAGGGAGGCTTTGATTGCGACGGGTGGGAGGCAAGTTGGCGTTTCCGAGATATTTGTTGGGATCTAACCGGATTCGTCCCGCCGATGGATTCCTACCGCCTAATTCACTCCATGGGATAATTTTAAGGGAAATGGTTATTAAATCATGAGCAGAGAAGGATGGCTTCGCTCGTGAGGGAATCTAATTGTGCGCACTAACTCAATTTCTGTTCACATTTTGATAACTAAACCTGTTGTTTAAAATAGATACCCCGCTGTATCTCTCACTTCACCACTATCATTGGATGTTGGTGGAAGTAGGTGCAATATAATAATTTATGTCTTCGTTAGCGGTTGAACTTTTGGGGATCCTCCAATTTTTCATTCTTCTTATTACTTTTGAGCATTTCACATAATTCGTATTATTTAGGCCTTCAAATCGGATAGAATACAAAATTTTAAAATTAACACATTTGAAATTTTATAGTTATTAAGAGGCAGATGTGATCTATGATGGCTTTGTGCTTGCTATGATATGCTTGCTAATTGATGTAATACCAGAGCACGGGCGTTTAATTTTCAAAGAGAGCTTCCATTTGTTTTTCAGTTTTGAAACAATTTGCAGCTGGTGGTACACTGTTGGCTAAGAACGCCCAACGCCTCTTCTTCTATTCTGCTTTGCTGGACTGCATTGCATTGCACATTTTGGAAAAAAGGTTTCAAATCATGAACTAGGCACGAATAGAGCAGTAGTAATATCAAAGACGCCCTTTCAGACGAAGAATAAACGAAGGAATTGTTTATCTTCGTTTAAAGGCTTATCCTTCGTCTTATATCACCAAGTCTACGGACAGCTACCTTCGAAAAAATCACATGATTTCTTTAAATCCACTGTGAGCATTGAGTTTATTTTCAGCGCTTCGAAATTTACGCATGGAAATCATTACTTATGGGCAGAGCTTGAGCGCCGTGGTCTTCCCAAGGGGAGAGAACTGAAGTCTTCTAGGGCTCTGAGGAGAAGAAAGAAATTCACTTCCCTGTTCCCCGTAGCGTCGTGAGGTCTGGCTAACGCAACATTTTTTTTGCGTAATTTGGCGCACCTAACAAGAGAGCCTTGGTTCTCGCATTTATCGGGGAGTGGCGTAAGTACAAACGCGATCCTGAATCGTATTATGGGGTTCCCTCCCGTTTTTTTCATTTCAATTCCAGATCTAGAAAGAAGGAAAAAACTTCCCCCCGATGCTAATTAACTGCACCCCCGTTGATAATTTATTTCTCTCCTCGGCCCTGATTAATTCTCACTCCCCCTATTCCAACTTGCCCTTATTTATTTATCCTTTCGTTTTCCATCTCTATCTACCCTCAAACAGAATTTTCATTCGTCTTTCATTTGGTTTTCTTTACCATACCGGAACATCCTTTATTTCCTCTCCTGAATTTTCTTTTTAAAAATATTCGCCGAACACAATCGGTTGTGGGTGAGGCTTTTTGGACAAAGGAATAAATTCGCCCGTCTTCAAAAAACCATTTCGTTGTCCTGGTTGTTTTCCATGTCCTTTCTCACGCTCGCTCCTTTTCGTCCTCCCACGGCCAAAATCTTCATTATTTTCTTTTCTCCTCCATTCTCTCGGCTCCTCGAAATATTCTCGTTTTCCTTCCCTATCTCGTCCTCCTTTTCTTCTGTTCCACGGCCTCCGCTACTTTAGTCCTCGCTCTCCGTCCTTTTGTCTTCCTCTCCGCCTCTCTTCATCGCCTTCAATTCAATCCCTCTCAAAAAATTTCATCTCTCCGGATATCCGCGAGTTTTACTCTCTCTCTCCGCTCTTTCATTCATTCCGTCCGGTAGAAACCTCGGTGCGAAATCGTCGACCCCTCTCTCCTGGTTTATTTATATTTTTTCGTCGCCTCCTGTGAGGACCCGCTTATTATTTTTGCAACGAAATTACCAGATATGCTGGTTTTTCCCGTTTTCCTCATTCTGTTCCCGTTACACTCGCCAAGGGATTCCTTTAATCTTGCAGCAGGCGAGATTTCCTTTTTGTTTTATGCTGCGTGAATCAGATTGCTCGCTAAAATGCAGTTTTGCTTCGTTCAGACTTAAGCGGTTCGTTGAATGCTTTTGACAGCGTTAACGTTTGATCATTTTTTTGTGAGAATTTTGATTCACTTTTGAAATGTTATTTTACCACAATTATGCATCGCTGAATAACTAAGAGAAGTACTGTGTGAAAAAAATTTGTTTGGACAATAAATAATACGTTTAGTGCATTTGATGAAATAATCAATGATGATTTTAAAGTATTACCATATTACTGTAGTCAACTTAGCTATTTGCACCATTTACTGACCTTATTCCATTTTATCCACTGAATTTAAAACCGAAATTTTGTTATCCTGCATCACAGCCAAAAAATGCCTGTTTATGAAGGCAGTACTTAATTCGTCGAAAATATCAAAATCCATACAGCTTCAATCTATAAGATTGCCAGCTTGAACAGTTTTGCTTTCTAAGGAATAGAAATTAGTAATATAGATTTTCAGCTTGGAAAAACAGAAATGATTTCATGTAATTTTTATGGCGTGAAATAATGCACAAGGGCCATCGCTCACTGAATGTGCACTCTTTGCTTCAAGCAAGTTAGAATATTCTATATTTAGTTTGATATGAGAAACTTGTTTGTTTTTTTCATATTATAGAAATAATTGGATATTTTTTATGCCTTACTCTAATATTTATTAAATATGGAATTAGAATTATTGTAGCATGCTGTTGGAATTAGTTCCATTTTCTGGTTTGTATGCGTGAGTCGTTATTGTGGGCTAGGTATTTTCTATTCTTCATTAATCGTTAGTTGCATAATGTAACACACACTAATTTTCTGTTTCCTTTTTTATTTCAGGTAAGAACATAAGATAGAAGTGTTCTGAATTCTTTGTAAAGGGATGCCTCAACGCCACTTTATGTCCTAATCAATCCGTGGAATAATTGGAATATGCTGGTAAGAATATATTTAGGAACCTAAAAAATAAATTTTCACAATACATGGGTGACAATGGTGGAGCTAAATCTTCTTTTCTGCGTTTTTAGTTCACTCCACCGTTTGTTTAAAATCAATGCTTTCTGTTGAAAATCATCACCGTAATTTTGTCTCGGATTTTGCTTTTTCATTTACAGTTATGGCCTTTGAACGGGTTCTTTCAATGTTCAATTTAATGTTAGGTGGTGCTGTGAAAAAAGGGTTGCTGTATATTCATTGAGGAGGAGTAACGCTTCAATAAGACGCTCTTGTTTGTTTCTTGAAATGTGAGGAGGAAAAAAGAGTTTTAAAGCATGGCATTTTGAGCATCGAGTGAATATGAAAGAGCTGTGAATATTTTAATTGAAGAAAAAGAGAACGATTTGTTACTGAATAGAGTATGAGTAAGCGTGCAAGGCTGGGGACCGAAATACCTAGCATTACAAATTTTTTTTACAAAATGCTTTCCGTCAGATTCACTGAAATGCCTGAGGTAAACCTTAAGACCCTATTTTCAGTCTTTTTCATAAAACATAAAATAAAAAAATTCTGCAGAAATTTAGAATTAAACTTACTAAACCATATTTTGAAAAAAATGTTTCATTGAAGTCTCTGAGGAAGTAAGTGCAGTAACTTATCCCATTCCCACCCTCTGCTTAATAATCTGGTATAAATATTTAAAACAACGCCAAAATTCATCATTCAGTAAAATAATTTGGTAATATGTTACACCTTTCTCTTTTCTAAGTATGACAATATTATACGAAAATATTTAAATACTATACGATACAGTCGTAAAGTGAATTGAACTAACTTTCTTAGGGGTTATACATATAAAGCAACGGCTTGATGTGGCGTATATTTATATTGAAATATTTCTATGTTGAGTGATCTCTAAGCAAGGAAGTATTTTTGAATATAAGTATGTGTTTTTCTGGAAAAATTGAGGATTTGTATTATTTAGATGAAACTATGGCATAAGATGAATTCCCGTTCGCCAGGATATTTAAAATATATGTCAAATCCGTAGAGCTATAAGAACGATTTTAAATGTTTCACGAGCTATTGTGAGACCACCTCATTTGACCCCAGTTATTCGCAGGATATTTCTTTTGAAAAAAATAAGCTTCGCACTGAGACATGTCTCTTCCACAGCGTGTAGCCGTTTAAATCCTCCACTCCTCACGTCTCTTGCAATGTTAGTCTCAATCCTCCCTCATTAGGGGCCATCCCCCGGAATAATAAAAGAAAGATGGATAGTGCTCACGGCCAACACTTCCTTCCCTCCCAGTCTCGGGCCTTGTCGCGGGGAAAATAAGGCGAGGGATTTCGCAAAACCTGTGCACGTGACAGCTCACTGTCTTCCCCGAGACTTGGGGCGGTGACGTCAGCCGAGCATAAGTGGTTTAGTGGAAAGAGGGCGAAAGCGGAAGTGGAAGGGGTGATAAGAAAGCCTCTCACCCCTTTAAGTTGTGCGACACCCGTTCTTTGCGAAGACGGGACCTTTTCGGGTGGGGAGACTGTGAAGGTGGAGGTATATACAGCAGAGACGCGACATGGGAGTACAGTGGGAAAGAGAAAGAGAGTATGAGGCACCTTGGGATGACGTGGGTGGGTATTGAGACAAGTGCAGAGATAAGGGTGCCTCGCGAAGGAGATGGGGAGGGGAGTGGCGGGACGGCAGAGGAAAACCCTAATTTAGACCTTATATGCGGTGAGGTTATAGCGAGGCGCATTATCTCCGAGCTCGTAGTTGCCTCACAAACTATAGGAAAGAGAGGGGTGACGCCTCTGAACGCGAATCTAGAACGGTCTTAGCACTTGTCAATCATTCTCCCTGATGGATGTCTGCTCATCTATAAGTAATCAGCCTCCGCGGTGGTGGTGTTATCAGTCATCCGAGAAATGAGGTTCAAAATCGGTTGATAAATGGCTGGAAAGAGGTTTTGCAGTCTCGTAATAAACTTAAGCGCCTTTCGGGACGTTTCGGAAAATCGAGAACTTGCCGTCCATCACAAATGTGTCAGCAGAGAGTTTATGTCACTCTAATCCCTTTACCGTCCAAATAATGGGTTAGAATTTGGTCAGGAAAAAGATCTTTATCTCACGGATTTTGTGGTAACCACCTGTACAATATCTACGTCAACTAGGATGGAATGTAACTTGAGGCATTATTAAGTAGTTTCATGCTATTGAAATGTTCCCGTAGGTTTTTATATTCACTTACCCGCTGGAACTAAACTGGAAGTAGTAAAAATTCAAATTGGTGCATGAAATTAGTGGCATTAATCCTTCCAACGTGACGTAAAAATGAGCAAAGAACGCAATGTAATTAGCCGCCGTCTAGAAGGTCTGTTGTTATCTTAATTAATGAATAAAGCCGAATTGTAAAGGTCTTAGACATTTATTCCGATAGAAAGCCCAAGGCATGGAATTTATAAATTCTGATACTCACATAATGAAATTTAATTTTGCAGCCAAAAATAAACAAAATATTTAGGAATCGATGAAGTGCATGAGAAAATGGAGTGCTAGTAAAGAAAAACATGAATATTTCAGTTTGCAATTATTTAAAATTATAACAAAAATTAAAAAATAAAATTACAACAAAATATCATCTAAATACTTCACTAATTTCCGCAATATTTGCCAAATTATACCTGTCAATTTACATTTAAAATGATACGCGCATGCACTCCAAGGAAACGTTATTTTAAAATTTATAAATTTATATCACCAAAATCTGGTCAAAAGATAATAGTGTAGTTTATTTTCAACTAATTTTAGGATTAAATCATCTACTAATCACAGTAATTATTTCCAAATCGCAAATAAACTTCTATTTTGTAGGATTTTTAAGCGTACCATTTGAAAAAAGGATGACGCTAGAAAATTATTCAGATATTTTTGTTGAACTTTTTGAAGAATTTTGTTGAAGTTATTTCTAAGAATTTAAGCCAATAAACAGTACATTATTGCGCCATTTGTATTAAAACATTTTCTTCGTGCTTCCCACAACTGCTAACATTACAACATAAATTAAGAAAAGAACTCCATTATGATAAGGAAATTGCTCGCTCAAACTATTTATATCCCTCTCTCTCTCTCTCCAATGGCGCTACGCCCTAGTTGAGCCTTGGCCTCGTCAATTTTCCGTCTCCATCCATCTCAATCTCCTGACTGTTCTCTCCAGTTCCTGATCCTTTGTAGGTCTCTTGCATTCTTATCCTTGCATGCTTATATTATCTTCCCACCTTGCCCTTGGTTTGCCCACTGGTCTCTTTCCTCCCATACTCTCCAAGAAGACTTTTTTTGTGCCACCCTTGTGTCTGGCATCCGATGGACATGTCCTGGCCATCGTAGCGTAATGTGTGCGGAAATTTTAGGTTCTTTGTACAGTTCATATATTTCACGGTTCCAACAAATTCTCCATATCCCTCCACTGTTTACTGGCCTATAGATTCTCCTCGGCATTCTTCATTCTAGGCCATCCAGTAGTTCAGCAGATTTGGCTGTCATTGTCCATGTTTCACTTTCGTATGACAGAACTGTCCGTTTAAGGGTTTTATAGAGTTTGGCCTTTGTTTCCCTGTCCATATTTCTAGACTTAAAGACGGGAAGTAGGGTGAAGAAGACACGGTTTGCTGCATCTATTCGCATTCTTATTTCTTTGGTCTCATCGTTGTCCGAGGACACATTGGTATCCAAATAGGTAAAGTTGTTATTACCTTCAAAGTTGTAGTTCCCAATGGTGATGTTTTGCCCATTACTAACTCTCTGCTTTCTACTTTGTAGTATAAACTTAGTTTTATGTTCATTTACTGTAAGGCCTAGCTCTTTAGCAGCTGTTTATAGGTTCTCAAAGGCTTCCTTTATTGATCGTTACGATCTTCCCAAAATGTTCAGGTCGTCTGCGTATCCTACAATTTGTTTTGAAAATCAAATAGGCAAACGTTTTTGCAAATTTCACCGTCATCAAATGGTGCAATTTTTGCACACCTAATTCTAGATTGTTTATATTTTATTTCTATTCAATTCTTCTAGATTTTCTTAATATGATCAGGGTCTTAGATGCTTGTATAAAACCTTTAGGGTACCTTGTTTTTATAACTATTACGGTAAATTCCTAGGAATATGTTCATGGACCAATTTAAGAGGATATCATGTAGAAAGAGATACCAGGAGGTAAAGGAACTAGCATTAGGCAGGGAAAGGTGGAGGGCTGCAGTTAACCAATCTTAGGATTGAACGACCAATAAGACCACGGAGAATTGTCCCAAATGGGCAATAAATCCATGCAGTTACCTCTTCTCTACTCAAAGACTCACTGGGTTTCATTGAAATTTTGCCAATTTAGACGCTTAAATGCTTTTATCCACATACTAGTAATATACAATCTGATGGAATAAAAGTTTCATTTCGTCTCGGTCCGTTTTATATGACATGAATGTGAAAATAATCAAAATGCAACTCATATCGGTCCTGATAACCAAAGGCGGTGCTCGGAAGGTGCCCAAATATATATATTTTTATCCACGAAAATACTTACTTTGAAATCTCTGGCAATGTTTCCCGATATGAAAAAATACTGATGCCCTGAATCATTCCTAGGCATATCTCCATGCACACTTCGATCCGGGCGCGGGATTTGATGGCGTAAATTAGGCCCTCGATCGACCACGATAGCAGAAAAGGCGTCCTCATGTTGCCAAAAAAAAAAGAGCAGAGGGTGCGCAATAACGAGATATGAGATGGAAAAAAAACACGAATGAAAAAAATTCGGGTGGGAAGATAATCTAGCGCAGGGACGGAAACTCGAGTCTGCTCTCCGCCCACGCTCTCTCCCTCCCCCCCAGTGGGGGTTTATCTGTCGAACACACTTCTTTTATTTCCGTGATATTCGCACCGCGACTGTTGACGCGCCATCCTCCCCGGGAATTCGTAAACGAATCAGCTTGAGAGTGGCCCCCGACCGCATTAGCTGGGAACTCAACTTCCCACACCGGTCCCCGTGCCGTACATATAAATCCCTCCTTCAACTTTCCCTCTTCCCTTACAATGTTACGCTGGGGCTTTCATATCTGGGCGGACCGTTCCCTACGTCGTCTCATTCGGACTACGGTGGAGCAGGAGGAGAAACGACGTCATTCCGGTCCTCCTACACCCGATTCTCTCTTCTTTTCCTCCGCGTTCCTGAGTTTTCTCCCCACTTTCCCGCTCTTTCCTACCCTCTTTCCCACCTATTCCTCCCTCGGCCATCTCCGCTTATGTCCTCCCTGAAGGGTAAGAGATGTTTGAAGGGGAGTGAGTTGGTTGGGAATAAGCGATGTTTGTGCGGTGCCGGGGAGCATGTGGGTGAAAGAGCCCGCGACTCGGGGGCCAATGTGGATGTTAAGCTGTGTAGTTTCCTCTTCTCTTTTTTTTTCTCCCCCGCTCCCTTTAACCTTCTGGTCTTCCGGGGGTGGGGAGGCATAAAATAAGAGAAAATAGACCTTTTCCAGGGTGAATAAAATATCGTGAGAGGTTGAGGATTGCAGGAGGGCAGGACGTGAAGAGGGTAGGACGGATGTGCACTGCTGGTCCAAAAAAAAAGATTCAGGTGGGGGGTTGAGTTTTTGAGGGGCCATTGGGGGGGGGGGACTTTAGTGGTGTTTGGGAGTGAGATAGGGAGGGGTTGAGGATTTGAGCAGTCGAAAAGGGTAGCGCGCCAGGGGGACCAATAGCGTTGAATAGTGGATCTGAAGGCAACGGGAAGCTGTGAAGATGCCAGTAGGGATGCTATTGGGCAAGGAGAGAGACCGCAGATCGAGGAAATAAAGGGAGGATATAAGGAGAAGAGAATCCGAAAAGGGCAACCAACCCATGGATGGATGCTTTCCCGTGTCTGGATTCCCGTTTATTCAGGGCGTTCCTCTTATTATGTCTCAAGCGGTGTCGGCGGTCGTTGCTTCGCCGAGAGGCAGTAATCGCCAAAGAACTTGTGCTACCCTCGTGATTTGATTGTACAAGGCTCCACATACGCATGGAGCCGTACAACCCCTGTTGAGGAAATAAGGTTGTGTTTGATGGGTACGGATGTATGATCTCCCTTTCGTGATGAAATGAACGGAGGGCCGGGAATATGAATGCAATTGAGAAAAAAATGAGTAAATTATTGGTAGTGAGGTGCTTGGCATGGTCAGAAATTCGTAGGAAGAAATAAGTAGTGGGATTTGCAGCGAGAAGAAGCTGATTCAACGAGGTAATGAGAGATCCTGTAATTATTAAGACAAGGACTGGATGAATATTTTCGAATGAGTGAAATTTCCGTGCTCCCCTTTGATTAATGGGATCGATTTCAATATAAGGGGATGAGTAAGACGGGTAATTTTTTCGAGGCTATGAATGAAGAGAAGGAAGAGAATATTCTGAGCTACTCGATGAAATTTGTTCGAACAGTGAGCCTCTGATGATTAAGAACGGGGATATATAATCGTCAAAACTTATTTTTTTCTTCCTAATTTTATTCCTTTTCACTATGAGTGAACTTTTTAGAAAATTAAGCGAGTGCATCAATGGTCACCATGAACTGATTTATTGAAATTGAGAGGTCCGTTGCTAAATTACTAAACTACGCTCACATTTTACAGTATTTTCTATCTGTCTAGTTTGAGCGCGTGCATTAACACTGGCTTCCTAGTGTTGATCTTTTTCGGTAGTTAATTGTTTTTAAAAAATTATCCGCTGCAATGTAGCATGAATGTAGGATATTTTCCTAATAGCTGTTATGTGTTCTAATGTGTTTTGAAAGTCTTATGAAATTCGGAATATGGAGGTCTGTTTTAAATTATTTTTTAACCTGAGCGCATGAGTGTCGTAACGCCGTTCATTAATTTGTTGTTGACTACTACAACAACTTAGTTAACAGCGAATTTTGAAGCAATTTTGCTATATCTGAGTGCCACAGTAGACTGTCAGTTCATACGTAAGAATTTTAGCTGCATTTGAATGATTGCGTAAATATAAGGTTAAATAATGTACGGAAAATCACGGTTATTGCTATCTCTGTAATTGTTATCATAATTTATAGGTATGTATTTTTTGGCCAAAATGAAAGGAAAAATTCTGTGAATGTTAAATGATTCTCCACGATATATAAAGTTGAATATTCTCAAATATATAAAATTGAATCCTTCTCTGCCATATAAATTACCTTATGAGTATTATTTGCTTGCCAGAAACATTTATTGAATTAGTTTGAGCATATTTACTTGCTGGCATTGAAGATTTGAAACTTTTTCCTGACATGTTTCCGAATGGATCCCTCATCTTATAAAAATTTCCATCATAGCTCTTTTGAAATTCCGTATTAATTTGTATGTAAGATAAGTTTCTGAACTTGAACTGCTGATTTTAATTAATCTATTAAAACTCTTTCCGCTCAACTATTTTCCCCAAGTACTGTCCATTCATTGAAACGGTATTTATTACAGCTTTCCTAATCACAATTTTGGCAAGTATACTCAAGCGTATTACGATTTATAATCAGAGGTAGTTCTTGTAGCTACTTTTATGGTTACATATTATGTTAAGTGTGACGGAATCACAAAATGATATAAGTACCTTCCCATTTGCTTGTAATTAAAAATATTTTATCTTTGTAACTATTTGACTTCATGAACGTCATTCGGCTATTATTTTGGGTTACCCCTTTAATTTCCTATAGTTATGTTTAAAATTTTCCATTTTTAATAATTGGATTGGAAATTTGGAGCTAAAATCGAAAATTAATTATGAGTATAAATTTTACTGCTTATATGTAACATATTATGTGATCTGCACTAAGCAAAAAGATCAAATTTTAGTCCTATCCTTACCAGATATTTTTGGAACTGTGACTTCTCCCAGAAAATAAACCTCAGAATGTATGGTTTATACAAAATTAAAGTTAGTCTTGGTATTTGCATCATTGTGTCTGAATCTTGTCAATTCTTATCGCTCATTAAATTTCTCTCTCCCTTAGGGTCATTTGTAAACTATACAAGGACTGCTAACCAATCGTGCCATAAGAATATCATCGAGCTTAGCGATTGGAATACATAATGGTTTTAAGCAGAAAGTAGTTATAATTTACCTAGAGTTCGACGATAATGAAATTTGAGGCAGTTGTTTCAAATTGACGAATGTGTGAGAAATTGATGCAATGGAATAAAGGAGCCTAAAACCATTGGATGTTGTAAATATAAGGTCACTTTCGTCAAAGTATTGTGATCGTTTTATTGCAGTAAACATTCACAGTATATGTCTTTTGGAGATTCAAATTTAAACTCAATTCTTTCTGTACACAGTGACGAAATATTGTAATGCACCTTTCATTTTTCAGACCACTATCACTCTCTCCCCTTCGCTCATCTAAAAAATTTGACACTTAAATTTATCTACTCCTAACTTTGTGCTGCTTTAATTTCTGTGCTAATTTTCCCATTTCTCAGACTTACATTTTTCTACTCTTTGATTTTCTGGGAGTTTATCCATATCTTGCTTAATTGTCGTTGTACCCCATCCATTCTATGTATTTTAGTCCATCTTTTTTCTCCTTCCTTCATGCCCACGCAATCCACCAATCCATGACGCAATGCCTGCATCCAACTTTCATTTTTATTATCTTTCCAAGATGATCAAGACCGCTACAAATGAGTTATAATTAGCTGAATCCAATGTAATATTGCTTTTCTAGGCTCTTATTGAATTACTGCGGTAGTCCCTTTTATTTTCATCTCTCACATTTTACATGCTTCCAGTGATAATGATAAAGTCAGGTCATTATCACAGCCGCAGATGAGGTCTACTGGGTATTTTTCCTCTTCTGTTGTAGCTTATTATTGAAATAATGATATTACTCATATTTTTATGGACATTAACTTTGACAAAATAATATATTTACGAAAATAGTTGTTGTTAGTCCTTCACATATTTTGCGCCCTATGTTCCCTTCTTTGCTAATTGTTATTCGTTATAAATATGTACAATGTTGGTCGTAGGAAATAAAGTAATTAATACACCACTCCCCGATGCGTAGATTTGCATGCATTAAAACGAGGAAGCCGTCTCAAACGAAAAAAATCGCTTCGCATGTCTTAATGGGCAAAATAAGATAACTATGATCTCCGGTTCGAAGTTGCCGGAGAAGCGAGATTAATGAGGCTATTCATTTTATTTGTGGTTTTAATTCTGTCTGTTTTTGAGCTTGCTTTACTCCTGCTTGTGTAGGTGTGTGGCAATTTTTCCCCGCAAAGTTTCTTTTCGGACTGAAATACCCGGAGAGGCGATTTTCTCAATGCTTTCCCCCGGTCTCTTGCTATCCCTCTCTCTCTCTTTCTCTCCAAAATTTTCTCTAGTCTCTGTTCAATTAATTAGGGACGAGCGGACCGTGTAAGCGGGACGTAATCCACAGTCGCAACTCCCCGAAAGACGTGCTTCCCTTCCTCGCTACCAGCCAGCACACACCGACCCCTAAAGCCTTGTTTCCATTACTAACGTTTTTACCGAGTTAATTTTTACTCACGAAAGGTTTGTTATGGAAACTCCCCAAAAAGCTTACTACGTTTCGTGACCGTTCAGCAATTAGCAACCCCATCCTTTTACAAGTTGGTAGGCAAGTATGATAACATTTTGACGAGATGAAATAAAAAATATAAAGCAACAATGAATTTAAATAGCCTGTATAGCAGATGAATATCCTTACTATAATGTAAAAATGTAATGGTGTCCGTCTGTCTGTTACTCCACCACGCAAAAATTACTGAACCGATTGAGCTGAAATTTAGCATGTAGAAGAAAACATATCTGGTTTTAACGTAAGCTATTTAAAACAGCTCTCATGGGCCCCGATGGCTTCATCTTGGTGGTCCAAGCTAAGCATTGGGTTCGCTGCAGTGGTTTCATTTTTTTTTACTTTTAAAAAGTACTTTCACTCAAGATAGAGGGCTGGAATTTTTTTTATCGGATGGTTGCATGAATGAATTTTCTAATTCTTTCAATCGACTTTCTTTTACGCTTCCTGTTTGTCTGAAAATAATGTTTTGAGCTGATAGATTCACATTTTTCCCTGAAATCAACAAAAGCAAATTTCCTTATCAACCAGAGATTTGATTTTCAAAGGATATTCATGCCTCTAATATATAAATATCAGGTTTTCCTGCAAGCCCATGATAGCAGGTAGAAAGAAAATCAGTATAAGGGCCCAGAGTCCCAAGGACCTCATGATAGAATGATTCGGGGGGTTATCGATAATATCAATGTATATTTAAAACAGGTATACTCTTCAATGTCTATTCTCAAAGTAGTCCTCATAGGAGCAATTCATGTATATGAGAGAACACTTAGGTAGTACACGATACAATAGAGGAATTAAATAGACTACACACGGAATTAAATACAAGAATACTTTCATGAAGCGAATAGTAATGGTATTAATGCACCTGGAAAACGGTCAGCGTGTCAACCACAACGAACACAACGTACAGGATATGTTACGAACTCCTTAAATGACTTCATCAGACTTTGTTGTTTTTTAATAAAATACGTTCAACGTTTTTCGCAGCCCTTGAATTTCAACGGGTACCTTCCGCTAGTGCAAGGTAAATGATCCCCGTCGATTCTGATCGCATAATTCCACGTCTGGAAATTAGGAAGATTTTTTATAATTTTTCCTTCCCCTTAGTTCTTGATAACGGCATTAATCTATCCTATATTCACAAACGTTGAAGATTTCTTTATTTTACTTTGGTTCAAGTATTTTATTTCGTAACTGATGCGGGGTAAAAACAATGTGTGTAGGTATGTCCTGTAAATGATGTATTTTTGTTCGAGATGCATAAAATCTGAAGGGTTCTAAAAAATACAAATGAATAACATTCGTCATTTTTTTCTGCTGTTGAGGATAGATTATTTCGCATTTATATCTCGCAAATCTGAATATTCTTTGAAGGAAGCTCATAGTGAGAACGCTTGTTGGCTGTGATGGCAGATGCTACAATAAGAAAATGATATCAGTGATTGAATACCTGAGACTAAAGATAAAAGTAGATTACATCTCAGCGCCCGAAAGTGTAGCCTATAATTTCGCGATAAATATTTCACCTTGCAAGGCTTAAGTGTGTAATTGTTCTGTTATTTTCTTGAATAAGGCAGCTCTTGTATGGATGTTATATCTATTTTGCAATTTAGATACATTCCATGGGTACCATGATACCTCCGCCGCCATTAATATGTTCGACAATCCGCTGAAATAATTATCCATCTGATATGGCCGTTAAAGAATTTCAATAACTAAATTATTCTTCCATGCTATCGCTTCGTATGATTCCGATCATTGCCCTTGAAGTAGTGTAGAAAACGAAATGGTAAACTCTCCAAACGCTCAATTGGGACTGTTTGATTCGGCATGCGAGTTAAACTTTTCCTCGATATTGCTCCCATTGCATGCCTGTACGTTTAGGTATTCAAAGCGTGCGTTATTTGGGGTCATTTTAGGAAGGGTAGAACTCTGCCTACAACGGTTCTGAGGGTTGAACGAAAGCGAGTGTATTTTCGGTGCGGGAGCGCACAATTTTTCCTCCTCGGTGCGTGGTTCGAGGGGAAGTTTTTTTTCGTGAAAGGTGTTGACGAGTGTTATAATTCCCTCCGAATAAGCGTCAAAATGTTTTCTTGTATGCTACCTTGTCACCACTTTCATAATATTACAAGGCTCAACCAACCTCTGCCCCCCCCCCAATCCCTCTCTCTGTTAACTCGCTCCCCCCTCTTCCCACGACACCGAAAATAAGGCGTCTTGTGGGTCGGAGTGGGTGTTGGAAATGCTTCTTTCTTCTCGCCAAAACACTTTCTCAACATTGGCACTCCTACCCTTCTCCAACGCTTCGCTCCCCCCCTCCCAGCTCCTTCGCTCTTTCCTCGGGAACGCCTCGAGACTCGAATTCCGCTGCTTGCCACTTCCCCTTTCTTATTCCTTCAAACTTCCACCTTCCCCGCTTCCTCCATCCCCTCTTACTTTCTTTTGTCAGTGTCCTTTCACGCTCCCTTGAGCCCTCTAACGTTCTTCTCCCGAACCACATCACTGCCTCTCCTCATCCCCGAATCCTCTTCTTATTCCTCCGCCTCCATCTCATACCCTCTCCTTTCGTCGTGTACAATTCCGTTTCAAGCTCCCATACTCCTCATCTCATTCGCACCATATTCAGGTCCACGCTGATGTACGCACAAGTGGATGGTGCTCGCGTTCAATTAGACAGTGAAACATTCGCGATATTCCAAATTTGACCTCTATATTTCATTGCCGTTCACTTTATGAATGTGTTGGTCAGTTGTTTATCAAATGTTGCAATGGAATTTTTGTGAGAGCAGTGGTAGCTTAAGTGGAAAATCCACCAAGAATCTCACCTATCATCTCACCAATTTTAATCTAAAATATGGTATTTTTAAGGAAATTTGTTTTCGTATATGACATGAATAAGTGACAATTCTATGAATCTACCTTGGGATTTGATGATAAACATGCTTAAATCTTGCGTTTGCTCTAACGTCTTGCTATATATGGAGCTTTGAGAAAGAACCACATGCCAGAAAATTTTTTCTCATAGCCATACTTCCGCCCAAGTCAAATCGTTGTAAGTGCTTGATTGATGAAAAGTGACGTGCGTTGAGTTTTCCATTCCATTGCTAATCTGGCTTGAAATCATTCCTGGACTCAGTCTTGTTCCAGTTTTCTGAAATTTATATTTTTCTAGGCGATTAAACGGACAAATTTTCAACCTATGTTAACCTAAAATAACGTGAAAATAGCCAAAATTTCTATTTATCAATTATTTAGCGAGTTCCAAACAAGATGAGTATTTTTAGATGCATAGAAAATTTAAATAGTATTATTTGCAAGTTTACCCACGTAACTTTCCCTCCAATTCATTTTCTCCTCTTCTCAGGGTGATATTTTTCTTTTCCTCTCCACTCTTTACCTACCCCTTCTTCACTCATTCTCTCCCTCCTCTTCCTCTCCCTGTTTGTTTCTCACTTTTCTCGCTCCATCCACGGTCCTCCTCATGACAGTGCTCTTGTAAAAGGACCATGCCTTGCGTCTCGTTCCCGCCGCTCGCCTACCTGCCTTCCACACCATCGCCTCTCCCCTTCTTTCTTATCATCTCCGCAGTTCTGTGCTTTTTTCCGGTTATAGTGGCGTCGAAGGATGGGGCGGAGAGCGAAAAGAGCAACCTCCTCTGAAAGCCTCCTTGGACTGGAGTGGAACGAGCCTGCGTTCTTCGGTTTCATTTTTCCTCCTCCTCATCGACTCGTGGTTTCCTTCAAGGGTGTTGGGGGACGATAGGTGGTGCCCTCCCCCCAGCGCGATCAGGACTCTTTCCTGGAACCACTCCTTCTCCCTGCCCCACTCCCAGTTTCCATATCCTTTGCCTTTCCCGTAAATGCTCCATCCGTTTTATCTTCCCCTCCGATCGCGATTTGGATAGAGAAGTTCATTGGGGAGGTTACAGACAACTTGGGTCATCCATAATCTGCGATATGAATCTGCGAAATTTCGGCGTTGATAAATGACCGTAATGAATAGACGTGCTATCCGCTTAATTGAAACAACTGCATTCAGCGTGTTTTTCAGGTGTCACAAAACCATCATCAGGTACTATAAATGTTAATGACAGTGACAGTAATTGTACCTAAGAATACCTGCGCGATATTCAAAACGCTTGTATAAAGTTGATCCAATGAAGTGGACAGTACACTACCAGACTTCATTTATTACGAGATACTGTTCTATCAAACCTCACCTGACACCTTTGAATTTATCAAATGGATGGTTGTACCACATGATGAACAACAGCATATGTTCAGCAGTTGTATTTGACCCTGTGATGATGTACGCAGTGGCGGGAATCGATGCAAGAATTTGTGAATACCAAAGAGGGTGAAATTTACAATGAAAATGTCTCATGACTGGGATTGTGACGAGGATTTTCCAATTGCTAATGAGATGCTTTCTCTAGAATTCAACCTAGATCAATATGACTTGGTGGTGTAATAAGCGCACACATGTCATCAGCGGTTGGGAGATCAAGTTTTAAATCTCTCTTAATTCTGATGATTTTTAATGCTGATTTCACCCACTTTGATGTGGATCAACCAAATGTTTAGAATCATGAATGACTGAAATATCTCGGGCATAATGCATAGCATAGTGGTCTCTAGATGTGACTTGTGAATTCGACGTGAATGCTATCAAGGGACGTATGACGACACTTGGTGATCAAATTGGTCTCGATTCTCTTTCGGTACGACTTTTCTTTTCTAACACCCTTTCAACAACTACATTCTTTTATGTTTCCTCAAACGCTCCATTTTTCGTCATGTCCGCCCTCCAATCACGATCTGGGATGAGCTGAAAGCAAATGAGGTTACAGAGGGCTATTTCTTGTCTGTGAGCTCACATTGTGAAATTTTTGCAATACGATAGGACTTGTTATTCCTAAAGATAACGCCCATTTTTGAATTCAACAAAAGAGATAAATATGCTCCGAAATAAATATTGCAGATTCGTTTCTTCGCTATGAAAAGACAGTGATTTCTTTTAATGGAATAGTCGAGTTGCTTCGGGTTTAATTATTCTAGGCTTTTTATATCGAAACTTTGGCTCGTGATCTGCGGTCTATAGGTACACGAAAAATAAATTTAAATATTGGGGGATACAGAATTTGAATATATGTGTACCCTTTTAATTTAATGACTTGAATGATTATTTATATGTATATAAAATAGAGGAAACTTACAGGGGGGTAAAAAGACGAGAGTAAAAAGAAAGTCTTACAGGAAACTTTTCGGGTGTTAGTCCTTCCTCAGTCACAGAGAGAATGCCTAAGTGCCTGGCATTCTCTCTGTGACTGAGGAAGGGCTAACACCCGAAACGTCTCCAGTAAGACTTTCTTTTTACTCTCGTCTTTTTACCCCCCTGTAAGTTTCCTCTATTATTGTGTTTGTGGCCATTTGGCGAAGTTTTCTATTGTGGATATATGTATTGTGAGATATATATGTCAGCTCAAATGGATATTGTGATCGCCAAGTAAAGGATATTAGAAGTAGTTTGGAGAGAAAAACCTTTGGAGAGACCTTTGTCATGCGTTCAGAAACTGCCATGTATTAATGAATTTTGGAAACAACCAAGCAACGATGGTAACTATTTTATTTATTTGTGATATAACAAAGGTACAAAGAGCGTGAAAACGGAAAAAAAATGTCCAAACCAATCTGACGCTACATAAACTGGTATACTGAAACATTCACACCTGGCCAAAGCAAAACTTGGCTCTCAGTTTTGCCCTGAGGGAGATGAGTGAGTTGCTTATTGAAATATCGGCTACGGAAATCCTAAACCCGTTGCCTCTTCTGAGCCGACTCTGTCCAAATCATCCCCCGGGAAGGCTGTCAGTCATTCAATAAACATTTTGATATAGAACGATCCCTTTCTTTGGGCAAAGTTGAGTTACGTGATTCACTAAACGTACAACCCAATTGCAGTATGCCTTCCTTTTAATGCCTTGCGTTAAGAAGAGTGTGCATGCGACTGAGGTAGATTTACGTACCAAATGCAAATATATCCCTCGCGTAATCTGATAAATGGGGCAAAAATCTTAAAATGTGGCACATCTTTCACGAAACGTTCAGGGTGTTTTATTACTTTTCAAAATTGTTTTTTGTCAAATGTAAGAATAAGTGGCCATCATTGTAGGAGGAACATTTTTCTTGCCTCGCGATCCTATATACACAGTTCACCTTGCCACAGTATTAAATTGTTTTTTAGGCAATGAGAAGGAATTTTTTGAAGTGAAATTGTAAGGGATGAGACTATAGACCTACTTTTCAAAAGAATTATTAATAAAGTATAATAACTGTGGTTCAGTTAAGAGTTTATTGAGCAAGTGAAGCTATATGTTTAGTTCATTTTACTGCTACTATGAATTAAATGGCAATCGGTTATTATTTGTACTGGCAAAGTTACTGTAAATAATTCCTTGTGATTAAGTTCCACTGGTAATTTTCTTGCTGCCAATATTTCGAAAGTCGAAAACGCAGTGTTAACATTACTCAATTGCAGAAATCATGTTTTTTCCTTATATTCACTGCCATGTCCTTTTCCATCGTCAACAAGATCCAATTTTGACAGAGGCTCTTATTCGCATCTTGTTGGAGAGTCATGCACGTTGTCTTATTCGTTTTATAGATTAAGGAATGTTTTAACTCTGAAAAAAGAGGCAGGCATAATAGACACGCAGTAAAATATTGTGAAAAAACTAAAATTTTTCAGCTGAATCTGGTGACAAAAAATTTGCCTCATCAATATAAGAGATCTTTCTTGAGATGGAGAGGGAGAATGATATTAAGGACGAGGCCAAGCTTCTCGAGTTGGAACTGAAATAGCCGGGGAACGTAGACTGTGCAGGAAAACCGTCAGAAAAATTGAGGCCGCTCATCTAACGGAATTGGGTTCTCCAGAAACTCTGAAAGCTGCTTTTTTACCCTGGGGAGTGGCAGTGTGACATTTTTAGCGTAACTTCTTGAACTTTATTTCAGGCTTCATAAATGAACTTTCAGAGTTTTAAGTGTCTAGTCTCTCGTGTGGAACCCTCTTCTCCTCAAGTCTTGCTGAAGGCAAATGTAATATGAAAATACTTTTAACATTCGTAAAAGGAAATATAAGTATGACTTTCAGGGGGATGTTTATTGCTTCTTTCTTATCGTATTGTACTCATTTCTTTTTTATGTAATTGCCTCGGGTTGCTTTATTCATGAAAGGACGTACACGCAAATGATTGCTCGTGCGATAAACTGCACTTTTAATACATGTTCCATTAGTTGTTTGGAAAATATGTACATGTGTCATGTATTCATACTTAATTTATAGTAAAATATTTTGGGACCGTGGGCGCTAATTTGGTGCCAGTTACTCGAGAAAATATTTATATTCGAAGTAAATAATGAAAAATTCTCGTCATCCCATGTGTGCAGTATTTTTGTATTGTGATAACTTATAAAACAGCATCTTATTTTTTACAATTATAACTTTTTTCCATGCATAATTTCATCTAAATATAAAAGTATTAACATGCCTAAAAATTACGCATTTTTCTATATAATGTCTAAGGGAATTAACATTATTCAATGCTTTTATATGCTAAAATATTAGGATATTGGTAAGGTTCAACTATTCAAATCTTTATACAAGTCAGTGCTAAAACTCCTGGTTTGTGCCCTCCAAGATTCAACGTTGCTGACGTGGCTTTCAAGTTTGGCTGCTAAAGGAAAATTCCGTGGCTCAGCTTTTCTCTCCAGCATTGCAGCGGGCGTCTTTGCCAGGCATGTCGAAAGCCACGTCAGCGCTAATATTCTGGAAACCTCTTTCCCCATAAGTTTTCGATGTGTTCCTGAAAGGCATCGCAATTATGCGTGGCACGTTCGTCTCCGTAACAATTGGATCATAACGTGCGATCATCACGTCAACATAAGTTCCATCCATTATCCTTCTCTTTCCGTGGTACTTCGGGTGTTCCAACGCGCCTAAGTGCGGACTGCGGGGGCGAAAGACGTGGAACACCGTGAGAGAGATGGGTAATACTCAATTCACTACCTCTCTTAGCGCGGCAACTGGGCAAGATCGAGAATTTTCGAGAAGTTTTCAAACTTGCGAAAACTACTGAAAAGCCGTGAAAAATTGTAGACCTGAGCCCTTTAACGCTGAGATAGACTATCTTAATAATATATCCATCTGCTGATTTCCCCGATCCGTATTCACAATTATGAGACAGTGGGTCGTTGCAGAATCTATACGAACTAAAATACCCGTAATATACCTATGTAATGAATCGTCATTACGATTGCCATATTTTCTTCATATTCCTTGCCAATCAATGGTCATATAAGTTAATCGTTTAATAAATACTTTGTATGACCTGAATTTTTATTTCCCTTTTTCTCCTATTTTCTATGCCGCGTAAATTCTTAAATAATTTTCCCATTACATTACCCTCCGTATTCATTCTTAAAACCACTTACCTAGTAATGAGTTCTTCATCCAGCATCTCTGCCGCCTTCGAGTAATCCATTTGTTTATTTTCTCCGCTATTATGTGTAGATCAACTTATTTTGCCTTCTTTTCTACCAATTTTCTTCAAAACTGCGTCAAGTTATACTATCAGCTGAAAAATGTTATAAATTGTTCCGCCTTGTTCATTTAGCATTTGTAATTAGTCATATATAATTTTTTTTCTATACATTGTATTAAGACCCTCCCCGAAGTATCATCAACTTAGGTGATTTATCTTATAGAGCACAATTTTTCACCTCACCACTGCTTTTTTCCTTGCTATGCAAATCATTTTCGTCAAGTGATTGAGGAAATAAGTTGTTGAAAAGATAATTGCGGTGAACTTCTTGAATAGAACGAATCTGTACATGAGGACCACTTTCGTTTTGCTGTTTCCTCTTTTTCCATCGAAGGTCCTCGTTTTAGGTCCTCAAGATTAAAATCATTTTTCTCTCACTTGGTAATTCACATGAATAAATTAAAATATTTGCTACTCTGGGTGATTAAAAGCGGAGACGTAAAGAAGAATAGATTTTAGGTAACAGAAGAGCTTTTGAGAATCTATCAGAAACTTTTGAATGCCAGTATACGTCTCCACCATCCCCTGTCTATCTCTGGGAATTTCCCCTCGTGGTCCAAATCATCCGCCTCTTCTCCCTTGTCGCCGTCAGCGTTGCTGGTCCTACCGTTTGACATGCCCTAACCCGTCCTCGCATCCTACCCCCTTCCCCACGGTCCTTCCGTTCCTCGCCCAGCGTCCCCAACTCACCGTTTGATGAATGTTCCCGGATCAACGGAGATTCCGGCGGTTCTAGGGCTACGTGGGTCGGTCGAAGAGCGGGGACGAACGCCGGCGGAGACCTGCGGAGGCTGCAAGCGTTCTTCTCCGTTTGCTCTCAATGCCACTACCCCCATTCCTCCGGTTTCTCTCCCTCCCTCTCTTGGCACAACCCCGGTTCTTCACCCAACCACACCCCGTAGTTCGCGGAGGAAGATGGAAGACGTCTTTCGGGGGCTTTTGGTATCTTAGGCCGCGTGATGAAGACAAATCGAAACTGGCATTCCCGCTGTCTTCTTCCCTCGCGGTCTTAAGATTTTCTCCCTCTTCGTCTATTCTTATTTGTTTCCAGTGAACGAGGAAGCATATTCTCCGCGAGGCAACAAAAAATGTCGCGCGAATGTGTATTCGCGAGAAAATTTTGCGGTCATATTTTTATCTTCCCCTCTCAAATTCTAGAGGTGTCGGCGTCGGTGGTGGCAGATGGTTGCTCTACCATTTCGAGACGTGTCTGCAGCCCACTCGCATAGCTGGGTTACATTGATACTCGCTTGATTTCTGGGACGTCACCACACTGGACAGTAGCATTGGTTTTGATAGATTTATTTCCCTTTTTGGTATTTTCTCTCATATGAGCATCTGTATCAGCACTATTTTGTCTTATGATGTAAGCACAAGAGCTTTTCATGGTTTTCACCTTGTGTTTTACAATTACTTTCAGAAACTTATGAAACACGGAGCTTATGGGAGTGTTTAAGTTATGAGCGTTCTTATCAATGCAGATGGAGTTCCTTGTAAAAACTTTCATTCTTATGAAATCATAATATGGCTGCCGCTTTCATCCAAGTACGGTGCCCATCAGTTACTTAACTCTGAAGAGAAAACTTCAGTTTTAAGAACTTGATCTCCTAAGAAATATTTTGTGGTCATATTTCTATAATTCCCTCTCGAATTCAAGAGCTGCCGGCGTCGGTGGTGGCATATAGTTCCTCTACCTTGGCGAGGCGTGTCTGAAGCTTACTCGCATAGCTGGGTTACATTGTTGCTCGCTTGATTTCTGGGGCATCAGCACACTGGACTGTGGTTTTGGTTTTGATAGGTTTAATACCTATCTGGTATTTTCTCTTATATTGAAAACTATGTTATCTTATGATGTAAGCACATAGAGCTTTTCTTGGTTTTCACCTTATGCTTTACAATTACTTCCAAAAACTTATGAAACACGGAGCTTAGGGGAGTGTGTAAGTTATGAGCGTTCTTATCAATGCAGATGGAGTACCTTATAAAACCTTTCAGTCTTATCATATGGCGGTGCTTTCATCCAAGTACAGGCCTCATCAGCTACTTAACTTTGAAGAGAAAACTGTTTTGTTTTAAGAACTTGATCACCCAAGAAAAATTTTGCGGTCATATTTCTATAATTCCCTCTTGAATTCAAGAGCTGTCGGCGTCGGAGGTGGCAAATGGCTCTGTTTTAAGAACTTAATCTATCTCATTAGTTCTAACCTGTGATCGTATTACTAAGTCTGCAATATTTTACAAACATTAGATCCTCTACGACTATGAGATTTCACAAATTTTAATCTGACAATCAAATTCCTTCAGTATAAGCATTGGCCTAAACTATAGATCTACGTATGCGGTGTGCAAATTTATTTTTGTTTGTCAGTTGCGGTTTCATTGGTTGCTGTGTGATAGGGAAAGCGGACCACGGATATTGCTTGGGTGGAATGATCGCTAGCTATATTGAGTATCATAGACAGGCGCAGACGGTGAAATAAACTTTGAAGATAAGAAAGTAAATAAGGTTTTTGGATAAAATATACGGAATTTTTTTGTAAATCTGCATTGACTTTTGAATGAATTCAAAAAGTTGTTGGCAGATATAGCGACATTTTTTTGATTGAATATTCCCTGAAAATCTTCACCAGTGTAACATTTTGACTATATTAGACCAGTAGTTTTAATCCAGTAGAAAAAGAAGAGTGCAGTAATGAACAATATCTTTAAAGATGATGGAAACTAGCGTTAATTACACTGGTACACATGATAAAACACGATTGGCACGTTTATTCCGTCTTAATAGAGCGTGGCTAGAAAGATTATTCGTTTTAGGTGTGAGAATGAGAAGCTAAAAACTTCATGTAGGCGTAAATAATGAAATCAATTTATACACATGGAGACAAAAATGCAGTGAAAGTAGGATACGTAAAGCTTTGAGAATGGTAAAGTCGTCAGCACACGTGATAATGGAATCGACAGAGGTAATATTTTTGACTCCACAAACTGGTTTAAATCTACAATAAGCAGTGGACAATATCTCCTGTTAGAAATAGTTCGTTTTCGAGAATGACGTCATTATTTAGTGGAATTTAATCCAGCCGGGAGGTAGTTTCATGGCGTTCAGGGCACTTTCCTAGTATCCAAAACTAGATGATAATAAATAAACTAAACTAAACCCTAAATGTGAACGCGTTAATGCATTAACAAAGGCGCGTTTGTCGTATGTAGAGGCTATAACCGTCCTCTTCGTGAGATTCCGGCTGAAATTCATCACCACGGACAAATGAAGCGGGCTCGCGCGTGTATTCCATCCTCGGTCGAGCCGATCTCAGCGCGCGAATCAAACCGTGCATTTTACTGCAAGTGCCTCACATGACAGGTAGCAGAGGGTGCTTGTGAAAACTTTAACGCGTCGTCTCTCATCAGGTCCTCCTGCGAGTTATGACTCTCGGGAAACTGGTAGAACATACAGGGTGGGCATATTGGAAACTTATGTACGCGCCCACGGACGCAGAGATAGAGCATGTGTGGGATATGAGTGGATGAAAGCCAGAGATTTGTCGGCGCCATCCGTAAGTGCGCGGTATTTGCAAGGAATTTACGTGAAGCGTCCTCTTTTCCTCACCCTATCAAGTTCCTACTAATTACTCCCTCAACAATAGAATATGAATAGTCACACGAAAGTATTTTTCAATCACGTTGTGTTCATTTCAACTCGTTTTTATACGTTCATTGTGTTTATTTGTTTTATCACCAATCAAAATTGCTTGCCGCGTAATAATCAGGGGAAACCACTGTTGACCCTTTAATTAGATTTGTTTGATTTTTTCATTTCCTGGAATTCGTTCACTAGATGATATTTCTTTCCCATTTCGCTTAGAATGCAGGTAAAAGGATGAGGAAAGAGGTAATATAGAATATAGATTGATCTTCTTTTAAATACCTCACTATTTATTCCCTCAAAATTTAACCATGTTCATGAAGTAATGGAAAATTAACCTCTTCCTAAAAGCCCTTATCAATCAATCAAGTCATAAAAGTAATAAGCGGCATTCTATGATAAGGTACGTTTTTTCCGGAGAAATCAAATTCCATATCTCAATGTGCTGGTTATAAAAAATAGGCATTCAAGATATATATTTTATTTGTAATCTGAAAGCATTTCATAATTGGAAAAGTACCGAAACTAAAGTGAATTTCATTTTTGTCCAGCCTAATGACTTTTTTTGTTGAACGCTGAACAAATACTTACTTTAATATGGTGGTGAGTTTAATTCTAATGGAAATACAACTGTTCTTATACCTGAAAATAATATATATCGTTTGTGAAACAATGAATATTTATCCCTTCTCCTGCTAAATAATATGCATCCAGCTGTTCCTTTTTTTATTCAGCCATTCTCTTCGTGTGGTTCCCGGCATTTTTCGGCGAAAAAGTAATAAAACATTAAAATACCCGGTATATATTGTTTATATGGAATGTAGAATTATATGATGAAGTGAAACTTTGGGTATTCCATATGATCAAGTGTTTCCGTAGAGCAAATCCATTTTAAAATCAATATAGGTGTTTAATTAAATCAAAACAATGCATAAAACTGCACAATATATCTTCCGCAAGTCTAATTAGTCCCCATAATGATAAGTGTGGCATGTGTTTTATAATGCTTCTCACAGTTTAAATGATCAAGGCCTTGCCTTTACAAGTTAGTATATTCAGGTTTTCACAATAAATATTGCACACCATGTACACTTTAACAGCTATTTCTTGCTAGCTACGGGAAACCTCTGTTGCTATTTATAATTAATTCATACACACTCAATTAGAATCTAATCAATGAAAGAGTGTAGTATTCGATAATGTCATGTGTATTTTTATAACCCTATAATTTAGCACTTCGTCTGCATCAAAATAATACCCTGCTAGAAACAGGGACATGTGGTAATGATAATTGGTGCACTAGCCAAAAAATGGGAGTAAGTAAGGAAATGGAGGAGGAGGAGAAAAGAATTCAATTGTAATGTTAACTGTTTTTTTATTAGCACTAATGGGGCGTGGAAAGAAAGAATTCGGTTTCTGTTAGTTTGGTTGTGTATCACCCTTCTCTATTTTTGCAACTAAATGCGCTCTATGTTTAAAAAAATATATCAATAGAACTTATAATTATCAGGAAGGATTCATGTGAATTTATATATTATAAAATATGCTCACCGTTGTCTCCTAAATTTAGATTAAATTGTTATAATCTGCGGCTTTTACTAAATATCTTTGTTCTTACCCTGAAGAAGTGTTCCTAAATACTGAATAGCCAGTGCAGATACCATACTGGACATATATTTTTTCTGGCTTTCATCTCCTCCACTCCCTGTTGCAGTTCAAGCGTGCCATCAGTTTTGTCGGGCTGAGGGAGAAGAAATTTTGGGGGTTTCCAAACGGATTGACATGCGAAAGCTAAATATTAGCGCGGACATAGAGAGAGATGGGTCGGGAAGGAGGACAAGGGGGCGGGAGGGTGTAGGAAAAGGGGAGCCAGGGACAGAGGAAGAGAGAGAGAAAGATGGGGAATTCGTGAGCGCTCCATCGCAGTAGGGATGTTCTGTCAGTCCCCGTTCGTGCGTGACGTTACGTGCTCGAGGAACGTGTGCGTGCGAGGCTTTGGTTGTGGTTAAATGGCTAGTCAGTGCGTGGTGTATTGGGCTGAGAGAACAGAGATGGACCATGGGGGTGGGTAGGGGAAGTGAGGGAGGGGAGAGGATGGAGGAAATGGCAGGAATGAATGAGGAGAGTTGAGGGTCGTAAATGCTCAGTCGGTTCCAATGTGTGCTATTTCGAATTCTTCCGCGTCCGTCATGAAAGATTAGGCCTTTTTCTTTTATTCTAGACTTCAGCTCGTGCAAAGAAGCTGGTGGTGCCGTTTGCACGTGTAGATTTGCGTTAAAATCTGCATACGTATTGTCATCAGTGACATCTATTGATGATAAAAGAAAAAAAAGGCAATTCAATGCCTCATTAACCTATATCCCAATGACATATTTGATATATTTGATAAAAAATCGATTACATATACACATTTATTCTCCTGAACTTGAAATAATTTGCTTTCTTCTATTACAATTGTTGTTAACATATATGAAGATGTTACGCCGAGTCTAATACTCGAAAACAGCATATTTTGTTGTGATTTCGGCTTCATTTCGGGCACTGCGCCAAAAACTATTCCGAACATGCTTTTTTCAAGAAAAAATATATAATGATTGTATCCTTTCCATTACTACCTGTATGGTGAGTTTCTACGCATTTGCAGATGCAGTGAGGAAAAATATGGGCCAGACTTTTTTTAAATAATAAGTATTAAAATGTGCACTCAAAGGCCTTCGAATACCGGTTCAGCCATCGTAAACACAAAGCCTCCGGGTTTTGATGGAACTGAGCATCTTGTGTACCGTGGTAGCCAGGCTAGTTTCCTGCCAGCTTGTAAATTAAATGGATGCGGAATTGAATTCCCTGGTACTAAGGCGGTTAAACGTGCTCTAAGAGTTTGGCATGAGATCCTAGGTATGACGGAGCGATTTTAGTAGTTATATATATTTTAAAAATTCTTTCTTCTGAGAGAATTGGGTAGGCGGGGATTGAAAAAACGGTGGCAGTCTGTTTACATGGGGTAGAGAAAGGTTATTTGTGTAAATGTAAACTCTTTGAATCGACAGGTTGAAGAAATTTGTTTGAAGGATAAGCCAACCAGAATAAGTTGTTCGAAGTTCTACATAACCATGATTTTAGTTAAGGGACTTAGTAACTCCTGTGTCGGTACAGTTAAACCTAGCTCAGTCGAAAATATAAGTTTCTAATAATTGAGATCATACTCCAGATTACGGTTTTAAGATTTTAAAATTGTGAGAGATATAGATAAACAATTCTTTCAGAAAAAACAATTCTGTGAGAGATACAGCTAGTCTTCATTGTGCAGGACGAGATCAATACTTGAGTGCTGTTTTTTACCTTAACTTTTGCGTTGAAAATAATTGAAATTCTATACCAGATTACCAACAGTTTTAATGGTTTAAAGAATTTGATAGAGATGTATAGACAAGTCTCCATGATGCAGGGCGAGATCAATACCTGAGTGCTATTTTTTACCTTAACTATTGACTTTCTCTACATCAAGAAGGACATCAAGTGCTGAGTTACTTCAAAGTAATTTAGAATGAAGGCTGTGTAAAAGAAGTATCAAGTAAAAAATCAAGTTAATCTTCAAAAAGACGCATATTTGCTATGTAGAACACACAAAACACTACTGAATGAAATTGATTTTTGGTTTTTGCACTCCCAAATAACATGCAATGGGAAGTAAATGATTATGCTTGATTGGAGAGAGGTTATTCATTAATTCTGCCCATGGTAGGTACGTAAAAACATGCTGTTTTGGCCATGATGTCTGTGCGTCAGATTTGTTTTGTGTTGAGAGCAGACGGGCATTGAATGTTGCAACTTCAAAAAATTTAGAATGGAGGCTGTATAGAAAAATATTATGGAATATAGAATCAATTTAACTTTTAAAAAGATGCTTATTAGCTATGTGGAACGCTAAAAAACTTCTAAATTAAGTTTATTTTTGTTTTTCTTTGCACTCCCAAGTAACACACAAAGGGAAGTGAACCGAAGTAAAAATACCTATGCTTGATTGAGGAGAGATCATACATTAATTATGGCCGTGGTAAGTACGTCAAAACAAACTGTTTTGGCCATCGTGTCTGTGCGTCAAATTTGTTTTGTGTTGAGAGCAGACGGGCAGTGAATTTTGCGGGACGTTTTGAGGACACGCTGGCTTGAAAAGCGTGCCCGCGGTGAAGAGGGGGGCGCCCGTGGGGGAATTTTTAGATCGTTCGCATCGAGCCGGTGAGAGGGAGAGAGAGAAGGCGGGTGAAGAGCTGTGCCCGAGTTTTGGAATTTACTGTAAAGAGGAGTGAGTCGAACCGAGGGGAGGCATGGGGGCGGGGGAGGAGAAGGTTTCACGAAAAAGGTTTGGGATGAGGCATAAAAAAAATAGAAGGGAGAGAAGGGATTTTAAATTGGATTGTAAAAGGAGATTCGACGGTGGACCGTACCGAAGACCCCCACCTTCAACTCCGCCCCCGTTCCCACCCTCTTTCCCGCGTCTTTTTTCCATCACTCCGCCCCTGAAACCACCTTCCCCCCCGCCCCCGTCTCTCGTCGAGGCCGTCAGGGGGGGTAAGTGGAGGGGAGGCGAGTAGGCTGGGAACATCCGAATCCAGGTCCCTGGACTCTCCGAGAGGGTACCCATCGGTGGAGGAGGTGCAGAGCGCAAGGGGGGGAGGGAAGAACCACTCATGGCTTAATTCGATTGTCACTGCCATCTGCTGGGTCTGGCCCGAGGCTTCTCTCCTTCCTCCACCTTCCCCACCGTCTTCAACTCTACTTCGTCCATCTCTCCTTCCTCCTTTCTCTCCCCACCCCACATATCTGGCCGAGCTCCCCCGCCCCCTTTTATTCGCATTTACATCCAATTGGGGGGTGCGAAAAGCGAGTCGGGAAATGACGAAAGCGTTCGGAAAACCTGGTGACACAAGATATTGGTGTTGTTTTCCATCCCTCTGGCCCCAGCACAATTTCTCGGGAGTGAAAGTTTTCCAAAAAAAAGGGAGAGAAAATCGTTTGAAAAACAGACGAAAGGCAACTTAGGAAAGGTTGAAAAATGCTTTTACCGTTTACCTTTTTAAAAATGTTGTGTCCTTCCTTCCCGGATCGATCTCCCCCGCAAACTATTCGCCTTCGAGTGTTACTTTCAGGTTTCCATTTACCAGATCCTCTTCACTCAGCATCCATTGCTCTCTTCTTTTCGTTCCGTTATTTATGTGTTCTCTCACGAGGAGCCCGAGCAGACAAAGGAAATCCGAAAAAATATAAGGAGTTGTCGTAATTACGTTTTCGTGTCCTAGGCTTTCGTTATTTTTATTGCATCGTCGGCTGCATCCATCTTTTTTTGTCCCCCGAAGAATTCCTTCCTTTGAGAGCTCGCGCATTATCCCGGCCATAAAAAGAGCGTTCATTGTAAATGTAAATGGCTTCATTTTAAAATGTGCGGGGGAGGCGCAGAGTTAGCCCCGTCTTTGAGACGGACTTACACGCTCGTCAAGTTATGCCGTGGGCCTCGAAAAGCGATTTGATTATCTTTATTCTGTTTCGGGAAAGCTCGCTCGGGAGAGGTGAATTAGTTGAACTGTTGAATCTGAACTGAGTTTTAGGGCTGAAAAAAGCATGGAAAGGACTGGAGGAGAAGTAATGGAGTGGAATAGCAGATTAAAGAGTGTAAAAGACAACGAGATGTGACAGGACGAAGCGGTTTTGAGTTTTCAAATCATATTACGCTAGAGATACGTCCATTCGTATTAGTTTCTTATTCACGTTTTGTTTTAATATAAAACACCATGTTTTAATGAAATTGGTTGAAAGGTCTCTTTTCCACGTCACTCGAACGTATATTTTCAAAAGAGACTCCGAGTATGCAAGAAATGAGGTTTGTAATTTATTGGATCACTGTAGAAAAATAAATTAAAATATGCAGACATGCATAAAACATGAATATCTGCTATTTAGAACAAGATTCAAAACTTAGACTGATATATACAAATGATTTTAAGGTGTTGAAAGTCAGAATAAGGTGTTAATGGAATACTTATTAGAATAAATAGTTAAAAGAAAGGTGTTTGGATGTAGAATAATATTTCAATGATCGTGTTTCTGGGAGAAATTTATGACCCTTTATTTTTGCTAAAATTTAGCCATTTAAATAAAACAAGGAGATAAAATTCATGCTGCAAACCTTATTGCTAAAAAATATATTTTAGTCTTTAAAAATTGTTCTCTTGAAGTATCTTTTATTTTCACCTTTTCATTTGGATGATTACAACGTCACTGTGATCACCTTTAATTTATTTATCATTAATCTCACTGAAATACAAATCCAATTAGGCTTTGAGTAATTTTAGAATTAATGATTCATACAAGTATTGAAATATAATTTAGTTCATGTATGTTTAGAAATGAGATGGTATCATTAACCAACTGCCATAACCCACAAAAATTTTTTCAGATGAATTCTAATTTTCTCCTATTCATTTTCTGAAATATGATCTTTTAGTGTCCAATTCTGGTTATGAATTATACTTTCATAATGCTAAAACACACGCCAATATGAATGCGCAATCTCTTTTATGGGATCAGCTTTTTAAAAGCCATTTAAAAATTAAACCCCATATTTCTTTTTATTTTGCCTACATCTGGGAACCATTCCTTACCTCCTTTGGAACGCTTAGCGATGCCATATGGCATCATAATATATCCTGGTAGTTATTAGGTATATCTATTCCACGCATTCAATCTCGTTACTAATACATTCTCATTGTGCTTTGTTTGCCTGGAAAAAGACTGACAGAATCTTTGTGGCTTTCCATCCTGCATATTGCTTTAAAACAGAATAAAATAACAAAATTAATTCCGGCTTTTGTGGGTTAACGTTGAGCAGCATTGACGCAAACAAGGCACCAAAGGACCTAAGTGAAATATACAGGCGAAAATGACTGAGCAAACAAAGCGCCATAAATGGAAAACGGGCAGGAGCGCAAACACAAAGAATATATTGAAGGCGTCAGCGTGAGCTAATTCTTTCCAATATTCAGCTGACTGGAGTTTGGGGGCTTAAAGCGGTCGTATTTCAACGCTGACTTGATGAAAAATAACGGTGCGTAGGTGCGGCGCTGTAGATTCCGTTAATTAGTTATGTGCAGGTTAAAAAGTCTCCTTGCAAAGTCAATTGTGTCCCGGATTTATGATTTGCTCTTCGACCGTGCGTTATAGTGAGTGACCGAAAATATACCCTTTGAAAAGCGTTGGACGAAACACGGCCGGTTTACTTGCCACAGGAAGGGAAATTGGACAAGATGAATGGAGGAGAATACAGAAAGTCATCTAAATGCTAGTGAGGGAAAAAAATTCTTCCGAGCGGGCATGTTTCTTTCAAATTTAGCACCACTTGACCTTTGACTTGAGACCGTGTGTTGGGAATTTCGAGGAGGCTCTCGAAATGGGTCAGCTCGGTGTGACGTGAAAACGTGGTTTTATTCCAGTTGAATTAAAGGAGTCTTCTTGTAATTCCCTTTCATTTTTTTGTTAACAACGCGTTTCATCGCCTTAAAGTCATTGTCGGGTGCTGATTTCACTGGTAAAATTCCGAGAAATGTATACTTTAATATTATTTGCATTAATGGTTCAACTTTACTCTCCTATGGTAGTCTAGTAATACAATTTATTTTAAAACCTAAACCATAAATTCAATGGATATTCCTGGAAGTTCCATATTCAACTTTTAGCCTGTTAAATATGTATTAAACAATATATGCTTTGATATTTTCTTGGTACCTGTAAAGTTTGTTAGCGTTCTTTTACTCATCTTTCTATTAACTAACAAAACCGGTTGTATACTAGACGAAGTTCAGAGACTTCTAGAAATAAATTTCCTTCCTAAATTTAATGGGTTATTGTTATAAAAAACAATATCTTTTGAATTTTTCATCCTGAAACACTGTCTATTGCACTCCGAAGTCCGCTTTTAGGAACGACTTTGACGAGCCCCGAAGTAATTTTTCAGCTATAGGCGTAAATTTTCGAGGCACAGTTTTGCAGAATATTCCCTAAGGCAGGTAAATTTTCGGTTAATGTGCGTTGCTCATGGGCACTCATCATCCTTACAAGGGGAGTGTCAGATAGCCGGGTCTCAGATTTTATTCAAAGTTTGTAGTTGTTCAGACTGCTGTATGTGGTTCATGAATCACTCCACATATAAGGTTATATAACCATTAGTTTAAACGCAAAAGGCCTTTAAAAATTTCAAAATTCCCTTTAGACGGGCCACCCACATAACTGACAAGCTACGAACAATTTGAATATTATTAAGAATTATGCTTGAATATTAAAAATATGAAGACAATATTATAAAATAATCATAGAAAATGGAAATCATGTGCATGAAGGAATAATGAAAATACGTCGTGAAAAGATAAGGAAGTGACGTAATTGGAAGGCTGCCTTCGACCGAAAAAGAGACTAAGCCTGATGTCGTCTATGCAAATGAAAAATTTGCCTCGCGCAAAAATAATATTTCGAGTAAAAATAAAAAAATCTTGAGTGCATTTTAGGATGCCGTAAAAGAAAAACTAAAAAAACAGCGGAAGAAACATACCCCGTATTGGAATCGAACCCGGAGACTCTCTAGACCGGAGACGAGCACGTCAGTCACCCATCCAGCTTGTCAGTTATGTGGGTGGCCCGTCTAAATGGAATTTTGAAATTTTAAAGGGCCTTTTTTGTTTAGACTATTGGTTATATAACCCTATATGTGGGGCGATTCATGAACCACATACAGCAGTCTGTACAACTACAAACTTTGAATAAATCTGAGACCCGGCTATCTGACATTCCCCTTGTTAGATGTAAAGTAATGTCATCGTTAATGACATGGAATTCTTTATCAGTTTTGATTGCGGCTACGCACAGAAACGACTAATCATGTCTTACAACGGCAATTGTAGGCTTTTTGTGACACACCATCTTAAAGATAAATCTCAGATCCCCGAACTTTATGCCTTTATGCTCCAATTAAGTCTCCATATCGGCGAACTTATCAAAGTTTAAACCTTTCCCCGCGCCTCGAGAACTTATCTACCTCACGGCTTGCGGTTAGTAAATTAGACGGCAATAAATCACTCCGCGTCCCACCTTCGTCATTTATTACCTCTGTGTTACTCAAACTGTTACTGACCACACTCAAGTCACCTTACCAGTCAAAAGACTATTGTATCTCACGCAGCTCAATAAAAATCTGTTTAGACCAATGATTTTAGCCTTTTTCATACGTTCCATTTCGTGCTCTAATTGCACTGTTATTTTGCTGATGATTGACATGCAATTACGGTTATAAATTCTTTCTCTTATGCTCCCTGTTCATTGTATAGGCTGAAATTGGGCTGACAAGATGGGGGGGTGGATTTTCATAGTGTGGAGATATATCGTGTTCGTCCTCCGTCAATTCCTAAATATAATAACTAACAAACGATTGCAAATGAAATGATTTTCATTTTTCATTTTACTGATGATGAACGCAGTAAATGTTTAAAAATTATTACTTTTTTATTTAACAGTACACCTTGTTATCCTTTTTTCAAGTTTTACTTGTAGATAAGATATTTTGGAGAATAGTAGTCCAAACTTTGCGTTTACCTCCCATTGTGTTCTTGCATTTTTCCTTGCATGTCTTCTAATCCGTCTCCCTCTAGTTTCTCCCACCCTTGCGATAGAAGTGAGGCGCTCCGAGGCAGTTCGGCCTGGAATGTTGCATATGACCTCATCTTAAACCCTCTAGCGTTGTCTGAACTTCATTTGCCCTCCATTTTTTCAGCTGTTGGTGCTATGGACAATGATAACGAGTTAGGGAAGAATACTCCCTTTGCTATAATATGTAATAAGCCTTGAGCGTGTCCACCATATTATTATCAAATTTCTTCGGAACTGAGCTTCTAATCCTCGACTCATGGGTTTTGGTTATCAGTGAAATGTTTACAGAGGTTCGTTAGTAGTGCTATATATAGATAAATTGCGAAAATTGTATAGCAAGGGCTTGCATACAGCAATGATTGACCGGAAGGAATAATAAGTAGCTACGACTCAACCCGGATCTCCTGGTGAATTTACTTACATAGCAATATTTAAACTCTTTGTGTATTTCCATATTTCATTAATGCACAAATATTAAACACGGAAATTATATCAATCTTAAAGACTATATATAAGTTATCTTGTCTCCATCTGAAGCTGAAGCACACCAAGCGAAAACATTTTCTCACATTTTCACTCCGACAAGCCAGGATAAAAATTGGTTACTTATTAATAATTACTCCAAATATCTCATTTGACCTCTGCACACATGTTTGTTTCACTGGCGGATGAAGTTTTAGGCACGTTATGATGAAGACTATCATTATTTCGCGATTGTTAAGCGTGGTGGGTTTTAAATTCACTGCAGATTTTTGCAGGTGGGTGCAAAAAAAGGTACAGAGATTTTAAATAATTACGTCAAAACAGGAAATCTAACGAAAAGTAACGGTTGAGTACTGAAGCGTTTCTTTTATCTAATTTGATGGGGTACTTGTCAAATGTCAAGAGTATGTAGCCGGAGATAGGATTGTGGAGAGGGTGCTGGGAAAAACTTTTGTGCGAAATGATAAGGGGCAAATTATGAAGCGAGACATAAGATCACAAAATGGAAAAAGTCGTGAAATGAATCGAAATTGACAAGTATTTTATCAGTAGCTATAGTATTACTGTATATGGTGTCCAAATTTATATCTACCTATTTTCTAACACTGGTATTTTTACAACAGTGTTTATACCAAAAAATCACCGTTTTCTTACCGAACTCTTGGCCTGGGAATAAAATCAATGAGTGAAATATTGCTATTCATCATCTGCTTTTCTATCTGAAAATCGGTTCACGTCATTTCTCACCACTTACGTAGTCTCTCACGGGTTTTCCAGATTCTTAACCCAACCACCATCCCTTACCTCCTCCCCCTGGTTTTCCCTCTTCACCTTCCCCTTCCTTCCTTCCCCCAAACCCCTCATGATATATCTACATCTGAAATTTTTTAGAAATAGTTTGTACCTGATGATGGCACCGATATGTCGAAATATGTTGTACCAAGAAAATAAATCTGTTGAAGAAAACAAAGTTACTTTTTCATTTGTGAGATTCAACTTCCACATAGTTGAGTCTCAAACTATGGAAGGTAAACTATGGAACACGTCATTCCTTCTTATACAATGCACACATCATTGCATCATTTATACTTGCATACTTTTCTTCATATCATTTAGTATTTCCCTTGATTTTCCCGCGGACTTCGCTTATATTTTGTTCTCTGGTCTTATATATATCTCGAAAATATAATTATAGCGTGTTCATTTATACAATCCTACCGGATGGCTGCAAGGTAGCTGGAATCGGTTTTTTAAATCCGGTAATGTCTAGTTGAATTATGGCTTTTCACTACTGGCAGCTTCGTATCGTGACGTCCTCAGTGGTAGAGAGATAATAAAAGACGCTGGTCACACGGAGAGCAAGTCAAAAAGGGTCAAGGAAACGTCACCTCTAGTCCCCTTAAATGATCCCGAGTCCGAGCTTCCGGACTTCGCTCGTAGAGATTCAAGGCTGGAGAGAGATGGGACACGGCGGTGGGTCGGCGGATGAGGGAAGAAATGTGAGGGGCATTTATCTGTGAACAGAAAAATTTAACATGGATTTGCGGCGTGTTTGAGTAAAGGGGATCGAGGAAAAGGTGAGGAGAGTATCGGGATCTACCCGCCCCCTTGCCAGCCTATCTACCCGAGAGTGGTCTCGTTGTATGTGTGTGGGAGTGGGTAAGGGAAAGGGCGAATGAGAAAGGGTTTGGCTCCCCGGTCGAAGGATATAAAGAGGCGAAAAGGAATATAAGGGCCGGGCCGAGATAGGTAGGGGGAGGGGGATTTCTCTCTCTCGTCGCCATTGTATGCTGTAACCCGAGTCGACGTTGACTCAGGTCGTCCATTGTCTGCGGCGCGCGAACACTTAGTCGTCCTCAAGTGGCCGTGAAGGCCTTCCCGACATGCAAAGCGTGCCAAGCTCAAGGAACAAGGGTTGCCCCCCTTCGTTCTCCCCTCCCCTGTCCCCCCAGATGGGCGAGAAGGGAAAGGATTGAGTGAGACGAGTGTGGTCGGCCGGATGGCTGGAGGTGTTTGGCGCGGCGGCGATCGAACGAACGATCTCAGCGACGCCGGGATCTCCCGCCGAGATCTTTCTCGCTTCGAGTCCGGGAGTTCTCTCTTTCCGGCCGTCTTCTCCTAGGGCATAGCGGGGCGAGGGGGAGCAGCGCATGTGGACCCTTGCAGTGTTTGCTGCAAGACCAAGGCGCGGAGAAGGCTCATTTAAGCTAGGCTCAGGCATAAGAGTTTGGCCTTGAGAAATCCAAGCTTCCTAGAAAAAATGCTTCAAAATGTATTTTGATTTCGCTAAATGTCCTGTATAATGAATATTATCACCTCTCGTAGCATTAGTAGAAAAGGGTTCTAATTAGGTTAAGTTCTCCTGCTAACTGGTTTACACTTCAACGTGTGACCCATGGCTTTTATCAGCACACCCTCAATCCATGCATGAGGTGGACTTGTACCAAGATCTCTTACAATACTTTTCTAGCAATCACGTTACCATCCTGTCCACTGAGGTCGGAAGTGCACAAATGAAGGTATTAAAAGAAAGCTACCAGCAAAAAACCAGATAAAGCGTGAGAAAGGGACTATTAAATGCGATATTTAGAATTAATTTCGTGGTTTTCCTGTTTAACTTTTAGCACTGAATCTGCTAATGTAGTACACTACGCTCTTTTTAGAGATTTAAATCTTAAAATATGAAACATTATTGATGAATCCTGTGGTTACTTACCACCATGGAGATAACAGTCAGTTACTACTGAATTGAAGCATCGATGAGCTCGGCTCGTATTTGGAGCGGTGATCCTCCGATTCGTTCTACTGCCGGTAACTTTGGCTGCGCGTGACTAAGAGTATGTGCGAAACGACCATTCCTTCGATGCACGTAATATCTAAATATTTCTACGTACATGCTTGGGTTGCGTAAGCTAAGTTCAGGAGGTAAAACGTATGAACGGAAGTGAAAATAGTTATGAGACTTTTGTAAACCACTCTATATTTCAAAGCGCGATGATTGACTTCGTGAACTGAAAAATATCTGGCTATTCTTATTTTATAACCAGGCTACCGATATCTCACATTTCACTAAAAACATAGTTACAAAGCTTGAGGGGCTCTTAATTCAAAGGTTGATTCTGAAACGTCTGATAGGGACGGCAAGGTTGGTTGTTGTCCTATCTCTGACTTAGAACTACCTGAAAGGGAAATGCATTAACTATTAACGGCTAAAATTCAATAAATATTTTTTCTGACCTACCTTCGATATTATAAAAGTGGTTCTAAATTAAGAGGTCGATATAACAACCTGGCGACCGATATCTCACATTTCACTAAAAACATAGTTACAAAGCTTGAGGGGCACTTAATTCAAAGGTTGATTCTGAAACGTCTGATAGGGACGGCAAGGTTGGTTGTTGTCCTATCTCTGACTTAGAACTACCTGAAAGGGAAATGCATTAACTATTAACAGATAAAATGCAATAAATATTTTTCCTGACCTACCTTCGATATTATAAAAGTGGTTCTAAATTAAGAGGTCGATATAACAATACTGAATTTAAAAAAATTATAGATACCTTCGCTTCGCCTTCCAAGTTTCAACATGAATAGTTACAACCTGAAGGAACTATCTAAACATGGAGGTACATGAGTTAATTATGGCATAAATACACTATGAATACCAATGCCTTCCCATTCTACTCCTTAGAAAGAGTTGTTTCCTCAATCGGGCGGAAAATCGGAACATAGCCTTGCGGTTTTTCCGTGAAATTTGATCATGATTTTCTTCCTAAAGACTGATTTTTCTTGCTCGCAATATTCCTAACAATGCTTGAATTGAGCAAGAGGTGGCAATCTCACATCTGACATGCAGACGTGACGTTGTACAATGGTGCCGGCACCGTGCTTGTTGACTGGGTGTTTGGCTGGTGGTGAGTTATCACCGACATACACTATATAATACAAGTTACTTTCATTAATATGCACTTCACAAAGGTATGCTACCAATACTACAGAAACATATACAGTAATTTATGCTGTAACTACGTAAACTAGACCCAATAGTCATGCAGGGATCATGCGAAACGTGATGTTAGTAATACATGGTAGTACATGTTAACAGATTCAATTAAGTTACGCCTGATACTGCCTTTACACTACATGGTAGATAAAGAAACAAGCATTAGAGAGTAAATCAGCTAATCAGCTGCACTACCTGTTGACTAAACTACTTCAAAGTCTAATTGGAAATTATTATGGTCTCTCATCGACCGCGGGAAAACCGACATTTTAAACCTGTTTGTTCTGCAGTACTATATTCCTCTCATTTTACTCCGCATGATATGACCTACTGCAGTATTTTGGAGTTTTTATGATATTAATTGCTTCGTCAGAAAATATAATTGTTTGGAATTACCAAAAAGATTAAGACAAATTTGTATTCGACGATCTGAATGCGTTTACCCTCTCTGTTCTTTCAAGAGGACAGTAACGGTTATCTGATTACAATGATGACGGTCTTTCACGTTTCTTGTTGATCATCTATACACGCGTCCTGAGCCTTATTTTTTTTAAACTTAACTCATGAGGATCACTAATACTGGCATGGTATGGGTAGTGGCGTCCAAGAAGGGAGAAGCTGCTTATTTCTCTGACTTTATCGTCGCACTTCCCGAGTAGTCTGTAATCAGTTGCCAGTTTACAATTTTCTTTGACCTGTTGTATGCCGAAAATATTTTACCCATGAGAGAGCATCATTTTGTTGAAATCATAGGTGTTTTACTGATTCTGCAGTCTCTAATTGGGTTTGCTGCATGTAATAGCTATATTCAAGAGATTTTTTTCCTTTTCCACAGAAAAAAACATTAATTTCTTATTTATGTTCTTTACCTAGGCAAATCAAACTTATCGATAATTATTATCCGCGTTTTGAAATAACTCCTGTGGATTGGTGCGTAAAATTTATCCCGCGGTTCTATTTACGTAATTGGCAAGGTGAGACTTACTAAAAAATAAATCGGGGTGATAATTGCCCGTCCAAAGTGATCTCGGGAAATTAGATTGACTGAAAACTCTTAACGTGAAGTTGGCATCGGTTGAAATGAACAACATTGATAGTTGAAAATTAAATATAAGCTGAACAACCTAAAAGTTGATGCTGAAATAAGCCGTATATAGATGTTTTGAATAAAGTTTTTCCTTTTTCAGAGAAAAGAATAAACATTATTGCCTCATTTATGTATTTCCCTTGGGCAAGTCATATTTGTCGATTATTATAATCCACGTTTCGAAATAGCTCCTTTTGATTGAAGCGTAAAATTTATCCGAAGACCAGTTTTTTTACGTAATTGGTAAGGTGAGGCCTATTAAAAATAAAGCGAGGTGATAATTGCCCGTCAAAATTGTATCGGGATCTGATAGGAAAATCTTCACGTAAAGATTTGTAATAAAATTGCTATTTGAAAACGAAATCGACGCAATATAACCAGAAATTTGGTGCTGAAATAAGCCATGCATGTGTCAAGGGAGGGAATATGAAAAATCATTGACATGAAACTGAAGATTGGAAGAGAACAGTGAAATTAAACAAAATTATGCTCACTAAGATAACATGAAGGAACGCGACTTCAATTTGCCATTAAGGGCTACTCCTGGAATTCTTAGAGTCGACGCTTGCATTAAACGTGGCTCTTCTTGGCTTCTCATATTAATGATATAATTATTTTCCACTCACTGAGTGATTTTTACTTACAGTAATACATTATTCATCAATTGAAGTGGTGAAGCCTAAACTATCGATGAAACAGAGCACAGGCCGTACTCAAGACAGATGCGAGAGATTCACTAAATCTGTGGAGAGATCTAAGTTCTTTATACATGGCAGCTTAAACTTATATTTTTTAATCTATTTAATGTTTAAATGTCATTTAAATCGTGATTTATGACCGATAAAAGTGTATCTTAATGATTAGCAATTCAGTTTTAAGCCTATTACACTCTACCGTTAAAACCTATTCGTATTTTGTTGTCCTTTTACATACGAAGTTTGATCATTCACGAAAATATATGGTATGCACCTGACTAATTTCTACACTGTAAGTTTGCAACGAAAAATTGAATGAGGTATAATGTTGAAACAGAGTTATTTTAGTCTCGAATGTTATAGGGTAACTTCTTATGGCAAATCAATCCTAGCTGTTGAACAACGGTAAATTAATGGAGTCTGCAAAACCATGCGACCGAGAGGCACGTGCCAAGTCTATTTAAAAGGGTAATTTTTATGAGTATGACCTAAAAGAAGTATTATTGTTGTGAACACAAGGGGTGGTGCATCTGAGTTGTGGGATGGAGGAGGCTCTGCAGTAGGAGAAGGGTTTATTGATGATTACTGGTTGTCTAGAAACGGGGTTTGTTTGGATGTTTGTTTGGAATGGGGGGGGATTGTTGTGAGAGTCGCCATTACTGAAAGGGGTGAATTGGAGATTGTGAACTTGTGTAAGCGGTGCTCTGAGAAATAAAACCCGTTTAAAGACTTAAGAAGAGTGCTCTTGGTCTCTGGTCAGCTGACAACCTGGCAAGAACCCCAAAATGTGCCGCTTCATGGAGTGACTCGTCGGTCCACGTCGCGTGCACACGACATTATCATGTCAGAGCAATTTGCATTGTAGTATCTTCCATAGCCAGAATATCCTGATTTAACCTTAAATAACATCCGTCCATCATGGAATTCGTCTAATTCAATGGCTTCTGGCGGTGGAAGGTTGAAAAAGGCACTTTTCGCGGCACCAGCCACCGAAATTTGGTGGTACCAGCAAAAAGTGCCAGCATGAATTTGGGAGTCTTGTAGCACCTTATAAAAAAAAACAATATGAAGTTACTATTTTAGATATGAATGCAATTTTTTTTATTTTTTGCTAAAAATGAATTAATTGTTGTTTATAATATTCTGATACATTTCATAAAGGATAAATGTAATTATTACAAAAAAATTAGTTTGAAAAATAATTTGTGCTCGAGCCGATATATCGGCTCATGGCACCTTTCGCCTGTGGAGCAAAAGCCGATATATCGGCCTGTGGCACTATGAGGGTTAATTTATTACTCTGTAAAACACGTTTAACTACGGAATGAAATTGACAAGACTCATGTGCGATGTTTACTCCGTGAATCATTCTCATGAATGAATTCTCTCTGCGTGCCATTCCCGCGACCTTTCGGAGTATGCGCCACATGTCAGACTGACCCTCCAGAATCACAACCTTACAGAATAGCTCGATTTAATGTCTTCATGTCTTTCACACTTACTATGATTTTAAAATTGAAAGCAGACTCATTTCGTAGAACCTAAAAATTCTCGCTTTTTCAATCCAGACATCGCATCGTTCAACTGGTGCTGTCTCTCCTATGGCTTGTCATTATTACTTCCCTCTAAGGCGTGTTTACACTATGCATGTACACGCGCAAGTGGATGCGTGAATGCATTCATCATTAATATTGCAGCATGTGGACACGCAAAATTACGCAGATGCTTGAAAGCGTGGTCATGAAATTTCACCTTTTCTACTTTGGAGCATTAGTTCACTCATCTAACCAGTCACGTGCTTACGCGGGTGCAAACACGCCTTCGAAGATATCCACTAGTATTATATTGTAGCCAGAATTTCATTTCGACTGATGGCGGGGGGGGGGGGGCTTTAACGTCGAGTGAACTTCTTATTTCTATCTTTTAAATATAAATTCTCCCCAAATTCTCTAAGATATTAGATATCGGGACAATGCGACCATCGATATGCCTTTTAATACGTTTTCACTTGGGTTTTAAACCCATTATTTTCATTATGATTGGAGATATTCGTTTTTGCAATAGTTTTCCTCATGATTACGCTGTAATATCCATTTTTGCTATACAATCTTCTATCATCTACCTGAACTACATTTCCATTGTTCTCCTTTCTTCCCCTTTAGAGCCTCATAAAGTTATTTCTTACCTAATTAATTCTAAGTCATCATTTCTAGGCTTAGGTAAGGCTTCCTTTATACATCCCATTATACTTCCAGTAAATTTCCTCTCTTGTCTCTGCTACTTTGCTAAAAGTCCATGGCCATGACATCACGTTGGAATAAATTCAACTGACTTGCCGTGGTATTTGTCGAACGTATACTTTCCTCAGTCTAGTGGAACGCAATGCTGACGAAAATGAACCCCAAACTAATAACAATTAGAAAGGTAGTAAAGGATCTGAAATATGAATGCGCAAAATCTACTCTCTGTATCTATGCATACACAGATTGACCACTTCGCCAATTCTACCGAGATTGTTCTAGTCAAAACAGGTTGGTAAGGTAAAGACCACTTTATATGTCCTGATTTGTTGCTCACAAATTATTGAGGAATCGAAAATTCAAATTGGAACACTGAAATTCCTCGCCTGTTTACTTCATATATCTAGTACTTACCATGAGGTAACTTTCCAGATATAGGTAAATTTTTCGTGGTTTGAGAAAGATAATTTCAATTTTATAAGCCGGATATCAATGATGGATGAACACATTTCTTAACGTGACTTGATGTGAATCTTAGTGGAGACTTTTGATATAGGCTTAGCTGTAACGATGGTGATTGTTAGTTGAAACTGTAATTGTGGGTAAATATACTAAAGCGTGCACAGGAATTTAAGTTTAATTTTATTCAAAAGCCATCTGCATGAATGCTAGTGAAAAAATCAATGTGGACTCAGAAATGGAATGATTTTCTGCAAAATGAAATCCGTGTGAAAGTTAATACAAATCTCTAACCCTCCCATATACATAACCCGTGTTGCAATAAATATTTCATGCTGGTAATAAATGGATTCGTAAACTTTTGTTGGCAGAGAATGTCTAGGTAAGGGAAATATCGGTCTCTAGGCTGTTTGAAGGGTTAATTGACATTAGTAGAGAAGTGTAAAATGCTTTGCTTCGCAAAGCGTCCACTCGCAGTAATGGGACCTAAGAGACCGTTTGAAGAGAATTTTTCTCAAATATCTTGAGTAAGGGTCGAGTTGTACGTCTTCCAAAATTACCTCTGTGGAAATAAGCATCGGAAATAAACTCTTTTCGAGGAAAGAACTTTTTGAAACGAGCTCAATACGTTGAGAGATTTCAACGCGGTCATCTGCAGTACGTCATCACGGGCTTCACGTATATTCGTTAACTGTGCGCGCGCGGCATGCTGGGAGAGGGAAGCAATTCAGAAGTTTGTTACCCAGGTTCATGAAAGATGAATGGCGCGGTCCGCCGAGTTCAAAAAAGGTCCAGGGCCTGATAGCATGTTGCTGCTTCGCTCAATTTTCCCTCTCTCCCACCACGCCCCCCTTCGACTCGTCGAGAAAGTGAACAAATGCCCCTTCGTTTGGATGAAATGTGTTGGGTCATTTTTTCAATACGAGAGAGAAGGGGATGGCCGTACGTGGGACGAGTTTAACCCTTAGAAAATGGCTTTAATCATTTACGGGAATAAATGAAATTCCGTGCCCGCGTCAGGGTTTCTAAGCTTTACCGCCGCACTGGTGGGCGGTGAAGAGGAGAGGTGAATTGCATCGGTTGAAGGAAGGAGGAGAAGGATGGGGAACGGATGATGCTCGTGGAGTAAGTACAGTGGAGCGGGTTGGAGGGAGAGAAGGACAGTTGGAGGGATGGATTTTGCTGTTCTATGGATGGCCCTCCGACCGCGTTCGCCCTACTCACCCTTTTACTTCTGAATGCTAGTTCCCCAGGAATGGCGAACGTGCCGAGCCGTCTGCCTACGTATTCACGTTCCTACATGCACGGACGGCGTTTGTATGTGACTTCGTGAGAGACTCTTTCGCAGAGAAAACTCTCGGTTGATCGAATGATGTGTGAAATACAAAACAAATAAGTGATAAAATCCAGCGTCATCGCGTCGTATCGGCGAAAGTTTACTTCCGTCTCGTTTTTTCCCGTTTGTATCCATTTTGATCCTCGCTTTAAAATTGGATCTTGGTTTCTTTCAAATTGCCCCGGCGTGATAAATTACGAGTCCGCTTCAAGCTTTGTTCTTCTTTTTGGGAGTGCTTGCGTGAAAATACGCACGTATACTGTGCTACCAATTTATTTCTAGACCAATGGCGGACTCGGGACGTACATCATTTTTAAACGTAATCAAAAGTGAAATTCGGGCGATCTTCACACACCGGAGATGTATTACAATTGAAATAGAATTAAAAATATGTCCTCAATGCAAACTTTATAAAATTTTTTGTCCATCTATGGACGTTAAAAATTCAAAATCAACTCCTTATTTCACCATTAAGCTGCCTTCATACTAGTTTATTATATATTGTAGTTTAATATTGATCAATAACTTATTTTATTCTACCTTGTTTCCAAATCTTTCTCACCTCTCGGAATACATTTTGTAGTGTCAAACAAGGGATAGGTAGCTTATATCTCTGAATTTTTATCTCCGCTTTTGCTGGATATTCTCTGAACAAATACCAATTTACAATTACCTTGACCAGTTATTTCCCGAAATTATTTTCCTACGAGAGAGTAAAATTTAGTTTAACTCCGAATTATTTTACAAATTATGCAGTCTTTGCGGCATTAGATGTGTTGCAAGTAATAACTGTATTGAGAGAATATTTTCTTTTCCTCGGAAAAGAAAAAACATTTTATCCTTATTTATATTCTATGTAACGTATAGATGTATCCATATCACGTTTGTTTTTATTGGAGTTTGCCAATTATTTGGAAAATTTTATGTTTATTCATTATTTTTCTATGCTCTTTATGACGACTTCGATAGAGTTTTTCCGTACCCGAAACCTTGAGCTTGTTTTTGTGAAAATCGAGCCTTCAAAAATATCTATTTCTAAATATTTTCATCCTTGAAACTTCAAAGTAAAGTTAAAATTCCAGTATCTCTTCTTGTGATAACCTTTTTCTCATTCAACTGCCAACTACCTGAACTAAAAAGAGATGACTGAGGAACGAAACTATTTTCATGACAAGCTTGATATGCTTGCAACATCCTTCATATGTGCTTTTATTTTGTCTCAAAAGAATTCGGCTGTAAGTTGATGAGTTTTATACCATATGGAAATTACAAAGGTTTTCACGTTTTGAAGAGGGAAAAGTGTCAATTTAATTATGGAAAATGTTATCAGACACTTACTAGGTCACCGATACTTTCGAGCTCAACTTGAAGCCTCTTCTGCTATCTTTTTTTCTCGTTTTTTCGTTTCTGTCCTCGGTACAACTTTTCAACACTCCTGTCTGAGGCCCAAATGTGTTCAAAGGGATGTGGAAGCGAGAATACCTTTGTGTATGCAATAGTGATGGAAGGGGTAACCATTTTTTCTACTAACTTATTTTAAAATTCGGGACCGTTCCTTACGGGCTCTGGAGGTAGTACCTCTCTGCTCCTTGCATATGCTCGCAGCCCTATCCATCTCCCCTTTCAACCTATCCCTACTCGCTGTCTTTTTCTCTACACCCTGCAAACGCAAGATATTCTCTGCGGGGGAGACGGGAAGGGAGGGTAGGCTTCTTTGTCGTGAGAGAATCTTTAGTAAACGTGTCTCCGAGACAGAATACACCGTCTTTCTCTGGTTCTTCGCAGTGCGGAGTTGGATGTCATGCTTCCGGACGGAAGATTTTTTTAATTCGTCCCTCGGAAAGTTTATTTTTTCCTTCCCCCGTCCTTTTTTCCATTTCTCTCATCCTCCTTGTTCCCTTTCGCTTCACGTTTATTCGTGTGTGCGAGCGAGAGAGAGAGGAGAGTTGGAGGAGAGGTAGGAAGAGGGAGGAAAGGAAAAAATGAACTCGAGCCTTCCTCACCTTCCTTTTCTGTTTTTTTTTCATTTTCGTCGCCGTGCCTGTCTTTGTATTTGTATATTTTTTCCCAGCGGTGCCCACCACGAGCCTTTCCCTCCTCCTTTCGACCCCTCTTTCCTTCCCCTCTTCGCACTCCGCCTCCCGCCCTCTTCGCGGTTTTTTTTAAGAATCAAGGGAGCCGTAACCTTTAGAGCTACCTTATCGCAGTGTCACCTCGTGGTAGAAACGTGAAACTGCTCAAGGATTTGTGGTTTTACGTTTAATAAATAGTTTGATTTAAAAATATTAATTAGATTTCGATTGTGCTGCAAGAGAATCGGAGACTACACGCTGGATACAAGTTACTTCTGTAATTCATACGCGAAGAGTTTTTACCCGACATGAAGTTAACCCCTTTTTATATCGCGAGAACTGGCAGAGGTGACAAGAGTCATTGCCCAACTGATCGGTACCAAAATTATTTTTTCCCACCGTAAGTGACCGGTCCAAAAACAAAATACTATCAGCTTCCGTCATTAAAATGTTTACTTGCATCCTCACTTTTTTTGTATGTGTTATTCTTTTTATTTTCGTTTTTATTGGCAGAGGGTCAACCACGAGTTATCTCGATGGCGGCTCACTGAGTGATTTGACGGCCAATGTTAGAAAATTTCAAATTACTTGTAGTAAAGCATGATTTCCTATGTGTATGACTAATGGGATTTTTCAAATACCTTGACTGATCTCTTGATGCGTGATTCTTTAATGAAGCATGATTATTTTTTTGCGGATTCACTCAAGAGTTTTAGATTACTCCACTTGGTCTAAGTATATTTAAAAAACGATTAGTATAGGTAAACCGCTTCTGTAACTTTTTCTGTGCTGGAAACTTTGTAAAATCGTTGAAATTAATCCTTTCATTTAAATGTATCCGTCCTGAATTGGTCTCCAAATTTTGAGAAGATTCGTTTTGATTCATCCATCGATGATCGATTGACGTGTAAATTTTGGACCAATATATAATTTGAATGGTTTGTTACTAGTATAGCGCGTGCGTTCGCCATTGGAATTGTGAAATGTTTTGCTATATGTCTTGATGGTAAAGATAATTTGCACTTTTCAGCAACCATCGCGAGATTATTGCTTGAAGCATGTTTAATTTTTTTCGGGCAAATTTGTGAGCCGTGTGGGTATATTGTCTTTATCCATTTAAATTACCTAATGGAAATCATGAAAACTGTTATCCGTCTCCTTCACTTACCGTTCTCTCCTTCCCTCAGTCTTGTGTCTTTTATAAGGCGTTCCTGCTCAGCCGAAGCTCCCTTTCCGCCTCCCCTCATGTACCTCTTTGCTTCACCTCCTTGCTGGCTTGCCTCGCCGTAAACTGTCACCCTCGTTTTTTGCGGCTCGAGAGTGTGGTAAGAACTCAGGGACGGAGTCGTGAGCGACTCCTGCTCCATTTTCCATGCTGTGAGAATGAACATCGATATTCTATAGTCTGGAAGCATCGATATTTTTGCCATCGGTGTTTTGTTAGCGATGTTTCCGTACCGTCCGTCTAATTCTAGCGTTTCTATCGAAGGTATTTACCAACCGTAACTGTTGACCCTTTGAGTGCGGTATGACGTGATTTCACGTCATGGTTGTCTTTACGCTGGCTATTATGGCTGGCTGGCTATGATGTGATATAACGTCTGATGACGTTATATCACATCAACGGTACCATGAGAGTTCCAGCTTTCACTAAGGAGCGTGGTAAAGTTCCCCCGTGAAAGTTATAAATCTTTCGGTACCCTTGACGTGATATCGCGTCATGGTTGTTTTTATGCTGTCCATCCCCATCCCCGTCCTCGTGACGTGATATCACGTCATGGTTGTCTTTATGCTGTCCATCCCCATCCCCATCCTCGTGACGTGATATCACGTCATGGTTGTCTTTATGCTGTCCATCCACATCCCCGTCCTCGTGACGTGATATCACGTCACGGGGATGGGGATCGAATCCCAGCAGTAACGAAGACTTTTCTGTGTAATTTCAATCTCTACTTTAGTACTAATTGGAGTAAATATCAAGTGCTCTACTTCGTCCGTCGGAGAGGAAGAATGATTGTGGTTTCTCACTTGTCTTTGGTGTGTGTAGGCCAACGTTGGGTTTTTTCTCCATTCTACCTCCTTTTGCAAGACTATCGTTTCCAACCAACCTCATTTTTCTTCGTAGCTTAAATCACCCCAGTTGTCCAACCTCTAAGTATTCAGCTATCCAACCTGATTATATTAAAATTTTCTTTAACATTTTGCGTACAATTTTTATTTATATAGCATTCATCATGAATGCTATATAGGTGTGAAAAGTCTCATTTTCCAGTTCCACTTAGTCCATGGAAAATATATTAGAGATTTCAGTAATTTGTACATTGCCTAAGTAAAAGCTACAATGTAACGACTATGTTAGAAATCTTGGTGATTAATAAATTGGCAAGAAATATACTTGAATACCGCTCGTCGCCTATTTTGAAATCATGAAGAACATAGGTAACTCAATTTCTATTTTTCCAAATTTTTTGTTTTTTACATTAGGCTACTAAATTTTGGGTGTTATTTTGGTTGGTCATTGCGTCTCATTTACTGTGGATATCCTTTATATTTATTTCCATAGTAAATTCAACCATTTTTGGTGAGTTAGAGAGGGTCATAAGTGGAATAAACAAATGGAGAAATTGCGATTTGATTTGTTTATTTTCAGTCATATTGAAAATTATTTCCACCAACATAGCTTACTTCGTCGTACTGTTGACTATTCAACTGTAGTAATGATGGAAGGATGAACTTTGATATCGAATAAATCGCCATGAATCTGTACTAATATGCATCTCGGCAATAAAACATCGATGTTTAAACTAACTTTATACCTAAATTCGGAGTTATTATCAACATTTACCATAAATTGTCCATTATTTTATCGAGAGAAACTATCGGTACTATTTCTGTCGATGCTCAGTCATTGTGTAAACCCCCTTTTGCATTCACAAAACCTGCAACGGCGCCAAGCCGTTTGGAAAAGGTTGCTAGGAAACGCTGTAGGAAGGGCAAAGGGCAATTTCAATTGGGTCACTTCGAAGCGGGCAGTATTATGAAGAGAGAGAAGAGGAAGGCTCGGAGGATGACAGTTTATGCTTCCTTGCCTGCTATATTTTTTTTTCGTTTGAATCTCACAAAAATGATTCCTTTTGCAATTCCCCGGGACGGCTGGATGGTTCCCTTAGGAACGAAGGAATAGACAAATCAGGAGGAGGGAGTGGGGGGGGCCCTTTGAGGCGGAAACCGATACGAGAGTCCCTTTTTTGACACCGTGACAGCGCACACGGATTCGGGTCAAATAATTTGCCCCGGAGGGAGTTCCATAAATGGCGTCATGATTTTTTTCTTCGGGCCCGACGCCTTTGCGCCTCGCTGCGATTGATCTGAGGGAAACCACCTTGCCTTTCATCAATCATGAAAAACTTATCGATTCGAGTTAAAGACCGTCTATCCATATTGAGAGTCGCATAAAATTATAGTTTCGCTATTTTATTTATTTCTTTTTTCAATATTCCTTTTCTCTTGCGTTAATCTCCCTTCAGTCTAGAGCCATCTTGATCATGAAGCATTTAAAGTGGCAGGGATTTGTGAGTACGAGGTAGTAGTACGTAGCGCTACGAGAAGAATGTATACCTTAGATGACAACGACGTTTTATGTTATACGTGTATTTGAAATACGATATAGTTTCATCGTAAAGTGAACTGTTCATTCTTAAGACTTACGCATCAAATTATTCTTTCTCGATACCAAGAGAGTTATGCCTATAACCGTGCCGAGTTTCTCGTAAGTTTCAAAAATACAATTTAATAGAGGAAGGTATAATTTTTTATGGTCCAATGTGGCGTAGCATATAAAGATAAGATGAATATGCCAATGAGTTAAGCAATGAAATCCCCTTAGACACTCTTGAAAACTAGTGTTTTGACTGTATTTCGTAATGGTTCAGGAAGATGAAATCGATCGGCAGGGAGAGAGGACAATGGCGTTGGATGTCCTTTGAACTCAAGGTGTACATTCATCAGACGACGAAATAAAACTGAGAACATAAAACCTGATTGAAATAGAATGGGCACTTTTGAAACCAGATGATCGGGGTAAATTCAAAACATCCAGATTTACGGATACAATTAGGAATCAATTTTATAAATACATATAATAACGGTGAAACAGAAATTAAGTAAATGGATACAATTGAACATAGGAGGGGAAAAGCGTACGACTAGACTTGATGAAGATAGATTAAGCTAATCTTAAATATCAGGAATTTCTGCGAGGAAGAATGGAAGATAGGTTTGTTTGATAATATTGATTGTCGACCGACGTGTTAGGTCAGTTTTACCATTAGGATAAGCAAAAAAAGAGGGTAGGTGTGGGAAAAAAGAAATATAGAACCCTAGGGTTGGTATTAACTCACAAGAAAAGGCAATAATGATTTTCATCTACCTAATACCCTTCGAACCGCCACATTGGCGTTTGGCAGAGTGTGAGTACACCAGCCGAGTAAAGATGTAAGGGATAAAGTTATGGGAGGTGATTTTACGTCCCATCAGAGGACAAAGTGCTGCACTTATTATCTGATGGACGTAATACCTGGATTGGCTTAATTAGAGATTTGGTTGGCGCTGAAAATCTCCTCCATATCAAGGATTCAAAACTGGGTAAATATGTCCCGACTTTGGGAGATAAATTCTGGTTAGATAGAGCGAGACCTGAAGTAGACAAACCATAAACATGGTATGAAACAATTAACAGAGAACAGGAAAAGGTGGAGGGGTGCAAACAGTAAATCTTATGACTATGACCATGACAAGTGGAAGGAAGTTCCTTCGCCCGGGATGGAAAAGTCAGTCGGGCGAACTGGTGGTAGAGAATGACGTGATGGAGATGTCTCTGAAGAACGAGGAGCATTCAGGGGAGAGACAGGACGCACGTGATGTCCAAGACATGGTCCTCTCCAGGGAGCAGCGGGTCGAGGTCACCACTTATAAATGTATTCATATGCTTACGTGCCCGACACACGTGCAACCAATAATTTTTAGCTCAATCCGCGGTGAAGTGGTTACATATGCTATAAATGTTGCGTCTTTTTTTAATCTCGAGAAACGAATATAATTCTCGTTATGTATTATGTACTACGAATGGTACCAATTACCAGAATTAGTCTGATATTTTATGTGGGTATATGTATTTTCTAAATCACTTTCTCATTATTATTTACAGCTAGACAAATGTCACATTGCCACCAGACTATGTCTAATTGCAATATTAATGTAATATGCCTCCCAAAATCCACAAAAATCCACAAGCATATGATGAAATGTCAAAGGTGATTTGAATTAGAGGAATTCAAACGGCATCGCTAAGTGATCTCACTTTGCAGTATTCAGTTTCTACCTTAAAAACTTCCACTCTTATATGCAACATTTGCATCATGGTGTATACATTTATTTAATGGTATGTGTTGCACTAGTTATGGCAGTTGTTGTTAATGAAATTTTTAAGTTAGAGGTATATACATTCGTGCCGTGAATTTCAGCTAAACTGCCATGTTTATCATTGGAGAGAGAACAGAATAGGTTTTTCATTTTTGTTCTTGATACACCTTTATAGTACTGTTTGAATCATGTCCACACAATTTAAATGGATGCTTTTACTCATTCATTCAAATAGTTATAAGTCAGCGTCTTGCTTCTAACATAAACTAGTTGCATAGTTCTGTTTTAACGTCCAAAAATTGAGTGCGATGTTTAAGAAACTCCAAGACTCTCGTCTATTACATACGTTCTGTTTACTCCGCGCTCATCTCTCCGGAACCGCCCGTAATCCGAATGCTACCCTCTCAGACCCCCCCTGTGGGCTTCAAGTCCATATGTAGGTGACCAACACCGACGCAATTACCAGGTATCCGTCGCTTTGAGAAATATAATTTATCGCCTCAGAGAATAATCGCTTTGCCCCTAGAGTGATGAAGTTGCCACAGAATAAAGGGGAAAAATTTAAACCCAATAAATGGAGGGAAAAAACTGAGCAATCGAACAAATTAATCATTAATAATACTAATCATTGTTGCATACAATTTAAAATAGCGTCATAAACTTTTTCTGGATGAAGTAAAACCTATAGGAGATAAAACCGTGTAAAATTTCCTGACTTTTTATGAGAAGACAGGTTTCTACTTACGGAGGACTTGAACAGGAGGTCATAAACCTCTTGATGGTCCTTGCTGAACGAAACGTGCCCTCTTATTTAAAGTCAGTGATGTTTTACTAAGTTTAAATTTCTAAAACGATGATGTTACGCTAAGTTAAGCCTGTGTCTGCCGAAGTAGCCGGACGTAACATTTCTGTTTTCTCTCCCTCTGTCAGATCAATAATAAGTTTTGACAGCGGCTTGCTCCTTCGTCGACGCTTGGTTCTTATAGACTGATCACCTTACGGTAACTTAAACTTGGCCTTCTTGAAACGTGTAAGCCATTGTTTTCTGGTCAAAAACACATGCCAACCTGTAGACCCAACTGATGCGTGTTTTAATCTCGAGTGATGCATGCGTCACGCTTATTACCTACGACATTAGATCAGAATTTAACAGTGCCATAAAAACTTGGCTTATAGCACCATTGAAGCCCAAGTCTTCTTCCACAGCTCTTGAAAACCGTTCGCAAGTGAGAATTGATATTGGGTAGCGCATAAAGGGCAAAGTAATAAACTTAGAGGTCCTCCAGTTTCTTTTCCTTCGGGAGAAGGTTGGAAAAAAGATCTCTTTGACCTACTCCGTTTATTTCAAAATTCTATTGCATAAACAAGTCTGTAAAGACAAGTCTCTATCATTTTACCAATGAATTTGACCATGTTATGCTGGACACAAGGAAATTTTAGCGAGATGTCGGTGCCTACCAATTGCGGTGAAATGCCTAGGTTGTATCTCCATCCAAGGTACGGGTGCTCTTATGCGACTAACCATCCCGTTTTCGTCTCAGTGTTATACCTATCCTCTTGCTTCGTGTATCCGTCCCGGACGCGGAACTGAAAAGGGGGTTCGGGTAAAAAAGAATGAAAAGGAGAAGCGTCCAACAGGGTTGACATCGCTGCAGAAAGGGGCCGCGATTTAATTCTGAAACGCTCTCACTCGATTCCAATGAGAGAGCGTCCTGAAGAGGACAAAGAATTAGTTCACGAAAAGCCTCCTCTCCTGTTTGGCGAGGATTTAATTGCATTTTTTTATTTCACTCGCGGGTCCGCAACCCCTTTACCCTCTTCCGAACCGGTCCCTATTCCGAAAAAAATGTTCGATTGGTGAGACGAATCAACTCGTGATTCTTTCATCAAAGGGCTTTTCAATTTCCCGATTAATGGTACTCTAAAAGATTTTCTTCGACCCCTCCTTTCCCCCCCCGTTCCACCCCAAGTCTTCATCCCTCTTCAGTACTTCCCATCGTATTGACACGTTCGCGTGCGCTTTATAACCTCCCTCTCCGACCTCTTCTACCCGCCCCCCGCCATCCGTCCTGTCGTTCCACTCATTTCAGAGCGCCCTCGTGGAATTCCTTTTTCTTGTCGCATTGAGTCGACCTACCCCTTCCGAGAGAAGGCGGACGCCACTCGAATACCTCGCCAGGAACAAACACACAGATTCAATTTGAGTCTCCAAATCGTTTCGATGAGTGATTTTGTGCTCTTTATCATGTTTACTGAAAATATAATTATAGTGTACTCACGGTAACGGGTTAATCGTGTTGATTTTTAAATCAAAATGTGAGGAAAAATGACTTTTTCCTGAATATTTTCTTTCTTTGATCATTTTTCCGTATCCCAATTGCTTTAAAACAAGGCGGGAACCTAAAAAAATACTAGCGCTTTAAATTATCGTAATCTATCAATACATTATCATTTTTAAGAATTCACTCATTGTTCATATTCAAAGACCGCGAAGGAAAGTTCAACGCATCGTCGATATACATCATACTCTGATGATAATCTGGTACTCTGATTTTAACCTCAATTTATTTGTAATTCACCCTGTCATTTCCATCATGGACGCGAATAATTGACATTTATAGAGTATTAGGGAGCTGATCATGGACTTTTTTTGGATATTCTACGTATAACAAGGAAGAAAAAATAACTTTTGATATCGAGGATAAAAATGTCATTACTTCTACAAAAATAATGGTATTTTTTGTCTTGTAATTTTTATATTGTTCTACTAGAATATTTATCTGATTTATCAAAAAATTCAAATTAGGTGTTCTGTTAAATGATGTGATACATTTGATTTTCAATAGGAGTGACTGTATTGCACTCGTCACTGTGCATTTGCTCATAAAATATGCATCCCAACCCCTATAATAAGTTGATGCATAATGACTTGGGCAAATTTGATTCATTTTTAGTGTCCTTAGATAAATGTCATATATTCAATAAACCATCCAATTGAATTTAGAAATTTCTAAAATTCTGCCCCCAATAGTTTAATGCGCTGGTAGGTTCTATTACCATGACGTCTGAAGAAAAAATGGAATATCAAATGCATATAATCGGTATCAGAATAAAAGGAAGACTTTGGGTACAGCTCATTTTTCCCAACCTTTAACCTATATCCGTTGGTGTACCTTGCAGACGTTTTTACCGTCTGTATGAGTCCATTTCCCCATCTCGATTTTTAGCGTGTCCACATCTGTCACGAATAAAAGTAAGCTTTCCCTCCGGCGCAATAGGTTCGACTCCGAAATATATATTTCTTACTTCCGTTTCTCCTCACCGGCTCTACAATAGTAGGAAGGCTTAAATCTTTCGATCTTTTTGGCCCAGGCTTTAAATCAGCTTAGAACCAGGATAGCTTCGGTTTTATGCCCTCCGATCCGGGCGTTATTAGGTTTTCAGCCATTGAAGCGAACACTCCGGAGATTGCTCACCACTAGATTTTATGGTTTTATCTGGATGTAAGTTATTTGCAACGATAATAAATGGCTCGGAAAAGAGCTTCCTACCTTGGTATTGAGAAAAGTCGCGTATAAATTCTAAAATACAATAAAACTACGTCCCTCTTGTATTTTACCACATGCATAAAAAACCCTCCACAGGTTAAAGTAGTATCAAATATTACTGGGTTGGAAAGGTGATAGCTCTTGTTCCCGAAGTTTATTTCTAGGATAGGTGACGTCCTAGAAATGATAGTTTGAGCCAAATCAACAGTTAATCTAATTAATTATTGCCCATAATACTGAACTGCAATATCGCTTTGGCAGTTAATCTTTTGCAAACATGCTTATATATTTAATAACCGTTATGTCATTTTCATTTCTTATACTGTTTCTTATATTGTGCAAATGAGTCTTTTTACTCCAGCTATTAAAGAGGTAGAACATATCAGTTACGTTTTAAAATGGATCCACGTTATAAAAGTGACAGTGATGGATTTCTTATTGCAATAGCTACATTGTTAAAAGATAAAAATTTAGAGGTGACTAAGGTATTATCATAGATCATTTTTATAATTCACCCAGATATCATTCGAATCTGAAATCGATTTCTATAGAAGCTATTGGTGCAATCGATCTTTCATGAAATAAATTGAATCCAAGAATTCAATTTATTTAAATTTGAGTAGTCATGTAGAAAACATAAATTACCTCACTTGCCTTAGGCATCTTTTTGGTGTTTTTCTGCAGTATATCGTTTCCCAGGTCTGACAGAGAACACTGAAGCCTAACGAGACATTGCGGATGAGTTACTGCTACAACTACAGCTCATCATCATTGATTTTTAATGACTGAAACAGGTTATTGATATAAGATACGTATTTAATTTTGATTAAAGAAGCTACGGATGTTTACATGTTATGGAAACATTACAATAACTATGTATGAATTTCTTAGGTGAAATTTTATTTGCAGTTTGGCACATTTTATGGAAAGAGTGGACTTAAAGACGCCCTTTTTCTTGAATTTGCCGATGAAATTACTCACAAGTTCATTCATTTAGTTATTATTGAAGGCAAATTATTATGGAAAGGTATAATAATCTGCAATTGTTACTATGGAAGATGTCATTTAAGGTTCAACAATGGATTAACTTCTACGATAGAATTCCACTTCACTTCCCCATTGTCTTATGATATGGACACACCCGGTTTTTTGGAATAGTTCTGAGAGAGGAAGATTACGTCCATGTGTCACCTTTGATCAAAACCTAATCCGATTATTAGTCAGTGTTGACTGCTACCTGCTACTTTAATCGACCATTAGCTTCAAGATCTGCACGATTATATAGTGCACTATGACCAACTTATTAGTTACCAAGTCTTCAGGGGCTTATATATGAAGGTTTTGTATGCACTGGAATTTCAAACCTCTCATGTTTCCTAATTTGAAAATGGAAATTGATGCATATAGGCGGAATTCCTTTCAGTCAGAGATAGTTAAAATCCTATCCTGCAGTTTTAATTAGCGAGGTTGTTTGTGTTCAACTCAATTTATGGCTTCTCTCTCAGGTAGGTTGAATCAGTCTAATAGTTTACTCTGTGTTTTGCAGGTATAGCTCCTGATTCTTTGAACTTTTCCAAGGGACTGGAGGGATTACAGATGATGGTTATTTTAAAAAAGTTCAAAATCCTGCCGGTTGAAAAGTTATTGCAGTATATTTTAATCACTGAAAATTATTTACGTGATGAATACAAAAAGAAAAGGATGCACTATCAAAATGCTGAACTTAGAAAAATTAATAAATATGAAGTTCCAAGATATTTCACACACAAGGGTTGCAGGCAATTAAGTGTTTATGTTCCAAAACTTCAATTATATGAATGATGATCTAAAGAATTTGGAATCTATAAGGGAAGTTAAGAAAAGGACAATGGAATAGTTGTCATTCAAATTAAATTAAATGATGATTGTTTATTATGCATAAATAAATTATGTTTGTTTATTTCGTAAATTCATTAGTGCTATTTATATATAGTATTTAGTGCTAATTTTTGATAGTGTTAAATAAAAACACGACTGAAAAATTATAAAAGGCACCTGCTGAGAAGCCGGGAATGGCTTAGCAGCACCATAATGTTGTAAAGTTGATTAAATAGCGTGCGGCGGGGTAAAGTCCTCGCTTGCTGAACCGAGGGTCGCGGGTTCGAGTCCCGCCTGGGTGGGTTTTTACCCACAGAATCGTACGGCAAGCAAAAAAAAATATTTTAGGCATTGAATTTCTACATTTTTTGTAAATTCCATGGAAATAACAAAAAAGGTACTTAAAAAAACCTTCATCTCTTCTCACGACCAAGAAAACCAGAAAGATTGGGCGAGCACAGGACTATCGCATTCTCATATCATCCTTGAACTTATTGACTGCTGTCTATACAAAGCACTTATTAATGTAAGTTCAAGAATCCTACACAATATTTCTGATGATTTTATAGAACATGGAGTTGATAGTTTAGGATCGTGAGGACAAACATATTTCGCGTTAAAACTGTAAGAAATTAAAGAAGGCTTAAACATATAAACGATTCAGATGGATAAAGATAAAGAATGAAACCTCAAGAGCGCCAAAGGTGTGAAAGTAGATATTAAGTCACGAAATAATGCAAAGATCCTCCAGCGGGCAATGTTATGTTCTGCTATTACTGACTTCTTTATTGGTCTTGAAGTATTATATATAAAATCGAAGTGATGGTTTTCATTACTTTCGTTAATCAATGCCGTGAATAAGACGAAAATTTCATTCTTTTCCCCGATGCTATGTGAGTATGGCAGGGCTTAATAGATTCCCAAACGAATCGTATTTTACCTTTATCAATATTTTCTTCACCCTATGTCAAGTTTTATCCGTTTTTTGTTCGTACCGTATTATTGATCGGGAATAATATTTTTATTTACCTTATCCCTGTGATTTTCAATTTAAAATGCAGTAGACTGCAAGATGACTCGTCGTTGATTCGCCCCTACTATCTGCTTCCTCAAATACTGAGCGTTGTTAGCTCTTATTCATTTGGCAATACTATCTATTGTAAAATAAATATTAGGGTATATTATTCCGAATATTATTCTCACGAGTTTAGTCGCAGCTTCCTGAATCACTACTCTTAAATCACGGGAATCTATTTGTGGCTTTAGTTATTTCTTTGAATTCAGTGCCTACTCATTTCCAACTTTGTAAGTTGGGTGGTGTATTCTACGTATATAAAATTCATAGAGCTTAACATGGTCCGTATGCAGGCTCAGTCAGGAGCAGAGGTCAATAGGAAATCAGTATGGAAATAAATGAAAAGCATGTACTTTATGCTTGAAGGAATATTAAAGGTAATTTGTGTCTGTCTAATATAATAATAATAAATAAATAATAAAATAATTATAATAATAATAAAAAGCAATAAATAATAAAAGAAAAATGGAAAATAACTATAAGATAATAAAATAAGAAAATGCCGATAGGAATAGGCCAAAAAATTGGTCCAAAATTAAAATGTAATGTGCTCGAGTATGTGCATGCGTTTTTACTTATAGAAATGAATATTATTTTTTGTGCAATTTCTTTGGCCCGTCTGTGAACCGTATAACATTAGGGCAATGCTTTATCGAACGACTCCCGTCTAATTGGGTTCATTAATCGTTTTAACGCACGAACCTGCCCCTCGTCTTCATGGGAGCTTCTAATTTTCCAATCCAGCCCGGATGGCGAACTCTCTCGTCTTCCTGATGATGTTTGAAGAAAAAAATGACCCGGCCATTTGAATTTTACCATCGTCGCGTCGAGACCAGGGATTTGACTTACTCCGGTTACGTGAGACTCGTCCGTAGAGCTGTGCAAATGACCGTCCCACATCCGAAAGTGAGCCCATGCCTCCCGAACTTACCCGACGCATTTATGTCTTGAAAAGGAGTCCCATCCCCCCGCCGATTTCCCAAACCTTCTCCCCCCTTCTCCCAAACGATGTGAATGTAGTCGTAGACTGAATTCACTGCAACAGCTTGGGCTCGGCGTCGCCTCCCTCTCAATTCCCCTCTTTTCCCCGTGTTGCAGCAGCCCCACTGCGTCCCCCCCCCGCTCTCATCCCCCCGCCTCAGTGCCGTCGGAACAGCGAGCCTCCCAGTTGAGTCACGCCCCCTTCGTAAACATGGTTCTTAATTAGAACACGAAATCCTTAGGTAATAACATTTTCTCCTATCATGACCCGCGCAGCTGGAATCCGCCGTCAAATGTGATTCCGCAGGCACTCCCCATCTCTTTTTTACCCCATATATTTTTTTAATTTTTATTTCCCTGCTCGATGCATCCTCATGCGGACTTGTCTTGAATATTTAGGTGGATAATTTACGCTCGCGGCGCCACCGCTTGAGCGTATTGAGGCTGGTTCGAAAATTAGGGCACACGGTAATGAAGAAGAATCCGCGAAAGGATTATGCCGCTGGATGTGCGTTTAAATTTTGAAATCCACGGTTGATTTATTCCGAGGAGGGAGGTTGAATTAAAAAAAAAGGAGGTAGGTATTAATTTGGTTTTTGGTGTTGATTTACTGGAAGCTCCGGAATTTCAAATAGTTTTTTTTCTGCTGACGGCGACAGGTAAACCAATGCCGTAATTAACGGGTATCCTCAGGCATTGCGATTGGTGAATAATATTTTTAAAGTTGTAGTTCTGAACGCGGAAAATTATGACGTCGTATTTTGTTTCATTAAATGGATCGCCTCGGCATTATTTTGCTATGTTTTTAGTTACTTCCCCTTCCATAGCTGTGGAAATTTACTGGGTTCTACAGTATAAATTCATCGTTGGCATTTTACTAGAAGATTAGAGGTGAATTGTTGCAACGTAGTGGATATTAATCTTCAGTAAAAAGCGGTCTTGATAGATTCTTAGTATTTGTTTTTAGGATATGTGTATATGAAATAATAATGACGTAAAAAACCTATAGTGATATATTCCCACATGGTTTTCATGCTGATAGCTCTGGGCTGTAATAAGTCTATATAGTGCTACCTACTTCTATAATTAGGGGTAAAATTAATTATCGTTCCCACAAAAATTAAGCCGAGAGTCAAAATCATAGAGTAGATCGATATTTTCTAACCAACTAATGCCGTAGGACAAATTATGTGACAAATGAAACAAAGTATTAGTTTTTATAATTATTACTCATAAATTTAACTATACGTATCGTATATTATTACCATATTTATTTCAATAGTTAACATTTCCTCATTTTAATCAGTAATGAGAATTATGCAGCATAGACAGCAGCACGAAAAAAGTGTTAATAACTTAGGAAATGAGAATACACCAGTATTGCATATTGAAATTTAGAGAATTATGTATATATATTTTCGAATTAATGTTTGATTTGCAAAATTTCAAATAGAGAGGTGCATTTCTGAATGATTAATAATTGGCAATTTTCACGAGTAACCTGATAATGGTGAATATAAATGCAGACGTACACCGCTTTCATAATTTCTCTTTATCATTGGATTGTTTTTGCGAGCAGCTGAATGCGTATTCTTCACTTCGTACTATTTTGTCTTTTTTCACCGCCAATAATATAACGTGGAGTGACGTTCACGTCGTTGCCCTAATTAAATTTCTGATGTAAGCCGAGGAGTCGAGTATTAGATTCTGCTAGACTAAATTTTCCCGCGGCTCTTTTTCCGCAGTTTCATTCTTCGTGCACTTGGGCATTCACGTGCCAATCCTCAATGATCTAATTTTAAAACTTACCGATTCCAATTCGAAGCGAAATTAGATGTAGAGGAGCGAAGCGAAATTAGATGTGGGTGAGTGTTCCTAGGTGAGGCGATATTTTTTTTTCCTCATCGGGAAACCACCTTCTTTTGAAAAGTATTCTTTCTCGCGGATAGAATAGCCCATCCGCCACATAAATGGGCCAGATAGGTCGCTTGCCAATGGTTACTTTATCGTCTCCGGTGATTTAAGGCGATCGGATGTCGTCCAACATTGCAAGGTGGAGCTTATTTTACCCGAAGTGGCTTAAAGGAATTCCGCTTGTATCGTTGGGTGCCAATTTTTCTTTCATCGTGGCATGCTGTGATCCCCTGACATTTGTTCTTCCAATTTCACAGCTTATACGTTCACTTTTCTTCCCACGTTTTTTTTTATGAGTCATGTTAAAGTAAAATAAAATGGCATCATTGGATCATTTTTTACCCAATATAGCTCTAAATATTACTGAAATTAAAAATTCTTTGAGACATATCATTCTAATTTTTCGTATAGTTATATGCTTAAATGCAGTGAAAAAGAGAAACATTCTCCAAAATATTGGTGAATTGTTTTTGTAGCTAGATATCCTAATGTTGCGCTCTTAAAAATGTATTTTTCTCTTATTTTTTCAGTTGGACTAGGGTGGTTACACCTTCTTTGGGAGCACTGAATATCGGATAAAATTGTTGGGCTTACTATGGCCTCAGTCTAATAATTTCTGACGATGATTGTAGGCATAAAAGGGGACTAAACGCCGTGGGTATGAGTTATCTACGGAGTGTGTGCGGCCAAAGTAGGATGGATAGGGTCAGGAATGAGTGGGTTATAAATGAACGTGGGTTAGATGCTCCTGCAATGGACATATATGAAAGGAGTGTGCCTCGTTGGTTTGGCCACATTGAGAGAATGGATGGGAGTAGAATTACGAAACAGATATATAAGAGTGTAATAAATGGTATTAGAGGTAGAGGTAGGCCGAGAAAGTTGTGGTTGAATTCTAGGGAGGAGGAATATTAGAAGTCGTAAAAACAGGAGGGCGTGGATGAAGCAGTGTATGGGGGTAAACGAGGCAAAAGAAATTTACAAGGATTGTCTTTTTGGGAGTCACATTTGGGAGTGTCTACCCCGGGAGGGACAGGTATGATTGGTATGAATGTATGATTTTCTTGCGTTTTCGTTTGTGAAAAGACATTTAATAATTTTCCGGCGAGTTGTTTGCGTAAATATTTCTCGAGATTTGAGGGGTTCTATAGCTAGACAATACATGTGTAAGACGTTTCAACGGACTGCACGTCCATCGTCAACAGGGTAAACGAAACTGAGTAAAATGACGGCAGAGTTCCATTGCAATTACAGAGATCAGGTTATTCCTGATGAGTCGGAAGGTGAAATTTTGAAGGTGAAGGTAGAATGAGCAGACATGTTCATTTCGTTATTTTGGCCCAAATGTTGTATAGCAAAACAACCAATGATTAGGTATTTTCTATTGGCCTAGAAAAACATGGTTAATTAGATTTAATTACTGTGCAAATGATGCGCGTTTAAACCTGGGTAAAACTTCGGAGGAAAAACACCACTGCGTGATAACCTAGGCTCCTTACACTTTTGAAAAGAACATTTAATAAGCACCAGGATAAACCATGAGTGTCAGAGAGAGAGAGAGTTCTGTTGGCCCGATAAATTGAAGTGTGTTATTCTCATTTATTTCCAAGGGTTTCTGACTTTACCATGGTTTTCCTGGCCCAACAAATTCCTTACGAATAGATAAATGATCTATTTTCGTTGAACCTTCCAAAGTGCGTGGAGTGAGATGTGTTATGCAAAAGTGTGCATTAAAGCTGTACAGTGCGTTATGAAATCCAAGGCTTTAAATTGGGAAGAAAACACTTCGCGCGTTGGTCTGTGACTAGTCTGACAGATTAGTGGAAATCTCGAGTATAACCCCAACGTGTCAGTTATGCACCAATTGGTTGTTTTGACCTATTTTTGTCATCGATTTTTCCAGAAGGTCACACAGATATCCGAGGGCGTGGTTAGCATTAGTGGTATTCAACAGATAAGGTAATCAACGCAGTTAGAAAAAGTGAGTACTTACGGGAGATTATAAATTACGGAGGTTATGAAAATGGAGGGTAATGCGGCTCTATAGAGTCTTGTAGGTCTTAGCAAAACGGAGGTTCCATTTCCAGATCCTCTTAGACGTTCTATATTGAGTAATTGAAGCATCTCCGCGAAGTCCTTTATGCGGAGTTGGAAAACCATTTCATATCCTCCTTTTCCTAGTCTCTTATCTCATGAGAAAAAGTATCGGTGTAATCAATTCGAAAATTACCTGGGGCAATTTCTACTTTTACCGTGCTCTGTTTTTCTGATAATTGTAGAAAAGCGAAGGATAATTTTACAAGTTGTGGGGTTACATTACTTTGATTTTATACTAATTCACATATTAGTATGTATTCTATAATTTTAAGGTCGATGAAACCGTCTTGGTTTTTTTAACAGCTTTGAAAGAATACCACTTAAACTATTGTTCCTTCAACCAACTGAAATTCTGATATAAATATAAAATTGCCTAAAATTCACTGAGAAATCAGGAGAGTTATTCCAATATAAATTCTAGCTGATAAAACTGAAACAGTGTACAAAGCTTTGAATATTTTCCCAGTTGTCTTGTTAATTCAAAATAGATTTTCTCTAAAATGGGATTATTATAGAGAAGACAGTCGAAAAGCTTGCAATGAGCGTTTAACAGTAATGCATCCATAAATTTTAAATTATTACTAAGACTATTAAGCGCAATATTACATTCCATTTAAGGTGTTTTAATTCCATTTAAAGCAATACTTATGGTCTAAACAAATAGCGGTCAACTTTTTACTGAATAGATATGTCTAGGTTGTTGAATTGGCTGAAGCAGGTCCTATGTCAGCTAGCATCAAAGTATAGATGCGGCTATCGATCCATTTACTTCTACATCCATTCGTGAAAATTAAGCATGTCTTTACTCTGATTTCAGGCGAATCAGTGAACCCCAAGCTTATTCACCCCTCGGGATAAATGCTGCCGAACGTCTAGGTTGAATCTCTTTAACGTCGACCTTTAACAATTGGTAATCAGGAGAAAACCTCTTAAAAATTCAGGAAGATTCGAGGGAAATTCTTTCCTTTTCCTCTTCGATCTGCCTTCTCTTCCCCCCTCCCCTTCTACGTGCAAGACCCCTTTGAACGTTTCCATTCCTACCCAGCGTTTGTTTGTCTCAAACCACCAGCCTTATCTGAATGGTGCTATAGTTTTCGGTTTCTCTGGTGTTTCGGCCTGTCTCCAAAAGGATATGTACCAAGAATCCATCAACCGTCTATATGGAGAGGATTTAATGGTAATATTTACAAAACCACATACTTAAAAATACACACGACCCGGGTTTCAACGCTTCATCTTCATCTTCATCTTCATAAGCGTCATCTTCAGGTCTTCAGGTGAAAAAAGGGAAAAAAATGGAATACCACAAAGTTACCAAGGAACTTGTATTATTTATTCGTCTATATGTACTCTCTGGAAAAATGTGACTCGGATATTGTGGACCATTACCCTTGTTTCCATTTTCTCATCGCTTTGGGCTATGCGCCCTGAAACTTCCCGTTGCAAGGAAATTCATTTTTAATTACCAGTGTATAAACAAATTTCTTCGAATATTTCTAATATATTAGAAAAAATTGACATATTTCCAAACTCTTCTTTGTCATGTCGTATGCTCTATTAAAGCTTCGTGAATGGCTTAGGACTCCATGTTAATTTTGCTACAGAAAGCAACATCCTTTGAAGTAACATGAGTTATCGACCAGTTATTGAATAAATTAATTTCAAATATATTTTTAATTCAAGCAGATAAACGTTTATACCGATCGAATTTTTTACAGCAATGGAGTCATTGAAGTTCATAACTGGGAAGGGAGAAATGCCTAATCCTAAAAAAAATGATAAAGAGTTCGAACTAGGATCTAGCAATTGCATGTCATATGTTTTGGCCGTTGAAAGCAATCGGTAATAGATCAAGAATAATTCCTGACTGTGTTCATGCAAACTAGATGTTCGCAATTGCAGTTTGAAATGTGCACTGGTGGATGTAATGTTTTTCTCGCGTACGATATATTTCGCAGAGTGGCCATTTGTGTATTATTATTACTAAACCAATTAAATTGCTCTTGATGTGTAATTAATTCCTCAGTTTATAGGTTGATAAATAGTAGATGAATTTGAGTCTATCCTAAACGTTATTAAATTCACGACTGCGCCTCCTGCGAAAGTCTAAAGCGTCCACTTTGCAAGGGGGTTACTTAAAAGTTCACGAACTAATCATAAGATCGCATTGTATTATATTACCTGCTATAAAATATTCTCCTGGCCCTAAGAGTGGCAATATTGATGAAGTCTTTGAAGATTGCCATCTTTTCTTTGATGGGTAGTTATCTGACTTACTCTGATTGTTACTAGAACGTTGACTATTCTAGTCTGTTGAAATTAAGATTTTTATTGTGTTAGGATCCAATGACATTTTCGGGCACCGGGACTAGCCACTGTCACCTAGTAGCCTGACCCGCATTCCTTTCAATTTTCCTCGTAGGAGTATTGCATTAAGTTATAAAGTTACAAATGCGGTGCTGGGCGCCTGGCATCGGGGAAAATATGAGTTTGAAGCTTCAGGCAAACCACTAGCTGTGAAACCGCATTATTCAGGTGCCAAGGCCGTAGGCTAATTTATATGTAAAAATAACGAATTATTAATAGCTTCATTAAAAACTGAAGCAGCCGTAATCTATTATTACTTAAGAATTCCTAAATGTATTAGCTCAGGAAATATTTGTTTTCTATCCCTGCTATGTTATGGAAAACAATTCTCGGTGACCACCGCTAATATTCACATGTTTTTTGGCTATATCAAATTTTTTTATGTTAAGCGTTGTGTTAATGGCTGTCAACGGTGTTTCAAGGAAAGATCGGCGCCTGTGATGAGCTTGTTTCAACGCTCGAACCTTTCCGTCGACCAAAGATTACGCGAGGATACGGGGTCATCGTTAAAACTTTGTGGTGGCCATTGTGCGCAGACGCAATTAAATAACTGCTATTATATTCAACTAATTTCGACGAGCTGCTGGTGAAGAAAATGCTGAAATAATGGCCGCCTGGAGGAGAAAGAAAGACAACTATTGGAACAAAAGTGGATGCCTCTGGAGATCAGTCAGTTTTCCTTGACCGGAGTGGAAACAGGATCTCATGTGAGAGAGAAATCTAGATGTAAACACGGGAAAGAATAAAACTAAAGAGTTGAACTATTAGGTTAAATTAATATAGTTAAAAACAATAAAGATTAAAATGAATGGAAAAGCAAGCTTAAAAGAAAATATTTTATATGGGGATTGGTTTAATGCTTGCCGTTTTAAGCGGTGAACAGAAAGAATACCCAGGATATGCAGTCGAAAGATGGCGCCAAGGCGTTTCTAGGGACGAATGGTATAAATAGATGTCTCAAGCGGGAGACAAAAATGGATTGACTGATCGTCCAGGCAGAAATCAGCAGGATTAGTTAATTGAAAGTAAATTGACCTCGGTAAGGGGATTTGAATCAGAAAAGTTTACCTGAGACTTTTGCGGGAGAAAGAGTTTGAGAAAATAATCCAAAAAACTCTAGAAGGAATTTGTGCAATGGGATTATCAGAAGAAAAAAAAATAAAAATTGTGGACTCGTTGACTTGAAAAGACTCGTTGTAAATAACGGAAACAATTTCTGAGGAAACTATACTTAAATAGAAGAGAGATCGATCTGAGATACGGAAATACATTAGCGTATACTACGAATAATATGATATATTTTTATCTTTGATAAATATTATGATCTTGTAATGTATTTATTGCCTCTTGCACATGTATGTGTTGTACCAATGGAAAATCTCACTTAAGGATTCGGGATGCGAAATAATAATCCATATTTTCTCAATAAATGTATGCGTAGAAAAGGTGTAGTTAAAATCGTGAATTAACCAGGATTCGGCTCGCTCCAGTAAGAAGACAGTGATGGAGTTATGGACTTTGAGAAAGGCGCGACGAACCTAATTTAACTTCTGACGCTAGAAAGATTAATAGGTTAGCTCACCTTATCGGCAGGTTGGACTACCTGGACGATGGATGAAAAAGGCAGTGGAGCAGAAAGATCGAAGTTAACCTATCTCATATTCTCATACAATTCGTGGCTATTACCGTTCCGAATTGTTAACCATCATCTATTAGGATGAAATAACAGTAACCCATTTCCCGCAGAACCAGTGTTTTCGGTCTACGACTTTGATACTTAGTTCATTAATATCTAATTATAAGTTACTGGAGTTTCATGTCACGTTTTTGGTGGCAATGGGAAAATAATACGGCTAAATTGGTATCCTTCCGATTTCCTTCAGTTAGAACAAGTAGTACATATGTGCTATCGAACCGTGGAAACCGAGATTCCATCGTAAATTGAGAAAATATTTTACAATTTGAGGATCTGTGTAAGCAAATATTACGTGATTATATAACTAATTAGAACCGGAGTGAAAGTATCATGGTCTCAAAGAAATAGAATTTCCTTATATTTCCATCCACTTCTTTCTCAAACATTAACCTAAGTTTCGAGATTAGTATGTTATTTTCGAGGGGCAGAACTGTCAAAACCTAGATTGATAATAAATTATGTAGAAATATATAAAGGTTCTATTTTTTTGAGATCATAATATCTTTAACCAATTTCTAAAATGTGTCGCGTCGGTCGTTTTATTTTGTTAACCTTTATCTTCCGAGTGTGTCTCTACGGCACAGAAATTGTGTCCCTAGACTGCTGGGCGTGTTTGTTTGGCGCAGCCATGGACATTTAAAAAACCGTGGTCATTTAAAAAACCTCGACCAGCAAGGTTTACGACTAACGAAAAACTCAGTAAGGTAAAGGTTAAATAGTGCAAATTGTCATTACAGACGTCGGTAGAAGCATTGCTGAAACCTCTGGGTACAACCAAATATAATTTGACAAATTGAGCGTCCATATAAATTTGGATTATCATAAAACCTCAGGGTTAAGTTATTTATTTATATATTTATTTTCACTGCCCCGAATACAGCACACTAGGCCATTTTACGTCGGGTGAACAACAGTAACATCGGACGAGAGACAGACACCAATGTTCTGGGCAGATAATGTTCCACCCAGGCGGGACTCGAACCCGCGACCCTCGGGTTAGCAGGCGAGGACTTTACCCCGCCGCCACCGGAGCCGACTAGCCGTTATCTTATACATTTACGTATTTATAACAAGCTCATGCATCACGCTTAGAAGGTAACAACTGATCGGTCCCCGAGAAATTGACTTCATTGACGTTAAGTATTGTGAGCTCAGTTCTGCAATGCGAAGAAATAAAAGGAGCCTCACTTGTTGAAACCACCGTTTTGCCACAGAATGCCCCTTCCCCCCTAGTTTTACTGCCACTGAACGTGTCACCTCCTACGCATTAGCACTTAGTGAATAGCTTTCTTCAACCACAGGGCTTTCGGAATATGGCAGCTTCCTAGGGACGAGAAGGCAAGAGATGGGTTTCATTTAAGCCTTCAGAGCTAATGCCCAGTCTCCAGAAAGCCTACTTGGCGTCCATCAGACTTCTCCACTACAGCTTTCCTTGTTCTCATTCTGGTTTACCACCATCCATCTTACCTATGCTCTGAGTCCCCTTCCAAATTTGTGAGAGCTGAAGTAGGCTCTCTACATCAACACACTACCCTCCACGCCGCCTCATTGGTATGTGGCGCGGGTAGTTATGGCACCAGTCGTGTAATGGTGTGACGAAGAAGTTATATAGATGTAAAAGGGCGAAGTAAACGAGATGGGGAAACATTAATATAGACCAAGTATATTAAAATTTAGATTTGTATTTGGAATAAAGTGAGTTTAACGTCGCATATTAACTTACAACGTGAATTTGTGAATTTAACGTCCTATTTGGTTTCCAATATTACGAATGCTTTAGTTTATTTTAAAAGAGTGATAAAATAGTACGCAGTGTGAAAAAAATAAACTGTTTCATATTATATCAATGGTGATTCCCGTGAAGGCTAAGTTGTGCTCTTAATTAAAGTTACATTGAGATCGTAGAAATTCCAATTTTCGCGGCTCGAATCAATTGAATGGACTCCATTAAAGTATTAAATCACGAACTCTGAATCGTTCACGTGTGACTCGACCCATTACATATCTATCAGGCGAAAAGATCATAACTCGTCCGAGAAGGCACGTTGTGATAAAATATACTTAATTCACTCGGCATGTTTTATACAATATTCTAAACAGAATTACTTCATAAATCCTGGAGAAGTGTCTTTTTAGATGTATAATATTGAGTCTCTTTCCGAATTTCTTCTATATCATTAAAATCCAATCCTTTCAAACGATTTTCATTTGCCTTAGCAGTGATCTTTAACACTTATTAAATATAAAACTTATGCAAGTATATCATTCTTTCAATATCACGACTTTTTTATTTCAATGCTGAAATTGAGTTTTTACAGTTATTTCTTGAGTTGATTAGACAAATTTGCATTGGAAAAATATTAGCCTCTATCACGTTGACTTTGAAGCAGCTGTCAGTTGTGTTGCAAACCAGAACCACCTAGGTGTGATGAAACAATAATGCAGCCCTGCATTTAGATCCTTCTGGCCGTAGCCATCAACGACCTTATAGCTCAAGAGAACACATTACTCATCATGGGCTGAGTTCGATCGCCAATTTCCAGGTTGTAGCACCCTTTCTATCCGTCGGGAAAACCGTTTGTCTTACTGCCCGTATTTTAAGTTTTTTCTGCATGTTATTTCAAGATAAAGATGCTTCTTCAGAAATTCAATCAATATAATAATTTATGCGTACATGCTACGTTATTAAAATATGTTCTACAATTGATATAATCAGCTATTTGCCCCATTTCTTCTATCTGCATTGCAGCCACGCTGTTGTTTTTCCGACATTGTTTCATCTTCTGTTATGAAGGTTTCTTCAGGTGGAGGGTTCAGGCCTCTTTACCAGAAGAAAACTTAAGGATAGGTGAAGAAACGTTGCTGGAAAAACCACGACGCGGCTGGTATCCCAGAGGAAAAATAGAGTAGGTAACCATTGACCGTGGAAATATTAGTGAGAGCATCAGCATTGGTTGGATTCTGCGTAGGGATTCCTATTAGTAATCACAGATTCATATTTTGCTGACTGCTTTAAAACACTAAGCTATATAAGGTCATTAAAGCCATCAAAGTAACTGTTGCTTACTTGATTCCTCTCTTAAAAATTATGCTTTTGTGAGCTAGATACTTTTGGTCTTACTTTGTTCCGGTTTGCCTCCAGTATCGTTTCAACGTAAGAGGCACACATGCACAATGCCAAATTTCCTTTCCTTTATTATTAAATTTACCATTTCAAATGTCGTCTTCTATGCACTTTCCGAGAATTAGAAATTGCCTGATCGCAATCCTTTTGCATCGCGTTAAATGGGATAGAAGTTACTGGTTTAAATTTTGAGAAGTTATTTTCCGAAACATTGGTCGTGAAAATTTTGGCAATCTGCCGAAGTCGTTCCGCGAACTGCTCAAGGTTTTGGGGAAGTAAGAATGACTAATTGAGTGGGTAACATTAACAAAGAGGGCATAATCAAAATATGAATGTGCAAAGAGTTCCATGGATCGTGGTGCTATGTTTGAGAATAAAGGTGAGTGTGCCTTTATTTTATCAGTGGTCGTTCAATCCTAAGATTAGTTGACTGCAGCCCTTCGCCCTACCCTATCTAGGTAATGCTAGTTCGCTCACCTCCTGGTATTTCTTCCTCTGTGCTCTTCTATTTATTTGGTATATGAACTTATTCCTAGGCCTTCATCTGGGGACTTTTCCATCTATTTTACCATCAATTTGGTTCCTCATAAACCCATTTTTCCTCAAGGTGTGTCCAATCTATTTCGTTCTTCTCTTCTGTATGGTGTTCCATATAATTCTTTCCTCTACTGCTCTTCTGCACACTTCATCATTTCTTATTCTATATATCATTTATGTCACTTCTGTATCATCACTTCTGTACACTTCATCATTTCTTACCCTGTATTTTATTAGACGATTTTGTTTGTATCAATGTTTGAAGGAAAGAAAGCTGTTTAATTAAAGCACAAGATACAGTAGGTGACACTGAAGCCTCCCAAAATGGGCGTGGCTCTAAATGAATGCTAATGCCTCGTGCCGTCATTCTCATTCCCAGCGGTCCAACTGAAGCTGGCAATGATGGCCTGGATATGGAACTAGGGAATAATGGGGGCAGATACGCCATGAGATAAATATTCATTTTTCAAAACGGGGTGCTGCGCTGAAAGCACTTCCGGTCCTCTTTCCACCAGGGAAACGTCGAGTGTAGCGCATTTTATTCGCAAAGCAAAATTGTTTATTACGCCAAGCAAAAAACGTGAATCTTACTTACTATAAATTAACCTGGAGCATTTATTTCCTTTTCAGGTATATTTTCTCATGGTCCTGAAATTAGTATTATTTATTAGGATCCCATTGCTTTTCACTGCAATTGTATCAAGGTTCGACTATCCTATTTCATTTAATTAATTTTCAAGTCACGTGGATAAATTGTGCACGCTCCTGACCTGTCTTTTTTACTACTTTAGGAACCTTAAATACATGATTAAAACGCCGCAGTAATACTGGTAATGATGATATGCCAAAAGTAATATTTAATGCGTATATGCCTACACTGAGCTTTAACTCTCATTAAATAATTCACGACATTCGCACGATCAATGCAAAAGCTTGAACTTTTTGTAACTTTCATGATAAACATTGGAGTAATACTTTGTTCAATTTTGATCACATAGTATTGGTCTTTTGGCGTGGCGTATTCAGTGAAAGGCTAAATACTCTTTCAAGATACCCTTCGGTGAAGTGCTAAGGACCTTCGGGTAGTAAATCTCTTTACTTAATTTAGATTACACGCCTATGTCTTCTCTTTATCTGTGTCCCTTATTTATTTTACATCTCTTCTATACATATTAACAAAATAACGAATGTAAGCATAGCTGTTTACCAATCTTGGCATTATTCAATGCTTTGCTGATACTGTTTGACGCTTTCCCCAAATATTGGTGAGATGGATTCAAAACGTAATGGAGAGCAAGGTAACTGCTAGCGGCGCGTACAATTTATATAAAAGTTGCAACTTTTGTTAGATACCGGGACGAAAATCCCACGCGATGTTCTTTGGAAAATCTCCATATTTCGTGACAATATCGTCCGGATAACCGACCCTTTAATTTATAGGGGAGAAAATTCTTTTTCATCCACAGTATCGCCGACATATTTCATGCTCAAGCGATTATAAAAACAGGAGCGTCGATAATGGAGCCAAAAGCACCATCCCCCCAACATGAAAGTGATTCATGACTGTGATCGGCTCCATTTTTTCCGAGCGAGTGCAAACGCTATATGGCGGCGACCCTTACTGCTTTCCCAGAAGACTTATCAGCATATCAATAATAACCCACAAATCCTTATTGATTATATCCGCCCTTTGAATTCCCGCTGTTTTAAATCTCCCCGCATTTTTCCGCAGCGGTTTATTCTCCCTTATTTTTTGTATTTTAGCTTACCCGTTTCCGTCCCGGCTGAACTTTCATTTTGCTCCCGTGCCCTGGAACACTCGTCCATCCTCTCCCGTTCTCCTACCCCTTATCTATAATTCAATTTATTCCACCCTTTTTTCACGGATAAGTGCTTTCTCCAGGTGTATCTCCGCGGTGGATCCCAGAGAGGATTTTCGTCGTACGAAAGGTTGTTCTTAATTCATTCGTGTCTCCAACCGCTTCCGCCTATCGTTGTACGTTTCGATAGATAAAAACGTAATCACTTCCAGGTTGCGCTGTCTTGCCATTTCCCTACCCCTGAACTCTCCGCTACCCTCAGCGTTACAACGTAATCGGGTTGCCGCCTTTCCCTCCCGTTTGGTCTCTGAAAATGGATATACGATTATTAGGTAGGGTTTGAGATATTTTTTTATCTTTCCTTTTTAATAAAATAGGCACATTTTTTTATAGGCGGATCGTAAGGAGGAGGCATGGGTGGCGGTCGGCGAGCGAGGAAGGAGGCGATTATGCCGCGAAGGCCATCACGCGAGTAAATACGATATTTCGGAAGCTGTCATTAATTCCTGTTTTTTTATTATCAGTTGGAGCCGATGACCCTCTGTCACGCAGCAAATGCATTAGCATCCCACTCAAGCTTTCTTCTCTTTCGTCTCACCTACTTATTATTTTCCCGCTATCATTAACTCCGCACACATGGCTTACCATTAAAATCGGCGAAGTTTATTCTTTGTGGAGAGTCCCTTTGAATATTCGGTCTTTTCCACCATTTCCATCAAAATATTCACCATAGCGTAGATCGAGAGTTTGCATCGGTGTATTTTTTTAACATTCTAATATCACTTCCCGGTACGGCGTCCTCCAGGGTAAAATTGTTGTACTCATATCTAAACCTTTTCGCCACCTATGGTCACCAAACCACTTTAAATAATAAATAAATTTATTTTATGAAATATACTTCCGAACTATTGCCGGGAGCAGCTTTATGACTTAAATGTTGATTAATAAGCATTTACAGAAAATACTAATTGTAGTGTTCAGGCTCATGCATACGAGCAGGTGTGCTTTACAAGGTACGAATGACATTTTTTTCGGTAATTTTGCTATAAAATACTTTTTTTGCCGTCTCTATTGCAGTTAACCTTTAGTTGCTTTGTTTACGCCATCTATACTGTGCCATTCTTTTACTTAGTTGAGTTAACAGGCGTTTGTGGCAACTTTAAGCCCATTTTCACCTATGTCGTTCGCATATATTAAGTTTCTCTGGGTAAAGTAGCGCACTGAGCCGTTCTCAGATTATTATTGTTGTGTATCGTAAAATATAAGATTCTTAGATAACTATTGCAAGCAATGGTGATCCAAAATGTACTGTAACACGATATAAACGCGTAATGAATTATTTTATTATTATTTATTTTTGGAACTAATACATATTCTTATGTTGGCTGATACTCAACACTGTTGCAGTGGATTTTAGAATAGAATTTGGTTGGTATATTACCGCGATACTTTTTTGTCTCTGTCCTTTTTAATTTGAATTGAGACTGCTCCACACGCTACATAAATAAGTTAATCCGTACAGATTTTACTTGATATTTTCTTGCTTTAATTTTTAACAGTAATATCAATGCAACTTTAAATGAATATTACATATATATGAAATTCTCAGGCTTCACTTGGTGGAATCACATTGCGATTTTTTGTAAATAAATTTACTTTGTACTCTTCCACCAATTGCCAATAAAAAATCTATTGTGGAACATTAATAATTGAATTTATTTACAAACCATCGAAAATTAGGTCGGCTGATAATATTTTTCATAGACCTTCTATGTGTATGTCCAGCAAAAGAATCACTTATTTGTCATTTAAATGCAATAGAACTGAGAAAGCTGCCTGTAATCATTAGTTTCAACTTAATTGCTTCATGATTTTTACTCCATGAGTATTATTGTATCTTTCATTTCTTATATTGCACGATTCACACTTCTTATTCATTTATCTTCATTATTCTCTTTTGTTTGACCTAAAATGACATTGTCGGTTATTTTCGTTGCCAATAACATGGAGAGCGTATTCAATGAAATACAAAGGCTGTCAAATCCTTTTATGTTGAAGGAATAGCACGAGCTCTGACCGCGGATTAAAACGTTACTCATACGTTCACTAATTAATGTATCAAATATCCGATGCCGAAAAGTCTCGTTAATACCATCAGGCATCCAAACTCAAAGATAAGATCACTTAAAATGTCCTAAATTACAGAAAGTTAATTTAATATTGCTTGTTATTTCATAATATAAACTAGAACGCGTAGCTTTTCACTCTGCGTTATTTATGTCTGTGGAACGTAAGTTGACAGTTATTCAATCATTGTGTCCACCATCCTGTTGATAACATATATACGGTAAAATATCTTTCAGTCTTCAATGGATTGATGAAAAAATTGAGGTTGAAACTTTAAAACTATGATAGTTGTAGTTATAAAGCTACGACTAATGACCTATAATTGCTACAGAGGCTCTAAATATCGCAAATACACCGAATAATAAAGTTTCAAAATACAGTTATCAGAAATTGATGTGACCTTTGAAAATAAACAGGTTGTCAGTCAAGAACTTTGCTGTGAACACTATCCAGGTAATTTGAACGTTTATGTCGCAAAATGACCCCTTTCTCTCTCTGACGTCCATTTTCTCTGAACTCACCTATTTTTTTCTTTTAGTCCTTTCCCCATCATTGATTTTAGTTTACATCCTTCCATTTTTTCCTCGGTCCTTTATGACTCTTCTTTTATGGCTTCCGTTTTCTTAGACAATACCTCTACTCCTCAATTATAGGCAAGTGTCTTAGTTTATTTCTCTTTCAACTTTATTCTCTCGATTATAAGACTCTAACTGCTCTAGTGAGGTGAGATTCTTTCTAATTCAATTTATTCATTCTATTTTTATTCAGTATTGATGCGATATGAATGTTAAAATCACCATTAATTTACTCCTTTTTGGTTTCTTTGTTATATTCACCACATGGTCAAAAGTACCCTATATGGTAGTTCCTTTCATCTTTGCTATTTTGTTTGAAATGCCTCTCTCATCTTATCCAACGACATTTATTAATATTTCTGTGCGATCTAGCTCATATTTGTCATATTAAATCTGTTTTTATATAGTTAAGTCTTGGATTGAACCTTTTATTACGTTTTAGCCGTTAGATAAATATCTCATTTCAACTTTATCGTAAAAATCCTTATACTCTTTTTTAACTCTTTATTAACTCCAATGAATATAAAAATATTATATGAGAAAAATGTGTTTTTGGAAACGCACAAAGCCGTATTTTGTTGCATTATTGAGTTATCGCCCAGTTTCCATCAGCGAGAAATACAGTTTCATCCTTCGGGATCGGTCCCAGGAAACTCGATGGTTTTCGACTGGCGAATGTTTTACGCGATACGCCAAACTGACTGCTTGAATTCCACGGATGTGGTGTGGCGGTAAAGCATTCCACGGCTTTATAAAAAAAAGGTAAACATTGAGAGAGCGTGAAAACGTTAAAAAAAATAAAGTGTTATCCCTTCCCCTACCTGCACTCCACCCGGAGAGCCGTGATAAAAATTCCGTGAAATGGCCCCGGCCGTTACTGCATAAGAGATACAAAGCATGGAAAAGAGAAAGGGAGGGAGAGAGAACGATAGAGCAGTCCGTTTTTACATCCCTGATTAAACTCACGCTACTTATCCCCAAAACGGGGCTATTCCCCTCATGCCGCCACCGACGCGATGTCCAGGCCACTTCAAGCCGCCCCTTTTAAGCCCCCCCCTCTCCCCGTTCCTCCCATCCTACTCCCCCCGCCGGTCAATCCAATTACTATTCATCGTCCGCCTTAATTCACTAGCGGGGCCCTTCTACTCTCCTCCTGTCTCTCCTCCCACCCTCCGACCGTTCCCGTTTTGCAATCCGCCTCTTCCCTTCACCATCCCGGAGAGAACCTCGCCTGGCCGGCATTCCCCCGCGGGCCTTATCCTCGCGGGCTAATAAATCCCATACCTGTAGACTCGCGGACATGCACGAGCCTTCTCCATTTTCTCTCCCTCGCCCGGTCGAGAAGAGCTTTGGCCCATCTCTTTCGTCTGATACTCTACCTCCTCTTCCCGTTCCCCGAACCCGACGCGTGACTCGACGCAGGGAAGGAGGGCAGGGCCGTAAAAAGATTCTTTCGGGAAGAGTGCGTGTTCGTTTTGTGTGTGTGCGTATTTGGCTGCCCGAGAACATGAGACAGGGTGTCCGCCTTGAGGGAAATGGAGAGAAGAAGAGAGAGACGGGAGGGGGTCGGTTGCCTCTGGTTGGAGAGACGGATTGAATGGCGAGAGGAAACATCAAAGTACTCGTGACGGGCGTTGTAAGGGCCGAGAGCGAGTGAGAGGAATGATAAGGGTGGAGCGAAGGTGAGCCGTATGGAGAATAAGCGATCAAAGATCATAAAAACCGTGGCATGCGAGTGTTTTTCCATTGGCTTGCCATATATAAAGGTGGTGAATGTTGAATAAATGTGGTGTGTGTTGGAAATATGAGAAGTGTTTGCGGTAAAAAGAGGAGGCAAGGTATTCATGAGTGGGTTTCTAAAGCACGTTGATTACAAATACCGGTTCGTTATACGTTATTGGAAAGACGACCGGCAACTTTGTTTATTTGCTACTTTTACGTAAACTGTAGATAGGACCGGACCATGTACACCATGACATACGAGGGTTTACCATTAGCTTGCCACATTCAGAGAATTTCTGATTATTGTGGTTCTTATTGGGAAAATGAGAAGTATTGACGGTAAAACAAGGTGGGATGATACACAAATGAGAATTCAAAATACGTTGTCATAAAATCCTGGAACGGTGCAGGCTTTCGGAAATATGAATGGTAACTTTGTTAATTTTCTACCTTAAAGGATGGGTTTTATAGATAAATGTAAGAAATACTCGCTGTGCCACCCCAAGGACGTGGCTTAGTGACTAGTCATGAAAAACGGAGGTGATTGGATAAGGAAATCAATTTTTTTAGATGACGGCAGTGGAGTGTATTCAAGTGTATACTCTTTGTGTATCTCTCTGCGTTAATTGCCTCTAATATTGCGATGAAAGAAGTAGTTTCAGTACTCGTTAGTTGGGTAGATTTTTAAATTTCTCATCCCTATCATTTAGGGTAGATACGAATTAAAATAATGCTACATAAAAGAGTTTTTGCGATAGGCACCTGAGGGTATGAAAAGGAATGAGCAATTTACCAAAGAGTTTGTTAGTACCGTCTGATAAGAGATTAGTTGCTGGAAATCTGACCGATCGGTGAGATTATTTTTCGCAGTGTACAATAAGGTGGTTGGGTTAAACTTTGTTCCAACCTACGAGGCAGTAAAGAGCGTGAGGCTGTTTAAGCACTCCAGCCACGTAGACAAAAGAAGATTGCAAAAAGTTATTGCGGCGGGGTGGGGACGAGTAGTGGGGCGTATTGTGGTGATTCAGGGCCTCGATATGTTTTATTTTTCGCGAGTGAATATTAGGTGGCCGGAAAGAATTCTCGTACTATCTTCCTAGTGTAGCACTTTACTATTCTCCCAGTGTCCATACTATAAATGCAGTGGTGGTAAACATCATGCCCTTCATTAAAAGCTAAATTTTTCATTTTAAGTTTCTAGTTACCTTAGCTTAGGCTCTAAACTTTTTTAGGCAGCAATGTTACACTCGAGCTTGATATGGAGCGTAGCGTTGTATGGGGCATAAACGTAGGCCCTAAGAAAGGAGTACGAGAATAGGCTTCAGGCATTTGAGATGTGGGTGTGGAGAAGGATGGATTATGTTAGGTGGACGGAAAGGAAGACTAACTTATAAGTGCTTGAGATGGTGGGCGAGGAAAGGAAAATTTTGAATGAAATCCGGGATAGGCAGGGTAGATGGCTGAAGGATGTAATAAAGGGTGATGGGTTGCTGAAGAGTGTGATAGAGGGAAGGATGTTGGGCAAGCGGGGTAGGGGAAGAAAGAGAATAGGTTTCATGGACGGAATGAAGAAGGGTAGAAGGCGAAAAAGCATATACTAGAGGGAGATAGGCCCCTGAATGTGTAAAAGACCGGGAGGAGATTCTTTGACATTCAACAAAACCTACCTTTACCGGTAATGTTACATTAAAATTTTGATGTTACACTCATTACTTTACTCGATGGAACTCGTTTTGAACAAACTGGAATTTCCTTTGTATTATGTTCTGAATGTGAGATTAGAATGCTTTTAGGAGACAGATGTACTAATTAGGAGGATTATGAGAGGAGTGAGTTACATATGAATGGTTCTATTAGATAGGTAGGGACAATTATTAGTAGGCCTCTAGTAGTGTGGAAGTCATTTATTCTCCTGTGGAATATGGAAAGAATGGACAGACGCTCTCGGTTTTTACTGGTCAAATCTTAAAGAACGGCATCAAGGGTTTACGCCCTATTCAAGGGACAACGTACCGTAAGCTGTAGATCTTCAGATAACACTCTCTTGATTCAAACATACAATTATATCGACCCAATTAAATTCACTCGAGCCCTTATCTGCAAAATATTCATCTCCGCTTTGGGTCTAACTTGAGTTTTCTAAAAAAACCTTTACTCTGGTTAACACCCCTTATTGATGGCTGAATGCTAAAAGTTATGAAAGTAGTCGTTATCTATCAGTCTCTAATGGAAAAACTTTTGATGAACTGAGGTCAACTTCAGCCCTAAATTCAGCAGTGGCTACACAAATGCTCAACCTGTTAGCGACTCAAGTTGTGGGTTTAGTGTCACAGCTGTGATATCATCTGCTCCTTCAACTTCAGGACAAATCATAACGAATGTCTCTTACCGAAATATGAGATGGATGTTGGCATTTTTAGCTGACATTTTCAATGCTTAAATATATCTATAGTATGAAATTATCGGGTACTAAAAATAAAAAAGTTATAAAATTATCGAGTTTTTAAGATTTAATGAATTGAAAGTATGAAAAAGGAGGAATTAAAAAGACATTGCCTAAAATATGATGCGATGGGTGGGTTAGATGCGCGAGAAAATATCAATATTGGGAACTAAAGAATAAGGCAGAAACCATGAAATATTCGATGTATTTGAGAAATGTGGAAGTGGTTTAAGAGTACTGACATTATTGAGTAAAATAAAATGAGTCAAGTCATCTGGGATGTTGCCAGTATTTTACTGTAAGCAAAGTACTTTCGAAGGACAGCTGCTACTTAGCGTTTATTTCATTCGTGAGTCATTGGCCGGAGATAACATGTCAGAACAAAACATATATTTTTAAATGAATCTACATAATAATAGTTTTGAATTAGGTGAAATTTGAGTTTTCCTACATGAATTTGATTATTGTCCTGTAAAATTATATAAAATTACCAGCAACTTTATCAAAGGCATGCTATTTTCATCCTATTATTGACATTTGTTGTAGGTTGTGTGATATTCATTGAAGTTTATCGTGGGGGATCGAGTACAATGAATGACTTTTGTGAATACTCAGTTAATTAACTATATATTTTGTCTCTGTTTTTCTTTCAGGTAAGTGGAAGTTATTTCTTCCTTCCCGTAAACAACTGTTTTGGAGTGCCAAAACCTTTCTCAAGATTTACCCAAGAGGGAACAATATAAAACTGGTAAGATAATGTACTTTTATCAGGGATTACATCTCGAAGAGCCTTGTCCTTTAATCGGATACTTTAGACACACAAGCCTCAAGGAGAAAGATCTGAGCCCTATTTATGAATTCACTTAGGCTGGGAACTACTGGGAGCTATGTTGGAATCTAAAATGAATTTGGAAGTTGGTATCCAAACTGCTGTGAAACTGAAAAATTGGTTACGAGTCTTCCTCTATTTTCCCTAAACAAAATTACTCTCACGTCAGTATGATAATGTGTTAATTTCCGTCGTCTGTGTTCCTCCAGCTAGCCTTAAACGACAACCCGAAGGTCACCTCGGCTTAACCACCTCAGGTTATCAATCGTTGGATTAGTTCTTGGCAGCCTTCCAAGCCATCATGTTTCCTACTAATCCCTTCATTACTTCGTACTTCCTTCCTTTGACGTCATCCATCACTTGCCTCGCGTAATCCATCCTGGGCGTTTCTTCGCTTTTTCCCTTATTTTCCCCAAAGTTTTCTCAAAGGCTCTCAAAACGAGTGGTTCTATGAAATATTTATACTGTACTATTAAAAGGCTGGCTATGAATTGTCACAAAAAATATGAATGACATGCATTCTTTTTTCTCTGAAATAAAAGGCAAAAACGATTAAACTCAAAGCCTTAAGAGTGAATATCATGGTATATTTAGGAAAACAACATGAGGAATTTGTGAATGATTTCAAATGAACAGTAACATGACAGCGCGAAGTCAGGTAGAAAATATACTTTGTTTAGAATTATATTAAAATAGCAGAAGTCAGTTTCTACGAAACGAGTTTTTTAAATGCACTTCTAGTTTTCAAATAACTGCACAAGCGTTCTGAAGTGCATGAAAATCTTTTTAACCGCGTATAGTTTGTTCTCTAAGTATAGACCTTGAGGCGATAAAGAGTATAGATTCATTCGTGACATATATTTCACTACACCTTAATTTTAATCTGAAATTTCCTCCTATTATGATAAAATGTATAAGATGTTTCGTCCTTCTCTATTACTTTTATTACTTACGATATTACTTCTGTCGCCAGCTCTAAATATTATGCTTCCTGATTACCCCACATGTATATCCAAGTATGGTCGTTTTGTTATATTGATACAATAGATAGTGCCCTCTCAGTAGCTCAAGTAAGGTTCTGTAAGACTTCCACACAAAGTATTACTGTTTTCCTTAAGACTTGCGAACATCGGATCAAGTACTTATAACATATAGCGTCCTTTAGAATGCATGTATTGGATCTGGCGATAAATTCATGGTGGGAAGGCGGATATGGTGTACGGGTCGACACGAAATGGGAATTGTCTGCGAATGTAGTGCTGCTGTGAACCGTGGGTAACGGAAACCGCTGGAGTAAATCCCACAGATACTGTGAATAATACATTTGGCGGGGACGGAAACGATCGCGTGGAGCTCTGAGTGCATCATATCGAATGGGTAACTGGGTGGTTGAAAAATTCTTCACGGTAGGTTAGTAAGGAAATGAATGATATCAATAAACGGATAAGGATCCATTTTTTGAGAAACTGAGATATGGATTTTGTAAAATACTTCTGTGATACATAAAATTATAGCCCCCTGTAAGTATTTAAAGCATTATAATAAATACTAAATATTGGTTTATCTTTACGAATGGTATTTCCACCAACTAGTAAGATAACTATGGGGAGAGCTAATTAGATCACATTAGGCAGAAGAAGCAGTATAATTATCTAATTGCAATTAACGTTTTATGTCTGTTGCTGCAATATTTTTAGCTAATGACACCTGATGATCTGCAAGAATTTTCATATGTTAAGTAATACAGATGAGAGGAACGTGGGACAGTCGTACTCTTCTTCACATATTTGCCGGATTCTCACTAATCAAAAGGCAAACATGAATTTTATTTTCAATTCAGCAATGAGTGACGCCAATGCTGTACGAAAACTAATTTTCTCGTAAAAGCTGGGAGCTAGATCAAATAAACACAATAAATTTCGTAGCTCAATTAGTCAGTGTTTATTTTTGCGTTACTGCCAATTAAATGAGAGCAGATTTGCATATATTGTGAGTATTAAATATGTTGACACCAGTTTGAGTTCAAAAGGTCAGAAGGAGATTCCCTTGGAGAAGTCTTAATAACATTCGGTGGTCAGTGAGAAAAAATATTTCCTGACGTTTTATACCGTGATGGCTTATTATTTCAAAGCGTCAGTTTTCATATACAAGTGAAGCAAAACGAATTATTATTTAATATAAAGGTATTTTATTATTAAAAAAATTAAATTTGAAGCTAATCCTTAGTTTTTTCAATACAGTAAAATAATCATGTAGACTAATAATTAGAATTATCAACGGTTAACTTAGACTTTAAAAATAATAATGGTATTATTGTATACACTTATAAATCTAAGTTTATATGATTAATTTTTTAAATATTTTTATTACATTGAAAACAAATTACACGTTAAATTGCCCGCGGCTAGTAGAAAAGGAATCACCTCTTCGATCGTAGTTGATATATTTCAAGGTTTTCAATCATTTTTGTGGCCAAAATACGTTTGAATACTTTTATTTAAAGATATCAGTAAATGGTGCAAGATGTGTTAGAATCCTAGAAAAACCAAAGAGAGTATTACCCTTGGATTTAATCATTTGCTTCAAAATCATATTCAACATTAACGTTCTCTGCAGGCTGATAAACAATGACTCCAGAGAAGGATCGGGGAGTAATCAAGAGTCTTTTATTACAGCCATATTTATTTCGACTATAAACCAAGTGATTGCGGTAGAGAAAAGGTAATAATGAAATTAAAGCGGATTTTCTTTAAATTAAATTATGAGATCCTTAATGAAGGTAGTTAAAGTATAACTTGGCAGTGTGTAGAATGATTTGATGTAACCCTATGATAATCATTGCCCCAGTGTAAACAAAAAATGGGCAAATGATTGGTAATGCATTTCATCCGTTGCTAATCTTTTTGTGCTATATTCACCTGATTTAATGTAGTGAAATTTATAACTAACTTTCTTAAAACCTTTTTTTTAACAGTTGCTGGTATATTTTTTTAGTGAATAGCACGTTTGACTTCGCGTAATTATCCTTGTTTCAAGTAAATTCATACCCAATGTCACAGCACTGGGGTACTGGCATATCCTCAATCACATAAGTCCCGGGATCTCACTAACCTTAAGGCAAATTCGAATTTTCTTTGCAATTCAGTGGTATGTGATGCCATTTTAATGCGAAACCTATTTTTCTGGTAAAATCTTGGGGCTTCATATAACCTAAATTACACAAAGGGCTGTATATATTATAGATGCAAATACTGATGACTCGTAAGATCGCTGATATTTGACAGTGTGTGCTGGCTTCAAATCTGGCTAGCTGTATGCACGTTCAACTCCATGCATAATTCTCTAGGAATCTTATCGTTCTGTGAAACCACAGCAATACCAGGATAATGAAATGAATCCCCACCCTTAATAAAAATCGTTTTACTTTTGGCTAAGTACTTAATGCATATGATCAAACTGATATCTATGATTATCATAGGGCTATTCATATCGGAAGGATCCTCACATCTAGGTAGAATGCTTGATATTACGAAATCCCACAGTAAACCTTGTCACTATTTTTCACTCCACTAGAAATGAGTAACGCGATTTGTTGTGCATTCATTAAAATTTCTACTTTAAGGAAGATTTGAGGCGGCTAAATGTTAAGTTTGTGACAGATATTCTCAAAAAAATCATGAAAAGTAAATAATCATGAGTGTTTCTGCCAGCTGCCCTTATGTGTTCCCAGTAATCTACTAATTATTCCTTTTTACACCATTCCTGTACACACTTGTGTTGTATATCCGTTCTTACCTGGTTGACAAATTTACCCTCATATTCTCCCTGTATGTTTCGCTTCTGTTTTTCCTCATTATTGAAAAAAGTCAGGAATCTAATATGCAATTTTGTACTCCCTGCTCGACCTGGGAAGTTAGCAACTACCTAGCCCCACATGATTCCTCCGATTTTTTAATTGGCCATTATTTGAACATAGAATCATAGCGATGTCCTAGCAATGCGAAGATGATACCTCTACACCATCAAGTCCAGTTTTATAATCTCCGGTTAAAAGTTGCACTTACAGAAACTTATGCGCGTACGTTATCATGTCTATAGCACTTCCGTCAGGTGGCATTCAGCATGATGTAACTGTAAACAATTGTTAACATATCGCTTATTCAAATATTTCGTCGTCTTTTGGTTAATGTTTGCCGGATACAATGTAGAGAGGCAGTAATGATTTAGACAAAGTTCACGGTCTGCCCTTTGCTCTAACTTTTCCCTTCAGCATCCTCTCTCGCCTTTCCGTCCTAAGCCTCGGATTGGAACACGGGAGACGAAGTAGAGGGGGCGTAACGAGAGATACAAGGGGCAAGTGGAACGGAATGCGTCGCACGGAGACGAATATAAGTGGAATAAGGGGATAAAAGGGAATGGAGAAGATGAGAGAGGGAGGGGAGAAGAGGATAGTACAGCCCGAATGATAATGCAAAGGGAGAAAACGAAGACAGAGGAGGGATAGGGTCTCTGCTCGGGTAAGCGAAAGAGTCTGCCTCACAGAAGAAGAGAGAGCAGAATCCAAACCCCCGGGTCTTTTTTTTTCTCCCTCTCCGCCCTAAATTTGTCTCTTTTCCTCCCCCTCAACCATCTCGAACCACCCCCCACCTTCTTTTTCCCTTCCCGCCCCCTCCCCCATGCACCATGGGAACGGTCCCGCCAACCCTCTTCCTCCTTCCCCCATCCCAGCCCTCCCCCGCACCCGTCGTGCACCGCGCGGCACTTTTATTCCCAACATCCTTTGCCAACCTGCGCCCGCAGAGCTCCGCTTCCGGGCCCCGGATTCTGTCCACGGAATACGGAATGAGGGGCCGGAAACATTCTGTCCCCACATCCTCGCGTGACCCTCCTCCCACCCCACTACGACGGCAACCCGTGCCCCGGGGCCCCTAGCACTGACGGGGGCCCACCCCATATCCAGCAGCCCGCTCGCCGACTATCGCGGCGCCGACCCCGCCTCCCGTCTTACGGTATACTGCTAGCACTATCCTCCCACAGCTACCCCCATCCCCCGAGCCATCCACTCTCACAGTGCAACCCAAAGTCAAAAATCGTCCCTTTCTCCTCCTCCACTGCGAATGCCCAGTGGTTCCACGCTTGGTGCTCAGTCCTTTCTCCTATACTCTCCCCTCTGGGCCCATGAACCCGATTCTCCGTCGCAATCCGGGACTATTCCCACCGTCCGGGACAATTCCCACCCGGTTCAGTCCTTTGATGCCCATGTCTGGCCCATCTACTGGGTGTTTCCGTAAGTATGTGCATAACTTTTGGTGATGATTTGGAATAAGTTTCCGTGCATATTTTGCACGATGGCATCGTGGTCGCTGCTCTTGCTTGTAGTGCTTTTGCAACGAAAATACTTACTCCAACTTACGTTTCAGTCGCCACGAAAACAAATACTTGGAAAAATATTTGGGAGGGCTCATATAAGCAAAAGTGACAAATTTGAGGATACAATGCGTGTATTTAGCTCCTCAGATAGCATTTTATGATAACTTCTAATGGTGTAAGTAAGCAGCATTCTCCATTTTCATGGCAGCTGTAAAATATGTTGAATACAATGCTTGCCTTTCCATGGATCCGAATACGAAGCTGTGGCCCCATGTTTATGAGGTATATGCTAATGCCTGAAATCTCCTTTAGCTTCAAGAAACTGCGCAATTTCTTCTGAGACACCTTGTTAATCCTTACCCCAAGTAACCTTGTTGAGTTCTTCTGTTAGCCATAAATGACTAAACCCTCACATTGTCAGCCTGTATCCTCCATCTTACTCTTGTGATAGGTTAACCGTTATCGCCCCTTCGGTCCAATTTGGAAATCAAGTCAGGCGTGCTTATCAGTAACTTCAAACTCGAACCAAGTTAATGAGAGTAGCTCCTTTCTTAGTAAGATTTTAATCGCCGTATAAATGTTAGCTAGGAACATCCATCAAAGGATAGTTCCCTCATATTCTTGAGGTGCCGATCGCGATTGGCGATCTAGGGTATTTTCTGATTTTACTGATGGCTACTTTATGGAGAAATTGGTATAAAATTTAATTTTTTTGCGATTTTGGGTGAGGTTCGTTTGGTTTTTAAATTCCTCAGTATCTTTTCTCATTTGCAAACTAACAGCGAGACGACGAAAACTACCGTAATTCAGCACCACCTTTTCACCTACTTAAGATTGATTAGATAACATTATATGATAACTTGTGAATAAAATGTGGATCATATTCACATCAAATTATCATCCCAAATCGTTTCTCTTACAATGCCCATGCTTCATTCGGATCCCCTATTTCTTACCTCGTTCCATAAATTACATCCTAACGCCTACTTCTTTGCTTGTTTTCCTCGGAACATTAAGTATTTTCCTACTCCATCCTCATAACCATTATCTAAAAATAAAGAACCATATTGAGAATATTCCTTCCTTCCAGGCAAGGTCCTGGTGTCATTAAAGCTCTGCGTTTCATTACAGACTTTTCTTAAAGCTGCGGGCTCCTAAAATGCATCTGCAAGTTAGTTTTCTCTATTCTGGGTAAATTTCTACCTTTTGATAATTAAAATTCGACAATTTCTGGTCAAGGAACATTAATCGTGTAGCAAAACAAAGAAGGAATGTATAATTGTCCATTTTACAGGCTATCAAAATCCTTTTAGCAAGTGATGAATTATTGATTTACGGATGAGCCAGCAATGCATGTACTACTGGATATTTAATTTGTGTAATTCAATCCTTACAAGTGTGTATCATTAAAGTTATACTTGTTTAGTGAATTACCTAATTGCGTAAAGAAAGCAGCTATAAATGTGCTCATTCCGTTACCGATGCTGTACTAAATCCAAGAGCCATATTTATTTCGGAAAACGTGAGTTATTTTACCAAGAGCTTGGATTAAAAACTGATGCTAATCTCTGTTGATCTGTGGAATTGTTTAAATGTGACTATATAGAACCATACGGCGTTGTAATGGTAAATAGCCGGACATAAGAAAACATTGAGCAACTGTAAATGCATTTAACTGTGTAAATTGCCTGCAATTATGGCTTATAAAGCTTTATTTACCCTACCTTTAATACTCTAACCGGTTTACTTCATGCTCGATGTCTCTGAATGCTGTCTCTTTTTATTTTTGAATTTACTATCATTCGTGTGGTATGTGGCTTCACCACGACCACTACCATTTAATAAATGCGTGTTGAAATCCAAATTCGTTTAGTGGAATAATTAGCGAATGAATCGAGAGCTGAGTACTTGGAAAGGAATGAGGCGTGTACCACTTCACTTACTTGTGTACACCCGAATATCATCCCAGTGCGTTGATGGCCGCCGAAAGAAGAAATTTATATATTCCGTTATAATTAAAATCTAGTTGTTGACGCACGAAATGCCTATAAATACTGAATGTCCGTAGGCCTGTTTTTCCTGCTTGCACTGCTGGGCTATCCCTTTCTCTCCTTCCGCTCGCGACAGATCTGGCGAATGCTAAACAAAGATGCGCTTTTTAGCAATTTAAATATTCAAAATTTTTCCCGGGACTCGAGAAGTTTTATTAATTTTTTTCTTCCAAAAACATGTCCGGAACGTCCGTTTTACTCTTTTCAGTTCACAGTTACATGTCATGTTTTTGCCTCTACACCAGAGTGGACGTAATTATTAATCGTTATCTAGTTTTTTTTACCTCTTACTGGGCCGTTTTTACTTCTTTCCTACATTTTCAAGCGGATGACCACACGTGTTTATTTGTTGTGTTTGTTATAATTTTGGTTCAATGTGCCATTGTCATTTACGTGGGTGATATTGAGCGACTACAGTTTCAGAGTTTGTTGAGATATCACCAGATTGTCACTTTTTAAACGAAAAATAGTTACATCTCGATTGTTCCGCCCATTTTTCAGTTTCGTAGAAATGCATTTCGGCTTAAAATAAATCAGTGGTGTCACGAAGCAAATACCATGCATAATACCATAGGATTTAAATGAAGCATTCACTGCAGCAATTATATTCTAATGCTGGAAATTGGCATATATGTTAATCAACTATATTTCATCTATTTCTGGGTTCATGTCGAGACTTAATATCGTGATCGCCATTTTTAAATTACCCCACTAAATTATTCACCCTGTCAATAAAAATCTCATATTACAAAAAAAATATTTTTCTACACATCGATTCCATTAACTCGTTTTCGTATAATTATTCAAATACTGCCATCTCTGTTTAATTAAAGGGTAGAAGTGCTTTTACTACTCCTGCCTTCTAGGTTTGCCTATCTAAAAATGATTTATTCTGTTTCGTAGTGATTTTTCTGCAGTTCCTTTCTTACTCATCCTATTACTGCAGTCTTTAATATGATTCTTACTGATAACTAAATAGATTGAACAACAATATCATAATGAATCTGTATATTCAATCTTCCGTCACGGTGTATGGTTCTTATCTCTCCATCTATTGTTCCTATGGAACCAAAATCCCTTAATGCGAATGCTTTTGGATTATATATGCTCACCTGCCATGAATGCCAGCATTTACCACATATTTGGGTGGTAATTGACCTCTATTACTTAATTAAAAAGAATCTATTTCCGTGAAATTATTGAAGAACAATTGCTATTAATGCAATTATTAAGTTCTATCATTTTTTCATGAGTTCTCAGCTCAAAAATGTTTTTAAAACGTTTATCTATAAAAAATAGAATGTAATTGATTTCTCACCTCCATAAAAGAGAACAAAATGCAATAGAAGATACTACAAACAGCAAAACAACGTATTTGTACTATAAAAAGAACACTGTTTATCACTAAAACTTGAACCAAAGGAACTCTCTATAACTAAAACAATAACAAAACCCGAACGAAATATGAATTTGAGATATAATATAGTCAGACCATAGATCTAATATAAACATGCATAATTATAAAAATTCAATCATAAATATTATAAAGTCTATCAGAAAACAATTTTACTTCTTTATGAATACCGTTTTGCTGATTGAAAAATAGTTCGTGTGCTGTTCTGTTGATAGTGACTAATGATGTAATGAATGAGTGGGGCCGCGGATGTTAAGATTAATTTTGTTGCATGCACATTTCCTGGCGTAAATCTTTCTCACTTCGAATCATTCTTCTTCCTTCCTTCTCCCTCTGTGTTCTTCTGTTGTTCTGCATGACAAACCAATATGAGATTAGTGTATGACATCATGAACCTTCCGTCGATATAAAACTGATTTTTAATCACTTTATTCTACCAGTAGTGCCAACAAACTAATAAAATAGCTTCCGAATTCAAACCATTCCTTTATGGAACTATTTTATTGTAATCATGTTGGCTTTGTTAATTGGCTACAAAATCAAGGAGTTTGGATTTTTAAGGCTTTTGAGATGTTTGTTGGAGAAAAATTGGTACTTTATGTTAGATAAATGAGCATTGCATGGGTAAATTAATTTAAAGCCACTGTTCATTTCCCTATGAGGAGGGTCAGGGGTTCATATGGCACTTTACGGACCATCAGGTTGTAATTTGCAAATAAATTATAAGTATTGAGAAGAGATTGTATGAATGACTTTTGTCTTAAGTTAGCGATGAAGGATAAAGCTTGGGAAAGTAGAGTATCCTTCAAGCTGGTTCCACTGATAATGCAAGGTTGAACTTTTATTTAAAAAATGAATGAAAATCTGCTATACGTGTCGATGAATAAAATAACATGTGAAGAGCTCCATAGCTATCATATCCCCAGCAAGAGATTCTGAGAGTAAATGGTGGACAGTAATGCTTTACTAAATGGCTAACAGGTGCATATAATATCTCAATATAAAGAGAACTATTTAGGGCTTTCAGTCAACTAAAGACCAACACCTGTTATGAGAGAGACTATGTATAATTTTGAACCTGTTTGAGAATTCACATGCGGTGCTTATAAACCTCGTACTCAGCCGTAATGAGTAGAATTTAGAATGAGAGCGGTCGCTGAAACGTTTAAAAAAGGCATTTATTCCATCTTTGTGTGTCTTTTGATACTCGATTTCTTCACGATGTCTACCCATTCTGTGTGCGCGCCGACATACGTTTCCGCATATGCAAATCTCCAATTAGGAGGTCACGGGTCCGTAACACGTCCACACTACTGCTCCCAAGTCGCCATTATTTAAGACTCAGCCATGGTAGAAGGGATATCGCCCGCTTTATTGGACATTTTATTTTCAGGATCGCAGTCGTTCGCAGCTTTTCCCCAAAGAGGCTTTTTGAAGGCCTCAGCAAATTTGGTGGCGTGAAAAAATTGGAGTTGAGTCGCATCAGAAAAAAATCTATTATTTTGTGCATCCAAAAAATGAAAGAAAAAACTTTTGCGCCACAATTTTGTGAAACGATTCGCAAACAATAAAATGCGAGCATAAAGCAGAATATTTGAAACAAATTGCTTATTTTCTGTTTATGTTGACTTTAAATGTGATAAATGATGCCACTGAAGTATACTTTTTCAATTTTGGATCCACATCTTTGTGGATCACTCCATGGATCGGGAGCATGGACCATGAATAAAGTGCACCAAAAAGGACCGAAAGTTTTCAAAACCAGGATGAGGATGCTGAAGATCAAATGGGTGAAGAAATGGAGTATACCGAAGAGGAAAGGACCCTATGGAACACAATTTATGAATATCGACCCAGATAGTGGGTATATATAATATATAATTGAAGAAAAAATGAGGGTAAATAGAGGTTCAATACGAACGCCAAGAGATAAGAACAGGGGGCAAATACAAAAGAAAGTACATAAAAAGAGTTTCCAGGAAGTATGCAAACTAGCTTTAGATAGGGAAGGATAGAGGGCTGTAGTCAACCAGTCTTAGGGTTGAACGACTAATGATTATACTATTTATAAAATACGTGCCTATTTTGGTACATTACTGATATTTGCTACTGCACGCACGATTATTCGAGGAGGCATCGTATTCCACTCTTAAGTAGAAATTAGCTTACGCCATGTGCTGTTCATCTGGTTATGTTTGTGAGAAACTTAGTTTTTAGTTCTTCCGTTCCTCATTGGGTGATATTTTTCGAAATATTTGTTTACTTACAGATGATGTTACTCCATAATTTAATAATGCTTCTCATATCAAATTCTAGTTTTCTTGTTCCCTATGTGCTTAGAAATAGGGCGAGTGATGCACTCGAAAACTTTATAAAGCTATGGAGAGAGAATGAAGTGTTTTTTCATCATTTCTCCTTGCTGCGTATAGTGTTCATCCTTCTAAATGCTAATCTAGTCTAACTTTCTCGGAGCTTTTCAAGGGATTGATTCCCGAAAATGTAGAGTATATTTTGTTGCAAGATTCGAGCTGGATTTCCTTTGGCTTCAGGCAGTATATCCTAGGCAGTAATTAGCAAAGAAGCCTCGTGAAAACAACTCTGGATGGCGCAGGTAGTTCATGCACTTAGCGCACTCTTAACGAGGGCGCCGTCGGTTATTGACGCATTTCCAGATGCGAATTCGGCCACTTTTTGGCTCTCTCCTCGATTCATTTAACACAACCTAAAGCTTCATGAAAACACCCACATCTCCTGACGCGTAAGTTTTCATGGATAATGTTTTGCACGATTTTTCACCCCACCTAGAAATGAATATAGTTTTTCTGAAGTTATTAATCTGTTGACCAAATCGATGCTAATTAGTAAAAGATATATAATTCTGTACTGTTTTTAACGGCCTTACCAATTCTATCAACTAAGTTTTTTTGAATTCGCATGCATATATTTTTGTTTAAATTTTGGAATATATGTGTTATTTTTATAAATATTTCTATTTTTATTAAAGGGCAATAAGAAAATTAGTTATCAAGTAGGACGAAGATGGTCAACTTGGCTGGTTTGAGATAGTTGTGCAAACTCTAGAAGCTAATTGGTACGATCAGAGTAACATCTCTCTATCTTCTTCATGTTCCTTGAGATAGTTCAGTGGTCAAGCAAATAATCTCTCCATTTCTCGGCGGTCATTCACCTTTCTCCTCTTAAGGACTTGTTACGACTTGTAACACGACACTTCGCGAACGGCGTCATGTCCTCTCGCCGTATGAATACGTCATCTTGGCGGAGTTTGCGATAGGGGTACGGAGGATAAGGTGGGGATTAAAGTCCTGCCCCTTGTCATCCTCCCATCCCTCCTCCCCAAGAAAAAAATCCCCAAAAGAGTGAGTGGAGAGCGGAGGAAGGACCGAGGAACTGTCACTCCGCCATGTTCCGACGTGGTTTTTTGTGACATTCCGAGAGAAAATCTTCTCACTCTTTCCCCGCCTCAAGAGAAATCCCTCCTACCTGCTACCATCCCTTGTCTTCTTCTATCTTGAACGCGCGCACACTCATACATCCCCGTTTCCATTGGTCGGGCCGGGGAATGGGCTAAGATGGGGCTCGTGGAAGAAAAGTGAGATTTGGGGACTGTATATATCCTCGAGGATATTTTGTGGAGCTTCCCGTCCCGTCTCCCTCACTCCCGCGCCGAGAAGCGAATGACTGTCACGGGCAATTTTAACATTGCCCGGCTGAAGACTCCTCATGACCATTCATTCCCACCCTTGATGCTCGCTCTCGAATGAGTCGCTTAGCGTAGTTTTTCTTTTTTGGTGGAATCCTTAAATGTGTGTGCTTGTGTGTGGATGTTCGTAGTAAAAGGGTGCACATGTACGTTTTGTTATCCTGCGGGAGAAAAAAAAATAAGCTATCGAGCGTTGTTGCCTTTTCCCCCCTTTCGCGGGAGGGATTTTCTGTTCTCGGTCTTCGGGTACGTAATCGTGTTAACCCTGGGAGCCATCCCTCCGGACGGCAGAGCGTTGAATCGTGTCCGCGAATCTTTTTTTGACTCCTACCCGCCGCTCGTGAATAATGAAATATCCTCCCTTGAACTTAGTTTTTGTCGTGCCTCTATCTTCTTTGGTGGTTGGTTCTTGGTGAAGAAAGTTCAAACCGCTACTCTCGCATAGGTTAGTTACTCATTTTAACTGAAGTGTTAGAGCGTACTAATTTAGTGCCGAGGCTGTGTAGCATCGCAGCATTTTACATCTCTATGATTTAAAAGTACACATGTAATTCAGCATATGCTAACAATGTAAAACTCCCATGAGAATTTCTGCTCTTACATCTCACTCTGACAGTTCTTACCATATTTTTCTCAATAGGTATTATATATGCTCCAGCATGTGACGATCTTCGTGAAATATCCTACAATTGGGTACTCTTATTGGAAGCGTATAAGTCGTTGTGTATGCAGTGATAACGGTGATGCATTCACCGCTTTACTCTCTGCAATGTTAGGCCTTGTAAGGCATCATTCTAAATGGTACAGAAAAGTGATACAGAAGAATTACTTTCTCTCTGACAAATTTCATAAATACATATTACTGAAAGAATTTGGTTTTGCTTTTGGCTTAAAAGCATCATGTCATACATTTCAATTCATGATAAGAAAACACTTTAAAAATAGGCATGGAAATTGTTATGAATCTCCTGTTCACTCTAAAACGTTATCAAACGTATCAACGTTACCTTTTTATATATCAGAGTTTGTACTTGTCTTTGAAAGTTTACATTGTTTTAATGAGACATTTAATCTTACTGGATAAGGCCATTTTTATTACTTTCAGGTTTCTTCTTTTTTATAAAGTTCACACTTTAAATGTGTATCACCGAAAAACCATGGTTATAAATTCCAAATAAGCAAAATAATTTTGCACGAAAGGTTAATGAAATAAACATTTTTTTATTGAACACACGAATGAAAGGTGGAACTTCATCATCTTAAGGTCTCGTTTGCGCTAATAAACTTACTCTCAGTATGTAATGAGGTTAGATGCAATAAAGGAAGGTTAAAACCAGTGTTCTAGGTGATACACTCACAGTGCCCTTAAACTATCTCACTGTTGCACTGATTTATGCTCTTCAAATTGTGAGTTGCTTGTAACTTCTTTACGTCAGTTAAGTGACCTCCAGCCTCATTGAGTGAACTAGTAAACAAACCCTGTCTTTATATATGCCCTTCAGCCCTTGAAAAAAGTGTTTGACGAGCCAGAGCGTCTCTTGTAACTCCACTTACGTCGTAGGTCGCTACTAAAAACATTGAGAGCAATACCCAGGCATTCATAGACGAGCACTTATAAGTATAATAAACTTGAGTTCCTTGCTTCGTGGAGTCAAAAGGTGACATTTTTTTACGAAACTAGGTCGTGGGAACGAGGAACGATCTTCAAGTGGAATACGTTTTATACAGACTTTCAATTTTGACTTATTATCGCGACGAGGTTCGGTTTGTTTCTTTTTTGTTTCCTGTTAAAATAAACCTTGTTCACCGCATGGAAAGGGCACGACTGTGACCTTTGGTTCTCGTCGTCTTATTCAGTCCTCGAATGAAAAATGCTCCCCGTGTGCGTCTTCGTACTTAGATAAATCTCACTCGTGTCACCTGCCTTTGATGCTCATTCTTCAACCGAGATATCCCCACTTCCATTCGACCCCTGACTCGATGTTTATACTACGCCTTGCAAAGTTGTCTGTGCCCGTGTTTACCCGAGCGTGTGTGACCGCAGTTGTTTATTGAACTCTTGAGTCTTAGACCGGTGTTGGCTCTGGTTGACCAGCGATTCTATGATCACGTCCGCCATTCTCTCATTTGGACTACACTCTAGATATTCAGAAAGTTATTTGGTGATTTCATTTGTTTCGTGAAAATAACAAAATTGAACCTTATAATTTTAATACATATTATGATTTATTTACTTGCGTATAGATCAGTAAGTATGTTTTACGATCTGAAGCATCTTTATGTTCTTAGCTTTACATTTCAGATATAGAATAAAGTCGTGATATTCTCTAGGTAATGGTAGCACTCTCTCCAGACACAACATAGCCGTCTAAAATTTCATCGTTAAAATTACCCCTGTGTTATTAAAACGATAAAACATGAATTGGTTTTATTATTTTAAATATATTATAATTATAAATTCCAGTATTATTATTAAGCTAAATAACTTGGGGGAAATTAATGGAGAAAACTCGGTAACATACTGAAAGGGTAAGATTAATAGTGATAATCATCCGCCAGTTTTTTCGCAATAATACTTGGACCGTTCTCTGAGTCATGGCTTGTAGGATTATCACGTAAGTATTTAATGTGAGCACGTCATTAGATGTGCTTCAGATTTTTCTGAATCTCTATCATCTCATATATAGAAAATCAGGCTGTGGTACCTAACTGCTTTTTTTCTGTATTATAGGAATCAAGGATATCACTCGGTATCGGAAAATTATGTAGATTCGAAAATCAAAAGAAAAGACTTTGATTCATCTAGATACATATCCACTTTTTTCCTCAATCGCAACTAAACCGAGGTGAGGCATCGTTACTGAAAAAAACATTAATTAACTCTAATTTATCCTAGAGGTATTGTGTATTACCTCTCTAAGGTGTTCTTGATAGACTATTGCCTGAATTTTTCTATAATACCTTCATGAACATCCATCCGTCATAAACTTTCGTATTTATTCAGTGAAAATAAACGCAAAGCTTTCCTACCTTGGTGGCAAAAGAATGGCCTTACGTACTTATTAGACCTTTAATGTGTGTTTCATGAGGTTTCCAATTAAAGGCTAAACGTCAGTACAGAAATAATGCGTATTAGTAATTAAACACATTAATTTTCAATAGAATTTTTTTAATTCCTTATAAATGAATATAAGCAAATTAATTTTGCTCCTTTTAAATTCACGGTTTCAATTATTTTCAAGCTACCAGCGAGTGTCGGATTCTCATTAAAGGTCATGGTATTAATCAATGAAACAACTCGGGACATTTTTTAAAGGCATCCTCATTTTTCAGCTAACCAGTGAAGGAGGTTTACCATTATGTATATAAAGGATGCATAAAACTTTTTTAAGAGGTTTCTCTAATTGCAATAAAAAGTTACGCATCTTTAAGCTGTGATTTAAATCAGCATTTATACCGAACGATCCAAGTAAGCGTCGAGCCCTCCATCTACCGCATCGACTACATAATCTGTTTTTCTCTTGAAAAGATCTTTTTTCTTTCAAGGTTTTGTGGATTGCAAGGTTGAGCTTGTTAAAAATAAAGCTGAGAGTGCGATTCATATCCTATTCAAAATAATATCGGAAATGGAGGTCAGGCAGTAAATGCGCTGCTGATGTGTAAAATGATGGTGAATATTTTTTCTTTCTTCCCCTAGGTCCGTTAATTTTTTCTTGAAAAGAACCCTCCTATTTTATTCTAATAATGTATTATCTATCGGGTCATTTTGGGTCTTAAGAAGTCTTTGAAACACAGGAGAGTATTTTGTAGACTAGTATGCATAGAGGAAATATTTTATGCCTACTGAAGAATCTAATTAATGTTAACTGATCTCGATGTTTTTCGATGGGTAATGTTCTCCTTACTTGCCAGTGTTTCAAATTAAGATTTGGTTTCGTAATCAGAGCTGATGGGACTCCTGTAGGACAGATATGGGGAGCATACTCCGTATATCCGCAATTTTTCCAGCTACTGCTCGAGAGGATTTGCAATTTCAGCGCCGTTATGATTATACACTCAAATAGTGCCTGCATTGTTTTTGCGTCCACACCAAGGACTAATAAATACTTTTGGCGCTGTATTTCAATGATATTTCCAGGGTGCTGACAGCCGATGAAAGACATTAATTAATACTGAAACTTGATGTCCTGCCGGGACCAGTTACAAAAATTGTCATTCACACACAAGCTATCGGTCGCATCTTGGAAAAAGGCCGGTTGAAATAGGAAGGCAGAGGCAGATATATTTCGGTGCCATGCCTTCGTGCCATCCTCCAAATTTATTGGGTGTCGCAATCCTCCCCTTTAGGGCTGTCGTTCAATTTTCACTTTGTCAGCCGGATTCCCAATTCTCGATATGCTGACCTCTTTTCCTCCCTCGCCCTACGTCCCACTTCCCTTCCCCCCCCTCATCTCAAAACTCCAATCCCCTCCCCTTCCTCTTCTACCAATCCATTTTCCGGTATTCCTCGCCAAGCTCGGGACTTTTCAAGGAATGGCTTGCCTCCTCTTTCTCAATTTTCGTTCCGTATTTGCTGCCAATTCTGGAGCCGAACCGCTCGTCCCATGGTGAGATTTGCACCGTCTTTTGTTGCCGTTTCACTATTCCCGGGAATTAGGAAAAAAATGAAGGCAATTATTACTTCTTGTTTCGATGAGGATCAACCCCTAGACCGAGGGATTTGAATTTTTCTAGACACTGAGCCTGAAATGCCTGACTTGTGCATCTCGTCGTAGGTTCGCTCTGTGTACCTCATGAATAGCTCTGTCGATGTGCCTGTCAGCTTTTTATCGCCAGTGATCGCGAAAATGAAATAATAAATTCATAAAAACATCAAAATATATATCTGTATACGAAATTTCAGTTGTTTTAGCTCCAGTGATCGTAAAAATTACATTATAAATTAATAAAATCATTAAAATTCATATATGTATAAGAATATTTACCCGTACGCTGCTCATTTTTGGTGTAAGCATAGACAAAAATGCTAAATCATCATAGCATTTTCGATATAATTGCATTACATTTTAATAATTTACTCCACAATTTACTCCATCTTTGAAAGCCTACTTTGCTATCTGCGCGCTCTCCATTTTTTAATGCCTCCAAATAGTTTATAAATGGCTGTTCAAAGCAGACTTTTAGTACCATTCACAGTTTTGCTCATTCATTAATTTTGCCCCATCTGGTATTTTTCGTTAAAATAACCATGATTTTCGCTGAGCCGCTCGTATTTTGAGGGGCTTGAATCTTAACTTCTAAAGGTTTCCATAAATATTGTCTTTTTCTGCCCTCGAAATTCCTCTCACCCCTTAGTCATTACCTCTTGTTGGTATAACGGATTAGGATTAACTCATGAGACTTTAATGCTGTTGAAAGTTAACTAATTAGTGAAAAATATCGTCAAGATAGTCCATATAAAAGAAATATATGTATTACTGAGCGTGGAAACCGATCGTAAAGGCTGGTTTTTTAAGGATGGTATTTTCAATATTTTGACGGCATATATCTTCATTTACATCATAATCTTAGATATATTTTGCTTACGATATTGAATTAGAGTCGTGACTTTGTCATAATAATATTGTATTAGCTGCAAGGGTCAATTTTTAATGCATATTTAGGAAAGATCGTTATAGTATAATTATGAAATCCGTTGTTTTATTGCTAAAAGAATTGAAGACTGAATGAACTTCTCCCTCGAAAAAACCACTTTAATATCGAACATCAATCGAAAAGGTTTATCTGATAATTGCGCTTTTAGCTGAAATACGTGTGCATGCACTTTTCACTCAGTCCTGATTTATGCGGACAAATTATATCTTTTCTCACCATTAAAGACGTATTCAAGTTGTTGCGAAGGAAAAACATTGAAGTGAGCCATGTATCGCTTAATTAAAGTGATTTTAATGAACTGCATCTCATACGACAAGTCCGCTGGAGTGTGGTATTCCTGAATTGACAGCTCTCGAAATTAGTCATCGATCTTTTAATAGTTAAAATGTGAAGAAAAACATATCCGCGGAATTGCTTTTTTTTTTACTTTCTAAAATTATAACCCCGGATTTTTTTTAAATTTCTAAAAGATTTTCTCAAGTAGGTTTAAAATAATATTTGTGATATATACTCATTTCTTTTCGTCACATCTACGTGACGAAATAACATCTTTTCTAAGTATATTAAATCTTACGTGTCCATGTATTATTCATTGTTTAACTGCATTGGAGTGTCTTATAGTGATATCCTTTTAATCAAGAATCTATTATTACTCATTGAACATTTAAAAATTCATTCCCATTATGATACGAAGTTTAAGCTTATTTTTAAAGCTAGAAGTGAACATTCAAGAATTTCAGTACTCGAGACAGTAATTCCAGTACTCGAGTACTTCAGATTTCTATTTGAAGCAATGAACAATATTTCACCGCGATTAAGTGTTTAGTAATCCCATGCTGAGGCTGTTTGAGTGAAATATAATCTAATATTCATGAGTCGCCATTTTAGGCTTATTTTTGACTTCGTTGAGGTTGGTCCTCAGTTATTTGGATTCTTCTATGTGAATTATGACAACCAAGATGTATCCCTTTGATGTTGCTAGTTATTTTTGCAAATCATTTGAATATTTATACTTGAGAATATTTTGAGAAAATTTAATTCTATTTCCACACGGATGGCAAACCTAAGAGGACGGTTTTTATTTTTAAACAATAACTCATGTCAATTTTTTTGCGAGGTATGCACTTAATAATTCCATTTTTAATTAAGAAACTTTCCTAGAAGTGGTTTCGTGGTTGTAATTTAAGCCAATTTACCCGACGTTTTCCCCCATCGTCCACCGCATTATTGTTTTAGGCCTTTTAATTAACATTTTGGGCTGTAGTGCAAGATTTCTTCCCTGTTCTGAGAGAGTGGCAAAAAGATTCATAATCCTAATCCTATTTATTCCCGGCATAAAATTCGCGTGGCTCTCGGGCGCCTTGACTATTCGCAAATTAGAGCAAGGGCGCCTAGCTAGGAGCAAGCCTCTCTTTTTCCTCGCTGCGAGGCGTGGGAGTTAGCACTCCCGCGAGCCTTGCACTCGGTCGAAATGTGCTAACTAAATGCGAATTAATTAAGGCCCCCGATCTAGCCGGAGAGGGGGGCGAGAGAGAGGGGAATATCTTTCCGTCGGAGCACCTACCTGGGTTAACCGCATTTGCGATTTCCCTTTTTTTTCCTTCCAAGTCGCTCCACTTTTTTTTGCCCATTCTCCCAGAACACTCTTCCATGTTTGTATGTCTCTCTCTCTTTCTCTCGTCTTTTTCTCTCTCAACTTTTAATTCTTTTCTTTTAGATCCGTTCATTTGTCCCTCCAGCCTATTTCTCATTTACCTTTGCTGCTTTTATTAAATTCAAAACCTCCTTGCTATTTACGCGAAAAATTTAATGTGTGTTGTTTCCACTTACAACATGTGTTACTATACAACCATGACCATTTCCTTTTGTTGTTCAACCATTTTTGAGCTTCTTTATCCCAATATTTCCCGCTAGGAACTGAAAATCTACTCCGATTGCCTATCTCCCATATACCTCTTCCCCAAAATTACACCACAATAAGCTCCTTTGCAAATTGCTATTGCATTTTGATTGTTTTTATATTTTGCAAATCGGATAGTGCCCACTCCCAATTTCCTTAGTTTTACTATACCTGGTGAGCTTGATCCGTTTGATGGTGTAGAAACACACTTGAAAATAGTACACCGACTGTTTTAGTATTTTATAGGTCTGCCAATGAGGTTCGAGAGCGTCCACTATTTAAGACTTAAGGAAGTGCGAGCGAGATGGTTTCCGGATTATTATAGAGACCATATTCGAATTATACTTTTCAATTTCATCAGCTGTGAGGCACACTAATTAAATATTGCATTATTAATGGTGCAATAATATAGTTTAAATCAAATGAAGATATCCAAATAAATCAGCCAAACTTGGCTAATTTTTTTTTTCGCGCAGTACGTTTGAAACTCCATTAAAACGGAAGGTTTAGTGTGACCCCGAAGAATTTACTGCGGTGACAATATGATTAATTTTCAAAAATAGTGGAGAAAACACAAACTACCCACTGTTGGTTTTTTTGACAAGATCTTGGAGTTAGAAATTCCTCATATGTTAAATAAGGTCTCTCTTAGAGTGCATACGGGTTAAGGGCCTAGTCTCATTGAAACATCAGTTCCCGCAAGATCTCTGAAGTTAAGCAATGTTGGGCCTGGACGAGGGTTGGATGGTTGATCATTCATACCTTCACCTTGGCGCCCTTGTCCACTGTCTGAGTGTGACGAGACGTAGGTGTTGAGACAGGCATGTGGCAGGCAGGTTAAAAATGGGCTTGGCACAATGGACCACTCTAGGTCTAGGTGCCCGAGCTCCTATCGAAGGCACCCCAACTAACAATCTACTAGAGTGCATATACGTACCATTTCCCATGTAAAAGGAATGGTACGTGTTTTATGGTAATTTTCTGGCAAATATCTCGGAAAGTAATATGGTAAGGGGTTAAATTTTTGGTGTCAATGGAAGGGGGATATATTTTTCCTTAAAATGAGACCAAATTCATTGATTTATAGGTAAAATGATATTTTGCTCAAACTTCCTTAAATTTAGACTATTCTCAGACCACAGAGCCATTTACGAAACGGTTGTCATAAACCTGGTAGCTGCCTAGATTTTTCAAGTGATGGAGTTGATACGGTGTTTATGTTCTTGACCTCCCAACCTCAGGGTCTTGGTTGGAAATTTTGCAGTATAAGAGATTTTCAACAAAATTAGAACCCCGACTTAACTACTATGCTTAGAGCTCTTCAGTATTTCAGTTGGGGGAACGCAAAGTCGTGATACTCTCATCGTTTACCCTCATAGCTGGTGTTCCACGGGCATTTTTATAGGCACCGAAATTTTGATACAATTTTAGCTGTGTGATTTGATTCTACGGATGTGAATCAATTTTATACGGTGGAGTTGTAATTGGCTTTTGGTCCAGAAATATTTTTATGAATAATCATTTGGACCAGCAAATAGAATATATTCTAAATGATAAATGATTTAAGATTTTCCCGGTGTATTATATTTTAATATCTTTCTCGGGCTTCGCACCGGGTAATGTTTTCATAATCCGCCGACGTTTCGGAAAACGACTTGTTTTCCATTTTCATTTTCGTTTTCCGAAACGTCGGCGGATTATAAAAACATTACCCGGTGCGAAGCCCGAGAAAGATATTTAAATATTCTAAATGTTTTGCCCAAAATTATGCTACCATCCAATCATTCATTTTTGTGTATTTTAACAGCTGATTGGTAAGTTTTGGGACGGTACTCATCCTAAAATCTTAATTTCTGGCATATCCTTTCGTTTCACTCCTATGGTACAACTGCTGTGATCGAAACCCGGGCCCTCATCGTAGGAGACAATGCCTCAGATGCCTCGCTAATCCCTGTATTTGCAAAAGGAAAGATTTCAAGTTCCCTCAATCACACATCGAAAAAAAATACACTTTCAGGTCCCCGCACCCCACCCATCTGAAAGGCTTCCCCTACTCTTCATCCGTGCCTGGGTTTTCTGCCCGTCGCTCCGTGCTGACTCGGCATACGCTAGTGGGAGAAAAAGGGTTGCTCGGTCGGGGGAGGTTTTGGGGGGGGGGGGAGGGTGCCTCGAACGGGAGACAAGGAGGGAAGTTGCCACCCGAGCCGAAGAAGGGCCAAGAATATTTCTTTCCGTTTACTCCCCTTACGTTTCAACCCCGTTCTAACTGTTCCTTCGCTTGATTCTCGCTGCTTGTCTCGCAATATACTATCAATAAAAAAAACCTCCTTATCTCATCTGTCTTTTTGAAAATCGTCTTTCACCCGCCGCTTAGCTGGCGTGAACGTTATGGATTGTGGAAAACACGACACTTGAAGAATTCTCCCAAATTTTGTATCAATTTTAAAAAAATTTAAAACACTAGCTTAGTTAAAAATTCAATGCATTTTTATAGCAATGATCTGCTCTCTGTTCGTGAATTTGGTACCAATGATGGTACCATTTGGTATCAATCTAGTAGTAGTGTAACAAGTCTTTTCTATAGTTGGTAGTTCATCAAATAAACCATAGTACATGAGCAGAATGATTGCCATGGGAAACAATGTTATTCAATTAGTTGAATAGATTGTTTCTTTTGCCAGTATTAGCTATAACATGTCATAAATTGTGACTTTTTTCTAGCATTGAGTCAATTTGGTTCCATAATTGCATACAACCTTTGTCTTAACCATTATCATCCAAGTGTTAATTAAATTTATTTGAAACTTATTTCAGTCATCTTCATAACTGAAAAACGTTTAAGGAATTTTAAACTCCAACTAATTTATTTACGTTTTATAAATTTAGAGTAAAAATTAGGATTAACACTCCGCATGAGGACTTATGAAAGTATGGTGACTAGGCGCAGTGCATTTATCTATCTATAATTGCTATTATTGGCTCAATCAAACTTTCGTCTTAATCTAATATGAAGGTGATTAATTTGTGATATTAATTCAGGCACATACGTTATTAATGTGATAAAAGAACTATTTTACATCCATAAAAATGTTATTGCTTGATGATTCCGAAAGATGTTGCAGCTTGATATTGGTACAGAGCGCGATTGGAGCCCGTACTGTTTAATTGTCACTGTTTTGATACAAATCAGCGAAGAAACGCCATTGTTTTCTCCCATAAAATAACTTTTCTATAATTATTAATCGGTCGCATATATTGTGTGCTCTTTCTGAGTGATTTACGTTGGGCGCTGGCACCTCAAAAAACATGTGAGCGGTTTCCACGTACATAGATACTTGCCTCAGGGAAGCTAGAGCGCCTGTTATGTCCAGGGGCAAAATAAATACACATTCAGTCGAACCTAATGGATATATGAATCAAACGCTCCCTCTTGTGTGATGATGATAGTATTATCTGATTAAATTAGGTTATTAGTTTCCCCTCGAAATAGGGAGAAATTTACCGAAAATGAAAAAAATTATACACTTTGACAGGAAATAATACCATTGTAATAACTCAATCACCCATTGATCCGTAAGTAATTTCGTAATTGGATGCCATCTTAATGGAAATCCTCATTTCACGCTGGGCACATCGCCGTATTACTGCTTTGTCCAGTTTGAGCCATCCATAAGTTACACCGATAAGTATATCATTCTGATATGCCCTTTTTTACGTTAATGATTTCACCCCGTCGGCATTACGAGTAGATGGAACTAGTATTTCAGTAAATCCTCTTCGCTCAAAGCCTTTATTATAGCTTTGATCCGGCCGTTGTGGTCGCTGCCATTGATTCATGTTGAGAATTTAGTGCCATCAGCAATTCCTATTAATTATCCTACAAAATTAATGAGTAAACTTTTACCGAAACTTGATTGAAAACTAAATTTGGTTCTGACAGTTAAATATAATTTATCGATGGGTTTCCTCGCGAACTGTTTTTCTAGAGGACTTTTACAAATTTGGTTTATAGCTATTTTGCATTTAAATCAAATGTACATTTGAATAAGCCAAGTCATAATAAATCATATTTCGTTTGTCGACAAAGAAATGATCGCGTAGCATTGTAGATAGTCCATTCCGTGTAATGAGAGATATATTACACTACTAGGCAAAATAATTATCCTAATCGATAACTCAATCATGAATTTGAAATTAATTGAAAGGTGAATTTGTTTCAGGAGTTGTATGCGTAGTCGATACTTAAGTTAATCAGTGGAGTGCTTCCTTATTGATTATCTGGAAATTGTTCTCGATGACTTCAAAGGGAAAGCACAATCCCTTTCCTGCGTATGTACTCACGTAATCAAATTGAAATCCTAACTAGGGTCCCTTCGGAAGGAAATGGTCCCCGAAGTGAGTTTGTTAAGCCACTAGGCCGTCATAGTTTGTACTCGTGTGTTTAATGCGGCTCAGTCATGTTTTGCAAAAAGAGAGAATTTATGAAACTTCCTGATCAGCGTTTACCAAGTTGGCTCATATTACCACTTACGGAATAATAATTACATATAAATGAATAAAACATTTTTATTTAAGATATAATGGTTCTGCGAATTGGTCAGTTCATTCCGCCTGCAATTGACTAATTGTAGAAGTGCAACTGAGTATGCTGAGGAACGTAAACAGTTTTAAAAATCAACTTTAATGATTAACAGTACAGTTATATTCCTTTTTTGCGCATAACCTATTAAAAAGGTATTTTTAGAGATGTTTGAATGTCATTTTGTGGGTGAATTTTAACTTAAGATTTACAGCTCCTAACCATACATATAAGAACTGGTAACAAAGAAATGTGGTTTTTATGTGTGGCAACTACCTTGAATCAAAAATATTGACGGTACATGGTTGTTAAGAGAGAATGGTTCTTGAAAAAAAATTAATTACTTATTATTACGGTGGTTACACTGAGGAAGAACGTAGAAGTCATTCTTATCATATTCATTAAATTTATTATTGATAAAATAGATGCATTTTTCCGGCTAAATTTGTGATCAATTAGTTAATTAATACAAAGTTTGAATTCTTTTTGCGGTAAATTCACTATAATGGCGCTGCAGTTGCCGTCTTTGACTGTAACACAATGTTCATTAAATATACATTCCTGGAATATTTCCTATTTTTGTAAATTATTTTTGGTTTTCAATTGCCGACGCATTCCACTAACTGAAGCAGTATTTCTAAAAGTATTTGGAAAAAAGTGGACCCTCGCAGTCATGATAGAAACACTTTAATTTGAATAAAATAAATTTGATATAACTTTGGATTTGACATAAATTTTAAATATTTAGCATCAGAAATGAAAATATGAAATTAATGGAGTTGACGCAAACCATTTATCCTGAATAGTAATGCTAAGCAGCAATACTGCTTTTTGAATTACGACCGAAGTTACGATTTTGAATTACTGTTTTGATGTACGTTGAATTACAATTGACGTTGATTACTTAAATTTTTATTCGGTTGAACCAATGAAAACCCATTGGCGTCATTATGAAGTATTGTACTTTTTTATTATCAAACATGACTGAATAAATTTCCAAGGCATTAATATTCAAAATCTTTTCTAAAAAACATTCATTATTTGTTGCTATTGATTTTTCGCCAGCATCATAAATATTTTTACAGTTTGCACTTTTCAGTTTATGCATCACATATTAAAATTCCAAGTGGATTGCTGTATTTATCATTGATACATTATCATATAGCAATAAAATAGTCGTGCTACTGAAAATAACGTTACCTGAATAAATATGAAAGTTGTTTGTTTATCCTTAATATGTTATAATATATTCCTATGTTAGTTGAAAGAGAAAATTTGATAGGTGTACGCTTAATTTATTTTCAGAGTTAAGGCTTCGTCGATTCATGATTAAGTGGTAATCCCACGAATTTTACCACCCCGATATTTTTTGTGATACCCCTCCAGCAAGTTAAGTGCGCGTCAAACTGTGGGAATTAAATCTTGTTTCGACAAACCACTGCTGCATGAGAGACAATGTCAAAGCGAAATGCACCAAAATGCGTGCTAATTTAATGACCGACTCCTGAGTTAATTCAGTTATTGGCACGCAACAGGCGTTGATAATATTAAAACCTTAGCTTATGAATATCTTTTTTAGATTGATCGGATGTGAAAATAGTTCGAGCATTTGTGTTGGCCGTAATTATTCATGAAGCAAATATTTACGGATGGATGTTGAGATAGTATTGAGTACTACGATATTTGCGTATAGAAACGCCTTAAAACATTTTAAGTATCGAGTATATGACGCTAAGTTGGCTCCATTCATATCAATAGGAATTATTACCGTGGCGTCCTACGAGAATAACAGAAGCCCATATATCTTAGGTATTTGCCCTTCTTGATGCGTAGCTTCTATCAACACTTAAGTGGGCTCACTACTTCTCAGATTCTCCTCGACTGGCTTCTCCCCTCCGAGACCTGAGTGGAATGGGAAAGTCCTAATCTTCTTGTCGAGGGGGGGAGTAGTTAGAGGAGGGGGTGACGTCAGAGGAGGTGGGGGCAGTCGGCCATATGCCGTGACTAGATCGCGAAAAAACACGAAACATGCGTTAGCATTTTAAAGTCTGAGGCCTTATAGTGAAAATCGTAATAAAGTAGATGACACCAAATTAAATACCAAAGACCATTATGTGATCTTACTACGTGATATGTTTCTTTTAGTGAATAAAAAGGGCAATGAAGAGGTCTGAAAAATGACTGAAAAAGGTCACTGAAAAAACTAATTATCATTAATATGTCTAGTGAAGTGAACAATGTATCTCAATTAAAGCTCAGATACATTCTTTCCTAACAAAAATGTGAAAACTTAAACTTCTTACACAAAAAAATAATAGGGTGACAGTTAAAATAAAAGTGGTCTGCAGAGGCGATTTTAGCTGAGGTAGTGGGCCCCCTTAATATATCAGCTTAAATTCTTATAACACGTGAAATGAAACAAAGCCTTGAATTAACCTCCGATTTAATGATTATATCGCAAATGACTTCATACTTATGTTACCTATAGTAGAGGATGATACTCAACAATTGATGTGGCTTGAATTGCGCGATAATTTTTAAACAAATCTTCTGAAATAAGTCAATATTCAGTCACCCATCACCTCAAGCTTTTCTTTGCTCATAAAATAGAATCGGATAAAGAGTCCTCTAGTAAATGGAATTTACTATACTCTGATGACGTATGAAGATGGGTCAATTTACTTTTATTTCATTAGTGTCATAAATATGATATTGCATGTGTAGTTTTACTCGAATTAAATTTCAGTTTTACAGCTATATCTTGCAACTAAATGCATACAAAACTACTGCAACCGTAACTCTTTATTGCTATTTTTGTGGCATTGATTATTCTGACCTTTTCGAATACATGCGCATAGTTCTGTCAACAATTTCATGAAAAATATTATCCAGCAATTGCCATAACTGATTTGTATCTGAGACTTTACTTTTAAATTTCATTATTTTGAACTTTTATGGATTTATGAGCCTCACGGAATTTAGTTTTTTCGTGTGGCTTGGATAGCCATTATTTGGGCATGAGGAGGTGTGTTATAGATGGAAAGAATGTATTGAAGACTTTTATGATGGTAAGGAAATTGAAATAATAGAAGAGTATATTGAGGGGGAAAATTCTATTGACGCTGTTAGCAAAGGGCCACCCATAACAAGAGCTGAGTTTAACAATGCTCTGAATAAATGAAATCAAAATAAAGCCACCGGTGTGGATAACATTGCAGCAGAACTACTGCAAAATAGTGGTGATACAATTAAGAATAATGTTTACATGATTGTATCCAATTGCTATGAAGAAGGAAAGGTACCACATGATTTCACAAAAAGCAGAAACATTACACTTGCCAAGAAAGCAATGCAAAGGATTGCACGAATTACCGAACAATAACGCTTCTGTCCCATGCTTCAAAATTTTTATTGGTTATAGTAAAAGAGAGAATAAAAAAAATTGATGCGACATTAGATAGTGATCAGTACGGCTTCAGACCAGAAAAAGGCACTCGAGAGGCAATTTTAGCATTGCGACAAATCCTAGAGAGAAGGCTAGAAATTAACAGGAAAACTTATATAGCTTTCGTTGATTTGGAAAAGGCTTTTGACCATGTTGACTGGAGACTACTGTTCCAAGCAATGTGCAAAAAATGGTTGGATTAGGGAGACAAAAGATTGATTTTAAACCTCTACAAAAACCAAAGTACGGAAAATGAAGTCAGTGGCACCAAGGAAGAAGCAAACATAAGAAGAGGTGTTAGACAAGGTTGCTCAATATCACCTTACTTGTTTAACTTATACATAGAAGGAGCAATGTCTGAAATGAAAACAAAGACGAGGAATTAAAATAAATGGCAAACAAATTCATTGCATTCGATTTGCAGACGACATAGCTCTAGTAGATGACTCAGAGAAGGAATTAAGTCGAATGCTCAAGATTCTAAATAATATTTTATTAAAACTGAAACTTAAAATAAACACCAAGAAAACAAAAATCATGGTAGTAGAAAGAAAGAGAAGAGAAAAGATAACGAATATACGTATAGACGGAGTGAGACCGGAGGAAGTGACAGAGTTCTGCTACTTGAGTAGCTTATTAGAGAATCATAACAACTGCTCCTCTGAGCCAAAAGAAGAATAACGTTAGCCAAGAAAGCCTTTCAATTAAAGAAAAGTCACCGAGTAAATAACAGCATTAGTATTGAGACTAGGAAGAAATTCCTGAAAAGCTTTGTATGGAGTGTGCTAACATATGGATGCGAGACATGGACACTAAGGAAGAGTTAAATGACCAAACTTGAAGCTGCAGAAATGTGGTTTTGGAGGAGGATTACAAAAACTAGGTGGATCGACAGGAAAACTAATGAGCAAGTACTAAATGAAGTACATACAGAAAGAGAAATATTGGAAACAATTAAAACGAGCAGCAAAGCTCATCGGACACTTATATAGGCTCGGCAACTTCATACAAAATATAATGGAAGGAAAAATTCTAGGCAAAAGACAGAGAGGACGACCGAGAAATTCGTACCTAAAAGTATTGGCGATGGGAATGGGATGCACCTCGTACGATGAAATGAAGAGGAAGGCTGAAAAAAGAGATTGTTGGAATTCGTGGCTGCAACAATAAGGATATCCTTTAGAAGAGAAGAAGGATAGCCACTGTTGATGTTGATGGAATGATGCCAAATCTGATTTCGCGAAGGCAAAGATTGGCTGGAAAGAATGAAATAAAGCTACCATAAAGTCATCATCATCATTGGTAATCTGCTGTTTAGCAGGCCCTCAGTAGCCCCTCCTCCAGATAACTCTGTCTTGTACCTTCCTCTTCATCCACGCGTAGCCTGTCTCCTCTTCCAAATCTTCCGTAATTTTCTTTCTTTTTCGTCCTCGTTTACCCTTTCCTTCCGCCATCCCTTCTAATACCTCCTTCATCACAGAATCTCTTCTTAATATATGTCCCAGCCAGTTTTGTTTCCTTGTGTTAATTGTCTTTATCAGTCCTCTATCTTTCCCCACTCTGGTCAATACCTATTCATTTCTCACTCTGTCAGCCCAATTAATATTCAACATTCTTCTCCATTTTCACATCTCCATTGCCTCAACCCGTTTTATATCCTTTTTCACAGCCGTCCATGTCTCACAACCACAAAATAAGTCGGTAAAAATATATTATATACATGTATTATAAAGCGATCTAGATTTTAACCGTAGATAATTTGGAGTTAATATGATGGAATCGATAAAACATTCCTAATTCGTTTATGTGCGGTTTTCCATGCCCTATTAAGTGTCAATTAAAATGTATGCGATATCTTATTGGGATCGGTTATGTCTCTTGAGGTTTAAGAGTTAGTTTTTGAGTTTGCATTCGAATACAAACCCTAGGTAGGCTAGTATATTACAGAAAGTGAAAGGAATGTGACTTGTATTTCACTCCCATTTTCCGTGCCAAACTCAGTATGAATAGGAGAGGGTTATTCAGTCTCATGCATTTGGGAGTGTTCAAATTTAATTCATTATTTCTTTTTTCTACATTTTTTTACCTCTTTTTATTTACTTAGAACTTTTTTCCAGTACTCGCAGTAGAGACATTCAACTGAGTGTCTCTACGTACCTTTCATAAATCGAAGGTTAACCTCCACGCTTTTTGTACAGCAATTTATTTGCTTCATTTCCAATGACCCTACCTGTATGACAATGGCTTCCTACGCCTTTCTATTAAACGTATTTTCAAACTAGGTCACCCATTCTAACCAAAGGTAAGTCCTTTATAATTGGCTTCGTACTTTTTTTACCCGTTTAAAGTTCACGGTCTTTTAAAATTCATGGTCAGCAGAATTCACTCTCATCAAAAGATTTGAAGGCGGTTATAACCAAGGTTACTTGCTTTCTGAACCAGAAGAGAACAGCAGGAGAAGCATATCTGGCCAAACTGCTGGTCTAAATTAAAAGAAAAGTGAAATTAATTAATATAACTCTCTCAGATAAGCAATAGAGGCAACAGTTTTAATTAATTATCGCTAATTAAGTGGCCTGATGAACTATATTTAAATTCGGTGGCTGACCTATCATTGTCCTTCATTCAAATGGATATTTATTCATAAACGTCACGTGAAGTTCTTGAAATATCTCTCTCGAAGCATTGAAACTTCCTAAAGCCTCTGAGTAATAAGCACCCAATTTGGTTTTATAAAATGTAGGTCAAAGAAAAACGAAAACCTAATTTTATTTTTCGATATCTCCCGGTTTATACAAGTTTCAAAAGGCGCTACTCTGAGGACAAAGTACCTCACAAAATATTTTTTTTAAAATTCGTTCGTGAATATTCGGCTTTCACTTTGATCGCGTCATATTGAACAAAAAATAGCCGTTAGAGCAAATGTCCGCTATAATGGAGATATTCAGGAGCTTTGATGGGCAGTTTGGCGCGAATAACACCAATAGAGATTTATTCACCGCCTCTCACATGTCCAGGGAATTGATTGGATAACAAACTGTACCAATTTACGATATTAACCTCGGTCAGGAACTTGACCAGTGGTTGGGTGACGTCACATTATGGTGACTACTGAAGTTTCCCCAAAACCCTAACACGCTTTTGAGCCAAGTTTTGCTGTTGCACCCCGCATCTCATGAGGGCCTGTGCGTGATGTGTAATCTTTTTACAGGGTTATTTTTTTTCTAAAGTTAAAATTTAATATTTTAGAATATGTTATTTTAATGTCGGAATGAATAGATTTTTCCAAGCGCCATTGTCAACTTTAAATGTTTATACCCTTGAAACAACAGCGTTTTTCCTTACTTTCCTCTTAATTTTGTACTAAATTTTTCTTTAATTATTTCCACGATCTATACGCCGAAATTGATTATTTATTTAAGCTGCTCCCTGCAGCCCCTACCTCTGATATAATACTGTCGAACCAAATGACTTTTACGTTACTTAGAAACCACATGGTAGCACTATCATCTGAGGTATGAGCTAGCAAAATTAAAAATAGCATTCAGTTTAGCTTAATTATCGGCATGGATGTAATATCCTCAGTTTCATTTGCAAATCCTCATTAATGATGCTTATAAAACTAAATAAAATCCACGATTCCCGCAAACCTGACTCACTCCAATAAATCCACCACTTCATTAATGTTTCAGTCCTCTGGTATTAAACCTGCTGTAATCATTAAGCGTTGAGAGTGAATTGGCTAATCAGTCTCTCCAATTCGCGTCGCACGCATTGATAAACAAATTGATTGGAAATTTCAATCCAGCGTTGAACTACTCCGCGAGCTGTGATGACTACGACCAAAACTTGCCAAAAATTTTCACTTGATATCAAAACCAACAGCTTAGGACTGCTTTCATTTTTTTAAATGTAGCCAGCCACGGTTTCAGCGACAGATTGGCATTGTCAAGATTCGTGTCATATGGGTATCAGTTGCAAAAGTGATGGTCAGTAATTAGGTTTTAGTTCACATTTTTAGCTATTTCAGGCATAAATGTATTAATAAGGCTTTACAACAAGCGCTAAGAGTCCGCTCTGTTTCATAAAACTTTCATTACTGAAGGTTATCAAATAACATACCAAAATAAGTGTCATTAGTTACACCGGCATTTTTTGTATCGAGTTACCCGACGATGTCAGTATTCAGGCAGTATATAACCTGTTACTAATAAAAGATTGGATGTATTGCATTATTTTTATTTGGCAAAAGTTGTTTTAGTCAAAAAATCATATAATGTCACAAATATCTGGATTATGAAGTACATATTTACTAAATTCTATATGGTAAATATTGTATTTTTAGTACATTTCATTCATTCCTGTACTTCTTTTTCTTTTTCAACTCTCCAGGTTTATGGAATAATTTACCCAATTGCAACAGAATATTTAAACGCTTCTGGTGTAACGCCTTATTTTGTGGGGCCATATTTTATTTTTGCAATTTTTAATATAAACTTCACCGACACAGCTTTATCATTTTTCAAGAAATTCTTGTGGATACCAAAATTTGAGCTGTATGTGAAATTACACTTGATGCCACCATAATCGTCTACGAGGAATTACCACCGAATCTACCTTTATCTCAAACGTAATCAAATATTTAATGCTTTGATTTATTTCTCATGATCAATTTATTTCTATCCATTTTTTTATTTCTGTATCATGACCAGGTTCCACAAAATTAGTTCTGAATCAGTCTCTGATAAATGCGCACCTTGCCTTGGAAAAAGTATGTGCATATGCTGCGGTAGGGCGTTACCGCGAAATAAAATAGAGATGATCCCTTGGAATAGTGGCCCCGTGCCCGTATCATATCGCTCCATCATCCACTTAAATGAGGCTTCCCTCTCGTTCCTGTTGACTCTGTGCCCTATTGCCGCGGCCGACACTCAGCCGGGGGATTCCACAAATGTTGTTTAGCCATCCCGTCGGGCTCTATCGCACAGTCGCCGATGAGATGACGCCATGTGAGCATCCCTTTGTAAATTCGCCTCTTTTCCGCTTCCCCTCTCCTCCTCCACTCTCTTCACCTACTAGCATATGGATGCCTTTTAACTATTCTGGGCGATGCGGTGCGGATTCCCCGTTCCCATAACCCCTCGGCCGCATACTTCTACATCGAAACCCGTCCTTGATCTCCGAAGGGAACACACAAACACGTAGATGTGAGCTGAGTGCGTCTGTTAGATTGGTTTCTTTCCTTCCGCCCGTCCCTTGGTTTACTTTGGTCTTTGACCTGGGTGGCATATGTATGGGATTCATAATGGCTTCGGTAAATTCACTGCAGCGGAAAGGCAGAATGGGGGAGGGAGTTGCTGCGCCCGGCAGCCATATTACACAGCCCTCCCTTCCCCTCTCCTTCCCTTTCCGGTCTCCCTTCAGTCCTTCAATGCCCACCCCATTCTCCCGCTGCTGCCCATCCTGCGTCATAGTCTGTGACCTTTGGCGCGGCGGAATGCTTCCAACCGATGCCTCGTTAAGTGAATATCTGGGTGCGGACGTCGATGAAACGGAAAATAGCAAGGCGCAGGTGCCTTCCCGTCATTAATTGATGTTTCTCAGACGGGAAACAAGGCAAGGTGAACGAGTTGGGACCACGGTTAAAGGTTAAAGAAAACATGCTTGAGGAATCGAATGGTTCGTTTCAGTAAATGCCTCTCGTGATTTGAGCTGGGTTGTTCTCTGTGACTTTTCGCACGCTAAATGTTTTAGGTAGTTTGAGCGAAATATTAACTAAAAATCAATGAATTGGGTTTTGTTTTAAATAAAAATATATTACCCTTCCATTGACACCAAAATTAAACCCCTTACCACATTACTTTCGAAGTTATTTGCCAAAAAATATCAGCCCTTTTACATGGGAAATGGTACGTGTATGCACTCCAGAGAGACCTTATTTAACAAATGAGAAATTTCTAACCCCTAGATTACGTCAAAGAATTAACACTGTGTAGTTTGTATGTTTGCTCGACTATTTTTAAAAATTAATAATATTGTCACCGCAATAGGTTCTTGGGTATCACAAAAAACCTTCTGTTTTGAAGGAGTTTCAAACGCTCCGGGCGAAAAAAATGAGTCAAGTTAAAGACTTATTTAGATATTTTAATTTAGTTACTTACAATTTCTGTGATATAAAACTACATTATTGCACTATTATTCATGCAATATGTAATTCATGTCTCCTAAAGCTGATGAAATTGAAACGTATAATTCGAATATGGTCTCTATTATCACTAGGGAACTATCTTGCTCGGACTACCTTAAATGCGAATTAGACCAACTTCTATCATGAAGTTTTATGTGATATACAATTTTTCTACCAATTGTAGGGTATTCCGTTTTGGCAGCGTGTTCATTCCATCATGAGAGTTGTTTTTCTTGATGCTGCTCCTTGCAACGGGTTATTAATGTTTATTAGAACCTCACAGCTGAAATTGAAATCTCTTAAACTGGAAAACGCGGCTCCTACTCGTGAGACAGTACATGCTCTTATATCACGGTTAAGGTGAGCTGAAATGTTCAAGTATGTACTTCGAACCTTGCTTGAGTGTCCTCAACGGGTGTAATAGAAAACTTCGGAATTAAACGATGCATTTAGAGAAACTCTACAATACCGGACACTAGTTGAACTTGAATTTCATCTCAGTCTTTGCACCTAGGAACAACAGGTTATCATAGGAATGCTACAAGCCCAGAAATAAGAACAATTATGGTGAAGTGGTTATGCCACTAGTTTTCAAGAAATGTTACACCCCGGACTTTTGCTTACATTGCAAGAATGCGTCAAAAACTTGTTTTTTTAATCCTCATTCCTTATTTGATTAAACATTTGTCTTACGATCTTATTAAATGCAAAATGAATAGGGCATTCAAAATGGAGTGGAAATGCATATGTTGCATTGGAGTGGGTTTTGGTGGGAAGCTGGGATAGAAATTGAGGAATAATAATTGGGGAAGAGGACGTTAATTGCCTTTAAAAAGTGGATAATGCTGGAAATGCAGGTGAAGGCAACAAAATATAATCGTACGATGGTACATTATGCAAGAATAGGAAACAGAATATTATAAAATACTGGTTTGGAGCAGGATGACCATTATTTATTCTGTTTTTCGTTCAACTATTTCTTACCCTGGAAGATTTTGCGACTACCTTCTACTATTAGTTCTAGAAAAACAATCGCAGAATCCATGTCACTTTGTCAATTTATTCTCTTCTTTTACACGTCAAGTGGTCTAGGCCACCATTAAAATTGGAGTACCTGTTTTTCTCCCTGGCATTTGCTCAAAAAATACGATGTGATACAGATCGGTTTAATGCCTCTTCATTTTCTGATAGATACCTGACCAATTTGTTTTCGGAATTGTAGAAATTTTAATGACACACTAGAACTCTTTTGTTCAAAATGACAGTGCTTCCTAACTGTTCCACATCACGGCCTGGTGGTGAAAGTTTTACGATTTGAACGCAACTGCCTTTGGTCGTAATCTCTGTATTTATTGCTGCACCCAAGATATCCTATTCTACTCGAGGCCCCGGCTGCAAACTCAAAAGTGGTCGAAGTTCAGTTCCCATTAAGAATAACTATCTTTTTTATATTTCAAAGGATGTAAAGGGCTTTCAGAAAATTGCAGACCATCATGAAAAGCTTAACATGGGCTTAAACTGGGAAGTAGGACCCGTAGCAAAGTAAAGGGTGGAAAGTGTTTAGGGTGGAGTGAGGACATTTGATTTCCCTTTCAATCCAAGGGAATAATTAGTTTTGAAGTCTACCACATTAGTGCAAGATACCAATAATATGTGTGTTGCTATTGTGAGACCGAAATAAACTTTAAAAGCTCATTATTAAATCGAATAATGGCTAATCCACGAATAAAGACGAGAGCAATGACTTAATCCTCTGCCAAAGATTTCTTTTTAATTGGAAATATCAAATGAGGATATTTAATTAATGCTATTTCAGACATTGTGCAGTGGTATTACTTGGTGTAGGAAACGTCCAAGATATTCGATCGCGAAAACTGTTAAAATGTATTGAAAAAGTGCCGTGCAGATAGCTATGGGGATGGGAAGAATATTCTGCGATACAACAAGAAATCTTTATCAGGTCGGTAGACGTAAAGCATGTCTTGGTGGTGGAAAAAGTAGTGAAAATAAAGTGAAGGAGCGTAGTTTTCAATATAAGCCAAATTTACGAGTAAAAATCCAAAATCTGAATGATTATAAATCATTTAAATAACTTGGATAAGCAGTAGCACTACTCAAAAATTGAGCTGTGATGAATTGAAGCACTGCTTCACGTATGCCTGTATAAAATTTATCCATCACTACTACGACCACATTTTCTAACAAAAGTATTACTGCGTGAAAATGGGTGATAATGTTGTGTGAGTTATTTTATTATAAAAAATCTGACCCTATGAAGATAAAAGGTAACTATTTTGCAAAAAATGATACAGTATTTTTCTAAGAATATGTGTATGTAGGTATTCTTCGACTTATGAATGAATACTGGAATGGCGTTTTTTAACTACCCTTTATTAATTTTACTTTGGCTCTTCCTTCCTAGTTGATAATATAGAACAGTCTTATATGTGAAAAATATTTTATTCCACGTTTAGTTTCCATATTCTTATTCATTCATTGCTTATTCAACCTGATGAAATCCTCGCAACGAGTATTTCTTGCACTTTTAATGTCCTTGATGAGTACAGTAGTGTTTTTTTAGCTGTATTTTTTAACACTTTTTGAGCAGTCAGCATGCAAGCTTATGTGCCCTTGACCTTACTGCGCTAACAGTTTCCTAATTTAGCCAAGCATAGGGTTCGATTGTTTTACCAAAGCAATTAATTATCACCTGTGTGCATGGCTCTTTAATCGAATTCTAAAATTGCTGCGCTGCATCAACCAGTGACCAGGTCACTATTTGGTTGATAATCATGTTTGCATCCAAACAATTTGAGCCTCTTGTACACGATCAAACTCATTTCTCGGGTGATCAACGAAAGTATCTTTCTTCGTAAGGACTTCTTTTGACATTGCCTCAGAACCCTGAAATACACGTCTTTAACTTGTGTTTTCCCTTATAGATGAAAAACATTTGCTTATATCCCCGAGCCCGGGAGAAGATTGACCCATTTTTGAATTCAGCTAATTTAATGGGTGGAACTGATAGTCGATTCGTGGGGCGTAGGGTGTACCAAGGGACGGAATCCAGGGCAACTCCATTGTTTTATCCAACTTGGACCAGCATTGACAGTTGGCCGTTGCTGCTTTTCTCTGGCCCAGTAGTTTATTTATCAAGAATCGGAGTTCCATCGTCAAAAGACACCTTCAGCCGTTATCCTATTCGACCCTCACAAACGGTTCATTTATTGTGACAGTCACCCATCGACTTAGCCTCCTAGGTATTCAAAAGACACTGGGCAGTTGCGACCGCTTTTCATGCTTAACAATGTGTTTTGAATGTTTTTATCTTGTAACTATTAATAATTAGTTCGTATTTGAAATGGTTACTTAAAAGCACAAATGATTCATGTTTGATTTCTTGGAGAGTTGACCGAAAACTAAAGCAATTTGCTTTTTTATGAATCCTGAGGAACTTCCAGAGTTATAGCGAGTAATGCATGCAAAAAGCGGTGGAAGGGGGTAAGGAACCTGGTGTTGTATTTGACCCAACTAGCGGAAGATGCTAAGGGAACCACAATCATTCCTCCTCTCCGACGGACGAATTGCTGCTCTTGAATTGCTTTCTATCAGTTCCGTAGAAGGTATGCATATTGAGTATTCTCTGCCTTTTCCGGGATTTGGCTCCCTGGCCCTCGCTATAGAAATCCATTACAATGAATGACATATCAACCAAATTTCCAGCAAGAATTAAGTCATATAACCATCAACTCTTGAGCAAAGCCAATATTGATCTTCCGAATGTTACTTGCCACGCTTAGTGCGACAGGAAACACAGTACGCTTATAAGCTTGTAACTCAGAAAGTGTCGAGGTTTTCTACACTTGCAGTCACTGCAGCGCCCTCTCGCGTGGCAGTGGATGTTAGAACGGTAAATATGAAGAACCATGGGTACAAGGAGAACCAATGGGAGGAGTAACAGTAGGAAAGTGGGCATGTTTTTGGACGGATTAGTGTCTTACACTGCGTTTTTTGTTGCAGTTCATGGTGAATGGAAGCTTAAATAATATCAAGCTTTATCATATTTTATTACAGGACGTTGTGCAATCTCAACCTTATCGGAAGTAATTCCGTGTTTTGTACTTTGCGTTGGGAACCGATTTAACAGTCGCGTATCTTGAAAGATCTGGTGCTTCCCTGCGAATTAGCTGAATAAAGTGTTCTCGGGTCCGTCCGGGTGAGTTTGTTCATATTATCTAACTTTTTTAGGTCCGACACGGACCTCATCCTCAGGGAAGCTTCAGCTTCAGAGAGGACTTCATTCGGGTAACTTGGTCATATATTCTTGTTGCGGTTTTATCATCGGGACTAAATTTTATGTTTATGATTAGTTCATTCCAATTAATGTATAAAACATGGCGGAATGAAGTTTGCGGGACGGCTACAATTATTTACATACATACCAATCACGCTGTTCCCTTTCGGGGTAGGCACAGTCACAAAGTTTCTCTCATAAATACATATTTGTACACCTAACTCTGCTTCAATAATTTCCTTCATACTGACCTATCCTTGCAATTCTCTTTTGCCTCAAAATGAAGAGCACAAGATGTTGTACTGTCCACTAATTTTAATACATAAAACTTTATAACACGTGTTTCGGCACTTTATTGGCCACCATCAGGTACAGTGTCACGTACCTGACTTGTTTACACTGTCAGTCAATTTGACCCGTGCACTATGCCTGATGATGGCCAATAAAGTGCCGAAACACGTGTTTTAAAGTTTTATGTATTAAAAATAATGGACGATACAACAACTAGTGCTCTTCATTTTAACAATGCGGTTCCACAATATCTCGCTAGAAACTGTTGACCTCTTTTGCCTCATTTACCCCCATACACTGCTTCATACACGCCCTCCTGTTTTTAAGACTCCTAATATTCCTCCTCCTAAGAATTTTCTCAACCACAATTATTATTTTAATTATTTGGAAGGAATAAAAAAAGCATGACAAGGGGGTTACTGGAGGCTTTGGTTCAGTTCTGTAACACAAATTCGATAATCCATTGCTTCATCCCACTTTAGACACTACACTGTTCTCATTGCCAGGTCTAGAGCCTGCTCCGCTTTGGATTCCATCCATCCTTATTGTCGAAGTTCTCTATGGTTTGACGAATGTTGCCCATATCACGCGGAAACTTTTATCGGCTCGCAAAAAATCTCTCTCTTCCATCATGCTACTTTCAACGTTTCCGTTGGAAAGAACTATCGCGCAGCAGTCACGTTTCTCAAGCTGTGCCCATTCCACTGGACTTTTGTTGCCGCATTACTCTTGCTTCAAGTATTATCGATACGCGAGTATTTAAAACCGCCCTTCCGTGTTGCGCAAGTTTTCCCGACCGTCATTTATCTGGTGCCATCAATCACTTTTCACGTGATATTTGCCGACGAGAGTTACATTACTTCCGTACTAGGTGCCATGTCAGGGTTATTGATGGTATGAAATTTATACCCTAACTCGATACATTTCCCTGCGAACATCCACTGTGATGTGTGGCAGTGGGTAATAGAGCATCAGTTATAAGGAGATTATAGGAACTGGCAGTCAGTAGTCGTTAGTGCCGAAGTCACGACTTGAAAAAGGCTAATGCGCATGTCTGATAGACAGTAGATTCATGCAGGGACGAGCAATACCGAACTCAACCGGGGAAGATGAACAGCTAAACCGATCTTAATGCAGTGAATAAGTAACTGTCGTTTGAATTGATTTTTTCCTTCCTTGTTGAAGCCTTGGTACAGTGAAACATTTACAAAATTTACATTTTCTCTAGCAGTGATAAAATAAATGTTTCAATCTGACGTTACAAGCTGCACCACTTTTCTTCCTATCTCTTCTTCATTCATTTTTATTTTCCTAAACTTTGCATTCCTCTCAATAACTGTGCATTCTTCTTGTTTTTCTCTCCCCTTCTTTTAAAATATTCTTATTAGGTTAAAATCTGAAGATTTCATAATGGTTTTAGTCCACAAATTATATTTTTGATAATATGTTTTCTTCCCTCTGCTTCCATCAAGAGTGCAATAATCTAGCATAGGAAGTGTTGATGCTCATTCTTTTTTTATTCTCTGATATTGCTTTATTTGTGGAAAATTTGTCGTTAAAAGCGACTACATTTTAACGTGTTAGACATTTACGTTGCTTTTGGGTTAACTAAATCTAAATCTATGTCACTAAATCATGTCACTTTCAAATTTCTTATACGGCTCATTTTAAAATTTTGCGACGTATTACCTACGTTTACATCCCTTGTAGAATTAATAATTTTTACATACTATTTCCTAATCCACCATGGTAAAGACTCATTTACTTGGACTTTTTTCTCCATGGTCAAGGTCTAACTTTTTTTTGCTTGGATATGAAAAATTTAGGCTGAATTGTAACAGCTATTTAAAACATTAGTCCCTCATCTCTCATGGCTGGTTACTTATGCCCCTTGTAAGAGCACATTATATCATTTTTGGATGTGGATTGACTGACAAAATTGTATATTTATTATTATTTTTAAGTTTTCTACCGTTTGACGCAGGTTTAAATGAATTCGAGCCAAAATCCTCTCATTTTTCAGGCCCTACCTATCAACATTTTGTCTTTTCGGAAGAAAATAATAGATATTTGACCGGACATCTGCAATTCAAAAACGAAGCTGAATTGAGTAAGATGGTCAGTCATTGAGAATTTCCATCATCATGTAAAAAAGGTGGTCAAACAGAGTTTGTATATAGCCACCTACTGTACTGCAATCAATGCAAGTTTTGACGGAGATAACTCAAAAGATACACACGGTAGCGTACCAGGTACGACTCGTTTGTATTTTGTTCGTCGTTTTCGTCACACGTGTATCAGTAATTTTTGATAAAGTTAAAAATTCTTATTTAATTATTTTTTGAATAATTAAGGAAATACTTTGAATATTTGGGCTTAATCCGTTATGGTTTCTACCCAGGGGAATGTCACTCGTGCATATTAAACTACATCTTTTGATATGCTCTTAATGTAAATATGTTCGGCAAGAAACGCCGTCCTTTTGCAATATGCGCTAATTACATCTTGATTATAAGGTGCTACCAAATCGTCTTCCACTTTGGCTTTTGTCATTCTTTGGTCGAACTGCGCTAATTATGAAGAGCACTCATCAATTTCTCTCCAATCTGAAGGGGGGTGCGTGACTCTAAAATAAGAATATTGAAGTAAGATGTGTTTTTCATGGACTTTGCGTTAGTGACAAGGGTAAATCACGTATTTCACTGATGCGCGTTACTCAACTGGTTAGTTTCAAAGTATTTACGCTGATGAATTCATTACGAATGTCAATTCTGACTGCGTTTAGTGATTGTATTTCAAAAGCGTTACCTTGTTACCATTTGGGTGGTGTGTTGCATCGGAGTCTGTTGCACGTCCGTGAAGTTTAGCGTTTAGATGTGCCATTTACGACTCGCCTGTAACGAGCACGTATAGTGGAAACTATCAATTATGGCCTCAACACTGTTGCAGGTGGTAATATACATCACCGTAGGAACCTAACTTAGAATTGGTTGTAGGAGTTAAGTCCCCAACGGCGTGTATGGACCCACGAAGATCGAATTCATGAGTTCAAATGCCATTCTCTCCCTCCTTTACGACCAATTCCTCAACTGCCCTCGCCCATCTTAACTCTCCTGGACCCCCATGCCTCCAATCTTCTCCCCAACCCCCCAATCGAACTTCCTCCTTCGCATCCCCCACTTTTAACCACCCCCTTACGATTCCCATCTTGCGCTAGAATTCATTTCCACCCCCCTTCTCAACTCTCATCTCGTTCCAAGTTGCGCACGAGAACTCAACCCCTCGCAGCCTTTTTTTAACCCTGTGATTCGTAGTTTTTATTTATCTTCTTCTTCACTTCATGTGTTAGACTTCGGAGCCTGTTGTCTTTTTTTTTAATAACTGTTTTCGATGACTCAAGGTTTGTATCCTAAGGCAATCCCAGAACTAGGTTCATCTATATTTATTCCTAAATTCTGCACCATTGGGTTTTGCATTCTGTAATTTTTCTATTCAATTATGAAATGTTCAACTTCTCTCCTATGATTTTTTTTTGTACTCCATAATATAATTTGCCACATTCTACTGATCTTAGAATTTGATTTCAGCAAATTCAGTGATCTTCATTGTCTCTGATGTGGACATACACATCTCGCTACCATATATTACTACCAGAACTTCCATTGTTTTTCCTATTTGTTTTGTTAAGTTATGATTCAGGCTTCCGCTTCCAAGTAGTGACTTGGACCTGAGGAAGCCTGCAGGATAGCCGGCGAATTATCGTCCCCAAGATGAACCAACGCGGCAGAAAACCCAAAAAGCGGAAGATTCAACCGTCATTCTTTTGTTAACTTTTTATCACTTAAGGATGTAGCGTGCTATCTACTGCTGAATTTCGTGTTTTATTTTCGCAAATATTTTTGCAAAGTTTGGCTGATTCAAGTGTGTCAAGTTCATCTCTATATTTTTGAATGATAATCGTATAGAATGTCTAGGGTCATTGTTTTAGGTGAATGAGAGAACCAAGTTTCAATGGCAGCGGCTATCTAGAACACTCAGCATAACTGATTAATGGGAGGCAAATGCAAAACTTCAAACGCTTTTCCATTTGGACTTGCTTCGAAATAATTGGTCTACTTCAACATTGAGCCTTCCAAATGTTGTATTGAAAGACAAGAAATAGGCAAAAATACGATGAAGTCAGCTGTAGGCAATAGGAATGCATACTGCAACATATATGAAGATATTAGGGGAGAATATCCTGTTATCATGGGACCTAAAGGAAATGACTCTTGGGTTTATGCCGATACGCTTGAAGGGAGAAAACGTGAAGAGCACATGGATAAATTATGAAAATTTACACTTGCTATGAAAATATTTAGACACGATGCCAGTCGACGACGGCGGAAGTTAAAGAAACAGGAAAAAAATCAGAGTCTACCGTTGAATATGCACCATCATGATACTTCCGTGTATTTAACAATCACAAACTGAAACTGAACAAATCAGAAACTGTTACACTTAGGCGTGTGTGTGCTGCGGCGATATTCAACCTACAGCACCGCAAGCAATTCTCGAATAAAGTGCCTGACGCAAGTGGCACTTGATACTGCGTTTGAAATAGAGCGGCGTCGTGTGATCGTGTTAGGTTCCGTTAAGTCCCGGCCCGAACTCACGCTGCTGTTTGAGGGGTGGAGGTTTATAAGCGGAGGTCTTCAGGAAAGTTGGAGGGTGGCGCAGCCTGTGACACTTCCGCCAACACTCGGAGAACTCCGCGAAGACTGGTTTTCCGGCTGTTGTGGGTTTGGAGCTGGATAGAACTATGCAAATTTGTGCAAATACTTTCGGCAAAGCTGGGTGACATTTGTTCCTCGCGCACACGGCCTGTGTTGGCCATCAGAGAGACGCTTGATTGAGGCTCAAGACCAGGAATTAAGCCTAGTTGGTAGTTATGAACAGTGGTATCTCGTGAATGGTAATGTATGATTATTAATTACTCTATCCATGCAGTTGTTGTAACATTACATGTACACCGTTCCTTGCATGTGATCATTCATAATTATCAGATGATTGACATGAAGGTTTAGAAAACAGCAATATTTGAGCGTTTTCCCTGAGGAATTATGTCAGAGAGAATTCATTGTTAGCTAAATTGAACACCAAAGGAATAAAAAAGCTACGGATCGTGAAAATAATATATTTCATAAGATCGTCAAAAAAAACTCTTCATCATGGGAAATAGATCGTCATATCCTGCTGATATGTATTTCATAAGTCGTAGATCGGAGAGGAGGTAAGAAAGAGAAGGAAATATTCTCTGACGGGTATGCAAACCACGTTAAATCTGTTTTTTCTAGCCATCAAAAATGATAAAACAATGGAAGACCCGTGATTCTTAATAAATCTATCTGTGAATCTTTAAAAGCAGGCTGATCACTTTTTTTCTAGCTATTTCCAAGGATTTAATATTTATTTATTGCGTTAAATTTACAATGCAAGCTGTGGCCTAAAATCAAAGAACTCTGGAATAAATCCCTCGTAAAACTTATAAAACATTATATAATTGCCTGTGATTGTATAAACTGTGGACTGCATCTGAAAAAATTAGCAATATAAGCTATATGTTTACCATAGAGGTAACTTGCAGGGGGTATATTGATGGTGGAATAAATTGTACTGGCAACCGCTCCGGATACAAGGTGCAGTAGAATAACAGACCGTGCTAAAAAACTTATTCACAGGCTCAATAATGCACGAGCTTTGTATTTTGTTTCCAACAGCCTCCAAGAATCTTTCTATGCTGCCGACTCTATACGTTCCTCGAATACTTATATGAGTATATGATGAATTTGATATTGTGTAAATTCATGTGCCCATGTGAATATGAATTATACTTTTTTACCTAGCTGAGCTGTATTACTTAAATATTGTCTAGGGTAAATTTATCTCAAAATCATTGTATGTTTTTTAAACCCCCCTAAATTTGACAAACAATATTATTTCTTAGGTAGTATTCGTCTAATTAAAGTACACTCTTTGAACTGTGTGAAGTTTAGTCTACAATCTGATTTCTCATCTTTCTTTACTCTAATTTTGCAATCATTTTTTTCATTATCAGTCATCGCATATCCCTCTTCGTACTATGTATACCATTGCCAATGAATCATTTTCATCTCTACGTTTCACTTTTCGATGTGTCTAATTATCATATGGATCTTAATGTGGCTTTTTCCAAGACAGGTTCTCTTCTCTGCTGCGATCTCTTGATTTAACGTATTTTTTATTTTATTTTATCTTCACTACCCCAAATACAGTGCCGGTGAATAGCTATAACTGATGAACACATACACCGGTGCCCTGAGAGGTGATAATGCTACCCAGGCGGGATTGGAACCCGTGACCCTCGGTTTAGGAGGCGAGGACTTTACCGTCACCACTAGGGTTTGGCAATATTATGAGAATGATCGTTTAACTTTGCTTCTTTAACTACTTCCCCATATTTTTATTTCCGAAAAGAGTTCTCTTACAAAAATTAATGATGCCGTTTCTCAACTTTTTTGGCCAGAGAGAGAATTATGTTGTATCCAAATGTTTTAGTGGCACCATTTGCAGTTTCACTTCCTAGGAAAACTTGTTTTAGTGTGTGCTATTACTCACGGGTCGGGCCGATACCTCTAGTAATCTATAAATGCCTTTTAGTTTGCCCAAAAACTCTCATTAGTGGCAGTAATTGGTTTCTCGGAAGCTCTTACGGCCGCCCAAGACTGGAATCAAGTTTAAAATCTTCTGGTTCGCCGGAGCGTTCTCCCCACAGGCCTAATTGCGTTGGCTTGGGACTTGAGTTTTTGAAAGGATACTCGGAGTCTCTGGAGTCCAACATTACTATTTCATTAGTAGACAGTTTAAACACCATCCCCTGTAGAAGTTAGGATACTTGAGTTCAGAATTTAAACGAATTTGCCAAGATAAGGGGAATGTTACCATCGTATCATGAATGCAAAATTAATTTAAACTTACACATGCTACGCGCTGTCATCACCTGCATTTAAATGTAATGACAGTAGAGAATAAGAATTTATAAATAATGCTTTTTTAGCCTGGTTAGCTGGTATCCATTATCTTTTTGTTTCAAGTCAGATACTATCAAAAATAGTAAAAGAATAATAGCTAGAGGTGGCGTAAAGTGGTATCTATAAAATAATGGTATCTTTTTAAATGAATATGCTCATATGCACCGTGCTGGTTGAGTACATGTGCGACATTATAATTAATTGTACATGTACGGGCTAGGTTCTAAATAAATGCAACGAATGCTATCCCGAAGCTGTGTGTCAAACTATGCTCATCCGGTTGAGGCTCGTAGTAGTAAGAATGTCCAGTTTATTCGAAGTCTTTCTTATTGGACCTCTAATTCTAATTTTTATTTTTACGTCGGCTCCACATTTAAAGATGACGGAACGCTTCTTCTCGAAGATGGACCTTGAGACGATCCGCGCCGTTAGCATTTTATAAGGGCTAACGTCAGTGATGTAGCTATTTAAAAGAAGAACAGAGATAATGCTTGTGGTGTTTAGAACCATAATTAAACAGGTCAGTCTTACTCGTAAATTACTGACTTCAAATTCTCTCCAAGAGAAGTTTTCTCGACACTACCTCTTTCGTAAGTTGCGATCGGTCAACAGTCTACGAACGCGGTTCTTTGCATTTCTGGGATTAGCTAGTACTCCTTGACGGGGTGTTTACACCTTCGGTGACAGCACAACTTCGTAAAATAAAAAAATGCATTTGTGTATTTCATGTGAACACATTTCTTTCGGAGGATTAACTTCTTTTTTTCTCTCTTGGTCCCTCACTTTCCTCCTATAGTGTCTGTCACTTCTCCTCGCAGAGCCTCATAACTCTGGAATTCTATTCCGATTGATTTGAGGAAATCTCGTTCGTTGGCAATTTTTCAATCTAAATTGTATGGAATTTTATTTAATGAATGTTTTCCTGAATAGTTTAGCCTGTTCAGTATTAAATTCTCATTGCCATTTTTTTTATAGACAACATTATATTTTTTCATGGTCTATTCATTTTTTTTATTATCTTGTATCAAATATATACCTTCTTTGAATTCAATTGTATCACATGTACAGTTATTGTTTTTCAGTGAGAGTAGTTGTTTCTGTCGTTCTTGCTCTATGTTATTAAGCTCCATTTATTTTCTGATTTGAACAAAATCATTTGTTAATTTGTTAATTATCTCGCTGTTATTTCATAGTTTCCTATTGTTGCTCTAAGGGACCTTCCCCACAGTATAATAAAGGTTTGTTCTGTTATATTCTCTCTCTCCTCGTTTCTTGGTAAGCTCCCGATCCTCCCGCTTTCTTCTTCTTCCTTCGTACATTTCATCTCCAGCTTCCTTCCCACCTTACCCCCCCTTCAACCCTCTTCACCCCTCCTCCCCCCTCCTCCCCAACCGCGCCCCCATAGCGCTCGTAAAATTTCTCCTCTTACGTCATCTCCCCTCTCCCAGGGGTCCTTTCTCTATTTCCTAACTCTCTCCCAGGAGGGACCTCCACGGTCGTTTCCCCGAGTTTACTCTCTTATAGTTCACCTTCTTAGCAGTTCGCTTCGCTTTGCATTGTGGGGCCAAGAGGTGGGGGGTGGGAGTGGGGAAAGGGGGGCCAGAAGGATGGCTTGGTGGAAGGAGACGGGATGGTATTTGCCACACGAAGGGCTAGAAAGCGGGTTGGGGAGACGGGAAGTGAGTGAGGTTGTCCGGGGGGGAGTGGAGTTGGACTCAAAAGGAAATGCCCGTGTTTGTATGTGAAAGTGTTTGAAGGGAATGTGCTTGCTTTGCTTGCTGGGAAAAGGCTGTATTTATTTGGTTAGGCCCGAGTGACGTGAAATGGATGAATCAAATCTCATCGTTGATCCATACAGTTTTGCTCTTCTTGGAAAGATGAATGGACTAGAGTCAACGAAAGCTAGGAGTTTCTCATCAGAAAGACGCCCAAATGACCTTAAGCTTCCAACCTGAGGTGATAAAGAGATTCATAAATGGTTGACGGGCGTTTTGAATAATTAAACGAATCATGAAACTGACAGCCTTTGTTGTAAATACCTATATAGGCGAGTTTTATACTTCTATGCGTCTTTGAAAATCTACTTTGTAGTTGCCAGTTCAGTACTTTTTGTCCATCGTTTATCCTTCAATGGACGTCTCTCGCATCTTCATCTCTAAGCCTGTCTAATTATCCATTCTTTGGCTCACAATTGTCTCTTTTCCATACCTTGAGTGACCTGCTTCATCCAATGTTCTGGGGGTCGTCCCCTTTCCCTCCTACTTTGTGACACAATTGAGTGATAACTAGCGGGTGACTCTGTTAAAGTTACTGCGCGGAAAGTCCGTAGTTCTTTGAAAACCTACTTTGTGGTTGCCAGTACAGTATTTTTTGGCCATCGTTTATCCTCCATTCTTTTCATATGACCATACCATTTCAGCCGTCTACTCTCTATTTCTTTGGTGACTTTTTTCCATATTAATCCTATTCCGTATGTTTTTATTGGTTATCCTTCTTACCTTGATATGCCACAGCTTCTCCTAAAAAATGTAATTCTACGGCCTCCATTGTCTCTGTCTTAGTCTTTGGGTCATTTCCCACGTTTCTGATCCATAGAGAAGTATGCTTTGAATAATTGTTTGATATATTCGGTACTTTGTTTATATTTGAATGTCATTTGACCATAATATACTGTTCCGTTCATTTATTACTAATTTTGTTTCATTAATCCTCTTTATTATTTTTTTAACACTCTGTGTCTCGTTTCCAATTATTATTCCTAAGTCACTGCAGAGTTCAATGGCCTTCCCTTCTATATCCAATCTGGTAGCATCCTCATTGATTACCATGTACTTAGTTTTGTTAAAATTAATGCTCGAACCTGCTTTTTCATATAATTCAACCAGTTTCCTCATCATATATTCCGCATCAAACTTATTCCAGCTAAAATAATGTCTTTTTTGAAAATGGAATAACTCTGCCTCACCCTTGATTCTAACATCAGCAAGATGTTTGCTACCAGACCTCTATCGTAAATTGCGATCGTTCAAAAACAATATACGAACATAGTTCTTTGCATTTCTGAGATTAACTAGTATTCCTAGACGGGGTGTTGACACCCGGTAAGAGGGCAATATAGTTCTCGTAACAATCCCTTTCCGGATGGTTTAATTTGGTATCTCGTCAGGTCACGAGGCGTTTACACCCTCTAGCCGTGACGAGGAATATGTTGACGAGAAATATGTTACAAACATCCAACTGATTTATAGATCTAGACCTCGAAAATATGCTACAACTATTACCGACAGATTAGCTACCAGCGTTTTTTCCAAGGTTACCTGGGTGTGTCGAATGTGAATGCTGAATTTACAGGTTTCCACCAGCTGAAATATTGGCGGAACAGTATTTAGCGGTGAACGGCATTTGCAGAGAAAACCCGATGACAAAGCCTGCTATGTAAATGATATGCTTCGACGTGATGACCTGTGAACACCGTTTTCTTACTTATTTTATTCCCTGATTTTTGATATAGATACAGGGTGCAAAGAGGTGGAAACCACTTCAATTTTTCATCTGCAGTTAACTGTCCTCTATGTCTACCTCCTGAAGTGTCGTCTACTATATCGTCAATTTTGTGGCTCAAAGGACGATATTGTTAGGCTAAGTTCGTTGGTGGATTGACTTCCTCAAATACAAACTAGTCAACTGGGCTTGAATCGAGGTAAAGTGTGCTTCTACACAAACACAATGACTCTTGATTTTTCCTCTAGTTCAGTTTATTCTAGTTTCACTTGGAGCATTGTGATATTAAATCCTGGCGATAGACCTGAAGCTGCTATTCAGGAATCCCAAGAACTACAAGAACCGTCCACCCTTATGCTCTTAAAAATGAATAAAAGTGAGAAGTACTGGATACCTACTGCTGTTATCCCGAACTATTGCTTATTCCGAGACCAAAACTAAAATGCATAACATCAATTGCGAACTCTTCTGTCCAACATACTCTAATCTCAAGTGTATTTGTTACAAAACATAAATTATATCATCTTAACATACCCATGTAAATATAATATGTAATGTAAATATAATGAAATTGTTTCTTATTTTATCAAGTTCGTGTTTACGTATAAATATGGAAATAATAAATATACACAAGGGGGAAAGGGTGGAGGAGGAAAACACCATACGGAACACACTAAGATAAATAAAACGAGATCGTTCGGGCACCCTCTGAGGCAAAATGGGTTTCTAAGAAATGGAATCGAAAGAGAAATAAAGAAAATATCGCTAGAGGAAGAACAGTGGACAAATAGTGATGCGAAACAGATGGAAGTACGAATAAAGAACTATTCCAGAATACAGGAACTAACATTAGATAGCAAAGGACTAAGGGCATAAGTCAAGCAACCTTGCGGTTGAACGGCGAGTTAAATAGAGTCAAATGTAATGGATTGTTACAATTACTTCAGAGATATGGCTTGAATAAATGTTTGGTGGTTTATTTTTATAATTATTTCCTTAGAGTGAAATCCGTTCATTTCTTGCCATTACTCACAAGCGGCTTTTTGTGAAAATTTGTGAAAAAACGCCTTTGGCGTTACGCACTACCGCATTTGTTCAAATTTTCCTTTGAAATCCGTTTGCCCCCATCCTTCATCCCCCCACAGTGTTTTAGTTTTATCCGCGGATCTTCAGTCATCCCAACCGTGTCTCCTCTCCTCATTATAAGTCTGGTCATATCTCTGACGCAATTGCAGCTTGTCTTATTTCCCATTTTTGCAATTCTTGCTTATGGCTCATAACGTCCCTTTCGTTGGTAGGCATTCCACTCAGGCTCCTTAACTGCATCTTATCGCAGCCGAAAAACCCTCATCCTATTCCAGGCTCCTCCCCCACCCCTCCAACCAGGCATTTAAGTGAAATGCTTACTTTCCTTGGCTTGGAGCGTTTTAACACCTACAAACCTAAGGATGAAGGGGGAACGAAAGGAAGCGGTGCACAAGGCTTTTGACGCTCCTCTCCTCTTGGAGTCTTAATTGCTCAGATTCAATTACGAATAAAGCCTTTTAGGAAAGAAAGCAAGATAATCTCTTTATCATGACTGTGAACCCTTGCAGAAGTTTTTGGGAGCCGTAGGTTCTTTCTAGTATTTTCCCTGCTTTTTCACGCGTGCATTCCATATTCTCTATTTGAGGAGCCGATTTCGGATTTTGTCGCGGTAATGTAATTATACCTACCGTAGCGTCGTACTGCTGAAGTAGCAACCCAATTCTGGTCATCCATGAATCCAGTTAATTAGAAATTTAGTGTAAAATTAAATATTTCCAGCATTGTACTACATTTATTTTTATTTCTAATCTTAACAAAATGTGACAATATTAACAAAAGACAATTAGAATCACTTGATATTTGATGACTCAAATAATCGAAAAATAAAAGTTCGTGCCGGAATCTGAGTGTAATACGTAATTGATGAATAGGTTTATCGGGACGAAGACTTCTAATTTTTAATCGGTGAACTTGTTTCACCACATTGAAAATTTTGGAAGATTCATAAGAGCAGACAGGGCAATATTTTTTGGGAAATAGAACTCAACAGTGGAATCTCGCAAACATTAAAAATTGACCATAAAACAAAACTTAATTTTTATTATGATAAATTGTTTTATTTCTGATACAACATGCTTTCTGACACCTTCAGCAAGTGATAGAAAAATGTATGAGTGTCCGGAAGAATGTGTACTGTGCGTTTGTCGATTTAGAGAAGGCATATGAAAGAGTAAATAGAAAGAAGTTGTGGAAGGTTTTGAGAGACTATGGAATGAATGGGCAGTTATGATGGTGATGTATGATGATAGTAAGGCATGTGTAAGAGTTAAAGGGGTTCTGAGTGATTGGTTTGTAATAAATCGGGGTGTAAAGCAAGGATGCGTAATGCCTCCAAGGCTGTTTAATATATTCATGGATAAATGTGTTAGAGACGCATGTAGTGAAAACGACGGTGTTTTGAGTGGAAATGTAAACTTGCGAGTTCTTCTATATGCGGATGATGCTGTTTTAATCTCACAGTCAACAGGGATTACAGAAGCTCCTAGATAAGTTTTGTGAATCAACGGAGAGAATGGAAGGCAAATGCATGCAAGACTAAAGTAGTAGTTTTTGATAAGGAGAATGGGAGAATAGCTGTAGGATGAGGGCGAATGGTGACGTAATTGAACAGGTGGATGATTTATGTACTTAGGTAAGATGTATGCGAAAGATGGAAGAATCGATGAGGAGATAAAGAGACGTGCGAATGCTGGAAGGAAAGTGGTAGGCAGCATGTGGAGCATATCAAGGAATGAGTGCTTGTCTAAGGAAGCGAAAATTGCCATGTACAAAAGTGTACTTCTTCCCACTTTGCTATATGGTAGTGAAACATGGGTATGTCAGGATAGGCATAAAAGTAGACTAAACGCCGTGGGAATGAGTTATCTGAGGAGTATTTGCGGCAAAAGTAGGATGGATAGGGTCAGGAATGAGTGGGTCATGAATGAATGTGGGATAAATGCTCCAGTAATGGACGTGTATGAAAGGAGTGTGCTTCGTTGGTTTGGCCATGTTGAGAGAATGGATGAGACGCGAATAACGATACAGATATATGAGAGTAGAATGAATAGTGTGAGAGGTAGAGGTAGGCCGAGAAAGTTGTGGTTGAATGTGGTTGAGGAAATTTTTAGGAGGAGGATTATTGGGAGTTTTAAAAACAGGAGGGCGTGTATGAAACAGTGTATGGGGGTAAATGAGGCAAAAGAGGTTTGCAAGGATAGGTCAGTATGGAGGAAATTATTGAAGCACAGTTAGGTGTACAATTTTGTATTAATGAGTGAAACATTTTGACTGTGCCTACCCCGGAAGGGAACGTCATGATGGGTATGTATGTGTGTATGTAATTATTTTATTCGATTTTCTAGCAGTTTGAAATACTTACCATTGTCAAAAACTCAAAACTGTGTGGTGGGATGTATACTGAGGAAAAATTGAGAACTTGAAAACAGTTTTTTCGCGGTTTTCGATTGTTAGTGGCTACCATTTCTGTCAAAATTTGCGAAGCAGTATTTTTAGGTTTTTAATAAGAACGCTTGTTTCTCCATTTGAAAGGGGTAAATGTCTGTAGTAAAAGTCCAATATAAAATTCAAGGTGCAACATTTCTAGGTAATGCCGAATTTGCTTGAATTTGCCGGAGAAGACTTTGCTGTCTTGTTTTGGTGAAAAAAAGACCATTTTAAAGAAATACGTTCTTCATCTATCACTCTCCTGGCCCACTTTCAACATAATACTTTGCATGTGCGTAGGCCTCGCATTAAGCTTGATTTATTTTAACCCTACACCTATTTCGACACCAAACTGCTAATGTAGGACATAAAATTCACAGAATGAATAAAATTGGCTGAAATTCTTGCTTCCGGTCAGCGTGAGAAGGCCTACTTTCACTCACCTTATTCCCTGAGTCATTTTAAGGGGACGTTTAATTACGCCCCGGGCTCATTCCGACTTTTATGTGGAGGAAGTGGAGAAAGAAAGAAGGTATGAAATAAAAAAGTGTAGGAGAAGGCGCGAGAGCGGCCCGCAAAAAACTCCAATCCATCATCCGCGCAGGTTTTTTGCGTTATTGAGGATCTGCACTCCCTCGAGTCACCGTGCAATACTTTTGGTCGTAATAGATTGGATGAAGGGAGGATGGCTGACGCGCCCACTGTCTGTATTTCCGAGGGGAATGAAATGACCGGAGGGAAATTCACTCGCGGGACCACGTCGCCCAGAGTGGAAGAAATTCTTCCAGTTTGCTCTCACCTCTCTTTACCTCCTCGCTCCTTCACATGCTTCCGCATTCGCGGCGTCGAAAAAGAAACAACTTGGTTTGGAAGGAGAAGGGGCTGGAGAGGGGTAGGTCATTACCCTCGTAATCTGTCGGGAGTTTTCCCTTATTTTCCCCGACAACCCATCTCTATTCTCTTTCATTTTCATAAAGTGCAAGTATCTCTCGTTTACTTCCCAGTATTAACCTCTTCTCTCTGACCCTTTCCTTCTCTTTTCGTCTGGCTCTGCAAGGTGACCCTCCATGCTTAAGCTCGCGTAATGATTTTAAAGCCGTTGGCCCGTCTTTTGTTTAATATCTCTACCTCAACAGAAAAGACACGGTAATAACAACTGCCCCTCTTACATGTATTACTTAAGAATTTGTATTACTTAAAATTGTAAATGCGTCACGGTAGGATATGGTCAATATTTTAAATATTCGGAAAAAAGCAAATTACAAGAATTTAATTTGAAAATATGCATTTTTTATTTGGAATCGTGTGGCGTCATGAAATTGATCCTTTGAGAATGTACAAGGGTGAGTCAAGTGAAAACCGGAAATATTTTTCTACAGCTCCTTTATTACAGACAGAGTTAGAACAAGTACACTATTTTTTAATGTAGTCCCCCTGCTTTTCGATACATTTCCGCCAGCGAGTCGGGAGGGCATGGATACCTCGGGAAAAAATCTTTTGGCTGTGCATGTAGCCACTTATGCACCGCCTGTTTCACCTCTAGGTCGGTCGCGAACTTGTTGCCACCTAAGAAGTCCTTTAGTCGGTCAGAGATGTGGAAGTCGGAGGGCACGAGGTTGGGGGAGGCACTCCAGATGCCAGTCCTTGATAGTCGCCAGGGTCGCACGAGCCGCATGAGGTCGTGGAATCAGGCATCGACTCGCCTCTCCTTTATTTCGGGAGTCAGCCGACGAGGTACCCATCTTGCGGCCACTTCCCGGTACTTCAACTCATCATGGACAATATGCTGAGCAACACCATGACTGACCTGTAATCGCGTTGCCATGTCATCGATGGTGTCGTCTATCCTGCAGAATCATCTCCTCCGCCGCTGCAATCGCCTCGGCTGTCACAACACGATATGCCTGGCCTGGCCTCGGAGCGTCCGCCAAACTTGTTGTGCCGCTGCTGAATTTCTTACACCATTCGTACACCTTAGTCTGCAATAAACATGCAGCCCCATACTTTGCCAACATGAGTCGATGGATTTCTTTTGGTTTCGTGCCTTCACCGTGTAGGAAACGGATCACTCCGCGATGCTCTACTTTGGTGCACTCCAACTGAGGAGCTGCCATATTGGAAACTTCCGCATCGCGCTGCTGGATCACGTGGGGTTGCAGAACCAATGCCAATGGATGGCGGGAGAGTCCACGTGCATGCTTACCGGGTCTGATCGTATTAAGAGAGGTTTTAGATTTTCTATAGCAGTTTTCCGGTTTTCATTTGACTCACCCTCGTACATTATTAAATTATTGTCTGACGTGTTTCTTATGCACTGCAACTGTCAGGCATTTAAAGTCTGAGAATTATTTGTAATAGGAAAGTTTGTACGATCCCAGTCAATGAGCTTTTTCACTTTAATAGCCGCCTTTTCCTGCTGCTATAAAATTTTTCTGGAGTAAACATATCAGGCTATGTGTATATAAATCTGAGCTTACCATGGGTAATCCACGACCAAATATGTTAACAAAAAATTAAATTACAGAGTGAGTAATTGGGCTTCATATTCCAGAAGGCCTTGATAATACTCACGGCGTAAGTTTCAGCGTTGAAAGTGGTTTGGCGAATTCAAGTGACTTATGTCATTCTCGTAGTGAGATATACCAAAAATTACGTTCATCGAACGTAGTTATGGAAACGGGAAGCTGCATAATGCTCAAGAAAAGAAATTAAAGCAATGCGGCGAGATGAAATATGCCTGAGTAATTCATAACCGTGTACTAAGGTTGACCACAATGCTAAAGAGATTACAATCTAATAGGTTGGTAGGGAAATTTCAATTAATACACATGGCTAGTATGCATTTCTTGCAAAAGAAGGACCGAAATAGTTGTCTCCTGGAGGGCTCATTACGCAGCAGCTTGCTTCGCAGTTGTTTAAAGATCATACATAGTTTGGGCCTAAGGTCAATACAACTGCCAAGGAATACCATTTTTATATTAAATTTAAGATCAATGGTTTCCACTGCACATTTCCAATAGTCTTTCTACTTGGCGAAGTTTTCTGTTTCAATCCTGCTGTGTTTGTAGTTATGTCGTTAAACAATCATGGTATTTGTTCAATAGGCTGATGATTGATGATCTTTATGCTTTCAAGACTCATGATTGTTCAGCAAATTTAATAGCCACAGTAGAGCTTTTACTGTCCAATCTCGTAATATATCTATTGCAGTGAATGTCATGTGTGGAAACCGAAAAATTCCTTTTCATTCTTAAAATTGGATGATTTTTCCAGTAATTATTTCTCTCAAGGAATTCGTGAGCAAAATACCTAACGCTTATGGAAAAACTCCAAATGCGAATGAAAATACATATTTATTTATGGTGTTTTCTTATTCTTATTCGCAAAACTACCTCAATTGAAAGAAGGGCTCTTGTGAAGTGCTGAAGCAACTGAATGATTTAATTCGTTGTCTCGGGCGTGAATTCGTGTAATTTTGAAATGCATAGCATGATAAGTAACTCATATAAGTAAATGATAAGTAACTCAGTTTGTTCGCACAGATTCTGTCTCCTTAGAAAAACTAAGTAACTTAGTTTCTGAGCTTTGAAAAACTAAGTAACTTAGTTTCTGAGCTTTGAAAAACTAAGCAACTTAGTGTTTCAACTTCCTAAGTAACTTATTTAAGACACAGAATCGTGTAATGGTGAAATTATTAGCATTGTAAATGCTAAGCATTGTAATTATGTTATCGAGCAATCGTGAAATCCTTAGTATTGAAAATGATTAGTAACTTAGTTTTTCCCTACAGATTCTGTCTCCGTGGAAAAACAAAGTTATGTATCATTTACAATGCTAAACTGAATGATTTCTTCCCAGAGTATGGAAGGAAATGTATTCCCTGATTTTGATGATTAGCAATGGTCTTATGTCAATATATTATATCAAAATCCAAGGGTTTTATATCCAGTGAGTTGTTATTAAACATGTGTTATTCATATTTAACAATGCTTCTGAAGCCAGAGTTATGCCAAAGAGAATTCCTAAATAGTCCTACACGACAAATATTTTCTCAGAATGCTTGAGTTCAACCGCATACTGGGGTTCACGAGGAATGTGAAACTATAACTCTTGGGGATGGAAAACTTAGTTACCCCTGCTGTATTTCTTTCTGGAAAGTGACCTAAAGTTTTACTAATTTTTGAGGAATGTACTCTGGAGCCTCCAATTCTCTACGAACTTTCTCCATTCTAGGTTCAGAGCAGTAAAACCCTTTCTTTGTCGAATTTTTGGGATGAAAGAATTATCAATTCAATATATTCTTCTTAATGTTCATTTGCTTCATCCGTTATCCTTTTCCATAGTACTTTAGATCTCGGAATATATATTAATAGCAATTATTTTATAGGCCTTCACGCCTAAGTTTAATAAATCAATTACTCACCGTGGTAATGTTAATAGGATCACAATAAAAACCTTCTGCTATGAAGGTATTTTTAAGGTACAGAGAGGAAAAATGAGTCATGTTAAAAATTCGTGTAAATATATATTTCATTTATTACTGAGAGATTTCTTTCCACAAAAAAAAACATTTTATAATAACAAAAATTACCTTAAACTTCTTATAGAGGCTGAAATAAAAAAATAAAACTTCATACTGTTTTCAACCGCGACAAGGGTAAAGCCTCGGTCATCGGCCTTAAATCTTTATAATGTCCTTATCCATTCCATGGTAATATATAATATTTCTATTTTTATATTATCAATCAATTAGTCGAGTATCGACTTCCTTAAATATCCACTGCGTGTAGTTTTAACGGGCTGGAATAACCACCTCTGCACCATTTGCTCAAGTTGCAATCAGACCTTGGTCAAATTCCTCGGAACTCAGTTTCGCCGGTCTGACGCAATAATGGAAAAAATTACCCTGGCAACAAAAGGCTAAGTATCATTTGTCATATTTCTCGTCTCGATGAGGTTGCTGAAGTTTTTCAAATATTTGGGACCATATTCTAGAAAATCCTCCTCCTGAGACTCATGCGGCTCTCTCGGCTTATGTTACATAGCCTTGACCTAAAGCAAAGTAGGCCCTAGTAAAGGCAGAACGACCAGCAATTTCCCGACTCGCTATCCTGGACCCAGTTGCCACACAAAATGGCAACAAGGAAGTCCAAAATCGGCGAAGCTTCCTGGATGGAATCTCAAGGAGACAAAGCAAATTGCTCCCAGCCGCAAGCTGTTCTTCCGCCTGCCTCGATTCTCGATGATGGTCGCTAGTAAATTCCTTCACAATCACCGGGTGCAAAGGAGGGAAATTCGGTAAACTAGCCAAGAAAAAATTGAGTAGATGCTGACGCTGGTAAGAGAAAAATATGATTTTCTGGTTTCTGGCCCAATTTCAAATAGTTTGAGTGGAATATCGGGATTAGAGCCCTCTAGATTGCCATAAAATAACTACAAAGTGAGGGAGTAGTGTTAAGGATATACTCTAGAGGACTCTAATGTGGATGATCTGATAGCTTCATCTCTTGGGCTCATTTGAACTAGCATTACCTCCCGCATTTCACTTTTTTAGTCCTTTAATCTCACAATTCTATTATCCTTATAACTTTTACTTATGGTAGACTACCTAAGAACGAAGTGTTGTTATGTCGTTGGCGTAACATTACCTGCTTTTACTGTCTAGTGAGTTTTCAATGCCAAAGAGATTTCAGAAACGGATACTGGCGTAAGGCGAAGCGCGTTGAGGATGATATATTTAAGGATTATTCCATTAACTAAGTATTTAAATTTATGAAAAAATAATTATGTTCAGAGAAACTCCGTACGCTTCCTTTGGGATTGAAGGGAACAAAAGTGCTATATTTGAGTTGAGCACACCGGCAGAGTTATCCGGTTATTCTCGGTGTTTTACCTCATAGTTCTTCTGCACTGTAGTCATTGCTATGCATTTGCTTCTTTCTTACCTCCCCAGTCTTCCTCTTCTCTTACCTTCTGCAACTCTCTGGCTGTAAAAGGGAACAAACGAAAAATTTTGAAATTTTGATAATGAAAACTTTAAAGACATATTTCATCCTTATTTTAAAGGTATTGTTTTCAGCCATCTGATTATTTTGTTAACCGTTATTCGCATTTTGTGTTAAATCTTTGAAATATTGTTGTATGTGTCTCCAATACTGCGAATGAAAAGAAATGTTACGTTGAACTCTCACTTATTTTCTGCAACTGAAACTTATTTTCTGAACTTGTTTCCTGTGATTGACCCTATACTTCAGGAAGCCCTAAAACAATTCCGTATGATGACCTGTGAAGTTCAGTAATCTTTCCTTTCATCTTAAGAGCAACAATTAGTCTTTAGATTGTGACAAATATCTTCATGGTGAGACTACGGAAATAACCATTTATCTTGAATTTCATCCTAGATATGCGGTGATGTCACGTTCACTTCCAAATATTACTTTTACCCTGATTTCCCTCCTACGGCTTACGGCAGGAATAGTAGGCACCAATAATACGATTTTGGAAAGACTATCAATGGAATTGGATGAGATCGTAAGATTACTCTCATCGCCATTTTTTCGTGGGAAAAATATTCCCTCCAATTGAAAGTTACGGCACCTATTTCATCTAATTTTGCACTTCTTTCTGTTGAATCACGATATTTCTGTAAGTAATTATTCTATTTCCGTGCTAAAATTATTCGTTTCTCTAACTACCAAAACCAGTACCTTTAAGTATTTTTATCCTCAACATGACATAATTTTGCTGAGTTACGAAGCAGAGGGGGGTAGGCACGTTTAATCTTTTTGAAATGACTTGTTTGGCAGAACGATTGGTAAATCTTGAAATATTTATAAAATCTACTCTAATGATGACTAAGAGAGTCGAGACATATCGGCGAAGTTTTATTGAAATCTCATATTCAATTGGAAAATTTGAGCCATTTAAACGTGTTTTTTATTCACAGTAGCTCCTTCGATAGATTCTATTATTTGAGATATTCCACTGCTTAAGGAGAAAGTCTTTCTTGCTCTGAATTCTGGAAATAAGAGGTTCAACACTAAGAGAGGAATTTAACTAATAATAGTTTTTCTAATCTACTAAATGTGACATTGTACAGCTTCACGGGTTTTCTTCATTAAGATACGCCTTCTAGCAACCACCCATAATTCTCGTGTAAAATTCAAAGAACTTCACCTTACAACTTTGCAAATTTGCTGCTCAAAGTATTTTATTGCTCTCGTTAGTTTTGTTGCACAATTGCGTCTTTACGGAATACATCTGGTTGGATATCTTATTAATGGATGAATTTAAAATGACATAACTTGAGTTTATTTTTGAGTAATCAGCACCTTAAATAACTGAAAGTTTGTTCAATTAAGGGAAGCATGAGTTGGATTGTCGAACGGTGGTTGACAACATTCTATTAAACCGCAATGCTAATACTAAGTTCATCACTTGCCCAATCAACATAGCTCCGAGTAAAACCGTCCATCTACCTTTTCAACGGTTCCGAGGAATCTCCCACTCCAAGCAGACTCCCTGGGTCCTCGGGTTGAATTTGAAAACGTACGCAGTTGCAGCCGTAACAAGCCGCCATTAATTTTCCCTTCCCTCCTCCTTTCCCTCCCATCAAACTCCCTGCAAATTGCCCATTTCATGGCATTTCCCTCGCCGGTCGGCCCGACACCTCTCCCACCGCCGCGACCCGAAACTCGGTCCGACCCGTCGAATGGACTTCCTCGCGCTCCCCTTTCAACACGCCCACCAACTCCCGTCGCTTCGCAAGAATGACCCGCGCGCCAACGCCAAACGGTACGGGCTTCCACTGGGGGTATCTCAAGGGTCCACTATAGCAACAACGCGGGGCGTAGTTCTGTGGGAGGGATGGGTTTTGTACTTCGTCCAGTGGGGAGGAGAGGGGTCGGTGTACGGAAGTAGGGTCAAAGGGACAGCACCATTGCCCCCTCCTCTGTATCTCTGCACCTTAAACTCGTCCGTGCACACTTCTTCCCCTGAGCCTTAAAGAGAGGTCAAGGGGGGAGGCTGGTCCTACTCGACCTCGTAACTAACGCCTCGGCCAGGCCTTTAATCTCAGACGGTCAAGGAGGGAAGGCCTGTCAGCGTTCCCAGTCTCTCTATTCCTCCCCTCCCAGTTTCCCTCTCTCTCCTATCTTCAGTCTCTCCTATGTGCAGTCTCTCCTATTCCGTGTCCGTTCACATTACTCCTATGCAACCTCCATCCATATCCTACCCTTTAGAGTATTATTTCAATTTTCAATAATCCATAATGACTATGTGGTTGGAGAATAATCTGGAAAGCCATCTATAGCGATGCTTGTAATCGAAAGAACTTCAAAATATCTTTTAAGTTGCGGTAAAATAGTACATTGATAAAAAACTATTAATTGATCATCCAAAACTAACTCCATTGATTGATATTGTAGAATCGTAATGAAAATTATTAATTTAGAAATTAACGTCTACGTTAATCTTTACATGACCTTAAGCAAATTCCATGTTTGAATGGCTATGTGAACCCTATGCACTCGTAATGAAAAAGATGGATTTTGCCCGCAATATTGAGTTAGTTTTGAGAAACCCTTTATTTTTGCTACCTAAGTACGTTGAAAATGACAGCTATGCATCATAAGTACATCCATCCCTCATAATTCTAAATTGTTCCTGCTAGCATAGCAATGCTATGACTCGAAGGAACTTCAAATTATTTTTGGCTTTGCAGTAAAATGATGCATCTATAAAAATCAATAAATTTATGATACAAAGCAAACTCCATTGATTGATTTATTAGAAGGGTAATTAAAATCATTTATTTAGAAAATAACGTCTTCAACAATCTTGACGTAGCAGAAAGCATATTCCATAGTTGTACAGCTATGTGAATCCATTAAATCGTGATGTGAAAGATTGATTTTCCTGTCCATACATTAATAAGTATTGAGAGATTTTATTATTTATGATACCTAAATACGCTGAGCATAATAATTATGCATCATGAGTAAGTATATTCATCCCTCTTAATTTTTTATTGTTCCTGTTATGTGTATGATAATGTAAACTGTAAAAAACATTTTTAATACATTGTTATTACTTTAAAACTATTTTTTGAAGAACCTAAGCCAGAGGAATTTTTCAGAATAAATTAGTATTGGGAAATATTAAATAATGTCATCAAGAATGAGGTATTGTTTTAAGGTTAAGCATGAGAATTTTCAAGAGTTTATTTCGGCGCAATAAATCGAGTTACCTCATACCTTTTTCAGGGATTCAGGAGAAAATTTTCTCTCAGGAAAAATCTTTAAAGCATCAAAATATTGAGGCATTTAATTGGATGTATTTTGAACAGATATTCTTATTCAAAAGTAGTGGAATTTTATCATCAACTTAAACGAAAGTAAAGTCGAGGATGAGTACGGAAAACGTTTATAACAGTTGTTACTATTTTCATAAAGGTTTATCTTTCAATATTATATGTATGCGTGGGAGTCTTATTCAGAAAAGAATGGACATTGGCTATGTCGTGAACGTAACTTAATATTACCAACCCATCACTGCTTTAAAGTGGCGTCATCAATATATTTAGAGGTTGAAACATCAAGGTAACATTGTAGTTGAAGCTGGAAGACTTTCCGCAAATCGACACCACTTACAGGTCCTCTTCTAGCGAATTTATGCGATACGCAACACATAACGGTGAACTGCGTTGCATACACCACAGGATACAAACAGCCAATGCTTAAGTGCCCTATAATATTGCTGCCTTAGAATGCGGAAGAGAATAGATGGTAGAAATAGGGAGTAGTGGAGAGAGATACGGAAGAAACAGAGAGAAGATGGTTGAAAAGGTATGGCCACATAAAAATAATGGAGGATTAACGGTTGCCTAAAAAGATACTGAACCGGTAACCACCAAGTAGGAGGAAAAGCAGACGGCCACTAGAAGAGTGGATGAAGCAGGCCACTCAAAATATGGAAAAGAGGCAATTTGGAGCCAAAGATTGGAAAGATGGAGAGGCTTGGAGAATAAGAAAACAGAGTTGGCCAAAAGGTGTTTAAAACTCGCTTCTATAAAAAGTATGCGGAATTCCACACGCTGGCTCCACACACAGACATACATTGCATAGTAGCCGCCACGATGGTGTGCAATCAGGGGACGTTAGTACTCCTGCTGAGAAAAAGAGAGGGCATAGAATAATGGATTTTGGAGGGAAAGGTAGTAAAAAGAAGGTTAGTGCACCAGCTAAGAATAAGCGTGGATAGAGAAAAGTGGATATGGGTGTGGTAAGGTTGGTACAATCAGGCGTGTTTTGGTGGGTCTAGTTTAGAGTCTTAACCTATTTTCTCTGTTATCTTAAACTTTTTGTCGACTGAGGGAAACGTTACTACATTTCTCATATTGTCTGGGTATTTTTATGATACCATAATTGATGGGCTATGGTTTATCCCCTCCTAGTCAACCTGAAATCGTTTTCATTGAAATAATTTCAGTCAGTCTAATGCAATTCAAACGCAATAAACTGGCTCAGTGTAATTTCTTCTTAGAAAGAGCAGTAAGATGATCAAAAAGAAACTATTTTTTCATTTTTTGATCACTTTTAGCCCTTTCAATTCATACTTCCCCGGTTTTATATAGCTTTTCTTTACTCTTGCCGGCCGTCCCATTTTTTAAGCCATGCAATCATAAATTTCGACATCAATGTATCATTAGTAGCCGAACAAAAGTTGCTCCGGCTGAATCATCAATGAATTTGGGATGGAGCAAATATTTCACCAGCTATAATCAGCCTTTTCCCCATTCACTAAATCTCACCCTCCCCTCCTGCCCAGGAAATAGGATATGATATATGTCGTTTATGCGCACATTGGCGCAAGTCTATTGTAATCATTCACTCCCTGTATTACGATGAAAGGGTGTATATCTCACTCTAGGATAAATAGTTCCGTTGGTTGAATATAAAAGTGGGTTCGCCCAACGCGTGCTGCCCGTCAAACCAGCAGAAGAGGTCATTTATTAAATGCACTAGCAATTAATATTAGACTGTATTATTGTATTAGTCAGGCTTATGCGAAAATAATGATGGGGTATTCCATTTCTTGTTGAACTTTTTCTGTTTACTACTCGTTGTTTGAACGGCGCTGGTATATATAGGCTCATAATTTAACCTCACTTTCACCTGTAATGATGGCGTAAAAGGTATTGCATTGGTATCTGTCAATCTGGAAATTGAGGCCTCATCTTGTATTACGGTTACCTATTATTCGGGATATCGATGACATTAGCAGATTTCGGTGACAATATTTTGTAGTCATAGCTACATTGATATTCTCTCACGTATATTCTCTACCATACAACCCATGAAGTGCTTCACTTTAAGCACTCTTTCTGTGGCACTAGAGTAGTTATTCGTATTCCATTGAAATATACCCCTTAGCAGGTCTTGAATCTGAAAACCTTACCCTGGGAACCTGAAGCCAATGCACAGGACAGTTCAGTGTCCACTGCACAATGCCGACTTTCATTATTCTACAGTTTAAACAACAGGCAGGCCAGTCGTCTTTATTTAACATACAAATATTCTACTTGGACCGTTTTTGTTACTCCTCTGTTAAATTACAATTCGTAGAAAAATTGTAATTAGAACTGTCACCTCTATTTTATCATTTTGCTTAAATTTATTTAATCCTAAATTCTTGTTATAATTGCTTAATCAGAGGTCACTTCTTGGTCGCTGAGGCCGAAAACGTAGCTAGGTTCCCTTCTTCTTTTTAGGTGCTTCTGAATATTTTATCACAAATCACTCTGTTTTTACTTAATTTTACGTCCAATGCGGATTTCTGAGTAAGTACAGTACCTGTATTTCGGGTGTCTTGAAGCCCATTCTCCGTATATTTCTAAATTTTCAACATAATTAGGAAGCATGGGTAGCGTAGTAATCTACGCGTTGGCCCAGCAAGCCAATGGTCCGTGGTTTGATTTCAAGTCCAGATTGATATTTCCTTATGGCATTTTCAACACGCACACTTATATGTTTACAAGTGGGAAATGAAGATATTTACACAGGCCCGTTTACGTGTACTACGGTGATGTTCGTACATGAAGAGTCGTAACTGGTCCAAAATTCACGCACATGGCTATGCAGTCATACAATTCATATTTTCTCTTCAGAATGATATTCATGCTAGGCCTATGGTTGTGGGCGACATCGTTAACTGGGGTTTATCAGTGGATACAAAAAATTTTTGATTGAACGATAAGAAATTATCTACCTTGGAATTATGCTACTTCTCAACCCGGGTACGGTCGACTTGTTTGTTAATGTTTAGTTCTTGAGAGAAGTTTTAATGAGATAAAGCTTGGAAAAAACTACTTTGGGGATTGAGAAATAGTAAGTAACAAAGTTTAAGTGCTTGAGCCATTCAGTCCTTAATTAAGTCAGTTTACAACTTGTATTGCAGAGAGTATCATACCAATGAAGTGTTCTCTCTGCCGTTTAAATTTCAATGTAATATAAAATGATCGAACCAATGACTCATTACATATATCTACCCCATTCAAATTTCTTCGGCAGAATTAATTGTTGTACATGCATAATGGAAAGTTTTGGACCATTGCTTATTTAGACTTTGCATTTTTAATGCATTAGAAAAATATGCTTTGATAGATGCCATTTGTTTCCTCTATATTATTGTGAAATTTCCACTTTCGCATTTGGACCGAAGTTTATTGTTATTGAAATTGAGGTACAAGTAATCCTTTCATATTCGCTGAATTTATTCTTTGAATGCAATGCCAAATTTTGTATCCTGTATTGATACATTGTAAAATAATAGGTAATGAGAAATTGTACCACTGAGCGGTCAACAAAGAATAGCCAAAAGGATATTTATGCGACAGTTGCTTGCAGCATAATGAGCCAAGTGACTAGAGAGCTATATTTCACTGCCGCATTTCCGATGAATGCTCTGAGAATAGTAATGGAGTGGTAATGGAGTGGTAATGCAATTTGAATTTTAGTGCTGGCGGCGGGAAAATGCCGCAGTTTCAATCCCGTGCCTTGTTAGTAAAGGATATTAAGCAATCTCTGCCTTCCAGTTTTCGGATCCCGTGCCCATGTCTCCCCAATCACGTGACCATTTCCATCCTGACGCAACGTCATCATGAGCACTTCCTCTCGCATGGATCACCAACGGATGATAGCTACATGCGGAGTCAAGGACTCTGCTGCGGTCGTCGAAATTGACACAATGCACTCCAGGATTGAAAATAATCCAATATTCAAGAACCAAATTCCTTAATTGATTGCGATCACATTTAATTGAATCATAAAAATACCTTTAGCATGCGATTGTGGAAAATTATGGATCAAAAGCGTTGAGTACATGATTTTATTGTGATGGAACTTATAAATTTTGTATACCGTGTCGATCGACAGTTAATACCCGGAATAACTTGTGTCATTTTTCTGTTTGTGCGCGCGAGTATTACAAAATTCGTAGATAGTACCGTTAAAATGCTTAGGCTATAATTGCTTTCAGCACTTAAGGTTTTAATGAAGGTATTTCAAATAATGAGCTTTTCTATTGCGTGGCGTGAAAATTATTAAAAGGGAATTTTGAAATGCCAATCTACTAACTGAAGCATTTTCAATTTAATTTCGTTCGGAGTGTGAGCTAGGTGGTGGAATATAGTGATTTAGTCTAATACTCATACATTATATACAAACTTCATCCTCAATGTCATATTGATTATCCTAAAAATTCATTTTGGGCGCGAAACCTTATCAGCCACAGTTAAATTAACTGTTGCTTATTTATCAGAGACCCTGTGAACCATTTCCACCTACCATTTAATTTGCAAAACTGTCGATTATTATTAAATATGGTGTTTGAATTTGATTTTGTGCAGCGGAAAAACCAGAAATAGGAAAGGCCCCTTTTGGGAATTATGCGTGACATTTAAGCTTTACATTTGAATTTTGAGTTTTCACGTGATTCTTTTTAATCGTCGCCTCTAAAATAAATACGATTGAGTTCCCTAATAATCCCTTTTTAGAGCTAATTATAATTGATCATTTCCATGGTTGAAACTGCATCAAATAAATCATCCGTCCGGTTGTTATTCAACATTCACCCTACCCTTTTTTTCCACCAGCCGTCACTCTTTACACCGGTCGCCTTTTAAATTCATGCTTTCAAGCATTTTAATTATTTTTATTCAATTTCGCTCGCTCATCTCATGTTACTCGTTCAAGCAAGAAAATTTTTTGATCATATGTATGCGTGTTCACGTCCTTATTTAAAATCCCATTACCGGAGAAAATTATATGCGCACACAGCATTAATGACAATCTCTTTCGAGGCGGGCGCTCACAGAAAAACCCAACCGCTGGTTTATAGAGCACGAAAGAGACAGTACATCTTTACATTACTTCATCCAATGGAAACTAAAAAGCTGGATAACAAAGGTCTTGGTGTAATGACCCCAGTATTACTTGTTTCTCGTTGATGCGAATTTTCTGAAGAAACCGCGTCACGCGGACTGAGCCGAAGCAGGGAAGCGTGAAATTGAATTTTTGGTGTCTTGACTAGAAATCAGAGTAGAAATGGCGCCGTCGGCCAGATTTGAGTCTTGTCTTAGACCAAGGATTGCATTTATTCTGAGACTTAATCTTATCACTCCTTCAAGTTTAAAGACCAACTTAACTGGCCATGTTGACATTGAGCCTCGTTAAAGTTCTGAAAGGATCTGTCTTCACCCAGCGTTGTCCCGATAATTTGACGCAGTTGTCTTACAGAGGGCTATTGATATTGCAACAGAGCTCAGATTGAAGCAATGCTGGTGAAATGTTAAGCAGCACTTTGTACCTCGACTTTTCAGAGAGCATCCTTACTTAACCCATTTCGTTTTTCAGGTGATGCTTCACCTTTAGTCGAATAGGATAGGAGTGTAGGAGCTCTTTCTCGAGTAAAAAGAATTACTTCTCTAGTCGAACTCGTAAAACTCTCGCATTTCTGGCGTCAGTCACTTGTAAGAAACTCAAAATTCCCGTTTTCAGGATTGACCTTTTAGTGCTGGAGCAGACGAGAAACGGCTATATTCCTTTTTGAAAATGTTCCTCGCTTGGGAATGGCGTATTCTTCCTCTCGATCTCAATTTCTCCCAGACGTCACCTCTAATACTTCGATTCACACTTCATTCTGTCGCGGATTTTTTTGTTCTTGTCGGATGTATTGTCTTCTGTTCTATATGAAACCTCAGTTCTTAAAGCATGGATGCAGATATCATTCTTGGAAATTCAGCTCAATTCATCAAAAAAGGACGTGAATTGCATATATTTAATGCAGCAGATAAATGTTTTGCAATTTGCTACAGCAGTAGACTTTCATGAGGCACATGTAACTCACTCATTTGGTGCTAAATATTGTTCTTGAATAGATAATATTGAACCATTGAATAAATATATTCAGCTAAGTTCTTCGAAAAATGTTTGCTTCAAAAATGATAACTTGATCCATTATTAAGTTGTGAATGCATCTAATATATGGCATTTAAGAAGTGATTGAAACGAAAATATCAAGAAGGAAAGTTTTCAAAGAAACTGTTAAATATATGAGGCACGAGTGTAAATAAAGACAAATAACTTTGGCGTAGATGTGAGAATATCGTGGGCAGCTGCGTAGAGCAGCATATAATATTGGGTTTGTTATGGCTTCCTTTCCAGCTGACAAAAACTGCCGCTATAGTAGGAAATATTATAGGTGGCAGTTTTGCAAAGAGCATTATGCTGAAGTTCATCTCTAGACAAAGTTAATAATTTATAGGTAAACTAAATAAATTCTACTTTAATTAGCTGAAATTTTAAAACGCCATTTTCTCAAAGCTATGTTTTTGGGCATTACACAAACTACGCAGCAAGCAATTCATAGCTTATCTTTATCTCATCTAATAATATATAAAAATGACTCTTTTTTTGTTCATCTTCTATGCGTTCCGACACCATTCATCAGATTACGATGAAACATTGGTGAGTTGTTGTGCTCGCGCTCGCAACGGTTTCTAAATTATTAAATCCATTGTACAATTGGTTGAGCGCGAGTCGTTTCAACAAATGAGTGTTAGCACGCGAGCTTCTCAAACAAGCGAGGAACGACAAGCAAGCAACGAAGCAGATCGTTTACGAGTTGCTCAATCAGAATCGTATCGGTGAGAGATAATTTGTGTTAAATGGTGAGTAGTTTATTTGTACATGCAATAAGATTGGTTCCTAGGTCTCTTTGTTTGATTGTTTTAAACTCTTGCATATGATTTTCGTATACGCATCGCTTCTTCCTAAAATTGGATTTTTTTAACCTAAAAGTCGTAAATTTTTGCACCGTTTCAACTATATAAAATTTTATTTACTTGGAAACCGCGGCATAGACATGGGATGGAAACTCATGCCATCATTTGTGCGGTACAAATTCCTGTGTAGACACGAGGAATTCATTTGACTTCAAAGCATCACTGTCATGCATTTATTTTGTACATGTGAATGTGTCTGCTTTGTATACGTGTGCCTGCTTAGAAAGGAAAATGCATTGCAACGAACGCTGGGAAAAGATAGTTCTGAAATAAAAAATATTCACTCTGGATGGCTGGTGAGTGGAGGGGAGCAATTTTCAAGTAAATTACGAATGAGGCCTTCACATTAATAGGTGTTGCGGTTTTTCTGGTTTCGAATTCTGGGGATTCTAAGGCTTATTGGACATATTCCCAGGTTTGCGTGTGCTCAGCACGGCATTCGTGATGGATGTGCCGAGATATTCTTGTAACTCCCGTGTCACTCAATCAACCAGGTTAATCTGGTCGGTGAGTACGCTCGCTTCCTCCCCCAAAGGTCGAGGGTTCGAGAGCGGCCTGGGGCTGGGAAATCTTGATTGTTATTTCAGTCCCTGATTACGAAGCGAGATTGCTGCGGACATCGGTTTACCGAGCATACCGTACTAGAAACCGCAGCGGATGGTATTCGGATTCGGGAGGCTAAGGAGAGACTGCAGGACTGGAATTCATCACTCTCCCGGAATAAAATGTAACGACAGAGTAAAGTGATTTCGCGGACATGCGAGAAAAATTTCATTTTTTCATCGCGCTAATATTGAAAAGCTTATAAGCTCGTAGCTATACAGGGTGTTTCAGAAGGAAAGGAAACTTTTCGTTCATATTGTTAACTCCACCTTCAAGTCTTTGTTGTCTTTGTGACTGTTAACTTCCTAACTCTCAGCAACCAGACCATGGCCTAGGCTGCATATTCTCCTCTGGTCTTTTTCTCAAAGGCAAGCTTTGATTATTGTCACTTATTGACGAAGTTTTCTAAGCAAATTAAATCTCTTACCCACAAGAGCATTTGTTGTCTCGTTGTAATAACATCAGCCAAGTTGCTTATTTTAAATCTTCCTTATTTTAAAAGATAGAGATGTGCATTTTGCTGCAAGAAATTGAAAAATGAATTAACTGAAAGTTTTATTCTTACACATTTTTTATACCTTTGAAATTAAGAGTGCTATCGTACATTATTTGTTTTTATAAATATAGTAATTAATACGAATAAAATTTCGAGTATTTGAGAGCCATCTTGAAAATATGGTACCGTTAGCATTGCTGATAGCAGAACAAGAACAATACATATTTTATGCATTCATTAAGTAATTGTTGACTATCTATAAAATCACACCATTTTGTGCTTAATTTATGAACTTTAACCTGCCATTTTGGCCCATAAACCACTAACGCACTGTGATAATGGATATAAAAAATTCAATTTTAGCCAGAAAAACAAGAGAAGTCTGTATTTTAGCAAAAAAAAGTACATGGAAAGGTTTTGAAACCTCATTTACAATTTGAAATATACCTCATTGGAACATAACTATGAATGCTTCATGAAAGCCTTACCCTCATAAGCCTATAATTTAATCTACGCTGTGATAGCGGGAACACAACTGTGAAAAGAGTCAAATCTCCTCAATCGATGCCAGTTATTGACATTCGGTGTTTTCATAGGGATTGCAGAATACTTTTGAAAAAATGTTTTCGTTGCTATAGCTCGGTAACGAAGGAGTTGCGACCCCATGTCGATAGAACAAAAAATGCTTAAAATCTCCTCCCCTACCTCCTCCAGGAGTCTAAAAATTTCCTCCTGAAACACCCTGTATTTAAATGATGACGGAATTTAAATAGTATTTAATGAAAAAATGGTGATTCCTGCCTTATATAATTATGAAAACTGTGCCTAAGGTATAAGTGTGCAATTAGATATCTCCCTTTGCATAAAAACCCTTATTATGTAAACAAAAACCTATCTCTCATGAGATTTAAGCCTATTGTCTACCAAGCCGTGACGCCTAAACTCACTCAGTGAATAGCGTGATGCCCATATGATCCAACCTGGTGTGGTTTCGAACCTTGCCCACGGCATGAATGATGCATTGTCATGTCTGGACTTCCTAATCAATATCATTGAACTGTGTTACCACTGTTGAACGACCTTAGCCTCAGAATCATCCCCAATTCCAAGTGTTTACTTCCCGATATTTCGCATGTAAACTGACGAATGAATTCCCTTTTTTTAGTTGAAGAATCGATTCTCTGTCTGATAGAACAGTAGCGACAAACAAAAAAACCAATACCGGGACAAAAAGTCTTGCGATTTCGTGGGTTATTCTCACTAGCAGAAAAGGTTTCTCTCACATAACGGGTATTGCATGGCCTAATGGCTGAGAATAGTTGAAAAAAATCCATGCTAGCCAATCGTTGCAATAAAAAAACTATGGTAGAGATAAGTTAAAAGAGAGAAATAGTGGTTTTAGCAAACGTTTATCCTCTTCCTTATTTAATGATGGAATACCACCAAGTGATACTGACGAGAGAGAGTGATTCCCGAGTATTTTCTTTGTGACTCTGATGGTTCCCATTAATAAGAAAGGTTTCCATTAATAAGAATTTAAGAGGGATAATACATTTCCTTTGAAAGAATGGGTGATTTTGGAAATTTTGAACTAGAAAATTCGTAGCTTAGCACAAAAATAGCACGATAAATTCCATATCCATTAGTAGGAATCGAAAGATAGATCCAGATTTTTTCATAACAAACACTTATTCTGGCACAGAGCAACGATTCCGTAAAATTTTGTTATTGGTTGCAGCATTCGGTAATGGAACAATATCAGTGCAACTTGTCCCATTGATGGCTCTCCCCTTTAATAATATCATTGTTTTCTATTGTCTTGCTTAGGCACTGTTCCCGAGAAAGTGTTTGGAAACTCCGCGTGTTCTTCAGAACGTAAATTTGGTGTGCTAATTTCTAATTTATCCTCTCGTGAAGTGGTAATGCGAGCTTGGAAAAGTTTCGGGGACGCGTGTGTTGTTAATGTAATCCCTTTTAATCGTGTGCCGCCCAGCATTTCCCATCTTTACAACCCCTTGTATTTTTTGTGTTTTCCTCCCGCCCTCCCTCGTTGGAGTTCAGGGTCTCTCGCCTCGACTCCACCCTTCTCAATCTTCTCCCACATCCCATCAGCTAGTCGTCTTCCGAAGTTTTCCCGAGCAAAAAGGTCCTTTCTCTTCGTGACAACCTCCCCCCCACACGTACGCATTCGGTGGCGGGCACAGGGTGGGCAAACGCGCGGGCTAGCGAAACAGCAACTGGAGAAAATGCTCGGTGGTGAAGTTAACATCTTTTCATTCCGCAGCTAGTCGTACTTCTAGACTCTCTTCCCCTCAGCCGTTGTCCGCCCATTCTTCGTACTCTTCCGACCGCCTGCCCCCCGCGACTCCCCATCCATTCCCTCCAATCACTCCACTGTAATCCTTGCGCCTCGTCCGAAAACCCTGCACCCTTTTCCGACCCCACTCCCGGTTGTCTTCACCTCATCCCCGGCCCCTTTCTTGCTTGTCCCTCGCGAAAAGTTATTCCAACTCCCAGCTTCCTCGCCCTCTGTACCATACTACGAAGACGTTTCTAAAGATGTCACTGTTTACGCCGTAAAAAGGACGGTCTTCTCCTCCAAGTCCAGCCCACTGCAGGTCCTCTCAGAAATGACCCTTTGGCGAGGCCACCGCTGGTCCCCTTTTCTCCTTTTCTATTCTAGCTTTTATCTTTTATTGCTCTATTTTTTGTTTCTTAGGGCGTCGAATAGGTTGGACGTTTTCTTTCTCCCTTGCGCGAGGGTTAAATCGCTCTCCCGAGTCATCGTCTGTTGACTCGTCGCGAAATGAGGATTTTTACGGCAATGTCGCGAAGAAATGTATGAAATGAGAACTCTTTCCCACTTGAAAGTAATGCTTGTCTCACATTGAATGAAAAAACTCTCCGCCATGTCGAAACTTTCGGAAACATAATTTATATCGTGCATGAGTTCCCACATCACTAAGATTGGCGCTTTTCGGAAGACTATGATGTGTAATTTCGTCTTGTAGCAAACCTATATTTTTTAATGCTTACTTTATACATTTGGTAATTAAAAAGATTTTATATTCTGTATGTCTGCGTGTATTTATCAGCAGCGGCGATCACTGGTCGTAAGATTGGTTTTCCAAGACAGATTGTTTGAGCTGACCGCTCAGTTCCTTCGTTATTCCTCATTTTTAAAGCATCTTGGTCACCCAATTGCCATTGGTCGTTCCATTCGAAGATTGTCCACCCCCTCCACCCTTCTCTATCTAACGCTAGTTACCTTACCTCCTGATTTCTCTTCCTATGTACTTTCCTCTTTTTTTGGTCCTTGTACTAGTTCTTCGGTATTCTCCTGGGGATTTTTTTGGATTGGGAACTATTTTAACTTCAATTATGTTTCTTACAAACTAATTTTGTCACTATTTGATTCAAATTTTCCTTCTAGGTCTTCTTTGATGTTTTTGTCTATTCCTTTCTCCTTCCATTACTGTTTTCAGGGAGCCGTAACTTCTTATGATGCGTCCAAAAAATTTGACACTTCAACCCAACGGTATTTTATAGACCATCATTTCCTCCCACCATTTATAAGAGCTTCGTCATTCGTGTTCATCTCCGTTCATTTCATGTATGTTTTCTTACAAAAACTCAGCGTGTACATTTACAAGCTCGTTTATTCTACTGCCGTTATCGTAAGAGAATTTTTACCACCGTAGAGTAACATAAATTTGCGATGAAATGTGTGCATTTGTCCAATTATCTATTTTTAGATATAATTCCAAGATTCGTATTGTATAATAAAATTTTAAGTAAACTTAAATATTATAAGACAGAAATGCATGATCCATCGTATCATTAATTAAGCCTTTCGTTACTGCTGAGAGAGTGGAGTGTTTCATGGACCAACTTGGGGATAAAAATGTAGAGTCTGTCAAAAAGTGAATCCAGGGAGTTATCGGCATGGAGCTTATTCTTGGCGGGACGTTTTATATTTTTACCCATTACGAGTGGATTTTTACTATTCTCAAGAAGTAGTAATCATCAATAATTCCATTCAGTCAGTTAAAGTCACTACTAATTTTCACACTACCTAATAATCATGGTGAATAACGGGTGAACGTTTTGAAGTGTAGAATGTTTTACTCTTCTCAGACTCCTAAGGACTAATGTCTAATCTGCCGGGCTTGCATCATAGTGTATGATCTCATACTGCTCAGTATTATTTTGTCTCATGAATTATATCGTAGGCTGTCTTAACTGTTCTTTCAACTTAATCATGAAGTAGTTTGGGAAATTAATGGAAACGACTTGGCGTATCAATGAGGTTTCTATCCACTTCTTCTTCTTCTACAACTCCCCAGCCCGGCGTAAGCCTTGGCTTCCTCAGTTACATGCCTCTATTCTGCTCTCCATCTTCCAATCCCCATTGTCTTCAGCTCCTCTTCAACATCTTGCCGCTATCTTTTGTGTGGTATTTCTCTCCTTCAACTCCCTTCCATCTTGCTATTAATTAACAATTTTGGCATTCTCTACTCTTCCATCCGTTCAAAATGGCCCAACCATGACAGTCACAATGACATGGAGAACCTACCTATATCCTTCAATTCCTTATCCTTTATCAAGGCTTGATAAAGACTTAACTGAAGTGGAAACCTAGGTCGGAATAAAAAACCATTGTGGAATATTACAAAGTGAATTTATCTACAAACCATCGCAATGTTGTTCCACCAAGTGAAACCTGAGAATTTATTATATATTAGTAGCGCTAAATTTGTGGTGTTGTGCTAAACTCATGGTGTGCCTGACTTAGATGCTATAATGGTTTTTTAGCATCGATGACGTCCAACCGCACTTTTGCTCACCTCATTTGCATAATGTGTTTATTTTGCTGAAATATCCGTATCATAATTTTAAATTTATCGGAGCTTGAAAGAAATTTTTAAAAAAATCTCTCCTATTAATTTAATCATCCCTTGTGTTTTTTAACGTTCTTTTACTGTGTTAATTGAATTTTATATGTGTATTGCAAATAAATTGATAAATGAATCCGAAATAAATGAGTTGGTCGACTATGGATGTCCTCTGGACAAGTAATAAAGGTTGAATTCGGAATCACCAATTAATTGCCCTTTGTGGGTATTTGTTGCATCGTTTTAATGAAAATCGTGCATTTGCATAACTGCAAATAGTAATAACGTGGAGAAGCATATTGAATCTGCTAAAAATTGGCTTCAACATGATAATAGTTTATTGTAAGGGGAAATGAATGAGGGAGCTGTTTTTATAGTAACAAATTTTAATGCGCTTGATTTTGCAAATGGCTTAATGCGCAGCCATCAGGCCAAGAGCACATTTATCGATATATATGTAGCGACAGCCAGTAGAGAAACACAACTCCTTTAGTTATGTGCATTTCCTCTCTGTAATTCAACTGATTTGTTTGATGGTGCACGGCATTCAGCAGATTTCAAAGGTTAAACCAATTTTTAACCGCATCTCTGTGATGTCCTTTATCATTTTCGTGGCATGGATTTGTAAATGTGAGGCTGGAGCTTGAGCTAACGTTATTTATTGTATTTCCATGGATGCTACATTTCATTCATGTTAAGTATAAATTATTTAACCCTCAGAAAGCATTCACGATATTTTATTGTTTTTAATGCAACGACCAGGGTTTATTTCCATCGAAGCTACGCAAGGACGCGTGGAACCTACAATCAGGCTCTCCTGCGTCCTATCACTACTTCTTATGTTGTGAATTTATAATCCTAATCCATTTCTTTTCTTTCCAGGTAAGCACTTACTTGTCATACGCTGCCACGCTTTTGAAATATATGGTGTCGGTTGGTAAGTTTTGGCAATTTTAAAGTTCATTTTTTCGTGCTGGCTAAGAATAACAAGGAAAAAATTGTTGAATTACTAATGGTATTTTCTACGAATACTAACATAAAACTATTGCATGTTCTACATAGTAGACTAGTGTGTGTATATTTTGAGTGTCTTAAGCGCGCATTTTCTCAAACTTCTAATGGGTTAATGATTTTCACTGTATATTTCCTTTTTGTCTAATCATTATCTTTTTCTAACGAAAGAATCATTTTTAGCATTATCATTCACGCTCTCGTAAGCATTGCTTTGTCTTTTCTTACAGAGTTATTATAATACTCCTACTGTCGACTATTTACAGGAAAAAATTTTTTTTTAATCCTATAAGCATGTTACCAAAGTATATAGAATTTTTTACTTTTACGTATGACGCTTTACTTTTATGACATGGTTTTATGTAAAATATTAGGACGACATGTAATGGGTCCCAGCCTTTTTGAAAGTGTATTAAATAATTTTATCTCGTGTGAAGAAAGACGGAAAAATTTTCGGTTACTGTTTATATGTACCCAGATTTGTTTCATTAGTTCTCCAAATAAGTGTTTCTGAATCCAAATAGGCTGAATTATATTTTCTTCTGAGGTGGTATCTGATATTTTAGCTGTATTCCGAGTTTGTTGTAGAAAATTTTCATATGTTTTCTTGTTTTTGCTTAAGTGTTCTCTTTTTAAAGGAAATGGATGTAGTAGTTATTATAGCTAGAAAAATGGTGTCATGCAGGATGTGAGTTGCTAATGGAGAATAAATAAATAAACACAATGTCTCATTTCAACAGCATATTTTTTACGCCATCCAGTACGCCGTGGTTGGCAATGCATCCAAATACGATGAGCGCATGACGTCCGAGGAAAATATGCAGTCTAAAATCAACATTGCCTATAAGTAAACAAGAGACAAGCAAAATTTGCGAGAACAACATATTCCTCTAGCATGAAAAATACAATTGAAACTATTATAAACATGGTTCTTTAAAACTTCCCCGCATACATATATGAGCTGAACTCATTATGCGATGCAGGGATAGCTGATATATGAGTTTTGAATGTGCCCTTATCTCAAAACCTCCCATGTAGTACTTTATTCTGTCTTCCCTTCTTCCTTCTCCTCTCTGCGTCTTTCATCTATTCTGTCGTGGCGTGGCAAAAAAAAATTAATTTTCTTCATCCTGAGCTTCTCCCTCCTCGTCTATCTGCTTCGTTCTCTCCACATATCCCCAGCTTGGCCTTCTTGTGTTTTCCTTCTTCCTGTCCCATACCACTTCCCTCCCCTTTAAGACCCATCTCGAAGCAGCCAACCCATTTTCGCTACCCCAAGCCTCTTGCTCTTAATTCCCGGCTTCATCAACTTGTTCAGAAAAAAAGAAAATGAAATCTGCACTGTAGCATTTCTTTGATAGCTTTATTCATTAAATTGGAGGTTCGAGGCAATTTCGGCCAGTGTTTCATTTTACGAAATTGCCGCTCACATTCCTCGCATAGCCTAGCATTGTTATTGATGGTGATAACGCTGTTCTTCTATCTCAAAATGCGGATTGAATGAACCAAATTCCTTTGCCATTAGAAATCTATGAAATATTATAGTCTCATTATTTTAGTCAGATTAACATGACATTTGAAAGAAGAAGAGAGACATTAAAATATTGACAAAAGATTACTTATGTTACCAATGACCTAAGTTATTAAAATTTTTACCTAAACTTCTTTGCATTTATTTTCTTTTACATGAGATAAGTTCATGTATGTGTGAATTAACATGGGCAGATGCTTTGTAGATATATGTCGATGCATCGAGATTATATGAAGGTACGGTTAATGTGGGTAATATTAGTATTGAGTGTCAACTTATTAAGATATATATACCCAAGTATCTCTATTATATCTAATTTTTGTAGGTAGGTATACTTTAGTTTATGGGGTAAATGCATTACAAAGATAAATGAAAATGTTTTGAAGAGTAGCAGAAACACCTCAAGACGAGCCAACTGCATGCAAGGGATGGCTCAAAATTGGTGCAAATACTATATATACTTGCCATGACAGAGCAAGCGTAATTTGCTATAACACTAAAAATATACATCGTTTGCCTGTTGTCTGTCATAACTATGTGTGCGGCTGTATACTCATCTTGGCATTCCGACCACCGTTAACCCGCTCAAGGTGAATCTTTCATTCCGCTTATGCTATGTATAAAAACATGACCGCCAATTTTTTCTTTGAGCAGAGAAATGCATGGTATAAATGTTTTCCTTAGTAAATTTCACTTTCTCAGGTGAGATATTGTAGAACAGCATTTTCAAAGATACACAAAAGTTATCATACTGTCTACCTTTTATTAAAAACTCGTACTTGTTTTCCTTAGCATTTCCTGATAGATGCTGCGCAATATAAAAGATTTATCTCTTACCTATGCCTTTCAGTCTATTTAAAGTAGTGTTATAATACGTCAATAATGCATCAGAAAGCTTTTAACGAAAAAAGAAGTTTAGTTACATATACTGAATCTCTGGAATGCATATGTGCCTGAGAAGGATACTCTTATACTGAAGAAGTTTTATTTTTGTTGATAGGCTAACTTAGCCTACATTCCCGGCTCTGTTTGTTCCTTACGGATTCATGCTCTGGAAACAGAGAGGCCATTACAGGCGGTGGCGTAGTTTTTAAGAACAAGCGATTAAATTACCATTTTATTGCTGCGAAGGGCCAGCTTTGTTCTCTGGAGACGAACGCTGTGGCTTTTCTCGCTCGATTTCCGGCGATTTCGTGGCAGAGATACACGCAAGTTATTTATTCGGGCGGAGTTAATAATTCCCAAAATACGTCTGCGGTTTGCGTGAAACAATAGTTTAGCACTGGAGCGCATTTGCGTAGCGGCAAAGGCAGGAAAATTGCCAGCATTAACATTTAGTCCCCCCGTTACCCCAACTTCTTTTCAACCTTTGTGCGAAGGAAGTAAAGAATTTTCCATGGCTTGGAGTATCCTTCGTATCATGCACTCCCCATCAACTCCCACCAATATTTTTAACCCCCTTTCTAGATTTCATATGTCCCAGGGATAAGCACTCCATTTTCCTCCGCACCGCAAAAAGATATATGCATGCTGGATATACGAGCATCCAGATAACCAATGCTCTCGCTCCCTCTTTAGTTCCGAGTCCCACCGCTGCCGGGGCGTAAAGCGGGACTTTATGATATGGCGCCGCCGTCCTTGCTTCGTGGGATTATCACCGTCTTTATATCAACGCCCGGCCCACCAAAAACCTTCCTCTATTCCTTGCCCACCCACCACCCCGTTCCCTTCTCCCCTGGCCCTAACCCTTTAGCAGCCGACCACATCTTCCACCTTGCCTTCATGTCTTCCTTAGTTTTCCTGTTTGCGTTTTCTCTGGCTCTCGCTTTTCGCGCATCAATGTTTTCGTCCCCGTTTTTTTTCCTATTTCAGTAGGATACGTACATCTGTTTTAGCATCAGATATGGCTGCGAGTATCGCGAGTATGCTATCCGGTTAGGAAACATGGATATGTTTAACTTTTAAGGTGGGTTTAAACGTGTTGTTACAAAATTTAAAATTCCAAAATCAGACAAATTAACCATAAAAATATAATGCTGAGCTCCTAATTCACGCGAGGCATCATCGCACTAATGTTTAAATCTGAGTACAGAGATTAATGGCCGGTATTTTTTACAATGACCATATAGAAGATACGCATTAATTCTTTCTTTTTTAACGAGTATTATCTGGGTATGAAAAACATAACTGAAGATACAATAGGGTTTTATAAAATTTCTTAATGGCTTGTAAAAAATATATTCAATACTTTATTTTTTGCAAGCAAAAAATCAACATAATTCTAGATTCGGCGTTATGTGACAGAGAAACATGGTAACAATTCTTCGTCTTTTGCCTTCCAATCATATACTGTCTCCCTCTAGGATGGTAATTGCCCGATCACGAGCAAATGTTGGATACAACCAAAGCTGTTATTAGCTCAGTTTTCTACATGTAAGGCTTGGGTAAAGATAGTTGACCAAACTAGCCAAAATAATGAAAGGATAGTGTTTAATTAATTAAATTCGAAAAGTATTTCAGCTTGGTCAATCAAATGTATATAAAGTGCAGCTATTGTGGGTTTCAACAAGCTTATTATGGGCTTTCATTAAGATACTACAATTTTTTAACCTCCCAAGTCAATGTATCTGACTCGCCTCAAATGCGTTAATTCTGTCTTACCCAAGGTGAATGAAGTGATAGTGGTGGAAAAAGGTACTCTAAGAAACGCGGGATAAGACTATAACCCTCGCCCTGGCCTTTCTTCCGCATTGATCGAGCCTGTTGATGGCGTTGGTTACCTTCCATTCCATAGTCGGCGGGCACTGTCTGATTAGGGCTAAACCCGAAATGAGGTTGCACATCAAATGAAGGTGACCGCGATACTCATCTCCCTGAAATGTATGAGATGGTTTGGAGGACTTACTGTCTCCCACAGGATACTGAAGTACAGGATTCATGTCGTAAAATGTGTGCTACTTTTCGGATGATTAGAATTGGGAATGTATTATCTAGATCTTGTCCAAACACGTAGTGATAGACACAGAGTAAGCGAGGTTCAAGTATCCATGTTACTCGAATACCTTGAATTTAATGCCGCTAAAATACAAATTTTTAGCATAATTAGAGAAACGCAAGAAGGTAATAATGTTATCACTACTGCAGTCGATTATTACCTACCCATATTTATATGGCCCTCTATGACCACAGATGCTAATACTTGAAGAACCGTCATAATAATGAAATTTGAATTACGGCATATTTCAGCGGGTAAGTTCCAGGGTATGAAGTCCAGAAATACGTTTTAATTCTTCACAAGACTTAATTTTTGCTGATTTAAAATAATCATGCGAACCATAAAATTGTTAGAATATCATTAAGGTATAATATTTGCCTAGCTGGGGTATGAACGTAGTGAGTTGGAATGAGAATATGCGAAAAGTTAAAAAACCGTGAAAAAGAGATTATTATCGGCTGGGACTTAAATTATTAAAAAAAATACATTTTCTCAGTGAAAGAGTGTAGAGCTCCCGGGCTTCCAACCGGGTCATGCTGTTAGTGGTGCTGACATTTCTTTGGAGCATTTGTTTTGCCCTAGTGACTATGCGAACAGAGTATAATGCTCGGAAACTTATTAAAGCGGCCAGTGCCATTGAACATAACCAATTAATGAGCATCTTTCGTCTTGCAGTCTATTGATAACATCGCTATGTTTTGTTTCCTCGTGGACTCCATAGCTCAGTTTCGTCTTTATATGAATCTTCTCCACCTATGTTTACGTTCATTCCTTCGTCCATTAATGCAGTTCTTCTACAGTTCCCTAATCCTAGTGTATCTTCTTTGGGGGGTAGACTAAATGGTCAGGCCAAGTTAGTCCTGTTCTATTCCTGGACCACTGTTTTTTTCGTAAAATGATCGAAGACATTGACGCCGGTTATTATTTTCCGAAATCATTTACTATAGCATGTTCCGTATTTAGTTAACAACATTCGTCTCATGGAAAACACGATGGCCGAAATCCCTCCGATCTGGCAACAGCGACCGTGAGACTCGTATACTGCGTTGACAGTCATTGGCATCACTATATTAAATGTAATCAAGCCTCGTAAGGGGATAACATGTCCATATACTTATGCATGACTACGAAGTAGATTCTCATTCTGCTATTTCCAACACCGTACCTCTAGGCTAATAGAGATTTACACAGGAAATAAATCTCCATTTTGCTTATGCAGTCAACTTCATGAGGAGCGGTATCTACTTTCGGGTCTGGTTCCTTCTCAGTTCATCACTCGTATGCAGCAATTTAACCTTCCTTCCTGTTTCGTCCATCAGTATATATTTATGTTTTTTTCCTCAAGCGCCAATTTTCTACCATCCTTCCTCCTCAGCCAATCTAATCCAGTCCAATTTTACCGTCAAATACTCCTCCCTCACACCACCTTAAACCTCCAATATTTTCTCACGCAATTTTCTCACCGAATCTTTCCTACCCGGAGCAGTTACCACGCAGCCCATATTCTCGCTCGGCTGTTGGTGGGTGGCCCCTCATCCTAGTCCTGACTTTTTTCTCTTATTTTTTGCTTATGTAATCTTCCTTTCTCCCTTCCCACATTCTGCCCACTCCCTCCCTTTCCCCTGTCCTTTGCCTATCTCTCCAGATCTCTCTTTTCCCTCATTTCAAACTTTCCCGCATTTCTTTTCTCTCTTATTCGCTCCCTTATTTTACGCTCATGTTCTTCTGCATTATTTTCAATCTTTTCTCCGAATCCCTCACCCGGGCTTGAATTGTAGCTCGGAGCACGCGCAAGGCAAAAACTTCATTCAAGATTGTTTTTTTTTTGGGCTGTCCGACGTTCACTATCTCCAGTCTGATGGTTTTGATGGATGAATAGAAGTTCAGTTTCCCATGCCGTACTTCTTGAAGTAAAATTCTCCAGCTTATTCTATCTAGAGGCAAACCGTACGATTTATAGCTATGTGATATGTCCCGAAAATTGGTCTTTAATCTCATTCTCTTATTCGACTTGGAAAAATTGGCTTTAAATTTTGTCTATAAGTAGTAGGTAAATAATGTTGATTTCTTTCAATTTTGAACTGCAATTACACCTCATAAAGCGCTTGTGTTCTTGGATGTTCAGTTGTTTGCAGAAAATTTCCATAACCGTAGCACTGACTTTTTCATTACATTGTGCAGACTTCACCCAATTCTTAATATTATTTAATATATTTCCTGTATTTGATTGTACTCTTTTCCTGAATCTGAAGAGCTATCTTCAGCATAAGATATACGCTTTATCATATTATTTTCCCTCGCTTAATAAGAGACTACCGCATAAAATATTAAAAACAAATGTCAACCACTTCACCACCAATATTGTCGTCCACTTTGTTGGCATAAGTTTAAGTTTTCATGGAAATAATGCCTTTTTTTCTATTTCCTTGCAAAAGGTGCTTAACGACTGCACTAGGCTATCTAACTAACTTGTTGTCCATACCTTCATGATTGCTCGTTTGTATTTCGTTACCCAACTGTGCAATCGATTCTAGAGAATTTTACAATTTACGCTTTCAGTTTGAAGAAATTTGTTGTGTGAATACAGTAAAATATCAAACTTTATTTTTTCATTCAACTTTGGTCCCTTATGGGTCAATTTAAGGTAGTTTGAGTGAAATATCATTAAACCTAGAAATCAATAAATTTTGTCTCATTTTAAAGAAAATTATGTCACCCTTCTATTGACACCAAACATTAAACCCATTACCACATTACTTTCCAAGATTTTTGCCAGAAAACCCTTTTACCAACCCTTTTATATGGGAAATGTTACGTGTATGAACTCTAGAGAGACCTTATTTAACAACGAGGGTTTTCTAAAGCATAGATATCGTCAAAAAATCAATAGTGTGTAGTTTGTATGTTTTCTCAAATATTTTTGAAAGTTAATCATATTTTAACCGCAGTAAATTCTTCGAGATCACAATAAACCTTCCGTTTTGATGGAGTTTCAAACATACCGCGTGAAAAAAATGAGTCCAGTTAAAGACTTACTTAGATATTTTCATTTGATTACTTTGATGATTAAATGAGACTAAATTTGATTACTTCTGTCATGTAAAATAATATTATTGCACCATTAATATTGCAATATTTAGTTCTTATGTCTCACAGATGGTGAAATTAAATCGTATAATCCGAATATGGTCTCTATTATGATAAGAGAACTATCTCGCTCGCACTATCTTAACAAGAGGAGATACCCACCATTGACAGAGCGTTTCTCTCCACTAATAAAAACCAATATAGGTTGCGTAACCCTAGAAAATAGCGGAGCACTTCTAGCTTCACTCAACTGCAATGTCATCTTCGTAGAGCTGGCTTATCTTACATATATTCTATACCCGTGCGAACTGTTTCCGACCACAGCCATAATTTTAACCCTGTTTATTCCTTCCTTATCGATGGATAGTACGACGGAATGGACGAATAAACGGATGTAAAGCAAGAATATCAACCGTCTCTTTGAAGTTTAAGGCAATTAAATCTTAAAACATATATTCGCTGCTTAGTGCTATGGAGTATACTCTATTTTACCTAAGTTTTTGCTGGTTTCTAGTATATTATCAATGAAAAGCATCGTAAAATTGCACAATTTAATTGTTAGCCCAAAAGCACAGTAGTACAATGAGAATCAAGGAAGATGGCGAACTGTCTTCAGCTTCTAGCATTGGACGGCATAGCAAATGCCCTCTCCATGTACCTCATGTTTCCGAATCCTACCACCCTCTCTCCCACAATTCCCTGTTTACTGTTCAAATCTTTTTCACCCTACCGTCTCCCTCCCATTTCATTTCTCTCTCCATTCCATCTCCTTCCATTTGCCCCAAGGGTTCCTAAGTCTCTTTCTACCCTCCACCCGTACCAAATGTGATTCTCCCTCTCCAAACCAGCAACCTTTTTTTTGCTTGTCCTTCTCGTCGGCTCCTTGGTACTCCCTCCTCTTGGCACCGTCCTTCCGACCCCTTTTTCTTCATCGCCCTTATGCCTCCCCTCTTCCTAGACACCCCATCTCCCATCTTCCCCTCTTCAACCGTCTTGTTTCCCATCTCTGGCTCTCTCTATCCTCCTCCCATCTCCGCGTCCTTTCTCCCGTTCCGTCTTCTTCACTATTCCACCGAAGAAGAGTCTCGCTTTAACTCACTGCAACTCATTCCGACTACATCCCCCCCCATCGGTCCAGATAGCATCCTCGGCTCCTTCTTCGCTCGCTTCCTCACCAAATTTCTCCTACCTCACCACGCTGCTCCCCCATTCCCCCCGCGGCAAATTTAATACCCCCATCCTTCCATCTCGCTTTCTCCTTCTCCCGTTTCCCATCCCCTCGCCGAAACTCCGCAGCCGTATATAGCCCTGGCCACATATCCTTCTCTCTCTCTCGCTCGCCTACCCTTGAATCCTCGAAACTTCCTCCATGTTTAAGGTGTCTCGCTAAGCTCCTTAACCACTTCAGCGCTAATCTCTTTATATTTTCTCACCATCTTGCGCCTCCCGATTCCCTGTCCTCGCACGCCCAGCCATCCTCCTCTCTCCTCCGCTTTCCATTATCCGAGATATAATTCCGCAAACCAACCACTCAAGTTTCTGTTTTTCTATTCTTACCTTTTTCCCTTTCCTCTTTCTCCTTATTCCTTCCACCCTTCTAGCCCATCACCTTGGTCCACCTTCTGCTAACCCCATTTTGTCCAATCTTCTACGCTTCATCCATCTTCTTGCACGAGTCGGGCCCTTTGCTATTTTCATTCTTCCTCTCTCCCTAGACCGCTCTCCGCAAAACCACCGAAATGGGGGCGTGAGGAACAAGCGGGCCCGGCAGTCTCGCCGCCCCGGTGCTCCCTCGGTGGTGTTATGGTGGGCCGAGGAAAAGTGCGGGGAATTTTGGGATTATTGCGATGGAAGGAGTTATGGAGTAAAGCCCCGCACTATGAAGTCTAGGAACTGAGGATGTTTAGGTGGGACTTACGCTCTTTGATAAAGATGCTGTATATTTGCCCATCATTCTGGGCTTAGTCCAGACCAGAATTATTTTTCCCTTTCGGTTGCGTGAGCTTTAGTCTTCGACGCGCATTGGGAGGGTGTCTGAAGCCTTGGCTCTTCCTTCCAGTTTATTGCGGACGAACAACCATGGCTGAGGAGATTACCGCTAATTATACTCCGTTACATGTATTGAGTCTCTTTCTTGCCTCTCTTATGCAGTTTGATGATTCAGGATACTGCAGTTTTACAATTGCATATCTCATTATCCACAAAATAAGTCGAGATGGGTTTATATATACCTCTTATGCACTTCAACTCTCTAATTCCATTTTGTAGGTGTAAGGTGATCAAATTGATGCAATGTCATCGTATTGAGGAATTTTTGTATTTGAAATACTTTTCTACTCCTACTCTTAGCAGCGGTGCATACCTTCACCAGGAATGTTAGAAGATCAATATTTCCTTTTGTGTAAACATTATTTCATCCGCTATCACTAAACATGTTATTCCTAATAAAACAGGTTTGATATCTACTTCCATACTGAGATTCAAATACGTCGGTATCGATGTATATATGAAGAGGTAACATGAGTTTTGGGTACAAATTTTTGGCAAAAGTACATGTATATTTCCTTCATTTCTTGGGATACTAGTTTTTTATCTTTCAAAACTGGATATTTCGTCTTTACTTCGCGATTTAAAAGCTTATTTGGCAGTATCTCTAGTTATTAATTCATCACGACACGACTCGTTGAGGTTTGTCTTATTTCCGATTTGTTTAGCTATTATTTACTGTGATCTCATCCTCATGGTGATCATGATGGCATCTTCCTTTCGAAAGGATCGGGTTTTAGTTGCATCTCATCTTATTCTCTTCGTCGTTCCTCGGAGAGAAGAGACTCCGCTACCGGTCGTAATGGTAGCAGCATGGCACTTAGTATATGAGAACCCCGCATGCCGTCTGATTCTTGCGGCCTACAGGCCACCACGAAGATCTCCCTATTCCATTCCGACTCCATAAGAATCCTGATGTATGCTTCGTTTATCCGGGATCTGTTCGTTGATCTTCTTGCCCGCTTCCATAACTGATTACTGTTCCTTTCAACACCTCTCCTCAGACCTCTAGTATACGACAACTGATGACATGAGCAGCCTTCGTGACTTCCAATAGTCAGCTAAGGTCCTGTTACACCTCCTCTGCGCTAGGAGAATGCTAAGCCCATGTAGCATTTTCCCTTTATAAAAAATATCTGTACTGGTATAGGATACACTGTTTAGTGGTAATTAATATTTCTAGACATGAATTAACAACTGCGTTATAGCTTTTTGTTCTGCGTATGTATGCGATCCGTTATGCTCATTTTCAACTTTTAATGACGATACAAAATAATAAATTATAATTTTTCCTGTGTTTGATAATTGATTTGGACGGTATTAAATTTCAAACATAGCCTTAGCAAATTATTCAGAACACTGTTCGCCCATTTTGAAAAAGAAACTAAACAAACATTTTTATTAATATGGGAGGTTTTTAGCATATTCATTTAGTTATTATTTTTATATTATCGATGCATTTTTTCGTGTTGGGTAACATTGTATCTGTTTCAACCGATTACGGAGAAAATTGCTAGTACACTTCTTTTCCTCTTATTGCATGTCCTTTTTAATAAAATGAAAGTATCAGTTTTAAGCTTTAGAGTAAATTAAGTAAACTTTAAATGCTTGGTTATCTGGAGAAGGGGGCGACAACCTGGATCATTTGCGTAATAAGCCATGTTATAAAGTTAATATGCGTTATATATTGCCAAAATTGATTTTTAAAGAATGACAGTAAACACTAAAAATGTATGCAAATCGCCTTTCTTTGCCTAATGCTAACAGGGAAAAATGTCTAATACCTACACAATGGGTAAAAAATGTTGTGGAGTACTTACTTAGATTGTAATATTGACTTAGCACTTCTATACACTGATGCGATCTTGGCAGAATAGCTGGTTGATACAAACGTACATGCTAAATAACTAGCTTATGGAATCTTTTGAAAATATACTACCTGTATAAAACATGATTATTATGTACAGTGTAGTGCATTCATTATTAGCGGTAAGCACTCCAAAATGATAATCCCTATCTTTGTTATTACTCACTAACTGTTTTTAACTGTTCACAATAGCATCTTATAGTTGATTTTCCATTAATATTTGCTATTTTCTTGCCAAATAAAAAAAAATCGGGCGCATGGTGTGTGAAATCTTCACAAAAATGAGGCATATTTCACAGAATCCCTGAATATGTCGGCAATAAAGAAGTCGCGCTCTAAGGGACAGCATTTCTATCAATTCATGAATAGAACCCAAGCCTCTCCTCTTCAAAACTCCCCTAATAAGAGTAAGCTATGTATATTAGGATCCCAGAATCATTTCCGCGGAGTTGATTGCATTTTGCGGCTCCCCTCATCCATTCTCAGGGTGGGCCTTTACCTGGTTTCCTCTGCGAAGACTCCTCTACCCCCCACGGACGCTCTTCAACCGGACAACTGACCACTCCCTCTCATCCAGCCCCATTCGAGTCTAGAAACACACCCTTCTCGCCCCATACGACTCCCGCAGACTGTTCAATCCCTTTCAAGTCACCCCGTCAGGACGTCTGGCCTCCTTCCGTACTCTACCACTCTCCCCCTCCGTTCACCCCGCCACTAATGCCCGACTCCTTTAATCAACCCGCACCCTCTTTCCTTCAGCTCTAATCGTCTTTCCTCACTCACCCACCAACCCATCCCTCCTCCCTCAAGGGAACCGTCTCCCCTCACCCTCTCTACTGAACTCCCAAGGTCCTAATTCCTTATCCAATATCCATTCAAGCGGAGTGCACCGATATATTAACTTCCCCATGAGTTGCACTCCCGTATTTCCGCTGCCGTTGACATCTTATCGTGGCCATCCTTAGGGAAAAATCTTCCCGAAATCTTGAGAAGATCAATAGCTTATAGAGGAGAAAGAGGGAAAAAAAAGTTATCGGGAGTGTTCGTGAAAAGGACGGATTTTAGCTTTTGCGGCTCCACGAGACCGAACTTTACTTAACGTGAAGCCGTCAGCGGTTGCGGTATTAAATTGCATCATTGCGTGAATGTAGGCGTTTTCCGTGGGGTCGAGTGAGTTTACTCACTTCAATGTGACATTTACGAAGACTTCTAATGGAGTGACTTTTGAGGAGGAAAGACTCTCTCAGGCTTAGTGAGAAAGTCCCACGTTGGTACTCATGCTCCTTATTCTTCTTTATCCTCGGCAATCCTTCAATCGCAATATTTCGCCCTCTTCTTCCATGTCCCGTCCGACTTTTTTCTCTGAATTCTGTGCGTACCTGACACCGCCTCGTTTGTCTCCCTTTCTGTTTGCCTACGCTTTCTTCTGTTACTAGAATCAGAGACATCCAATCTTCTTTTCACCTTGTTTGATGTTCTTACTTCGGAGTCATTTCATTCCCCGCACACGTCTTTGTCTTCACCAATATTTTCTTTGCCCCTCTGCTTAGAATCCTTTTCGTCAATGCAGCCCTATTTGTGAAAGGTTCTTCGATGAAATTAGAGTAAGCTCCACCTATTATCAATCTTTCATTTCCCCTGTGCAGTGTTCACCTGTGCAGTGTGAAAACCTCCACCTCCAAAAACACCTTTACCTTTTTTTTCCAAATATAGCATCCAAATTGATGAACTGTAAAGCCAGTCTATCTACAATTCTCTTATTGCAATTCTCTCCAAGTTTTTCTTTTGTCAACCCTGAAATTAACATTAGATTTTTTCAAGAAAAATGTTTCCAATTTTTGCGTCATTATAGTTCAATTTACCTATTTATTCATTATTAATGGTTTTCAAAGTGGTATGCACTATGGCTTTGTATGACAAAGATCTGCGGTTCGATCGCTGGTTCGGGCAGTTTTTTTCCTTGGACAAATTAACACCAAATATTCCTTTGCCATTTAGCGCGACAGGATGAAAATTCAATAGTCATTTGCTAACAGCAGCCCACAAGCTATTTTGGGCCGTTGAACCGCTTACGCCGTGGAAATTTTCTTCCAATTCACGGGGGAAGAAGAATGATATTTTTTGTTTTGCCCAAAGTGATTTCTATGCCAAATGTTGGTTTTATTAATTTATTTTAGGATTCAGAACAATTTTTTTTGTATGAATCATGCCACAAAGCGCTGTATTCTAATGTCGCTTACGCTGTGCAAAATATTTTCTCTTTGATTTCGGTTTTCTCCTGTACATGATCACACTAAACCTAAAAATACTTGAGACGGTTGTATCACATCGTCTCGTGCCTTTTGATTATGATTCAAAATCATCTTGTGCCTTTTGAAACTTCAGAAAAATGTTATTACCTAGCTCATAACACAATTACTCGAGGATACTTTTTAAATACAGCCGATAGTAATAGAGTGATGAATCTTTATTCCACACTCAGTTTAAAATTTAAGTTGAAATTAAAATTTGATACATCAATTTCCAAATTTTGAGGAAGCTAGTTCATATATTATTACAATCCCAAATCGTCGGATTCGTATGTACCTACTTTTGGACAATAATTAGATATAATGCTAGGCGAACTTTTTTTTATAAACGTGAAGCATTTTCCAGTAATCGGAATCCACGTCGGCCTAATGGCCACATTCCTGGTAATATGAACCTCCGGCCTGCGAAGTGGCGACCTCATTTCAAACTTTGATTCTCTCGGCTGAGTGAGCCACGAGTGAATTTTATAGGGTCCTCAAAAGCCTCAAAGGTCAGTTGTTAGCATGAGATATAGCGATGCCATATTAGGATGGAAGTGGAGTGGGGTACATACACTCAGAGCGGGACGATATTTATCCCATGTGACTTTTAGTGCAGGATAAATCTTCCGGTCACATTTAGTGACGCGCGACGCCGGCCCATGAATTTGCGTCGCGTAGTTTTTAGGAGCGCCGCTTTACTTAACTACCCTATCTGTCTTATTCTTCCCGTGCCTTGATATTTCCGCCCCTCACACTCCCACCCCCATCCCTGCCACGTCCTCCCAACGTACCCCACTCTGCCCAGCATTCTCCATCCAACTTTTTTTTTTCTCTCCCAACGTCTATTTCCTCTTCATTTCCAGAGCCCCAAGTTTTCCCTCTCCCTATCGCAAAACTCCGTCTTCAGTCCTCTTTTTCTTCCCCCGGTTTTCTGTCAGCTCTTTTTATCGGTTCTCCTCCTTACCCCCACCAAACTCACCTCCCTCTGTGCTCAGAACAACTCCGCGTTTCTCGAAAAAACTCAACGGCAGTCCTCCACTCATACATGCACCACGTCTTCTCCCTTTACAACGACGCTCATTTCACTTCCACCCATGACCCACGAATCCGTCCACTTAGACTCGCATCAAAGTTTTCCTCGCATCTCTCACTCTCCGCCCTCCGTGGGCTTCTTTGCGCTTCCCTTTGACGGCACCCTGGCTATTATCCTTTCTGGCAATTATCCGTCTCGCTCCGTTTTTTCCGGGTCCGTGTCCGCGACCGGCCGGGGACGTCTATTTTTAGGCGTTTTCGTCACAGTAGAGACACCTCTGTCCTCGAGGGAGCGGATGAGCCTCTGACGCTGACAGGGTACATTGTCGTGTTAACGGGAGATGTAATAAGGGACTAAATGAGCCGAAATTAGAACTGTTGGCTAGAATCAAGCATTATGAGCTGGAATAGAATGTAGCAGTCACGAAAATGTACGCGTATGATGTAAAAGAAGAACGTTATGACAATGAAGGAAAAATCATGTCACAACTAGCCCTTGTTGATGAAAGGTTACATCGGGCCACTGTTGCATGCATATGGTTTTTAAGATATTATTAGAATCTTCTGAGAATCATTTATTTGCAACAACTAAGAATTTTGGGTATATATCTCTTAATTTTATTGTAAAACAACGTATAAAGAGTCTCTCAAAATCTGTATTTACAAATTCGAGTCAATAGGCTTATGAATAAACTCAAAGAATATTCAGGTTAGAAAAAACTCGCAGCTTTCATTATCAATAAGAAGATTCAATTTACGTTTGAAAATAGATTATAAGCAGCAAACATTTTTTTAAATACATCTTATATTGTTAGGTGCCTTGTCATATTGAGGCTCCCATGTTGGCTTCATTGTTTTTTAGGAAAATCTTTGAATTTTTATTTCATGGATTTCGAAATTTTCTAAACGATAGAATGAAATAAAATAATGCAATGTTAATCACAAAGAAAGTCACTCTTTTATTTAATTACCGTGGATATTTCAGCTTTACCGTATTCATTCCATTTTATTAGTGGATGTCTCTTGTGCTACTGAATTTTTACATAGTATAGTTAATGTAGTTATTCTCAGTATTATTCTGCACCGGCATGTAAAGATATACCTAAAATAAAATCCTCACAGTTCAGTCATCTTACTTATTGATTGTTTGTAACTCTTGTACTTGCAATGCATCAGGTAAACATCACAATGACAAATAAAAAGGAAGGTGTGACGAAGTTATGCATTTTCCGGAAAGCAAGTTGTTCCAACAGGAATTTTTCATGGATATAAAATTCACGTTTACATCTCTGCAACTTTTACCTCTCTACCGTGCTTACCTCTTGGGATGAATAAAATAATCGCGGGTGATTTTGATGCGGTGGCCTCAGTCTTTCCCTCATCATAACCGAATATTCCTTGCAGACGATCCCTGGGGGAGTATCAGAAACGTTATGCCCACGCCTACTCCTGTCCACCCCTCTTTGCAACTCGTCCCATCCCTCTTGTGAAGCCCCTCAAACCCTGAAAACCAAAGACATTTTTTCCCCCGTCTCTCCCTCTTTCTCTTCCCCTACCATGTCCACGCCATCCCCGGCTACTTAACCTTCCACGTCCTTACCATCACCCTCTTCTTTCAAAATCTTAGCCCCACTCCTGTAAAGGATGGCCTCTCTTCCCAGGGTCCCTTTCCCCACGGTAGTCCCTCTGTTCTTGACGTCCGTTTTCTGGAGACACTGGAAGGGTGTCCCGAAGCGGAGAGAGGGTTCCTGCCGTGGGGGAAAGGCCGGAGTTTTTAAGTCAGAATATAAAGGGGCAAGGGGAAGGTTAGACTGAAGGGAAATTGATGGACAGGGGTGTGCGAGGGAGTGTGAGACGAAGCAAGGGCCCCTGTGGGTGGGTTGTTATTGGGTCGGGAGAGATGAGCAAAGGAGGTGATTGCTAGGGCTGACGTTATCGAAGGGGTGGTCTTTTTACGAAATTGAGGGGCGGTGGCACGAAAGAGGTTGGAGGAGGGGGTGCCCATCCAGAGTTTGTGACCCAAAGTGGTTTTGACGGGTCAGTTGGAGAAGGGCAAATTAAAAATTTTCCTCCGCCCTCTGTCTTATCCACGCTTTACTTGTATTTCTTTCATAAACTGCCCGATCAATCGTCTAGGAGGAATATGTCAACGACTTCTGATTATTGGCTAAAAGTAGAATCCTATATTTTCCTTCGTTTTGTTCAAATTAGTTGGTATGGTCGCCGATCCATCCCTTTTCACCTTGCACCCCATCCCTCTCGCCAGACAAATACTATTTGCCTAATTTCTTTATCTGGTAGGTTTCCATTTCATTGTTTTAAATGAAAATAGTTTAGTTCTAATCTAAAATTACCTCTCTCCCTAATCAATTTTGCGACTCTTGGTCGTATAAGAAACAGAGATCTCCATTTAATAATACATTTCACGCAGACACAACATTCAATTGTTGATTCGTGTTCATAGAAGTCATACAATCATCCATTATTTTGACAAAATTAATTGAAAAAAATGTGGTGGTTTCCTTGTTGACCTATCCTTAGTTTTTTTTAAATTTATAATACTGCTGCCCATAAAAACACAGAATAGTGACACCTAAAATAATGTGTGCCATGATATCGTGCTCAGGCTTGCGGAAATTCTTTTTCACAAATTAAAAGATACTTTATTATTGCATGTAAAAATATTTCCACGTACTCTATGATCATGATAAACCTAATTAATGGTAATATATAAGCGGGATCAATAATATCTCAACATTATAATTGTAATAAAAGCACTCATAACTTGCATGAAATTTAAAACACAAAAACTATGTTTTTGACTCAGTAAAATTTTTTAACGCCTGATAATGCATTGCAATTTAAATTAACCTAATGCTGTGTGTTAGTTCACTAATCGATCTATAGTCCAACTATTATAAACTAAGCTAAATGGTTAATGATTTACGAGTTGAGGATCACAGGTCTGCCGCCTTTAATGATTTCCTGACATTTGTGTCATACTTTTTTTACATTAGGTATTCATTTATTTCTAATGCTCATTATTCATTGGAAGGTAATTGGACAGCACGTGCATTAATTACAAAATCTCACGTTTATCTACAAATGTGTTCCTATTCTCTGTGCCACCAGCTCTTGGTACGACTGAATGCGGCAATGGTACTTCATCCCAATTCATGCTATTATTTCTACATTCCTCCTTCTTCTTTTTCAATTCACATTCATTTCCTCCCTATAACTACCTATATTGCACCAAATTTCGAAAGCCATCGCAGCCTTCTGTTGTGTGAGAAAAGTTTTACTTAATAAATGTAAAAGCAACTGAAATAAATATTATCATTTGAGCAAATAATTGGCATTGGAATAGAATTTAAAATTATCATATCTTGTTCCTTTTGTTGGTGTTTTAATTAGACTTAATTCACTCTTTAAAATACATTTCAATTAGTATATAGGTAGGTAATACTTCAGTTAAGGCATAAGTGTTCACTTAAAACGTTTATTGTACTTAAAGGAAGAGGTTAAATTTTAATTACAAAAGATAAAAAATTAATCAGTTTAGTTTTCAGATTTTGCCATCCCAATCTTGATTGCTTAATTTAAACTCCAGTTACGTCTAATATACAAAAAGCTATTCTAATTCTGGTCATATTATAAATAATAAATACGGTTATATTATGGATAAATACTAAAATGGGTAAAATATAGAGAATTGAGCGAATTAAAATTTTTTCATGTATCAACCAATAATCTTTATACATTTTTAAAGGATACCTATCTCTTACTAAATTTAAATTTAACTTGGATAATCTGTTACACACGTAGACAACGGCGGATTTAGAAATATAAATGTGTATTAAAATATTTGTACTATTCTGATACTCCTTGAGGAAGCAATCACATTTCTAAATGAAGCACTGGATAACATTCAAGAAATATCGTTACCTTTGAATATTTAATCATTTTCGAAGAGTCACGTGAGATACCCTGCCACTATATTGCTGTATCTAACTCCTTTAACATGTTACAATACTACTCATGAGCTCGTAACCCATGCCAGGACATTATCAATTTTTTTGTCACTTTCTATTTATGGAAAGGCTTCTAAGAAGCCTCTTCGAGTGTGCTGAGCCCTGCTTTTTCGGTTCTCCAAAAAAAAGAGTTCATAAGAGTTAGTGGTTGCTGGTTTTTGACGCACTTGTTTTGATTCAAAGCTTTTTTTGTGGCATCGCTGGTAGTAATAAATCAACGGAAGATAAAAAAGGATACTCATGAGAATTTCAGTTTCATCTTTGGTCCAAGGATTGTCGCAATTTCAATGCATCAAACTTGAAGGAGCTAACTCTTATCTTGAGTTCTTTATTTTAATACATGGCTTCCATGATTCACTAAAGCCTATACATTATGCTTTTCAAAGTATTTTAAAGATTGTAAAGGCTTCGTTCATCAAGTTACGAGAGGTATTTGGTTCGTGATTAGAGGTTATTAGACAAGCTGAGAACTAGGAATAGATATAAGATAGAGGCAAAAAAGTCAAAGTTTCAAAATGTATCCGAGTAGCATATAAAAATGAACGGTTAGCAACTTGAGGTCAAAAAGTACTCCGTCAATCCTTGTCGATTCTTTCCATTCCTATCGGAATTGGTTCCAAGGTGCCCAATTAAAACCTCAAAGCCTGCATTGGGTTATTTGCAATGTAAATATGCTTTAAGTGAATGCTATGGCTATAAATTTCCAATAAAAAAATTAAGGCAATCCAAGCAAAAGCTTTCCTTTGCTTATTTTGTCTTATTATTGTGTATTACAAGTCCGAAACCGAATCACAAAATCGAAAAATGTGGATTGTCAAGGGTATGGATGTGATAGCGATAATTGCCTTCCTACTTAGAGATTGATTCAAAATCACGTCGATTATGACATCCCAAATTATTTGTTGCGCTTGCATTACAACCTCACCACAGCTTTCCTATGAATCCGAATTATAACGCTACCACTTGGTGCAAATGCTTTATCTATATTCTAAACTTATTTCATTCGGAACGTGAAGCAGAAAGCAAAAGCTGGTTGGAACCCAATTAAAACCTCTCATTTGGAGTTTAAAGTGAAGTTGGAGCTGTAATAGTAGAGTCCGGCTAGGATATTTCAAATATTGTTTTATTTCTTATGGAGATGACCGTGGGAAATGGAAGGTACAATATAGGTGGAGAGGATGATACTCATACAAGGCATGTTAAAGTCTTTATGATATGCTCCTTATTGCGGTTCGTATCGATCTATAGTCTTAATTCGTTAAAAAGAATCAGTTTCTTTTTCATTTGTTCTTCATTTTCTGCGACAAATAGCTATGTAATACTGGTGGACTACTTCAAGCTATGCATTACATATATATTTATCGACCATATATTTCGAAAAAAGTGCTATTTCCAGAAAAAAATATTTTTTTTCTTGCTACGGAATTCCGAAATTCTAGATTTTTAGCGTAATATTTTTGCATAATAGTTAACTGCGTTCTTTTAGTGTTGTATAGCAATTTACTGCATTTTCTTACCGTAATCCAGATATTTATTAATAAGAAATGATGTTTAGAACTTTTCTTTCACACTGCGTGGTTGTCAGAGATAATGTGTCAACTGTGGGCATAGTAACGATTAGCAGCCATCTTATCACCATTGTTTCACCTGCCGTTGACGATAGCATTTTTGTTTCCGTGCTTCCAAAATCCAAAAACTAAGGGCTAAATTTAATTTTTTATGAATAGATTTCGTAACCCTTTGAGGAGCAGTTGATTTTAGGATTTATACTAATGGCTCTATCTATTTGCTTATTTACAAAATTCCTCGGATCTTTACTATTTTTATCTTAAAAATAACTTTTTTGTGATGCACAAAATCGACTAAATCGATCATGCAGCGAAACTCTGCTGAAAATACTTTAAAAGTGGTAGACAAGTGAAAGATGGACAATCTCCAAACAATCAAAAGCCACCGTAAGCGGCTGACGTGAATAATTTGTGTACAATGGAATAATGTTCATCATATAATTTCCCTCCAAGATAGTGTCTGGAGTTATTTACCTGGTTACGACTTTGTAAAGTTGGTTATGCCATGTTAAAGCTAAATTCACGCTTTTATAGCCACAATTCCTCTAGTTAAAACTTCTGTTTCCTTCGCTTTAAAATTTAGTTGATAAAACAATCCTAAATGAATATGGACATTTTTGATTTCTTTTTTGGTCAAACCTTTCTTGCTTCAGTTTAATTCCAGAGGAAGATGGATGTTGCAAAGTTTGCATTTTAATTTGTGCGTACTTATTCAGTTTGTTTAGCTTAACAGCTCCATACACCAGAAAAAGTATTTCATTCAACAATAATCTGCAATGTTATATTTTTTTCAAGCAGCTCATGTTCATATTTCTTACACTCCTGGCAGTTATTTTTTCCAAAATCCTTCAGGAGGATATTATTATTTCAAATTGTGAGAAATTAATGGTGTCGAAAGATTGATACGTTCTTTGGAACTCCCTAAAGTGTGGTTGGAGTGCTAATCGTCAGCCGTTGAGTTCTCGTGGTAATAACTTTTCAAGTTGAGTAAAACAAAGTCGTGGACCACATTTTTCTTCAAAACATCTTTTCATACGGTGGAAATAGGAATAAACTTTGTAATACATACATAATGCAAGTATAAAATTTTAAAATTTTTGTCTTTATTATACATTGTTATAACTTGGAATAATGGCGCGGAATCGAAAATTTAAGTAATAATCACGTATAAGTACGTGTTTCTTTCGTGATATGATTCATTGATATCTCTGTCATCTTTTTTATCGTATGAAATGTATTTTTCGCGTTTTAGAGAATATCCGTACTTTGTAAATTGAATTATTTTGAAATTAATGGCTAATACCATGCGGATTGTAGTTTCAATGGCATTAATCTTCGACTTGGGATGAGCATCATAATTGCGTTAGAATATCATGTCCTATAATGTATCGTCTTCTTTTTGTAATGCGTGCTACTTGGACGGTCCAATTTTTAAGATGCTTAATATGTTCTCTAACGAAATATCCAACTCACTGGAGTACAAACCATGTCGGAAACTTGAAATATAGTTCACTCTTATCAACACTTATTTCAAATAAAAATATGTATTCAAAGTTTCACGCAAACCACTGAACATAATCGAAAATCTCCCGACCACCGTTAGAATCGGAGAAATATCGAGGTGATTCGACTCGCCTTGTGATTCCATCCGATTGCATGATCGATTGGCTGTAGCAAAGCGCGGGCAGGTTGACTGATGGAGGAGAAAGTTGTGCACGCGGTCGAGGAAATAATGGTTTTTGCGAGTGAAAATTAAGTCCTGGAGGCTTCGATGGATGGGAAAACGCGTGCCTTCTCTCTCTTTCCACTCGCTTTTAGACCTCTCCCGAACACGAGGCTGGGGACATAGCAGTCACTCCATGAGAAGATAATCGATCGTCTCTCTCCCATCGCTCTGTTCGATTAATGGACGCTCAACCCGGTGATGAAGTTAAATACTCCGAAGACAATTTAATGGCCGTGCTGAAAGGTTCGGATAGCGTTTACTCTCCTCTGTGCATCCGTTAGTCCAGAGGCTAGCATTTGGAAAGGGCATCAAAAGTGCTTCAAAATGTTATGTCCTACAAAATGTGCCACCTTATTTTCGTAAATAGTGCTGCTTGGACTGTCCAATTGGGTCACGGCGATGTTATAATGCGTATTATGTTCTCTGCGGAAATATTCTACACAATGAGGTACAAAAAGAAGTCAATAAAAAACATTTATTAACAATAATTATATTCAAAGTCTTATCTCACGTATCACAGATAGTTTGCCGAATGAATTAAATTAGATTACTGTATTAGTGTGTATTTTATATCGCATGTAAATGTCGGCATGGTTATAATTCAGTGATAATTAAGCTGAATTTAGGTTGGTCTTGGTTTGGCTTGGCCGGCATATGTATGCCACCTTCTAGTACAATAGAAGCTTATCAGGATAAATTGTTTATGCATTTGTGCTGAATAAAGAAAACATTGACGTTGCTTAATAGGAAAGCTTTAAGGTAACAGTACGAGGAAAGCAATATAAGCATCGGATAACGTGCTTTTTATCCTTTATATTGTAAAGACATAGATTCCTGATTACTTATAAATACAGATGCATACAATTTCGAACTGTCATTTTTTATACGAAAATGGAGAAACATTTTAAGGATGTATTGCGTGCTTCTTCCAAGGTAATTTTGGTGGTTTCAATCATACTTATATTTTTTGTACTTGAGATAAGCGCTGAAGTATTATTTAAAAATATTATATTACCCATCATTCGCATAATATCTTAAGGTGATTTACCTATATCTTTGTTTGTGGAAATGTACATTCCTCTCTGATCTTTCATTTCTATGCTGTATTTGAATTTAGCTAGTAATGTAACATGGTAAATAAATTACTCCTATACTCCTTTTCTCGTTTTTGAAGGTAAAATTACTCGCTCTCCTTCCGTTATCCAAATCTTTCGATTCCAGTACATCAATTATCTAGTCTGTATGTCTCGCGACTACATCATATTAGCCTCTAAAATCACCTTTGCATATTCGTCATTGGCCGTACTGCATTTGTTGGATCTTCAATGTGACCTTACCAAGAAATAAACACCTGTGCTTTCATTTATATTGAATGTTATAAGCATTTGATAATTTAAATTTTACCGGCGATATGAAGAATTAGCTAGTAATGTAAAATGGTAAATGAATTACCCATATATCCCTTTCCACATCCACATCCAGAGCAATGAGAATCTATAGGACATAGAAAGCGAGGTTAGTAATACACCTACGTAATACCCTGCGAGCCACCTCGAGGGTGAGTGGCAGGGGGTGAAGATCACCAAACATGCACTATTGACATGCAACTAGGATATTTAATGGAGACATGCTAGATAATGGGGTCACATGCAGCTAGATGGTTAGTATCTACATAATAAGAAAGGGATTATTGGTTGTTATTGCATGCATCATTCACTACAGACTATTCTTAACTATATTTCACCTCTATCCCTTTGCTACGCTGCCTATTGTTCTCTCTTATGGTACGCGGGAAAAATGACATTTTAAATCTATCGGTACGACAATCTATTTCTCTAATCTTGTTAATCTGAGCAAACCTAGCATAAAGCGCAAGGGTTCTTAATATATATCTAACGTCATCTGTGAACAAATCGGTTTCGAATTTATTTAAAAGGTTTAACATAAATTTTAACCGGCGTTCTGATAGTAATTCCCATCCTAGTACTTTTATTAAACTCGTAACACTTACACAATTATCATAACGGCCTTTAACAACTCTTGCGGATCTCCTGTGCACACGCTCTAATTCTTTTATCAAGCCTTCCTCGTACTAGAACTGACTTTATTAGGCTACAAGAAAATGGGTAAAGGAGCAAAGGCATAAGGGAGATAATAGCGTTAACTCAGGAGGCGTATGGGATTCTGATAAGGGAGCAGATGACGAGAACCTTGGGTGAATATACTAAAAAGAGGCTGGTGAAGAGTCTGATATGGAAAATATCGTTGTATGGTGCAAATACGTGAATCCTATGAATGATGGGCGTGAATAGACTGCAGAAGTTTGTGAATTGGTGAGTATAAGGATGGAGAAGGTGCGGTGAACAGATTGGAAGAGGAACAAGTAAGAGTTTACTGTGGTGGGCGAGTAAAGTAAACTTTAAATGAAATCCGGAACAGGCAGGGTAGATGGCTGGTGGTAGTAATGAGGGACAATAGATTAACCAAGATTGTAATAGGGGAAGGATGTTAGGCAAGCGGGTACGGTGAAAAATGAAGCTAGGATTTATGGACGTGATAAAAAAGGTTAGATTGTGTACCGAGGTAAAAAAGTCAATGCTAGTGGTAGATAGGACCCTTAACGTGTAGAAAATTGGGAATAGTTTCTCTGGCATTTAACAAACCTGCCTTTAACCGTTAATATACTTATTTACCTATGACTGGTTGAAAAAAATACGAAGAATTCAAGAGGATAGTTGCGAAAGAATGAAGAGGAAAGGGACCTCTGTCCAGTCCTAGAATAAATACGACCCTGGTGTACGAAACATTTCTCATAGAGTGGTGTGCAAATGAAATACATCCGAGGTTTTCGATTAATACGCTCGACGTGCTCAGTCGTTTGTTCAGAGCCAAATGGTCTCCTAAGCCGGCCAAGTGCTTCTTAAAACGCCGAGCCGATGGAACCCGAATGCATATGTGAGAGCACAAAATCGCGGGTTTCCAGAGTGGGCATTTTGTGCCGTTACAGGTGCTTCTCGCGACGGTAAATAATCGACCGAAGATCCACGGGTAACGCCGCAATAAACCCTCCCACGTCCCTCCCTGTGAGCCGTAAAACGGGAGCGGAACGTGCGAGTCGCTTGTCGCTGCCGTTTTGTTTCTAAAAACCCTCGTTCGCTGCCTCTTTCTCTTCCCCTTCCACTCATCTTCCCCCAAAGCTTTCCCTACCCACGTCGGTGTAGGCTATTTTCCGGGATACCCACCCCACTGAAGAGCCCCCCTCCCACGCCGCCCCGTCAGGGCCGCACATTCCAACTGGGAAGCACTCCCAGACTCAAATCCCCACACACTCCCCATCCTCTCCTCCCACCAACCCCCTCGTCCAGGCGTGTACATACGTTTTAAAAGCGCGTGGCCATTCCTCACTGGTCGAAGAGCTGCAGTGGTATTGCCTGAGTAGGGAAGAGGAAACGACTCCCTTCGCAGACGCAGGAAACCCAAAAACCTGTTCGTAAGTGGAGTGGAGGAGAATTTACGGCCAGAATGAGGGGGGGGGGAGATCCATAGTCAATTCGGGGGGTGGGCGAGATACGAGACTGGGTTCACTGAGAGGGAGCGTTCAAGCAAGCGGGGTTGGTTTGGGGATACGAAGCCTGCGGGCTTGTCCTTGGAGAACATCCTGCTCTAAAAGAGAGCCCCTGGGTGAACCTAGTTTGGAGGCATAGTTTTGAGGAAGTACGTGAAAGTTTCGTGCTCGTGATGAAGGTCCATCTTCATATCTGAGGTGTGCATGATATAAAGATGTCCAACCTTGACCTGAGAGGCTTTGTTGCCCTGCTGTGGAGAAAAGTGAACTGGCTTAGTATGACAGCCGAGTCGCGTTGTCCTAACACTCGCGAGGGAGATAACTATCGGGTTTTAGGTTTACTGAACATAAACTCGAGAGTATTTGAGGTCCATCTGGTCCTCTCGTCTGAGCATTCACATACTATTCTCAGATCCACCGCAAGGACGGGTAACACAGAGTGATAGGGCATTATACAATTGAGGTACAGCAGAGGAAAGAGGATTTGGGAGAAGATAACCACAAATTCTGACGTCGGTTATGGTGAATTTAGGTTTCGACCAATAATTTTCAAGTCTTGAATAGTGTCTGGGAAGGTACACCTCTCACAACTATCTGAGTTAATTTGTATATCTCTTAATGGCCGTAGGAATAACCCGATTACCAGCAGAATCAGTGCGAGATAGTTTATAAAACTAAAAAAATAACAGTGAATTGAAAACTTAGCTCTCTTAAATAATAGAAACTGACCCAAAATTCAATGAGAATACGCATGTGTGAAAAGGTCATGGATCATGCTTCAATCTGGCTGCTGACTTATTGGAGAATATGATAAAATACTTGTTGTTCCATGTTAATATTGGATATTCGAGGAATGGAACTGTTGGCCCGGGAAAACTTCAACTTCTTCAGAATTTATGGAAGGCATGAAAAGAAAATCAGTCATGCAGAAAATATTTTCTTCCTCTCACGTGCTATTCATGATCGCGGTAGGGATAGAACGAGAGACTAGAACTCCGAACAAATTCCATCGCTTGCATTTTTTCAATTTCTTTTTTTCAATTTTCTTCGTTTTAATGGCATGGGCTTTATCACGGAGTCTTCTATATTGCGCTAACTGCTCTTCAAACTTTGTAGTTGAGTTGGCTCTGTGTAGAGGACGCTGCCCTCTCAACTCCTGCTACACCATCTTTGGGTGACTCACGGGGTAATCTTGAGGTGTATTAATGTGAGGTGTCCGTCTTCGAAATTACAATCGTCTTGGTAAGATCATACTATAGTGAGATTAGCTATATTTTAGATCTCTTTCTTTATATTTTTTGCGTTCTTATTTATGCATGATGTAAATATTGATGTCCTTATTCATGCATGAGATTTTGAATCTGTAGTGGTAGTCATTGTATCCCTTGCATGTTGGAACGATTGACAATAGAATGTTTCTTGGTTAGTAGATTTTAATGGGCGCGTTGCATGTGTGGTGCGCTGGCTTCAATGTGGTTTCGGTGCTCTGCCGTAAAAATAATGCATGCCTGGTGTGGAAGAACCCCCTGGCACACACCCTTTGGGTGGCTTGCAGGGTATGACGTAGATGTAGATGTAGATTCTCCCCATTCATTGCTGAAGTCATTCTCCCCATTCATTGCTGTTTTTGAGAGAGGCATTGTATTACCTACATGTTTTCGTGGAAATTTTGGCATAAATTTTTGTATTAATGTGAATTTAGAAATATATATTTCTAGTTTTGTCTCATAGCTGAGAGAATAGTATCCCCATGGGTGACTCCATTATTCTTTTTTCCATCTTATTGTTCCAAAGTTCCCTACTCGCGGTGGAGTGACAAATAAAGGAGCCTTACGGAACTTGGATATAGCAAAGGAAAAGGAAAAGAAAAAAATTATATCGGGAAGTGAGAAAAAGAGCAAATATGCTAAGCTGGCCATTGTAGGCTAGAGCTTGGGAGCTGTATCATATTGATAGTAGCGTCTAGTGCTCTATAACGCAGTTTTATTCATTTGATGATCTTAATTTCGACCCAGTGCGTCAGATTTGTTATTTCAAGCCAAGTGGTCGAGTCTCGAGGATACTTGTGCAATTTAAACGCGTGCTGGGTGGCAAATTCTTGCGCTAGTTTAAATAGGCCACGCAGTGCAGCTCGCGTTTTATGGCGCGCGTGCCGTTTGGAGCCCTATTGCCATGACCACTCGCCGAAGTCCGAGTGTTTCGAGTTTGGAGCAATTCTCGGAAAATGGGGCCAGGCTAGTTAAAATTGCTCGCCCAGACTTGGAGACATATGTCCATATACCTGTCATGAATCTTCAGAGCATATGCATAATTATATACATATTAATTTGAATTTATTTTCTGTAATACACATAAAATTACTGCATATCTAAAAACCGGTAACTCTGGCGTACGATATATCTATCGTGTAATTATTTTCCTTTAGGCGTGTAAATTATTCCCTCAAAAGTCCCATACATTCTTAAGTTTTTGTCTATGTCGAAGAGCTTAACAGTGTTTATCCGTTCGGTCATTTTTTCACTAATTCCGGAAGCCAGAGCAGCTAAAGAGATATTGATTTTGAGTTATAGAAGGTTGAAAAATGCGATACAGAAGACCTTGGTAGGTTAGTGGCAAGGGTGAAAAAGGAGTTTCAATGAGGAATAATGTGAAGTATTTTGAGCTGAAAAGCGGAATGACTTAAGACAGATATGTTTGATAAATGAAGCATTTATATGGTTCATCAATAGCGATCTTTTGACTTCAACGTTTTGCAGCAGTAAAAGTAATGATTATATTTGATTATTATCTTATGATAAAAAAATCCCTTTTAGGTAAATAATGTGTGAGCTGCTTTGTTCTAGTCATATCGCGCGGTAATCGCATTCCTTTCCACATTCCCGTGGCGGCCTCATGCGCTCATAACTGTCTTCTGTCAAATATATAAAATGTTGGAAGATGAAGCAAAGTTAAAAGATTAATTATAACAAAACACATTTAGCTACACAAATATTTGTTTACATTTATGTGTACAAGCGCGTTCATTTAATCTCTGTGAGTTTCCGCACTCACGATAATCTCTATTCTTTATATTTCTCTGTCACTCTAGTGTTCCCAGATCTGTTTACCATGCCGATAGAATTCAACTAAACTAGTTTACTGACTGGTAAACGCACTGGCGTCAAAGCATTTAATTACGAAATTACCCTCAGATTAGCAAAGGCTGTAACTGATCGAGGGATCGGGTATGTTGTATGTTTACTTAGCAAATAGTTGCTGCGATCCTTTTGGCATATTCGTGGGTTAATAATGCTTTTATGAACTAATTATTCTGGGTAAACGTCTTGATGGCGAATGTGTGATGTTCTTATTATAATTTCTACTTCTGGTACCAAGAAATAATTTGTACGTGAACAGACATAATTAGTTTTGTAATTTATTACTAGTCACACTAATTGAGCTTTGTAATTAATTATAAAAACAGATACATTTTCAAACTAACAAATATGAGGAACTTGACCGAGTTTGAGAATTACAATTATCTGTAAAAATTGGTATTACCATTTACTTATTTATAACTTCTCAATTTCTAGTATTCCTTTATATAATATATATAATATGTATAATTCTTGAGTATAACTACTCAATGTTTAGTATCGATAACTTCTCAATATTTTATTGCCATTTATTCGTTAAATGGGCAATATGCAATGAATAGCCTTTGCTAGAGAATATGATTTTTCCGTGTATGGGATCGGTGTTGTTCTTCTGAGGACTGTAAAACGAATTAATTACGTTCACAAAGTAAAAGTTACCTCCAGTCCATAAAATGGGTTTTTTATGTATGTACATACATGTATTTTTATATTATTTATTTTATATTATTTATATTTTCTTATACATTAGATATATCAATGCTTCAGAAAATGATTGTCTCGTGACAAATTTTGAACGTTTAATGTTTTCCGATTCGTGCAGGAATGGTAATCGCAGGGTAATGGTAATTCGTTTGTTCGTGCCAAATTACTTCTCAGTCCATAATAGATTTGTACTGTGGCTGCAATTCCATTAGATTCCATGTTGGAATGCTTGCGGGTGGTTCATTACTTGATTCCGCCTTCAGCAAACGTGGATTACGTATATCAACGACAGAATCAAAATTAATGCCTTTTTCATATTTGCACATAATATTGCATTTATTTTACCTCCACCACGAGAACGCAAAGCTTTGGAAACTCATCGCAACACTTTGTATATATTTTTTTGGAAAAATCAATCTTTTGATTGAGTTTCATATCACTACAAACGATTTGAATCGTTATTACACAATCGTTCATCTGTGCAATCAAAACTTTACCCTAAATTTGCTTGAATTTGAAACTTTCGCTCACTATTTACACATTTGACCTTGGAATTGGAAACTGGAAAGAGAATGGAAGGAGATTAAATGCTGAAAAATATAAGATTGAGTAAAAAAATTGTCTATTTCGTAACTCGGCGATATTCTACAAATTCAAATAAGTAAACAAGTATGATACCGCCATTTAGTTTTTATATAGTGCGAAATAATTCCTTTTATTATTATTACAAATGAATTGTGGAAACGTGTGAACGAAAAGTTGCTCTTTTCGATACGAAAAAGATAAGATTGAAATTTGGTTGGCAAGGGAGCAGGATGGAATGTACTCCTTTTTTGAAGAATGATGCAAGGGTGAAGGGCGAAGGTAAAATGTTGAGAACCAAGGTGAAAGTGAGACAGGGAGGAAAGAATAGGAGCGAGACTGAGCCAAGGAAGAAACCCGTTTCTCGATAGCATGGCCCCTAGGAGAGCTGTGCGTAGGGATGAATGTACATGGTGGCAAGATGCCAGGGTAGTTGGCAGCGTATAAGACCCCGAGATAAGATAGAACATCTACTGTCGACCCTCATAAAAACGGCACAGCTTATCCCTGAATCTTAGTTCAAAGAATTTTTATGCCATAAAGAAGAAATTTATAAGAATGACAAAACTTCCTATTTGAGCCAAAAAAGAGCTTGGCAGTTTATGCAAGTGCCAATGATTCTTTCGGGGTTCCTAAGCGAGTAAAATGAAATTTTGGTGACTCATGAGCACTGCTATCAGACAGCGTCTGAGTCCGGATTCACCATATCATAATCATGTATGAAAGAAACCTGCCTACGTCTCTGTATTCGGATCCCGTTACTATAAGTTAGGCGATATTTTTCACTCTTTCAAAATACTCTATTTGGCTTCTTCAACGTTAGATACTCTAAGGCACCTTTTGATATTGATTGGCGGAAGTCTTGAAATTGAATATGATGTCAAAAATATGTATCACAATCCATGGATGATGACATGTAGGCCAATTGTCATTCTCTTCAATTAATACTCCATTGAATTGATACTTTGAGGTCTAAATATATCTGTAGTCTCGATTCGAATTCGTTTATGGAATCATGAAGTAAGGTACTGCCTTCCAGATGATATTCTCAGCTGAAGACGTGGTGCGGTTTCTAATAATCAACCAACCCATGAGAAAATCGGAAAATATTATCCACTTTTGAATGAGAGGATGTGTAAAAAGCTTGTAATAATAATGCGGACAAATTTGGATATAAAATTTTTGAAAGAAGCTGTTGAGAGTTAAAAATACATAGTATAATTTTACCGGAAATATTTAGAGAAAATAGAATATCATCAAATACGATTTTCTGTATGATTTTTATCCGCATTTTAATTGAAATGAGAGGAAAAAATAAAGCCAATTCCCATTTGATGGTCAAATATTTTCTTTATGAAAATTAGCATATAAAACGAAGAGGTTTCAACGGAATTGAGCGATGAGGAAGTGCTTTTTGAAGGAAGCTAGTTACTACATAACTGCGAGGTTCATTCAACGCGTTGAATTTTTGTTTTCATTTTCGCCTTTGAAAATATCAAATAGGACATCTAGAGTGGTAATTCTCCTTTTCAAAAATACTCAAATTAGACGCTACTTGAATACTGGGTTAGTACTGATGTATATCGGGTAAAATGGTGGCCATAAGAGGAATGAATAAGGTGAGTAGCGGTTAGGATGCGAGAGAAAGAGAAAAAAAGATCCAAAAACGAGATTGGAGTACTTTTTAATGGACTAAGCAGCTGAAGAATAAAGTAAAGCATACATATTAGAGAATAAGAATATGGAGAATTCGAATGAGAACGAGGAATTCTAGCAAATCTACCGACAAAATTGCTTATACATTTTTTATGTTTATCGTATTTCTCTAATAATTTTGACAAAGCGAATTTCTGTGTCGTTTTATTTAATTCTTGATGCAGAAAGTTTCATACCCTTTTTTCTTGTTGAATTATTTTTATACATTACTTCCTCTTAAGTTGAGTGTCAGAGTTGGTGCTCTAATGCATTATCTTCTCCTATTACAGCTACGTTTTAGACAAGAGCATAGATATTGGTCTATGTCTTAAGAATTGCACTAAAAATGAATAGAGAATGAAATATATCCTTTGATTTATTTTACCATGCCGAGTTACTTCATTGACCCATAAATATCTCATATACCGTGATTAATTTGTATTGATAGCAATCTTTGCTTTCTGAACATCCACCTACTTATGCTGTATTTTCTGAAACATAATTCCGTGTCTGAAACTTGAAAATAATATAAATAGTTAATAATTTTTTAATCAAATTATCCAAATATTCGATGGGAAAAACACATCAGAGCATCTGGTCTTAATCACAAATTATTAATATTATCAAAAAAATAATCTTAGTCCCAAAACTAGCTGCCTACATGACCACCCATTTGATGGACCTAATTTATTTTAGTTTAACATTATTTTCACTTACATTAAAAGCATGCAAATATTTTATCGACATTTTTTAATATAATTTATTAATATTCTGTGATAAATTGTTGGTAAATCTTTCACTTAAATTCTTCATTTACATTTTCTGATAATAGATAAAAATATTCATTCCTTGATGCCATCTAACCCTAAGTTTTCGTATTGGACATAGATTTACATTACCATAACTCTTATTTTCTTTAAATAAAACAAGTTGTAAGTTGATACGTTATTGAAAAACTAACCTAAAGATGCATGCTGCTTGTCCCCGCGCATACAGGCCCATGTTTGATAGTTCCTTTTTTGCGCCCATTGAAATAGACAAATTAGCTTCCTTTAGTGTTATCTCTTCATTAAAACCCTTTCAAATTCATTAAATAAATTCCAATGACGATGTGATTTCTAAAAGTGAATACTTTTAACCCTGAATTTTTGACAAAGCAGGGAGACATTTCAGCTTTCCACATGCATTTATGTATTTTGCAATAGTTTTTGTCCCTGTTTCGTACTCTCATCTCCGCGGGTTCCTTTTAATCGCGCTCATTTTAATGGTTTAGCCTCCGTATTCTCTCATCCTGCGAACTTCCCTCTCCATTCAGTCGATTTCCCATTCATACACGTCTTTCCCCTCCCTAATGGGCTCTTCTCAAATGCTCGCACGGTACCGTAATGCCTCCAAAGATCCCACGCTGATTTACTCGAACCGTTCGCTTTCCTCTCGAGCAGTCTTTTGTTTTGAACCGTAATTCCAGGCAAAATGTAACGTCATGGCCATACATGTTCTTTTTCCTCTTTCTTCCTCAAGGCTGCTTTCTAGACATTTTCTCTGGTTTCCCTACTTAAGGTGCTTGGAGCGATTTTTGTTTACGCAGCAAATTGCGTGAAATTTTAAATTAGTGTGTTTCTTAGTAACATGCATGCATTGAAGTGAAAAGATTTCGTTTTCTCGATTTGGTTTCTTGGAAATTTAACGCTATTTTCACCCATAGCCCTACGCTACTTGAGGGATATTTCGAAATAATTCGAATGTGCAAATTCAGAATAAGTAAGGTGGCGAAATAATGCATTTAATATTATTAACAGTGGTGGCTCTTAAAATAAAGGTATCGTTTCGTGTAAAAAAAACTCGACATTACCCGTAATTTTCGTGTATATTCCTAATTCTACGGTGGAGAAATGGTGATGTGAAAGTTTTTGAATGTATTTACTGGAGCTGTTTTTATTATGGTCGCTAATTGTGCGCGCAAAGAACGAGTTTTTGTATCTATCTGTTCGGCAATGTATCTCACTTATTTTTTCGCTTCTGTCAGACTTAGAGATGTAGTGAGGCGTAATGATCATATTCTCTGTGTCGATGTGAAACAATGTCAAAGCATATATATTTTGACATATAACTCATGAATCATTCGTATTGCTAGGTGAATAGGGATTTCCACCGTTTTAACGGATATACATAAGGGTAAGGTTGTCCAAGAGTTTTTGTCGTCTTACTATAGAAGTTACAATAATGTGTATTCAATAACTCACGATTTTCACTAGAGATTTCCACTAAAACCAACAATTTAATTTCGCTTTTTGTGATTCGACTTGTGGTCAATTTTTCCTCTTTGTTTTTATGTTACTTTCTCCGAAGTAAGAAAAAACTTTTGAGATGCTACATGGCTCATTTCATAGCTATTCTGATAATTTAAGTAAGCCCTTCCTACGCAGTTGAAGTAAGCTCTTCCTACGCATATGCACGTTGTTGATTGGGGAAAGACTAAGCTGGAAGGCAGTAAAGAGACATTCATTTGAAAATGCCATTTTTTTAATTTTTTTCCTACTCGGTGCTACTTAAATCAGATATAAGTACCTATCCCTTTTTTCAAACGGAGCATCTCATAAAAGTGTTCGAGAATAAGTCTGGAGGGACACGTTAAACGTTAATTGGAGGCGGCATCACATGGAAAAAATGTGCTTGGCATTGTGATCTAGAATGTCAATATCTAAACTGTAGGGAAATCGAGCCCGTCATTTACAGTTCATGTATAAGTTCGCACTTTTTCATTGCTGTGAATATTGCTTAATAAGTAATTGCAATAGGAAGTTTCTCATCGATGATAAAACCTCCATTTATTCACGAATTTACAAGGTTTATGTAACATTAGATGCCTCCTAGAAATGATAAGATGTACAACGTTGGCATGTAAGAATTTTTCCTTTTCATGAAACGATAAGTATTTTCCTTGATCAACTATTTAGAAGGTTTGATCTACTACCTCCTATTATTAGCGTATTATTTAGGAGAAAAATAGTTCACTGAGAAGTGTACCATGTTTAATAATTTATATTGACGAGATACTTATCGGTGACAACTTAGTTCTATGATTAGTTGCCACCAAATTTCTCCGTGAATTTTAAAATGCCCCATAATCCAAATCCTCTCCACTGGAAGCTGAAATATCTCAGGTAATTAAGGTACTAATTTATAATAATTTATTTGTAGCCGAGTGGAATTATAACCGGAATATCGTTATGAGATTAATTCATCAGCCAATGGATACATCTGTTCTAATGTTTTCGACCAATCCCTCACTTGGTTCGTGGTAATATTGTGTCAATTTCTCTGTCACATTTTCAAATAATTATTCATTTCGTCACATTATATGCCAGACGTCAATGTTTTGCGATGTCTAACGAATGTTGACACTTTTTTGCTTGCCTCGGCTTCACAGTGTATGCCGTCAATATGTTGTATTTTTCTGCATAGATTGGTATATCGCTTCCAACTCTATAGCACTTTCTTTTGTTTTCCATGTCCTCTTCCTTTCCATTTAAAGACTTCACTTTCGTATCTACAATTTTGAATACCAGGTCAACGGAACGAATAGAACGCTTCGTATACACATATCGATATAAATGTTGGTTTTACATAGCGTCCTTCCTCTTCATTAGCAAGTAAAATACCGGATCAATTTATATGTTTGATCGTGGAATGAGAGGCATCTGGAAATTGGCCTCTGCCCAAATGGGATATGCCTCCATTTGTTTTCCTTTAACCTCTTCTTTGGATGGAGCTTGAACATTCTTATCCCACGCGAGACGTAAAATTGCTGGAATTTGTTTTATTCCCATTTCCAGGGGCATAATTTAGTTTTTCTCGGAAAGGGATTGTTATTTTTTATTGAATCAATAGTGAAAGCTTGATATTCCTTATAATGATGGTGCGTAAATTCATTAAGTTAAAATTTTAACAAGCTTCATCTGTGTGAATCTATAAGATGATCTACTAAAGAGTATTTATACATTCCTTTTTCATTTTAGATTCAGTGACAAGGCGTATCATTTCTCTCAGCATTGGCATAGTTGAACAACTAATGAGTAATTAGACAAAATTAATTATCGCATTACACCATCATTACACCAATGCAAAACCACTGAGAAAATCTTGAGCCATTTTTGTGTACATGAGAAGTAAGCACCTTGTTTTAAATGAAAGATAAAGGATGATAATCTAAGTAAATATATTCCAGATGTTATTATTGCGTTCACCTATTTTTTCCTTACGTTGCAGATCTGAATTTAGATGACCAAAGTCATTCCCTTAGCTTTATGATAACCTCATCTCCAAGCCTCTCATCCGTTGGCAGTTATTGCAATGCAGTCACACAGAGAAATTACCACAATATTTGATCCTATCGGATATAAACGCTTGCATGAGGCGTCTTAAGTGGGAGCTAGAACTCAGTCTTAATAAATGTACTGCGGTAAACTACTTGAAAAGTATATTCCCCATGTGATAATACCAATATATGGAGAGAAAAGGCTAACGTGGTCAGATTCAATCTAACACAAGGCTGTCACTGTAAGGTCAAATCTAGCTTTACGTAAAAACATTCGATACACTTGATCCGCTATATTTTGAAAACAATGATTGATCAGGCAAATACCTGGAAGAACTTACATGAAAAAGTAAAAATCTCTAAAAAGATTTTTTGCTCTGCTCATGCCACTTCTCGTATACGCCGCATGTATGGGAACATACACCGAAATATTGAACTAGCGACACCGATAAAATAGAGAATTAAGCCACTTGTTTAAATAAAATTGCTCCAAGCGAACAGTGTAACACAGACGATGAAAGTCCTAACTTGGAAGCCGCTAGACTTGAAGGCTACTTGCTATAATTTAATTTCTTGAAGCATTCATTTCAGTTTGGTAGAATGGTGTGAGGGATAGTTATTTAACTCAATTTCCAAAAAATTAAATTAGGTAAAGTAATAGGATTACCTGGCAGATTGATAGGTTCAAACGTTCCTTTTTTAAAGCTCTATAATTTTCTGAAGAAGAGCGAGATAAAAAGGAATTTCATTACAATTTAATGCACCTTCCTTCGGTCTCTCGTTCTTATCGATATTGTCTACTGTTCCGTGCGCTAGTTTTCTAATTATCCCTGCCACACGCTAAAAGCGTAGTACGTAAATGTTGCTATTTGTCTGGGGTTTACCTGGATTTTCTGTAGGGTTCTCGCTCAAAATTTATAATGATGTAAGGCCCTGTATCCCAGGGTATTGCTTGCGAAATATTATTTCTTTTAACCTTGCAAAAATTTTCCATAGATTACACAGTAATTAAGTAACTCTACTGTCAATCCCTGTACCCTTTCAGTCTCCGCAACTGGTTTTAATATGACACAACTATCTTTAGCTATGTATCTTAAGCGTCGTACATTCTTTTACTCTGAGGTAGCCTCAGAAAAGAATAGGGTGGGGTAGCTAACTAACCTTCGTATTATTAACTGCTCATGGTAATCGCGGTTGAAACAATAATCTCATGTAAAAAAGTGGGCAAAATTACAATATGAACGTCCTTTGACTCGACAAAGAGTGGAACGTGAATCTCCTTGTTCTCAGCCAGTTTGTCGTACATCGTATAGTTTAACCAAGAGTGATCTCGTTTGGTTAAGTTTTAGGTTTTCCACAATTTGTGAGGTTTTCTGTGTAGTTGATGTACCATGAGCACTGTATTCGTACCTCGAACCTCATCGGTCAGGATTTCATTTATAATTAAGAAATAAGAACAGAGGTGCTAGTTGTTCCAAGTGATTTCCGTCTCAAAAAGAATTACTTTAGAACCAATTTCTACAGACTCTGCAAATTCAAGCTTCACTTCGTGGAAGTTTATACCTATAGGAAGGTGATTGATAATACCGCAAGTCGGTAAAACGCGTTGTACTAGCTAAGTAAAATCTTTAAAAAGGTACAAGTTGTCTTCTTATGTATGGATTGAGGGAAAACGCTAAACATCGAGAGAAGAACAGCTTTAACTGGAGCATGTAAACGTCGTAAAAGCCTTTTTTCTCCGTTGAAATATAAGGCTAAGATAGTCTTTCAAGTATTTATCCAATTATGCCGACGATCCATCTCAGCACCCGGTTAATTTGCTTCTTCTGAACCAAACTCTCTATCATCGTGATGGAAGAGCAACTCTAAGATTTAAATGTCGGATAATGTGAATGCATTTTGACTTGTGGCTAGATCTAGATTTTATTCAGAATACTCTTCCTGCATGGGAATATTCGCTTGAATGCCGTATGTTTTTGGAAGTCTGACTGACGTTTCTTCACTGTTACACTTCACTTTTTCAATGAAAATTTGCATTCTGTCAGTGATTTTTCATCGGAAAGTTGACCAACAATGGTAAAAATCGTCGGGCTGACAGCCAGTATCACGCAGAAACGTTCACTCGAATGCTTTCATCGTGACCAGTGAAAATTTTAATAAAGGAAGACCAAACTTTACTTATTTACCTAAAAAATTATGAAATTCCTAGGTAGAATATTTGACTGAGACCATTTCATTCCCGAGTAAATACTATTCTTCGTCACATCCTTAACCTAACTGTAAGAGATGCAGCTTTCGTTGGTATCTTGGGCAACACCCCGCGCATAAACATAGTCCCTCCTCCTCTCTCACACCCTCATGGTTCACAGGACGGAATGCGTCGGGGGTAGCTCTTATAAGGGGTGCATTTAATGAGAGACCAAGCAGAAAGGGAATGACGGAAACGATGGGGCTAAGTAAGGGGATGGTGAGCGGGTAAGACGCCGTAGGGAAGTGTGCATGGGGTATAGAAAGAGGGAGAGGCAAGTAAATTCGTTTTACTTAGGAAACTGGGTGCTTAAACAGGAGCGACCCCTGGGTATCGGAGGGCTGCGAAAGTGAGGACAGGATTGGGTTTTCAAAAGGGGGAGGAGGGTTGTGCGGGTGGTGGGACTCACTGGGTGTACCCTGGCCCCTCTCTCTTGGAGGAAAATGGGTGATAGCTCCTCGGAAGAGATGTAGGGGGCGGGTGGGGAGAGGGGAAGATGCGGAACGGACGACGCAATTGGGGAAATCGAAGCGGGCCTCCCAGATGGAAGCCGGAATGAATGAAGCGAGACCTTGAGAGGCAGAAGGAATAGGAAAAGGTGGGCGAGGGGGGGGGAGGGTTACTGGGGGACTGGGAGGGTTTGGATGCAAGACTAGTGGGAGGGAAAGAGTGGTGGAGGATGAGGCAGCACGGGGGGATGTTTGTGCGAGGAGACCCGTTGGGGATTTTCTTCTGGAAGGCGCAAACGTAGTAGAAGGAGAGGGATGAATCCTCCGGTAAAAGAGATAGGGGAAACTGAGTTACGGTGGGGGGGGGTTGTGTGCGAATCGGGGAGGGGTGTATGGTTGGAGGAGGCGGGGAAAATGGAACCGAAGGGGTGTTTTTTTGAGGTGGAGGGGCGTGGAGGGTTGGAGAGAGAAAATGCGGTGGGTAAGAGCCCCCACCTCCCCCTCGTACTCCTGGGAGAAGGACGTGGGGAGGGGAGGAGGGTTAGGTTCTTCTTGAGTAGAAAATTAGGACGGTTTCTCAAACCGGAACTCGATAAATCCCAGTCTAGATTACGGATCCTTTGCCTCCCTCCGTACCTCTCCTCACACCACTCACTTACACGGTGTCGGGAAAGGGTGTGGGAACGGTGCTTCCTTCCCCTGACTGGCTCTCTTAGCCAGCGCTATTTGTCTCCGCAGTTTCCCCTTAATCTTTCTCTCTCGCCCATCCCACACCTCTCGTTCGTCTTTAAACCTTCCCCCACCCTCCAAAGACGCACCTTTTACATCGCAACCCAGTCCATTCTTCTGAACGCGGGGCACTGGAGTGTCAGTCGCCCACACTTACGCGCTCCTTCTCTCAAGACCTAATGATTACCCGTCTCTTCGAGTTCAAGCCTCATCCCATCTCTCGGAACACGCCCTCCTCTCTCTTCTTGAATTTCCCACCACTAACTCCCCTTCACTCCAAGCCAGAGAGTATTCTCTCAAGGGCAGTGCGATGTTTGAGTTTCGTGATATTATTTCTTTTTACAAACTATGTGATATATCTTAAATAACGTCATATTATGCCACGCAAGACACTTCACATTGGGATAAAACAGTATTTACATTTGATGTGTCACATATAGTTTCACTAGGTACTTAGTTATTCCTAATTGTAATCTACCGATCAGGATAGGTTTAGATGAAGTGGCGTCCATCTTCGCATGCACTTGTCGTGAATGTAGCTACGGCTTATTTATATTAACTACTTGCTTTGATTCCTTACTCATTTTATTCCGCTCATCTTTTCTCTCTGCTTTTTTTCCCTTTCCATAAATACTCATCATCCTTCTTTCTATCCGAGGCTTATTCATCAATTCATTTCACAATTACCCTTCCAACTACGTACTATACCTCCTAATATTTTCCAAAAGTAGTTATTTACCTCTCCTCCCATGTGCAGAACTGTTTGTCCTCTTTTTTATCTAATTGATACTTCTACTTGCTCCGTCTAACCCACATCGACGGGTGTTGCTATCTATTCCCATTCCTTTTCCTCAGTGTCAATGTTTCTGTGCCATCCAATGATACGCAGACCAGATATTTTGCAGTAATCACAAAACTTTATTCAACGCAATACCAGTTTGAAGCAGATTGCCCGTTCTTCCTCGAATAGATGATGAAGTTATATATTTGGAAACTTATAAATGTGCAAATAAATGTAAATACGTATCGTATTGCGATCAAAAACATAGAATTCTGTCGGAGCACCCGGTAAAACTTAAATAATCCAGTCTTTAGTGGCATCTATTCAAGAATAGAAGTATCTTCACCATTGTTATAATTTTAAAAGCTGTTCGTTTGCTTTATCGCTCGTTTCCTTCGCTATGATGCTTGTGCTGATCAAGATTGAGCCTCGAAGCACCGACATGAAATGCCTTTCATAAAATTCCATTTTATGCTGAAAGTAAGTTGCATTTACATTGGCTCAAATGCAAAGAGAATAGCGTTTAGGCATCATTTCGATGCCTAAACGCTAGTCTCTTTGCATCATCTCTTGCTAGTCTCTTTGTTTAGGCATCATCATATACTTGACGAATAGTGAATTCAAAGATATAGGTAATACGTCACTTTTATGAGTAAATATATTTCGTACTAGCGGAAGGTACCCATTGAAATTCAACGGGTGTGAAAAACATTGCACTACTTTGATAATAAAACCAAAGAGCATGAAGAATACTGTCAGCGTGGTCATTTGTGGAGTTCGTAACCTATCTTGTACGTTGTGTTCGTTGTAGTAGACACGCTGACCGTTTTGTGCCCCCCGAAGCAATCTATCATGGTGCCCTTGGGTTCTGGGCCCATCTTATACAGATTTTCTTCCTACGTGCTATCATGAGCCTGCAGGAAGACGTGATGTTTAAATGCTAAAGAGTATTATTTGAATATCAAATCTCTGGTTGTCAAGGAAAAAGTTTATTTGCTGATTTCAGAGAAAAATGTAACATTTTTCAGATAAAAACATGATTTTTAGGCAGTTTCGTAGTGGAAAAGATATTTGAATGAAAAAATTATAAACTTTAATCATTCAGCCATTTGTTAAAGGAATTTCAACCCTCTATCTTGAGCGCAAGTAATTTAAAAAAGCAAAAATGAAACCTCTGCACAAAAGCCAATACGTAGCCTAGACCTCCGAAGGGCCCTTTTTGGGACCTTTTAGGGCCCTTAAATCTTTTTAAAGTAGCTTACAATTTTCCTCTTGCCTTGAACTATTACTCTGCAAAATTTCAGCACGATAGGATTAAAACTGTAGATTTGTATAAAGGACAGACAAACAGACAAACATTGTACTTTATATATATATAGATAGTGTACGTCATTTGGTATGGGCCATTGTAAGGCGTCGAAATGCGATATGTAGAATATCGCGGAGGCTCTGTATCTCGTCACGAAGTACGTAGAAACATTGCTTCCAGTATTTAATGCATAGGCCTAATTCTTTCTCTCAACGATCTTTCCATCCTCAGCCAAAATCGATTGGCGATGTGTAAGTAGCCTCTTTAGCTCAACTTATCCCCATTCCTCCAGTCCTCCCCGCCAAACCCCACTTCCTCTCCCATACCTCCGATCCTCACTCCCCCCTAGTCCCCCTCCTCTCTGAAGCCGATGCGTCCTCCGTGTTTTTTTTCCGTTCAAGGGCAGCAGATCTTCGAGCCAGGATGTGCTAAACTGGCGGTCTTATCGAGGGATATGCCTCGAGCGTCTCTCGTGGGATTTTTATCCAGCCAGGCAGTTTGCTTTGCCGTTGCCCGGAATTGATTTTTGTGGAGCTGACTTAATGGAGGAAGTCCCTGTTCAGAGGAGCGTTTTAGCATAAACCCCGCTTTCAGGTTGAATGTTAAAAGTAGGAGTAAGAACTCGACTACATTTGAGCTTTAATTTACGTGTTTTTCACAGTAGCCGTCTCTTCTTTTTTTAACAAGAAGGAAGAATATTTGATTGCTACGATATTTAAGATATTTTGTAAATGTATCCTAGTTTTTTGCCTTTCAAAAAGAGTCTTTTAGTCAAAAGGAGTCTTTTATCACCCTAATTATAGACTTATAATAACATGTCTAGCGTGGTTTTCGTGATTTTTATTGCTGAAAATCCGCAATATGTACCTCATTTTTATTAGGAACAGGTCTTAAGCCTATATTTACCCGTGTAGAGGGGAATTTCAGAAATACGACAGCCTTGAACACCAGGAAAATTTATTGTATCCTGGTATGTGATGCTTTTTACCGTCTAAGATACTTAGCAATCATGAATTGCTATAGCGGTCATCTGACTATTTGATTTGAATTGACTCTGGATAAAATGTATAATTTTACATTCTAAGAATAGAAAATATCCTTTGTCATGCCTTCTTGAATGCTTTTTACCCAGCCACTTTATTTGATTGGCACTAAAAAACTCTTTTGCCTTTTTATCTCATATATGAGTAATCGTCTTAATTGTTTGGTTGAGGTTTAAGGGATTGCTTTGTTTCACGTCTGTTTCAAACGAATATCTTGATGGTGAACGGAATCCTTGTTTCTTCACAAGGTACTAAGTCTTCGATGGTGATCGCACCGCGTAACTCATGATCAACTTCACTTCATAGTAGCCCTCTTTACGAAAGCTACGCCAATAGTGAATTAGGTTCAAAGCAGCCAGAACTGTTGGCTGGAATAATCTTATTTCTTAGGTTACCCAACTTTACTGCGGCAGTTTATGGTAGAGAAAAAGAACTTAAATGTAGTGTTTTAGAGATAATCAATCGAACGTCACTGATGATGCAGAGGAAACGTTTCCTACCCGAACCAATACATCTGCCGAAATACTGCTACTGAATCTTAAGAGTGTCCTGTGAATATTTATAAAAGGTCATTATATTAATTGTTTTTTAGTTTATTACAAGTAAAAAAGTGTACCTTAATATAACAGACAAGAACAAAAAAAAAGAAACAAGAAACATGATAAAGGGAAAAAATACCCTCAATGAAGGCATGAATGTTAAGAGTAATATTGAATTATATTTTTGTGGTCCTGCTAAGCCGTAGGCTTGTCAGCAGGTGCCAATATGTATCTTATGCGTGATCGGATACTCTGTTCGCTCATGCAATGGAAAATTTTATAACATTTTGGATATTTTACAATATTGAAAATTATTTTTTAAATATAAAAAAAATAAAAAATAATAATAAATACTTATAAATACATAAAATATATAAACATACACATACATATAAATGTATCATCATACAATCGTCATGTTGACGTATATAAAATTAAATTAAATATTATTATTTAGACGTATTTAAATTTTTAATTTTTAATTAATTTTAATTTTTAATTTTTCTGCGGTATTTTAATTTTTAATATTTAATTTAAATTACGTAAAAGACGTATTATATAAAATATAATAGTGTTCGTAAATTAGTGAACTGTCAGCCATAGAAACGTAGACTATCATTTTGACGTGTTTGAATTTACCCCTCTTAGTAACAATAGATTGGCTCTTTCTATTCTACAAGCAAGACATTTTAGCTACGTTTTCCCCATGTTCTCGTATAACCTGGTATGAGGAACTATATATCCTCATTATATTCAACAAGAACTTTTTAAAGTTATTTTTACTCCTTAGGTTTACTGAATGTCATTTTACGTATGACCTATGATTTACCGCTGTACAATAAGTCAGTCACTCTAGGGAAAAGATTTGGCTGAACATAGTTCAACATGCATGGTGATAAGATAGATGAAAAATGTGTAACTATAAGGAGAGGTTCAAGTATTATACTCTGTCAGTCTTTGTTATGTTCATACTTTCATTAGTAATGAAGCCAAATCTGAGATATAGAAGCTAATGTATGTACCATTTACTATTCTGTGGTTGTTCATCTCGATTTTTCTGACATGTGTTGGTAATCGGGTGAACGAAAGGTCTTAAATATTATGAACTAGTTATCGGTTAAAATTTGTCTTTTTAGTATTTTAAATTGACTCAAAATCCATGTTTTATAAAATTTCCGGCTAATGGTCTCAACCTCATATCACCTCCTTGAAGGTTTAAAAGCTTGGCCTTTACAAAATTTCAAGTCCTCAAAATTGAAAAGTTATGTAAATTATATGAGAAACGTGTTTGTGGTTTTTTCATGTATTTAAAAGTTCAATTTTTTTAGTTTGTGTTTTCGAAGGCAGTTTATTCACTAAACAATAATTCCTCCAATCACTATAATTTGATAAAATTAAAAAAAAAAAACAAAATAAAAATGAAATATACATCGATGGACCTGTTTTATGTATCCCATCTGCGGCATTTGTGAGCTTAAGTAATAATTTATTAGCGGATTTCGTGCTGCCGGTGTGGTCATCATTCCAAAATGCTACTTGGATCGACTGTGTAAAATTAATATTCTTCTCTCATTGAATTCCAGTAGAGATTTATTATTGCCCTGTCATTTCCAAATACTGCGGAACCATCCGATGCACTTGGTTATCTACCCCTTTGGAATTTGTGTGATCCTTTATTATGTAAATCTTCCCAGTACTTAATTCTTCCTAATTGGTATGAAAAAGTTTTAATGTTCTTTCTTCTAAAAGTAATATAAATATAAAACTAATATATTTAACTCATCGGCTACTATCTGGTTAAAATGATATACAAGATAGACATTAATCAGTGTGATGTCTAGAAGGAACTGAATTAGTAAAATTTTCCCGACGAAAACTATGCCGTTTTTAAAATAGTCAAAATTCGTTGATAAGTACCTTCCGCGAAATGGCATTTTGGGACGAAGGACACTTCAATGTATGGGCCGTGAACAAAAAATAAACCCATGTTACATTTTTCTCAATTGGAATAGAAGAAAGTGTAGAATGCTATCTCATTAGAGTATGCACGTAGCATTTCATTTATTTTCAATTTCGAGTTTTCTCGCGTTTCTTTGAATTCCAGGCATTCTGAAATTGGAAAGAACTATTTTACCCGTGCGTTCGCATTTCCTGCGCTGTGCATCGAACTGAGCCGTCCCAACAATTTCCCTTTTCCTGTAAGGCAACTCTATTCCCCCTCCTCTCTATAGCCCTTTCCGTGCATTTTATGATTTTCTGTCATCGATCCAAAGTTCAGTCATTAGAACGGCATTTTTAAAGGGCAGTCTCCCGTTTGACCTAGTCGTAGAAATCCTAGAGCACCGTATTGCAACCGCTGTGCAGTTTTATGCTTTGTTTGACCCAAAATAAAAAAACGGCGAGACGGTAAAATGCAAAATGGGTAATCTGGGAGGTGAAGAACGGCAAATCGATAGATATCATATCCACGCTTGCAAAAGACGTGCATGAATTTAAAGTCGGCGTACATATCCGAAATAATGAAATGGCAGTTTAAGCCATAAATACTTGTTTGAAATAATCATGAGGTAAAGAAATCTCTCGCTGCATTCAAAAAATATTTTCAATTTTTGGGGCCGATAAATACAATCTTTGCCGAACACGGACAATGCGTAGTTGTGGAATGCGACTAATTTTATTATAATTTTCCTTGATGAAATAATAAAAACTAATTTTTTTATAATTAGAACTTATCATGTCGTTGGCGTAATACGCAAACTCTCGTTTCAAGATGTCCATGTTTGCCATGATTAATGATAACTCGATTACAACCTTTATGAAAGTTTGGCAAATATCTGTAAAACTAATTACTGTTGCCGCAGTGCGCTCTTATCAGAAAGATTTCTTCAAAATTTAGTATCTTCAAAAGTATGCATAATGCTTTACCCTCTCCATATCATAACTTTTTTTGCGCCTAAATGATTTTGACACTGACTATGATATTCTTTTATAATATCTTGTCACTTGGGAATTAGAAAGTAAAGTTAAGTAGAATCCAAAACACTAAAATGCAATGCCTTTGAATTCTGCTAGCCATTTATGGCGGAAGACCAAGAGAAGTTCGTACACTTGCTAGTTACAGAACGAATTTATACTGCTCTAACAAGAGAAAAGTCAAAGATTAAATTAAAATTCAATTCTATTCAACTTTTGCCTGAGGCAATCACAATGATGACTAGTCCAATTACGTGCTTGTGGTGATGTTCCAGGGTCATTTTAACCTCAATTATTATAATAACCATATGCTTTCCCCTTCAACTGTCCATGTCGAACGTTATCCTTCCCCTACCGTTAGGATTTTTGCTATTTGTTCTGGGTACCAATTCATCCCCAAATCGGGACTTTCTGCATTTCATTCCTTGCATAAACTCGTTCCTTTTTCCGTTTCTTTGCGACTGGCAGAAAGATACGTTGAACTTGAGTCGGGCTTTGACCGTAAAAAGTTGAGTTAAATTTCGAGAAAAAGAAAGGAATGACGGCGTTGCAGTGGCTTAAGGTTTCTAGCGAGGCTTTAACTCAGAAGGGGTACGCATACGAGATCCGGTTAGGAGATTGGCTGGGTACAGGAGGCAAGTGCTCGAGCGTAGTGGTGAAGCTGAGAAAATGGGACCTTCTTAACGCCGTTGGAGCCCATTAATGAGGTATGTGGCCGTAAAAAGAGTCTGACCTCCCCTTCTCAACCCCCTGCGCCTTACTTCAATCTCTTCCCGGTGCTGAGAACGTCAGTTATTAGCCAAGTAAAAGCCCCCTCTTCTCCTTTCAGCGTTTAGTGAGCGAGTATAAAGGTTGCTAAAACCCACCTACACTAATGAATTGCCAACTTGAATGGTGGATTAGTTTTTTTACGACCTCTCTGTGGCAAAGATACTACCAAAAGCCCCAAATGAATTCCACGGAGGAGTTATTTGTTGTTATAAAAATAAAGTTCCGTTTTACATTTAGTTGACAGAATGGGCTCTTACGAAGATTCGTTTTGCTCTGTAAATCTCAATTGGGCCCGTGATGCTTTGTGGCCATCACTCAGGGATATTATTATACTGCTTCTTAGATTACTAGCTGCCAATCTATGAATCTTACTGTAGCAAAATCTTAGTCTCAAAAATTACTTAGCTAAACTCCGCGCAGTTTTGGAAATGATTCCTAACATGGCTTGAGGATACGAACAGGGAGCCTTGATTCGGCAACTCTGTTCTTCATTAGGCTCGTACTGTTAGGTAATTGTAGAGAGCTACATAGTTGTAGCGTAGAGTGGATATATCTCTGAGTTCTTACTCTTCGTATCAGTCTCAGGCTTTGTGAAATTGTGGGGCATGAAGTTTTTTTAGGCAATTTTGCTCATTGATGTGAACTGGCGAACCATTTTATAGGGTCATCAATTTGTGCGACCATGGTGAAGCGGTGAAGAAAGCCATACTGCCGGAAACTTTTTCGGTTTGCGTTACCGCGAGGGACTTGTTGTGGGATGTATTCAATTCATGAGTAATTAGTTGTCACCGCAAAACTTTTCGATGCATTTGTAATTGCTCATTCTCCCTTTTGAAATTGTATCAAAAATGGCATGATATACCTGGCATGTACAAATTTCATGTAACAGCAAATCACAAAAAACTATATATATTATTATTAGTTGCGTATGGAACTTTTTTTATTGGATCACGCAAAGCATTATGACTCATTTTTAAGTTTCTTTCATATCTTCCACACTTTTCTTATTCTTTCTCCGTGGATTCTCTTTCTCTGTTCCGTCCATTTTGTCCCTGGTTTCTTTGGGACTTCGTTCTCTGGCATTACGTTCCACTGGTGTATCTTATTTCCTTAGGTGATTCTGTTTTCAATTTCCCTAGGGTCTATTTTTGCTTTTTCTAGATCACCTCTGACTTGAGACAACCATGGTATTGTTGATTTGACACCTTGTAAATATGTGATGACCTTTTTGATGAGTCTTGTCGGTGGGAGTCTATTGATATGTCCGAAAAATTGCAGTCTTCTTTTTCTGATATCCGCCTTCTTCTCCGTAGTTTTCCTGGAGAGCAGCATATACCCTTCTTCTGTTGATTTTGGGCCGAGAATTTTCCTCATGATTTTTCCCTCTTCCTTAAGTATGTTCTCCATATCTATTTTTATATGAAGCGTAAAAGTTTTGCTTGCATATAGAACCTCTGGCTTGATTACAGTGTTTTAGTGTCTGATCTTTGTGTTTATGGAAATGCATTTCTTGTTATGGATATTGTATGTCTTGCCATATGCCCTCTTGATTTTCTGTTATCGAGTCTTCTCTGTTATCTTCTCTTCTCCTGTGGGTTCAAGGATCTCGCCCAGATATCTAAAATGTGTGACTCGATTTATCTTGCCGTATTTTGTGTTCAATACTTCGATGTCTAATTTTGAGCAGAAGAATTCGGTCTTTTCGAAAGAGATCTATAGGCCGACTTTCTCTGCACATTCCTTGAGGACCTCTATTTGTTGGCTGCTGTTGTTTCATTATCTGCGAGTATGGCTATATCATCAGCGAAAGCTAGGCATTAAATTTCTACGTCATCTTTGGGTCGTCCGAATGGTGTTGGTTTCCAATGTCCTTGGTTTTTCAGTTCTTTTCCCACTTCTTTATAACTTTGTTCAGGACTAAGTAAAAGAGGAGTGGGGATAGCCCATCTCCTTGGCGTACTCCAGTTTTGATCTGAAAAGGTTCAGAAATTTCACCCATAAATTTTACTTTCGAGATTGTATCTGTCAATGTCTGTTTGATCAATCGCAGTGTTTTTGCATCGAGTCCCAGTTCTTCTAAAATATCGAACAAAGATTGTCAGTCGATAGAATCGTACGCCTTCTTGAAGTCGACAAACGTGCATATAATCGGGGCATTCCTAATTGCTTTGTATTTAAGTAGTGCTTTCAGGTTGAAGATTTGTTCTGTACACGATCGACCAGGGCGGAAGCCTGCCTGGTACTCGCCAATTTTGTGTTCTAGTTGCTCTTGTACTCTTAGGAGAAGACATGCTGAGAGGATTTTGTAGGGAACTTGTAGCAGGGAAATTCCTCTGTAGTTATTCGTACCTGTTCTGTCTCCTTTCTTGTGTAGTGGATGGATAAGAGCGCATTTCCAGTTGTCTGGCAATTGTTCTGTTTTCCAGATATTCCCAATGATTTGTGTGAGTTTCTGTAGTGACTTTGGCCCGAGGTGTTTCAGTAACTCCGCACACATAAATGTTTAAACAGAATATATATATTATGCGCTCCTGTGGCCAATTATTTCTGGGAATGGCTCACAGCAGGGACTGCGGTTATATTAACCATTATTTTGTGATCAATAGCTTTAAATGGGCTTTATTTTGACGACTGCGGTGATGATTGATGATCTTTAATTATTCAGAAACCATTATAATTCATTTTTCCGAGAGTTTCCCCTTTTCCCTGCCATATATTTTATTTGTGATATATTGCACGTAATTAGCTGTGTTTAGAGGTTTCATCTGACATTAAGAAAGCCCAATATGGTTGGATGTAAATCATAATTGCTTTAGAGGAAAAGATATTCCCCAAAATTATGTTTGATATCACCTAGCATAATCCGTTTTGGGCACTTGAGCAAATTCTAAAAGGCATTATTAAATCTTTGAGTAATATAGTGATAATGACAATGTGGAACACACGTTTCGAACTCACTACTAATGTCTGATTTTTCGACAATTTCATTCAAATGTTATTCAGCACAATAGATGGTGAAGTGTTGATTGTTTATATTTTAAGGAAAAGGCTCTCAGCTTGTGTAATAGCCGATTTCAACTATGTAACATTTGCGAATTTCCACAGAGAAAAAATCATCAACCTTGACTGGGATTCGAACCCGGATCCCTCGATTTCCGGCCGAGTGCTTTAGCCAGTTAGGTTCAATTGCATTTATTTCAAAATGTGATTTCAATTACAGTTTCAATCAGTTCAAATATTAGTTTAACAAATTTAGAAGATAATTCATTGATTAGTCCAAATATTTCTTTAGCAAAAATTGTATGAAGTGAAAATAATTGTTTTATATAGATAGATATATATATATATATATATATATATATATATATATATATATATATATATATATAGATTGACAGCAGGTCCCCGTATGTAGCTACCAAGGCGTCCTCTACCCCTGTGGATTTTTGTTTTGGTACAGTTTACTTTTGGCTAGTTTTAATGGTAACTTTTTTTAGTTCCACGTCTGAAACCAAACTTTTGCATTAGTCGTAGTCAACGTAACCATCAAATAAAATGTTGGCCTAAACGTTTCTCATAAGTTTTTGGTTTCACCGGTATTCACGTGTGTCGCAGAAAATATTTTTGCTATCAGAGGCTAATGTGTTATTTTTTTTTCTTTTTAGGTGAGTCTACTTGGAGATTCTAAACGTCGTGCAGCTGTGGTTACCTAGTATTGTAAGTCCATAAATATCCCAATTAAAGCATGTTCAGGTACTCTGCTCTATTGGCCATTTCCTCTACGTATCAGTTACACAATTATTTCTTCTCATTGGAGTCAGTATCAACCGATGATCCAAATTTGCGATAAGTCTTATGAAATATAATATATTCGTGGCGCTGGTGCTTACACATTCGTATTGCAAGTTAACATTTAAGTGACCGGGGTCGGCTGCCTACCTACTCTGACCGCGAGCGGACAAATTGACCGCTTTCTCAATGTCGTCGTCCTACCGTTGTTTTTTGCCCTCCTTGTGCTGTTCTCGACTTCTTTTTAAGTGTCCTGACGATGTCTTTCATTGGGGTACTGTTTTTAGGTAAGAAATGAGTACACTGCATAATGTTTCCTTTTAACTTTATTTAGGCGTAAATCACATTTCTTCCGCAAATTGGTGAGACAGTGTTTGCCGAATATTTTTAAACAAATAAATACTAGTTATTAATGACATAATGTAAAATAAATACATACATTTGAAATAGAAATACATGATTCGCGTATTCGAAGCTTGTGAGAAGATGTATTTATTGTGATACACCTAAAATGTAAGTATGACTTTACTGCTCTCCCGCGCACTTCTTGCAAACAATTACAACGATTTTACAATGACCGCATTATTTTATTACACCTTGAGCAGCAGCTATATTTAGTTTAGTGCTAGTTACAGGGACCAACTTGGCATTGTTTATGTACCTTACAAAGTAGATGAATAGGTCCCAGCGACAGAACTGAGGGTCACCGCGGGCGACACCACACAGCATGTTGCCAACATCAGCGTTGGGTTTGTTTCGCAGCATCATTCAGTTTAGTTCAACTTTAATCGTATCACTTTTATAGTGTTTTTGTACTAATCAATCGTTTCGCAATGATCGTACACACATTGATATATTGCATGGAATCAGACATAGAGTTGAGGGAACGTTGACTCAGCGCTATATGGTTTAAAACTCCTTCACCGACAATGATGCGTTTCTGTGATTTTATTTGCGTCAGTATAAGACGCAATTTACTTTTCATCGCTTCGTAAATGAAACGTCTCTAAGATGCCCCGTTCCAAGATCCATTGAGGAAAAATGTTCCGCAGGATAGGACTAAGTGGTTCCATCTTTTATGAATACATCACTTCGCGTCAAGCGGCTCTAAATCTGTCTGTATATTTCTTTTGCTAACAAAGCGTCGCCCAAGCCACTCCTCCTCCTTACGCTGTTTACTCTTGCGGATCCTGCGTTTATTTATCCCTCCAGTAACAACTCCTCAAAGGCCTGTCGTCCTACTTATAGCTGGGCTGGAGGAGACCATCTTTACTTGCAGGTCGTAGCAAGGTCGAGCTGAATGCTTGTTGCTTTTTGAAATACCCAGCGTCGGGAAAGGCTTGAGAGACCTATACAAACCCGGAGTAGGAGAGGAAATGGAAAGGGTTTTTTTGTAGAGAATAGATGAGGAAAGAGGGTGGGTTGGGGTAGCATTTGGTGGGCAAAAAACACAAATAAATAAGCTTCTCGTGGAACAATCGAGCAAATGGTCTGACCCGCTGTACAGCGGAGCGCGGACGCATGTGCGCAGGCGACATCGAGGATTTGTAGAAACGGAATGGATAAACTGCAAGAAGAAAAAGCAATCCACATGATTTAGTTTATCTACATTCATCAAAGCGTTTAATTTTATGCGATCTTTGAGGTCAACCAAATAAGGAACATTGTTTTTTTCTTATTATTAACATGGAAATTTTGCGAAGAGGTTATCCTCGGCTTTACGCTAGTTTTATTACCTTTCAAAGTTAAAACAAATTTAAGAGATGTGTCAATCCTAAATCAACCGATCCGCCAAAGCAAAACCTATTAAACATGAAATAGTAAAGGCATCGTAAGCTCCATGGCGCATTTATTCAAGGAATTAGTAAGGTAAGAATTTTTAAAAGTGATAATTCAAATAGCGTTTTACATGGTAATTACTCTGAACTATTAAAGATTATTCGTTGCATTGTTGCTGTCTATAGTAATTAGGTAAATGGATTATTAGTTCATGCCAGAGCTATAACTGCCAATATGTTTCGCCTTCCTCACTCAAAATTTACTATACTTTTATTTCATATTCGTATTTTTCAAATATTAACTCGAATATCCTATTTTATCGTAATATAAATATTTTTAGCTTTAGTGAAACCATTCCATGATGATTTTCAGACCGTTATTCCGAACTATCCTAAAGATGCCTATAGTGTAATTTGTCCACTGTCGTTTCCCGAACCAATGGTGAAAATATTATTTATATAGTGTCAATTCAAAACATTGGACAATTTTAAAAAGAAAACTGAATATATCAAACGCATTTTCAGTTATGTTTCTCTTGCCAGAATCCGTAGTTTCTCTACGTGGCAAACAACGGTAAGTCTTGTTTAAATGACTTTCATAGGATAAAATGAAGATATTTTTTTTCAATCCTAAGATTGGTTAACTGCAGCTCTCCACCCTTCCCTATCCAATACTAGTTCCCTTACTTCCTCGTATCTATTCCTATGTACTTTTCTCTTTACTTGGTCCATGACTTATTCCTGGGTCTTCCTCTGGGGACTTTTCCCTCTATTGTGCCCACAATTATGTTCTTTACAAACCCATTGTGTCTCAGGGTGTGTCCAATCCATCTGGTTCTCCTTATATATGTGGTGTTCCATATGGTCTTTTCCTCTTACATTCTTCTGTACACTTCATCATTTCTTAACGTTTCAATGTACCTGCTAAAATTACATATGCTCAATACACGTAAACTGTACCCACTTAACGCATAGAATGCTATATCGACTCAATTAAGGGAAGGTCTCCGAGATGCCGTTATCTGGGAGGTCTACAACTCTCCTACAGCATTTTCTTTTTCATCCCCGCTAGTCCCTCTCGGGAATTATCCTTCACAAACGCAGCAATATTTTAATGATATCCACCCTCCGACTCGAATCACACCCGGCGTGGCAAGTGTTTGGAAATAACTTGGACTCTCTTCGCCTTCGCTCGCTTCTTCGCCCACACAATTCCTCTGCCCCTCTCATCAGGCACCCGCTCCCCATCCCTCCCGGTCCCCCACCCCGTTCCCCCCTCTACGCAGTGTTTCCTTTGTTCCCCCTCTTCTATTAAACCCACCCTTCCTCTCTATTCCTCAGAACCCTGTCTTCCCATTTATATCTGACCCCGAAAAACACCCACACAACCGCGCACCCACACCCTACGAGAAGAGATGCCCGGCGCCCTTTTTATGTGGACCGGGACCACACAGTCCAAGGCAGACAAAAGCGCACAAAAAGACAAAAGAACGACGATATCCCCACACTCCCCCACGTGCCCATCAAATCTCTTTTGCGCTCATAGTCTACTTTTGGTCCGCATTGCTCCAAAAACATCGCATCCACGCCGCCAACTCCCTCCGCCGGTCGAGCCTGGAAACACTCGGCCGTTTGAGATGCAGGGAGAAGACATCGTAGCGTCCATATGCTCCGGTAAAATGGGGCCGTCCCCGTTTGACGCCGCCGCGCAAAGTGCCGACTTGCGTGACGCGAAGGGAGGGGTTGTTGCTGGATTTCTGTAGGGTTGAGGGGATGGGCGATGTTTTCCGGTCGAGCATGGAGTTCGTTTGGGTTGAATTTCGTGCGAGTCTTGAGTGGGGAAAAGTTGAGGGTTTTCATAAAGGGGCGGAGATCGGTCTAGAGCTCTGAAACACGCCAACCTTCTCGACTTGTTTCAGAGTCCGCCCCCCTAATTTAATCCCCCCCTCATCTCCCGAAACCCCACTCCCAGCCCGCTTTCCTTATCACTACCTCGCTCCTCTCTTGGAAGAATTCAGCCTCCAGCTCCAAAACCATTCCTCCAGATCACCAAGGTTTCCTTCAATAAGGAATTAATGATCGCCATCAATCTTCGTTCTCTCGTGCTTACCCCCTCCTCCCCGCACTCTCCTTTTCTGCCTTTCCGAAGATTAGTCAACGAGCGCGCTTTTTTACCCCCTTTTGTTTCTCTGGAGCGAGATATCGGTTGGGTGTGGGAGGAGTTGGTAGAGCAAGAATATCGCGATTTCTTCTCTCCCAATCCAGGCTGGTGATTTCTGTTCTTTTGCGTCAAATTCTCCCGCTATCTCGCTCGCACTGCCTTCATCGTCCCTCAAAAAGTTTTCCAAGCATTAAGAGACTACTTTGTATCCCTTTTACATCGGTAGATAATTTACTTGTTATTTAATGAGGACGGGCATAGACAAAGCTAGTAGAATTCATATTGGGTTGATAGAATGAGCCCAAATTGAATTGTTTTTTTTTCTTCATATGAAAAATAAAGTATATTAATGCATGTGTTAACTTCGATTTTATATTTTTTACGTGTTTAACAGTGCAAATTATTAATTTTATCTCTATTTATTTATATTTTTGCTAAGTTTGTAAATAACTCATATTAATTTAATTTTTGGTTGTTTGGGGCGTTATTTATTTTGTTACTGTTCAACATTAAGCTTAATGTTAGGTAAATTTTCGTTTCCTCAGTTTTGTACTAATAATTGTATAATTACCTGATGTATTTCACCTTGCTTGAGGTTACAAACCCCTGAAGATGCCAAAATATTTGGCCAAACGTTGGCTCTGAGTAAAATATATTACGAATCAAATATTCGAGAGCATTTTTTAATCTGTAATAATATCCTCATAGTTATGAGAATTCACCAAAAACTCTTGCCATCGATCGTAAATTTTGTTCGTATCCATTATATTCTAGGGTCACCCATTTCAATTTGTTACAGAGCCTAAAGTAAGATTCAAGGGGATGTGCAAATTTTGTCGTTTTGTTGAGAAAGACTATTCATATCCGTTTAGTATTCGTGGTAATCGATTTCGCTGGATAGTGATATAAGTATGATAAATATATAGTTAACACCTGGTACGCTCGCTGTCAAACAATTGACTAGACTGAGCTTTATATCTCTTGAAGGAATTTATCTTTAAAATACAATAGTATATAAATATATATACTATTGTATTTTACATACTTTGCATTTTACATTTGCATTACATATTGCATTTTACGTATACACTATACGTGTATAAAGAGTCGAGTAAGATTATTTTTACAAAAGCGCAATGATAGTATGTCCATGTCACCCTGACATAACTCCAGAAAGTTAATTTACACGTCTACTGCATCATTTGTATTTCAACCCCAGACAAGTTCATCTTTAAAATATATCTTCATCTTTAAAAGAGAGCAGTGGTGACACGTGTATCCTAAGCACCTGAGTGGGATGATTTTACTAAAGCATGAAGATAAGATATCCATGTCTCCCTGATATTATTCCAGCCAGTTAACGTACACGCCTGCTGTATCATTTGTATTTCAACCGTAGATGAATTTATGACAGAGTTAGTACATTTGCTTGACGAAAATTCTTCATCTGGTTTATTTTTATCGAAATCAGTACTCTTCTTTAATTTTATCCAATTGTAATTATTCGAACATTCATTTGATTTGAAGTATCTACCTTTATTGGTAAAATGCGGTATTTTATACTTTGGTAATCCATAATCTTGTGTTTACCTCCTTTGAAGAATGTACGAAAAATTAAACTACTGAAGGCATAATAAAAACATGATGGTAATAACGCCGAGCGTATTGTTGCTTTTCAACTACCGGAGTTGGCGTTTAGAAATTTTGAATAGACGTGAGGAAGCTAGATTCAATTGTGCCTGAGAGATGCAATTTGTGAGGGAATTTTTTTTTTCTATTTTTAGGCTTTGTAGAGATATGACCTAACGTTATCCTATTACCAATGTCCGTCTTATCCATTTTTTTGTTCGTTGTGCATTTGAATCTCTTTAAAAGCTGTTCTCTTGCGTAACTTTTGAATAAAGACTTGTTTTCGAGGAGGGTTTTAAACTCTATCGACAACCTCGGAGGAATTGAGCGGAATTTATGATTCTTAAAATGAAATCAGTTTCAACACCGCATAGGACAGGGAATGAGAATGCGGGAATAAATCAAATGAAATATTGAAAATATACCAAAGTCTTTTTCAAACGAATCAATTTTAATATTTTTCCAAACGCGGCAACATAATATCCATTACAAGAGAAATATGATATTGCGTGAGACAAGAGCTGAGCCTTATCAATACCAAACGCCTGTCAAATTTCGGCTCAAGAAATATATCCAAAGGTATCTCAGTCAGGAACATATCAAGATCGCCGTTAAACCTCCAGAGTGATTTATTCTTAATTATTCCATTGCATGTGCTCAAGGGTTATGTTCATGAAATTCGTCAGGCTGATAGCTTTTAAAGTTAGCGAATGTAACTTTTAAGCAGAAATGAGCTATTTTAGCCTTTATGCTTTAAGACATCGACAAATGCGTGCATGCTGTGATTTAAGCAATTCCCTCTCCCTGTCTCTAATGAAATAAGTAATTTCCTCTCGTTATCCAACACCTTATATGTTAAAACAAATTATTTTCGTCTGCTATGTATAAACATTTTTATTTTAATTAATATCATTTCTAGTGCTTAGCTTTTAGTTTTTATCAGGGCAAAATATACTGACTTACGTTAGCTACTTAAATGCGCTACGCTAAGCTATTCCTAACTTAACGCTTCTGGATATCACATCACTTTTATTTGAGTCAATAAATGCACTGGCCGTTACCTTCTAGGATCAGTAAAAAATTAAAGTGATTCTTAATCTTCCGTGAGCGTTTTGGAACGTTGTGATTGTGACGGTAAGAGCCGTCATATTTTCAATTAGCCATTCATAATAACTGGTACTATATTTAAAGGCAATTATGGTACTGACTTAAGTACCTATGTAATATAAATATGTGAATAAATTTTTATGTCAAAACTCTCTAAACGACGGGTTTGACGAGAAAGGTGGCCTTGCTGTCATCGGTTTTGTCTCTTAAGTTTCCATTTGAAAGAAAGGAATATAGTTTTTATCCCACGACATATCGTACGATTTTATTACTGTGCGTCTGTCTCAATGGCTCGTCACGAAATATGGAGGAAAGAGGAGCAAATAAGTGCCGATTCTTGTATCAATCTACCACACGCCAATTTAAGTGAACGGGACTCCTCTCTTTTGTGACCGCACACCATCAGTATCAGATTAAACCAATAATGTTACGCCGTTTTTCACTTTCAAGTGAGGGGAAATAAAATTTTATCCCTAACTGTATTTTTATCCAACTTCACATTCTCTTGAAGTTATCAATACCTGTAGATTCCAATGTCATAATTTTCTTCTCCGCAGCTCTTTCTGAAACGGGTTGATCGTCGTAATTTTCATTATCGTATTTATTCAATTCGCCATTTTCTACTCCCTTACCTCAGACTGTCAGAGCGCGGTCCTTTTTTCTAATGCATGTTTACTGTTTCTGCCCCTTTTTCCCTCGGAGACAGAACTTAATAAGTGACCATTGGTGCCATTTCCCCTTTATCTCGTGCGAGTAACAAATAATATTTCTTTTGCGTGATGGATCGCCTCGCCGTAAATATGACCCAAGGGGAACGGGACTAGGGTAAGCGTCGCGTGGGCACAAGAAACAGGAGAAAATCTAGTTGTTGAAGGAATCGGATAAAACTGTCTCGCGTTTGGTTTTAAAAGATCGGGTGCCACAGAGCAGACAGCGTTTTGGTGCTATGCGGCTTAAGAACGCATATATCTCCCTTGTCATCCCAGGGGGAACGGGAGTAATGCTCTTTTTTTCTTCCTTCCCCCCCTCTTCGCCTTCATATGTTTCTTCCCCGGCCCGAAACGGGTTCCCTCCTTCTCCCGCTTGATGGCGCTGGAGCTCCCACGGTCATTTTGATCCATCTTGATCCATCTTTCTTCCAAAACCCCTCCCATCCACCCCCACTCCCATCGCCAATTCCCGTCTTGCAGCTTTTCCTCTTCTTTCCTGCAGCCACCCCGCCACCACCTCACCCATCCATTTCACGTCTCGAGACTACCATCCACCCCCACCGCTACGGTAACAGTTCAACGCCTCCGCCGAACATCTGCTTGTATTCACGCCTTCCTACTGTGCCACGGTCATCTTTTTCGTGCCCCCCCCCCCAGTCCCGTCCGACGCCTCCTTCTCTCTTTGAACTCAAAAAATATCCTCGGCTAGAACCTGGAGGCTTGTGTGCGTTAGGTGTAAGCTGAATGCTGGCGGGAGTGGTTACTCAACGCGGGTGCATTGCGATGGCCTCCGGCTGGCCCGGACTGGCTGTGTAGACTCTCCGGAATAGACGTCCATGCGTCAGGTGGTGTCCCCTTCCACTCATTTTGCAACAAAACGTCCCCTGCCGCCGGCATATATCCCTTGTGCAACTCTCTTCCGTCGGTCTTTGGAATGCTTTTCGTGGCCGCCTCTCCCCCAAGGGAAGCCCCTTACCGAAACCGCGAGGCCAGCTCCTTTTATCGCTCCCAGGGACCTCTGGAATCAGATGTGCGCGGAGCGGTGCTTATCCGAGAGTTACACAAGTTCCATTTACGCTATCGGTGATTCATGGCTCAAATGGGTTCACTTACGCCTTCCTCTGCCGTTTCTTTTCTTAACTCCCATCACCCACTCTCCCTTCGCATGTTCCTTTCTCGGCTTCGTGGGGGAAGAAGTCGAGAAGAGTGCGCAGTGGTCTGCCTAATGTGGAGGCTGCAGTTTGCCCTTATCTCCCGCCGCTGGGGAATGGATTTTAAGGTTGTTCATCTCGCTTCCGAGCTGAATTTCACGCCAAGCTCTCTTTAAATCGTCCGGTGCTGAACCGAGTTTGAATAGATATTAGATTACAGATGCAAATGGACTGACTTCCTTCCTCAGAGGAGGAATGTCTCCCATCTGCACCTTTGTTTGGGACCCTCTGGTGGAATCGGAAAGGTTTATGGTGTGAGCTCTCGGTAATGCATAATTTTATTCCTCGCAAACCCATTACAGATATCAGGACTGATATGCAACTTGTGGAATCCGTCATTTGTAAAGTCATGCCTCACTGAGGAGAAATTTCGAATATTTGGGGCATACCTTGTAATTAATCTTGTAATCCATTAACATTTTTTCTTTAAGTCCCAAATGCATGCCAACTGCAAGATAAAGAGAATTATTTCTCGCATGTGCAAAAAATAAAAGTGCTCCCTGTACCTACCTTTCAGTCTTGAGTACGTGTCATTAATGGTCAATTTGTCTTTAACTGCTGACATAAAGATATTCTTTAGATCCTTGAGTGTGAATTTACTGCGGAATTTTCAAGGGCTGTCAGAATATGAAAGTAAAATTTGTTTTGCTAATTTTTCTGCACATCTCTGGCCTCTTATGTTTACATAACTTTCATTGGCATAAAGGTACTAAATTAAATTTAAATCGCTAATATACTTCTGCAAAGGTGTTTTTCGACGATACTTCGGCTAGACTGTTTGTACTCGTAGGTTTCATTGATGTGTTTCCCTTCACTGTAGCTATGAATAATATTCCCTATGCGGAATAAGTTTCCCAATATATCTTAATCGGTCGTTTATTTTCGTCATTAATCCTCTGAGAGCACGTTTTGGTATCTTCGTTGGTGTCTATTAATTTCCAGTTGTCTGTTCACGGTGTAAACTTGTGTGGCTGTTAGGTAGTACTCTCTCAGCAATATCGTAGTTCCCATTTTGGATTCCGATTGTAATTTTCTTGGCAAATGGAGCTTTCAGATAATTAATTGTAAGCATTGTGAATTTGATTGGGTTCAGAGGCATCACGTTGCAAATTTAACTTGGGACCATTCAGACGACAGCTGCAACCCCTGCATCTGCTCTCCGCATTATCAAATTATACGCTTGCGAAAGTCATAGCTTAATGCCTCTCTGGCATGATTAATTTAAACTGTACCTCCTTTATCAGCTTCATCGCTTGTGATGATTGATTCCAAGTATATCGCTAGCCTTTTGAGTTTGTAAACTTTGAATTAATCTCGCATCGATCTTCACAGAGAATATTTAATTGACCACTCATCTACATCTAGATAATACCCTGCGAGCCACCGCGTGTGAGTATGGCAGGAGGTGTTAGATCACAGGCCGTGTAATGATGTAGTTTTTAGGAGATGAAATGGTTTCATGTGTTATAGGAGTGTATTTAGTGGAGCTAAGTTTTTATTGTGGTCCCTTATTGTGTGCGGAAAGAACGAGTTTTTGAACCTATCTGTTCTGCAGTATATCTCTCTTATTTTGTTGCATCTGTCATACCTAGAGATGTAGTGAGGAGTCATGATAATAAGTTCTATCATAGCGACTGAAAAATGTATTCCTGGGGGGTTAATCTCAATTTGCCCTCTATTTTGCCCTCTCCATATACTAGAATAGACAATGGTGATAAATAGGTGTTTTCTTATGAAACGGATTGTGTTTTAGTTTTATTTTATTTTATACCCAAAGGTTTCTATTTTTTACTCCCGGCGATTTGATAACAACGGAAGATTGAACTATTTTTTTCCTTCGCGCACTTACGAATTCTGAAAAAAAGCGGTCGATAAGTATTTCATTAATTTACATACTTAATTAGCTTCCTTTATGACGAAAAATGACGATATATTTATTCAAAATTCTAATGAAATTGACATGAATATTTGATCTCCTGAGAGTTCCATGATAAAAATTTTCAATTTTTTGTGATAATTTATATGAGTACTTTTCTGGCTGCACTCTTAGTACGCGCAGCACAAGGAACGCAGGGGTATAATAAGTTTTAAAATCATAATGACCAGAGAGAGAGAGAGAGAGACTTCTTGTAACCTTTACTGTCTAATTCTGTACCCATGTTGCACTGAATAATCTCCACATGTGGCGTTATATTAATCCGCAAGGTTGTCGCAAATTTATCTTCCTAGTCTAGTGATACGGGCAAGAGTTGCGGTTGGAGGCTACCGTGGATGGCCGTGTTTCTGCTAACCTAATTTCTTATTGTGCCCATGAATTTATGAATGGAACAATAATTTAAATGAAGAACGTAGTAAAAGGGAAAAATACGGCATACTCAGCTTATATGCGGAATTAGCTTAAGAACACGACAAAAATAGATTGCATAGTAATTCTTAAGAATTATATGTAAAGGTCCAACCTGTAACCTCGCCGTTAACGGCATCACCAATCCAGGGGAGAAATTATTTTAGGAAAATCATATGAATACTTCTTAGTCTTATTATTTAGTCATATCATAGTCTTATCTTAGTCATATCAGTTCAGGAAAAAATCCGTTTTTTTAATAGTCATGTCCATAACATTTGTGCTTAGGGTATGTAACCTTGTTTCCAATAGTGGCGATGAAAGACTACTGGAAATGTTGAATACTTTACACTGTTTTATATTTGCTATGCCCTACTATTTTTGGAGGACTGGGAAAAATTCCATTCTTCTCGAAAATATTCAATGTTTGTTGTGGCTAAAGCATATACTTCCGAGATATCATATACATCGGCAAGTTTCCTTCGCATTATTAAAAAAATGAAAATGGTGTGATACTCCTCTGCTGCTATGATTGCTCAATTTTTTCTAAATGAACGTAAAGGCCCGGAGAAGTCCAATATATCCGAACTGGCCCAGTTTCCACTATCGTCACTCCTTGAGATGCTGGCCATCAACCTGGAATAACTTGAAATACACGATTCGGATCCAAACCAAGCCTCGAAAAAGTCAAAATTATGATTTAATGTGCCTTGTTCTACTTGCCTTTTTCTCTCTATTGGGAAGACAGTCATTTTGTACCTTGAATTATGAGGGTTTTCTGAGAAATAAGACATAAACTGAGATACAGATCTTTGGGAAATATGTGGGGAAACTATTGGGTAAATCTACAAGGTTGCAGATTGACCTTTATCTATTAAAGCTGAGATAATAAACAGAACGTTGAGTGAGGACGAAAATATTTTTTAGTGTTTGATATGTAAGACTCGATATACTTATTGTCCAGTCAATGTTCACTTAATGTTAACGTTACCTACAAAATTAAAGCCTCCTAAGCATATACCAAAATAATGGGAGCGTAAAGTGCTATCGGATTACCTGTGGTAGAAATAGGAATGCTTCTTGAAAAAAACATCATAAGCGAGGTCGCAAACTCTAATCAACTATTACACTCATTTGTGTGATCACTACCGGGCCGCTTCGCTTAAGTTGTCGTAACTAATGTTCCCCAAAGTTTGCTATTGGTGATTTTATGGAATTAAGACGGATTTAGAAGAGAGAATGCTTCATTAGTTTGGTCTTGGTGAGAGGGTGAATCTGTAGCTATGTGAGTGAGATCTCACTCTGTGACATTACTCAGTGACAATTACGTAGACCTCAATTAATATTGCTGATCCCATTATTTGCTTTTCATTACTCAATAAGAAACCCTTGACGTTTATTTACACCAAACTAGCGTTCTATGCAACTGTGCTCTTGCTTATTAAGTTTGCGCCATAATATACTGTCAGTTCTGTGTCCCGATATTACCAATAACATACTTCGTCTGATACTTTAGCTCTAGATTGAGAACGAATGGCCGTTGTGGGTTAATGAGAGAAAAGTAGATTCTAACTAACATCCTAAGGAAAGCGGTGGATCCGAAAATTCTCGGGCAAAGAAGGATTGAGGAACTCTTATGGTGATAATAATGATGATAATTATGATGATAATTATGGTGATATTATTTACGCCAAAAATATAAATGTAAAGCAGTGTTAAATGTTGTACTAGAAATATTGAAAATCATATGTGAAAATGAATTATTAACAGAAATGCCTATACCTGATATGGAACCAGGGGTGAAGTATATTTTCATTGTCTCTCTGAGTATATAAATTTTCAAGTCATCAACAAAGATATCTGTCGTTTTGGAAAAATAGGCGCTGGCAAAGCATCGCATGTCGATATCAGAAGTAAGCCTCATAGATGGGTTTAACCTGCGCTTGAAAAGATTTGCCAACTGCCCTTCCTCTCCCATGACCACATTTATGAGTAATATATTCTTTAAGGGTTAACGCATTTGTTTCCCTATTTAGAAGCAATTTACATTGCTAATGAAGTGGAGTCATTATTCGTTCGCTAATCTTAAAGGACTACAAATGCACCCATGTCTCGATCATTAAAGCAATCAAATCCATGTCATTTTAGATCTCTGGCCATTTACATTTTTTAGTTTGGTTTTCATTGGCGTGGCGCCTGAAATTCTTCAGTCTAATCCCACCGCAATCTCAAGCCAGAATAGTCGGCGGTATTTATTCCTGTTAGCTTTCAAGCCTTGGCTATGATAATAGCTGAACGCGCCGCGGAAACTTTTCGCTTTTGACAGCAAACCTATGAAATAAATTTGACACGTGCCTCATTTTAATGGTTTTAATGAGTGACTGAGCTTGTTCTAGCTAAACCAGAGCGCACTAGTGGCTCCTGAATGGTCTGGAGTTAAAAAAAGTTTACAATCCGAATTTCATTTACACCGTTTCACGTAACGCAATTAGAGGAATGGAATGAATGAGAAAATTAAAATTAGGAAACTTCGCAATCGTATGTATGAATATTTATTTCGCGTTGTTTCCGTTGACGGTGCATTTCCTTTCGCGCAAATTGTCGGCTCATTGTAGCTACCGTAACGACTCGACTCGTAAACCTGGTTTTTTTCCCGAAATATATGAGTGATATGTTTATGGTTCCTGAACCATTCAAGAAATGAGGTCACGGTCATATACAACGCTGCCTTCCCCGCCACCACATCTCCGCATTTCCCGCTTCCTTTCAGCGTTACCTCTTCGTGCTCCGTTCGTTCATAATACCACCACCTCAAGCATTTCCTTCAACGCCGCACTGCCACGCCAAACAGAGCCCCACTTCGAGTTTCCCGCTTATTTCAACCGCCTGCAGGACGTCATCCTCGTCTCCGCTACGAAACAGTTACGTTTCTTCCCTTTCATCCCATCCTACCTTCATTCATAATTTAGATTTTCCTCTTAATATGCAGCAGGTTCTTGGGTATTTTTTTCGCAGTTATTCCTCTGGGGTCCATTCTTTCAACCGGGGGCCTTGCAATCTGCTCCGGCCTTCACGTTTCCCTTCGTCGCCGGCCGGTGCTCATTGTTGAGGCCCCTACCAACCGACATGCTGTACGTTGACCGAAACTTTGTCGGATGAGCGGACAAAAGTTATGCAGCGACGCCTTGCCAAATTTGCTGTGTCTGCTCTCCTCCGCCCTCAGAGTATTTTGCGTGTGGGCTCGAAACGGGACGTGGAGCTAGGAATGATCTTTCTTTTTCTAATACGATGTTTCGCTCAGTACTTTCTTTATGCTTTTGTTTTTCTCTCTACTCCCGACCAAGCCCGTATATATATCGCGTTCTGGGCTTCGTCTGCCACCGCGGCGCCAAGTTGGGTTTTGCGCCTGCTGCGTCATGATACCCCTCTTTTTCTTCCAAATTTTCGTCCTCCCGCTCAGAGGACGAGGAAGGAAAAAATATGAGAAAAATCCTCTTTATGCAACTCTTGCCAGGATCCTTCTTTTCATTTTTACCTTCCCCGCCTTGAATATTTCATTATTTTTTCGTTCTTAATGCAGATGGAAATACAGGGGATGACTTAAAGGGGAGCTTGGAGAGAATTCCTTGCTCCAAATTTTCCGAGCCTCTGGAAAAACCTTGCGTCCGGTGACGGCCGGAACGTGAATGTGTGTTTGTGTCACTTATTTTTGGACTTTAAACTTGACCTTAATATCGTGCCTGCGGTAGCGATTGCTTTTTAATGCGCCTATCCGTCACCTTGCACGTCCCAAGACATGTTTTTATCGCAGTATCAGGAGGACCACTGATTGATAATTTTCTCTGGTTTTTCGCTCATCACCATCAGCAGTCATCAATCCTTGAGCAGGTTTATTTCAGCCTTTCACTCAAGTCTGTTTTAGCCTATAACTCAGTTCCATGAAAATTTGGGCCTTAATTTGCCAATTGACTTTTAGATTCGAGTTAATTACAAAGAATGAATGTAAGAGGAAAAAAATGCGTTTCGAAGCATTCACCAATGCCGGTAATTATTTCTAATTTTCATTTGTAGAAAAAAGGCGTCTAATTATGGTATACATACTGACGTATTACGGCGCAAGAAATGAATAAATGCATACGTGCAAGCGAATATGTGATTCTATTGAAAAATAGGAGTAGCACAATTTGTTCGAGTATAGTCCGGAATATTTAAGAAAGCTTCCAGAATATTTTATTAACGTATGTAATACCATTTCGAATACTCTTTCGGGAGAACGGTATGCCATAGATATTTTAGACTGCAAGGGACTGATGAAAGTTCGATGACCGTTGGAAGCCGAACGGGAAAGTAGCGTAGTAGTAGAGTAGAGGGAACTAACGTCACTGTAGGAGAGACGGCATGTTTACTATGGGACACAAGATGCAATGGTAGGGTGATTAAGGCTGTATTAGAATGAATAATACTGCATAATTAAGGTGCTTGAAAGAAGAAATGGATTTTAAAATAAGATAATGGACAGTCGAAAGTACTCTCAGCTGAATAAGAGGACTTTTAGTCTCAAAGGAGAGAAACCTCTTTAACTTTTCAGTATAATTTATTTTTTTGCCATTTTTAATTATTCTTGGTCTCAGAGTTCAGTAACTCAGGCTGGCTGCACGCGCCTAATATGCTAGAAGCATACGTTTGTGTGCGAAAAAAAGGAAAGATCGTGAACTTCCTCTTTGCGTGATGAAGGTACTTCTCTAGCCTCGAGTATTTAATTATTTAAGAAAGGAGATTAGATAGAGGAAAAGAAGTTTAAAGAGCTGGATAAACAATCTCAAAAATCAAGTACCAAGTAGCTCTGTCTGAATATATTGTAGAAATATGGATTAAAACGTTTGCAATATCCCAACTCCCAACCAATGGATGCTAGCGTGGTTATTGACTTATGAAAGAAAATTATTACCAGGTAGAGTGTTTGCATAGCCGCTAATGAGGTAAGCTTGCCGAGAAAAACTTGTTCAAATATTTTATGTCATGATTCCTAACATCATTACCATTTGTCATCAATCCGGATATGATTTGCGGAAACGGTCCACTCCATTAGATCCTCTTAGATATCTGTTTCATTTTTATATTGCTCTTCAGTTTGACGTCCTAAATTATTTGTCCGGTGCATTATATTCCTGGTCTCCTAATTTGCTTCTTCCCATCCATTTCTGCCATCAATATTGTTTCCAAAAGATTACTGTTTCACAAAATGTTTTCTATTTTTCTGATATATATTGTTGAAATCTTAGTTGCGGAAGTGTACTGTCACACAAACGCCACGTCTACCCTAAGGTGGAGTGTATACAAAGTCCTCAATAAAAGTCAAGTACCTTGGCATTACCTTAGTTTCAGTTATATTTAAGAGAACAAGCATAAAAAAATATGCGGCAGAGCATTTTCAAAAACTAGAATTTATGAAGCGTATAATAGGAAGGCCCTCGGATGACAAAGTAAAAGAGAGATGCTACTTCTCTCTTCGCCACACCTCGAATACGCCGCGAGCATTTGGGACCCTGGACAGAAAAATTTGTCCAAAGAAAGAAATAAAATACAAAGGAAAGTTGCGCACCTCGTTAAAAAGTACTGCAAGCAAATATATACCGTACAATGGGGTTACTTTTGTACATTTTTGACACATTTTTGAACCTGCAGCAAGCTATGTTTTTTTCACAGTCCGATTTAATTTTTCTTGTGAAAGCTTCAATCCTCATGACCAAAATCAGCTATTGCTTAAGGTTCTATCTGCATTACAATGGTTATAAAAATATTTTTTAAATGTACTAATGTTACCCCATTAATTGGGTCTCAATTTAGTCCGAGCGTATATCTTATTGAAATAACATAGCAGAGACTTGTGTACTATTCTCACCCCATCACAAACGTTTCCTCAGATTCTCAAGAAGTAGCAAGGCCAATTTCTGATTTAAAAATATTTTTTCAACATGTTTTAAGATTTTTAAGAATATTTTGTCAATTTCCAACTTCACAATCGTCTCTGTGTTAGGTCACCAAAAAATAATAGAAACAACACCAAAATAGATATCAACTTTCATCATAGAGTAAGAACAAAAATGCTGAAAAACTTTTAAGTTGGAATAAAGTTAACCCTGTCTCTTCATCTTTCCTTTAATACGATTAATTTACATTTTACATAATTTACATAATAATATTTTACAATAACGAATGCAGATAGAAAAACAGATGTTATCGCAAACTAAACAGAGATATATTGTTACCAAAATTCACACTTACCTTTGATTCGGGAACAATCGCAATCGTGTTGACATCAATAGATTTGTAGAACTGAACAACTCATTCCTAAAACAGACTTGTATATAACCTCCTGTTGTGAGAATTCAAAATCAAAAGAAGCGATTGTTGACCAGTGTAACCAACCCAAAGAAACTTTACCTACTCAATGAAACTGAAATCTCTTGTCAAACTTTTGAACTACGACAAATTATCAAATGCTAAATGTATGAAAATGAGGTTGTAACAATTTTACCCCTACGTACTAAAGTAACCCCACTTTACGGTAGTACTTATCAGCTTTTTGAAGGTTTAGGTTGGATACAAGAGACTCGGAGGCCTCGCTTTTGACTTAAAAATTCAGGAAAGATGTGCTTCCGAGAGATACATTGCTGATCAGATTGGTACAAATATTTGTTCTTTCCACCAATAATATGCGATTATAATAAAACCAGAGCTCCTCCTAAAACACTCCCATAATACACTTCACAATTTCACTTCCGAAAACCAATATTTTATATCTTTACACGGCTGGTGCTCTAACACCCACTGCCACATGCCCATGCGGCGGCTCGCATGGTAGGAAGTAGATGTAGATATTCTTTTTTCTCCAATTCTTTGTACCTTGTTTTTTGTGTGATTGTTTTCGAATATTTAGTCTTCATCAATCTTCGATAACACTAAATTTATTTTGTGTACAATGCTGCTGGACCGTTGCACTGACAGTTAATTGACTAATCAATAGATAATACTATGAATAATAGTGAAAATGTGTATGTTTATGCACATAATGACAAAATTTGGTTTGAGGGAACTTTTTTGTAACTTATCTTATTCTGATATTTTCGCATATAACTTGTAAATCCTCCGTCAAGTTATTTCATTAAACGATTTATTTCAAATCCGTCATATATGTTAAAAGTGAAGCTTGCCGGTTTGGAATTTTTTTTTGTTTTGCCGGACGATTCTGTTGGCCCGTATGTCCCCGGAATCCCGATAGGTTGCTGAGCCTGTCATCAGGTTTTCCAGGGACCGGACAAACAGAACTTGAAATACATCAATGCCCTGGGTGATGAACAACCTACCCAGGCGGGACTCGAGCCTGCGACCCTCGGTTTTGCAGGCGAGGACTTTATCCCACCGCCACCGGGGCCGTCAAAATCACATCATACATCATGATTAATAAATTATGAGACCAACGCTTTAAAATTTTTCTTTAAGGCATGTTTAATGAATACCTTAGCTTGGAGAATCACCCTTATTGTCGAATACGGTAAATTTCATCGCAGTGTATTATTGTTGAGGATATTGTTCCTGCATTTGACAACTTCATAATTGCTTATATTCCATTAAATGTCAGTACATATTGGGCTTGATTTCTCTCCATGCAAAGAGCAGCTATATAGACTAATTTTGAAGTCAATTTGTGTTTTAAGTTTTATTATTAAAATTTTTTCGTTGCTAGTCATAATTCAGTGTGCGGAAGATGTTTGTGGTGCTAAAAAATTAGCTGCAAACGTTAATAACATGCTTGGGTTCTATGAGTTCGATTTTACTTTATTTATGGAGTATTTATAGGTGCTAATTGGCTTTTTCGTGGGGTATTTTGATTGACCTGTGTTTAATGGCATGTCCCTTCTCCCTATGATGGTTCTGGTGATGATTAATTAATAAATTAAAACGCTAGTTAAGCTGAACCCTACACAGTTGTTTCTCCAACATCCTTTGATCCAACAGGGAAATTATTCTATTCCATAATTAATCCCAAAACCCAATTAGATGGATGTTTTTTACTCATTAAGGTAGATTGAGAGGGAGTTATGTCATCATACTGTAGCCTGAAAACCTAGATAAAAGCATATCTATTATCCCTGCTATTTTCTTAGAATAGCATGACAGGATGAAGGAATTGGCGGATTTAAAGCGAGAATATTAACCATTTGTTCGAAATCCAAGGCAAATAATCCTTGAAACTTACATCGTTTACTTAGCACTATGAATTTTACCAGAGTTTTTGCCTGGAGTGCGGTTATTATAATATTAAATAAATAAATAATATATGCGAGGTGAATTCATTATAAACAATAATATTATTTTAATTCACACACCGAAATGTACATTATTATTCATTGAACAATAATGTATCATCGAGAACTCACAAATCAAATGCAGCTCAGCATTAAAGAAACTAGGTTTTGTTAGGCGTATAATGGGAAGGTTCTCGGTTGAACAAGTAAGAGAGAGATGCTACTTTGCTCTGGTTAGGCCACACCGCGAATACGCCGCGAGAATTTGGGACCCTGGTCATAAATATTTAACCACTAGAATTGATAAAATAAAAAGAAAAGCAGCACGCTTTGTTAAAAACTGCTACGACGTAAAGTGTCAAACGAACATATTGTGTTTCACCAATTTTAGAGGGATTTAGTTGGGAGCCCCTAGAGACTCGGAGACTACACGCTAGGCTTAGCTTGCTTGAAAATATCAGAACTAATGTGTTTCAGAGCGATACAGAGAGTATTACCATGCCGCCTCACTACATCTCTAGGTTTGACAGAAGCGATAAAATAAGAGTGATGCATTGCCGAATAAATATGTGCAAAAACTCGTTCTTTCCGCGCACAATAAGAGACCGCAATAAAAACTGAGCTCCGCTAAATACACTCCCATTATGTACGTCACCATTTCCCCTGCCAAAGCCTTGTCACTAACATAGCTACACGGCTGGTGTTCTAACACCCCCTGTCAGTCGCCCATGCGCTGGCTCGTAGGGCAGTATTTCGATATAGATGTAGACTTTTTGACTCATATTTTCCACATTCCTTTTCATTTGAAATATTTAAGCAAATACTCCGCGACCTCGAAAGCGTACTTACCTCCAGCTTTGCGGAGACAGAACGCGCCTTCCTCATTTAGCCCCACCTACCGTCATTTCGCACAGCTCACCTCCCACGTCATATCCGCCGCCCACGCGTCGCCCTGTCACGGACCCGGGAGTTGTGTCTCACCGCACTGCCCTCCCTTCTCCACCCGCTCCACCCACGGCGAGAACCCGCAAATATTCGGGAAGCAACCCGCACAAAGCGTGCGCGAGGCTATTGCTAGCCGTAATGAGTTTCTGCAATCCGGCCTCCCACTCAGGGATTGAGACGGGGGTTGGGTAATAGTCCATCATATCGTACATCGGCATATTGTGTTCCCATTCGGGGCCAGCCATCCCACTTCCAGTCGTACCACCCTAACCTCCACCCCTTCCGTCATAATCCCTACATCAGACCCTCCCAATTCCCTCTACCAAGATTTCCCTTCCCAGCATTCATCTGGAGGAAGGAAAACACATGATGTTGGTGTGGTGGGAGAAAAGGTGGAGGGGTATAGAGAGAGAGAGAGAGAGCATATCACAATTCACTCTTCAGTTACTCCCCTCTCCCCTCTATGTGAGCCCAAAAGGGTTTGTCATGCGTTGTCAATCGACATGCGACCATGGAATAACTTCTCCGCTCGTCCAGGAAATGAAGATTTTTCTGGCATATTGAGGGGAAAAAAGAAAGCGATATGACGCAAGTGGAGACATCTACTGGGAGTCCTTTCGTGGAGATCGCAGGCATTTCCGGTGCGGGTAAGTGGATTCGGAGTGGAATGCTGTTCGCACCGCCTCGTGTTTTCCTGAAACGGGAGGGATAATCTCGGCATAGGAGTGATTTATACCAAACGACGCATTTTCAAGCCAAAAAAAGTTTCTACAGAAAAGTATTTTGTGGTGTGGTTCAGCAGGCAAACATTCCAAGACGAAATGGTTGAAAGCAATGAATATATGTACGAGTTTGCTTCAGCGTTGTGGCATGCGTGCAGCGATTCGTATATCATGTATTGTGAGTACTCAGCCAGGAATATAAGAAGTAACACATGCAATGGACTGTAGAAATGTACACACTTGACGTACTTATTTTCAATTATTATCAGTAAACGCCTCGATTGCTGCCACTTTGACGGTGCGAAGGGACGGGAGTAGGGTGGAAGCCCATGGTGACTCTGAGGCTACACGCTAGGATTAGGGTGCTTGAGAAATTCAGAACTGAAAATTTTCAGAGCGACATAGGGAATATTATCATGACTCCTCACTAAATCTCAAGGTCTGATAGATGCGATAACATAAGAGAAATACATTGCCGAATAGATAGGTACAAAATATCGTTCTTTCCAGGGTTAATAAGCGACCACAATAAAAATTGAGCTTCACTAAATACACTCCTATAATTCATGTCACCATTTCATCTCCAAAAACTTACACCTTTACATGGCTGGTGACCTAACCCCCCCTGCCACACGCCAATGAGGCGGCTTGCGGGGTATTACGTAGATGTACTAGTGACATTGAAAGCTAGCCAGTAGGTAAAAGAGAAATTGTTAAGACAATCTGCACTCGGAACAGGGAAAGTATCTTACCTGTAAATATATCACGCCTACTTTTTTATCGCAGTAGATTATATGGTGACCCGTAAGCTGGCGAGCTCTGCGCAGCCGTTCGCTTTAAGGTTGTTACCAATTAGGTTAGGAGTAAAGCTACCGCAGGTTTTAACTCTTGATCTATTTTTTGATCAACCTCGAATATTATGAGGATTTAGGGTGATTAGACCATTTCAATGCCATCTGTATCAGTTAAAAAAATCACATCACAGAAGATAATTGGCAGCTACCAGGGTTACTTACGGCAGTTTCAATTCTGAACAGTTCATATCTTGTGAAATATTTTGAGATAAATTGTTCTTCTTTCTGTGTTACCAATCTGTTATAATTTCAACAGATTCTGGCGAGATATCGTGGAGGTTCGTTGTATTATAATAGAAACAACAATTGTTTCTGTTTTAATATATCTGTTATAATTGTTAAATTATTCCATTCATATTCATGCAATGTTGGCAATAAGTCAAACTAAAATTCCTACAAAATAATCTTATTAAATCAAAAACCAGTTCCATATTAAGTTAAAAATATCCACAGGTTAAAGAACTGACTAATGTTAAAATAATCTGACGGATTTTGTGTATCAACGATGCCTGTAATATATTGAATCACGATTATCCTTCAAAAATTGTGACCAAATATAAGTACCTCCAATTTCATCTAAATCGTAATAAATTGCTCCCTTTTTCATGTTCATGGAAAAATATTTTTACATTTTAATTAGAACAGTGAAAATTATTAAATAAAAGGAAAACTGAATCGTACGTTATTGGTGCAATTAATTTAAAAATATGGAGCACCCGGCCATCTCGTTGCTCTGTTAATTTGTCGCGGTTGAATGGTCATTTGCGAATAGATAGCAGCTATTTTTTAAATTTAGGTGAACGAACTCTGCTGGCTGAATTTATTGGATTTTCACGCTAAAGTAATTTATGGGTACGTATACAATAAATAATTGACTGAGGCATTACTTAGTGTTAAAAACCTGGCTTTCAAAGTTCATCTTATTTTCTTCGGCATTATTTTTCGGCATCCAGGATAACTCTATTTTTCATCGAAGTATTACGAAGTTTGCGTTTAAATGGATTTTTTTTACTTTCTTCAAAACGAAATTATTATTGATGGGTGTCGAGACAAAATCGTACCCTGGGATTTTGATAAATATGTTATTTTTTATTACACTATGATTTGACTATCTGCTTTATTGCAGACGGTGGGATGAAGATGTGTTGTGGTTTGATTTCTAAATATGTACTGTTGTAAACACCTGAAACAATACGTAACCATGGGAACCGTCATACGGAGCCCTACGTATCTGCTCCGTATCAATTCAACCTTGGGATTTGCTCAATTATTGTGCCACATATCTTGCCGTCTTCGCCTTATTGGAAGCAGCTGAAGCGAATTCCAGAGGCAGATGCCCTCCTTGTCTCTAAATGAATAAGGCTCACTGGAATCAACTTGCAAATCATCGTCGGTGGCATAGTTCTGGAGGAAGCCGCCCGTTTGGAGTATCATGATCCGAAGTTCCCATGTCTCCGCTCTCCGCCTTGCATGTGAACGAAATCCCCGATAGGCCAGCTTAGGCACGCCTCACTTCCCCGCGTAATGCCCGTGCTAAATCACTGAGTTAAGCGGATGAAACTTCCTGCTCATGCGTCGCACGAACTACAGTTTCGCAATTTATGAGCAACACTAAAATTGGCATGCAAATTCTTATTGCAGGTTAATTTGAAAATACCTTGGTCATTAAAGAGCTTCGTTTTCCCTTCAGTTTTTGGTCAAAAAAATCGGTGTGGATGGAATATGAAGAAAAACATCGGTGTAGTTCAATGAGGAATGAATGGTGGAAATTCTAAAAGATAAGAAAAAATAGAAAAAAAATGTGTTTCCCAAACTTTCATAAATTCCAGCAAAGGTCAATGTATAAGGCGTTAAGGACTTGCAGTGATGGTAGCGAAGAAATTTAAACAATCATAGGTAAGAGTCGATGAAATCGTCAAGGTCGTGTTCTTGCATTGCGAATATCATGTACCGCGAAACGGGGCGACAATGATCATTTGTAAATATTATTTGGCTCTAAAGAGGCTGTGAAAAAAATATACATTTGATACAACTAGGAAATACAAATCAGTGATCGTGATATATGTTTTCAAACATTATAAGATAGGTATGCCTAAAAAATAAAAATAAGTGATGATCAATGTTAACCCGCATTTGGAGTGACTTTTAATCAACCGAGGCTTTTTGCTTTGTCAACCTTAGAAAAGGTATGTTTTGCTCGATATCATCTCACAAAATTATAAATTCAGCTAGTTAGAAGCTATTTAAGGAAATTCACCCAGAATTTTTTCGATTCAGCTGCTTTGAAGTGGTTAATAAAATAAGCTCAGTACAACTTAGCATTGAATGCTACGAAGATATCAGGAATGTTTAGAAATTTAGATATCGTGAAGTGGGCGTGGCTGCAATTTGCGCATTTTGATTGGGATGAAGAAATGACTTCCGAATTTGAGTAGATTTTTAGATTTTAAATCCAAAAAAGTCATTTCCTTTATGTTGCTATAGTGTTAATTTTTAAATGAGAGCCAATGTTTTCCTAATTGTATTTATCAATATTTTTTCCTGATTAAAACTCCCTTCCGATCTCATTCAAGTAGTTTTTGGACATTTAGAGACAATTATCCACGAAAAATATATTTTTGATTCATAAAACCTTTTTCGAATGGTTGCAGCGAAAACATTAGATGGCTTGGGACTTTTCCGCATGATTCTTACTCCTTACGTCTCGGATTATTAACCACAGTGAGTGCCAGCTCATCCTTTTAATGTTCCGAAGTAAGTCTCGTCCTTTGATCGATTGATACCACTTCAAAGATAATTCTTTGGCAGAATAAAGAGGCCTCCTGCTCTTGATTGCATCCCTTTACTTATCGCCCGAAGCGCCATCGGTTCGAGAGGAAATGTATTTGTCTACTCCTCTTCTCCAAGACCCCCAACTGGCACTTTATTGGGCCGCGGGAAGGCATACCAGGGGTCATAAATACATTTTTCCTTCTCCGTAATCGGAATCCCTCTCCGCTGCGTCTTTTTGCGCTCAAAACGGCCTCGAATCATTTGCTGCGCTGGGAAAAAAATGTGGGAGGAGAACCGCGGACGACTTTTTAAATGACCCAACCCTCGTGAGTGAGTGACGTAAATGCCTCATCCCGGGCGGTCATTACTTCCCTCCCTCCTTCCTCCTTCCCCTGTGCGTCGTTACCCGGTCACGTGATCGTGAGCCGCGATTATTTTTCTCATGCTGCTCTACCTCCTCCTCCTCCATACCCTTCTTTGTTGAGAGTGGTGAGACAGCCCCAAGTGTTCCATTCATATCCCTGTCATCCCCCGTGCTTCTGCGGCCATAAAACCCCTCAGCCAGCCAGACCCTGGCCCCTGCCGATGTCCCAGTTACGGAGTCAGGATGGCCGCCCCACCCCGCCTTGAACACCGCTCCCTCCTCGCCCCCGAAATCCATCTTTCCCCGTTTCTGCTAACATCGTACGTACTGAAGTAACCAGTGAACGCACCTCGCAGCTTATTGTCTCACTAATTTGGCTCATTCGCTACTATCAGGTTAGGTTTGTAATAAATAATTGATAGTCACGCGGATTCTTGCTTATCTGTCTAGCAACAAAACTAAAGAATTCTTAAGTGCGAAATTCCGAAGAGGAAAAGTTTTCGCCCAAATCGGGGCTCGATCCCGGCTCCCTCAAAGTCGCGCCGAGTGGATTTGCCAGCACCGATAATTCCTCCTCCTTTGTGAGTCATTTCTGAGCTTAAGGATGAGCCGTGTGTTTCAGGATTTTTAAAAGTATTCTACCGCTTAAGGTAGGTTTTGCTGAATGTCATGTCAGGAATGAAAGGTCAGAGAATCTCCTCTACCCGTTTAGGAGCCCATTCCGCTCCAGCATATCCTTTTTTTCGCCTCTGCATACGAGCCTTTTTAATCCCGTCCATAAAACCTTTTCTCTCTATTCCCGTTTCCCGCTTGCCCAATATCCTTCCCTCTATCACACTTTTCAGCAACCCATCACCCTTTATTACATCCTTCAGTCATCTACTCTGCCTATCCAGGATTTCATTCAGAAGTTTCCTTTTCTCGCCCACCAACTTAAGCACTTCCTCGTTAGTTTTCCTTTCCGTCCACCTAACCTTCTCCATCCTTCTCCGCACCCTCATCTCAAATGCTTGCAGCCTATTCTCGTGTGTTCTGGACAATAAAATAAATGATAAAAGATAATTTTTAGAATTCTGTAGAAAAAGAATTCATTGCTATTTTGGCCAAAGATATGAATAATCCAGAGTTGGGTCAGTTTTTTCGTAAATCGTATCGTTAACATCGTAGTGGATGTTTTATTATTGTCAATAAAGAGGCTCTTAATTAGTTTGAGTGTATTTGCTCCTGTTATCACCCGATATTAAGTGAAGCTATGCTAATCATCATTAGCCTTTCATCAGTCTGGAAAAAGATTTTCAGCGGCTATCTATTCCCTTATTCGCTTTCCTACCTTGCGCTATGTTTTTTCTTTTTCCCTCATATTAACAACCCTTGTAGATTACTCTCTGCATCCTACTCTATCTATCACGGAGTTCATTCCCACTCATATATCAATCCTTTTCATTTAAAAGGCTTACATCTCTCATTAGGTGCCCAATACGTTAGTCTTATCTACTTGAAAGTTTCAATAAAACCTGCCTGGTAACAAATACAATGATCTCTACTCATCCCTCGGCTTCCATAGTGGTAAGGGGAAAAGTCCGACTCCTGGATTAATTCATGCTCTCATTGGGATTGGTGTATAAAATTTTGAAGGCATATTTCAGTCTGTTTTACGTCTTCCTCTACATTATATCCTGCAAGCTACCTCAAGAGTGTGTGGCAGAGGGCTTCGGCTATACGTTACACTATACCCTATTAAAAGCCAATGTGACTATCACTGAATTGAGGAGGTTTATCTTTACTGAGTGAAATGAAAAATATTAATATTTTTTTTCCTTTTCAGTGCAAATTGTTTTGGTTTGCTTGATTTTGTTATTCTTTTAAAAACAACGCGTTTTTTATAGATGTCGCAGAAAGAGCAGATTTCACTTTAAGCACTTTGTGCTTAAAGACTTCATCTACTCATTTCTTTAATCAGTAGTTCCATAATTTTTCCTCTTTCACCTTCGGCGCACAGGTCGATCGGTGTGTTGTCAGTGAAATCTAGCCAGTGCGACGCAGCTGTGCCCCCGCCTCCCCCACCCACGAGCCCGACTTCCAAGCGTCGCGACGCCCAATTTCCGCGCCCCGCCGCCGCCGCCGCGCCGCGTGCATGTGTATCCACTACATTCTCATCCCTCGCTTCCCACTCCTTATCTCTCAAGGCGCCTCATCGCCTCGCCCTTATCTTCCGCATCAGCCGCGTGCATGAACGTCCTAAGGTTGGCTAGGGTCGGTGTGCCCTGCATGCGACCACGTTCACAAATTACCCTGAAAGCAGGCGCACGGGCGCGTTGCAAGGGATCGTATGCCGCCGTCCTCGAAGGAGGAGGAAGTGAACAGGGACAGAAAAAGAATAAATATGACACACATTCTTTATTGCTCTTTTTTCTCGATAAATAAGGCAAATATTTGGGGTAAAAATGATTTTTTCCAACATTGAGTTCAGCTGACAAACTTAATCTGGGTGTGGGGCATTTAGATTTTCAAAATTTAATACTGATTTGAAAATAATCCGCCTGGTCTGCATATCAGGAAAGGGAGTTTATAGTTTTTGATGATGTATCCCGTCTAACAGCGTGATAAGTATCGTCCTTAAACGTCGGAAATTATGTGATAAAGATTGGAAAACGTCCAATTTTTGCCCTGCAACTATTTGCATTGGTCAGACCAAACCAGTAAAATGAACACTTCGTCGATACATCATGGTATCGCCCAGCATATGTCAAAAATGCTACATCTTTGTGTGAAATGTGTAGCTAACGATATCTACTTAGTTTGGTAGCTATAATCACAGTATTTTAAAAATTAATAATACAAAACTGGCCAAGAGATATGAAATACATTTGTTAATAATTCCAAAGCAGAATAATTTGACGCAATATGTGGAACGTGGTAATAATCAATTTTTCCCTATAACTCTCGAATTGGGTTGCATCTTGTAACGAATTTCGTTGTACATGTAGTATCCCAAGCGTGTGAATATATTTCTGAATCGCTAAAATCCTTGTCAATTATTTGACAAAACTTTAATGGGGATCAAGGTGCCAAACTAGCTGGAGTAATGCTTGCTCGCTATTCTCTTTTCTTAGAAAGCAATGATGAATCCTCTCCAATTCCCGAAACGCCAATACTTGAAATCTACTGATGAAGAAAATGTTACGAGTATGTAATTGTTTTTCAATGATTTGTTTTCCTCAAGCAAAGTATATGTGATTCCAACTCATCGCTGTTATTGCGCAGTTCATTGTTATCTGTCTCAACTGTTACCTAGGCGATTGATGCTAACATTTTCAGGTGAAACACTAAGTAAAATAATCATGCGCATGAGTTAATTTTAGCTTCGCGAGCAGTTAAAAACGCGAGCTCAGTCTACACAAACAGGTGTCTTGTTTTAACCCATTTTATTTTCATTTGTTTTGTTGTGACTATAAAATAAAATATTGTTTTGTTGTTACTGTAAAGTCATAAGTTTTGCTTGGATACTTTCATCTAAATTGAAATTTGTTTCAGAAAATTAGTTTGGATTTGCTTTTCGCGCAAATTTGTAAACCATTTACTCTAGTATTTGAAATGTTTCCCCTCATTCTTTTCGGTTTTTTTAATGCTTGGGAACGCTTTCAATTTCAGAGTATCCCTCCGTTCGGATTCATTTAAAATCTTCCAGATCCCTCTATAAATATATATTTATCCTGGTTCTCTCTCTAACTACTAATTTTTATTTTATTTTTCTCAACAACCACGACATTGAGATGAATTATTATTTTTAAAAGGATAATATCCTTGTAACTGACACATCATGTGTAGTCCATATTCCATGCTGTGGAGAAAAAATATTTCCTCAGAACTGATAGGACAGAATATGCACACGACGGAATAAGAACACCCAGCAATTTTTCACTGCAAAATATTGAATTCAAACTGTTTTTATTCCTTTAAATTTAGCATTTTTTCATTTTACCGGATTGGTAGTTATTTTTTAGCATGGAGACTGGTAGTATTGAATGTTTTTTTTCAGGAGACAATAGCATTACAGAGTTCTTCTGCCAGTGTTGAAAACGCAAAAGACGAAATTTTACGAATGAGAGGCCGCTATGATTATCACAGTAATAAGCCGGAATTCATTCCCCTTATTTTATCTCAGAAGTTTATTTTTACCTGCATACATCCTTAATTCTGGAAATACGTAGTCTTTTTTTGTGAAAGAAGACGTCTCATTTGTTAGTTATCTGCGTTTATTCTAAGACTGCTCGCGCTGCGCTCCGCTGTGCGATTGCACTTGGTAATTACCCTCAAGTACCCCGTGCATTAGCAGATCCCCAGTGTGGCTTCGTATCGCTCCTCCCGCCCCTAATGCCTTCCCCCACCGCCTCCCCGCCCTCATTTCCCCCTCGCGCTGCCAACTGGCGGTTGTGCGTCACGTTCAATCCTCTCGAGGTGGAGGGGTGCATGGAAATCTACACCGCTCATGACGATACCGTCGCTGTAAAGGAGACGCGTGCATCGGGACTTCAGCGCTTGGATTAAGAAGTAAGGGGTTTTGCAGAAGACACACTCACAGTAAGTGCAGCGCTTAACGTCTCAGACATGTATTTACAGCCCAAATACCTGTCAGGCCTTCGACATTTCAGATCAGCTGTCAGTTGTTACTTTTTAACGATCTGCCACTAATGTGGTTATTTCACTGTCGTTCTAGGCCACATGGAGACTGGAACTCAAGTACTTTGTAAACGCTGGAGGATTGCCAATATTAAACTGAAGGAAGACTAACGAAGTTTAGCGAAATTAGATAACAATATATACTACGTGTGAAACTCTGGTTGACAGAGTTTACTTTCCGACTGTGGCTTGTATCTTCCAATGGGGGACCGATTCCTTCTCACTCAAATGAAGGAAAATGAAAGGAAAGTAATTGTCATGATTAGATTTCGCAACTTTGTGGTATTGATGTTTTTTTGCTGCTACTTTTGCCTGTTTCCAAATTTTCACCCTAAGTTTGAATCGGCGGCCAATTAAAGTTCTCTCCAAATTACGAGGTCTATTGTGCGCGATAATAGAAAAAGCATTGTAGATCCTTTGAGCAGTGAAGAAGAAATGTTAATAATAAAATCGTTTTAAAAAATTGCCATTTTTCAATATAAAAAATACTTACGCTTCCTTGATATGCGAATGAATGGGTTAAATACATATTAATTGACACTTACTTGTGAACTCTAAACGGAAAGGTATTATTTATGCAGACCCTGGCGCAGTTTACCGCTTGATTACGTTGAAAAGCTGATAAGTATTCGTTACACCAACATGACGTAACATTTTGACCTCGCTTTACTTCCTGAAATGCGCGGGCATTTGAGTATAATGTATGAATTTAAAAGAAAGAAAAAAAATCACGGAAAAGTATTTTTGGAAGATATTAAATGTTCCATAGCTGTAAAAGTCTACAAGTTTACGTGAGTCATGATTTGGCTGGTTATGGCAAACCATAAATAACTTTTATATCCTACGGAAGTTGGAAGATTGTTGAACGCAGCTGAAAGTATAAATGAACCTGTGATGGATCCTAGCTGCTCGCTACTCAAGGCTGTATGGACGTTGTTTGAGTGGAGAGGTAGATGTGAGAAACTTGATTGATGCCCGAGATGTGACGGAATTCACGATCAAGCTGTAGGATGACGTCTGAACTAGAAAATTAAAGTCCGCACCTTCTTCCAAGAGTTGGGACTGCAAAATTGTGTAGCCTTTGTGCGATGCATTGGGTTGGACCCGGATCCTAAAAACCTACGGGAATCGTTCAACGACAACGGATAACGTTAGACCCGGATTAAGATATGGTGGAATTTTATTTGCTGCGGTGGCAGCAAAGGTGAGGTTTAAGAGGATGAAAGTGCAGCGATGGGTAGAGGTAAGCTTGTCGAGGGGTGAGGATAGGCGGGAGATGAAAGGAAAGTAGGTTAAGACTTCAGTAGAAGGGGCGGCGAGTTTTTTCAGGCGGGGTGAATGGAACGGGGTGTAAAGAACAAATGGAGCGTGGAATTGGAGGAACTTATTGAGAGGCGCTGAGGCCTTTCCTCCGGAGTTTGGTCTTCTTCTTGGTTACTCAGCGGAGCGGAAGTGGATGGAGAGGAAGTTTTTAAAGGCTGCAGGATTCGTGAAATACTGGGAACCTAGTGGAGTGGTGTTAAGAAAATTTTTGCGCAAGACCAGAAAATCAAGGGAGTTATGAAAGCAGAGGATGGTCCATCCTTGACCCGATGAATATTCTTTTTGACTAGTGTGGTTCATATCTGTGCTTCTGTGCTCTTTCCTAGCCTATGGATCGATCCTAATTGGTTACTTAGCCCATAAATGCATCCATATGAATTTCGTATCGGCTATCTCCGATGCAATAGACATTTTAAAAATTTAAACTAATCAATGGAAACATTCAATAATAATCGACTTTTGTGCGTGTTTGTGAGTATTTTCATCTGTTTTAAATTTCCTAATGATGGCCTTCATAAATAATTCCCTCGCAGCATTGAACACTTCAGTAAACATATTTATGGGACAACGTGGGCGGATGGGGGCATGTGAATGCGTAATTTCGTCTGCTAACTCGCTCCTTTATGCCATATTGGAATTTTTTGAGCTCGGTTAATTGTATTCTGCATTTCAATTGAATTCTCAGCATTAAAATGCTTGATACACATGGAGATCGCTCTTTTAAATTAACACTTTATTTCCTCCTAAAAATAAAAGAAGTTTTTCTTTGGACGGTTAAAAATTTTATTTTCAAAATTTGCAACGGCCCATTATTCTCAATCGAGAGATGATTCATCTGAGAAGATAGGTTGTTAGGAAAAGGCATAAAGAAAACAGTATTATAGTTTCATTTAAGGAATTATCCAACAACCTCTTGTAAAATTTAAAATTTTAATGTGTTTATACAAAATTATTTGCCTCTGCGGTTGAAACAGGCTGAAATGTGCCAGAAGAAATGTGTTGCTACTGCATATCTAACCCACAGTAGTTAGTTGGTAGATGAATAAATTTCATTACTAATATTGGTATTTAGCATGAATGTCCACAGAGATTAGAGAGTGAATAAATGTATATGATAAAAGATTTAAGTTGCTCCTGGTGAATAGTATTAATAAACTCTTCTCGGGCTCTGCACCAGGTGATTGGCTTAATGTTTGCCAATCACCTGGTGCAGAGCCCGAGAAGAGTTTATTAATGCATATGAATTGCACATTAGTGAGAGAGTTGTGGTACGCTTGACCTCCCCCAACACAAGGTGAGTTAACCCGAACTAAGTATAGTTTATTTAGACGTTATATCGAAATATTTTAATTTGAAGTCTCACTAATCACGTATTATTTTCGGAAGTAAGTCAAAATGTGTGTTCATGGAGAGTACTTTTTGCTATTAGCCTCAAATTTCCTCCTTTTCACTCTAGCGTCGGGCTTCCATTTCAAGGCAGTCGAATTGTATCTCTTTCGAAATCCTTGAAAATTACGGATCTGGTAGCCTCATTTCATTGAAAAATCTATTTAACTTCAGGAATTATTAGTTGATATTATGATTCTAACCATTCATAAAAATATTATTTTCTCGCCTGATAACTATTTGAGACAATTGGGTAATGAAATTTTAATTTATTTTACTGAAATAAAAAATTTTGAAATGGTCGTCCTCAACTTTTAGGATTACGATTGTAAAATGGTTTAACATGCATAAGAAGCATTATTATATCTTAGGAATAAAGTTGGAGACGATCTCTTCCCCACTATCAAAACATACATGCGATTAATTTTTCGCAATAAAAGTTTCATTTGGAACATGATTATACAGTGGATCACTTTTCGGAAAGTCGTTACCGTTTTGAATCTTTCAGTAATGTGATTAATTCTTATGAATCCTTTAAGGAACGAACAAAAGAAGTTTTTTTGACCAGCATTATGCTCTGACAAAGAGTGAACAGGTTATTATCGAGAGAGAAGGTTGTTTGATCTTATAATGATGAGTATCGCCCATTGAATAGCGCTCTCGATATAATTAGGTTTCACTTAAAAGGGCAAAGACAATAAATTGACTGATAACGGCTATGGTTAGTAATTCAGTGGAAACAATTCATATCGAGATGCCTGAGAGGGATAATTATAATGGAAACTTGCCAATAATGTGTCTGCTATGCAAGTTTTCATCATGAGCTTCATTGACTTTGAGATCGGTGAATGTGATTTGATAGTTCGTCCTATTCTGTTCCAAACTAATTTGAATCTTTACACCCCGATGATCCATATTGCTTCTGGCCTTCATTAAATCTCATGCCCTGTTGTGCATATATCATACTCATCAATCTATCATTCTCCAACCCGTATCTATCAATCCCTCATCCGTACACCTACTTCAGGTCCGTGTTTTTGATTGACTGAGATCCTATCCGAACACAAAATGTATTTAGTCACTGCTTCCTTCTTCTAAACCGCACCTTATATATACCCCTTAATTGGCTTCACATAAACACCTCAACTTATGTATACTTGGTACCTTGTCATCTTCTACTCTACTATGCCCTGTTACTAGCGATTTGTTAATTTTTTTAGTCTTTAAGTAGTGTCCTTGCAGTTCAGTCTTTCCTCGAGGTTATTTCTTCTGTGATTATCATGTCCTATTATTGAAGGTCCAACTGTTGTTCGTCACAGATAACATGAGATGGAGTTGATTAGTTCTCAAAATTATGAAAAAGTTGAGATATTCCTTTTTCCTTTTTTCAGATTTTCTTTCTCTGGTGGCAGAGCTGTCTAAATAATACTAAAACTAGTGTGTTAAAGTTTTATTCTGTGTTATTTTCCAACAAATAATACCAGTTTTTGAAGATTTTTTACCATTTACCTCACATGAGAGCCCCAAATAAGGGGCATTATTTGATTTGGATAATCTAAGGCTGCCTATCTATCTAATCCACCATTCAACTTTGCACTTAACCCGAAAAGAATCGCTCATAAAAAGGTACAATTAAATTAGATTTCCTAAGTTATGTAAGAAGTTAGTGCAAAAAATCAACTCTTTTCCATAACTGCTTCAGATCGATTGTCCTTGAAAACATTTATCTGTAAATACCGGGAATCGTTGGGTTCAAGACTAAAACTATTTTTTACAAATCTTGTCACAAATGAATTGGCCTTTTGAACTGAAGATAGGTGTTTCACAACTAGATTTCAAGTAGAAAAGAAATGTTGACTATCGCAGCCGATTAAGAAAAGACAGGTGTGAATTATGTAATTGGGTGGGGAAGACTTTAACTGATTGTACGATTCTCGAGGCGCTTCTGATGGGAGATGCATGAGCGGACATCAATTAGCCATTCGCAATCACACAGTCCAGACTGACGTGCGGAGCAGTTGATTACATCTATATCTTCTTAGTGCCCTGCAAGCCACCACAATGGTGTTTAACATGGGGTGACTTATTACCAACATGAACTACTGTGAAGAAGTTAACTTTCACCAACATGCATCGCGTAATGAGTGTGGTACAAATGCTACAGTAACTACCAAAATGATGTATAATGTTCTGCAATATATTTTCTTTATTTTATTCTCATGGTTTGATCTCCCATAGTATGCTGGAGTTCGTAAGATATTGATGACTTCTGAAAATAAATCGTTTCTGAATATAAATCGTTTCTGAATTTACATGTAAGATTGGATCTACTTTTCAATCTACGGTCTGAAAGCGATTCCCATCCTAATTTTTGCAAGAGGTCAGTAACACTAACGAGACTATCACAACAGTCTTTCACGTATCCTACTGATCTTCTCCTGACGCTTTCTAACTCCTGTGGTGTCTCAAAATCTGGCTGCGTATTCTAAGTGGGGTCTAGCAAGGGAGAAGTAGCTGATTTCTTGAACTTTATCATCACACTTTAATCGGATCTCTGATGACCATCCAATCACTCAAGCATCCCAAGTGATTTATTTATTTATTTTATTTATTTATTATAATCCCAAAAACAGCACAATGGCGTTTTACATTGGTTGATGTTATACATAAATATAAATATTTACAGAATTGACAAAAACAAGTCACACAAATATTAACAGATAAGGTTCTTAGGGAACAAAGTGTACGTATTTACGAAACAACGGAGTTGTTTCGTTAATACAATTTGTGGGAGTTGGGAGGTGAAGTTGGGAGGTGAAGAGAAAAGGTCGTCGGAGGGATTTTTCGCTGCAAGGGAATTGAATACAGAGGATAGCCTGTAGAAAAGAGAGCGTTGGGATACAAAGACGGAATTTCGGCACGTGTACGGGGTTGGTGTTACAGGTGAAACGAGGAGGCTGGCGGGTCGAGAAAAATTAAAGAAGGTCATTATTCCCAAAAGAACCATTAAACACATTATACAATAATTTCTTTCCGCTTTAAAGAATTGCATCAAATACTTGTAATAGGTTTCGCCCCTTTCTGTACCGGAGCGTTTCTGGAAGAGTTAAACCACGGAAGTGGAGGCAACTGTGGAAAAACTCCCGTGGTTGGTAACGGTTGGTAGCAAAAGGGCAGCGGTGGCCTCATTTAGTGGAAACCCGACCGAGGGAGGGGCAAAGGACATCGGTTGAAAAATTCATGTATCCGTTCCCGTCTCCGCGACCTCTTCAACGCTTAATCCTCATTAAATCCCGATCACCGCGCTCCCCGTGCCAAAGCGAGGACCTCGCCCTCGCCTAGATAACCCTCTCGCTGAATTTCGCATTTTCTTACTCCCCCAGCTTAACCGCTTCTTTGCGTAAACTTCACTCCCTTTTCGGCGAGAGCCGCCCGCAAACCGCGGCTCGTCTTCTTCCCGACCTAATCTCCCGACATCGCCGCGAAATCTTTCAATCCTCTCTTCTTCTAGCCTAACCCACTCCGTCTCCGCTTTCCATCGACGCCTCCCGCGATTGTGAGGCTTCTTATCTGTCCGCCTCATTTCCCACCCGTAACCACCCTTCTACTCCGTAATCCCCACCCTCTCTCCACTCAGCATCTCTTATCGCCCTCTCCCGTCCACCTCCTGCTCCATTATACCGGAAGTCATTCCGCCTTTACCTTCTTTGAGTTCAGCGCCTCATCAACTCCCTGGACATCACCATCTGTCGCCAAACATTCACCCTTCCTCCCCCTAGACCTCACTCAATGTCCGCGGAGGGTTGGGGAGCCATCGCGCGGAAATATTCTCTTTACCCTGGAATTTCGCGTACAAAATTCCGTTCCGCACAAAGCCCCTTGGTTAGACTTCCTGCTCTCCCATGTGACAGACGTCTTCAAGGTATTTATTATTATTATTATTATAGGGCACTGTACTGGCAGCTTTCTATGCTCTCATCATCTCCTTCTTTATTCATCATTCATTTTTTAAATTTATATTTAATTTTTGTCATCATTTTATTTTGCAGTCCCTATCTTGGTTAATTATTATTTTTTTATCATTCTCCATCTCGATCCGAGACGTTCTCATGGATTTGGCACGCGTCAGGAGGGTCGATCCAAAGGGGCTGGATACCACAATCTCTCGACCTCTCTCCCCGCCGCCGCCCCTCTCGTCCGCCCGGTTGTCCATGTCACTGTTGTCTCCAAATTTCCTCGTTGAAATTTCCTTCTTATGTTACTTTCTCCTCATGTTTATTGAAAAATTTCAACGTATTTGTTAATTTGTGGTACGCTTTTTCTATATCAATTCTCCTTCTCAGTCTTCTCTCCATTTCCTCTATATATTTCGTATCTATTATATTCTGTCTATTGACCAGGTTGGTTTCATCATATATAGTGCTTTTCATCGCCGTCAGGATGGAGTTGGCAAGTCTAATTCTTTTATCGGCATATAAGCCGGCATATAAGTAATTTCTTTTTATTTAAGTGATGTTTAATTGTTTATTTAAAGTCCTGCAGACGAGCTTCCACTATTGTTTGTTTTCCAGCAGGAAAAGAACATGTGCCAGGTGTCGGCTACTTCTTCTGGGCACCATTGCAACTCGCTTGTTTCCTTCAAGCCGGACGCCAGTAGTGTGTTTGTAACCCGTTGATGTCAGTATCGTTGTGACTTAAGTGGGAAAGTCATCCGCTGATCAAAGAATGTGTGTAATTCACAACAGGGAAAATAGTTCGTCAGGATTAGCATTCGAGCCAATGTACCCCATATATGCTTCCTGTGCTTGACCCAGCCAATAGGAGGTGAAAGTGCTGTGTTGTTTCATTTGTTAAAGCACTGGAATCGATTTCAGGGACTCTGGATTTAAGATATCTTGTCCAAGCGGATAATTTTCATTGTGAATTGACATCGATAACTCGTATTTGTATCCTTAAATTTCATTCAAATATGCAGAACCTTAAGGTTTTCTTTTTAACACTATGCTTCCAGATAAATCTACTTCTCTTGTATATTTTATTTCTGTTTATGTCCAAATAATGATCTTGATAAAAATGTCCGGTTTGGTTTTTCTTTATCTCTTTTTAATGACGGGGCTGGTCAAGCCCGATTGAAATTTTCAACTTTGATGTTGGACTATTTCAAGAAAGTTTTATTTAAAAATATAAAAAAAAACTATTAACTTAACTCTATTGTGCTCTTTTTGTTCTAATAGTAATTGATTATTTTGTATTCGTACATGTAATATGTGAATCTGTTCATAGATGATACTGGAGGAGCTCAAGGCGGAGGTTCATCAGTTATACGTGAGGGAGGGACAGCAGGATGAATGACGAAAAATTGAGTACAGAATACGGAAGTGCAGTGGGAATGAGAGTTTGTTTGAGGAATTCAAAATAAGGAACATAAAGCAAATTAAGTTGGTCATCTACATCTACATTTTACACTTACTCTACCAGTTTCGGATGGAACTTGTGGAAGGGGATGGTTGAACACCAATCATTTAGAGGAATGAAAGAAGAATAGGAACTGGGAGAGGACAAAAACAAATTGTATGTCAATCCTCTTGTAATTAGATATGAAGGAGCGCTATAGACCGAAAAATTATGTAGGATGTTTGGTAAGGATTTGATTGGGTTTGAGGAAATGGGTTTGGATTCTAATGTACGAAGAGTGGTCGGTAAAAGAAGGAAATATATAGTGTAAGTGGGTCACTTCGGCTCAGTAAAATATCTTCACCGATTTTTAATTTTGTTTTGTGGAGTGTAAGTTAAAGATGGTATAAGCATGATTGAATAAAAAACAAATTTAGTAAATCTTGCATTTAGTTTAGCCAGTCGCTAATAATCCATCAGTTGACCACTAGGTATTATGTTAGCATAGATCATTAGTTCGCAGTTTATAAATTTTGTTTCAGAAAAGTGGCACTCACCGAATATGATAACTATGGTGGAGTTTTTGCCAACACGATAAGAATTAAGGGTGGAGATTTTCTCCGAAACATGAATGTCTTTATAATGATGAATTATCATTTAGATGATTCAATAGCGTAGTTAGGTAAACGGGTTTAAAGTGCTTTAAAAATTCAATAATTTGATTTGCCTTTCAATGTATAAGTAGTCTATATTCGACGAATCTACCATCATTTTGGCCTAGTTCCATAGGTTTTGCTCCCTGCGTATACATTATTTTTAAAGATACGCATCGTATCTACAACAGCTGAAATTTTAATCATTTAGTTGCGCATTATGCTGACGCGCGAATTTGTGTTAAGGTAGTTTTAGCGAAATATCATTTTACTTTCAATTCAATGAACTTGGTCTCATTTTAAAGAAAAATATATCACTTTTTCATTGACACCAAAAACTCAACCCCTTAACTCAATACTTTCCGAGAGATTTGCCAGAAAATACCAGCCCTTTTACATGGGAAATGGTATGCACTCCAGAGAGACCTCATATAAAAAATGTGGCATTTCCTACTCTTCGATCTCGTGAAAAAAGACAGTGTGTAGTTTGTGTGTTCTTTCAGCTATTTTGAAAATTATCATATTGATATCGCAGAAAATTCTTCAGGATCACTATAAACCTTCCGTTTTGATGGAGTTTCAAACGTACCGCGTGAAAAAAACGAGTCAAGTTAAAGACTTATTTAGATATTTTCATTTGATTACTTACAATATCTGTCACGTAAGACTATATTATTGCACCATTAATAATGCAATATTTAATTCTTGTGTTTCACAGGTGGTGACATTAAAAGGTATAAATCGAATATGGTCTCCATTATGATTAGGGAACTATCTCGCTCATACTACCTTAAGCACTTGATATGGGCTTAATGTGGTGCTAGAACGCCACTACGCTGATGTGCAGTTTATCTGTAGTCTTACGCTAAATTCATTTCCTGTATTCACCGGTTGAATCATGCGGCAGCAGTCCCCTGGAACATATTGTTAACGAGGAGCTGAAATCTAATGTCTTCACCGATTGTAATTCATATGCTCTGTGGAGTGTAAGTAAAACATGGTAAAAGGTCGATTTAATAAAATATATATGTAGTAAATCTTTCATTTAGTTTAGCCAATTGCTAATAATCCATCACTTGACCACAAGGTATTATGTTAGCATGGATCATTAATCCGCAGTAGAATTCCTAATTACTGTATTAAATTTACACAGTACTCTTTAAAGTTTTTAAAATATCTGAGTAACGAAAAACAGCTATTACTGATGCGTGTATAATAATTGAAACTTTACGCGTGATACATGTATTTGTTGGCGTCGTATTTTAATTGAATGAGTACTGTTGTTAAATTAGCTTAAAAGATAGTGCTCCTTTTTAAAACGTAAGGTGGTGGATTGTACATAAGTACTATCCAAAATATTTATATTTTGTAAATTTCTGTTGATATCGAACATGAAAGAGTGCTTTTCGTTGTGGTCTTATCATTGTGTGGCTAATTTCCTTGACTTGAAAGTAATAATTTCTAGTACTAGGCTAAATTTTCATTCACTTGAGAAAATCAATGATAAAATATAATACAACAATAGTAATATCCACACTTTAATATGCTACTTCAACACCGACCATGGTTCCGACATACTATGTCATTTTCAAGGTGATGGGACAGACACTCTCACATGCATTTATACCAGAGCGACCAGAGCCAAGGTAGGAGGAGGGGGTATATGAAAGAGGCATGGGGGAAGTGGGAGAGGAAAAGAACAGTTTGGGTGAACATATGAAGGTCGATGACGTAAAACAGAGACAAAGTGGGCTGTGGGTGAAGGTCAGGGTTTTGTTATAGGGACGCTTAGCTTTAACAAAGGTGAGTCAGAACAGAATAAAACATCGTTGCAAAGTTCATCCGGGCTATTAACAATTTCAAATTTTTTCCATAAAATCCAATATTAGCCCTTTGTCATTACAATGTAAAATATCTGTTTCAAAGTTGCTAAAATGATTACACCGGTATAAATGATTTGCAAAACAAGATTTTCCATCATTATGTGTAAAACTTCTTGTATGTTCCTTCACTCTGTATTTAAAACTTCTACCAGTCTGTCCAACATAACAAATACCACAGTCCTCATACTTTAATATATACACTCCACTTTTGTCCATACGGTCATAATTGTCCTTAGAATTAAATAAAATCTTGTCAAGCGTCAAAGGGTTATTAAATGAGATGTTACAATTATTTTTGGGAACATTATTCTGTAGTTTATAAGATATATTTCTAATAAAAGGTAATGTGACCCAGCGGGTAATTTTATTCGGGACCATACACACAGATGTTTCATACACTTGAGAAAATGTTATTTTTTCTGTTTTAGTACAATTTGAAGATATATATTTAGAATTTTTATCAATTTTTAGAAAAGCATGGTTAAAAATTCTTTTTTATTTTTTTAGATATGTGATGATAATTCTTACATATTTGGTGAGAGTTGCATCAGAAGCTCCATGGTGTTTCGTGTATTTTGGAGGAACAAGAGTATTGTGCACCCTTTAGTTTTTAAAACTTTTCCCAAATCCATCTCGCGTAAAAGCCTCCAAGTTTTTATGATGGATGTGCCCGCTATCTTTTCATCCGCACCCGTCAAAAGTAATATCCAATCTTCTGTTTTATTGCTACATCCCCGCTAAGTGTGAATATGACCTCGTAAACTTACCCAGTGTTTTTTTCCTCTCCTTCCTTAATCTAGTCAGTCGAAGGGCGAATGACGGATTGTCACGTCACTACTTTGCGACGCGATCAATATCAAGTTATGCCCAATAATCCTGAGAGTAACAACTTCCCGGCGTCATAAAGTGGACACCTGGGTGTCCCTGGCTAGTCGTTTTGCCCATGCACAGAACGTGTTCCATGCTCCGGTCACCACTGCAATCCCGGGTGCATTTCCAAAGTGACGTGTGGTCATCCTAGAAAGCTAACTGCCACGTGTTTGCACGTGTTGCGGAGAGAAAGTGACGCTTAAACCAGAGGGCCGGCGTTAGTGCTTAAGGTAGTTCGAGTGAAGTATCATTTTACCTAGAAATCAATGAATTTGGTCTCATTAAAAAAAATATCTCCCCCTTCTAATGACACAACTAATTCAACCCCTTACCACATTACTTTCGGAGTTATTTGCCAAAAAAATCCAGCCCTTTTATATTGGAAATGGTACGTGTATGCACTTCAGAGAGACATTATTTACAAAATAAGGTATTTCTATACTTAGATGTTGTAAAAAAGCTAACAGCGTGTAGTTTGTATGTTTTCTCAACTATTTATGAGCATTAATCTGTTGCCACCGCAATAAATTCCTGAGTATCACAAAAAACCTTCCGTTTTGAAGGAGTTTCAAACGCACCGCGCGAAAAAATTTACTTATCATTTCTGTCTCCAAACTAAATTATTACACCAATAATAATACATATTTAATTGATGTGTCCTACAGCTGGTGAAACTAAAACGTAATATCTCTTAAATGAATTACAACATATTGTCAAACTTTTTCAAACAGCAAGGACACAGGACTGTACTTTAAGAGCATAACTTTAATTTGTCGCACGCAACCACGGCACAATGGAGTAACAAATACGGAAATAAGAAATTGCTGCTACTCTTGGCGCTTAATAAAAGCTATGTTTAACTACTCAGTTTTGGTTGAAAAATATACTTTACGATTGTTTAAGCCCTTATCTTTAAATAACAAAAATAAAATATGTGGGTTATTTCGTCAAACTCATAATAGATAGGACGAACATAATGCCCTGCTACGCGCGCGTCCGCTTTGAAAATGACACGTTGGGGAGTTATGCGGGTAGCCTGCGTATGCGCCGTGCGTTGAATATCCAAATGTCATCATTGTATTCTTCCTATGTGCCAAAAATCGTGAAAATCAGAAATGATCGAGCCACGGCTTTGGTTGCGTTTGCGTGGAATCACGCCATCAGCCATCAATCCAAAGGTTAATTTGATGCAGCTCCTCTCTCCATTACCTTTGCATCTAACAGCTTTTTCTCCGTATAATTATTTATTTTTTCATCTTTCATAATATTCTTTATGCACCACATTCTTGGTTTTCTTTTGTTATTCTAAAATGGTGTTCCTCCTTATTATCGTTGAGGCTGCTGCATATCAGAATATCTAATGAGTTTGTCTAATGTTCTATACAATTTCCATTAAGCGTGTTACTTCCACAGCTCTTCAAATAATTCCTTCACTTGTGATTATTTTTATTTTATTTGATAATGGATATTATTCAAGGGTATAATGTTTCAATCGCTCCAATCCTAATTCTGTAGTTACTCTTATTGGCAGAGATTTAATGCTACATACGTGGACTCTCATGGATATGTTTAAATGAGTTACTAACTTTGATTCTTGCACTTTAGTAGACTTTTATTAGTGGAGCTCCCAGGGTTGCCATTTCCCTTGCGTTTCTTCTTTCTCTAGGGATCCTTATTCCTTGATGCCAAAAATGAACTGACGTTGTCCCTCCTTTAGCTTGTTGATAGACTTCATAGGTGCAGACAAATAAAGCTAATCGCTTCCTTTCTTGCGTTTTGGGTTTATTATTTTTTTATTATATCTGCGAAGGTTGGTAGCTGATTCTAATGACATATAGGTATTCAACGTTTGAATAACGAGTGATCTTTCTATGTCGACGCGAGTGTGAGAATAGTGGACACACTGATATGGGTACAGGAGCAGAACTGTTCGCAGTTGACGGTTGTGTCTTGGGCGTGTCCGAGGAACATAAAAGTCGTCCTCGTTAGAAGAGCGTGCGATTTCACTCGTACTCTCCGATTTTTACTGATTCTTTGCCTTTTTTAGGTTACATAATATTTTCACCATAAAGCTCTATCACAAAGGTCCACGTCTTTCGGTTACCGCTATGTCTCATGAATGGATTCTGTTAAAATAATTTTGTTCGAAATGTCATCAATTAGCCTACTCATAACATTAATGTAATCAAGAAAAATAATTTATTCGTGTATGATTGAAGGAAACGGACTCACAGTGATGAAAGATAATCTTGGTGACTCAATGCTTACTCTTAAATACAATGATGAGATACTGATTATTCTCATGAAGAAATGTTAAAGCACTCCAAATGTGAAACATAAATTTTAGAGTTCTTTCATTTGACCGAGCGCTAAAAATTCGGCAGACCTCAAGATTTATTATTAACTATCGAGCTGACTTATATATAAGAATTTTCTGGACAAAAGAAGTATTCACGCGCAAGAAGAAGAAGTTTTCCATGTTGAACCGTTGGTAAATATTTTGATACCAGTGGGAACACTACGCTGTGAAGTTTAATGTCGCTGAGACCTGGAAACATATTTTAGGAAAGAGACAAGCCGGTAAGTTAAAGTTGTTGTCGAACGAACGATTAAGCAGATGATGAGATAGGTAACATAGGAGAAAAACGAAGAGATAGTCGTCTTAGATGGAGAAATAAAGTTTATTCGTAAATAAAATGAACGGTAATTTGAAGAAAAAAGTATCAGATGCGCTGATGAGGAAAAACACTCATAATTACGTAGCATGAAGTGATAGAAGTCCAATGAATCCATGAATTCTGCGGTTTGCATCTAAATTTCTTATTTATATAGGGTCGTGCTTTTTATAGTGGTGAAAAAGCGGTTAAAATGATGTAAACAGCAACCTATTTACCGAAACATTACGACAAAAACTACTGTTAGCATGTAGAGTTAGCTAGAGAAGATGGGCTATGATAATCATCTTATAATGGTCTGATTTAGATAACCAGATATCGCAAGTTAAAATTCCTCCTCAATGATCGACGCGGTCTTGGTATTTAGTCTTTAATATTGAAATACCTTTGTTGCGGTTGCAGTTTCACGTATAAATCCGACTATAGCATTTCCCAGGTGAGTTTGATCACATTTGAGGTGAGAAGACTTAGATATACAAGATAAAAGGGTGCTTTTTTCATTTTTAAAGTTAATATATAAATTATACAAGAGTATTAAAAGTAACTAGCTGACCCGTGCGAATATTTCGCACAGTATGCAGCTTCTTCCTGTTTCTTCCTGTTTCTTCCTTCTTTCTTCCTGTTCTTCTATCTGTTTCTTCCCATGGGCAATTATATGTTATTTATGTTTGTGTTAAAGATACGTAACGTAAACATAAACGGTCACACTGATTGCATGTAAAATATAAATAATCTAACTAAAAGTGTGTGTTAATTGATGGCGCCTCCTAGTCTTTTAAGCACGTAACCATAGACAACATATTAGTTGATTATCGCCAACTCTTCGTCTGTGTTCAGTGACAGGTTCAAGAGGTCTGCCCCGTCCTATTGGTCTGCCTCGAGGCCTGCCTCGTGAAGTTGTGCCTCTTTCCATTGTATAGTTCTATAACATTGAACGGGATGTATGCATGGGCAAGTTATGCTCATAAATGTTTACACACTATTTTTATAAGTGAATATCATATAAATATGAAATCAAAAAGTTTTAATTACATTGACTTACCAGGTGACCATTCACCCATGTACAATCACTATGTGCATTTCGTACTATTTTCATTTTAAACCTTTTTTTGAAGTTTAGAATTAAAAAAATGTGTGGAGTCGATATACCTCGAGCGAGTAATCGACATGGAAAAATTGAAACTTTTAAGTCAAATTAATGGGTAAATAGTGAAATTTGAGATTGAGATTGTATTTTTCGTCAGAAGCCGGTGATTCAACGTTTAAAATGATACCCCATTTTTCACTGTAGGTGCAGTATTAACGGAGCATATACGGAATGACAGAAAAAGACCTTTCTGTAATAATATATACGATAATAATCGATAGAGTCATCATAACGATGTGATTCTCAAACCAGATCATCGATTATTCAAAGTCTGGGATTTCTCAGGGGTAATCTTGAGCTCCTCTCAACTCCATCTTACTCTGAAATCGATATGAGTGTAGACGAGACCAATTTGTACTTCCGATGCATGTAACCTAATTAATAAAAGGATTTGCTCAAAAATAACGGATTCCCAGTCCGAAGGTTCTTGCTACGGAATGAATAGGAATGCAGAAATGCGTCTCGCAGCTGTTTCTGCTCCAGGGAGGAGCAGAGGATACAGAAATCCTCGGATCAATCGTGTTCTTCATAGAACGCCTCAGATTTCTTTTTTTTTTGCAAACATTCGGAATTCCCGCAATGAAATTACAACTTTGGGGCGTCATTTCTCGGAAGACTCCGTTCACTTCCATCTCTTCCCTCACCCAAGTTGAGGGGAGCACTTGAAAATTAAATTGAATATAACGCCGCTGCGTGTATTTCCTTGCCCGGCACCAGGAGCCCCCTCTATCTTTTCCAAACATCCAAAAGCCCCTACCCTCCCGAAATGCATGCACAGTGCGGGGTGAGTGCTGCCTCAGGATTCCACTGCCTCCCGTCCCACCCATCCACTCCCCCTTAGGGCCCACCATGAGAAATGATTAATACCCCCGGAGTTCGCCCCGAGACCCAGGTCAAATTGTTTTCGCAAGGGCATCGGTTTTAATGCGCAACTACGCCGAGAGTGGGGGAGGTGGCGCGTCCTCCCGTGGATGGGACTAAAAGCTCTCCCACCCACCCCCATCACCCCACCCCCCGTTTATCTCCTTCAACCCCTTCGACTACAACTTCAGAATGTTTTCTCCGAGATTACTCGGGGATTTTTTCCCAGAGATTACTACTCCCAACGGCGCGTCTACTCGTTCGAATTGCTAAACGACCTGCAAGGAGACCATCGGGTGGAATGTGGAGTAGCGCGAGCGCTCTGTCCCTCTTTTGTTTCGTTTTATTTCGCCGGGAAGAGCCCCGTGCATCGGCCTTTTCTGGAGGGATGCTCTGTCGTAAATGAGTGCGAAGTGCACGGCCGAGGTGGATTTCGTGAAATGTCTATCGATGGATTGGTGCGTCTGCTCCTGAGGAATATATTCTCTGTGAAAAGAGGGTTTGGCGTTGATGAATTAGTGTCAATAATGATAAAAGAAATTCCTCTTCACAGCAGTTCACTTCATTAGTGATGTTCAATATTTTACACTATCAATTTTGTTCTGTGGACCGTGTAGGACTATAATCATTGTCGTTTCTATGAATTATATCATGAGTACATTTTACTGTTTAAGTAAGTATGCGAAATATTTGTAGTGGCTCTTATAGAATTTATTCGGGTGCTCCATCAATGCCTATCCTAAACGCAGTCCAACGAACACTGTGGAAATAAAAAACTCACTATAGATGTCTGAGATAATATCATCCAGGCCAGAAAAAGTTGCTGCCAAAAAGTTACACCAGTCAGGTAGTTTTTATAGAATTTGAAACGAATATTTTCTACTAGAAGGATTTGGAATTTTTTTTAGTACTCTCACACCATTTAAGAGGCAGCCACGTTCATGTTACATAAATTGATTTTGAAAACAGGGTTGTTCAGAAATTATTCGTCTACTTAAGATGTTTACTGAGACTTTTTGAAGTTTTATATTCTCCGTTTCAACCTCTTAAATTTTATTCATGATATATCATTTGTTTTTAATGCATTGAATAGTACCAGGGTTGAAATTCGCCATGAAAAAAATCATTTGACTTGACTTGGATTCGAAACCGGATCTCCCATTTGCCAGTCAGGTGTGTTAGCCTGTTACACCACCAAGCCATCTTCCTTCAAGCCGAATTTCGAGGGGGGTTTATGCGAACTAGATATTCAGGCCTCAAGTCTACATTTTAGCACAGGAGACGAAGTCGTGCTTACAAAGCCACTGCCGCGGTGGATAAACCCAAGATTGTCGTTATTAAAACGACGAAAATTGACAAATTTCCTAACATTGCATGTAACAAATGATGTGGTACGAAGTCAATTGCACGGGTGCATATACACCAGGGTTGAAATTTGCCATGAAAAAATCATTTGACTTGCTACAATGTAGACTTGAGGCCTGAACATCTAGTTCACATAAACCCCATTTGAAATTCGCCTTGAAGGAAGATGGCTTGGTGGTGTAAATGGTTAACACACCTGACCGTCAATTGGGAGATCCGGGTACAAATCCCGGTCAAGTCTAATGATTTTTTCATGGTGAATCTCAACCCTGGTGTATATGCACCCGTGCGAGTGACTTCGTTCCACATCATTTGTTCAATGCAATGATTGGACATTGAATGGTAAGTATTTAATGCATTGAATGGTATCTCTCCTGTGTCGCCAATCAATTCCCATTCTCTGAAGTATATGAAATAGTTTATTTTTCAATTTTCTCTGTAAAAGGCTCTCTTGAAATCTAGAAAGCAAGAAAAAATATTTCGATTATACTCTGTATATCTTCTTGTAATTATCTCATCTTCGCAAAAATATCTGATTCGTGTGAAAGAATTCATGTTCGTTTCATTGTATTGGGAGATACTGATATGGGAATTTTTTTATAAACTTTTGAAATATTCCCATTTCTATGCGCAGGAATTTGATGTATAGATAAGTTTTATTTCATAGAATTCCTACACGAAACATTTCTTCTATAATTTGAAGGTTTTTTGCGAGTCTTTTCCCCCCCCCCTTGTTCTAGGAAAAATAAACGCGGGGTTGGTATCAACTCGTTATCTTTTTATTAAAATGGATATCAATTTCTGTAATATGAAACTGATTTTTCCTTTTTCTATTAGTCTCTCAGTGGAAGGTTGGTTGAGTTAATAACATATCGCAATATGTTACCAATTATCCCTTTTTTGTTCCCACCCGGGTGCTCAGGCCTTCCAAATTGATCCGAGTGTGTCCTTCGTGGCATTAATTTCGGCCAGTTTACCGTAGCGTTTCAGATTCTCTCTCGCCTGGATTGTAACATTTTTCCACGAAACGTTCCATTATTTTCTGCCTTACTCTTGTTTTTAATTCCAACGTAGCTTGGGAGAGAAACATAGATGAGTGTTTCGGAGAAGCTAGCTCGCTAATTTGTCCATATTAACGTCCTTTCTCGCGTTCATTACTATTCATTCCGCACCTCCATCGCTATGGAATGTCAAATCCAGCGAAGAAGAATTTACTGTATCTCGTTAAGTGCTGTTTCAAAATTTTTACATCCCATTTCATTGCTACTGCCATCCGCGCGCGATCCCTCTCTCTGCAGACGGTCAAATAATGGTTCGTATTTTTGTTCGATTCCGGGAATACGTTCGGCATATCGAAACTGCACGATTCAGGCCCCATCAGGAGTAGGTAGGCTGTGTTCTGTGATCGCTATTCATAAACGTTCCGGGGCGCTAATTAAGCCAAAGCTAGAAATAAATTCTTTACCCGTAGTTCTTAAGCATATAATTTCCACTTTTTCTTCTTGCCTCTGGTTCAACCAGCGCTATCCCAAATATAGTGGTTGTCTAATCGATAATTGTGCTCAAATACTACACTTACGAGTCTATACAATACGTGTTGAATGATGTAGTATTCCTATTCAATCATCGGAACAGTTCAAATTTCATTCTCTATAATTTTACAAAGATTTTAACCATGTACGACGGAAAGAAAAACAATTTGGATCCTTGAGGAAGCTATGTCATAAGTCAATTCCGACAACATTCGAGAGTTATTGGAGTAATTCAAATTTATCTCTCTTTTGAGAGTAGTATTTGAGACAGAATCGTAATAATTCTGCTGGGATGATTCAGAATATTAACCGCAGCAGTCGTTAAGGATTCTGGTGTTAAACTGTGTTCACAATTTTTATTATTAATTATGTTTGAATTTTAGTGAAGGTGATGAGTTTAGTTAAACATCATTTCTACAAACATATCGTTTTAGATCTGAGCACCATATTTTTCTGGGTACCATATCATCGTAGGAAAAACAAGTGGCTTCTGGACTGGTACTTAAACTCCTTCCCGAATTTTTTTTTATTTTTTGCCATTCTGTTGTTTTTTATTCGGTAGATTATCCACAGTGTTAATGTTCTCAAATTTTTGTAATTGTTTTTCTGTAATTTATGCAAAAGTAACTGGGAGAGTGTGTTTATTTCTAAAAATGAAATTTTATTAAACCTAAAGTCCGGAGGACTAGGTTCTAGAAATAAATTCTATTCTATCATGAGTAGTTTATATATGGATTTGCTTGTTTTTCTTAAAAGTCTGTGGTACTCCTTTTCCTTTATTTGAATTATATTGTTGATATGTGCAGTAAAAATCTCTCCTGTTATTTAGGCTTTTAATTAGTCGTGTCCTAATGAGCCATCAGAATCATAAGGAGTAGTTCTTGTTTTCAATCTTGCAATGCTTTGAAATCATAAACAAATGAAGTGAAACTGTAGTTCTGCTTTTTAAGTGTAGATTTACTTTGAAACGGAGGACATCAATTTATTCCTCATCCGCATCAATGAATTTTCAGGCCTTTTCTTTTGCTTCTTTTGCCACTTCCCAGCATATGTTTTAAGTAAAATAATGGCTTGATATCACTTCCTTGTCATGAAATTTGTGTTTTAGTTTCTTTCTCACCGTATAGTTTATCACCATGAGAAAATTTCTTACCAGTCCTTAAGTTTATTTGGATTATTGGGGATGGCGTCGAGTTATTGAAATTTATGAATCAAGACTTCCTCTATCTCTCGTCGATTATTCGATGTGTTTCACCGTTTGGGGTAAGAAATATTTCGTATGCTTCTTTTAAAAGTCCTTGTGTATCGATAAAGAGCAACTGTATTTTTTTAGCTTGAAAAAAACTGTTTCTTTTGAATCTCGCAGTAATGGATGCGTTATCCCCCTCTTAATCAGCGAGGTTGGCCGTTTCACAAGAGACTCAGCCGTTAATTCTCTATGATTAAAAGTCTTATTGTTTTTCCCTCATCCTACCAAGGCAACAGCTGTATAAACTAAGTGCTCATTCGGAAGTGCCTGTTAAGTCTGAGAGTGCATTATTTCGCCCTTCACTTCATTCGCCTCTTTAATGTTACCATTGCACGTAAAAGACTCCACTCATTGATCGATTCTCCGTCCGCACGGACCTTTCTTTATATGCCCAGAAAGCGCCTCCGGAATACCTAGGCGATGACATCCATCCAACTTTCGATCCGAGCACAGTAAGCCTTCCCCTGCGACAGTTCGCCGTTAGTGCCGTGAGCCTCGTGGCTCAGTTCCAGCCGAATCTCTTCACTTTTTTTATTTGACTTTTTTCTCTTTCGGGACACGGGCCATTACTCTCGCCAATGACCTTCCCCGGAGCGGTTCGGGTCCTCCGGGCCGAAATCAAGCCCATTCAACGCTTTGGCCTCCTCTCCCGCCCGTCTCACCCCCTTACCTTTTCAAAGAACGGCGAAATATCCAGGCAACCACGACACACTCTCTCTCTCTTCCTCTCAATCTTTCTCGCACCTTCTTCCTCTGCGTCTTCATCTCTCTTTTATCTTAACGGTCCTTCTCAGTTTTCCTCCCTTTTCAGTCCTCGCCTTTCCCCGAGTCTACGAATGTCCACCACTTTTTTCCTTTTTCCCGCCCCGTTTTATGTGCCTTTTACATTTTCTTACGATGCCGAAGACGTCTCACCACCCAGTTTTATTTCCCCCACGAAGTCACGCTGGGTTTGATTTCTTTGAATGGCAAAAGTTTCCTCCGGATGAGGTGGGAGAAGTATTTTTTTTATCGTGTCTTGGTATTTCTCGTGTCTGAAAGAAGCTTTCCTTTCGAAGAGTGAGTAATGAAGTTCATTCCAAACAGGGAGAAAATGTTGAAGAGTTTCATCATTGTTGACTATTTTTGCTATTTTTTGTGAGCTATCAACTTAAGTACTGCATTTAAAGAAAGAGTCAAAGTGAACTTTGGGTAAGCATCACACTAATGAATAAACTTGATTTAAAAATAGTAAATCATTACGTGAAGAAATAGTTTTACCTACAATGGAAACTCCTGTTTCAGAACCGCAGATATATATAAATTTTGTAAAAAGCAATCAAAAGATGTTTCATCTGACGAAAAGGTCACAAAAATCTAGACGCAGTTGATAGTATTACCAATTTTTTTTCGATTCCTCCGCTACAAGGTAGGTTTTGTTGCGTGTCAAAGCAACTCGTACCAATTTTCTACTCTTCCAAGCTTCCATCTACCTTATAATCTCCTTTTCACCTCAGTATACCATCTACCCGTCTTAATCCCGTCAATAAAACTTATTCTCTTTCTTCTCCTTCCTCCTTTGCCCAGCGTTCTTTTCCCTTTACTGTGGAGCAACCTATCACCCCTTATTACTTCCTTCAGCCACCTACCCTGCCTATTCCGGAATTCATTCAGAAGTCTACTTTCCTCGCCCTGCGTAGCAAGAACTTCTTCGTTCGTCTTCCTTTGTATCCATCGTACCTACTACTTTCTTCTCTACCCCCACATTTCAAACGGCAATATGAAACGCTACACCCCATACCAAGCTCTTCAATAGCCTCTTCTTTGTGTCCATACCCAAAGTTCCCGTCATCAGCTTCCGTTTATTACTACACGCATCTTACGCAAATACTATTCTCCTCCTTATGTCTATACTTCCATGTTCATTTTCATCCAGGGTACCATCTGAGTAAATAAAAAGCTCTACTTTCTCCTGTTTGTGTCCTCCTATTTTTCAGCCCGACAAATGGCGACTAACAAATGCCTGATCGTCCGCGAATCCTAGCAACTTTTTCAGCTGCCTTCCTCCTCTGAAGACCACATCTTGTTTTTTCTCTGCCCCTCTTAGCGTTTCCTCAGATATATGTTAAGTACAAAGGCAAAAATGGACACCCTTGTCTTATCCCGCCACCTATAGCTGTCCATTCTGATTCACCGTCAGCCTTTCTTTTGGTCAGTACTCTTTAGATTAGTCCCCTGTCTTGCCAATCAGTTCCCACTTTTCAGAGCTGCTGGAATATTTTTCCCAATTCACTCTGTCATACTCCTTTTTTAATTCACTAAGTATGCGAAAACATCCTGATTATTCTCTGTGTTCTTTTTTATAAACTTTACCATCACCGGAGTTGCAGGCCGAGTTGACCTTCCCTTCCGGAACCCAAACTGGTTATAACCCAAGTGGAAATTTACTTTACACTTCAACCTTTTCTTGATTATCCTATATAAAATGAGGCGGTGGGTGCTTACTATCTAATTGTTCTATATTTTTCACACAATTTCTTCCTTTTTGAGATAGCAATCTGTACTGTGAGCGCAAGGTGGTTCTGATAAACTCCTTCGTCGTAGAGCCTATGAAGAAGTTCGATGTAAGGCTGTCTCCCACTGTTACATAAATTGAGGAACTCCGACGGTATGTTTCGTATCCCACCAGCTTTTGTTGTCTTAGTCTCTTCCATTACCTTGTTTATTTCATTGTCAAATACTTAAGCCCGAGCTTATCCACATTTAGTGATTCTTTATCCATTCTTTCCTCAACCACTTTATTAAAGCTAAGTGATCTAATGCGCTGTCATTTAGATTCCCGCGTATTATCTACTACAACCTATCCACCTATCTTGAATATCGTCTTTCTCGATGAATATCCTTCCTGTTCTTTACTTGATCTTTAACACCGATTTCTCTCTCTTACCACCAGATAATAATTTTACTTAGGTGTATAGCTTACCCACTTCCTCTTATTTCTGTATTTTCCATCAGCTTTTATACATCCCATTGATTTTTAGCCGAACTTGATTATTTAACTACTTCTGCTACCTCTTGCCTAGGTCGATGTTGACGTTTTGTTTCTTCTCTCTTCATTTTCATTATCTGTTCCTCCCTGACCCACTTTTTCTTTACCAACTTCGCCTTCTCTGATCCAATCGTTTTCTCCGCCAGTCTGGCCATGCATGTTTATATATTCTCCATTTTTCCTCATTTGTTCCCGTTCCCTTTGCTTCTCCTATAGTCCTTTCCCTTACCTCCTGGTGTTCCCCTATTTTCCTCTTTCAAAGCTCCCAAGTTTCATCTCTATATACTCCTGCTTTTACTTAGCCTTTTGAACCTAACGTAATATTTCATCGTGACTAAATTATGATCTAAGGCCGCATCAGCTTCCGGATAGGTCCGCGGGTTCTTAGCATTGTTGCTGAAAAGTTTCCTAATCCATTTGATATTTCTCTGTCCCCCCATAATTTTTCAAGTGTACTTCCACCTGAAATCATGTTTAAACCTGGTGTTTTTAAATAACTGATTGTTTATCTGACAAAATTTAACTGTCTCTTAACCGTTGTCAAATCACGTTTCTAATCCGTGCCATCCCATTTCAAATCAATCTCTCCCTTTCCCCACTACTGCATTCTAGTCAATTTTCTTCTTTTAACGAGGAAATTCCATCTGTTCGATTCTGCTTTCTGTCGTGATTTTGTATGCCATCATACTAAGACAAGGGCCAAATTGCTTAACTATAAACGTAATTCTCCCTCCCTCCCGTAAAACTCCCGAAAATTAACTTCACCAAATTGAAGAACAACTACTCCTAAGTGCGATGCATGGAATATGATTTTCAAATCAAACACTCCCGATCTATGCCGTAATTATGCTTGAGGTTTATACAAATAGTACAATGAGTTCTTTTAGGGTGAAATCAGTCAAAGTTCCGGAGGAAAAAAGTTAATGAACTTTTATCAGTTGAATGCGTTATGCGTTATTGTGTGTTTGTAAATGATTAAGCCGTCAATAACAGAGACTAAAGAACTCTAAATCAATATTGCAAATGATGAATCGTAAAATTATAGAATGTCTCATGAGATAATGATTAAGTGAAAATTAGAGCATAAATTAAGCATTTGTTTTCCAGTTATGTTTAGTAAAAAAAGTTAAGCAGTTCAACAATATTCTCTGTGCTGTTGTTATAAATGTGCCATTAATGGGAAATGCCCTTACCATGTAAAGAAATTCATACCATATTGAGATGTTGATAATGGTTGAAATTTTTTAAACATTTTACAACACTTTTTAGTTTATGTTAGGCAGAGTGCTGGTAAAAGGGAGCAAGCCTAATGGAAACTCAATCCCCTTGAAGGTATTGCTAGGAGGAAAATCATCTAAAGACATAGAAGATAGTTTTTAAAACTTATTTTTTATGTTATAATAACGTTAAAACCAGGGAAAACTGAAGAGAGATAACAGGGAGAAGCTGCAAAAATATTATTTGAGCATGCAGCATGTGGAGGTAATTTTGAAATACGGTTTAGGGGCAGGTCGTAAAACTCAAAGTTCTGTGGTATTTTGCGTATCCGTTCAAAAAGATGAAAGTACTGTTTTTTTTTAATTTCCCGGAGTTTCTATTTACAGTACCAGGTGTAGTTAGCTTTGTTGGCCGAAGGAATGAAAGGGATATTTTTTTCTAACCAATGGAAATATTTACCAGTCCAAAGATATTGAAAATATTTGTAGAGCTTCATGGCGTAGGCTGTATTTTTCACCAATTTGGAATGCAAAATTATAGTTGCTACGTGATTTTTATTTGCTCTGCAAGCTGGGTCTCAGGTTTCCCCGTAGGATGAAATACAATTTTGCTGTGCATGTTATTAGTTCCAATACCTTTACATTTCTGTCAGCTTTACTTACGGGGAAATAACTGAATATTTGATTTTAATCAAAAGTAGGTCACGGATGTGTATTCGTGCTACGAGAGTGTCCCTATATATATATATATATATATATATATATATATATATATATATATATATATATATATATATATATATATATATATATATTTAACTGTCGCAGCTTGATTAATATTATTTTAAAAGTAAAACGTGTACGAGCATGATGAAATTCAACTTTGGAGATGAAGTACGAGTTGGATAATGAATATATGTCTCCATCAAACTTTGAATTTGGAAAATCACCAAAAACTTATACTTTTCAAACCATATTTAGCCAGTGGTGGTAATTTTATTTTCTTGTTGAATGTACTGGTCAAGAAAAATCGTATTTTTTCAAGAATAAGAAATATTTATTTCCGGTTTATCTCTTGACGCATAATTTTCGAAGTTTAATGAACGAGCAGTAAATTGCTTGGAGTTAGTTTAATACGGGAGAATCCTTTCTCTACTTATAATTGAGAGCAAATTACTTTTTAAAATTTTCCCCCATGAAGTAGCATTGAGCGCACGTAAGGTTGACAGATCGGACTTTTTTTTATATCGTTGGGTAAAGATTATTGTATTATAATATCACCAGTCTTTTTTATCTCTTTTCTCTAATTAATTCCTTTTTTTCATTTATTATTTTAATTTTTTACTTTTTATGTTGTATTTGCCTTTAAATTTTTTACTTTATTTTATCTTCCGCTGAATACTGCCATATCTATTACATGATTAAACAATAAAATTAGGACTTAAACCCACAAGGTCTTATTAATTTCTCAAAGCATTTAGAGAAGCTGAAAATTGACGCGTACCCACTTCAGATCTTGTACACGTCATCGAAAAATCAAGAAAAAGCTGTAACAGGTGTTTAGACTACAGGTACAAAGATTAATTAACACTAAAAATATTATTTTGCTCCTACATAGTTTATTTAACCTAGTTACGTAGAATAGTCAGCATCATTACTTTGATGAAAGATAGTTAATCCAGTGACCATTTAATGATTTTTTAAACAAATTTTTGCAATAACGCAGGGTAGAAGGTAGCACGGCCTGAGTTTCAACGAACCGTCGCTTCATCGTCACCAGACCTAATGATGAAGGTCATTTGTTTTTACACTTTATTCTGTGGTATTGGAAAGTGTGTTTAATATATTTGTTAAACAAAGGATCACCAACAAGTTATCGAAGACAGAGTTTTATCAGTGACAATTTTTGGGTACATAATATATTTCAGAATGTCTGGGTATTTGGAAAATTTATTCCATGTTTGCAGAAGAACTGTGGAAGATCAAATAAAAAATGTTCAACAAAAGATTGACGAAGAATCAATTCCAAAGGGCTGGGAAAATGGTAGTTCTCTAAAGGTTTAAATTCATCCCAATGATTCCCTGACGCAGGGTTTTTCTCTGCCGTCCCTTTAACAAGCCTTCGAGTCATCACCTGACTTCTCCGTGCTCAGAGCTTTCCCCTTAAACCTCCTAACCTCTCTTACGTCACCACTCAGTCCCCTTCCCATCAGTTCCCTCGGCCCTATATAGTTTCCATATCGACCGTCGCCAATGGTCACCAGATGGTGCAAATTCACTTTTATCTCCAATCTCCCCTCCGTCCCCATCTCTTCCATATTCCTCACTTTCTCTACCTTTTCCTCCGATATATACTCGCCCACCCCGCATTCATCCAATCGGAGCAGTTAAGTGGGGCAGGAAGAATCGAATGGGGCTCCAGCAGGCATCGGCGTAGCCCAATCCCAGACGCATTATTGTTTCAAAACTCAATCTGGATATGGAGGGTTTTGCCGATCGAATATCCGAGCATATCCGAAAGGATAAAAAAGAATATGATTATAGAAACGGCACCGGTCGGAAATGATTCCGCGAGAAAGGAGGTTACTTAAACCGAATGGGCAGTTTCTGAGATGCATTATTTTCCTCCTCGTTATTGGGCTCGGAGGTTATGTATCCGAAAATATGTTGCCTGAGCGGGAATCTTGAGAAACGTTATAGGGTTGAACGGCTGGGTCTTTATGGACTCGACTTTAAGGTACAAGTAATCGTTAGGTAAACGCAAATATAATCCAATAAAACGGCCCCAACGCCGAGAATAAACGGTTATAGGGACGTTGAAAGTGTTTTAAAGCAACACATTTTCTTGCTCTATTCATTTTCAAATGCTGAGTCAATCCTAAATCTCCGAGGATTAAGATAGAACTAATAATAGATTCAAAATGTAAGGCGCATGAAGAAAATATGCAACCCAATGATAAAGAGTTTACAAAGTAAGAAATTTAGATCTCTAACAAATGCATGGTCCTAGGTTATCGGCTGTCTTAAATCACTTCGTAACATTCTGGTGAGAAGAGAAAAAACAGACATTGCCACTGGTGTCGAAAATGGCACGAGTAATGTTTCTTTTATGAGACGCAAGTGCACCTAATTAATCGGCGCTTAAGAATATTTGACAGGAAAACGTTTTGTTGGTGGAAATTTGTTTTTAAATGACTTGGAATAATCATGGTTTTATCGGTTAGGCCTGCGTAAGTCCTTGCATGGGGCTTCTGTCGTCTCGTTATTAGTTTAAATCCAGCGCCCAATTTGAATGGACGGGAGTGAATACCAGTATACGTGGAAAAATAAAGATGATAACGGGTTAATTTTAAGAATTGATTACGGGAGATAATTGTTTTCACTGTGCATACTTAATATTAACCAATAATTTCAGTCTCTACTCTATAGATGTGCACTCCCGAGAAAATTAGTCCTTGACAAATGTGCCAAAAGCAGTATGAAGAACTATATCTCAAGAAGATCATGTTGTGACGAATTATTTCCTCTCTCCCTCAAACATTATTCTTATGGTCGCTGTTTGACAAACGTGTGATCAGATGAAAATATTAATTTATTCGCCGCACGTCCGTAATTTGATTTGAAGAGATGAAATCAGCTTCTCTTCCTAAAAATGTCAAATTTACATAACGATCGGTGATAATTTCAATTTTGGGATTTTTACCTGATACACAGAGAATGTCTGTTATAAATTGTATTTAAATTGTTATCAAAGTGTTGTGCGGGAATGATATTTCTCCATTCCGAACCTTGATAGGGAAAAAAATGTTCTCAAGGGTAAATTTATGCCGTCATTGGGCGTGGATAACTCAAACAATTATCAACCTGGAAGGATTGAACCTTCCTGTCTTTCCTAAATACTTCTATCTTATTCCTGATAATGTTTCCGTATTTTAAAGCTTCGGCCTCTCATTGCATATCCTCGTCCCCTATCTCATTGTGAACTTTCATCTTGTATTACTTCAGTGGTTTGATCTAAGCTATTATTTCTATTTTCCACATAACAGCCATTGGATTTTTCCTTTAATGAACAACTATAATTGGTCGTTTATAAGCTGTAATATCCACCTCTCAGCTGATAAAACGTATTGATGGCTGAAAATTTGGGTACTTTCGTTGAAAACCGTTTAGCTTATTGAACCCAATAAATATTTAGCAAACCCAATGAGGCCGACGTAAAATTCAGTATGTCAGAAAAGTGTAAGGTTTTCCAATATATTACTTTGCGTGAAGAAAGCCTGCAATTGCATGCTAAGTGCCGTCAAGTTTTCCATCATTTATTTTGTATGATTAAATGTTCCTATCGTCATCCCATTCCAATTAATGTTTCTCTCTTCAAGTTGTCATAATTGGTAATCAGACAGATATCGATATTCAGCCGGCCTTATAGCTTGAAGGAAAAATTCTCTGGTTGGAGTTTATTTCTTGACTGAGACGAAAGAAATTTTTTAAATTGTTGATTGAGCATAAGGATATGTTTACATCGAAAATGGTTTTCCACGTGTCACAAGCTATGTGATCAAGGTAGGGTTTCCTTAAGATAACTGATATCTGTCGTATGAATTTTATTCTTAATTTCAATCCATATTTTTATCAAGGGGCTATTGTTAGTGACCATAAAGTCACTGTTGCATTCATTTTGGATTTGGAATAATTTTATCTTTCTACTCATCCTGCAAATGGAAATCATTTTTAAATTACTACGTCAAATCTGTTGCTGTTGATAGAAATACTTTTTACCTCATAAATCGCAGTATATCAATGGCTAATACCTCTCTGTTTGTTCTCTATGATCTATTTTTCCTGCAAATGTTGCTGTTTTTCAGATAATTTATTCTCATTTTAAGAAATTTTCTTCTCGTATAAGATATAGTAAAATAGTCAAAGGATTTCTTCCTTTAAGTATTATAAAAATTAGTCCCTCGAATAAGAAATTCAGGAAAACTAAGAATGAAATTCATCTTGCAAATATCAGCTGAGGAGTCGGTTCGATGAAAACCTACGTAATGACATTGCTTGCAGCAAGTAGAAAATCATTTACGAGGTAAATATAGTGCGCTATCAGTAACTGCATGATGTCACCCTGTTTTACACCGAATATTTTGCCAAAGAATAGATAAGGAAATTGAGAAGAGATTTAGGCATCATCGAAGTGAAACGGAAATAAGCAACGAGGAAAACAATAAATTTGCGTTTTGCAGAATCGAAAACTGTTTTGGTCGATTTGTCTATGCATCAAATAATAAAATGTTTTCCTTCTTTTGACGGAGAGAATCCAAAAGCCTCTCAAAATTAGCCAGGTTATCGGAGATGATGAGTCTCGCATGAAGTAAAATTTTCAGGATGTTTGCGTGTAAGAATGATGTATATCAGAACTGGTCAAATGGTGAGGGATCAGCCGAAAGATTGGAGAATATCCCCGGGAAGTCAGGGGCGAGCGGAGCTGGAGAGGCAGGAAAGGGTTAATGGTGATCGCCAACGTGCGTTGGCTTGTGTGATTGAAGCGGAAGAAGTGAAAGGGTTGAGTTATCCATTTAACCCTTTCGTTCCAAATGTACAGTATACTGTACATCATATTTATTGTTTAATATGTGCGTATTTAGCCACTTGTATCTCTTTTTGAGGGTTTAAATAATATCTTTAGTGTTTTGTTTACCACGCAACGTTGTTTCCATGCCGCCTATTGCCTATTTATGGAATCAACAAAAATAAACAAACAAGATGGCAGAGAGGAAGAAGCTGAGATCAAGTAAGCCCATTTTATATTTTTAATATTTTTATATGTAGCCCATTTATTCTTTAATTCTCTAATTGAAAATGTTAAGTAAGCATATAAGTAATATTTGAAAGTAACAGAATGTTTTTATGCTGTCTCAATTTTGCATATTCGTGCTTGAAATATGCATGTACAGTATACTGTACATTAGGACTCAAGTGTTATTTATGTTATGATTGTTTTGGGGAAGATGTAAAACAAAAAATGTATTGGTAGTAAGAATTTGGTTGTCTTTTCCGATTGTTTTCATATTATTATTTAAATTTTCATTGATTATTGGAATTTTTTCTTATATCTTAAAAAGTAATAAATATATTAAGTTATCGGAATAGGTTTGTTGATCATAAAATGGTTACATGGGCATAGTCTTGGGAAATACCTTGTATAAATTAGCCCCAAATATAGAATCAATAGTAATTATTGATAATTGGTTGATGTACTAATAAATGAAACGAATTGCACTTCTTTCCCTGGACACAAGATAATAAATGGGAATAACAGCAGAAAGGCCAAAAAATATTTTAAATGCTGATTCATTATTTTATCCTCAACTGGTTGGACTTTTTGTTAACAACAGCATTACTCAAACCACAATTTAAGTAGAAATGCAATATTTTCTATTTTTCATTTGGTTTACAAAGTATTTTTTGTTTCAAAAGTCAATGGTTGTTTGGGTTAGTTTGTGGATTTGTTGACAAATACAGAAGCAATACATGAGGGTATGAAAAAGATAACCAAATAATTATTTTAATCATTACTTTTCTCAAACTACATACATGGATGACACTTGCACTTAACTTATTTAAAAAATTGCTATTTACAGAGAAAATTGATCCAAATGATTCAGAAGAGATTCTCAGGTTGATTGAGGAAGGAGATGAATCTGATTGTGATGAACTAAGTGATGCAGAAGAATGCATGCCTCAAGTATGCTTGACTAATAAATATAATCGTGTTGGTAGGTAAACACTATTCTTGCAAATATCAGTGTCTGTATGTGATTAGTGAATATGCATATAGGTTAGATATTTTTATCCTGACATAGATTGAATGTGTCAATGTGACTGAAATTTTGTTTCAGGAGCAGATGTATCACTGCCAAACAGTAATGAGATCGAGGAGGTATGCCAAGATGAATCAGCTATCTTCAATGACGGTGAAGTTCTGGATGGAAATATTTTCAATAATATTGCATTGACCCAGCGTGCTGATATAAAATGGAGACACAGATCATTAGTTCCATTTGAGGCTTCCTTTGAGACAAACCGTAATCAGGAAAACTGTGAGAAATTAGCTCCTTTGGAATATTGCTTACGTTATCTACCAAATGCATTGATTCAGGACATGTCTGAGAAAACAAATATGTATGCCCTTCAGCATAACATATCGTTTAAGCCTACTACTCCTGATGAAATTAAAACTCTGTTAGGTTTGCACATAATGATGGGCGCTCTAAAATATCCTCGGGTTAGAATGTACTGGGATAGTGCAATAGGTGTTGATATTTTTAGACATAATATGGCAAGAGATAGGTTCTTTCAACTAAGGAACAACCTTCACTTAGTAGACATACTCAAAAAACCAAAAAATACAGACAGGTTTTGGAAGGTGAGGCCAATGTATGAAGTCATCAGACAGAGATGCTTAGAGCTGGACCTAGAAAAGGAGCTTTGTATTGATGAGCAAATAATTCCTTTTCGTGGACACCTGAATGTCAAACAATATGTAAAAGGAAAACCTTGTCCATGGGGCATTAAAATATTTTTTTTATGCGGTAAGTCAGGGCTGGCCTATGATTTTTTAATATACCAAGGGAGTACTACAGAGATAAATCCTTCAGTACAAAAGATGTATGGTTTAGGCCCAAGTGTAATTTTACATTTATGCAAAAGGGTCTCCTTGACTGGGCATGAGTTGTATTATGACAACTACTTTTCCTCATATAACCTCTTACAGGTTCTAAAGGCAAAAAAAATATTTGCTGCAGGGACGATTAGAATAAACAGATTTTCAAATCCACCTGTTATTTCTGACAAGGAAGGAAAGAAAAAAGAAAGGGGATACAGTCAAGAAGTAAGTAGTCTTGATGGTGATGTTGTTGTGGTGAAGTGGCTTGATAACCGGGGCGTTGTGTTAGCATCTAATTATATAGGAATTGGTGAAGAGGACAAGGTAAAGAGATGGGATAAAAAGAGCTCAAAGTATATTGAAGTTTCTCGACCAGAAATAGTGAAAAGGTACAACCATGGTATGGGAGGGGTCGACCTTTTGGACCAGCTTGTAAGCCTTTATAGAATTTTCATTCGGTCGAAAAAGTGGACGTTGAGGATGATTTTTCATGCTCTTGATTTAGCCCTGGTCAATAGCTGGCAAGAATATAGAGAAGATGAGAAAAATTCTGGCACACCACAATCAAAGATACTGGACCTACTAGAATTTAGGCTAAGAGTAGCTGAAGGGTTTGTTAGGGCAGGCAAACCGATACAGGAAAATAAGCGTGGTAGGCCATCAAGTGACTCATCGCCAGTATTTGCTAAAAGGCAGAATTTTGAAAAGAGACCTTTAAGAGAAGTCCAGTTGGATTCAGTGGACCATTTGCCTGAGCATGATGGGAAGAAGGAGCCTACAAGATGCAAGCAGGTTAATTGTACCCAAAGGTCACATATATTTTGTAAAAAATGTAAAGTTCACCTGTGTATAAACAGAGGGCGAAATTGTTTTGTGAATTTCCATAAATAACTGAGTTTAAAAATCTTAAAACAATGTTTAAAGCTTAATATCAAAATATGATGTGAATGAATATAATGTTTGAAATAAACATTGCTTCTGTTGAATGATGCAAGGCTATTTTTATTTTTGATATTTGGTTTCTGTTTTCTTGTATCCTGAAAGTATGCAACACTTGATTCCAAATGTACAGTATACTGTACATTCACTAACTTTGTTATTTACGGACGAAATTGCATGAAACTGGCTGAAAATCTTCGAGAGGGCTCATATATCTAAAGTATGAAAAGAAAAAATTTTTTTGTCCACCCAAATTAATTCAGGTCTGAAGGGGTTAATCACCAATTTCCCCATTTCCCTTGAAATGAGGTCCTTTGGAGTTAAATTTCCCAAAATAAATCCCATTTTCCTCAACTGACTGGATAAGGGAGGACTTTTTTCTCTGTACGGCTTGTACTTGCTGGGGATGATTTTTTTGTGGAAAAAAATTAATATCTTCCATTCTGTGGTAAAACTATAACTTTGTTTCCATGAAGCCAGGGGAAATATAACCAGCGATTTCCACTCTCGGCTCCTCAAATAATTTCCTGGCTTGACCGCGGAATGTTATTTCCTGTGAATGAGTGATGGATGGGGAAGCAATCATGACCCTTTTTTTCGGATCTCTTCCAAAGTGGGGTTATTCAGTTAATTTCCACATTTCCCTCTCCTTTTAAATGGTGCTGTTAAAACGGTTTTTACGCCCTCTCTACGTTAATCCCATCATTGACGCAGGAAGTAATCCACTAGGGGCAATTTAAGAAGTCACCAAATGCACTGCTGGGGCATTTTTACTCGTTATATTTTTACCCTAGTGAACTGTGAAATTACATTATAGTCTCTCAGAATTTGATACATTCGCAGAAGTATTGTATATCAACCTCAAACTTCTACGTAAGGAAGCGCTCTGGGCTTTTCGAATGGACTTGCTCTTCAAACAGCCCTATAAAAGTGAATGTCGAGGATTAAAGTCTGAAAAACCTTTGAACTTCGTGCCTCAAATGACGCACGCCTTGGACTACCTTAAACTCCTGCTTCACATTAAATTACAAAAGGGATTATAATGTTCTTTTTTAAATAAACGTGCGATAATTACAGAATATATTGTATTAATGGGCTTATAATTGAAACTATCGTTATTTTTCCTTGAAGGTGTTCATGTAGATGTATATGTAGATGTAGCTGAAGAGATGAGTAAATTCTGAGGTGAAAAGTCTCCGGGTGAATCTTTTCGTCAGTTGTTGGTAAAATGGCATTGATATGACGGAATTGCTTGAGTTAAGTTGGTCAATTCCTTTATAAAAGCATTTCTACAAAATTGGGAAACGTAAATTTGAAGATTTGTTTCAATGACCTATCTTTTTATGTTGCAAGAACTTCTCCCGATACTCCTTGAGGTATATGCACACATTAAAAAAGAGATAAAGAAATTGAAAGGGTACCCGTATGCATGGCTACGTTGCGTTTCAATTGCGTAGCTTTAACTTTTAGCTAATAAGCAATTACGAAAAATGGCTCAAGTCATTCATTCTTCTATGTAAACTTCATCAAGTTACAAGCTGTGCCATTCTTACTATAGACTTAACAACTCATTACAACTATCAAGCGGTTTTCACAAACAATTTAGCTTCCATATGGCCGGTTAGCGATTGGCGCTAGCGTATACTTTAAAGTTAACCGAATCTTAAAAATGCTGGTGCTAAAGGAGAAGTGAAAGCGGGAATCGTAAACGTCAAATTACAATTTTAGGTTTTAATCAGACCCTGTTTTAATGTTCACATTTGACGCCAGCACAAGTGCTTTAAATGATAAGCATATCGTCATTTTTGCTTGTTTTATCTTTCTGTACATTTATTGCGTTCCAACGGATGGTAAAACCACAAAATTCGGCTAATATTGTTAAACTCTTAATGAATTCATTGTGGCTATTTCCATGCGTACGCTATATGCACGTATATTAAAATTAACTTTGCTGACACGTAATTAGCTAGATTTTGTTATGACCTATCTTAATCCAAAGTTTTTGGTCTTTTAATACCATTGAAAAATTTGTTTTTGGTTAATTTTGCATCTCTATGTATAACAGCCAGGAAAACAATCGTTAACATTTGTAAGTACTCAGTACACAGCCTACTCATGTTGGTGGTTTTTATTCCAAGGTAAAAGACACTCTTTGAAAAATCTCATTAGTTTTTAAGCCCTGATGACGCAAAAAGGAAGTTGCGAAACATTGGCAAGAGGTGGATAAATTTATTACGTGAAGACCAATTCTATAGGGGAATTTTGTGCATTAAAATAATTGAGCAAACTTTGTTTACTTTCACCGTGGTAGATCTTTATGCGAGTCCTTGAAGCCGAAGATAAACTAAGACGTACAACAATTGCCGGTGGAGTGAATACAATTTACGTTTATTGTTTCCATTCGATGCCTAAGGTAGAATGTGGCTAATAGCATCTATTTGATGACAATTGATTCCATTTCTGTTACATCATTTAAATTTCAAATGTGAAAAATATCATTACAGTCCTCTGCGCTGAGTCTTCTTGCAACAACATTTCAAGAGCTAACCGGAAGCCGTTGGAGCTGAGAGTTAATTGACATAAGGCCATTATTTTCGTTTTATATCGATGATTATTGTTTCAATAATAAATTTCGCCGAGTAAAAACTGGGTAATCGTGTACTGAATGTAAAATTGTGGACTCCTGCCAAGAGCATTTCTTGGGATTTTAGTCTCTCCTCATTGGCTATTTCATCGATAAGTGATGTCACCGATGAACAGTGCGAGGTATTTTTGTCTACACGGTCACTACCGATGAATGAGTATCTCTGTGAATTCGCGAGGCTAATATGCTAAAACATGGAAATTCGTGATGAATTTCAGTTTCTATGTACCTAAATGCGAGGCCAAGTCGCTCCGTTGACTTTACAGCCTAGCAGTATTTGATGGAAGTGATGAATAAATACGTTTTCCTCTCTCGTGTCAACATATCCCTTCGCATTGTGGCACGACCCGGGATTCCCTTGCCTTGTTCGACAGGCAATGCTCCAATCTCCCTCCTTCAACCGGAATTCCGTCTGCGAACCTCTTCCCTAACAGTTCCTATGGTTGATTTTTTTTAACCTCTTGCTTACAGCGCCCTCGCCCTTCGCGCCAATGAACCATTTAATAGCTCTGAGATTTTAAAAACCTTTGTCCGGAGGTCGCTTACCCTCCAACAATGGGCCGCGTCGCTATGGGGGAGAGGGATAGAGAAAGAGGTCCGTGCGCGCGGTCGCAAATGCAAATATTTTCACAGCAAACCGACATAGTCGCCCCATACCATCCCCCCCCCCAGCCCCTCAACTCCTTCCCCCATACCTTTTCCCTTCTTCCTCCCCCTCTCCGTTCCTTTTTTCTGGCCCTTTCTGCGCCGCTTCTCATGCAGAAGGCCCTTCGGCCCTCTGGAACACAGGCGCCGCCCCCCGAGAATGCGGAGAGTTCCCGAGTTTGAGGTTCGTATGAACTCCACTCTCTCTGAGGCGCTATCCTCCTCTTCCCCCCACTCCTTCCTCTCTCTCTAACCCCTCCCCCTATTCTCTTACGTCACCCTCCGTCCCCGCCCAGGGGGAAGTACTCGACCTTATGGCGCGAGGGAAGAGAGGGTTGGGAGCGGAGGTGACGGTAGGGGTAGGACGGCAAAGGACCTCCCTTTACATCCGAGGTGTTTGGAAAGGATGTGGTGCCGTGTAAAAGTAGGACGGAAGATATCTTACATGTCTACTGGTCAAAGTTTTGTCTTTCATTTGGTCGTTCAATCCTAGGATTGGTTGACTTCAGCCCTCCACCCTTCCCTATCTAATGCTAGTTCCTTTACCTCCTGCTATCTCTTCCTATGTACTTTTCTCTTTATTTGGTCAATGAACTTATTCCTTGGTCTTCCTCTGGGGGCCTTCACCTCTATTTTGCCTTCAATTATGTTATTCACAAATCCATTGTCTGTCAGGGTGTGTCCAATCCATCTAGTTCTTCTTTCCTCTATGGTGTCCCATATGGTCCTTTCCTCTTCTACTCTTCTGTACACTTCATTATTTCTAATTTTGTCCGTCCAGTTTTCTTCAGCATCCTCCTCCAGCACCAGGTTTGAAGGCTTCTATTCTTTTCTGGTCACCTTATCCTATGGTCCATGCTTCCGATCCGTAGAGTGCTACGTTCCACACGAATATTTTCTCATACCGTTTCCTGGTTTGTAGTCCTATCTTCTTAGAGCCCAGCAGTTGTCTTTTTCCCATGAACGTCTTCTTAGCTTGGGCTATTCTCCGCTTGATATCCGTTGTGCCTCTTCCGTCCCGCGTGATGGTGCTTCCGAGATAGGTGAAGGAATCCACTTGCTCCAATTTCTCTCCTCTCACGTCAAAGCTTTGACATCAAGTCTGATTAAGAGGGTTTAATCCCCGAGTGGATGTCATGAATTGAAGAAAATTCAAGACCGGACCCACTTTGCGCTCGTTATACATATATGTCTATAACAAATCTATGCAAATCAGATTTTGTTATTCCAAACTATTGTCTGAAAAAGCCGCGCACTTTCGTAAACCCCTCAAACGACAGAAATATTAGTAAGTACAAACAACCACAACGGAGACTAACTTAAATGCGTATAGCAAAGTACAAAAATATTAAAATGTGCTGGGGATACCGATGAATCAATTGAGATGACTACTCATACATTCTGAACCTTTTTTTAACCATCTCAATGTAAACGGTCCTTCTCATAATGTACTTAAATGTTTATTCGTGTACCTGTTCACGTAAATCGACTAAATATTGATTTAAATGTAAATTGAACTGTATCAGGCTATACTTGGTGGAGGTTGTCTATATTCATGCTGAATAAATATCACTTGGTTATCTCCCGCTGATTTAAACGGGTTTAATCATTTAAATATGTGGGATATTACCAGATATCTTTTATTCGGAATGAATTAAGCGTTGAATATTGGGATATCTTCTCTACCCAATTATTATTTGTCTGCCAAGCAACGTATTTTTAATAGTATTGTAATGGATGGCAATGACCCAAACATTCTTCGTTCCGTGAAACTTTCAACCCCTACCTGCGGTAAAAAGGACGTGACACTTCACTTGCCTTGATCGCTCTCTTGTGACGCTATCAGTGTCACCATTCTCATCCTTCATTTGTTTTCACGAAGAGCAGAGAGAGCAAGGGATGTCCGAATGGAGAGAATTGAAAATGTTGGAACAGGCGACGTTGAGTGACGGAACAGCGGGAAGTGTCGAGTTCCGGAGACAAAACGGAGTTGGTCCTGGGTCAACGGACGTATCTCGTGGAAAGAGTGACACGGGATCCTTGAATTAATTCACAATTGATACTCGTCATTGTGCTCACCTTGTGAAGGCTATGGAGAGTCTCCTCAGTTCGTCTTTGATTCAAAATATACGTGGAAAGGTCTTGTGTCATGAAGGTCCACAGACCTCTTTCGACACAAGCTGTGTGGACATCTGAACCCATCAAAACTTTGATCCTGACCTTGGTGGACCGTAACCTGGTGATTCGTTGAATCTTCTTGCCATTCCTACCTCCTATGGAGAAATTGGGTTTTCTGCGGTGAGGAAAGGAAGTATTTTCCGAAAGTCAGTGAAACGAAGGCGTTGCTTGAGAAATTCAATGGGGAATTGGAAGCTATAAGGTTTGTAAATCGGCAATATTAGTATCTATTACATACATTCCATTTGCAAGTAATGAGGGAAACCTTGCATTCATCATTTCACTTAAGAATAAAAGCGTCTTAAAAGCACTACTTCATTTTCTCACTTTGATTTCTAGCATTTGCCTCCATTGTCCATTTTGATTGCATTAAGAAACTTCGGGAGAATTGATGCTTCCTGATTGTAGCCAAAATTTTTAGCATCATCACGAAGGCTGCAAATTTTTTGGTCCCAAACTTTACATTATTTAAGAACTATTAAATTAGACTTATATCTCATCTATTAAAAAATAATATATATCTAAAAAATAATATATATTGATTTGCAGTTGAGGAGGACAATTAGGTATGATTGCCTTAATTTTGTCTCTGTAGAATTTTGGTGAAATATTGTTTGAGAACTCAGAGGTCCTTTGACCTCCGAGAATATTTGGGAAACATTTTGTCCTCTGTCCAATCACTTAAGGGCCCAACCAATTATTAAGGTGCCCTACGGAAAGCACATTCATCAGTTTTGCAGAATGATTCATATTTTATGCATAAAGTTGAACTCCACCCTTGACATTCGTCTCGTCTATTTCACAGAACTCAAAATTGATCGATATCGATAGGTGTCTCCATAGGAACTCATCTTTAATTTAGACTGAAATACTGAGAAGAAGTTGGTACTGGTTTCATGGCCATATTTGGTTGGTTCAAAGAATATCGTTTAGCTTGAGTTAGAATTTCGATTAGTTATAGCCCAGCTCTATCTTAGATCAGTTTTTTCGTATCTAAAAGTGGAAAACAGAAGTAAATGTGACCTTAGCAACTGCATAGCCTCAAACCGAAAATATCACAAATGCCCTACGGCAGTTCCTCTGCCAATTTTATGGGATTGAAGAAATATGAATAACAGCAAATTATTTTGAGAATGGACATCTTAAATTCCCTGATGAACTGCGTAGGTTACCTCAATTACCTATTCTTTTCTGAAGGCATTTTTATCAATACTTGCATTTGAAATTCAATTAAATTCACATGTGGATTATTTTGAATGCTTATTTGTCTTAACTGTCTCGCTCTTCCTTCTAGGATTGTGTTTCTTTCGCCACTTAAGTGTATAGGCCTAAATAATATATTCCTGCTCTGGTAAAGTTGGCTGGCATGGCTGCTATCATTTACTCTGAATTGCCAAATTCCACCTCTACTGAAATAGTTATATTGTTACGTATTTTAACGAGAATAATATCTAAAAATTAAAAATAGGCATAATAAAGTCTTTTACTGTGGAATTGTTATGTGAAATCTGTTCTATGTCAGGAATGTTATCAGACTCCGCATTGATTTATGTAGTGAAATAAATTTCCGGTATATACCGATTTCAATTTACCTATCTGTACTAAATTCAACCGCTAGTTATGCCTATATTCGGAATTGTCTGGCATTTCCTAATTGAAATATCTGCTGAACAACGTCATCATCACTTCAAAACCCGTTGTATCATGGCCTTCCAATTTTCCTAGCGTTAACTGGTCATGAAGTTCCATACTTTCCACGAATACATTGCTTCATTCTCGTGTCTCGAAACTGTTCCTCTACTACTTCGCACAATTTCCTTGACCTCATGGTCAACTTTTTTCGACCTTGCTAACTGTTTTACCTGTGGCCTTTCCCGGCGATTGCACTCAGGTTTCTCGTTGTTAGACGTTTCTCAGAGCTACATTTTTTTTACCATCTTTACCGCAGTGACGTCGCACACGATTTCCATCTCATCTTCGGCGTAGTCAGTTGTATTCGCGTGAACTTTTACCACCGCTGCGTCCCCTTGCCTATCCCTCCCTGGCGATCTTTTCGTTGTATCGCGGGAAGCCCTTCACTTTCATTGCAGCACTCTACCGTTTGCTGCATTATCCCTCCCCTCTTTCTTCCCACGCGCACATTTCCACTTACGGATACTGAGTGAATTACCATGTAGCTGCTCCTCCAAAAGTCTTTTTCTCGCTGCCGTTTAGTTTCACTTATCTCTAATACGCCTTGGTTAGCGCGTCGCAGTGCCCTTTTTACGGTTTTCCTGCCATCTACAGCTTGTAGAAATTTCACATCTACGGTACTCATCTTCCTTTTCTTTGGTTTAAATCGCATATGATCTTGCGGAGTGAAATTTACCAACTATTAATGGAAGACTTTTGTATTGCACAAGAGTGGCTTATCAGCTATTACCGGGTAGAAAACCATGCCATCGGGTAGTTCTCAAAGGAATAGGTATTTGTTTCAATACCTTTGCTCCATAACTTTTCCATCACATATTCGAGTAGATTCGATTCCTATAGTTAACGAATAAAATGTCATACTATACCAAATCCTAGTAATCAAACTGCGGCTCTTACAACCCTACAGCCTATTTCACGTTCCTAGCTCAGAGGTCAAACGTCCTTCATTTTAATTACACCCGTGCTAACAGAAAGGTGAGTGTTAATGTGTACACATGTGTGGGAATACGTTGTGAAATAGGTGTTCGTAAACATTTTCCATTTTATAACCCATTGCCTTTAATTTACTCCCTTCACAAATTTCTTCATATATAAATTGCGCGTCCGGTTGTGGGTGTAAAAGCGTTTAAAATGAAATTCTCTCTGCCAAATATTCCGCAGACTCCTTTGATCTCGTGATCAATTATTTCTGAAACTCAATGATACCCTTCTATGATGTAAAGTGGTGAAGGGCATTGCTACCTTGTCACGATAGTATCTGAGATTTTCTGTCCACCTCCATATTTGAGTACCGAAGTTAGCTAGTATTATGTGAAATTCATGTTTAGTTTTTGTCCTTCAAGTATACCCTAATAGGTGCTTTTATATAGGGCCTGGAGTAATTATTTTTTACGGGATGACCTCCATATTAGACATCCTATATTTCCAATTTTTTATACGAATGGCGCATTATATTTCTGGCTTTCGAGCGATTTATCCATAGCTACGCGAATGGCATCTTTGGGTGTATTTTCAGTGACACTACTATTTCCACATCCAAACCATTTGATCCTGGATGGTCTTCCTCCTGCACTATTTTTAACCCATATTCATTCGAGTTTGAATTTCCTTCACCGGAAACAATTGCGATATGTTTTTTCAGTCTTCATTTCGAGATAAAATGTAATTATATCAACCAATTTTTCATTCTGATGTTAAAAACTTCGAGGAACATCTCGATCACGTAATATGAGTACAGTAAAGCCCTAATTTGCGTTTTTGTGGGAAAATACGGCAGACGTAAATACTTATTGTGCTGAATATGACGCAAGGCGATAAAATTCATAAGTATTATCTTTTAAGGAAACCTTTGTTTTTTGTTTCGTTAAGAACTCCTTCATTTTGTTACGCAGCCGAATTTAGTGGGCGTAATTTCAGTTTGTGATCCGAATACTTACAGGGTTCTTATAATGATATTACAATAATATTATGTCTTATTACAATAATATTATACAGGGTTCTTGTAATGATATTACTTTATATTATATCTTATTGCAATAATATTATACAGGGTTCATATAATGATATTACAATAATATCTTAGATGGCGTGAAGACTTTTTCGTCAATCTTTGGATTAATGCCCGTATTCATAGTAGTATTTCTAGTGGTTACCTGGGTATCCCCTGGCCAGGTAACACCTAGGGGTCCCCTACGCTGGGCGATTCATAAACCTTACCTGGGTAACGCCCAGCCAGGGGACGCCTCGGTAAGAGATTTGGCAACAATCCCGCGGAAAATGCGTATGAACGATTCCGCTGAATGGTTCTCGATGTTTTCGATGTTCAATTTTCACCACAACCAAGCACGCTATTAACAATAATATAGTATACTGTGACACGATGTTAAGGAAAAATGATTGAAGGAATATGAGAGAATGTTTACAATATTACTTAAATATATATGTAATATGATTAGTGAGGAATATGAGGATTGTCCAATAAGTACCCGTATGTGTAAACAGAAGACGTTACTATGGAAAGTTGTTGATATTATCGTGTACTGCCATTAATACATCAGTATCAATTCGTTTCACGCGTTGGCAGCAGTGCTGTGTTAGGGAAGCTTTGGGTAAGCTTCATGCCTTACCCAAGAAATCGGCGGCCTGGGGGATGGTTAGGGGACGGCAGTCACCTGGGTAAAGACTATGAATACGGCCCTAAATATTTTATAGTTTTGGAGAAATATAATGCCCTTAAAATCATTACCAGAAACGTGAAAATATTATTCACCACAGGTGGATTGGAAAACATCCTTTCTTTGAGCAAATTCAAAGATGAAACTTATGCTTGCCTGTCTTAAGTTGAACGTTGTTGAGGTTGTTTTGGGAGACCTAAATCTTGCTGTAATCTTCATTTCTGTTTGGAGAAAATGGCTCAATGAATTTTGCGAGACGAATGTTCATTAACCTCATTAAGTGCCGTTCATCCAGCCTTCTACAGCTCATTAGTTTATTCAACTTAAACTTTTAGAAAATAAACCCCTTGGATCAATATTAATAACAAAATTTGTGTAAATTCCCTACGCCATGAAGATCTTTTGACCTGCCTGGACATTCGATTGTGCCTGAGAAAATTTGTAGCAGTGCGGTTGCGCTTAGCACAGGTTTTACTCAGAGCTGTTTTCATAAAAGATAATATTTTGTGAAATTAAAATATTCAGCAATGAAGAGATATTGATTGTTATATACGGCCGGAATAGTCGCAACATCTTTCATAGTGAACCTTAGCCATCAAAAGACATTTTTCTTAGAGATGGTCGCGGCTTTTTCAATATGCCTTCACATTTTGACTTATACCTCTCAATGAATCAATTTCTCTCCCTATTCCTTGTCTTATCTCGCCGTTTTTTCCACAGTCCTTGTTTACGCATTCGTACATAATGAATGGTAGTCGGAAAAATGGAAGGTGGTTAACAAGCTCCAAGCAAGCAAGAGGGTATTGTAACCGCCGCCTGAAATTAGTATCAGTCTTATTAATCTATCATTTGTTGCTCCAGAATGTAATTATATTTTCGTATGCCAGCAATTTTGCTCTCTTCGGTTTCTGTACCTTCTGTGTCAACTAAAGTAAATTCTTTTCAAATACCACTCCCAATGAAAACTCAAACTTACGTGAGGTTTAACAACGTCAATATTCTTGTGAAGCTTCAAGCATGTCGTACTCATTGGCTGTTAAATGTGCTTTCATTTAAAGCTAAAATAGGCCGAAAACCCAAAATCCGCCGCAGGGCCGCAGTGAAAGGGCTAAATTGCGTGAAATAGCACGGTAGAAGAAATTGTTAGTTTCTGTTTTGTTGTGAAAGTCCAGAAAGTGGTTTGATAGTGATTGATAGGCGGGAAAAGTGAATTTGACCACTGTTGCAGGTTTTAGAAATTATCATAATATTGAAGTGCGTGGACTGCCGCTCTGAGGGTTGTTAAATGGTCGAGAGATAGACTCTTAAACCAAGTAGTGATATTATTCATTTTTCTCTCGGTTTGTAAGCCATATTGAACGCCAGGGCATTAATAATTAATTAAAAACGTTTGCGTTACGTTATATTCCACCGCAAAAAAAGCAATCTTCCTCCAGTGCATGATGGATATTAACTCGAGTCACCGCAGAAACAATGTGAAGTTGCCTTTGAAACTACGAAAAAGCATCAGAACATCACTGAAGATTTCAGTGGCACTCATACTTTCCGCGGCAGTCACTATCCATGGTGCCATACCCATTCCACTTTACCCTCGTTTCCACCCTATTGACGCTCCTAAGCGGCCGCCGTAGACCCACTCACTTAGAATTCTTATCTTCAGCGTCGCCGTCTGTGACATTATATGCCTGTTTTGTGCCCTGGTGCTTTGAGGGTCTCCCAACCGGAAGGAGAACCCCAGAGTACCGTAGACAAGAGTCCCCTTTTTCCCGTTGCTGAAGAAATTGCCTACTTTGAGTTAAGTAAAACGAATCGCATTCCCCATTCTGCACGTATCCGTCCTTTGGAAAGATACCTTCATCGCCAGTATATTCTTTTCATGTACCCCCCGTGACGACCTCATTTGGACGATCCTCTTTTGTTTTATTCTCCTTTTAAGAGAGCTGATGGGTCTTCTTTGTGTCAATCTCGTGAATGCTCCCAAGTGGCTTGAGTACCTTGGAGTTCTTTCCGAAGGTATAGTCTCCGGGAGTTTTAAAAATGATTCAAGTTCATAGAGTTTTCACGAGCTCTAATTTTTCCTTTACTTCACAGGGTTATGTGGATAATTTTGCATAAAGTCGCCTTCGAAATTTAGGAAACTTGCGATACTGAACGGCAAAGTATTTATTTTATCTGAATCTTAAAGTTGTTATGAGATGAGATGCAGCCCTATCTTTCGAAACTCTTTCAAGATGTATTGGCGGAAGTGAAACTTCCCAGACTAGTATCATGTCACATGATGTATAAGATATGCTGACTATTTGATAATTATGCCATGTTATATGATTTGATATGCTGTATTAGTTAGTTTGGGAATAAATGGTCACGCACTTGACACTCGAGTTGTGAAAATTGCATTGGGAATGTCAATCTGCTGTCATCAGAACCTAGTAAATTAAAATTTTTCCCCTAGTTACCACGAATTATCATCGTCATTGATCGTGCAAACCTATGATTGGTTGACTGCAGATATCAATCCATATCCATCTAATGCTAGGTCCCTTACTTCGTCATAGCTCTTCCTAAATACGTTCCTCTTTATTTGGTCCATGAACTTTTGGTCCTAGGTCTTCCTCTGGGGGCTTATCTTTCTATTTTACCTTCAATTACGTTCTTCATATACCCATTGTGCTTCAGAATATGTCCAATCCTTCTGGTTCTTTTCTGTATGGTGTTTCATATGATTCTTTCCTCTTCTACTCGTCTGTTAACTTCATCATTTCTTAGTTTATCCGTCCATTTTATCTTCAGCATCCTCCTCCAGCATCAGTTTCTGAAGGCTTTGAGTCTGATCTGGTCAGCTTTTCCAATGATCCATGCCTCCGATTCATAGAGAGCCACACTCCTCACGATTTTTTTCATGCTACGAAATATAGTACATGTTAAATGCTAATGAAAATGAGAAGTTTTCCGATTCCTTACGTAGTATAAAAACCACTGTAAACTATTCCTCTTGGTGATCTAGTTTCAATCTATTTGTTGCCTATTATTAATGATGTTTTTACGTTTACGATTAATGACGTTTATTTGTTGAGACGGTGATAGTCCATTATTTTACGTTTAAAGTCATTGGTATTTAAAAACACATTATGTGAGGAGAAACCTTCAATTATGGTTTTTCCTGCCAGCCAAAAAAAAAACGATATGTGTTATACCTTTTGGAAGCGTACAAGTTTTTACAGATACTGACAGCTCACCCAGAATACCAGTGATATCAAAACATGAAAGCAGTAAAAGGTTATGAGGAATCACCCCACAATTTCTGAGGAATTGCAAATTTTCCATTAAAAATAGGAATGAATATATGAATAATGACCAAAATACAAGAGCAAAAAATTAAATGACATCGTCTGACAAACAACATATTGTCATACAAAATATTGGGATTTAATGTGAATCGCTTTACGTTGTTTTTGTGTACTTGAAAGAGTTAGTTGATATACGCTTGAGAGCAGTATGATGAATTTCACTTCAGTGAAGTAATACACGTCCATTTTTCGTTCCAGCACGTGCTAGAGCAGCATTCGTGTCCTTAATTTTCCGCGGAGTATTCTGAGAACGACGGACGCCGATTTACTTAGGCTCCTATATTCATGAAGTGTTTTCTGAAATGTACAGCTATCTTATTTAGGAGGCGTTTCTTCCACAGCGAAGACGGCGAGGTAGTTTTTTTCCACTCTATATTATCACCTAAATCCTTTGTTCGGTGACCCCATTAAGTGGCCTTGTGGCTCCGTATCGAGTATCTTAGCATTAAGATGTAGATATCTATCCATCTCCGAGGCTTTATTCTTTGGAAAGAAAATAGATTCTCTCTAGTTCTCTTGCTGTTGAATACGGCTAGAGACGTGCCTGCACGCCGTGATTCTTTTATGCTCTTAATAAAGCGTGTCTATGCTAAGTGCTACTCATAGCAACGACTTGGAAGGAATTCTGTCTTTTATTTAATTCTGTCTTTTATTTATCGCGATCGTGGAGTCTGAGTGGAAAACGACCTTTAAATGTGAATCGGCGGCGAAGAGATAAGCTTGGGTGGTCGGAATTGGCTAGAGAAAAAGTGCTTGTTTCTTTTTCAAACGTAAAACCTCATAATGCGAGTCGAAAATTAGCAGTCAGAAGACTTTTGATTAAAAGAGAGTTCTTAGACAAATTATAAGTAAGTAACTGGCTCGTTGTTATTCCTAATTTATATCTTCGATTTTCCCTTGGATTCAGCTAGCTCGCATTCCTGTAAAATGAAATTGATTCGAATAAATGAAAATATGGGCCATTTATTCCGCGAAATAAATGGTAGCAATTACATTTGAGCAAGCATTTGCATTACCTCATGCTTACTTCTGTATGCTACAGCTCTGCCGTTGCCTAATGTCGCAAAGTGTATGGCATGCGACCTGAAAGAATACTTTGGCACACTGCGTCGTACGATGGGGAAGCTACTCTTAATATATTCGACTTTCTTTAGAAAAACATACCAAAATTGTTGCAACAGGCAAATCTATGGAACATTGAGGGAAATTTTAGTGTCTAAAGATATATATCCCCTGTATAAATAATTGTAATCGCTTGATAAGGTACTTCCTTCAGTTACTGAAATAATGTTAGCTCTATATTTTTTGGTAGGCAACGTCTTGATAAGATCGTTATTAGATCGTGTGTAGCACCGTATTCGACTGAGACCCTAGCATTGAGCACGTTTCGGTATTAAGTGACTTGATTTCAAGCCGGAATCAAGCATCGAGTTAGACTGCCTTTGCGTAGAAATTAGCGACTGCTGGTACCCTCATCCTCAAACGCAAATAGGCGTGGAGGGAATAGAATTCGTTTCCAGCCAAAGCCGTACAAAGCGGCCTTTGCAAAGGAATTTCCTCATTTACGAGAGAGCTCAATCATTCATTAGAAAGGCGTGATTTTGATTGCCGGAGTGGTGGGGTTTTGTGGCAAGTCAAGCGTCTTTCAAGTGCTGTCGTTTCAAAAAATCCCTTTCTTTTAGAGGGGATCAAGATACTTAAGCCTTGATTTACCTCAGAGAGAATCAATGTGCTCCCAATATACCCTTCATCAATTCCTCCGAACGAGCCCCTCGGGATACAATATCTTACATCTTCTCCGTCTTCGCTCTCGCTTCTTTCGAATCCTCGACTCTTCTTAGCTCATTTCCACTTATAATAGTCCTCATTATCATAGCTAATGTGCCATTTAAAATTTAAAGCGATATATAGTTTTGAATGCAAGTTTTTTCGGAATTGGGTCACCATCTTTTAGATGTATAATTTTTTACGATATTTGCTTTTTTCTTTGCGCTACGTGATATTCGTGTACTCAATCATGAACGTAGTTAAACGTATTTTGCTCACTACTTTAATCGCTATAGATTTGGTTTCCTCCGCGAATACGTTCCTATTTACTCGCGTAAACAAGAATCTTGAACCAAATGCTTCGTTTGAATGCTTGAGGCAGGCGCTAGATTTCGAACGATAAGAGATGTTTTGCCGTTCTGAGTATATTTTCCACAAATCCGAAAATAGTTTCTCAATTTTAGCAAACAAAATTTGTAATTATGATGTTTGCTACTAAAAAAAACGAAATTACCCTCGAGGAGGTTTCTAAACATCTCTTTTGAGGCTCAAAATTGAGTGAATGCCTTAGGGGTATCGGATTATAGGAATAGTCAGCTTACGATTTTTACCAACCTGTACATCCGCTTAACTTTATTTATTACAAACGAGAATCGTATGGGAGAGGTCAATGAAGCGCGAGAGCGTTCCAAGTAGACTAGTATTTAGTTCGAACGGGAATCAAATCTTCAAAATCCCCAATGGAAACAAACAGTTTCACTGCAACTTTGTCGAATCATTTGTATGTTAAACATCGAGTTCATGTTATGAGACGCAAAGGAAAAATTATGTATCGATCTAAATGAAATGGTACACATCTCGCTTACTGTAACACTGTACCCGTAAACCTATCCGGATCAGTAACTTTCTCAAATCTCCTAGATTTATTCTTTGTAATTGCTAATTTATTTTATTTCTCTTTTTGATGTTTTTTTTGCAAAATTAAACAAAGTGAGTATTCGATTAGAAATTGGAACCATATCATGATATTCCCCAAACTGTTTATTTGCTAATGGTTGCTTTGAGAGTAATATATTCTTCATTTAAATTAACAATAAAAAATATTTTTTATCCGAATAGACTGAAATGTGGTCTCCTCTTTTATTTTTATATTCAAGTCTATAGAGCTTTTAAAAATTATCAGAGTTTGTAACGTACATTTTCCGATAACTTTTGTTTGGATTGATTACCTGATTTTTTTTCTATAGCATGCACATGTAATTTATTATGCTCTGTTCATGTTGAAATCTTCAAGAGATCTAGTAGATTAACCCATCGCAATTTTCTCAAAAAATAAAAGAGAGGGAAAGAATTAAGGTAATCAAAAAAATTGATGGGTCAGTGCTCTGTTTATTATTGCGTTTTGTCGAATCAAATATTGTCTCCAACATTGAGTGAAACAATGAAGAATTCTTCTTGAATGAAGTCATAGGTTATAAAAAATACTATAATTAACGAACTCCACGCATTTACTTTTGTAGCCAGTGATAAAGCTGGTGCAATTTGATAGTCAAGTGGTTTTTCTCTGCTGCGCTGCACATAAGTACCTCAACGTCGTTGGTATTGGGGAACATTGAGACGCCGCATATTGCTACCAAACTGTTGAAGAGATATCCGCTACCACCAAAACATTGCTACAAAATTGCTTGTATTCGTGAAATTTTTTAAAAATCCTTCCTGAAGAAATATTTTTTTAAGTGCCTGGATATTGGAAAATAAATTCATAATTGCCACAGCATTTAACAATTGTAAACTGTATTCATCAGTCTTGTGTTCTTGGATTTATCCTCCACGTAAAACAAAGTAATAAAAGAAGGCTCCCAAAACCGTGGTGGAATCCTCCATCACACCTAAAATCAATCTATTTTTACAGGCCCAGAATAAAACTGAGGCTTTATTTGGGATTTTTGAGAGGGACAGTTTTCGCAAAGATGGGTAATTTGCCGTACCATCCCCTCCCCCCCTTGTCTCCTTTCGCCGCCTTTCTTCGTACGGAGGTGCGCCTCTTCGGTAAATTCCCTGAACAGTCCGCCCTCGTACCCTGGCGTTCCCTTTTCGGCTGAAACCACCCCCTTCAACCTTTCTCCCATCCTCTAGTCGACCCACCCCCTTCGCTCACGCATGCTACACACCCTATGCCCTTCAAACAGTCTTCCCCTTTGATCCTGGATACCACTCTCTTATTCGTACCATGCAAAACCCTTCAGCTGGGACAATGAGTTCCATGCTCCAGCAGAGAGCCCTTCCACCCTGCTCCCTCTCTCTCATACCCTTCCGATCCCTTCCGTTTCCTCATACTCAAACTCCTCCCCCACACCCTGTGCGCCCTTGCTTGGTCCTTCTTTCCCCAAGGAGCGTCAGGGGAGGGGACGAGGAGAAGGATTAGAAAGGAGGCGAAGAAGCCCTTTCCCCTTTGGCCCCGCTTTATGCCTTTCCTTTAAAGTAGAGGTTTCTCCTCCCTGTGTTCCTATGCTCCATCTCACCTTCACAACCCCCGCGTTGACGAATGAATTTCCCAGTCCTCAAACATTTTCCTCGGTGAATTTTGCGTTCTATCCTCTGGCACGCACGCTGTGTATTTTTTTTATCTTCAATTCGTGAAATTCCTCGGATGGAGATATTCTTTCTCGGGCCTGCAGTTCTCTCTGGTCGTGTTCACATTCTATTCGAGTCTACCTTTCTCTTTTCCCCCAAGCCCCTTCGAAGGAAGAGTAGATAAGGGCTGGGATTGAATGATTTTGAGAGGCAGAGAAGGAGAACACGAGGTTGACTGAAGAAGGCAGGTTATGTGGAGATATTTGGCATTTGGAGTAAAAAAATGCAGCAGTGCCTAGGGTAAAATTTTAAGAACGGCCATAAAATTGAATAGATGGCATGTTAAGGATAATTGGTTACTAATGGTTGTGATGAGTGATCGTGTAAAATTAACCTCTGCTTGACGTTTTACTGGAATATAGGGTCATGTGACTGCTTTTCAAATTAATTTTCGTCGATTATGACATGACATCAGCTTGAAACATCTGAATACTAATGGCCTTGAATATTAAAAGACTGGCTTCTGACATGTTAACGTTAATTGTCTTCATTAAAAATTGAAAATGAATGCAAGGTAAATATTTACCTAGAATTGTAATGTAATTGACAGAGTTATAAGGTCGTGATCGTGTGGACCACGATCTTGTAAACTTATGAAAAAGAAACGTGTAACTCTCATAATAACTTGACAAAATAACCAAAAATGCTGGTGGAAACTCCCTATCTCGTGAATAGAGGCTTCGGGTACTCTTTAGTTTGTTCTCAAGTTAAAAAAAACAAACACCCGAACCATGATGATGTTCGGAAATAATTTATATCATTTATGAAAATTCAATTATGATCATTGCCTTCAGTGACGGTATGACTGCCTTACACCACATGGGATAGTGACGCCAAGCGACAGAGGAAGAGGGATTTACTACGGAAAAGTATGTTCCAATATACATTTTTTCGTATTGTTAGTCTTGACCGCGAAGCTAAACGTGGTTGATGATATAAAAAGAAAAAAATTTGGTAGTACTGTATCTGAAGTTTATATCTCCTCAGTAACTTGACGTCTGTTCTCCTTCTTCAGTGTTTCGTAATTTATTTTCTCCTTTATAGTGTTTGTTCTTTGCTCCTTCCTCTTTTACTCAAATTATTCCTTCTGCTTCCTCGATCAAAAAATACTTCATAATAAATAACTTCATCCATATCTAAACTCCACTTTCACAGGCGAGATATCGTAGAACAGCATAATGAGTAATGAAGCTCAAATGATTTCGTACTGTCTGCAAAATTTTATTTGCACCTCTTGCTACACGTGTTTCGACTGATTAGCAGTCATCATCAGGCAAGACTAATACAACATAAACAGATATGAGCTTATATAATACGTGAAACACCGTATTTACGTCACACTGGGAAAGGATGGAAGGACAAGTGGGAGAAAATGGAAAGGGGGGGTGTGAGGGGAGAGGGTGGTTTGTTGGAGGAGGTAAAGTTATTTAACAATTATGTCAAAAATAGGAGAATGACAAATTCGTTCTCATTTAATAAGTTCATTTTCTTTCGTTTCCTTATGACTATTTCCCACTGTTCCGAAACATCTAAACGGTGTCCTTTATCCAGGGAACGGAGGATTTTCACTTTAAATGTGGAGTGGTGAGATTTGGTGGCTATTTTTGACACCATTGTTAAATAACTTTATCTCCTCCAACAAACCACCCTCTCCCCTCACACCCCCCCCCCCCATTTCCATTTTCTCCCACTTGTCCTTCTATCCTTTCCCAGTGTGACTTAAATATGGTATTTCACGTATTATATAAGCTCATATCTGTTTATGTTGTATTAGTCTTGCCTGATGATGACTGCTAGTCAGTCGAAACACGTGTAGCAAGAGGTGGAAATAAAATTTTGTAGACAGTACGAAATCATTTGAGCTTCATTATTCATCCATATCTGTTTTCTTAGAACTTCGGCCAGTTATCTGCTCTTTACAGTCATGTCCATTAATTTTTTACAGATTTTTCGCTCAAATCCAACTCACCGTATTCATCTTGTTTCCAGCCCATAGTAATGCAATATGAATATTCTCCATCTAAAATGGCTAACTTACACAGGATGTGCATGATTAGCGTTATTGTGAAATATTTTAAATGATATCCCCCATTTCTTTCCTTCCCTCCACTCATTTACTACCCTTTGCTCCCCATCTTCCATTTTCATCCCCTCTCTTCCATTCTCGAGATCCAACCGCTCTTTTCATTCCACGCCAAGTCACCGAGTCGGGCGTGTACCGGCGCCAGGAGTGGTTCAGAAGGGCGCCAGAGCACTTTTTAATTGAACGCAGGATCTCGCTCAAAGTGCGGCTATCCCTTTTGGAGGGCCCTTTTAAAGCCCTCCGCTCGGCTTGTCTGATTCACTTTATTTCCTACGTCTCCGTCCACCCGTGTATTTTCGCCGAGCATTTTCTCCCCACGCTGCCTGTGTCTTCCCATTTTCGCGACCCCCACGAGAACGCAACTCTCGAAGTCGCAGGGCTATTTCTTAGAACGCGTTATCATCTGGACGAACGTACCAGAGACGCGTTTTAGCGATTCTCTGAAATTTTCTCCAAGGCGCTTTGACACTTTCTCCTTTACTGGGTGGTGAATAAAAGCTTTACTCCTAGTATAGCTGTAATTGAATAAAGGCTATTTAATAGGTCAAACTTAATGCTCCTATTTTAAATTGATGAAGATTGCCTCTGAGGAAAGTAAAAACAAAGTTTATGCCTCAGTATGGAGTGGAAAGGCGCCTATATCTGAAGTGAAGTAAAAATTGAAGCTAAACTGGCATAAGTAAATGACAAACATAGTTAAGATAATGTTTAGGAAATATTATAGTGAGAAATTTTTCTGAACGTCATGGCTATTTTTGCTAATTTAGCAGGTGCTCAGAGATGTAGCCATTCATAATTTTTGCTTCAAACGCGCCCTATTTTCCATTATCTTTCACTCCATTCTATCTTTAGATATTTTATATCTTTGACGTAACTATACAGTGATTATGTAAATAAGGTTTTACTGTCTTATTCAAAGTTTTCCTCCGAATAAATGATAAAAATTTGAATCGTCCTTTTTTGTGAGAATTTTCTTGCTTGCTTGGGACATTCTTTGCATTACATTTGGATTAGTCTGGAAATTAATAAATAATTGTATTAATCAGATTTTGGATTTTTTGCTATGGAAAAACTTCATTTTTCATATTTTCTATCCTAGTGCGGTCCCTTTTCTAGTCACGTTGAATAACCAATTACTAGTTATTTCTGATACTTCCTTGCACCTACTGATTGCATTTTGATCAATTTTTGAAGTCGTAGTTACTATTCACAGTGCTTGAAAATGTCCCGCTGTGCACATTTTGCTTGTTTTTTTTCTTGCAGCAGTCGTTTGTGAATTCATATCACTTACTAGGTTACCAGATATACGCGCTCTGTGTCCATGTACTCTTCATACTCTTTCGATCATAGGTACCCAAATGCCATGCCTAATTATAATGCTTTCGATAAGAAAGGACTTTGGTTAATGCCATTTCATTTTTCCTTTTTATTTTATTTTATTTATTTTCCTTTTTACTGTGAAAACTACAGTGATAGTTAAATTTATATTCAGGATATGTCGTTGAGTCTATTGAGAATGGAAAAGCTTATACCCGTCATTGTATTTACGCTTATCAATCTTTTTCCATTCCCAACTTTGAAATTGTCAAACAAAACCTCGTCAGAATAAGTTTTAGTACTGGTTATGTTTACTATCACTTAACTGTAGGTTATTCAGAAAATTTTGATGCTGTGTTTGGGAGTGAAGTGTATTTTAACATATATGTTCCCAGGTTGCAAGGGCAGCATTAACGGTCACCTCTGATATTTAATGCAAATCTCCTCAATCTTCAGCCGCAAATTAGTTTGAATATGGACAGAACAATATTTCCAGAGGCAAAACTCGTGTCTTTGGCACACCGATGCCTAATTGGAATCCTTGTGTATGCCCAAGCTCCCTTACCAAGTGGGAGGGAAATCCCACGGCTAGAATGGGACGCTGATGAGTAATTCTATACCCCCCTTTCATTTTCATTTCATTGATGTCAGGCCCTCTCCGTGTTGTGTCGACAGAATGGCCTCTTGCCCTCGCATAAATCCAGTAGATCCCTCCCTGTCCCCCGAAAATCCCAATATCTCTGACCCATTCGCGGTTCTAAGCACATTTTGTGGGCCATATTCCCGCGATGCTTTATTTCCCACGGATCCACCCTCCCAGCGCGCATACTCACTTCCCATACAGTCCCCTCACATCCTTTGCCGTCCCTGTTGTACCCTGTCTCCGTTTATATCCTTCCTACCCTCCACCTCCCTCCTCCCGAACCCTCTCCGCAGCATCCCCGAAACGCTTACATCACCTCCCCTTCGCTACCAAAAACCCTCATAGCCATCGCTACGACACAGTCCCTCGCCGAACACCCCACCCGCCCCCTTCCGGCGTGGGGATAACAATGGAGCCCTTGAGTTATGAAAGGTAGCAAAAGCAATGCTCTCCGCAGGGGCTCATATTGTCGCGAAGCTGCTATTGAGATGGGCCTAATTACGGGCCCGTAATCGTGACGTGTATCTCTTCAATAATTGTTTTTCTCCCGCTGGAAAGCTGTTGCGGGGGTGGCAATGCGTAATTTTCGACTCAGGCTTGTTTTTTTAGCAGAAATATTTTTTTCCCGCCACGTCAACGAAACGTCTCCATTACTTTTCACTATCGCCGACTATTTCCCGCGGAGAGAGGCTTCCCAGCCACGTTATGCACACTCTGCGCGGTCAAATCGGTATTTTCATCTGGCCAGTGCTGGTCTGTCTCCATTAGTAAAAAGTTTTCGCGCAAAGAGATTTGAACGATGCGCTGGAGAGATAATGTGGCGGAGAGTTTTTTTCGAGCCGCGTCAGGTTTTTCTTTTTAGAATTTGTGATAATACCGTGTCTGAGAGCCACTAATATTCAAGAGCGCTGTATGTTGAGAGAATTTTCTTGCTATTACTTTCATTAGAAGTCGTATGAAGTCTGTGATAGGACTATAATCATCATAATTAAAGTACTGAGTGACCATTTATATGGTTTCCTTATAGCTACTTGCGAGTGATTATTTATCATTAAATTATTTTTCTATTAATACATGAAATACTTAATCTTCATTTTTACTGCTGTCTGCTTACATGAATTGCATTGATCATCGCCTCCCTGGTGTTGTATATCTCCGGCATTATTTTTTCGTATAAGTTTTCAAAATAATTCATACGGCTTTGACTAGAGTTGCAATTTTTCAAGTGGCGGAGAATCGATGCCTAAACTATTCCCTTACCTTGTGAGGGAGATGTGGAAATATAACATGATTGTATCAGTTTAGCATATCTATGCACGTGAGATCGTGTTAGGTAGCATCAATGTTTTCATTCTGAATGATTATGTTGTCGAACCAGAGTAATTCACCGTCAATAAGGATCGTGGATTTATATTTTTCATGCTATCTGTAAGGTCAGTATCTTATAATGCTCATCTCGCTTTTCGTCGCAAGTAGGCTGTACTGGCTAGGTGTGATGCACTTTGGTTGCATATTTCATTTTCTTTCCATTAAATATGCTCTTCGTCATGATGTTAATCAAACTGTTTTCTAACTTTATTATCATTGGACGACTTCTTAGTAATTTGACCGCTACTATTTCAAAGTAATTTTGAATCCGTTATTTCACTTGAGCATTTTATTTCATCCGTCAATTTGGTTTCCAACGAGTTTGTTATTGAGTCATTAATATTTATTTTATGACTTTATAACTTTAAAGATTAATTTTAAATCCTCAGATTTATACAGGCAGTGGCATTTCTGTCAAAGTAATAAACTGGAATTCAAACTGGTGAATAAGGGTTCCGTTTTTGCGCGTCGAAAACCGAGTTATTTCAATCAAATTGAAATAAATGCAACTCCCTTGGCCGCTGTACGTTCACAAGTGTTCCTTTTAAACACCTGCGTTCCAATGTAATTCATGAAAAAGTTATTTTATCATTTCTAAATGCATTTTTAATAGCCAGAACTTCACGGGGAATCGCTGTATTATTCGATAAATTCGCTTTTTTTGGCGGTGCTGTTTAATTGGCTCGTCATTGAAACTTTGGGGAATTCCTCTGAGTCCATGTATTGGAAAAGTAGTTGGCCGCATATATTACCTTGACATACTGAATAAATTCCTCCCTACGTGTGCATACCTAACAAAACCTTGCTCTTCTGAGAGTTCTATGAATTTATGGTTTGATTAAATATACGGCTGCACTTATGTTGGCAATTTATTGGATTGTTGCCAAGGGGAAGAATTCTGGAGTATTTTTAAACTGCTGAAGTTGTGTTTAGAGCTATGCGAATGCTTTGATCCCGATCCGGTTTGGTAAATAAAAGGTTAACACCAGAATGCCTGAAAATGATTTTCCCGTCTATTTAACTGCGATATGTGGAAATTTAATTAATTTAAAAATCTTTTTTTGAATTTTTGTTCTGGTCACTTGTATTTTAGCATAGTTCTATCCAATCTATCGTAATTATTTGTTTTAAATATTTCCATTAAATATATATATATATATATATATCCATGTTTGCCTTTAAGTCATTGACATCCCAAGCGTCTTAACTGTCGAACAGATTGGTGTTAGATAGCCTTTTTCCGTCTTATGGTCGCATTTAAATTAAGCCAAGACACCAGTTCAGGATAAGAAAATAGAAGCAGAAGAAATGTGGATATGCAGGAGACGTACAAAGACGAGCTGGATAGATAGAAAATATAATTATGAAGTGCCTGCTTTAATGAAAGAGAAGAGGACCCTCTTAAATACAATTAAGGAAAGGAGAGCGAAGCTAGTGGGACATATATTTCGGCACAACAGTTTTCTGAGCAAAATTTTTGAGGGAAAAGTTTAGGAAAAAACCAAGAGGGCGTCTCAGAACTTCTTACTTTAAGACGATATTCACGGAATTGGACCTGAAGTCATGTAGAAATATGAATAAAACAACAATGAAGAGAGAGACATGGCTACATTGACAAGGCATCGTCTTTAGAGAGTGATGATGACCAGTTCAGGCAAACATTTTCCACCTTAAATCTCTTACTTACACACTTTCCAATTATATCCTTAATCAGTGGGTGCTGACGTAACGCAGTCTGCCTACTCCACTTATGGCCACTTGCAGGGATTAGGGTAATCTATTGCTTCTTGATTGAGTAGTCGAGTTTATATTTGATTATTAATTTACTGGTAAAATTTATAATAGTCATATTCTGGCTGAGTAAAAATAAAAATAAAAGCAATATGAATAAATTGACATCAAATGTTGCACTTTGAGGTTTCACGTTGCCTAATGAGATTCTTACATCTAAATTTAAAATATCTTAGAGATTGAGGAAAGTCCTCAAGCAGTATTCGATCTTTTATAAAGATTTTTAAAAATGCGTCTTTAGCAACATTGGATTTCGAGGTTTTGATTTGTTTTACAAGGGTCATCATATCTATCACTTTAATTTGGATTCACCATTCCCTCCTGCAATTACTTTGTCTCCTTAAACAGTTCTGAATACTAAGCCGAGTTTGCTTATTTTCCTTCTTGATTCAAGTGCATTCCATCCCAGTACTCCTATCGTTTCCTTAACACCATTCATTCTCATATGCAGGGCCAACACGTCTCAGGCAGTCTTTTATAGTAATTTTCCTATATTTCTTATTTCCTTATATGCTATTAGTCGATAAATTTGCTTCATCCATACTATGGCTCCCATCAAACAGCGATGATAATATTCGACCCTCATCGGTCATCGTTATATCGTGTATGGGTTGCCCAAAATCTTTTCGAAAGTTGCTATTTTTAAGCGTTTTCCATTATTATTTTTCTATAGTTGGTAGTATCTGGCGTAACTTTGTGGGATCTTTTAACATTATAGTGATAACACTTGACTTTGTTATTCCACATATCTTATTTTCGACGTGGTTTCGACGTTGGACGGAAGATGACGTCCAACGTCGAAACCCGGGACGTAGAAAATAAATATATGTAGATTAACAAAGTCGAGTGTTGACTGTTTCTTTTTTCGGGATTCATTCCGCGATGTATTATTTGTGAAAACAATATTTAGCTGGTATATTTGGGGGAGAGAATGGGTTGTTATACCCTGAAGTAGCCCTGGGGAGATTTATCAGCATGGTTCCCATCCACCGCCTCACGGAGATTAGAAGCACGGTTGAGACGGGATGCAGCCACGGGATGGTCCAGCAGCCTCCGCCCTCTGTTCTCAGAATCCTCGTAGTATTGGGGGAGGTAGCCTTCGGAGATCCCCCATGCAGAACATCGTAGAGATTCTGTTCCTCCCTCACCTCCACCCTCTCCACTTCACCCTTCCTTTTACTCCCACGGCAGGAAAATCCGCTTCTTGCGTCTCGCCTCCCCGGGGCAGTACATTTCCCAGCATTCTGTGGGGATGGAAGAGATCCTCGATCACTCTTCCCCCGTTCCGCGTACATTTTTGAAGAAGTGCCCGGGCGAGCGTCACCCACGCAAGGATATTTAAGCCACTTACGCACGCTTAACCTCCTCATTTCTCGTCGTTCCTTCTCCTTCCGCTCCGCCCACCAATAGCAACCCCTTCTCTCTCTGCTTCCTATCTGCGATCTTATTCTTCATCGCGTCCTTCTCTTTCTCAAATAAACCCTTTCAAGACCTCTCCTAATTTTTCAATTACTCTTTTTCCTTACTTTGTTTCCACGGATATTTTTAAATTTTAACCCTTTGAGCAGTACGAACGTTCATTTACGTCCTCGTACCTCCTGGCCATCCAGAGTATGATCGTGCATGTACGTCTTTTGAATTTGCGCTGGAGCAGTCAAGGCGAACGTTCACGCCTCCCAAACAGATTTACTGCAACATGTTCCATCTCACTTGGTGGCTGTTGAGCCCAATTATCACTATAAAGTTTCTCTGAAGAGTCCTGACACCTTTTCCATTATTCTGTTAACTACGTTCAGCCTTGAGTACGTGCATACCACATGTAGTTGCAGTGGTTCTATTGACAGAAGTTTACTCAAAGCTGGTTTTAGTCGCGTTCCAATTTGCTATTGTTGTTCTTATACCACAGTATTTAGGATTACCTATACGCGGTAAACTGTTTTATTTATTTTAATTTGTTTGCGTTATGTATGATCTATTTGTTTTTGTTTATTGTTTATCAAGCAAAGTTGAGTACAAGGTAATAAAACTATAACCGGAAGTAATTTCATATTTTCCAACAAAAATTAACTCCCGGGGTCATGGTGAACGAAAAAAAACTCACTGCTCAAGGGGTTAAGGTAGTTTGAGCGAAATATCAATTTACCTATAAATCAATGCATTTGGTCTCCTTTTAAAGCAAAATATATCGTCCTTCCATTGACGCCAAAAATTCAACCCCATACCACATTACTTTCCGAGATATTTTCCAGAAAATACCAGCCCTTTTATATGGGAAATGGTACGTTTATGCGCTACAAAGAGGTCTTATTTAATAAATGAGGAAACTGTAACACCTAGATCTCGTAAAAAAATCAACAGTGAGTAGTCTGTGTGTTTTCTCAACTAAAATTTTCCAAAATTAATTATACTGTCACCACAGTAAATTATTCGGGATCACAATAAACCTTCCGTTTTGATGGAGTTTCAAACGTACCGCCTGAAAAAAATGAGTTAAATTAAAGATTTATTTGGATATTTTCATTTGATTACTTACAATTTCTGTCATGTAAAACCTTTATCTTTATAAAAATCTTTAATTTTTGTCTCTCGCAGCTGGTGAAATTAAAAGGTATTATTCGAATATGGTGTCTTTTATGATTAGGTAACTATCTCGCTTGTACTACCTTAATTTTTCACCTTCGGTGGCAGTTAAGCCCGCGTTTGAATTTACTTTCAAATGAAGGTTCGCTTTCTGTTTCCTTTTCATTACTTCTTTGCTTTTGGATAACCTGAATGCAAGTTACCCAATTGAAATAGTTGCCCAATTTACATCTTCCATCACCATAACTCAGCAAGCATTTTGGAGCTATACCACGAACATTCTTTTCCTAGTAGCTTCTATGCCTTCTCACTCTTGCTCGACTTCTAATTCTCTATGCATAAATCAGGTGTCGCTAGATCTCGGTTACCTGCAGCTTTGAATGTGAAATTCCAAAAACCGTTCACCCTACGGCTCAACACTAACACACTTGTCAATAAAATACTCTAAAGATTGACTCATTCACCAAATCTCAAGTCTGCGCACAGCCAACGCCCAAATAGTATTACATCTATGGATTTCTAACCGACATAATTAATTGATACAATCAGTCCCAAATTTCTATTCTCTAACAATTATTTCTGTAAGGCATGTACATTCAACCAGAAAAAAGTGGTAGATATACTTGCCCTAACCCACTTAGAGCCTATTTAATGATCACTTTTTAATGTGCTGCTAAACGTTGTTATCATAGTAACCGAATTAGTAAAAACATAAATGGATTTACTGCAGTTTAAATTATTGTAAAATATGGTGATATTTTCTCACTGAAGCATTGAATCCTTTTTTATGAAACGTCTGTAAAAATTAACGGGTGAGTAAGGGGAGTTTGTTTGGGTGTTTTGAAGATTCCTATTCATCAATAATGTAAGGATATTTGATAATTGATAAAATAAAAAATTTACATAATTGTAACACATTTATGCTTCAGAGCAAAAAATACTGGAGCCGTCGATACAGTCCTGACTTACTTCTTTGAGTTTTGGCTGCAGGAGAATTATTTTTGCCAAAACTTAATATTTGGGCCCATCTAATATACGTATATCCTTCCCAGATTAATTTTCGACTTCCATCCAGTAATTTTCCGACGTATGTCATCATTTTTGTAATCATATGGAATGCCCTCCAGGGAGATGCTTGATAGAAGGACCTCTGGTTTTTAACATTCATTTTGGTTTAATATTTCTCTCCCATATTCTTTGCTCGTCTCATAGGCATCATTATTTTATACGGTTGTATACCTCGTGTCTTGTCCCATTCTCTATTAAGTTAAGATTTTACTTGGTTCTCTCATATCTGTCGGGTTCAGTATGTAATCAATTCTCGTTTCATCCGGTCTCGTCTCGAGTCATATTATTTGATAAATCTGCGATTAAAATTTAGATGATATGAAGCCCTTAAACTTCCGCATTATTATGCTTTCCCCTCCCGATTGAAAATACCAATATCTTCCTGTTGAATCGAACGTTTTATTTTATCACATCTCTTTCCATTCCCTTAAGTTTCCCGGAATGATATCGCGTTCCTCCTCCGCAATTCACCGGACTGCCTCAGCACGTCTGCGGGAGGAACGGAAGAGTGTAATGGAGCAAGGACGCCCTTGGGGAACGGCTGGCGGGTCTCGCTCGCGGGCCGCTTCAGCTTGCTTCTTCCATCTCACTCTGGTTAAATATGCGATGCCGGCGGAAATGTATTCGGTGGAGGAATAAGAAGTAGAGGAAATCTGATGGGGGTGAGACGAGGAGGTCGCCTGCAGTTCATTGAACTAATTCCGAGAGGAAGACGGAGGAAAGACGCGTTCCAATAAAAGGGTCGGAATTTTCTGTTTAAATCTTTCAAACATTTTACTCCATTGGGATGTAGTATGTATGTATATGGCGTTTCTTCTCCGAGACGGTGCCGTTGACGAAGCGAAAGGCGACCTGCACGCCGTCTCTCGAGCGTGAAGAGAATTTTTTGCCCTCGGTGCGGGTATTGCCAAATTCCACGCCGACGAATTGGGTCATCCGGTGTTCTGCCAATTCCATGAGAGTTCTTCGGAAGGGTCGATGTCCCATTATTCTTCCCATTGCGATGTGAAGTAGAGCATTATGAGGAATACCACTGATTTACTTCCCATCAACATTTCCCATGCTCCCATAGAGTTGTTTCCTCTTCCTTTTATCTATAGATTTTGGTGAACGGTTGAATAGATTTGAACATGTTTTCATCATGTACGCTGTAGTTTCGACGTACCATTAGTGTCTACACTATCATCAGAGCACATCATAACACTATAAACTCTTTTAGGATAGAATTCAACCTCGTTTTTGCCCTCTTTCTTCTCTTTTTCATGACAACTCGACACTCTTTTGCGCACTTTTCGGCGGCCGGTCGCTGGCTAATGAAGAAATCAATATGTTCCATAGTTCAAAATCAAGCGGTTACCCTTTGAAAACCAACCAGTAACTTATTACATATTATTGTAATTGAATTACCTAACTTCCTCGGAAATCCAGGCTTCATAATCTCTTAAATTAAAATTAGTCTCGAGATTGAATTCCGTGGTATCAAGTAAATAATTAAATGCAAAGTTTCAGTTCGACAAAATGCGACGTCTGGGGATTCCTCTGGACCAAATTAAAAACAGTTGAACTGTGGTTCTCTAAATTCGTAGCCTGCATGCGGTCATCCGAAAGAATCCAAGTATTCAAATTCTCCCAAAAACGAAAATAGACGTGAATGCGTTATGGGCTCGAATAATATTGGTGCTGCCGTCTAATTAAATTAAATGGGCTGAATTTGTGAACGCAGGCAAGTGATTTGAAAAGTAGAGGCCTGAAAATAAACCTTTAAAATAAATTTTTCTTTAACGCTTTTTAACGGCTCCCGATTATATTCCCAAACCTTAACTACAAGCGCCACGTTCTGAGCAACATATATTTCGATGAAAATTGCTTTTATCGTTGATGTCGTTTTTAAATGGATTTAGATTCTAGTGATATTTTCTTTAACCTCTGCCATTCATTCGATACAGAATTTCCTATTTTACCTACATTTTTGCTTTGTAATGATGTCATATCTTTTTTCTATGGCTAGAGTCCATTCAGAGAAGAAGTTTGATAATGCCTCTTAAAATATGCACTGATGAAACGCCATTTTCCTTGTTTGTCAGGCTGCTTATTGCGTAAATTTAAAGCTAACAAGGGGAGTGTCAGATAGCCGGGTCTCAGATTTTATTCAAACTTAGTAGTTGTACAGACCGCTGTATGTGGTTTATGAATCACCCCACATATAGGGTTATATTACCAACAGTTTAAACGAAAATGGCCTTTAAAAATTTCATAATTCCCTTTATACGGGCCACCCACATAGCTGACAAGCTGGACGTGTGGCTGACGTGCTCGTCTCCGGTCTAGAGACACGGGTTCGATTCCAATACGGGGTATGTTTCTTCCGCTGTTTTTTTTAGTTTTTCTATCACAGCATCCTACAGTGCACTCAAGATTTTTTTATTTTTAGTCGAAATACTATTTTTGCGCGAGGCAAATTTTTCATTTGCATACACGACGTCAGGCTTAGTCTCTTTTTTTCGGTCGAAGGCAGCCTTCTAATTATGTCACTTCCTTATCTTTTCACGACGTATTTCCATTATTCCTTCATGCACATGATTTCCATTTTCTATAATTATTTTATAATATTGTCTTCATATTTTTACAATTCAAGTATAATTCTTAATAATATTAACATTTTTCGTAGCTTGCCAGTTATGTGTGTGGCCCGTATAAAGGGAATTTTGAAATTTTTAAAGGCCATATTCGTTTAAACTGTTGGTTATATAACCCTATATGTGGGGTGATTCATAAACCACATGCAGCGGTCTGTACAACTACTAAGTTTGAATAAAATCTGAGACCCGGCTATCTGACACTCCCCTTGTAAGGCATTATCATTCCGGAATGAGGAAAATTTCGCTAGTCTCTTGGTTGTGGGGACGTTCTGCTGAAGCTCTCATTCAAGTACCCGTGCAACATTATTAAAACTCTGCAATTATTTCTTGGAAAAGGGTATTTCTCACAAATTATTCTCCACCCATGAAAAGGAATGAATTCCTGTGCCTAGGTACTTGAATTTATATCGTCAGGGTTAAGCACCTACCTGTGTAATATTACCGCTGCCGTTCGTAACGGCATTCGGATTGAAGACTGAGTGTGAGATTGGGGGAAAAAGATGCTGTATGAAATCAATGATTGGAAGAGGAACCAAAACTTTTAATGTGTTAGTTTTTAAGCTAAATCAGGGTCAGTATATGTCCATTTTGCCTTAGAACTATTGACTGAAAATTTCCATCCCTGAAATATTCTTCTCCGTTAATAATATCCAATAACTATTTCTCTTTCCTAGATAACCTTGATTGTGCTACCCTTTAATTATTTGCTGTGGACAACTGGTAAATGCGTAAAGGAGAACCCAGGCAAATCCTCAAATGTCAATGCCTTTAGAATACCCTCTGTAAGGGATACCCAGTTTATATTTTATAGAACGTGCCCACCTCCATCTCATCCAGGTATTAATGGAGCAAATTATAGTTGAATAATGAGATCATAGTACCGTTTGATAAATATATCGTTTAAAATTCATCTTGTTGAGACAATACATTGAGTATAACGTTGAAGTATTAAAGAAATGAGTTTATGCCACCCAGCCATAGTGAATTGAATTTATCTATCCACCCTTCTGCTGTTTATTCATAGTTATTACATTGTTATCGTCTATTTTCCAGCATGTGTTTCAGTTTTTTATCAAATTATAATTATTTATTATGTTATAAACATGTGAGAATGGTCCTTCCTGTCCTGCCTATCCTTTATCTTAATTTTATTGAATGTTGAACGGAACTAATCGCTTAACTTAATCCACATATCGCGTTCAGTGACTTAAGTACTAATGTAATTTTGCTACGGTATTCTTCTAAAGTCGCAATGTAAAACCCTATTTTACTGCTCGTGGTCTTATCTACGCAGAGCCCTTTAAAGCAATCAAGATATCCTGAGTTAATGCTAAAACTGCTCTATTTAAACCTGATGGATGCGGTAACATGAAGGCATTGTTGCATTTAATTTTTCCCAGATGTTATAGCATGAGATAATCACGATTTTAATACGTTTCTCTTCATATAACTGCCATAGTTCGTGTTGAAGCTCATTATGCTCGACTTGTTCATTTATGAACGGACACTATTCACCAGCTCAGTGTAGTTCATTCATTTTTCATTCATTCATTCATCTGCAACTTTAGATTAAAATACCTCATCCTATCCTCGTAGAAGTTTTCAGAATAATGATGCAGATTAATCTATTTTTGTTAGGAGTTGTCATGAAGTGAAGGCTTTTTGGCCCGTTTCATGGGCTTCACTGTTCTGGAAGTGTCACAAGTGAAAATGTTACTTTGTGGTCTTTCACTGATTATTTATTCTGGTACAACATGTTTCGAAACATCGGTGCCATCATCAGGTACCTCCACCGACGCCGATGTGTCGGCACATGTTGTATCAGAATAAAAAAATATAGCGGAAAATACCGAAGTCATCGTCTCAGTTGTGAAAATTAACTTCTACATAGTTGGGCCTGAAACCATGGAAGATACTCCGCTAGGGTATTACTAATATGAGTTAAAGAAATGAACTGTATATAATGAGGCAGTTTTACCTCACGTGATGATTGTTATGTATCTTTCTTTTTTTGGCATATACACGATAAATATTTTAGTTTTTTTCCAACAATGAGCATATTTGGTCTTTAAAATAATGATTGCTGCTGATATAATGCATCAAAAGTTGCGCTAAGAAAATTGTATTATTTAGATATGGTTTTGGTTTAGAATGGTTTTTTAGCTGCGTCTATTTTAGCGCTCATACCTAACCCATTAGTTATTAGTTTGAAGTGGATGTCAATATATTGCAATTTTGATCTTTCATTAATCAGTAAGTATTAATTATTTTTTATTTCCTTCATTTCAGGTGAGTGTCTCTTCTCGTCATTTGGCGTGAATGCTAAAAGAGGAAACCACGGAGAGTGATATATGCAAGTATCCATCTGGCGACAATGTAAGAATGATATGCGTTCCAGAAAAGGAAAGTTTCAAGATATATAGTACTTAGTTGACGCCATATTAACGCTACTATTTTAGCTTATTTGTCAATTTTTTTATTTAGATGTTTTAAGTATCACTCTGATTTGTGGTTTTTACTATTTTAACTGTAATGTCAATCTTTTTATTTAGGCTGTTTGAAGTACCGTTCAGATCTATGTTAACACTCTCGCTGCTGGGCATTTAAATATATTTCTACGGTAGAATACTGAGTATTTTAAGTTTTATTCATGCTATCACAGAAAAATAAATGTATTACTTAGAAAAATGCTGTTTATATTGCTTTAAAGCTTGATTCTTCTACCTTTTTTTTATTGTAAGTTGGGTGGAATATATTTCTCATTAGCTAAGGGATTAGCAGCGAAAGTGTTAATCTCTGTGGCTGATTAGAGCAAGGTTACATCATGTTCGTCAATCTTCTTGTGAGGTTTGTTCTGACTCTTATTTAACAAATTTATTTTTTAAACAAAATTTAACAAACAAAATCGTGACAAAAAGGTATGCACTTTCGCGTATGATCCTGTAATTTGTTCTCGGTTACTGCGAGATAAAAACGACTTTATATAATACTTACGCATTGTATGTCAAATGAGTTAAAGTTTCTTTATTATATTTGCTTTTTGTCTTTACCTTTTTGCCGATGCTAGTTGAGGGGTATGCGTCTGAGTAAAATTGAAACAATTCTCTCGTGAATTACATCGGCTATCCTTACCCGGCGTTTCTCACTTGGGCTTCAATTTCGAGTCATGTGATTAAACATTAATTCCGATATCCATGAGTTGATTATCTTGTTACTGGATATAAGCCTCCTCCAATTCTTTCTCCGAAAGCGTTGACCCTGTGAGGTAACGTGAGTGTGTTTTTTTTTGTTTTAACTTTTTATGGAAAACTGCTGGAGATGAAATATTGAACCGAGGCGAGCAAGTCAAAAGGGGACGGGGAAGGGGAAGATTTTTTCCCCGAATATTTCAATCCAGCTTACACTCCTCAATGTTTTTTTTTCAAGTGTTTTGATTGGTTTTCGGTTTCCCGACGTGAATTGCAATTTCTCTGGGCAAATATCTGCCTCTCCACTCCAGCCAAAAAAAATTTTTTTTCCATCCTGTGCCCTCCGTGCCCCGCCCACGCCTCCATCTTTTATCCACCCGGCTTATCCAGCTCACCTCGCCCGCAAAACTAACCGTTCGCTTGTACGCTCTTTCCTCCCTTCGATTCTCTCATCAACCCCCTTTCGCGACAAACCCCGTAAGCTTTTCGTCAAAACGCTCTGTTCGATCTATTTTCAAACCTATAACCTAGGGGTGAGGTCAGAGGAGTACGTGGCTGAAGGTTTTCGGCGATGTAATTGCTGCGCGAGCCTGTACCGCGATATTTCCAGTCGATCGTCGTTTTTGGACAAAAAACAAAAACGAAGCGGTTCTGGCGCGCGTTAGTCTTCGATGAGGTCGTGAATTTCGGGATGCGGGCCTCTCTTTCTGGCTCCGACCCGCCCCGAAATTCTCGCTTTCGCCTCAATTTCTTCCTTTTTTTGCGCTCGTCGAAAAATTTCTCCCAGAGATAATAAGCTTTGCCGGAGCGCGTTTCTTTCAAATCGTTTGAGGTGAGTGGAACTTTATCTCAGCAAATATAATGTTATTTTCAGGAAAGCAGTCTGTTATGTCGAGCCAAAAGATTCATTCAAATACACTTTGAAATGGTTTACGTGTGGATGAAGGTTATACTACCGGAAAACGATTGGATACTAAAAACCCCAACAAGTTCTCGTTTACGCTTTCCACTCTAATACCAGATATTTCCTCAAATTTGAAAAAAATTTGATCCAACTTGTTTTTTCTCGAGTTTTAACTGCTTTTTCCTATTCTGTGACACAAACTTATGTGTGATTTATAAATTTTGGATGAATTCCAGAAATATTTACGAATTCACATTCACATTTTTCACGAGAAGTATTTCATATCGATAGTACCTAAATGTGACAAACGTTAGCTTTAGGAAGATATATTTAGTAGTTTTTTTGGAAACCTTTTATGATGAAGAGTTCATTATAGCACGCCGACCTGTGTAGTTATCAAAGAACTCGGCTTACATGAATACGGCATCCAATATCAGTAAAATTGCTAGACTACAATTTTAGAGAATTAGAGGTCTAAAGGTCTAGGTCATGGTGTACGGATGGTTTCTGGCAACTTTTATGCCTCTATCAGTATCAAATGCATATTGCTCTCGCAGGTGTTTGCTGAGAATATTTGTTACTCTCAGTGTTAAATGATCGCACGCCCCAAAAATTTAGTGACAGTTAACTTCTTATCAAACTTTTTTTGCTGCAGAGAGTGCTCATGAAAGTGTATCTAAAAGGTTCTTACTACTTTTTGGTTAGTATTTCCGGTAACATTTCCTTTACCTCATGAAGACTTAGTATTGGCAGCATAAAACTGACTCACATTTTTTACATTCTCATTGGTATATTCATGATGTATTTTCTCATTTTAACCCGTAGTACAAATTTTGCTTGTTGAAGCATAGGATAGGAATAGGGACTGGGAATAATAAGTGGTAAATTTTCAAAGTGATCTGTGTACTTATGAAGTCTCTTAGTGCTTATGGTGTCTGTGTCGTTCTTACACTGTACTTTGTATCAGTCTATCGTGACGCGTCCGCGGCTCTAGTGGGTCTCATCTAATTATTTCATTAGCTGTTAGGCACTTTTTGTTTTAATATCGCAGTTTTAATGAAGAGCTTGTCTTTGTACTCTGTTGATTTAGTGAATAACACTGTTCTGAGCATGACGCCCAAAATTCTGGCGCCTGCCAGGGAGATAAGATAATCGGGCGCCTTAGAGGAATCTTCCCTAATGCCTGAGCCTTACAGACCGTCGTCAGTTCTCAAGGTGCAGGTGCTTACAGGCCGTCAGTTCTCAAGGTGCTACAGTGACCCGATTTCATGGGGAGACCAGTGCAGGCCAAATTATCATTTCAGAATGACGAGAATCACAGCAACCTGATCCCGTCTCCTCTCGGCCGGCCCTTAAAGAGGCTACATCGTTTTTGTTTAAAGGAATTACTTTTTACGATAATGTTTTTGTGAATATACCATCCAAACTAGAGAAAATATACAATTTTAACTTATTATCACTTGTCCTTGCCCTCTTCTCCTTCTTCCCTTTCAACCCTTGAGTTGGTTGGCCGCAGACCTCCATTCATTTCTCTTCTCAACTTACCGTTTCTCCTCGTTATATGTTCTGCATTGTATATCTTTCATAATTTGACTCGTGTAGTCTAGTCGGGGTCTTCCTCTGCAATTTGTACCCTCAATTTTTCCTTCTATTATTCCTTTAACTTCAGTATTGTGCCGTAGTAAATGTCCAATAAGAATAGCTCTTCTTTCTTTTATGATGTTAATACTCCTTTCTTCTTGAGCTCTTTCGAAGATTTCTGTATTTGCTTTCCTTTCTGTCCAGCTTAATTTCAGCATCCTACTGTACCACCAATTCCAATTTTGAGTAAGCCTGGCTACACAGCCAGACGTACTCAAAATTCATTCTATTCGATGTCATGTAGTCCATTTTACTGCGCGACTGCCGCATAGCGCCTTCGCCTTGCGTATTCTTGCCACATATTCTTCCTTGCCTCTGTCCTGTAGAAGGGTTTTTGGGGGCGAAAATTAAGCCATGAAAAGGACCTATGGAGGAGGAAGGAGTGAGAAAGGAAGGGACTTACGCATGGTCGAGGAGGAAAAAGAGAGCACCTGAGAGACTATTTTCTCCGTCTCGAAAGCGGAGGTGCACGCTCCTTCGGCCGCGTCGCACGACATTACGGCGAGCGGACGACGCCCACGTGCGCCGGGAAAGAAACATGGGTCGAACCCAGTCGAGAGGCAAAACGTAAAGAAACTCCTCCTTGAGGTGGTCCGGGGGAGCTTCGGGCGGAGTGGGCAGATGCACTCGTAGGCAATGGGCCGGGACCGAGCGTGGAGCCGTGCGACGATGCCCGGATTTTGATCGTCGACGCGCGATGCAAATTGAACACAGCTAAAGGACCAGGCCATCAGTTCGTGTTCGAACTCAAGATATTACAAAGAAAATTCGGAAAACTTTTGAGCCGCTAGAGAAGACTTAGCTTAGGCTATTAACTTGACTAAAGTTTCTTTCTTTCCTCTCCTGATTCAGCTCCTTGAGATATTTTAAGAATACATTAAATCGACTTTTGGAGGAAATTTGGAGTAAATCAGCTACTGCGTAGGTATGAGGCATATTAATCTCCGGTAGTATAAGCGGTTAGTCCGTATGCATATTATCAATCTACCGCGATGCAATTCAGTTTGTAAGTTGCAATGCGAGTGCTAGCGATATTTCATTTGGGTAAGAAAAAATTCGTAACGAATCCGCGTATTACGTGTTCCAGGTTTATTAGCCTGAAATTATATTACCCAAGCATTTAATCTGTTAAGTTATAAATGGCTAAACTTCTTGCTGACCGATTGAGCTTTTGAATAATTGCCTTCTGCGCACTAGAATTGTCAGCAGTGAAATAAGGTCTAGATATCAATTCCAATTGAGCCCTCTCCACCACGATCGCATTCTTCCCCTTATTCCTTACTCCTCTTAACCACATGTCTGGTGCATAAACCCCCTCTAAATGGTATCTTAAAAACCGGAGGTCGTGATGTTGACCTTATTCTCGAGCAACTCGTCCTCAAATTTGAGAACGTGACTTGAGTCTTCGCTCCTCTCAAATTTTAAATGGCAGTTTTTTGCATTTTCGATATTGTGAAGTTAATATTCCGTTATTTTCAAGGATAGAAAAATACGAGTCTTTTCTGAATGGAGCACAAGGGTTGTTACACGTCCTCCTGGTACTCGAATGCCAGTGGCAAGGAGTGATAAGGTACCATCCGTGTATACGGGATGGAATAGGAAATACTAGTGATACCGGAGGGAGATCAAGGATAGATTGAGGTGCCTTGAGCTCTTGATATGTAAACTATCATCAGGAAATTACTATTGCGTATTCCTCAACATCTCTCCCTGCTCCCATTTCTATCCCTCCAATATTCCTGAAACAAGATCTGTTCTATCGTAGGAAATGATATCTACACAAGTAACTAAGCAAAATATTTTGCTCATTCCGAAATTATGATAGTCCTCTGCAGTGTACGAAATTATTTCGGCGCATTCAAGATTATGCCAGATGTATACGCACTGTTTTGTGCAAAGACCTTTTACCACTCGCTTAATAAACAACTAGACGTTAGAATGTTATCTATATGCTTGGTGGAAAATAAATACGTCATTTTATACGAATTCAGAAAACGTTTATGTGAGGAAATTTAGAGAAAATGAAATTTTACTTGAGGCGTTTTAAGGGACTGCTAAACATATTAAGCACGATGATTGTACAATAAAATGAGCTGTTGCTAATCCCATTATATCTCCCTCGATGTTATTTCTCGCATTTATTATTGTGAAAAGGGATTGTTTTCAAGGTGTTTATATTCTCCTTTATATTCTTGCCGTAGATTTCCATCTGTTCTCTTCATTAACCTGCAAGCATGACCCACGAATATTCTCGAAAATTAAAAATCACTGTTGAAATAAAAATAAATCGCATAATTAACGGTTAAAAGTGAGAAAGGTGAATTAAATCATACCCAAAGGCTGATGCTGAAAAGCACGGGGCAATTTTAAATATATTTCTCGCTGCAGTAAATATTGGGGCAGGGCCATATGTACGCCAAAGCGAGAATCCTTACGTGGCAAGAAAATAGTGTCAAGGTCAAGTGTTGTGTCAAAAATGTGTCGGGTTATATATAACTGATGTACCCTTTGAACTGCGACCTATCTTGAAGAGGATGAAATCGGCCAACCTAATACACTTGTGAGGTTTCGTATGCCTAGATGATCTCTACCTTTGAATATGGATCCCCCGGAAACCATGGGAAACTCCCTCGGAGATGTGTTTTCTTTTTTTTTACCAACAATGCTATCTTTGTGTGAGCTTCTTTTTTCATTCAGAGTCAACCCGAAATAATTTTGTTCGTACTTCCGGAAAAGTAATGCATAGAAGATCTCATTTCTGACTCCTTTAGTAATGAAGTGTTGTTTTTCGCACCTACCCCTTGCATAATAATGGAGGTGACTTGATATTGAAATATGATTTTGAAAGTTAAAAGAAAGGAAAATGTCAAGTAAGGGAAGAAGAGAGAGATGACTGACATGGGACTTAGGGAAGAAAGCGAATTCTTGGGCATTGATGGAAATGTAGGGTTAAATACATAGCAACTCATCGATGATCTTTGTCGCATTTTTACCAGATATCGTACGCTGAATGATCTCATTTACATTAACTTTGAATTAATTTCTAAATGCCATTTGATAATTTTAATATATACTAATGGAAACGTCGAAAACTCGTCAGAAATTAGTTTTCGGCCAAATCCTCGGCAATTACTATAAGAGATTTAATGTACCTATTTACTGGCGGAGAGTCTAGTTTTCTTTGCTTCCATTCACTAATCGGATTATATTCTAATTTAATCTACTCGTAAATTGCACTCTCCGTGAAGTGCAGGTACAGGTTCTTTTGAAATTGGTGCAAGAGCGGTGCACTGTATTCTAAGAAGACTCGACTATAGAACGAATGCGTTGCCAGTTTCTTCAGGTCAATGAGAAACCATGTTTTTCTTCATTTCCGACGGAGATCGTACGATGTCATGAGTTAATATTTTTTTGGAAGTTAATATTTTTTTGGAGTTCACTTTGTCAAGGGAGGATAATGCTATGGAGTAAGCATTACACAATAGAGGGTTATATCGATTGGTAAAGACGCAAGGGAAAGATTATTGCTACTGCTTTAATGTAAAGCAAATTCCTTCTTGCATCTGAGGCCTGATCTTGAGAGCAATGAGTCAGCAAAGGTTGAAGGCTTTAGACTGGTTACTTCAGCCGCTGCAATTAAATTATATTCCCCAGAATAATGTATGTATATGATGATGAAAATTCGTAGTATGTTCACCTTATTACATCAGCGATATTCTTGAGTTAAGGGCATTCTTACGTTCATTGATTTGAAAATTGAACGAGGTCTTTTCAGAGATTGAGATTTCATCTCAATTTTACCATGACTTTGTTGGCCTCTCCAGAATTTATCATTCAAATTCTGTTCGATCGTGAAATAATAATGCTAGGTGGAAAGATTAAGTTCAGCAAAATAACGGTACAATGCGATAAACTCTATTTAAATAAGGTTCAATCAAGGTGTTTTAATGAGAAGCCTCCGTATTTTACAATTAATGGCTAGAGTAACATTAATTTCTCATTATTTCTTAAAAGGGTGGGCTAAACAGTATCCTTAACCGTTTATCAAACGTAGGTGGAGTATGCATTTTGGGGACAATATTTACTTCTCTAATGGCCAGTTGCAAGAACATTTGGTTATGGAATCAATGGGTATGAGACCTTAAAGCTATATATCTCATAAATATGTTTTGTTTGCAGGAACACATCTACTAGTTACTTAACTTGTGTACCAATCAACACTAGCTTCCTATATTTTACATAGTCTTCCGCCCCCGCCGTATAAAATTCACGAAAGCTTAGCGTCTGATTCATTGCTAATGCAGTTAATAATTAGACAGTGCGAGTAAACAAACTGGCCATCTGTCACAATACAACTCTTTTATCAAGTAATTAAGTCTCCAAGTGGTTAATTGCGAATTCGCCATCTTGGCTACTTTTGCTAACTTGGCCATCCAGTAAATTTATGGAATGCTAATGCAACGCTAATTGAATGGTTGCAATGGCATATGGGTCACATAACTCTATAGAATACGTATGTTTAGTTCCTGCAACTGGCCATAAATTTGTGAAAAATCTTTGTTTCCACTTGATGCAAAATCGAGAAAACTATAAATTGTGACTCAGTTATTTTTTTCCGAATAATGATAGTTTACTCTATAATATTCGCATCTCATTGTTACATTATTCAACTTCTTGAAATATTTATGGAATACATTAGCTCAAATTTCGGTGAAAATCAACCAAGCATCCGCTCGGATATAAATCTCGGATAGTAGAAACGGTTATCAAGCAGAGCCATTTATAATTTACCACGAAGTCATTCTGTGCTCAAGTTGCAATGCGTAAGCAGGCGGGATTTCATTTGGGTAAGGAAGATGGACTGCGCGGAGGATTTACCAAATGTCAAGGCGGGCGGGACTCAGGAGGCAAAAGGCAAAGAGTTTATCAACTCGCTGGATGCCATAAGGACAGCAAAGCGACGGGGACATCCAGGGCCGCTCACAGCGTGGAGTCCCCGGAGTACCAACACGCCGGGGCGGGCGGGTGGTCGACGGTGGATTCTCCGAGCCCATTAAAAGCCCTCAACTCCTGGGGTCTTTTCATTAGCGCAAATCTGAAAGATAAGGTATGTGTGAGGAGTCTCCCGCGTCTTCATTCACGCTTTCATGACCCGCACCTTTCGCTTCCCACACCTTCTCTAGCGACCCGAGACGCGGCTCTCAGCGGCGCACTGAATGAAAAATTGCAGTTCCGACCCCGCAGATGTCGCAGTGTTGCTCTCGCATCGGTTAAAGGTGTTACGTGTCGGGCAGAATTAAGGAGCATTTCGGAAGGAGGCGAATCGTTGTGGCCCTGGTTCTCATAACCCTTCGCTTGCCCAAGCGGACCTTCTTTTACATCAACATTTTAACTTTGCAAGCTGCCGCGGGAGTGCACGGCAGGGGGTGTTGGGTCCGTCCATCTAAGAGCGAAGCAAACTGGAAAATAAATTGAACACAATGTAGAGTAGAAGAATAAAGTATGGTTTATTCACTTAAGTTATCCATTTCAAAGAATTGACGGTAAGTAACAATATTATATTTTAAATAGCTGCACGAACCTTAAAAAATGATACCTCTATGAAACTGTCATCGCAGTGTGGGAGCAACAAAATGCATGGAAACTAAATTCGGTACAGAAAGTATAGGAAGTAAAGTGCGAATGGATAAATTTAATGATACATTAGTAGATGCATGTTGAAATTAAACACAAGCATAAGAGGATAGGGATAGAGCAAAGATAAAATTCTATGTTAAAGTTTTTTTAGTCTTGTAACCGGTTTTTTAAGACTTTTGATATAAACATTAAGTTGATGTTAACATCTCTGTGTCGGTTAGTGTGCATGGCCGTTATCAATGTGAGAAAATATGCATTTTGGGTTTTACAGCGAGAAAATTTTAAGGATAAGATCAACGCAGAGAGAGATGCCTTGTTGTATCTCTCTGTTGAAGTCGATAGTTATGCGTGAAAAGGAGAGATTTTTTGTACCGAGCAAGGTGTCTCTCATATTATGTCGCCTATATTAATTTCTAGAGAAATATCCGAGTTTTTTGGTATATAAGTTATGTAACTTGTAGATTTGTTCCTGCACCCCAAATGTATTAATCTATATCTATGGCCTCATAACTATTGATTCCATGACCAAATGTTCTTGCAAGCGGCCATTAGAGAAGTACATATTTTCCCCAAAATGCCTTCTCTACCTATATAGCCTCTTATTAACGGTTAGGGATACTGTTTATCCCACGCTTTTAAGAAATAATGAGAAATTAATGTTGCTCCAACCATATATCGCAAAATAAGGAGGCTTCTCGTTGAAACGCCTTGATTGAACCATATTTGAATAGCGTTTATAAGATGGTACCGTTCATTTGTTGAAAAAATCTATTTGTTTGTTTTATGTATTAAATTATTTATTAAATAAATAAATTATTTATTTGTTTGTATTATGTATTTGTTTGTTGTATGGTTTAAATATGTCACGATTGAATAGAATTCTATTACGATGGCAAATTACTATCACGAGCATAAACTGCCGGTCATTTTGAAACTCTCTTGATCTGAATTATTCAAGTTATCTCAGCAACGAGCAGCATCCAAGCCTCTAAGCGTCTCCCAAGCTCGTCCTATCAGCTGCGTCACGTATCTTGTTCACCCGTGACCTTTTTTTCAAGAAACATATGGTTCCCCTTTGCATATTGTTTACTCCGACCATTTAGTTTTTCCGTGGCGGGCCCTCGTGGTAGGATCATCGAATCCGCGTTAAAGCTCGAGGGATGTGGAAGGAGAGATCCGTTAAGAAGGAGGGCACCTCGATGGTGCTCAGATGTTCTCCGCGCCGAGGGTTGGGCGTTGCGAGAAAGGCGGCTCAAAAAATTCTCCACCTCGGTTTTGATTTGCGGTTGAATTAAAAATAAGCGGCGCCGCCAAATGCGACGATGTGAAGCCTTTTCCTGACGCGGGTTGCCCGGGTGTTTTCCTGTGATAGGTGCTTCGTTTTCTTTTTCTCATTATTTAAGCGACACAGGTAAAAAACGTCCGAAATGAAATGCTTTTCCCGTGGATCGTGAACTTAAAATAAAGAGAAGACCGTTCTCTTTTGACGGTGAATGTTAACTTACGATGTTTCATTTTTAGAGCCCTCGTGAGGAAAGTGCTTTCGTCTTGTATTAGTTTCCAAATTTCGTGCACTTAAAGTGACAAAATATGCAAAATCTTCCATTTTTATCTTTATTTCTTCTATATTTGTTGTACAAACATACCAATCACACCGTTCTCTTCCGGGGTAGGTACTGTCACTAAGTTTTACTCATAAATACATATTTGTGCACCCAACTCTGCTTCAATAATTTCCTCCATACTGACCTATCCTTGCAAATTTCTTTTGCCTCGTTTACCCCCATACACTGCTTCATACACGCCCTCCTGTTTTTAAGACTCCTAATATTCCTCCTCCTAAGAGTTTTCTCAACCACATTCGGCCACAACTTTCTCGGCCTACCTCTCCCTCTCGCACCGTTCATTTCACTCTTATATATCTGTTTCGATATTCGACTCTCATCCATTCTCTCAACATGGCCAAACCAACAAAGCACACTTCTTTCATATTTGTCCATTACTGGAGCATATAACCCACATTCATTTACTACCCACTCATTCCTGACCCCACCCATCCTACTTTTGCCACAAACACTCCTCATATAGCTCATGCCCACGGCGTTTAGTCTACTCTTATGTCTATCCTGACATACCCATGTTTCACTACCATACAAGAAATTGGAGAGAAGAGATTTTTGTGTTATTGACAAAATAAACTGAAACCAATTCTTTGCTCGACTAAACAATCAATTATGCTATTCTACACTCCTTGATAAATTATGGTGATATTCTTTTCTTTTCATTTTTTAAAATGCATCCCTTTCACTGGGGCAGTTAATGATATCCCGTGTCATTTAGATGGTTTAGCCCAAGAAAAAATGAAATAATCGTAATGAAGTTATGAAAACATAGGAAGGATATAACGGTTTTATCTCACACCACAAAGTAAGGCGTAAAAGTAAAATTTAATTTAAGAAATTTAAGTATGACCTCTCTCTTTTTCCGAAGGATAACGGAAAAATCACGATGCAGAAAACAGAGCCCATAAAGAAGCTTGATTTACCCTCGCCTGGTAAACTGCCCAACAATGAAGCGCTTTGATTTATGATATTGCTGGGCAATATAATTTGCCTGGTGAAAGTTCATAAAATTTAATGGCGAAAGCCTTTTCCCATCAAAAAAACGTGATGGGTACTCGGCCTCTGTAATGCACATGATGCTTGTCCTTTGCTCACTATGAGATATAGGGTCCGTAAGTAAGTGAAGGTCTTGCAGTAAGAGTTCCGAAATTCAATATGGTCCTTGGTGAAGTTTGCATTTTATTTTTATTTTTAAGTCGTTCCCTAAAGGAATATATTTCGTGAATGCTCCCGTATAATCCTCTACTGCACATCATAAAGATCAGCTTTATAGCCGTAATAGCTCTTAAAAAGTTTCTCCGGAATACATCACCCGCGGAAGTTTTGCTCGTCAGCTCTGGAGATTTCATCAAAGTTTTCCTCGAAGTATTGGCCTTTATACATTATGTGCAATATCACGGAAGAAGCAGGTTTTTTTTCCTCTTGTTTTCTTTCTATCTCTCGGTGCCCTTCTCTCAGGTCCAGTATTTTGTGGCATAAGGCTTCAGTCGTTTGAACTTCTCGTCAGCTTCGATGCAGGAGAGCACCACGACGAGGAAACGGAGTTGGGTCCGTCGTATACCCTCTTCTCCCACAAGGCGCCTTCCCCAAATTTCCGACAGTCCAACCCAGAATCCGAGACCACTCGGGATAATCTCGTCCGAGTCCCTCCAATTACAAACCTTGCGCGATCTAAAGGCCAAGATGGTGCTGCTCCCGCTAAGCTCTCCGACGCTCCTTAATTCGTTACCGCGCACGCAGAAGTAGAAGCATTTTGCCGCGCCATTTTATCTCGGATACCGTACTTTGGCATACGTTCTCTCATATCTCACCCAGAGCAATGTATGGAATAATTGCTAACAGTGCCTTCTCCCCTATGCCCCTTACCCGTCCCATTCTCCTCTTCTCAACACTAGATAAGCTGAGGGGTCAGTTTGACCCCTGTGACTGTTTTATCGCTTTTATAGATAGAGCCATCATTTTTATGGGACTCATAATATTTGTAATGACAAATTACTAAAGAAATATGCCATATTAGTAAGTATGAGCGCAGAAAAATTGCAAATCCAGCATTTTTGTTGCTCCTGCAACCTAACATGGCATCTCTTTCGTAGCTCAATGATGAAGAGCCTGCATAAAAATACGTTGGCACATAATATTGAGACAAAATAAATTTAAAAAAGCTTGACCTGTATGTAGGCGCAGTCTTGGGCTTACTATTGAGTTATTTATTATTCAAATAATAATAATTGTAGTTTTACCAAAGAATTATTACTGAAGCTGCGATGTTTGTGGCTCGTGCTGTGGCAAATTTAGAATATCTTGCCAGAACGGCATGCACTGGTGTTTATAGTTGAATTTGCAATTCTTTTAAAGATGAGAATAATTGCCCTTAAAGTAAGTAATAACAATTAATTGACCTAATTTTGCGTATTCAAAAATCTTTAGTACCGTTAAGGGTAGGGAAAACTGCGGCGGCCCTCGTGTTAAGCAGGAATGATGTGATATCCAAACGCGGTACTTTTTCAATTCAATTCAATTTGCTTTTATTGCATTTTTTTAATCAGGACCTTCTAAGCTTGATTTTGTTTGAGTTAAAAAATAATACAGTCTGGCTCAGTTTGATAATGCTAATTCAACTCTAACACCAAAATAAAAAAATGCTAGAAGAAATAATGAAGAAACGGCCCAAAAGTATAATAACATAATCGCCAGAGAACCTGATAACGGCTCATAGCCAGAACTTGGTGTTCTAGATGAATTTTTGAATGGCACCGCGTTCACCGAGTGAATATCTTTGCAAGGACGAAAACAGAGATTTGTGAGCTTTAGAGATCATGTCTACCGTATTATTCAAGTTTTGAGCTAAAAATGTGTGTATCCGTCACTCATCGATGAAAATATCCCAGATGCGAGTGGGGCCCAGTTTGTATATTTCGTCCCTCGTTGCCTATGGTTGCTGTAAATTTACCAATCACTTAAATTGTTAGCCGCAAGGGATATTTTTCATGCATTCAATATCGCTTTCTGTCACGGCGAAAGCAACGCACCGCTAATTTACTAGTTTATCTAAAAATACGAGCGAATGAATTCCTAAATCCACACATTCGATAATATTGTTAGTATTACGTTATGGTATCAATTTTCACCTCTTCCAAAGAAATCGTTATTCATTATTTTTTTGTTTGATACGTTGAACTTAGAGTAATTACAATGTAATTATGTTTTTGTTTAGTGAATATAGTTCTTCTCTCATTATGCATATCTTTATGTGTCGTATCTTGCGTCTCATTATGCACAAGTTAATTTGGTTCATTGAATTATTAAGTTTGGCACGTAAGTGCTACATTCTCCTTGGGAAAAATTATTCACCTCGACCGGTTCCTATCCCGGATCCCTCGATTCCACGCCGAGTACTTCAGTCAGCAATTGAGGTGTCCTCCTCCTACACAGGGCCACAGGAGTGGTTGACGCCCTCGGCGCGAAATTCACTGACCCACGTTCTAGTCTTGGTCAAGGCGAATGATTGTTCCTGCGGGTAATTTCGCTCAAATGTGCCCTTGCGGGTTAGGGAAACACAGTGGTCAGTTCTGGTATCCTCAAAATTTGGCATATGAGTTACTTTTTTCGCAAACGTGTTTATGAATTTTATGCACGTCGCACGGATCAGCTGAAATGATTTCTAGCTCAAAACTAGCGAGAAAATACTTGAAAAATGAATAAATCTTTATGTTCGTCGAATATAATGTCAAGATTTGGCGTCCATAAGCACGTTATCTGTGGAGTAAAAGGCCTAAGAATGAGAAGTGACCTCTACTTTCCGACCTAGTTCATGGTAATGCCATTGAATGAGGATTCCATTTTTTTATCCTTAACTATATCTTTTCTAGCGTATACATGTGTTACAGGATTTCCTTGAAACTCAAAAATACAAAAGATGTGATTTTATTCAATAAAGAGTCCAGAAGAGGATAATACACTTTTAGTATTTTATCCATCGTGCATGAGGCATACTATGATTGACCGTTGTGCTCGTAAATTAAATTAATACTGAGAACTGTGAGTTGAAACAGGTACCTACCTCTTTAAGGGAGGATCTTCCTTTTCTCTTTCTAATTAAGGTCCGTACTCCGGATTTCCTCTTTCGTTGGAGGCCTATGAATACGATCTCCACTGTTTTCCGCTCGAATCCTCGCTCAGGGTTGGTCGCTCACTAAATAAATTACGAATAGTGCCGAGTGCAATTAAGAAAGGCATCGTCCGCCGTTCGTGGAAAACTCGAAGGTGGGTGTGGCGGACTATGAGGATTAATTGCCTTCAAAGGGGGAAACTACGACCTCAGGAAAGAGCTAGCGGTATAAAACCCAAGTAAATACATCCGCGGTGGTAGTTGGGACAAAAGAGAGTGAGGGGGACTATCAGCCGGCGAGTGGATGAAGGGAAAAAGGCAATCGACGTCCCTTTGATCCGACCTTCTTAACCCTTTCTCTGTTCCCTTTTTTCACGGTCTCCTGGCATCACCATTCCTCTTTCCGACGTCGGGAAACGGCAGCTTAAAAAAGTTCTCTGCGACAATGCCTCTCCCTTTTTTGCCACGATCCTCGTCGCTTCATTTTTTACCCCCGTCTCTCTCCAGTTCTTTTTCAGTTTCCCTGGTCCCTTGAATAACCCTTCTCTCTCCCCCCACCTCACCTCAGTCCTCACCAGAATGTACCTACTGTACTCCTCCTTCAGTACCTTCTTGTACCCCCTCCCCTCTCCTCCTGACCACTGTCGCACTACCCGAGGATTACCGAGCCCGCATGTGCAGCTTGGCTCAACCTTGGTTCGATCCGAGAGTGGGGACGACGCGCCAAGGCCCCGTTCATTTTAGGCGTGAGTTGAAGCGTCGGGGAGGGGACTGGGTCTATAGCAACCTCCTCCACCCTACCAGCAAACTCCCCTCCCTCCGCTTCTGAACCACTCCTCTCCTTTACTTGGCCTCTTCCCTCCCCCATCTACCCCCTCCTTGTCCCACTAATAAGGGCTTTAACTCGGCCCTGTGTGTTCGTGGGCTTGACCATCGGCGGCCCTCCTCGTGCAAATTACAACGCTGGGATCTCGGCACGCCCCTTTCAAGACCCCCCCGCTCACAAGCCATCCTGTCCAGCTCCTTCTTCTTGTTTTTTTCCCCTCTGCGAAATTTATTCCTTCCTTCTTCTTCAGTGAGTCTTTTGTGGACTTCCTTCAATGTGCTCGGTCTTCAAGGAAATATTCTTCAATGAGTCGTGATTGCTTTTACTTCATTTTCCTTGTCTTCAATGGATTGGTCAAGGGTATCTCTTTAACTGACATGGGCGTGTTGAGATCTCTGGGCCCAAGCTGCATCTGTAAAACAGTAAGACCAAGGTGTAAGCAAAAATTTAGAGTTTTACCAGAAGAAATCGTGACTCTCACCTTTTTGTATTTGACCTCAAACTACTATCACAATCTGGATAAAAGTGTCTTTTGGATTTACTGCGTTATAATTAGAATATCAGCAACAGTATCGCCTGGCTATTCTGCCGGCTTCATCAGGCTTACTGAGACAACAATCATAAATAAATAAATAAACATGAATCTACCAAATAAGTATCATCACAATCATCGTGCGTGGTATTTAACTATCGTGCGGACGTCTATAAACAAGTTAGCCAATTTTAATGGAAAGCATGAGTTCCTTTTTTCCTTTCCTCCTCCGATTAATTTCAGGCTAATCACTGTCAACTACCTTACAAGCTCTTTGTATAAACCGCCTTGTTCCATTTTATATTGAATAATTTTTTCTCCTATTTCTGTAAGTCAATAGTTCTACCTGCAATACTTTTTTTTAAACCCTTCATACGTCTCAATTTTGTACATTCAATGTCTCATATTGAGTTCCATGACTCGTAAAACTTGATGGTGCGGAGCAGGTAGCGTGGATAAGTTTTGAAATGATTCAGGCTAAAATTACGCACAGTTTTCCTGATGGTTGCAGTCTTCAATGTTACTTCTGGATGAAGAGAAACTTGAAGTACTTCTTTCCGTAGGGTGTAGCTTAGAAATCTTTAATAAAAATGTCAGCAGCTGCGAGCTAATTGTGACTCTTTAAGTTTCTCTTCACCTCGGCATTTAATGGAAAAGTAACTGCTGTTGCTTGATGGTGTGAAAACTGGTCTAATGATAGATACCTTGCACGCCTGAGGAAGCATGTGGTGCCGAGAGTGTACTTTCTCAGTTAATATTCACTGCTCTTGCCACTATAATAAGTCCGTCTGAAACTTTTCTGCCCAAAAAACTCTTTCAGCTGCTGCAATTAGGAGTTTTACAAGCTCCGTAACTTGCCTAGGTATTCAATCTGTATCACCTCTGAGGCAGCTCATTTTCGTAACCCCCTCTTTGCCCTAACATCCGTTTGGAAGAGATTTCGTGTGAAATGTTTGGATGGGGGTAATTAGTGCGAACAACCTTTGCTAGCTAGTGAAGTTCAACATCTTAATGACGGCAGGTGTTAGTGAGTGCTCAATTTTCAGTGTTACTTCATCCTTATAGTTTTTGGCCACACGTATCTCATTCTATACATACACACATATCTCATTCGTTTTTATTTTTAGACCCAACGTCTATCTTTTGACTGATGTGAGTCTGTATTTGTTATTGATCACGAATTCAGGCAACAATGCTGAAGTAATCGAATATTCAGAAAAATATATGTTGTAAGTAGTACTTTTTCTCCTCTAAATCGGTTTTACCTTCCATTGAAACAAATTGGAAATATATATATATATATAAGCGGCCGCATTAGCCGAACTAAAATTTCTAAAAAACATGAAGGCTTTTGGAAGTAGAATATACACGATTTTATCCTCTCCCCGTAGTCCTAACGTAGCCCTGTAGCGTCACAAGAATTTTAAATGGCATGTAAAAATAAAGAAGTCAGAATTCTTTTAAATAATTAATAAAGATATACAAGGTAATTTTTAACAAGAAATTCTGAGCATTACTGGAAACTGTACCCCACGTTGTTCCAAATGTGGCTGAATTCACTCTGTAGACTGCAGGAGACAAAGAGAAATTATTCCTTCTCTCTACTCGACACTACTGGATCTGGTTGTTGCCACGAGTCATTACTAAAGCCAGCGTATCCTCATAACCGCCCAATACGGTGGATAACTATCCCATTACCATGAACTCTATGCAAATCTCTGTCGTGTGGCTTAGATAGCCGCTCTCGCCAAAGTAATGCAGAACTATGAGGATAATATGTCAGGTACCGTTGCATGGCCTCGGGATCAACTAACTCCAATGTGTAGGAAGTTTCACTCGATTTCTCTAAACATACATCTGCTTCGAGCAACGCTTGGAAACTGAAATTTCCTCTCAAGCCCGCTAAGTAAACTTGTCTCTCTTTCTACGATAATATTATCGCTGCTGAATATTGCCTAATTATGCAAACATCTCTTCGATTTCGTTGGAGGCCTTAGGACGCTGTGGCGTGCACACGCTATTTTCCATAACGATTAGTTTAGATCGGAAATAGTTGCAATAATACCCGCTATTTGGCTAAGTGGCGCTGTTTGCCGAACTCCCTCAAATCCGCTAGGAGGAGTGCATGACCTAATTCCTCCGTCAGCGAAAAAGGAACATCGTGGGGCCCTGGCCAAACGTGGGCACTCATGTCGGGATGGGTTAAGCGGCCCAGTGTGCATCGCAAACGTGGGAGAGCTTCCAACAGGATGGCCAGAGATTAGGGCTGAGTACAGCAATTGAATTGATTAAAGATAGAGATACGCTGGTGAAGCGTCAAATATTACTAATAGCTTGGTGAATTGTGGTCCAGGAGTCTACCAGGGATTCTTGATATTTTCATCATTCGATGGAGGCTTCCTGGAATTTTAAATGTGTTCTCTACTCATTTTTAATGAATGAAATCGATCCTGGGAGATAATGAAGCAATCTTATTTGGATTCCGCCCAAAATGCTTGAGAGGAGAAACGACGGTTTTGGCAATGAGTTCCGTTCTCGAATAGTCTATATAATGCGGAAAATTTTTAATTTTGCACCCGGTAACTTAATTACAGAATGATTGAATGCATTTACTCACAGCTCCACGTATTTTTACTATTTTAATCGATATGAGCGATTTATAGCTGATTCGAATTATCTAACACAAGCTGTTTATTAACTCAGAATCATATTGGTTGAGTTATTTCCTCATAGAGAGTAATGAGGTACTTGCTCAGTATTTAATTAACTCATTCACCTTAGTGTTTTAAAGGTAAACTATTCTTATAATTCGTTCTCATTCTCCACCTGCCTCTTCATCTGCCAAACTTTGGCAAATAGAACTCGATTTTAGGGGTAATCCACTTAATTATAAACTTCTTTTGGGCTCGTGTACGTTGGATAGGCAAATAATTTCTTTGACTCTAGGTGCTAGTGTGCCTAATTATTAGCACAAGGTTTATTTTGGAAATAATGCATAGTTAACCGTTAATTTGGATACGTGTTTGGAGCACAGGTGTGCACCTATTGTAACATCTTTTCCTATCCATTAATTCTATGATCATTTTGACCTAAATCTCTTGAATTCTTTTCCTCGACTTCGGTGTTTTTTTTATTTTAATGGCTCATTTTTTTACGTTTTTGCGAATATGTTTGTTGTTGGGCAATTTTTTTAGGAATCGACAGTGGTGTTTGCAACGAAACGATTGTTTGTTCAGCTATTGCTACTCAACTCGGCCTTGTTGTCTTCGCTTAAATATATATTCTTTCGAACTACCCAATTGATCGATAGATGTCATATGCGTGTAGGTGTGACCAGAGTCCGCTACATTGCATCAACTACTCTGGGTATGACTATGATAGATCCTCTTACCTCTATGTCTCGTTTCTGTGTTGGAGATTAAAGTCTTTAAGTACTAATTATCATCCCTCGGGCAAGCAAATTTTTTTTGCGCATTCTTGAGTGTATATTTTTCAAGGTGAGCCTCGCAATTAATTGTAAATCACAATATCCCCGGGCTCCACCCGTTCACAATTGAGAGTTGTGCTACACCCTCCTGGGAAGCTGGGACACAGAGAAATGTAAAGAGTGGACTTATTTATTCTCGTTTTCAGTCATTGCTACAGATAACTCGCCAAAATATTTCCTCAGATGTCTTATCTCTAGTTTCGAAAATTTATATAATTTAAGTCAAAACGTACTGAAGCCCAATTCTCCGATCATAAAGGGTGACTTCAAGTGGAGCTTAAAATAATGTGTTCCTGAGCATTGCTGAGGCCAATTAACCATTGAAATTGCCAAATCATAGTACAGAAATATCTGTCGCCATGATTTGCGTCAGTTTGGAAATAAATTTCTGCTGAAAAAACGTCTTATGAAGTATATTGGAAAAGAAATTAGTTCATACTTATACACTCAACAAGGGTTAGTGTAGACATTCAAGTTTGATCGGTTGGTAGTTGTTCTTGGATGCGAATGTTTTTGTGAACAAAAGTTAACTCAGCGAAAACATATTGCTTCTTGCGTAGATATTGTGGCATAAATAACAGCTGGCTGTTAAAGGATCGTAGATTTGCGAAAATCAAGCTTCAAGGCAGTGAAAGAATTGAAATTGTTGAGCGAAGTTGCCAATCAAGCTTTTTCCCTTGACGGTGCTTGAATTGAATTGGTGATATTGCTCTTCCAACAAATGGTGTATTGATCGAATTCCAAAGTCATGTGTGGCTTTCACGTAATAATTCTTGAATGTATATTAGGCAAACTCTTGCATATCATGTGAAAGTTCCACCATATACCGACAGCTGAAGAAAATTTTTTTGTTCTCTTTTTAGCTCATAGTGATTCAGTTTCTCAACGCTCAGAGAAAGGAGAAATCAATTACACGTAAACAATCGCCGTTTGCATATTATCTAATGCCCCCGGTGGTAGTCAGTGGCGATAAGCTCGCAAAACTCCCACTCCCATGGTTAAATTAACGATTTTGCCGTTCCAAGAGAATGTTCCGCCAATTGAAATGCTAACGTGAAGTCTACGTTAATCTCTACTGATTCTGGTCTCTGTATCAATACAATGAGTTATTATTTATCGATTCCATTATTAGAAAGAGTTACAAATGAAAGAATACGACAGATAATGAAAGTCGAGCACTATATAACGGAGGACATCATGACCAAGCTGCTAATCTGGTACGGGCATGTAAAGGGAATGAACGAGGGTAGACTACCGAGAAAGATCTTGGAGCTAACAATCGAAGGGAAAAGAGGAAGACCTAGGAAGAGCTGGAAAGAGGGAGTGGACACAGAAATTAGAGCGAGAGGATAGGAAGATCTATGGAAGGAAAAAGAGACCTGGAGGTTAGAAATCGGAAGACGTCAGATAACGTTATGAATCGATCCTATATGCATTCATTATTAGCCAGTAGGGATGTTTTTTCACAAGTCCCCTTTTGTTTTCTCGCCATTCAGAATGTGTGAGAAATCAATTGCGCGCCCGAAAATCCATTGGTTGCCCATCATCTCACGCCCTGGAGAAGGGGGGGTGAGGATCAGTGGCCAGTGTCTAGCAGACAACCCACCGTTCCCTCTTGCTATCTCTCCATCACTCTCTCTCGATTGCTCAAGTGCTCAATTAGAGATTTCACTGTCCCGACAAACGATCCGTCGATCGAAATCCTAAACGATGCCTTGTGCGTGTACGGTGCACGTGTCCGGCAGTCGCACGGACTAACGGAGCCAGAGGGGACAGGCGGTCGCCGTGAATCGGACTGGAATGATGGGGGAGGAGGCGGGTGGGAAGAAGGAAGGCGGGATGTGGAGGGGAGAATGGGATAGGGAGTTGTTCAGGGGGTTAAGGGGGTCTCAGGGTGCTGGCGAGGAGAATTGGTGTAGGGTTGAGTCTTGCGCCTTCCGAGTGGAAATGTATTTGCCCCTCGCCCGAGTATACACCGGCTCCAACAATTAGCGGCGTGGACTCAGGTGGCGGGGGGACTCGCCCCCCCCCCTCCCCCCTATCCCGCATCATGGAATAGCAGTTCCCTCGTCGCCCCTCTACTCACGAGTAGGGAAACAGTCCAGCTATGACCTGCCCGCACCAACCCCCCGAGGCGTTCCTCGCTCCCTCTCAAGAGGTCTCCATTGGCTACTGCCCCCCCTGCCCCTCTCCCTATCACGTCTTCCACCTTGGCGGGGCATGAGGCCCGAGAATCGCACACACAAGCGAACTCGGGGCGGTTTGAATTGCAAATCGTCGCCAGGATTGTGTGTTTCGGGAAAAATTGTCGATCCGTTTGTTGCGTGTCGGATGAGAAGTTGTCGGAGAGCCAAGTTTGTCCCTCCCCCTGATAAAATCAAGTTACGAGTCAAGAGAATGAGATGGGGATTCGGTGGAAAAAATAAAAGAGAAAGAACTTCGGGCTCATTACGACGGGTGTGGGGGTCGAGGTAGTGGGGAGGTTTTTTCACAAAGTGTTCCCAAACATATAGTTTGGGCGCGGCACAGAAGTCTTCCAGTTCATTCGGAACGGCATTTTCTCTTTCGCCTCAGTGGCTTGCCATTTCATCTGAAAACAAATAAGCATTCTCTGTTATTCTTGGAACCTTTAGACCTAAGCTATTCAAAGGGGACTAAAATTATACCTTAAACCTGTCGGGCATCTGCAGAATCACGCCTTTGTATTCCCAACCATCTTATGAAATATACACATACGGAACGAGAAAAGCTTGAAGATTGCTCTAGATAGATTAAAACTGGAATATCATCATCATTGCTATGCGTGATTAATGGGCTCAAGAGATATGAAGTGGATAAATCATTCAATAATTTATATAATATTTTATGCGTAAGGAACCTTGCATCTCATATGTTGTCAACTTTTCTCCCTTCACAGATTTGTTGCGAAAGTAATGCTGATCAGAATGCATGTACATTCATATTTTCCTTGTGACAATCAATGCGTTCATTGTAATTTGACGTGGCCATATATTCCGAAGTATCGGAAGTTTTTTCGCGTGAACACTGGCAATTGTATTTTTTCTGTTTGTCTTTATCCTTAAAATGATTTTGTAAATCTAAAAACGCATTTCTAATAACTGGTGAGTTTGGTAGGAGTATGATATCAACTGTTTAAGATAATTTTGAATGGATTTTTGCCACAATCTGAGTTCTCTTTGTACGCTGGTTGATCCAACTTAGCGTTTATGAGATGATTCTGTGATCATAAGCTAATCATGATTGTATCCTAGCCGGTATTCAGACGGGTAATGCGCCTGTCTGCTTGCGTAAACGCCAAGGGTTTGAGTTCCGCCTAGGGCATAGGTGTTGTGTAAATTCTGATGGTTCGGCTCCAGGGAAACCTAATCACGAAGTAAGATAAGCGTATGGGCATCTGAGATACTCATTAGCCCCCGTGTAGAAAATACAGAAAAAAATTGCCCCGTAGAAATTTCACATCACATAAAATTTGGACTTATTTTCGATTACAGTCAACTAGCTGTTTAATTATCGTTGTTGATAGTGCATGCATGAAACTTTAACGTTAAACGAATACTGAAAAATTTAACTGTGTATATGAGTTATTAACAGTGAAAAAATGCCAATCCTAATTGTGGGATTATACTGTAGAATGGCTATTAATTATAAACCACCGCATCATGGTAAATATAATGATCTAAGTTCATACTGTATTTCATTTCTCATTTTAAACTCTATTCTTAATGAATAAATCGATTCAATTACAAAATAAGCCTAGGTAACAAACAATTCCGCGTATATCATTGACGTCCTCAACTTTTGCTCTGTGCAAGCTAATTTTCATTCGAATGAAAAATATCCTAGCATATGATGACGTCCTAACGATTGTCAAAATTATGAGTAATTACGAAGTATCTGCCTGAAACGATGGAAATGAGATTTTAATTTCTATATTATTCCTGTATTTCACTGATTGAAGTTAAGAGGGTCGCTTTTGAAGTTTCTGTCATGCAGTGACAAGCCTTTATCGTTAAGAGCAGGATTATTGATGTTTTCTAACTGTGGGGAATTATGTGATGAATTGGCAAAATTAATCTATTGACAGGTGCATACGGCTAATACGCTGTCGTTACACTCTTTGAAATGAGACGCTAATTGTCATCGAAAATCCAAAACCTCATTTGAAGACATTAAAAATTCGGTGTAAATATGATGACTTGAAAAGTTCGAAATTATGATGTACAAGCCCATTGTTTCCCTCAGCAGTTTGTATTGATCTCGCAAAATCATTGCTTCCATGTACTTTGACTCACGTTACAGTAACTTAAGTTTTTATATATATTATTAATATGCCTTATTTTTCTGATAGTTGGTAAATATCCTTCTATTTGGTTGTTTTGATGATAGTCGGTGGTTTCAATCTTCGGTTTCAAAGCAAATCGGTAAAAACGAAAACATTTTGTATCTCGCTTGGCGAACTTCTACGCCGGTGAAGTATTTCCTCTGACGGGACTAAAAAAAATATGATTGGAAACCTCGCTATTCCCCTTAATTGCGCCGAGAAATAGTCGGAAACGGTTTCTCTCCCGATTCAGATCCATCCCTAGAACCGTTTTACCTCCGTTCGCTAATTTCCCGAAAGAATGGTTTCGAACCCACTTGCTTCTTCATAAGGGCTCCCTCAAGTAGGACGCAAAACACTCAGAATGAGGCAAGAACGCAAAAAATTCGGCTACCGCCTCGATAAATGCTTCGCTCTCGGATGTCTCGCTAACCCTATTTTGCGAGAATACTCCATTCCCATAACGTAATATCCATTTCAACTCGAAAATACCCCTTTTTCCTTCATCTCTTCCAAGGAAGCCATCTTTGTTCCCGTTCTCCTTTTTTTTGCACCGCCCCCCACAGCCCCCGCCTATTGAGCAAACCTCTCTCTCCGGGACTTCGCTGCCGCTGAAGTTAAAGGAGAACTATAGCCCTTTCTGGAAACTTGTTCCCACGGACCGTCGCCCCATCTTCGTGAGTTCTTAAGGTGGGGCAGTCGGAAGAGGAACACAATGATCCTCTAGGACGGAGGCCGTCTTCTCCCTTGTCGTCTTGCTTTTCGTCGGCGAGCATTAGATGCCCCTCAGTAGCTGAAAACCAAAGAAGAAATCCCCAATCTCACGAGTGCATCGTGTGCACTTTACTCCACTGCGTCGTCTTTCTCCCCCTAGGAACTATTCTTCGGAACCACTGTCCTCAGATATAGTGCATGGCCTTTGTTTCTCGGATGAAGAGGGGGTAGAATTTTCACGCAAGATTTCCGTCGTTTGCTAACTGCATATCTCGTAGTAGATTTGGACGTGTTTGTCCCTCAGGAGACCATAGACTTCCATAATACTGGTTTATACCACAAAATATAAGCATCAGAAGTTTTGGTTTTTACGGATGGGTGGAGTATTTGGGGGAAAATGTGTCGGATCAGTCTCCGTTTAAATTAATAAATAAAACTCTCTCTTCAGTTACTTTGTGGTACTCCGGAGAGCCCCAGCCTATTTAAAAAACCTCTCTCTTATCCATTTTTACAATATTTAATAGGAAATAACTTTTACAAATACCACCCTTAACACATTTTACACGACCCGGGTTCCAACGGTAGATCATCATCACCTGGTTACCTTTAAATTACCTCATGTTGAAAATATTTTTATGAAGATAGATTTCTTATCGTCAAGGTCAGGTTACGTGATGATTACGATAAATCGTTGAAACCCGGGTCGTAATAGATGTGATAAGTTTGGGCTTTGTAAAAGGTATTTCCATTTAAATAAACTCACCACCATTTTGAAGAATTGCTAGCTATAATGAGCAGGATGAGGATATTAGAAACGGTGCGTAATTGAGTCATGAAACCCATATTGAGAATTTTATCTTTCATAAATTTACTAGTGATAGTCTATCATTGAAGATTAGAAAATGAATGAATATCTAGAATAACAATGCGTCCATCTGGGCGCTAGTATTCACGACCATGCCTTACATATTCCTGAATGATTCCCTTCGATTACATTTTTCCTGCCTCATATTTATTATTTTACTTCTCTCTTACGAGCTGAATTTTTTTCTCCTATGTATCAACATTCACATTTCTTTTCATTCGTATCACATTTCATATCCTTATATAAGCAATCATTACATTTTTACTTGCCCTCTTCAATTTGATTGAATAAAATTCCGCTACTCTTCAACCCGTACTGGCACTTCTTTTTGTGGATTATTTTGTTGTTATTTTTTCAATTGTTTCATGATAAATTGTTCTGATTCTGCGCTCATAATTATGCCTTCTCAGATTGTCAGAACCTGGCGTCAAACAGATTCATTGAGAATAGAAAAATATATTTTTCCTTGGGATGAAGTGAATTCCTCAATTTGGGAGATCATGCTTCCCCAGAATTGCTGTGTTTCGATTAAATCATCGTATCATAAATTCCATTGGGCAAGTTGTTGGCCAAGGTATAATTTTTTACTTTGAGTTGTTTATCACAAACGCATGCCTCATCCAAGCATGTCCGCCTGTTGAAATAAAACTGGCATTCATTTGTAAAAGCTTGCGTTGAATCTAAAATTAATTCCTATTTCGGAGTACAGGAATGTATTCTCACTCAATGGGGAACGCGGTTTCAAAAATATGATTAAAACATTTTTGATATTGATGAAAATATAGCATTCATTGCAAAGGGGGAATAATTTGTGATATAAACTATTTGCTTGGCATTCAGTGGCACTCCTGCTCAATATGTTCCATTTATAAAGAATGCAGCCAAATGCCAAGCCTGCTTCACATTTCAAACGCATCAATACACCGTATGCAAGCTCTTCCAGCTCACTGCTATGCGATGCACAAATATTCTGATAGATGGGTGAGCATAATTGTCTCCGCACCTCAAACATTCCTTGTGAATCTTGCATATTGTGCATGCCATCAATATCGATATTTTTCGGTCTAATAGCTTACGTTTCGATTTTCAGTAATCTTGAATGGGGATGCAAGTGATACTTTTTACACTGAAGTATTTCCAGGAAAGTTAGGGTTTTATTTATATAATTAACCATCCTCCGTGGGTGGGTCTATTCAAGGCACCAACAGATGGGAATGAAGTTCTAGAGCCTAAAATGCATCTTTTCCGATGATATATCTTTCTTATTTGCTATCAATACACTCCTCTTTCATTACTCTGCCCAAAATTGACACTTTAGAATCCATTGAACTTCCATCTAAAACATAGTAGATCCTCGGAAAACTAAAAGTGGGTTATAAAATCAGAAAATGGAGGGGAAATAATGGTCTCTTAGGGAAGTACATTCATTTGGATTGTAATTGTCATGTTTCTTGAGGTTAAATAATAGGAAATGAAGAGGCTGGAATCTTTGAAATGTCTGCGATGGTAAATATTTTTCCCACGTTATTTCCCTCTAGTCGTTAGCCCTTTTGTGACCTTTCGAGGGTTCATAGCCAGGTTAAGTTTTGCACTCCTCATGAAAGCATACTGATCATAAAGCATGGCTGAGGTAATGTAAATTATTGCTTTTAATATTCTCATGAGTACCAGTAGGGGAATAAATATTAAACTTTGGGCAATATAATGGTAGTTTATTGTGAAAAACTTAGTCGTGATGATGTGTGCACCTGAATAGAGTATATTTAAATACATAAATGAAGGCAATGAGTAACTATGGCCGTGAAATATGTAAGAGCTCTGTGTCTCTAATGTTTTTTATGACAGAAAGATAATATTTGGTTGACAATGGCGTTAGTAAACGTTTTATTTATAAACGCTGTCATTTTTTCAAATACGTATAACTAAAAAATTGTAAGCTTACATTCTAGTGTAACGTATATCACAATAGTCAATGACAGAGCTTGAATACGTCTTTTTAATAACATTTACTGATTGGAAGGATATTAAGTATGAAAGGGAATTATTTAAAATACTATCTCTGAGTTTTTTCTCAATATCTAACTCTCAGATATCAACTCTCTCTTTTTAGAGGAATATCTGTTGAAAATATAAATGTGAGGTTAAATATATTTGGTTTTAAATTTATTTCGGTTTCAAAGCTTTGAATATTGAAACCTTGAAAGATTATACTCGGCAAAAAAATCTTGCAGTTAGATTTCGTTCTGAGAATAGCATTGAAATACAAATGATCCCTTGTCTCAGTATCGCGATTCACTTTCCTGAGGCCCTAAGATAATTTATCCTCATCACGTCAGGTCCACCTGGAACTGTTATCGTGCCCATCAATCAGCTCCTTTATCTTTACTTTTTATTCGGCAGTATCAATAGAGTTCGTCTCATTCGATTATGTGTCAGTAACGTGTCTATTCACTGTCACCTGACCAAAGTATCAACGTACCCAAGCTTTAAATACACCATTATCGTAAACGTTTCATCTTCCCTGCATTGCGTGTCTTGGGGATAATCAGATTCCAAATCATTGAGGAACGAGGAGTGGCTAGCCTGATTATCTGTTTTCGATCTTGCTCGTGAAGTACCTACACGAACATAGCATACGATTAGCAACTGAATAATTGTTGAAAAATCTTTTGTTCATTAGGTTGATGGTTAACAAACCAGCGTCCTTAAAACTAAATGTATATGTCTCATTATGTAGTGTGCAATAAATGGCCTCATTTTAACATTGTAGTCATTGACTTAGTATTATCATGCATCATAATGACTTACAGAAATTCATGGGCGAAACACTCGCGAAGACATCCAAGCGATCAGATCTCATCGAATAACAAATGCGAGCCTATCTGATTCCGCGACTTCAATTATAACTGAAGAATTTCCTCATCCCCTATAGTTTCTTGAGATCGGTTCTCAGAACCCTTGTTTTGCGTTGGTGATTGCTGGGGTAGATTTGAAATGCTGGAAACAGGGCGGTGAATAAAGAACTCGTGTTCACAATGAATTTGCATGATCTTCACCAAACGGCATGGAAGCGGGTAAGCAATCTCCTGATCCCACCCGCTTACATCGAGAAAACGATGTAAACAAAAGTGCGATGGGTGTACGTAGGATGTGAATCACAAGGTTTTCACACAGCGAAAGATAAATTGTTCAGTTTAGGTGATACGTTATCGACTGTTTTTATCGAATTTTGAATTAAGCACTCTAGATATTAGGTGATTTCTTCATATTTTTGCTTGTTTTCATCGAAAGTAATGAAATATTTAAACTATTTTCTGTATCGGTATTTAATTTTTGAGAAAAAAATACTTCATGACGAAGGCTTCAATTTCTGAAAAGGATGATGAAACTATAATACATAATTGAATCGGCAATCTATCCGAATCAATTAAGTTTTTTCATTAGTTTCCCCTTATGCTCTCACAGTTTTACAGGTAAGATGCTGCAAGGATCAATAAATCTAATGAAATGACTCAAGGTAACACGCTTTCTTCTCCTTGCATTTCATATCGTGATTTTCAAAGTCAACATCTTCGACTCTCAACTGTCATCTTGGTTTAATCAGCATAAAATTGACCAAAATAACCTTTATAATTCGGCTAATTCACACATCTAGACAAAAATTGGATTGCATCTCACCTGCTAACGGGAGCAGAAAGAAAGTCAGTAGAAAAGGTCAGCTAAATTTCGAGTCTCATTGTATTAGAATCGGCTTGCAGTTGTCCTTCTGGTAGTTGGTGTGGTGTTAGGTCACTTGCAGTGGTCTTCATGTAGCTTTTGATGTCTTGTTATATGACCTGCTCCAAAATCCAAAGCGCACAAGGAGGTGTGTGACATTGCAAACTTTTCCAGAAATGGTGAATCGGCACTTAAATTATGAGATTAACCAAGTTACGGACGCCTAATAAAGCATTGCAGTAAAAATTGACGGTTGAAAGGTGTACAGTAGTAAAAAAGTAGAGTATATTCAACCATATAATAGTGTTTTTCACCCTGAAAAAGACCATTGATCAACGGACTCCCAATTTTTTCTGCCATCGTATTGCATTTCCCGTTTGGCCTAATTCTATGCCTCATGCCTCTTCACTCGCTATGCCTAGCGCGCAATATAAATTTATCAATCTATGCTGAAATACATTGGGGGATGCTTCAGTTCAGGCAAAAAACTGAAGTATTTAATTTTCCGTCGAAGTTTACTGATGCGTACCGATGCATGCGTAAACAAGCAGGAGTTGGATGACATTGGCCACGGATACGTTTTATTTCGAACATGCGAGCTCTCGGAGCCTAAGTATGGAGTTTTGTTTTCCTTACCCGCTTGAATACGAGGCTCACCCCGAGCGAAAAGTCGCTGTCCGGAAAGTTCACCGCTCGGAAAAATTCGCGAAACAACAACAACAGATGAAAAAAAGCACGGGAATAAACACTCGGAACGACGCAGTGTTCGCATTCGTCGATCGACCGCATTCATGGGGAGGAGGATTTTTTTTTTCCAAGTCGCCCACGATGCTATCCGGGATGGGGAGGAAAACAATATGATTTTGCCGTTATATGTTATCTCTTTCCCGAGGGGTTTTACCGGGTGGAACTCAAATATAAATTTCGGAAGTGGGAATCAATGTTCCCCAAGGGTCAGCAGGAATACTGGGTCGGCCGAGTCAGGCCCGGATGGAAAGGTAAAAAGAGGGAACGGCCGGGAGGGAAGGAGAGGATTGATGGAGCGAGCAGAGAGAGAGAGAGAGGAGAAAAGGAGAGGAAGCGGAACAATCGAAGAGGGATATCCATTGGACGTAGCAGCGCCCACGATGGATTGCTGGGGAAGAAAAATGAGCGCGATTAGTCTGCGGGAAAAGGGGTACCCGAATCGGGAGCTCGGGCAGGGCGCTAGCGGAGCCGTCAGGAGCGCGGTGGGCGCAGATGTTTTGCGAGAAACAATGGACGAGCGGCAGGCGATGGAGGTAAAACAAAAGACGACAAACGTCGCGCGCGCTATTATACGGCGGAAGGAATTGCGGCCGACGGTGATGCTGTGCTCGGAGTGAGAGGGGATTTTTGGCCCATTGGAAGGAAGAGCAAGCAGGTAGAGTGATGTTCCGAGAGGCGGGAGACGGGAAGATGTTTTGACAAATTGCCGTCGAAAGTTTTCCAGTCGATAATACATAAGTATATGGATCGGAAGAAGTAAAGAGAGCTGGGGAAGGCTGGAGGCGGTGGCTCATACATACGACGAGAATATTATGGGGAAAGGGATTATTTTTTTTGGTGAAGGGGGGAGGAAATGGCTCGGATACCTCCGCAACCAGAGGACGTTTTGCGAAAGTGCGCTAGCCCACATCGTATAATCCGAGCAGCCGTCGTCTGTTTCGTGCTTCTTTTTTTTGCCGTAAGGAATACCTAGAGCGTGTTCCACTGCGCATGAGCGGAGGACGGATTTAACGCGAGGATCAACGAGGCACCGTGGAGCTTTCGAGCCGAGAGGGAGTGAAAAAAAATAGCACCACACGGCGGGTGTGAGAAATGAAAGGTAAGCGGACGCCTCGCGTACTTCTCCTATTTTTTTCTTGAATTTTTTTATTTTATTCTCTGAGGCGTGCGTTGGGTCATGCAGCCACTTGCTCTGCGCTGCAATGGCAGACAGGGTTAAGAGGAGGGAAAAAAGAGCGAATTTGACGAATTCGAAAAGAATGGGATGTTAAAAGGTCAGTTTGGCTCCCACATCTTCTTCCGCAGCGGTAAACGTCAAGACTCAAAAAAGCCATCAATTTTCAAGGATAAAAGATGAAAATCTCGTGGTTATTTTTTAAATAATCTTGCAAGAGTCTTTTTGAATTTTCCAAACGAATAGATGCGGGTTGTCGATAGATTTTCACCTCGAGGACATTGGTGTACTGATTCTGTGCAAAGTATTCTTCGCCTGCTGAAGCGTGGCCCAATTTTTCACGAATTTTTCACTTCGTTTTGCCAATATTTTACTGTTCCGGTTACATGTTTTGATGAAATTAAACTATATAAGGCCTGCACATCGGCCTCCATTTACCTGAAGATGATATGAATGCACATCGAAACCTGGGTCGTTGTTTAATAAATCGAGTGGTTTTAGTAAAAGTTGACATCTTAAAATTTGTTTAATGATGGAATACCACCAAGTGAGACTGACGAAAGGGAGTGATATAGGTATGTAGTGGTTTTAATTATTATAAAATGCCTACTTCTACATTTTCATTTACGTGGGAAATTAACAAAATCCAGAATGAAAAAATTGTAGTATTTAATTCGTATCTCCCTTCAATATTGAAACCACAGAGAAAGTAGATCTTATTAATTCGAACAATTTTTCTTTAATTAAATGGCTTTCTTCTCTTTAATTCAAACGATTAATTGAAATTAGGCGCTAGTCCATACATCCTTTGTTACCTTCATATTCACGAGTAAAATCGTAAAACTCTTTTAAGTTTTTAAATTCTTCATCCATGATGGCGACGTTATTAATTCCTGTTGGGTGAGTTTTTTTAGCTAGAGGCACGCAACCACGGCGGTCATTTACGAGATTAAGGACAAAAGGGGAATTAGGTAATTTTAGAAGTCCAGTGAGGCAGGATGTTGTTAAAAATCGTAAAGAAGTGAAAGAGAACCTTCTAAATATTCCGCCACTCTGGAAAGTCGAACCAGAGGTACTAACAAATGTAGTCTTTTCAATTTTTACCAGAAACACTCTAGGTTGACCAGCTTTCTTTACTATCACCATTGAAATTGCAATCCGCAAAACAAAAATGTTTATCTTCATTCTTGTTATGCGTTGTTACTTTTTTAATTTATTCTTAGCAGTATAAGTATAACGAATTTTAGCTCGTTTCGTGTATTGCTCTAAAAATATTATGCATCATAGCATATTAAATGCGTATTTCTGCGACGCTGTACACAAGAAGGTTGCTGATGTTTATATTGAACGTTTTGCACGAAAAATTCAAATAGCGTTAAGATTTCAATAAGATAAATCTTTATATATGTTGGTACGAGGCAAATCCTATTTTTTGGAATAAATAAAATCGTCCTAACATCAACGTACTGCACTGTTATTTTGCTGCTTTCCAAATTTCTTGAGAGCAGAATTATAGTGTAATATGGTCATTATTTGCAATCTGCAAGAAGAAATAAATGTGCTAGAAAATACCTCGTCATTTTGCTTGAAATCGTAAGTGTCATGACTCTTGCCTTCTATAAAACCTTGAAGCAGATTCGTTTTATCACATGGGATACTGAGATTAATAATATGTATGTACTGCAATTTTTGTGGTGGGTTCTACTATTTGTGATAATTTATGTTACGATATGATGTAATGAACAAATACATTATGTTTATTATGCTTTCAAGGGTGATAGTCGTCTTCTGACGGTAAATAGCATCTTAAAATGAATAGAAGTATAAAATTGGTCATGAGGTTTCCGGACTACTCGTAATTATTTTATGATGAATCACATCCTGCAAGAATAATATAGGGATCAAATTTATGTTATGGATTGACCCCCTTTTTAACCTATGTGATCCTATGCATCATGTATTTGATAAGGAGTTTGCTTTGCTTTTCAGCTCTGAGCCTAGCTTTTGGTAGTTTCCTTATCCCTTTTAAATTATAAATATCAATATAATCCTTCCATCTTCTACATTTTTCCACTCTCATTCTTTTGCTTTAATCTTTTTTCCCGCAACCTCCTATCATCATTCTATTTCTATTATAACTTTCTTCTAAATCCCACTGCATATTTTTTGTGGTACAACAATTCAAAGTAAAAATGTTTGTCTCTATTTCGAATCAGGTCATATTTTTTGCTCTCTCCATTCGCTTTTATTGAATTAGACTTAAGACGCATTAAATGTAAAATCAATAAGTATGTTATACGATCTGAATTATTTTACTCGCTTCATCGAAATCAATGTTTTATTGCGCCCTAAATAAATACCCTGCAAATACCATAAATACAGTATTTCTCCACCACCGCTGGTAATATGAAATACAAGCGAAGGTCTTTTTAGAACTACTGGTTTGTAGCCATAAGATTTCATTAGGTTACTGTCCTTTTTCGCTCAAACTAGTCGGTATTTCAATTGTTGTGCCACTGTTTTAGTATTAAGTTTATCGGTATCCTTATTCTTGTTACAGCCAGTTTGTTTACAGCCATATAGTTATTCATTTTGTACGTATCCTTATTTTGTGATTAGGGTAAAGGGCGTTTATGGCATATTAAACGTGGATTCATTGAAAACATACATTGGCTAACTTTCATGTGCATATTTCCCTCTTAGTTCTTTTCCTAACTTCACTGCCTCACTTATTCATCACAAAAGTGTGGACTTTCTTTTTGAACTTATGTGAAATCCTGTTTCATTAAGATTTGCACTAAATGTTTCCTGCTTTAACTCATGGCTGTGACATCTCTTTTATGCTTCATGTGCGGACGCAAATGCCTGGCATATTCACGGTGCCTTTGAAAGCTGTGCGTAGGAGTTCTCTACAGGAAAGTCGCTGCTTTCTCGAGCTTTCCCTCTGAAAGTCCGAACAAGAGGTCGAGAAAGAGAGACACCATTGTTAGAGCGATTGCTCGTAAGCTATTCGTTCCTTTCATTTAGTCATACAACTGTTCCACCGCTTCCCTAAAAAGAAATGAATAAAGGAATTCACCCTGTGCCCTTTTCAGGGCAAAAGGATATATGAGGATCATCTTCGTCCGCGTAGGCTGAATAATCGCACAGAGCTTGAGGACTTTACGGTGCCCTACTGTCAACCTACGTAATTTTTTGTAAATATTTATAATACTCTGAGGGGACGTAGATAAGAGTGTTGGTAAAAATGGGAAATTTGGTTGGTCGTAGCGCTTAATTTAAGTTTAATCGAAGGTCTTCATCCGAGAGTTAATTGATTCCGCGTTTTTAATTCCGGTGATTTTGAGGAGACGGGTGTAGGGTGAAGGCTCGGGGAAAGGGGAGAAGGTATCCGGGGGGTTGCGAGGTGTGGGTGTTCCGGGGAGTAATTTCGCATGGAGCTGGCAACAGCGTGGCGAGTAATGGACTCGCCTCGGCTGGATAATCTCTCTCCCAAAAGTGGAGCGTTGTTTTCGGATTATGCGGAAGCTCTGCAGGTGGCGGCAGGGACTCCCTCGCCTCCCGCCAACTCTAAAATCCCTTTTCCCGCCCGTCCCCTGGTGATCCCCTCCCCCCTCCCTCTTGTCCCAACCCTTTCCTTCCCCTCATCTCATACCCTGTCCCCTCTTTTTTTTTAAAGTCCACATAATACCCCTCCCTTCCCCATTTCTTCCCGCCCCCTAGGGTGTAATTTGTGCTCAGAACTTCGTTTTGTTCGCGGTTGTCCGAAAAGAGGTTTGGTTGTTTTTTTTATTTATTTATTCGAGAGTTTTAAAAATTCTCGTTGAGTGAATGTTGGTGCTTGCATGAATGTTGGCGGCCAACCTGTTCTTCTCGCATTTAACCATAGTCACCACGCCCTCTTCCACCACTCTAGACCAGGGATAGTATAAAATTCTTGTTCGTATCTCTTGAGATTCTACCTCACTGTCGTGTTATACAATACGGTGTCAAGTTATACACTACGGAGACTTCTCCAGAAGGGCACCGCCCACAGTTGTTGTCATTAAGCCTTTAAGCCACGTGATTCTAGACCTAGCCCAAGTTATTGGATGGTTGCTATTGTTGTGGCTTAAAAGTATGGTGTAAGACAGAACGAGCATACTGGCTTAGGGGCTGTCCATAATCCGTATAGACAAAAATAGGCCACTTTTAGTCGTAGACAAAAGTAGGCCACCTCCTATCGTGGATACTCGTAGACTTCATCATGACCCCACCGTCCTCTCCCTGTTTTCCACGTTTACTTTCCTTTTTTTTGCGGAAAAATCCTTGAAACGGGTTATTAATTGATTCTCATTGACTATCTGTAATTTAAGGCTGATTTTAAGGAAAGGTAAGTAAGAGAAAAACTACTCTTGTAGCTATGAAAACCTCAACCATTGTCTACGTAGAAATCCCTCTAATGTTAACCCACCCCTAAACGTTGACAACCCCCGTACACCCTGCCCCTGTTTGGTGTCTACGTGGATTATGGACAGCCCCTAACGAATATAATCGCTATCATTGTTGTTTAGCTAAGTGATTTCATAATATATGCGCAACTGGCTTGCCACTAAATCCTATTAGGACTTAGTTGGCATGACGAATGTTGGCATGGCAAACAAAATCTCTTAATAAATTTCACACATAAAATTTTTATTCCCGACCTAGGTTTCGATTACCTTGCAATCATTTGAAAAATAATTTGAAAATGATTGCAAGGCAATCGAAACCTAGGTCGGTAATAAAAATTTTAAGTGTGGAATTTACTAGGAGATTTTTCTTTTTCGTCATGTCTGCGGTAACCTTCCACAAAGTTATGCCTTCAACCATTAATTTTATTAGAACTGAGTTGCCGTCAACCAATTGCTTTAACTTATACGGCCACTTATCGATCTCCAATCTCTAAAATTAACGCTTTCTACACATCTTATGGTAAATATTTATTATCTAGCCATGAAGTCAACGGTAAATGACAGCGTCTTAGCTGCGTTTTTCCTTAGCATGTTTTTTCCATAAAGTTGAATGTGCTCTGCAACTTGTGTGAAAACTCCACTTTCTCACCGACGCAAGTTTAATTATCTGGTGAACTCGAAGACCAAACTGGATTCCGCCCCTAGAATTATGTGCCGGATAGAATTTTTATTGTTTCGCTGGATCGTTTCAAACGGACATCCATCATTTATAAGAAATAATTCAACGACCTTGGAATAGTGGTCCGAATTTCGTTCCCGTTTTCACTCCCATGGGATTAGTTGGAAGATAATGGTAACGTATGCGCACGCGTTCAGAATAACTGTGGTCCGTAGTTTAAGAACATGAGTTAACCCGGGAATCATTCACTATTGCGGGCGGAATGCTGGTATTTGTTATAAAATAATCGACATTAGCTGAGAAGAGAACTGCCTTCTTCCCGTCCTTAGACTTGGAGTACTGATGTTGATATTGAATGTGGTATCAAAATCGGTCTCAAATGATTGTGATGAATAATGGGTCGAAGGCATCAGAAATGCAGACTCGGTGACGTAAAACAAATAAGAGGACAAAAAAAGCAGCATTGGACATGGTTCGTGAGAGATTGAATGTTGCTAGATAAAATCAAGATGAGGTAAGGTTGTTGGACTGAGAATGTAGGTATGAATGTAGGCGGATAATGTATGCATAAGAATTAGTGAACGAGAAGTACTGAAGAGGGTTGAAATACTGAAGGCCGATTCGGAAAATAGAAAGTTGATTATAAGAGGGAATACTAATCGGCAGTTTGGAATTTGGGCGGCATTTAGTGTGTGCTGTATCAAAGACGAGTTAAGTGAGGGAAGAGATCGTCGAAAGGCCAGCAGAAGGAAAGTAGTGTGCTGGTTGCCGAACGTGAGATAGAATAGAGGAGTTGCCTAAACGGGTTAAATTAATTATACAGTATTCTGTCATCGACCTCTTGTTTTATATATCCAATTAAATATCAAGTATAGGTCCGAGTTAGTGATTCAAACAATCATCCTTCGCCAACGTTTCGGAATTTAATAATTTCCATCTTCAGGGCTCAGAATTTCTATGTAAGGGTACAGAATCATTAACAATGCATATTGAGGTAAAACCTGCCATGGTCATTACACTTTGGATAAAAATAATAATAAAATTTAAGGAACATCATCCTGATGTGCATTGTCTAAAGTCTAAAGTCATTACTCTGCGGTTTTACCTCAATATGCATTGTTAATGATTCTGTACCCTTACATAGAAATTCTGAGCCCTGAAGATGGAAATTATTAGATTCCGAAACGTGATGATTGTTTGAATCACTAACTCCGACCTTTACTTGATATTTAATTGGAAATTAATTAATTATATATATATATATATATATATATATATATATATATATATATATATATATATATATATATATATATATTCTCTGTGTGACTGAAGAAGGGATAACACCCGAAACGTCTCTAAGTAAGACTCTCTTTTTACTTTCGTCTTTTTACCCCCTGTAAGTTTCCTCTTTAATTGTGTTTGTGGCCATTTGGCGAAGTTTTCCATTGTGTATATATATATATATATATATATATATATATATATATATATATATATATATATATATATATATATATAATTATAGAAAGTTGATTATAAGAGGGAATAATAATCGGCAGTTTGGAATTTGGGCGGCATTTATTGTGTGCTGTATCAAAGACGAGTTAAGTGAGGGAAGAGATCGTCGAAAGGCCAGTAGAAGGAAAGTAGCCTTGGTGAAGTTAAAAATAAGTTAGACACAAATGCTTATTTGTCTGCGTCTCAGCCCTCATATCGCGGTCCTCCCTAGCAGTTTTTGAGTAATCAAAATGCTTAGTTCATAAAAATTGAGGGTTTGAGCGTTATCTTTGTGAAATTAATCACTCTTACCTTTCCGACCAATGAAGTATCATATTTCCATATTCAAAAACCTGATCGTAGGCTTTGATATGATAAACGCTGTCCGTCATATCATTTTTTCATCCATGCCATATCATCAACCATGTAATTATCTTTTTCATTCGCCATTGCTCACCACTTCCACAGAATGTGACGTTGTACAGACGGCTTGTAAAAAGGACAACGATAACTATGGATGTAATTGGATAGTGCTTAACCATTTGAGTGCGGCATGACGTGATATCACGCCATACTTCTCTTTTTGCTGGCGCTGATGACGTTATATCACGTCAAGGGTACTGTGAGTGTTCCAGCTTTCAATAGGAAACTTTCACTGGACCCGCTAGTGAAAGCTGGAACACTCACGGTACCCATGACGTGATACTGTGCTATGACGTGATATAGAGCGTGTGCAAAGGAGATCCGCTAGATTTGTTAAAGGCCGTTATGATAATTGTATAAGTGTTACGAGCTTAATAGAAGAACTAGGATGGGAATTACTATCGGAACGTAGGTTAGAATTTAGGTTAAACCTTTTAAGTAAATTCGAAACAGAGTTGTTCACAGATGACGTTAGATAGGTTTGCTAGGTTTGATCATATTAACAAGATTAGAGAGATAGATTGTCGTACCGATACCATAAGAGAGATTCCCGCGTACCATAAGAGAGAACAATAGGCAGCGTAGCAAAGGGATAGGTAGGTGAAATATAGTTAGAGTAGTTTGTAGTGCATGATGCATGTAATAACAACCAATAATCCCTTCCTCATTATGTAGATACTAACCATCTAGCTCCATGTGACCCTATTATCTAGCATATCTCCCTTAAATATCCTAGTTGCATGTTAATAGTGCATGTTTGGTGTTCTTCACCCCCTACCACACACCCTCGTGGTGGCTTGCAGGGTATCACGTAGATGTAGATGTACCATATCGTCAACACTAGTGTAAAGACAACCATGACGTGATATCACGCCATACCGCACTTTTAAAGTGACCCAGAGGAAGATTTTTTTCATCAAAAATTTGCGGAAAATAATGGTTAAAAAAACTCTAGAATCCAGGGCTCTCCCGCAGTATGGTGATGCAAGCTAAGTAGTCAGCTTGTAATATTTGCGCGTCATAAATTACGTTAATGGCCAATTATTCTAAGCGGGGGCCAACCAGAACTCAGCTCATTGCGGTAATGCCGGTGTTTTAGCTCTCCATACCAAGCGCCCCGGGGGCAGATTGGAGGATATGTATGTACCAAGTACAAGATGGACCACACCTCTCCGGCCTTTCTCCTCGTGGCAGCCGCCGGCACCGAGCCAGCCGCTTGCAGCGTCACGCGTGCAATATAACGCACGGGCACAATTTGTGTACTTAAACGCACCCGCAGGAGGCACGTCTCCGGCCTTGACTCCAGAGCCCTCCTCCCTGTTAGCGGAGGCATTATGTTCGCCGACATAAATGCATCTGGGTGCCGGCGCCCGTGGTGCCTCCTAGGGGGAAAACAGAAAGGGGGATGTTCAGAGGCCATTTGCCTTCACTCTGCACCCCTGGTGTCCACGGTCTCCACTCTCTCCTCTGACAAAAGAGAGGCGAAATATATTCATGACGCCGGAAGGGGCACCACAGTCTAGCCGCCCGCTAGCACGAGCCGAGAGGAATTTTAGGCTACCACGCAAATGAACTGTGCAGAATTCATTTTGCACCCGCGCGCATCGGATGCCCTATCAACTTACTCGCTTTTCTCCTTGACCGAGCCCCCGGGCTAAACTCCCGCCGAGCTATCCCGCATCCCCTCTGCACCAGCCACCCTTAAACACGCCATTTACGGCCTCGCCTCCCCCTTGGCTTAGCGGCCCTAATGGCCTGGGCGGGCTTAAGTACCTGCGTCTATGCGGCCGTCGAAAAATATCCATTCGGCCCCGGATCGTGCTGCGTGCAAGAGCTGCACGGCTGGCTGGTCGGGTGTAATGCGACTGGGAAATTTTTATCCTCCCCCGTCATTGCCTCTGGTTAAGTCCGTGCGAGAATTCATGGCTCGAGCGAAAATTTCGTGACAGTGGACGTCCCAATTAGTTCGGAGTGTCATCTCGGTATTTTCCGGGGGACGGCGAATGTGTCATTTTATTTTGACGTGTAAGCGTAAGTGTGAGCTCGGTGTTTTTTGTTGTGTTTTTAATTGGCGTTCAATGTAAATTTTTCTCGGGTGGGCACGCGTTTCAAATCGAACTAATGTGGAAACATATGGTGTAACCCACGAAAATGGCTTGTATTCAATGAAAAAGTGAAAATATTTTAGCTTGCATTTTGTTAAGGGAAATTTCAATTCATTGAATGACCGTAAATTTCAATACACAATAGAATTGGATGGACATCGATTCTAAAGCTTATCGGCATGACTAAATATTACGCCATGAAAGAGTAAAATTAGAATACCTATAGCATAAAACTCTGGTGTATGGTTATGGTAGCTTGAAATGTCGAATTTTTACTTTTTTCTCTCTACACAGTGTGATGACTTTATCTCCAAATAATTGAATTATCAACTATTCACGGTGAATACTGAAAAATTCCTAAAGCTTATCAGCATGACTAAATATTACGCCATGAAAGAGTAAAATTATAATACCTATAGCATAAAACTCTGGTGTATGGTTATGGTGGCTTGAAATGTCGATTTTTTACTTTTTTCTCTCTACGCAGTGTGATGACTTTATCTCCAAATAATTGAATTATCAACTATTCACGGTGAATACTGAAAATTCCTTAAGGTCCATCTCATATAGTCGTGCTACAAAAAAGCATTGGTCGCCTAATTGTTTCCGTGAATCTTTTACAAATCTTCGGTGCGGTTACATACAGTTTTGTCGAAAGATCTATCAGATGTAAAACAAATCAATCGAAATTGTTCATAAAATGAATGCAACAATAATAAGTATCTTAAGTTATTTTAAATGAAGCTACCTTTGAATTTAATTTTTGTATCTTTTAGTAATTTGTGAGAGACATTATAGCTTTGCTCCCTGCCATGAAAACTTAAGTGCTAGCCTTACCTATTGCGTAAAATCTATGACGCATCGAAGCACTGAGGATATTGCGCGTGTAACATTTGATCGAATACCAATCCACCCCGATAAACTCCGAGCGTTTTTAATTTGATTTGCAATGTAAGCCCGGAGCGAAAAATGAAAATTGGCCCAACGGACTTGGAAACCCTGTTAGTTATTAGTTAGAATTAGTGAGAATTGAATAATTGATCAGTTATCATTCTTCATTAATAAATAATTATTGATCTCCCTAGCGCTTTCAGGGTCAATATGATCGTTTTACCGTTGAAGAGTAACCGTTTCCGTTATCAACGTATTGATTTGCTTCTTTCCTTGCAATTTTTTGGGAGGTTCCGTTTTACCAATATGGTTTCTCATGCTGTGAGGTTGCTTTAAGCAAGGGTTTACCTGCAGTGAATGAATAAATGCTTACGAAACTCGTATTTTACTCTTTTGTCCACGCATATTGTAATGCTGATACTTTTTGTTTGAACTAATTGATCAACAAGGATACTTATTTTTCGTAGATATTTCTGATATGTGTGTCACATGTTTTCTATCCCTAAAATCAAAAGTCTATTGAAGGAATCGTGTAAACTTGATGCTTATATAGTCGTTTAATTAACAAATTTTGATATTCAAAGTATGTTTTAAAATTCTATCATTAATGTACCATCTTTAATAACGCTTTTTAAATTAATTATAGTTTGGTTTTTTTAATAATATTTACTGAAAGTTATGCATCCGAAGCATAAAATGGAGCGTGTGTGAAGTGAAAATTTATTATTAAGTATATTTGGATATCGATTTCACCTATATATTTTTTCTCCATCCATAAACGTATTCTGCTTATCTAGGAATCTGCTGAGATCGGTCAGTATGAGTGTTAGTCATTGATTTACTCTCAAAATGCGGACTTGGCATGGTGCCAAAGGGGGCATTTGCAAAAACCATTTGCCTGATTCGACCACTTCAGCGTAAGAAGCCTAGGGTGATGCAAAAAAAAACCAAAGCCAGGCTGGAGTACAAAACTGGGAGAGGAGGTCACTTGGAACCTGTTCTCTATCGTTAAAGTCATTAATCAAACCAACGATACTATATTGTTTTTCATACTAACTCATGAATCACTTCATCATTTTGTAATGTGGACTTTTTTGTTGTGTTCACGGCTATGCTTCTAGTTGAGAGGGAAGAAGCTTTCTATTTTTCAGGCTGAAAATTTCCCGACTTTTCGATTTTTCGGGATTATAGGTAAATACTCTCAAAATCTCTCGAAATAATCTCGAAATCCATTTTCCTTTGTATGTTAAATTTTTTACCCTCTTGTGAAAGATATTAATCGCTAAACTATCAAAGACTCTTACTAAAAACTACGGATAACATAGTTGATCCTGCACTAAAGTTACCATTAAACGATTTTCAAGCAATATAAACCGTAATGTCAATGTTACAAGAAAGCTCAATGGGGCAAATTTAGGAAACTATGACCTTTTTACATTATCTTATTAATTCATTACGCTTTGTTAACTGATGTGTTTGCCTTTAGTTTAAAAATAAAATTTTTTCAGTTAAGAATCTCAACTAAATCCGCAAAATTTGAAATGTTCCAGTCATTAGTATAACTAATGAGACCCTTCGTGCATAATGGTTCCTTTATGTTGGTAGGTATTCTATTGGTACATCTTCATGTGAAGTGCTTTTGATATTTCATAGAAGGTGAAGGCATGAAGGATATGCAGTCTGTCAAAATGGGGAGGAGAGTATTCAGTATTCTCCTTGTCAGTTTAGAAGTGCATTTTATTGCTTAGTATCTCCCCATCGTTAAATACAAGTGGTATCCAATGTACGTAATAAATTTGTGTGTATTTTATCTTCAGTGTCGTGCCAACATGTCTTCATCGGTGAAGGAATGGTATAGGACGAAAGAAACACGATAAAACTGTCTCTCAAAATCTATTTTGTCCACTTTCGTGATCCTTCTCATCTTTTCGTTTTACCCGTCTCTCTCTTGCCCTGAACAAATTTTCCATGAAGGGCCTCTTTCAATCCACTAAATCGAAAGCTCTCCCCTCCATTCCATATCCTCCTTCCTCGGTCCAAAACTCAGTCCTAATACGTTTAAACATTACTTACCTCTTCGCGGTTCATTCTTCTCTTTTTTCATACATGGCGTTATTGATGACTGACCGCGAAAGGAGAGAAGGGCGAGGCGGGAGTGGGAGGTCCAATAGGGGTGGAGTGAGTCTGGGGGATGGGTTGAGTTTGCGAGTTTGGATGGCTTTTGTCAACGTCATTTTGGTCCCGAAACTGCCATCCATCCTGTCCCGAACGCTTCAGTTCCAAAGGCCACTCTGTCTCTTCCCGTGCCTGCGTCCCAAAACTCCACACCCCTCCTCTTTTTCTACAAACCCTGCCTTGCCCCTCATCTCTGGAGCTGTGTGGTGACAGCATCATATATTTGTTTAATACTGCATAAGAGCGGGCTTTTCGTGGTTTATTTTGATCATACATATATTGTGCATTGCACCTGAGAATGCATGCATCCGGTGTTCCTCAAGGAAGCGTGATTAGCCCTCTTTTATTCACTATTTATGTTATTGACCTAAGTTCTTGAGTTATCAGTAAATTAAGATTATTTGCAGACGATGCAGTTACCTATCGTGAAATCAGCGAAGACGCGAAGTTCTTTCATTTGACCAGTTTTTATTCCTGGTGCCAGGAGTGGGGGTTAGAATTAAATATCAGCAAATGCACTACAGTTCACTTCCTACGAAGGTCATCACACAAATTCCATCCCTATACTGTGGGTGTACTAAACGTAAAATCATCGGATGCAGTGAAATATCTTGCCATTACCTTAATTCTGATATATCGTGGGGAACACACATACATAACATACGCGGCACAGCATCAGAGAAACTATGTTTTGTTAAGCGTATAATAGGAAGGCTCTCGGATGAAAAAGTAAAAGAGAGATGCTACTTCGCTCTGGTTAGGCCACACCTCGTATACGACATGAGCATTTGGGACTCTGGTCATTAATATTTAACAAAAAAAAATTAGTAAAATACAAAGAAAAGCAGCACGCTTCGTTAAAGATTACTACGAGCGATCATTTAGTGTCTCACAATTTTGAGGGATTAAGTTGGAAACCCATAGAGACTCGGAGGCTCCACGCTGGGCTTAGGCTGCTTGAGAAAGTCAGAACTGGTGTCTGACAGAAGCGATAAAATAAGAGGGATACACTGCCGAACAGATATAAAAACTCGTTCTTTCCGCACAGAATAAGCGACCACAATAAAACTGAGCTCCTCTAAATACACTCCCATAATACACGACACCATTTCTCCTCCCAAAACCTTATCCCTCACATCTTTACACGGCTGGTGAGCTAACACGCCCTGCCACACGCCCATGCGGCGGTTCGCAGGGTAGTCGTCGTCATGAATAATTCGAACTGTGACAATGGGCAGACAGTAAATTTTTCTCTTTATATTCTCTACGTTCTTATTTATGCATGATGTAAATATTGATATTTTGAATATGTAGTAGTAGTCTTTGTATCCCTTGCATGTTGGAACGATTGACGATAGAATGTTTCTTGGTTATTAGATTTTTAATTGGCGCTTTGCATGTGTGGTATGCGGGTTTCAATGTAATTTCGGTGTTCTACCGTATTATCCATGCATGCCTGGTGTGGAAGCACCCCCAGCCACACACCCTTTGGGTGGCTTGCAGGGTATGACGTAGATGTAGTATGTAGATGTAGATGTTAATACTCATGGGTAATCTTTAGCATATTCTTCAGTGGGTGTTGCAGAGTTAATTGCGTCTCCTTTTTGTGCTGGTGTTTTTCTGCTCTGGGTTTTATTCAGGGGTACGCTGCAGTAATCCAGATTTTTCCCACTATTGCAGAAAACTTAACCTTTTCAAAGTGTTTGATTTCATTCTTGTCCGGAAAAGACCAATTGTTTTTTCATGAATATGTTTGACAGTATTATTTATTATCTATATATATAAAAACGAATGTATGTCTGTGTGTCCTGTATGCATTACTACACTGTTCATCCGATCGCCAAGAAACTTTGAGAAGTTGTTGAGTACACTCTTGCGAAGGTTTATGGTATAAAATGTTTTTAATTATCGCCCCCCCTCCCCCCCCAAGGCCCTCTTAATCTTTCGAATACTTTTCGCGCAACAACGCCCGACGGGTAAGCTAATAATCCTAACCTCAATTTTAATCCTATCATGCTGAAATTTTGCCAAGTAATAGTTCAAGGCAGGAGGAAAGTTATAGGCTACTTTAAAATGATCTCAGGGCCCATAAAAGTCCCATGGCCCTTAGGTGGGCCCTTTAGGTGGGAGTCTCAGGGCCCTTAGGTGGTTCGCGGTACGTATCGGGTTTTGTGCAGTGGTTTCATTTTTTACTTTTTTAAATTATTTCCGCTCAAGATAGAGAGTTGGAATTTTTTAATTAAATGTCTGAATGAATGAAGTTTTTAATTCTGTCAATTAATTATCCTTTTCACTTCGTAATTGACTGAAAATTGCGTTTTTAGCTGCAGAAACACATATTTTTCAGTGAAATCAACAATACCATATTCGCTTGACAACGAGATTTCGGTCATTGCTGTTGGAATTCATATTGCTTAGTTGAGCCGATTAGGAATTCTAACAATAAGCATTGGAATTTGTGCATCGGTTAATTATTTCGCTTTTTAAAACAACTTCAACTAAAGATATAGAGTTGAAATTCATTTTATCGCATACCCGAAAGCATGATACTACTAAAATTAGTGGTATCATGCTCGAAAGAATGAAGTTTCTCTCTTTTTCAATCGATTTTCTTTTACGCATTTTCCTTGACAACCAAATAAACAAACAAAAATAAACATCAAATCAAATCTTAATTAACAAATCGCCAAGAAACTTTAAGAAGTTGTTGAGTACACTCTTGCGAAGGTTTCGAAGGTTGAAGGTATAAAATTTTTTTAAATATCGCCGCTACCTCCCCCCACCCCCCCAAGGCCCTCTTAATCTTTCGAATACTTTTCGTGCAACAACGCCCGACGGGTAAGCTAATAATCCAAACCTAATTTTTCAAATACGATCTTTATTTTAACCAATGAGAGAGGTTCTTATTTTAACCAATAGAAATTGAGAAACCATTGAATTGTTGTGCGCTCGCCCCTGAAGGTTTCTGAATTATTAAATCCATTTTACATTAGGTGGAGCGCCAGTCGTTTCAAAATATTAGTGTTGGCACGCGAGCTTCGCAAAAAAGCGAGGAGCGGAAATCAAGCAAGCGAAGCAGATCGTTTACGAGTTGCTCAATCACGTGCATCAGAATCATATTAGTGAGACATAATTTGTTTTAAAAGGTACGGAATTTATTTTTGCGTAAAATATATTTTGGTGCAGTGGTCTCTTTGTCTGATTATTTTAAATTCTTGCATTCGATTTTCGTATATCCTTCGCTTTTTCCTAAAATTGTACATTTTAGCTCGAAAATCTTTAATGTGTGTACTGCTTCAGCAAAATAATATTTTATTAACTTGGAAGCCCCAGCATAGGCATGGAATGGAAACTCATGGCATCATTTGTACGTTACAAATTTCTGTGTAGGTACAAGGAATTCATTGGACTGAGTCTAAAAGTCGTTTAGGGACCAATTTTGATTCCGGAAAAGATTTGTGGGTCAAACCATGAAAAGTATAAAAATCAGTGGGGAATTCAGGATGGAGTATTTTATATTTCAAATTTAAGTAGGCAATTGGAGGAATTTTGTACATGCCAATGTGTGTACTTTTTTCATGTTCAGGAATCAGCATACTTTGTAAGTTTTACTCAGAATATTTATTGCACGACCGGTTTAGTTTACAAATTTAAGGCTGAAACTATTGAATTTGTTGAGTGTGTACTTTTTATATGTGTGCCTGCTAAGAAAGAAAAAGAGGCAATGCAACGCATGCCGGGCACAGCTAGTAATTTTATATTTGCGCAGACAGTTTTTACACCTATTTTTGTTTCTGTTTGGCAATGTCTCAGGAATTTAGGTCATGTTTTGTGTGAGCTATATTTTTAATTATTCGCTTTTACATACTTTAACATAGTGGTGACTCAGGATGAAAGTTGGGAGACACTGAAGCTTCCATCTCGTTCGTGAAATAAGGGACCTTTAACTATCCACCTATCTTTCCTACCAATTCTGTAACCAAATGCCCTCATCCTCCCTCCACCACCAATATTGCTGCCTCCTTTCCACATCTTCCTGTCAAAATCCCATGCCTAACATTCCATTCCTTTTCTCTATCTTGCAAGAGCGAGATCGAGTATTCTTCCCCTTTAGGCATCTTTGCATTCGAAGGGGAAGATGTAAGTTTCCGTTGCCAGTTTGGTGTCATTTCCGCCGGAGTTGGTCCGCGTTTCCGGCCGCCGTCAAGTGGATCGGCGCGGAGCGTTGTTCAATTTGAAGGACTATTTATTTTGCCCGCAGCGTGCCGAGTTGGATTTGATGCATGGCTGCATCGTTAACTTGGGAAAAGCTTTCTCTGGCTGAGAAAAAACCGCGTTAATGCACTGGACTGCGTTTCAGAGAGTAGCTGGACTGGAAATTACAATGTGCATTGATTTATTCGAAGCGATCGCTTGCTATTCCACGAATTGAATATGCTTCCGTGTACGGGATCTTTTAAATTAGGTCTGACTCCCGAACTGGAGCGAGTGTAGTCGAGATGCATTGCATTCCACGCAGGACGTTGTGGTAATGTATTTACGGTGACTTTCGAGTTAATTTAAAGGCAGAGAGTAGGTGAACTCGTTACGTGAAGTTGGACTGTTTTTACTTTTAAATGAGAATAGAATAGACCTTTATTATACTCCGAGACAGGTTCCCTAGAGCATCAATAAGATAAAATGAAATTGCAGCGAGGTATGTAACAAATTAACGATGATTGTGTTCAAATCAGAAAATAAATGGAGCTTAATAACAAAGGAAAAGAAGGCAAAAACAGCTACCGTCAATGAAAGACAGTAACTGTACATGTGTTAAAATCGAATTCAAAGATATGTGTAGATATAATACAAGATAATCGAAAAGTAAAATTCCTTAAGGTTACAATACGTATGGGATTTGAAAAAATATTTTAACAGGTTTAAACAAAAAACATGAATGGACCATATATAAAACAATTTTTATGCAGAAAAAAAGTAATGAGAATTTAATAATGAATAGGCAACACTATTCAGGAAAACATTCTTTAAATAAAATTCCATATAATTTACATTATAAAGTTGCCAATGGACGGTATTTCCTCAAATGAATTGGAATAATATTCCAGAATTGTGAGGCGGCCACGACAAACGACTTGTGAAACGCAGTTCGTTGGTGGGAAAAAGAAAATTACCCGACGAATCCCCGGGCACCTACGCAGAGCGTTTAATCCCGTGAGATAAACCATTGGTAACGGAAGGGTATGGCTCCGAACCAGTTTATAAAAGGGAAGGAAGGGGTACTAGGAAGGGTCTAGGTACGGACAGTCCAAAACCCGGTCACAATTAGTTTGATCGCGAAATGAACCATGAAACCTGGTTTTTACTTTTTGGCAATTGAATGCCGAAATCCGCTTTATGAGTAACAGCAGTTCGGAGCCCCATCCGCCGTAGTCTGTGCCTTCGTACATTCGCCAGCAGCCAGTCACACCCCCCTCATACGAACAGCGAAAGATGCTCGTTTCCTCGGTTCACCCCCCGCCACAAGGGTCGATTGGATCCTTGGAGAAAGCGACTCCCACCTCACGCAGGAGGCGCAAGTGACTCTGTTACCATCGGGAACCACGAGGTCTTACGAGCGGCCACGTGCCTATCAAAGGCTCTTCTCCTCAATGAAATGAGTCGACTCCTTCGCGAGCTTCTCCCGATAAATCTGCATCTACGTAATACCCTGCGAGCCACCACGAGGGTGTGTGGCAGTGGGTGAAGATCACCAAACATGCACTATTGACATGCAACTAGGATATTTAATGGAGACATGTGAAAGGCAGTGTTTCGGTGGTTTGGAAGTAGAAGGTTACTAGTTTCTAAGATGGCAGTCGTTTCATATAAAAATCCGATTTGATATGCCACCAAATAATCAAGTCTCAAATTTTTTTGTGTTCCCGGAAAATTCCCGGAAATCGTACCTTGTTCGATGAGGTCACGTAGTTTACAATTTTTTTGCCGAAATGATAAATATCATTACGATCAGTTCATAGTGAGAGGTGTTTTGACAGGAATCTATTTAATGAACGCCAATTCTTGTGTCAAATTGTGTTATAGCATAAATCTTCGTGCACTCCTTTTTGAAATTCCTTGATATAACCCATATATCAATATATATTTAAATGTGCAAATAGATTTGGAACTTTAACAAAGCCTCTAGCGCTATGTGAGATATTTTACGTCGAATTTCCTCCCTGTCCTTAACAAACCATAGCAGAAAATTCAGTTGTGTTTTGAGGATGATATGAAATATTAAGGTTGAGGTTTCTTGCGTGATAGCTCGGCATTTACATAACGTCACTGTAAGCGCCTTTCGGAGATAAGTGAAAGTTGGTACCAGTAGCATCCTCACGCTCACCTCTCACTTACGCCCGTGAGTGAACAGAAATGGCCGAAAGCTTTTTCGGTACCGTCACATCATTGTAAGAGTCGGTGTTCAACAGCAAGTCAATTTGTCAGACGCAAAAAAAATATTTTCAATGCTAACATCAACAGTACCTTCTCGATGCATCGTTAAAAGGTTGTATTTCTCTGGCACTGACAAATTTGAATTGGAGTTGTTTAAGGTCATAAAATTTCATTTTTCATCGTAAAAAAATCAATTCTTCATTCAAAACCAGGTTTATTCCTTATCTCCTATAAAACATCGTATTTATAAGGTAGGTTTCGCAAAGTACGAAAGTTGATGAGTAACACAAAATACAAAGTATTTTTCTCGGAGTGTTTTGATAGCGCTCTGGAATAAATTATAAAACTAGATACACATGATAGATAGTCGCAGATTTTATCCTGTGCAGCGTTGTGTACCTACTTAGCAGCACACACTATCTTGGTATCACGAGTAATGGCTTTCTTTGCGAGAAGTGAAAGCCGATAGCTCTTTCTCTATGAATCAATGGTTAATATTTGTTATTTTCCAATATTAAGGTAAATATTTAAATTATCCCTAGCTTTTAAATCCAATATTTTTTGCCTCACTACTCTAGTTCTCTTTTAATGCCGGATTCATTTTGATTTCATTTATACTCATGGTGTGGGCTAAGTATTTTGGAAAGCCTTAGTCTCATGGGAGTGCAGGACTTCATGGCGAATAGTTTTCAGCGATTAAAGAAGACCAAGCTCTGTGAATCACCATCTCGCCTCCTTAACATCTGACAGTTCCACTTCCGGGGGCGAAATTGGAGCTCAAGTTGTTGTCGTTCTTTTTTTCGCCTAGGCGTGCTCTTAATATGTCGAGCGTCGAGGTGTTGAGTGAGCACACATTGGTTTCCACGCCGCGGGCCGGGGATCGATCTGCGGGTTGTGGAAGCGAGCCAGCTTTTACTGAGCTCTGTTGTTGCCCCGTCCTCCCACCTTAGTGTTTCGTCAGCGGAGGCAAACAAAGGGATGGGGAGGGGAGGCGTGGGAGGACATTGCACTATGCGAACCCATCTCTCTCTCTCACCGAGGCTTTGAAGAGCGCTCGGATCGAGGTCCATTTTGCTTCCCTCGCTTCAATTCCCAATACTTTTATTCTCCTTTTATTTCGTTCCCCCACTCCCTTTCTTTCCACTGCCCCGTATCGCTATGTGTCGGGGTTTAAAATACATTTTTAACATCGGTCATAAATTAAGAATATTATAGCGGTCGCTTTTCAGTCTTTTTCGAGCATTTTCCATGTGTCACTCCTAACTTTGTATTTATGCACCTTGACAATCCGGGGTAATGCATTCAAATGATAATCGCTTTCTAACTGTCGTTTGAAAATTAGACTCACTTTTTTGTGTAAATTAAAAGCCAATTTATTTTCCGACGATGATGTCAATATTTTACGAACTCCAGCATATTACTGTAGATCAGATCATGAGAATGAAATAAGAAAAATAGATTGTAGAACAGAAAAATTTAAAATTTCGTTACTTTTCGCGATCAATAGGAGACCATAATGACTGCGTTAAGAATTTGAAGTAGGTTAGGTGACAGGGAGTGTAGCTGATTTATTCACATGCACCCTAATTCATGTTTCAAAATCTGCGGAGTAGTGTTAACACCATGTTTTGTGTGACTTTTGTGTCACGTTTATATAGTTACATGATAAATTTTCTTGTAGTATCTGTAGCATTTGTAGAATACCCATAGTGCAGTGCATGTTGGTCAAGGTTAATTTGTGTACTGTAGTTCATATTGGTGATAAGTCACTCCCTGCGAAACACCCTTGTGATGGCTTGTTGAGCAATAAGTAGATCTATGTATAATGCTATACTACATGGGAATACTCTCCATTTGTTGGCGATATCATGACCCTATTTATGTATTTGTTGAACGCTCTTATTTATAACGCAGTAAAACCTATATGAAGCGGTCACCACATTACCCATGAGATAATGGTCGCTAAGGAGATGACCTCTGGAGAGAGGGAAATTTATGCTCATATTCATAGGAAACTCTTTCAATTCCAGAAAAAATCAGCCTAATAAATTGCTGACCGCTGAAGGGAGGTGTTAGTGGAGAGGTTTCACTGCATCTAATGCGAAACGTGAAGTATTTTTCTATCTTTCATGGAACTTTGAGAATAATTAAATTATTTCGGCAATTGGACAATTTTTTTAAAATTATTATTTTTTTGCATTAACCTGAGTAGCCCATTGTGGAATGTGTCGAAAAGTACGTTATAGAGGCCAACCTCCATTAATTCCAGTTAGGGTACGCACCTGCCAGGTTACCCAAAGGCCGCGGGTTTGATGCTCGCTTATGAAATTTAATTTTATGCAGACTTTACATTAAATGGTTGAAGAGTTCGTCCGCTTAAGACCTAGATTTACTAATTCAGTGAAATCTTCCCAATTTCCTGTATAATGGAAATTTTTATCCGAGTTACCTGCAGTTTTTTATCCTATTTTTTCTATGCAAAAATATAAATTTCCATGGAAATAGTTATTTTTATGCTTAACCTATTTACTGAACGCCTTCTAGCTCGCACAGGATCTTTTACGTTTTGCTCATGTCTTCCTTCTCCGTCTTTACTTGTTTCATCGAACTCAAAGGTCATGAGTTCGATTTTCAAGCACAATTGGATTCCTAATTTCAGGTTCTTGGGAAATAGGGAACCAGACAAAGTTAAACAGACCAAGTTTAACGGAGACACAGGAGGTCACATGCAAAAAACTCGTTAGAAATGATAAGTATTACCTGATTCCCCGCATTTACTTTGGTTTACAGCTTGAATTTGGCTTCTTTAATGTTAACTATCATTATCAGTTCTTAATCATCAAAACAAAACGACACAATCTAATGATTTTGATTGTAGGATTCATGGAATTCTAATGATTCTGACGTCTAAAGAGATTGTCATTGTTTAATACAGATGTCGTTGATCTTCAGTAATGCTTATAATACAATAACGCAATAATGGTATAGTCACCTCTAATTATTCCGCCATGATTTGGTGGATGAAAATAAATTATCTTCAGGGAAGCGACCCTTGTTACACAAAATGTATGCAGAATAATTGAGTGATGCTCACTATTTCACGTTCCGCAGTGACTTAGCTGCCAGACCTCGTATAGCTTTGTTAGTTCTTTAAATCCTTGACTGTTGGATTTCACGAGTTACTCGGATCGCAGTCATGTTTTGATAGCAAACATTTCATGTGTTCCGTCTATCCCCACTAATGAGGGATCTAGGCAACCATGGAAAAAGTGCGGCAATCCGGCTAAGCCCGCTTTATTATGCCGTTTTACGCCCGGCGGAATTGCAGTTACCCGCGTATGAACCACTTCAAAGCAACGTCCAGCTCACGACCTTGCGCCAGAGGATCGGTTTGATCACTTCAACGCCACCGACGTGTCCAGGCTTTCAATCCGCGCCCGTTACCTCCTGACAGACGCGGCGTACCCTAGATTACGCGGTTTCCGCGGCAACGACGCTCTGAGTAGGAACTGCGGGAGGTGGCGGAGTTTGACAGGTAAAGGAGAAGCTAGGTAGACATCCTCTCTCTCGTAGTGGCACTCCTCCCTCCCCCCTTTCCACATGCCTTGTTCCCCTGATAACCTCCCACTGGCCCCCATCTCACGTGGGGCCTCGTGAGTGGAGCACACAGAGCTCCACTGGGTCCGGGCGAGCAAGTATTTCGCATCTCCCCCCCGTGGGGTCTGCCCATTACCTCGGCCCATCCATCCCTGCGAGGCCGTTACGCCCCTTTTTGAACCCGGCGGGTGAAAGATGGGGATGCATCATACTTCGGCGTCCCGCTCATTTTATTAGCTCATCCAGGCGTGAAAAGGGGGGCCGGGGATGTGGAGAAGAGTGTGGCAGGGGTTCAAAAAAAACAAGAGAGCGAGTAAGGGCGCACACGTCGTAACGGACGTACATCCGAGTGAACTCTTAATTAAGTGTCGCGTGAGCACAAAACGACCGTGGGCTACGGGTTCTCTCCATCCTTTTCCTTCTCTCTCTCTCTCCCACCCTGCTTTCTCCTCTGAGCTCATGGACGTCGGAAGTTATTTTAATTTTTTTTTCATCCCGTCGCGTCCCGGGGATACGGCGATGAATCGGTTAATTTTCTGGTTTGTCGCGAAGCGATGCTAGATTAGAAGTCTCTCACTCCTGCCCTCAGGAAAGAAAGGCGAGTTTATTTTTATCACCCAATCTTGCGTACAAGTGCTCGCACGCTTTTCTTACGATTATTCGTTGATAGGCTAGCGCACTCTTTTCACCAGTGTGTGGAGGTAATTAAAGTGAGCATATTTTTTTTCCGTTTCTTTCGTACTCTTCCAATCTAGACTCTTTGCTTGGTCGCAGTCAGGCATCCAATCGCTACCAGTGTCAAGGGTAAAAGTTTGAGGTAATAGTATTTAATTAAACAACCCACTCTTATTTCTGGCGTTTCAGTGGAGGAAAATATAGGCTCCGTCATCCAATATTAAGGATGCAGCGGTAGTAAACATAAGATGAGTCCATTGATGGACCGTTTAGGCCATTCTTAGTTGGCGAGGAGTTAGCTAGTAAAGGGCTATTAGAAGAGTTGAAGAGAGGAGGAAAAATATAATAGCGTGCTTTTCTCGAATAATTGCTAAGCTTTTTGTATCATGCTGCAGACAGATGACTTGAACTACTAATGACATTGAATTGGATTTCTGACGTTGAAATACTCTCCACGTAGCAATGGAGGTAAAGGCTTTTCAAATGAAAAAAATATTTCCCATTCCCGGGAGAAAAACTTAGGACAGGGAATTTGTGCACAAGCATTCCTACAAAGCCATTCCCCAGGCACTAAGATGTAACGGTCTCAATATGGCTCAATTTTTAGCCATCATGATCAGCTTCTTCCTCTGAAAAAAGACTATGACAGCCAGTTTGGCAGGTATCTTGTGTAGACTGCTAATGTCTGCAAATTATGGAAATTTTTAAAGCAGCAGAGGAAGTCTGAATATTTTTGTGTTGATTTATTGATCTTGATTACTGTGTGTTCACCATCTCGTTTTTTTTGAGTGTGAAGTTTTTATGAAATGAGAGCAACTTGAAGAAAATTAATACTCACAACAAGTCTATTTTTCCTCTCTTACCAAAAGTTTTACCTGCCACAACTTGTCGATTTAAGTGCAATTCTGATTCTAAATACAATTGAAGTCAATTGATCTCAAGTACTTCAACTGATTCATGATTCCAGTAATATATTTGTTTCATATTGTAAATAAATCTACATTAATTTTCCAAAAAGTTGCTAGCGGAAATTGATTATAATTTCGTAATATTTTGTCCTTTAAAGATTGGTGATCAGTGAAATTCATGTCGCTGGGATTTTTCCGTGATTTATTTTTGCTATCAATGTTTTCCAATGCATAGGCCTTAGAACGAATTAGAATATTCATTTAAATTCCCTCATCAATCTAGAAATCTTTGCAGTCGTGAGATTAGTTACTTATCATTATGCGTTGTTTTTTATTCGTATTTTCCTTCAGTCTAAAAAGTGGGCTGTTTTAAGCATTATCTCTCTTGGAAAAGACGTCGTTCTTTTGGAACAAGTCAAGCGTTGGAACGTTCTTTTGGAACAAGTCATCGGTAAGGGGAACAAAAAAAAAACATCCCCTGTTAAAGTACCACACCGTTCTACTTCTATATTTGCATCTACGTAATTCCCGGCGAGCCACCACGAGGGTGTGTGGCAGGGGGTGAAGGTAACCAAACATGCACTATTGACATGCAACTGGGATATTTAATGGAGACATGCTAGATAATAGGGTCACATGCAGCTAGATGGTTAGTATCTACATAATAAGAAAGGGATTATTGGTTGTTATTACATGCATCATGCACTACAGACTACGCTAACTATATTTTAACTGCCTATCCCTTAGCTACGCTGCCTATAGTTCTCTTATGGTACGCGGGAAATTGACATTTTAAATCTATCGGTGCGACAATCTATCTCTCTAATCTTGTTAATATGATCAAACCTAGCATAATACGCAGGGGTTTTCAATATATATCTAACGTCATCTGTGAACAAATCGGTTTCGAATTTACTAAAAAGGTTTAACCTAAATTCTAACCTGCGTTCTGATAGTAATTCCCATCCTAGTTCTTCTATTAAGCTCGTAACACTTATACAATTATCATAACGGCCTTTAACAAATCTAGCGGATCTCCTTTGCACCCGCTCTAATTCTTTTATCATACCTTTCTCGTACGGATCCCATATACTAGCGGCATATTCTAAATGAGGCCTGACAAGTGTAAAATAGCTTCTTTCTCGCACTCTCTCATCGCATTTGCCTAGAACCCTTTTTACAAATTCTACATTGTTGGACTGGGTTTGATTGCATTTAAATTCAGCATTTTATCAAAATTCAATTATGAATGCTGCTGGTAGGAATATTTCCATCCGTATAACTCATTTGCGTCACATCTCTCCGCCAGATGTTTTTCGTGCTCTAGGCCATAAAGTGAGCGATACAATCACGTTACACACGATGAGCGTGTGTAATCTCCTTTTAACCGTGCCAACCTCTTTGCTGTGCCTGAATTAATCGAGAAATGAGATACTCGTTCTAAGACATTGATGTAGACTGCGGAATATCGTGCTCGACTCATTTAGCAAAAACAGCTACATAATTGATTTCTTTTATAATTGGACGGATGAAAAAAGATCTCTTTGTTTTCCAAAGGATTACCGCGATTAGGTCCCCGTGCTTTGAATCGATATGTTGGGAGAAAGGTAAGATAACTTCAGTGGAACCGAACGTAAGATGTGAAAAGGGAAGAGCAAATTTGTTTACCGATTGTGTGGCTCAGGAAAGGCTACTGAAATCGATGGCGTGCATCAGAGCCATGTCAGAAGTTTTTCTTTCCCAAGTGAGGGAGTCCTAAGACGGGCATCTTCTTTGCTTTCTATTATCTTTCTCTCCCTTTCCTTCATTTCATTTCTTTCATTTCTATTCATTTCTTCTTTCTTTACTTATATCAGTTATTCTACATCTACTTATAACCCTGCAAGCCACCACAAAAGTGTTTGACAGGGGGTAGTTATTCCTACAACTCCTAGTAATGCCTACATTTTGGTTTTAGAATTTCTATGAGTTTATATGATTTCTGATTTTAGTGTTTTGTCCACACCCAGCTTGAGATTCATACCCGCGCCTTTTGAGCCAACACGCCAACAAGCTACGTACTCCACTGACCGTGCCCACCATCTTTGCTTAGTTCTGCCTCTTTCTTTTGCTTGAAAACAGATAAAAACTTAGTATTATGTTGACTCATTTTGGATTCTCCGTGAGTTTGAGTGCGTAAAAAATTCCAATCGTTTTAGGGAAAGGACGGAGGCCGCGATGAGTTATTCTATTGATGGGTTTCAGCAGGAATAAATACACAAGTACCATTGCCGGCAGTGACGGTCGTAATCAAACTTTCATTTTTTTCCGCGACGTTATTTCACTCGTTTTTCATCTTTGCCCGTCCCATTTTCGCCCTTTAAGGTTACTGAAAATTTAACTCAACTTCCAACCCTCCCTCTTCACCCCTTCTGCCATCCACCGCCTCCACCCATTCCTTATCTCCCGCTCATTCGGGGGTGTGGAAGAGCTAAAAAAGAAATGCTTCGTCGAAATAAATGTCTTATGACTTTGGCCTTCTAGAAAGCCATCCCAGGAATATTGCGTCTCCCTTTCACCTTTTTTCGCCACCCACTGCTTCCTTATCCTTCTCTCTCCATCTCAAACTATTTTTCGTCTCGTTGAAGACGAGCTCCTTCGAAGGGGAAGAAATAAAAGGAAAAGCGCTCACATTCGAGAGTAGGCCTTTTATGATTTAATAAGGTCCTCATCGGATTGATAATTTTATTCTTTTGCTACTTCTCGGGAAGGGTGATAAAAGCGATATTGCTCGCGAGCGATGTGGAAAACAACAACTTTTCAAACCAAGATGACTCTGGATTCATGGCTTTCCTCAGGGACGTTTCCGGGATCCCTCACACAGATCTCTCCAAACCCATCGCCTCAGATGAAGAAAATAAAAGTGTTCTTCTGATATTGATTTTTATCCCATCCCATAATTCTGGGACTGTGTTTTCGTTTGCTCACCCTGCCTGTGGCCACATCTGTTATTTTTTTAATCAACTGCGGGACTCCATGACAATCCTCTTTATGCCATTCCTGGAATTAATTAATGGGATACCGTATCATTAAAAACAAAAGACTCACTCGTGGATTTGCTTGGATTGTGTAACATTACGAGCTCATTCATTTTCACATTTAAGTGGCAGCTCTTTAATTCAACCGAGTACCTAAGATTCCGTTTATATCTGCTCTTTCTCCGGAATCTTGAATGCAACATTCATAACGGTAAAAATCATCAGTGTGGAAATTCGTTCATTGAATTCTACGAATTTCTTAATTAATTTCTTCTTTTAAAACCGTGTTCTTAATATCTTCAAGTCTCATGAAATTCAAATTTTTCAACTAATGCTTGCAAATCCTTCATTCCACAATATCGGTGTACTGAGAGAGCGGATTCTGACTCATCCTCGAGGTTGTTTACACTTGAGAGTTAAGTGCCTGTGACTCTCAATCAATAGCGTCATGAATATTGCACTACGATTAAGGTGGAAATGTTAATTTTTTTTGCTTCAGATGTGCCGTGTTCCTACACTATTTATCTCACAACAGAAAAGAAATAGATTAAATCAAGATATTAATCGACCCCTTCGCTAGTAAACCACCACGCATATAAGCAATTACGTCTTGCAAGGGATTGAAAAAAAGAAAGGCGTGTAGATCAGCGTAGAAGGCAGAGCTGAGAAACTATTGTTACTAAGCAAGTCATGTTTTACTTTTTACCGAGAAGACTATCCCTCATGAAATTTAATCAGACCTTTAGTACTTGAGGAGGGTAAGGTCTCTACAAGGAAGAGATTAGGTTTTTATTCTGCTTCGGCTCAAAAATATATTTCTCAGTGCCGACATTTGGACAGTATTTTGGCATTTTTAGGGCATTTAACTTTCAAATTAAATGTCGACTTGAAGCAGTGAATACGTTAAGAAACTTTAACTCATCGTCAAATTAAGTGACACTAATTTCAACCCTTAGTAGTGAAGAAATTAAGCAGCATTATTTATTTTCTGCTCATTTTTGGCATTCAATTTGACGGAACATTTTTACTGATTACCATATCCTAATGATACCAAAAAATTTGGCAAAACGTCGGCAATAATCTTGCTGATGTATGCTGCACGTTGTTTATAATGTAATAATCCCCGCTCATTGCTAATTATTTTTTTGTGTTGGTCCCGGGTGACTGGAATTATGTGCGAAGTAAACTAAATTGAATATCAAATGTGGTTGATAGATAATTATGCTCTCTCTTGTGAAGAAAATTATCCAAATGAGGCGGGAAATAGCAATTTCCCCTTTTTTATACTAGAGTTTGATGGCATCTTTCTTGCATTTGAGGTAAATACATTGTGAAGGTTTTCTGTTTGTTCTTCTCCGGTAAGGTATGCGTCAGTATTTGATGCCCTCACAAGGAAATGTGAAGTATGACGAGTCTTCTAGCCGCGTTCCATAAATCAACAGATGGAATAATGGTTCTGCGGGATTTCGCGGCGCGTTCCTAGGTTATCTCAGAATGCAGAGTATTTCTCTCACTCCTACCTCTCCAGTTGAAATCCAAGTCACACTCAAGGCTCTCATGCTGCCTATTTCCTTTTGTATCCACTTTTATCCCGCTATCGCTTCCGGAAGGCTCCGATTATCCTTCAGAGCTGCAGTGAACTGATGGAGGGGATAGACTTCATGTTTCATGCGGGAATATTTCAACTACGTCCTTCCAAAAGCGTCAATTCATCAATCACTTTCAGCCGACCTGCGCACGTTACATAAGCACTCACATGCCCATGTGTGCCTGCGTGTTCAAGTGTGTGCATATGGGGTCTGAATGGAAGGGCTGAATAATATTTATTTCTTTACCCAATTCTCGACGGAAAGAATGGATGAGGATGGCATAAAAGAGAAGCAGGCCATTGAATCAAAGTCTCCTCTTGACGGTTAACAATGAATTATCGAAATCCAGGCATCGCATATCACCCACTGGTCTCATTCTCTTTGTTACTGTGGTTCTATTCTATTTTATAGATGACTGTCGATACCTTTAGTTAATAAAAATAATTCAAATAACCTGTAAGAAAAGAGGCTTGTTGAAGAGACAGAGCGTCTTCGAAAACTGCACCAGGTAAAGAATAAGGGAGTTTTATCGGGCAGGAAAAATTAACGGGGTAAGGATTTCGGCTATCTGTTTATTTAGAAAATAAGGATATTTTGAACAAAAAACATTGCCTTTCTGTGACCGATACATTTATATAAACGCTGCTAGAAAGTTCCAAGATTCAGCTTTTAAGTTATTATCCCTCATTCATCCCACCCACCAGAATCATAGTTATTTCATGAAAGAATGATAGAGGGCGAAATTTGATCTGAATGCAGGGTTTGGTGAGAAGCATTTTGACGGAATTGAGAGCTATGATGGGAGAAAAAATGTTGTGCAGGAAAGAGGAAAGAGGAGGGAGAAAACTCTTGAGATCATTTAAGGCAATAGGATGTGGGAAGAATTGAGCGTCCAATATTTGGTAATTTGGTAGTTGAGTGAAAAATAATTTAACCTTAGTGGATGGTACTCATTTGTCCCAGTTTATCATTATGCTCAAAGGAAATTAAATTTTTAATAAGAAAGCGTTACCTGAAAGCATTCGTGTGGATTGTTGCGCTATATGACTCAGAAACGTACGCATTTTAAATTCTGGGAATAAGAGAAAAGTAGCTTTAGAAACTCGGTGCAGAAGGTGGATTATAATGATCAATGGGACAGATTTAAGTAGAAACAAAATTTCAGTAGAATAAAAAAGGAGAGTGCCATTAGGAGCACTGTTAGGAAGGAAATATCCAGATTTATTGGCACCTTTTTGGGCTCAGCGAATTTAATATAATAGAAAATAACATTGCGGGTCTCACGAGGAAGGATAAGGGGAAAATGCTCAGAGCCTGTTAAATGAGATATGAAACAAAGGAGTTACCAAGGTTAAAATAAGTTAGCACGGGACAGGGTAGTATGGAGGACTGCAGTCATAACGATTCAACCAAACCATTTAAGGCTTTTAACACTAAGGATATCCTATAAGGCTTTAAATTATCTTTCTGTGAATAACTGTTTCATTTCCTACCATGTTTATTCATATTTCATAAACTATTTGACATGTAGGACGTGTTGGGTATATAAATTCTTTTCCTCCGTGATTTTAAATAATTCCGCTGAAAAAGTTTAATTTTATGAGCTCCCTATTGGGAAAACTGAGTATATTTTTTTACTTTTTCTAAGAATTATATACCTTTGCTTTTTTATGGTGTACTTCGTCATTCAAATCTCACGTTGAATATTTGGGAAGCTGGGTAGGGGTTTTTTTATCGTTTCTGGGAACGTTTCAGGATTCGAGACCATAACCTTAGCTTGCAGATCAGGGAAACGAAAGCGTGGTCATGGTCACAGGAAAAAGGGCATGGTCACGTGTCTTGAACAGGAGCGTCTTTAAGTGCGTTCCCCAATTTTGCGGGCGTGTGCATCGGGTGTGGCCGTGATTACGACTGTGAACTCCGGAGGCGACGGAGGAGAATGAATCCGGACACGCGGAAAACTTAATGCTCTCAATCTATTTTTTTAGTTTTCCCATTCCAGGAACGAAATAATTCAGAGTTGAAAAATAGAAATTTTAAAAATTGTGTCTCACTGCTATTCGCCGTGATTGTAAATCGGACGTCCTGGTGTAGCAATTTAGCAGAGATTCTTTTTACTTCGACGTACTCCTGCCCTTTTTACCCTATCCCAGCCATCGGAAACAGTTTTTATCGCCAAGTGTGCATTTCCCCGGGTATATTCTTCCTATAGCGACTCTCCCTATAACTGTTAGGTTTTATCTAATGCGCCACTGGTTTCGCCGCTATCCTCGGTTTCATATTCTACCAAGTGTAAGACCATGAGACAGGAGAATCTAGAATGAAGGTTTTTAGGAGCTTGTCGTAAAGGTTTTTGCCCACGTTAAATGTATGAGAAATTCTTGGCAACTGATATTCATAACAGCATCTACGGTAAGATCTGATGCAAAGAAGAGTCAAATCCTGGTGGATCATATGAAACTATTATTAATTTTATTTTAGTGCATTTTTTATGGGAGGTTGTATAAATTAACACTTGAGCTACAGAAAAATACAATTAAAAGGTTGGGAAGTGAACTTATTTTACGCATTACTTAGTGCGGCGTGCCGACGAGTTTTATTGTACCACACCTTTAAGGTGCTGTGCTGTAAAATAGCATGAAAATTCAATTAAGTTCCTTTTTATCTTGCTAAATAGACTCTGCGATGCCCAATCCTGGCGTAGGTATATTTTATTCATGGCATACATTCATTCCGACATGAATGCTATACTGTTATCATATTTCTCCACATATCTTTACTGAGTCTTTTATACTGAATCAACCACGATTTTCTAGGTCATTCCCTTCTTTTCGGACCATTTACTACTGTATTATGAACGTTTTGTTTTTCTACAATTTACCAGTTGGTAATCAATGCATATGCTGAATGTGTAACTTAGAAATGGCGCAGTAAGTTAAGATTGTGATATATCTGTTTTCATTTTAACACATGAGCGAAATAGTTTTTTTAACCTCCGATGAATTCAATACCATTACAGGACTAATGAATGGTCTCGGAAAAGACGTGGTGAAAGTATAATGTAAGCCATAAGGAAGTTTGTTATAGCTTATCTTTCGAATTATTTATATTTGATGCTTTTTGATGCAACATCGCTTTCTTAAGATGCAGGCAGTTTGTCGGTTTGACAAGAGACTTACATGTTTTTTTCATAACGCTTTTTCTTGAAACAAAATAAGTGAAGGCGTATGAATAGTTCTTAATTGCATTAATATGAATAATCAAAACAGCTCATCTGACGTTGAATATGGGGCATTATGAGTAAACTCATTAAAAAGGTGGTAAATTTTAACGTAGAATAATGAATTGAAATGTTTTGTTGCATCCTTATACATTATTTTGGTATTTTAGACCTTGGGTATAAGGAGTACCCATTTGAGTATCTAAATCCCTCACTACCCCTACTAGTTCAAAATTATTGTGTTTCATTTCTAAATTAATTAATTTTAAGATTACTTATTGTATTATTACTTTTAATAGCCATCGTCCACTAAATATACTCTTAAATGTCGTGGGTTTTCTTTTTAACAATTTTGGTACTGTGATAGGTAAATTACGTGAATCCACGTTTACTCTATTACCGGTATTATGTTGATGGAAAATCACTGGAAAGTATAGCTGATATATGCAATGACTAGCGAAATTGTTCTTCTTTTAAAAAATAATTATTTGTTTAAGGGAGAGCAGAGCTTACTCATCTAAAAATAGTAAAAGTTAACATCGGTTTTGTCATGCTGTTTTTGTATAGTCAAGGAGAAAAATTTCATTACGCAAAATTAAAAATTAAGTAACGCTTTGATCCAATGTAGTAAAATACTTAAGTTTTGGCATTCAAGCAATTGGTTGTGTTTTTATCGACAAGCCTCAGGAATGTAATTGCGGACAGAATTAAATGCGTCATATGGTCTATCTATCTGTCGGTAGGAATGTCTGCTAGCGGGATTCAAGTATGCATGATACCGAACGGATTTGAAGGCATGAGACTTATCATGCACACAGCGCTCGGGAATGAATAAAAAAATCACTCGTGCACTCGTGGTTGCGTTGCATGAATGTTGCTTAAATATCCCACCCAGATGTACTTCAATAAGTTGTACGTGGATAGAGAAGAAGGGTTGCAAGGCGGGATGTTAATGTAGGCGTCGCGACGGTTGAAAAGGGAGTAAGTGCCGGGGACACGGGGTCAGGTGAGAAAGAGAAAGATGTCCTTGTATTCTCTTTCGTACCCACCCCACCGTCTCTCCCCCCGTGCCTCCTCCCACCTCCTTCTTCCACTCCTTCCCACACTCCCAACTCCTCGACCCACCCTCTCCCACAGCCTGCCTCATTTTAATTCCCAGAAATCTCCCTCAACCGAATTCCCAAAGCCGCGCTCAAGGTACGAGCTTTTGCACTTGCGACAGAAATCTCTCCACCCCGTTCCCCCCACCCTCTGCCCTCTCTCTCTTACACACCATTCTGTCTCTTCACGTACATATATGTCTCTCTCTCCGTCACCTCTTTCTTTCTTTCATCCTTCTCCTCTCCGCCGTCCGAACAGCCAGAGCTTTACCCACCTTTACCCCTTACGTGGACCCGTCTCTCATAAAAGCGAAAGGATTCGCTGCTAAAGAGAGTAGTAGTGAGCAAGGATGCCTGTAGTGGAGCGAGAGGCGAGGCTGGGTGAATTGTAAAGGTGGCAGGATGCATATGGAATTATTTAAATGGGTTCCGCCCCCCGGCCCATCCCCTCCCACAGCCAAGGGTCGTAGCTCTTACCGGCATAAGAGTGTTAAGGCGGGAGCGGGTGGGAATTGGTTGGATTGTCGCGATAGGTCACGGAATGAGGTCACATGAAGGGACCATGCATTCGAGTCGGTACGATCGTACCACTTCAATATTATTTTTTTCCTCCCTCTCTTTATCTCCTTTTTTCTCACTACTTTTTTTCCATCCTCCCTTCGTGGAGGCAATAAAAATCGGTGCACTATGGGAGCGAGAAGTGCGCGATTGTAGGACTACGTTACCAACATTACTGAGTTGTCATCTATGAGGCCGTTATATGCTCAGGGCATTAACTTCCGCATGTTTATGTGCGAGGATTAAGTTGTATTTTGCTTCCCGAGTGATCCCGAAAAAATAGTCCGGTGTTATGCTCAGTGAATTAATTTGTCGATACCTGATCTGAATGAGTGTCCAATCGAATGGCTATCGGATATTTTTTAACCTTTTATCTACTTCAATGTACGAAGCGGTTCTTTGAAAATTTCCAAATAACCAATTTGTTTCATCTAAATGGTCATTTTTACCTTAAGTTAGTCGAGTAGGTGGACCGCCACATCAACAAAGTAAACACCGGAGAGGCATAATTGATCAGCTGAGCGTGTTGTTGAGACTCGCATAATCCACTCTAAGCTACCGCCTTTGGTCATTGCTAGTTCTCGGAAATTTATTTATCAAGGTTTAACTTAAAAACCTCGGGTAAAGTAAGTTGTATTGTATTAATTCTACCCATCCAAAAATCTTCTCACGTTTAGTCACTAGCCCTTGATAAGGCATGCAGATTGTAATTTTAACCCACACTCTCCGCTGTATAAATATTGAAACTAATTGTCTGTGACTCCCAGCATTTGTATTGAGTAATGTATACGTTTACCAGCTATAGTTGATTTCAGTCCATTAATAAAAATGCCGAAAAACAATTGCGTATTTGCAATTAAAAAGTATTTTGGATCATTAAGGGCTTGCAGTGATGGATACTGGGATCTATTATTGATAGAAAGTATAAGATCAAGAGATAACGAATGTACTTGTGTTTTTCAAAAATTATCTTAATGGCGAATACTAATCGTAAAATTTTATTCTATTAATTACATCTGAACATCGATTGGTAAACTCAAATTAACAATTAAGTGTGCTGTTATGAATTAAATTCTGTGCAGCCATAGTTGGGGAAGAAGCAAAAACACTTATCTCCGTGTATCAAAATCTAAAAAGTAGTTTATTCTTCGTTGATTTCTTCTTTTTATATATTTCCATAATTTCTTTTTGCAACCTGTTGTTAAGTTTGCTTGTATATGTCCTTAAGTGTATGTATTGTTATATGGCCACTATAAAATGGCGACATAGCTGTATGTGGTTTTATTACTTTAAATAAATAAAAAAAAATAAAATAGTTTGATGTCTTTTAAATCCCTCAAGGGATGCTCGTTAGCAGAGTGTTACTCTTCAGTCCGTTGAGTGCCACTTATTTACGTTAATATAAAATGTTAGATGGAGCCAGAGATTACTAAAATCAGAGTTCGGAATGCGGGTTAACAGCAGTAATTACTGCCCAAGCGGAATGTTAGAGGTGATAAGAGGGAAAATGGAGGAATTCCACGTGGCCAAAAAAAGGTTTGTAATCCTTTTTGCGGAAATACCGCAGTCATACCTGGCTCAATTCTCTTACGATGAGCCTGGAAGACTTTTAAAGAGGCTGAAGTCTAAGAATTAAGTTCAATTTTTGCGTAGATTTAGCAGCTGTATAAAACGGTTTTCGTGTAATCATTAGCATTGGTCTGCGTGTACGGGTTTTTTTTTATTTTGTCTACTGTGTTTTTCCAGACGAAAACGTTTCACTCAATCACCTGTTTCTCTTCATGACACTGTTCTTTCTATCTATATCCAACCCTATTTACGTTCCTAATGCTTTCTTCTTACTCAATACTTACCCTTCCTCAGTTATATTCTTCAATATTTCTTCGATTTCAGTATATATTTATAATTATCTGATCTTTCTTGTCCTAATCCCCTCTTTGAATTTCCTTTCGTGCTCAAACAACGTAAGTATTTGCCTCATTTAAGAAGCCTCATTTAGAATATGCCGCTAGTATATGAGATCCGTACGAGGAAGGTGTGATAAAAGAATTAGAGCGGGTACAAAGGAGATCTGCTAGGTTTGTTAAAGGCCGTTATGATAATTGTATAAGTGTCACGAGCTTAATAGAAGAACTAGGATGGGAATTACTATCCGGACGCAGGTTAATATTTAGGTTAAACCTTTTAAGTAAATTCGAAACCGAGTTGTTCACAGATGACGTTAGATATATATTGAGAACCCCTGCGTATTATGCTAGGTTTGATCAGATTAACAAGATTAGAAAGCTAGATTGTCGTACCGATAGATTTAAAATGTCATTTTCCCGCGTACCATACGAGAGAACAATAGGCAGCGTTGCAAAGGGATAGGTAGGTGAAATATAGTTTGAGTAGTCTGTAGTGCATGATGCATGTAATAACAACCAATAATCCCTTTCTTATTATGTAGATACTAACCATCTAGCTGCATGTGACCCTATTATCTAGCATGTCTCCATTAAATATCCCAGTTGCATGTCAATAGTGCATGTTTGGTGATCTTCACCCCCTGCCACACACCCTCGTGGTGGCTCGCAGGGTATCTCGTAGATTTAGATGTAGAAGTACTTTTTCGTTTGTCTACCTTTCAATTCAAGGAGTCTTCATTTTTTTTCTTTCACGGAAGTTAATGAAAATTTAATATCAAATTATTGGTTCATGTTTTGTTTCCTCATTTTCAATGGTTTTTTATTTTGCACATTGCTAAACTTATGCTGTTATAAATGAGCTCCAGTTCTCTCATCTTTGTGCGTGTGTCGTTTTACAACCGTACATCGCTCCAAATATCGTATGTTATGACCGTATGCGTTGATAATTCTAGTCTATGTATCTAAAAATCTATCTTTAACCTAGTTTTTTTCATTTTAAATTTTTAGTACATTGTCACTAAAATTTAGCACTGGTTACGATGTTAACCTTCATGCCAATTTTTCCCCGTTTTTAAGTAAAATTGTAACTGAGGATTCTTTTTAAGATACTTTATAACAAAAACTTAAATATCAGATGTGTTTATTCTCTATCTTATTAAAAGATTACTCGTTGGAATGGAAAATGAACAGCTAAAGGTTACCTGATTCGAGGTCTGATAGTTGAGTTATTTTTAAAATTCATCTTAGGCCAACGTTTTGGGCTAAATGTTGAAAACCCTGTTCTAAAAAAGCTCTGAAAAGTTAAATCTCATCACGGAATAGTTGAATGTGGAAATAATTTTACAAATGTGTAAAACTTTTTTGATTTATTACTCACGTAAAAACCTTAGTAGTACAATTCATTTTTATTACCGTTAGCAACACAAAAGAGAGACAAAAATTAAGATTTTAGCCGTATAGATAGATATGTATTAGATATTTTTTTGACAAGTGGATGAGAATATTGACTGAATTCTCTTGATTTTGGTAAGTGCAAAAGACTGCAATAATTCACGCTCAACACTGTGAGCACGTGCTGAGAGAAGAAAGCGTTTCTTGGCTCATTAGAGATAAATATGAAATGCGAGTTCACTGCACATGTTGATCGTATAATCATTTTCTTTTTAAGAAATCCAGTCGCTTTATGTCAACATTCCTCGGACAGAATCGAAAGGAGGCTGCATATTTTTTCGGCTCTGCTTGCTTATAAAATTTGCATGCAAATCGTCGAACGTGACTTTTCATGATTGACACCGCGTTCGATCCATTGAATTCATTTATTTTCTTTAACGTTCGATTATCATTGGGAAACGCTTCGTACCTTACACCTACGCTGTTTTTCTGCTATGTTTTTTGTGTAATTTATTTAATAAACATAAAACATCGGTGCTGCTCTTATTACCTTACGCCAACCATCAAGTCGCGTTCCTGAAGTAAAAGAGCGCTAGATTGTCTTAACGTGTTTGGATTTCGGAATCTGGAGGCGATAGAATTAGGCGTCGATCCATGGGGTGTGTGTGAGAGGGAGAGAGGAAATTCCCCAAAAAATTATGCAAATCTTCCAAAGTGTTCCGAAATGATGAAATAGAGGAACGTGCCTCGGCGTCCACTATGAGCGACAGATCTCATCCCATGCCCCCAACCCCTCCCTTTGACTTTGCCACTATCCTTTCGGCACTGCGATGTGTCGAACTTAATGCGGTGAATCGATATTATTACCTTTTATTATTGGATCTCCATGAATTTTGTGAAAATTTCCTATCGTGAATTGTACGTTCTATTTGAGAAGGAAGAGTCGTATTTCTAAGTAAAAATCTTAAGGATTCCAGTTATCTCTATAAAGAATATTTTGCCATCAGATTTCATTGCTAATTATTTTATCGAGCAGTTCTTAGACAATTATTAACAATGCTAGTTTGCTGTTTGCTCTTTAGCTGTGCAGAACACGGATAATTGTAGACTGTTTTTGGGAGGAAATTATTTTATTTTGGGAGAGTTATTGAAAGAGAAAGATAGTTTAATTTTTATCACTTTCAAAGAAAAATTGAACGAATTCTGACGATTGTAAAGGATGTAATAATTGTCATCATTGGAATGGGTTACTTATGGTAAGATCTGTGATTTTACGATGCATTTTTTGCATTAATTTCTTCTATATCGTGGGTTATGGATAATCGTCAAACATACGATGCTGTGTGAAATTATACGATGTTTTATAGCACTCGTTTCTAACTGAATAAACACAATTTTTAGTGGAGAGGGAAACTACGTAGGTATTCAATGTGGTGCTGTGTTATAATATGCGATGCATACATTGGTAAAGCTATAAAAAGCTCTGCATTATAAATCACTCTGCAGTACTATGCGAAAATAAATGATACCATGCGAAACTACAACGCAATCTCTGATAGACACCTCGCAAATTTCAGCAATTTTCGATGGATGCGTCAAGAGACTTGGAGCACTTTACAATAATTAGATTTAAGACTGAGGATAATGTATTAATCGCAGTTTTAGTGCAATATTGCGTGCAAATATCAATGAGCTTTAGGAAGCGTCAAAGGTCACAGATCTGTTTGTAGACTGCCTTCCATAAATGAAATTCATTGCTGGCATTGAACAATAATCTATATTAGCATGTAAATTAAACAAAAGCTTATATTTTAATAACAAACGATCTCATTCTAGCCTGATTTTGAACAAGGGAAGCATTCCTGTCCAATTTTGAACTAGGGAAGCAATAATAATTGAACTTGCATCAACAATAATACTCTAATTACTTCCAGTTCATTACACAAGGTACATGTACGCATAAAACAGTTCCAGTACAAAACATCAACATTGCTTTGTGCTGATATCCATTCCTTCATCTACATCTACGCCATACCCTGCAAGCCACCCATAGAGTGTGTGGCAGGGGGGTGCTTCTACACCAGGCATGCATGAATTATACGGCAGAACACCAAAATTACGTTGAAACCAGCGTACCACACATGCAACGCGCCAATTAAAAATCTACTATCCAAGAAACATTCTATCGTCAATCGTTCCAACATGCAAGGGATTCAAAGACTACTACTTGACTATTAATGACTATTCCTTTGTTAATTTCAAAATTTTATTCCTGTGTTTCAAACTTTTTATGTATTCAGATAGGACGTTTTAACCCATTTTACGATTTGCAAAATGTGTAAATCATTGAGATATTGATGTTTGAACTTCACTCATCCTTTCGGATGTCCGGACCCACTGAAATCGCAGCCGAATGAGTCAGCGGTGGATTCACGTACGGCCATGTGCAATCGAAAAGGAGAAGAATAAGAGCTTCGAGCGAATATGTGTAAGGGGAACGGATGAAAACGGGTAAAGGGTCGGGTGAGAGTGAACGGAAAGGAATGGCACGTGAGTTGGCAACGGGGTCAGAGAGATGGAGAGAGAAAGAGTGTGAAGAATTAAGAGGGGCGGAGTCAAGATAAAGATTGAGGCAATTGGAAGCGTGGGAATGGAATGCATGGTAGAGGGGAGGCAAAGTGTTAGGTGGAGGAAGGGTGGGTGGTGGGAATAGTGTTGGTGGCGGGCGAAATAAGGAGAATTCGACTTTCCTCGTGGAAGGAACCAGGGTCCCGTACGCACATTAGCCCCCCGCCTCTTTCCCTTAATATAAGGCTCGGGCTGGGAAAGCGAAAAAGTTTTTAAAAGGTCTCCAAGCCATCCCAGCGCGCGTTCGTTTTTTTTCCTTCAATTTTCTTTTTTTTTTAACTTCATCTTTTTTGCATTTTTCCTCCCCTCTTTCCTTTCTGTCTCTCCTTCTCTCCATCCATTTTATTTCAGTTCAGTTCCCGGCTTTTAGTTCGCTCGGCTCTCCCCCAGAGGGCGGGAGAACCGGCGTCGGCGGCTTTTATGCAAATCGTTGATACAATTCGGCGGACGAGGACCCGTCATACTCCATTCCACTCCACTTCTTCTTCCTCCTCCCCGTCTCGTGTCCCCCTCCCCACCCATCCCTGGAATACCTCAGCGCCACGCCCTCCGCCTTTCCTGAATATCCCCCGTATAAAGCTCTCCCCTTTGGGTGTCCCCGTACCCCCCCACCCTGCCCCCGCCGCCGCAGACTTTCAGTCATTCCTTCCCTTCGCTCTAACCCGTCCGAAACTGGCCTTCTACTCTCCCCGCGTATCCTCACCCCTTCCTCGCCAACTACTGTCCTCTCGGCCACTCCCAGAATTCCCATTTTCCCGCCCCCGCGCGGAAATAAAAGAAGTAAAACAAAACACTGCCACCGCCCGCGTAGGAATTCCGGACTGCCGGCGTTACGCATTCCCCCTTTTCAATCGCCTCGGGTTTATTTTTTGGCTTCGTTGTTTCCCTCTTCCTCATCGCTTCTCCCGTTATTCCTGTTGTTATTATTATTATTATTTCCATTCTTCATTCGCCTCCTCCACTTCCGTTTATTTGTCCACCTCTTCTCACGAACGCGTTTGCTCCCAAATATTTCTCTTGGCGGGTTCGTTAGCTCACCTTTATTTCTCACTTTTATTCCTCGGCGCCCGATTTTTATTTAATTAATCTAGCTATACATCATGCCTCGTTGTTTCTCTCTCTCTCTCCCTCAGCCTTTCGCTTTGTACTCTTTTCTGCTCTTCTCAAGCCTTCTCCACCTCGTTCCCATTTTACTCCTTCTCCGCCAGGCACATACAGCAAATGACGTGAGCGTATTACATTATGATTTTCAGGGCGCGGGGCGATTTAGCATTAATCAAAACCGCGGTGAGGAACAAAAAGGAAAGAATTTCAGTTGGAATGGTCTCCTTTTTCGCGTTCCCTTTTTCCTCCGCAGGTGTAATCGAGCGAGGATAAATCCCGAGGAAAAAAGTGTACGTCCCGCTGTGAACTAAAAACGTTGGCGCGGAGTAAAAACAATTGTGATGGCTTCTTTATTTTTCGAAAGCGTTGATTGATTTAAAATTTAAATAGTTGCGCATCGGATTTTTTTCTTGTTCCAAATGGAGATTCTCATTCGTCGTGTACGACCAGCGTCATCGGGTATATGTGTGAATTAGAAAAATATCTGTAATAAATAGCATTGAAAATCCGATAAGCGTCAATTTGTTTGCGTTTGTTTCTTTTCCCTTCTTTTTGCAAGAAATGAAATAAATTTCTCTCAACATACCGCCTATATTAAAATTTCTATGGTGACATGCTTGAATTAAACGTCATATTTCTCCCAGCAGTCCCCGAGCTTCTATTACAGATCATTATCGTCGAGAGACATCTGCACTGGTTGGTTACAGTTGGCCGCAAGTACTTAGTGGATGGATTAGGCCCAGCTGGGAACATTTTTCCACTGTGGCAAATCACTCATAACTGCTCCACAAGACCGTCAGTATCAACTTCGAGAACAAGCACTGAAGTGATGTATGTTGGCTTGCGTTTACGAGGAGTAATTATCACCAGAAAGGTAATAGGTCAAGAATTACTGATGTAGTATCGATTTTACTTGCGTTGGTGTCACTCTTGCCTTTACGTTTCTGTTAAGTTACAGTATTCAAGAGCAAAGCTGCTTGTCCAGGTAATAATTTGTTTATTCATTTGGTTGCATACCAATGTCTAGTATGGTGTTACGATCTTTGAAGGAAGCTAAATTATTCGCGATGAGTTCGCATACATTAAATGATATTAGGAATGAAGTGAAAAAAATTAAATACTCATGTTGCTGATTAATGTTGACCACTAGTTCTAGCTAATTCTTGTTGTTTCTTGTGAAAAAGTGTTTCCACTTATAACGAATAAGTTTATGATTGCAATTCTATCTGGTATTAGATATTAAGTGAAAAAATTAAATATTTATGTTTTTGATAAATTTTGAGTCATCCCATTGGGAAAAGCTGACTATAATATTTTTTTCTCGTGAAATAGGTTTAATAAACCATCAAAAAAATAGCAAACGTAAGACTAGCTCTGTTGCGTTTTTTGTTTATAACTTCGATAGTAAAATCTACTACTGTTTTATGTGCTGAATAGATTTTTCCTGTTTACAAAGATTTAATTAATACAATTCTGAGTGCCTAATTCCACATTCAGGACTGTGCGTAGAAAACGCGGTACGTTCTAAAACTCAAGTATATTACATATTCCGTAATGCTTGTATTTTTATTTACTCCTGCACACAGTTATTGATATAATTCTCGATTATCAATTCTTCATTAGTGATGTGACTCGAAGTAACTGTGTGAGTCGAAATGAAAAGACATAAGCAAAAATTTATGTTTACTGTTTTACTGGGTGCTCTATTTTAAAGTTTTGGAGAAAATATTTTTTTCTTTTTGTATACAAAATGGATGTTACGAAAAGTAGCATAAATTCCTGGATGCTTTCCTTTATTTTATGATATTTAGGCAGCAATAATGATCACCTGCCAAAGTATTTTCAAACTTAGTGTGTAATGACTTAAATACGAGCCAGCTTTGACCACTTTTATAAACACAAATGTTTTGGAGGTTTGGTATTTAAAGAAACAGTTGAACTACGTTGTCTAAATTTCGCAATTTTATTTTATTTTCATGATAGTCAAGTTAAACCTCTAAATCATCGTGATTGACCAATCCACAATAAATAAATATTGATACAATTTACTTGTTTCTGAGATACTGCTTCTTCAAAATTTAATTCTTTTGGTTGCGGCAGTGATAAAGGTTTTGAAATAGGTAGTATAGCACTTTATGAAGAAGATGAGGATAATATCTCTAATACAACGTCACTTCAATTGAAAAATTGCTGCTGAAATTCAAATTTTTTGAATTCTTAATGTTTACCTAATCTACTTATAAGAAGAGCAGCTACTGTACCAGAACAAACACTGCGACTTAGTCATTATATAGATTCTGTCCGGTAGTCCGCTTAGTGGTTATAAAATGCTTCATTTTGATGGCAATATTGTTGATATTTTTCGTGGAGATAATGCTTCGTAAATGATTTTCAGCCCTTAGTGGCCACAATTGATCCGAAAGTCTTTGTACTAATATTGATATAAATAAACCATCATGTCACAACCTTCTTTTAAGTCACTTTTTGGCTCCTTTATCCCTATTCAGCGTCGTTTATTAATTCAACAAACGCTTAGTGGCGCGGAATAAGCGATTTAGCTTTTTGACTTACACAAAATAGTTTTTTGTGACGGAGCTAACTTCCGAAGTGGATCCAAACCCAGTAGCTTATTTCTAGTGGCTTTTCAGCTCTCTGGGCCAATCTAATTCATCCACGTCTGGCCCTCGAAAACGCAATGAGTGAGTCGTCATCCTCGAATAGCTAAATATATTTAAATACATGACCAAAAAATATGAATGCCCCGAAAACCACGGCGAACAATCTTATCCCGCCATATTTTCCCTTTTCTCCTTCGGCAAAACCCAGGACGGCTTCGGCCACTTCCTATTAGGATTCATTCCACTGCTCTCCCATCCATTCCAGGGGTCCGGGCCACGTCACACGAGAGCCCTCGCCGCCACCTCCCTTCCTGCTCTTGACTCCCTTCCTCCCCCCCCCTTAAGCGCGTGACCTCCCCGTCCCACTCGGCCTAACTCCCCCTCCCTCCAACTCGTTTCGACTCTCCTCCGCCTCTACGTCCCACGCGCAACCACCCCTTGCAAGAGGGCCGCCTCTGCCCCCGGCCGACCCCTGTGTTAATGGGTGTCTCTTGTAGCATTAAGCCGGGCGTGGAAGGCAGCAGGGAAAGGAGACGAGAGAGTGAGTGTATCGGTGAGGGAAGAGATTACCAAAGGACTTCGGGGGGGAGGGGTGTGGGGGTTGCGCGCTGAAGAGCAGGGGCAAAGGGTGTGCGGTCCTCAAGGTTGTCGCGGCTCGGTGAGGTTGAAGGAAAAATACGTAGGTGCGTCCAAATAAAAACTCTATAGGAGGATATTTGCCCTTGTTTTATTTTAATTCGACCCGGAGCTTTGTAGGTGGCGCATAGTTAGCTGTTTGTGCGTTAGAAAAAATTGTATTTGGGTTTGAGAAAGGGCGGGTAGAATCTTTGATCTTTTTTTCTGCTAAAAGCGGCACCAATAGAGAAGATTTTTCTCCCTCAATGGGCTCGCCCACTTTTTTCCGTGGTAAAACTCAAAAACGTTTTGGCTCAATTTTAAGTTTTCGGGCAAATCTTTGATTGAAAATGCTCTACGTTTTCCTCTGGATCGGATTTTCTATTTCTTTCTACGTATTCAAAGGTTAATTACCTATCGTCTCGAAGGATCTTGGAATTTTTGCATCCTAAAGATGATGGGCGCATTTTACTTTCCCTCTTTCTTATCTACTAAGTTAGCATAAACCTACCCTGTGGGATAGGTACATCTATGAATGAAAATTGACAGCTACCTCGTGGGTAGTGTACTCTGCATGATAGAATAGGAAGGTCAATAATGAGCCAATTACTACCTACAATTAGCACACTTATTTAGCGACTCAGCAAACAAGTGTGTCTACTTTCAGCGGTTAACTTGCGATTTATAGTTTTCCTAAATATTGAAGCATAATCTTCCAAAGAATTGAGTATTTGTACTTTATATATTTTCAGAGATAAACATTTTTACTTTACTGCAAGAAATTCCAATCACAACATCAAGGAAAAGTTTACTGAAACTACTCATGGTGGGTATGCCATGGATAGACATGATCTATTCTAAAAATTTGTGCAAAGCCATACTCTGGAATATTGAGAGGAGATAAACTCAGTTAGCACCAAATTCTAGTAGCTAATAGTCACAAACCCTTACAGTTGGTTATTTGATCAATATTTAAACATAAATCTGAGTAAATGGTCGAAATCCGGATGGCGTGAATTTTCAAATTCTTCGATTATTTCCGGAGTTAGTAAACTTACTCACCCTCATCCCTCCAACAAGCCTTTCCCTCTCAGTATGTTCTATAACTAGTTATATACGTGTCTTTTCCATATTTCCGCCGCCTACTCCCTATCCTCTTCCACCACTCAGCACTCAACTTTGATTTTCTAACTCTCTACTTTCCTTGCCCTTTTCACTCTTCACATTCACATCAAAATCCTCAGCTTAGACACATCCACCTTTCACAAGGCCTATGTTAAGGTGACTCTGGCCTCAGGGCCACTTGTTTCCAAAAATCTTGAATTTAACATCCTTAAAGTGCCTTTCATAATCTGAAATGAAAAAATATAGTGTTTCAAGGCTCTTTTCACTATGATTATACCTTGAAAATGGAGATTTTAACATGAGGTCTTATGGATAATGCTCAAATTCCAGGAAAAATTAGTCAATTTCAATGAGAAAGCATATTAAAGCTTTCAATTAAGACTGATTACAAGAAGCAAAAAGCTCATGGAAACAAAATAAAACTAAAATATAGGCTCCTTACCACCCATCTTTTCAAAGTTATTATTTAGTTAAAAAGTATTACGGCCGCAAGTCAAAATGTGGTAGTTCCATGCAAATTGCGCTGCAGTGCTCCTATGGCAGCAAATTGCGCTGCAATCAGCTCCTATGGCTGGAAAAATGTGGTCATTAAAAATTATTAATTATTAAAACATTATTAAAGAATTACTTACATATTTTGTAGCTTTATGTCCCCTATTTCATCATCAAAAGTAGGATTTTAAAGTAAATTAATAAAAATATGTAACTTATTATTTGTCTTTGCTCACATAGTCAAGCCACTGCCACCCTAAGTATATCGTATTCACCCCTGCAATGATACATCACCCTGGTTAGGCCACATCTGGAAGACGCCGCTAGCATTTGGGACTCAAACCATAAAGATGTAAACAAATCTTTAATAAAATACTAATAAAAGCTGCACGCCTCATTAAAAACTGCTAAGAGCAAACATACTGTGTCTTACAACTTTTAGGGGGATTAAGGCAGCTTAAGAAATAAAGTAGCTGACTTCTATCATCTAATTGAAACTACTACCGCAGATTTAATTATAAGGACGGAAATTTGGTTGTGTAACGAAATCGCAGATAATGAAGTATTCCCGAAAAATTTCACAGTTTATAGAAAAGATAGAGTCGAAATAACCGGGGGAGGAGTTTATATTGCAGTGAAAGATTGTTATATTAGTAGGAGGGAGTCATTTTCCGACGACCAGGTAGAAAGCGTATGGTGCTCCATTCAAAATCCTAAAGCGAAAACAATCTATGTGTGCGCATATTGTAGACCACCAGATACCCATGTAAGCTCAATATTAGGACTAGAAAGTCAACTCAGTAAGTTAACCACTCAAAAAAACGACTGTCATATTATAATCGGTGGGGATTTCAACCTTCCGTCCATAGACTGGGACGCGTACAGTTTTATCACTGGGGGGAAAAACAAAGACCTTTGTATATATTCTTATATACACTTCTGTATATATTCACATCTCACTCACTGCATCAATTAGTCACTGCTCCAACTAGAGGGAAAAATACACTTGATCTTTTAGCGACAAATATTCCACACATGGTTGTAAACTTAGGTACGGATAAGGGAATAAGCAAGGAAATTATTAATAAATAACCAACACGGATTTCGAAAGGGTAGATCTTGCGAAACCCAATTGGCCCTCTTCGTTCATGACATCTTGCTCTCGGGTGAAAATAATGTTCAAGTTGATGCGATATTCCTCGATTTTAAGAAAGCTTTCGATAAGGTACCTCACGTTAAGTTACTCTCATAACTAGAAGCATATGGAATAGATAAAAACATTATTAGTTGGATTAATCAATTCTTACATGGGCGGGAACAAAGGGTTGTCATAGACGGTATCATGTCAAACACAGCGTTACATCGGGTGTTCCTCAGGGAAGTGTCATTGGTCCATTTTTATTTCTCTTATACATAAATGATATTGGCAACATCGTTAAAAGTAAGCTTAGACTCTTCGCAGACGACGCGGTTGTGTATAGGGATACTAACAATTCCGAATAAAGCGACTCGTTAACAATCGACCTACTTGCCATTCCTGCTTGGTGCGAAAAGTGGCAGATGGAGCTAAACATAAACAAGTGCGTAGCAGTCAGCTTTTGGAAAAAGAAAAATAGGCCAGGTATGGCTTACAGAATTAATAATGCGGAAATTATTCACGCCGAGTCTGTTAAGTACTTAGGGGTCACAATTACTCACGACATATCTTGGGTAAAACATATTCAAGAAATATGCGGTCAAGCATACAGGAAGCTAGTCTTTATCAAGAGAGTACTCGGAAAATGTGATGAGAAAGTGAAAGAACGTTGTTATTTTTCAATCGTTCGGCCTCACCTGGAATATGCTGTTAGTGTATGGGATCCATATGAAGCGGGGTTGATATCAGAGTTAGATCGCGTGCAGCGAAGAGGAGCTAGGTTTGTGAAACGATGCTACGATAAGTTGACTAGTGTGTCTGGATTGTTAGAAGACTTAGGATGAGAAACGCTATCACAGCGTAGATTAAATTATAGGCTTAACCTCCTAACTAAATTTCAGGAAAATCATTTCTCTGACGACGTAAAAACCATACTATTAATCCCCTTATACTACGGCAGATTAGATCGCGCCAATAAAATTAGAGAGATAGATTGTAGAACCGATAGGTATAAAATGTCATTTTTTCCTCGTACCATTCGGAACCATAACGGCTGTGATCGTCGTCATGAAAATTTCGAATTTTGTGAATAGGCAGACAGTAAAGCTTTCTCTTTATATTCTCTACGTTCTTATTTATGCATGATGTAAATATTGATGTTCTTATTTATGCATGATATTTTGAATATGTAGTAGTAGTCTTTGAATACCTTGCATGTTGGAACGATTGACGATAGAATGTTTCTTGGTTATTAGATTTTTAATCGGCGCTTTGCATATGTATAACCTTATATTATTAAAATCCAGGAATGGATTATGTACGCTAACTTTCCGTAACATGGGAATTATTCCGACATATGCATCACGATAATTCAACCACATAGTAGTTAAATTCGTGGCATTGAGTATTAAAAGTATGTATAATATTTCAACTGTTCTAGTGCGGTCTACAGACGTCTGTATATCTAGTTTTGAATCTTTCTTCTGGAAATCGTACGCGGCCTACTCTTTGAGGTAAAAAACAAGCTGCACGCTTAATGAAGAATATTACCTTTTGAATAGTTTCGCAATCAAGCTTTAGGTCTGTATTCCGTAATTTGTTAGTTTTCATTGTTACCTCCGACCTTATCTCGAGCTCAGTCTTAAAAACGCAGTTCACTAATTGCGGACTGTAGCCTTGAGGAGATATCAGCATCACGGGGAGCCTTGAAATATCCAATTACACTGTGGTTCATAATGAAGGAAGCCTCAAAAGGGGGCTACTACTACTAAAGGGGGGTGGGGATACTACTTAAAGACATAATTTCACAGCAAGAGAATAATATTTTCAATATTTTTCCTGCTTCCTCGTGTCAGCCATGCAAGATTATATATAAATTAAATTGGCAAACTTTACCCTTTATTTTATTTTGTCGTCATAGTATACTTGACTGCATTTACTTCAAAATGTGGTTAAAATTGGTTCCCAAATTAAAGTTAAACTTTAAAGAGCAATTTAATTGATACAATGCTTAACTACAAAATGTGCTCTGTGAATATTATATCAACCTCTTCCGTTGCTTACGATGCCTACAATGTAAACCTTCTTGATTATCAGACTCTTTAAATGCCTATTTACTTTGAACGCAAAGTCAAAATTGTTCATTACTTCATTTAAAAAGTCGCTAAATACATACTATTAATACATTTTGATTCTTATCCCATGCTTGAGATTGGTCTTTCGTCGCGTTGAAAATATCAATAAAAATTTTTAGAGTCTTAAAAAATATTACTGTTTATAGATATTTCCATTTGAAATGATATTTTAGGCTTTAATGAATCATTTTCAAAGCCATATTTAATTATTTTGCATTTTTTAGTTTTCTGCTTGGAGGTAGATGACTTAAGGTCGTTCAGGTTGATGGAAAAAATTTCCTTTAGAGTGCTTTTAGGTAAATTTAATTGGAGTGGAATCATAAATTGATATTATGAAAAAATAAGGCTTTTAAAAAGTTACGAATCCCTTTTAGGATTAAGAGAAAGTAACTTTATATTCGGATTGATTCGTCATACTTCCTCAAGTCATGGTAGGTTCCTTTATTAACTGGAGTAATATCCAGTGCCTTTTTTGTTGTATGGTAGCTACAAATTTAAATGGACTTTTTTTATTACAAAGTTTACAAGTTTAAAAAAGTAATAACAATTATATAAGGAATAAGACGGTTCGGTCCTGCTAAGCCTTTAAAGGCTTGTCAGCAGGTGCCATATTTTAAATTCAGTGATCGGATATAAGTTCAACGAAATGAATAACATGAAATAACGTTCATAACATTTTTTAACAATAGATATCCAAAAGCAACTCAAAAATAGTTTACAATACAAAAGTTGGTTTACAATCCAAAATATACAAAGTGTAATGTATTTTTATTTTTTTTTAATTGTAATTTGTTTTTGTATTTTTTTTGGTACAATACTATACAATACAATAAGATTTTACAGTAGTTCATTACGAGAAAAAAAAGTATACCTTAAACTAACAGACAGGAACAAAGAATACAAAAAAAGGAGAAAAAAACTTAATGCCGAAGTTTAAAAGGTGACGGTGTATTTAATTGAAATTTACCTGATAAGGAGATGAAAAGGACCATATGGAACACTATCCAGGAAAGAAGAACCCGATGGATTGGATACTCCTTGAGACCCAATTGGTTCGTGAAGAACATAAGTGAAGGCAAAGTAGAGGGAAAAGTCCCAAGAGAAAGACCGAGGAATAAGCTTATGGACCAAATAAAGAAGAATGAACATAGGAAGAGATAAGGTGAGGGAAGTACCATTAGATAGAGAAGGGTTGAGAGTTGCAGTCAACCAATCCTTGGATTGAACTACCATTGATGATGATGAGTCTCATCTTTTCCTGCGTAAGCGTTATAGTGTGTTGTGTAGATATCAATGGTTCCAGCTGGGTCTACGCCACAAAAATAATCGGAATCATCCGTAAATATTGGACTTAATTCGGGTCCATTCATTGGTTGTTTAATCCTAAAATAGATTGACCACAGCCCTCCACTTTTCCCTATCTAATGCTAGTTCCCTTACCTCCTGGTATCGCTTTCTATGTACTCCCCTCTTTATTTGGTCCATGAACTTATTCCTGGGTCTTCCTCTGGGTACTATTCCCTATATTTCGCCTTCAACTATATTCTTCACAAACTCATTGTGTCTCAGGGTGTAACCAATTCTTCTTGTTCTTCTTTTCTCTGTGGTGTTCCATATGGTCCTTTCCTCTTCTACTCTTCTGTTCACGTGACTCAAAACCCGATGTAATTGGATCTAAAATCGTTCAAGATATTTTTTCCCCGACGTGCACATAGGCTTAATTTTTCCATCTCTTTTCTATCATTAATGAGTAACATTGCTACTCATTCCACTATGAGTTTTTGATAACTTGCATGTTTAGATTGGATGAATACTTTTAACCATTCTAACGGGTACTATACATCCAAAATTTTCATGCACGTATAGTATTCCGAAAGTTATTGCTGAAGCTCCTTTATCATGTCTCCCGCGGAAAGTATTCTTAGCTCATAACGAATCTGTTCCCTACCTTGAGGTGAAATTGAGCTTCCTCATTGCCACATTAGTCCAGCTCTGTCACTCTTTGAGGTTCAAATCCCTACTCTATCACTTTTGAAGTAAAAAAATATTTATCGTCACGTGGTAATTATAAGGTCACATAATGAAGCAGTGTAGTGGCAGTTAGAGAACGCGAGGTGGCGCGCGTTGAATTTTACGGCAGTTATTTTGCGAAGAGCCGTAATGAATAGCGTTGCGGAACGACTCGGTCTCGTCGTCGACTAAAATTTTCGAGGCACCATAGCAATTGTGGTTCACCTCGTGCAAATTTTACGCCGCGTGGAGGAGAAGGATGGGGGAGTCTATGGCGAATTTCACGCGGGAAAAAAATCTCCATCTCTTCGCTCCACCCCACCCAAAAAATGGAAAAAAAATTGCGGACTAGGAAACGGTATCTAATGTCTATAATATCCCTGTCGGGAAATTTCGAGGGGGCATTATGGCCCCATGTTGACATGGTGCTGAATTAATTAGTCGCGTCGCCGCTTTGCGCAAGTGCGCCAGTGAATCAAAATGGTTGCAGCCAGCCCAGCGAGCGAGCCGCCCTATTCATAATGCACGCGGTCGTTACGAATATAGGCGTAAGCGTGTCGTGGACCCCTCAACTATTACCCTCTTGGCCCGCCCCTCTCTCACCGTACCCTTCCCCCTAGTGACAGCGTCGTCTCCCCTGCATTTTATCCCAGGGGACAGGAGCGACCTCTCGACCCCGTTCGACCCCTTACGCACCCTGGCCGTCCTCTCACCGAACCCTACCATCCTTTCACTTTTACCCTTTTCCGTGTTTCCACTTGAGTGGAAGATCGGCAAGTTTAAGTTTATATTAAAGTCTGCTATGATAGCTCATGTTCTTAGCGTAGTAGTCTTTCACGAAACGTGCTGCTTTTCTTTGCATTGTAGTAATTTTTTTGGTTGAATCTTTATGATCAGGGTCTCAAATGCTGGCGGCGTATTTGAGGTGTGGCCCTACCAGAGCGAAGTAGCATCTCTCTTTTGCTGTTTCATCTGAGGAACTTCTTATTATACGCTTAACAAAATCTAATTCCTTTATTGCTGTGCCGCAATGTTTTGTATGTGTGTTCCCCACAATATATTAGACTTAACACGGTGTATAGGGCCACGAAGACAGAATTAGGTAGTCAAAGTGGACAACAGTTTGGTTTCAATGATATTTTTTCCTTGACTCATTAATGGCCACATGAGCTGAAAAAAAGTTTTTTTCTCCTTGGTGTTTTGTCAATTGAGGTGAAGCTACGTCCTTAATTTACCATATAAATTTTTAGTATTATATGCATATTACATAGTTCTATCTGCCACGCATGGAAGTTTGTCTCTGCTTTCTGAATGTTAAACTCCTCAAGCCATTATGCATCTCTAGTTTCGGTGAAGTATCCATTAGCAATTCTTCATGCTCTCTCATCCAGTAAATTATCACATTGTTGATAGATATTCATCCCGCCTTCTCTTTGAAAGAGTTTGAAAGGTTCTCTACAGACGAAGTATTCTTCTCATGTCGCCTTGATCTCACCATAATCTACCACACGTGAACTACCAGCACTTCATCTTGACGCGGAAACATGATGTAATTTTTTCCTGCGCTACTCACAGCTTGTATCCAGATGGCAGCCCTTAGTCTGTATTGTTCATGTAGATTTCCTCATATGCGTCATTGTAATTATTCTCTACCCGTGTAAATGAAGCTGTAAGGTTTTCTTACAAAGCCTTTACATGAACTCTTGGCTAGCAAGCGAAACTTTTAGCTGAAATATTCCCAATATTTGTTGTTGCGCTGCATTAAAATACAAATTAATGGTGGGAGTGTTTTTCATGACGAATACTTCAACTATGCTAGTCAGACAACACCTTGAATTAACATTTCCACAATAATGTGACTTGGATTTGAACTCGTGAATGTGCCAACATTCTCCGCGCACAGGAAAAATTGCAACTCGAGAAAATGCTGGGCTGGTTAATAGGTTGCTTATATGGGTAGGAAAGAGCATCTGAGTTCATTTGCGTCAATTTTAATTTAGAGTGGAGAGAGAGGGATAATTTTTAGAATGAAGAACTGAATGATGGAGAAAAATCCAGTGTCTACATGTGGCCACTCTTAAACTAAAGGCGTCAAAAAATTCCTTGAAGCACCCATGTTTGAACTCAAAAACTGAAAGCAAAAATCCATGGATAGGGGCTTGCCTTAGAAAAATCATTCATTTCACGGAGATAGTGCGCATCTTACATTCAGCTATCTGCAAAAATATGTTTTAATTTTAGAGAGAAAAATGCCGAATGGTTTTTTTTCGATTATCGCATGCAAAATTATGTAACTTTTTAAATCGATAAGTGAACTATAGAGTGGAATAGTTGCAAATTGTTGATAGTATCAACATAAGGACTTTTATTCTGTTTAAGTTACCAGAATAATGAAATGACACGAAGTACAGGTCATAGAATGGTGGACCAGCCTTAAGAATATGAAGTTCACGTTCTATCAACTTTATCCATGTTTTCCCATTAATGGACCCAAATTAAGACCAATATTTACGTACTATTCCGACAATTTAGTGGCGTAGTCCCAGCTGGGAACTATTGATATAAACAGAACATGTTATATCGCTTACGTATGGAAAGACTAGACTCATCGTCAACATTGGTTGTTCAATCCTAAGATTGGTTGACTGCAGCACTCCACCTTTCCCTACCTTATGCTTGTTCCCTTACCTCCTGGTATCTCTTCACGGAGATAGCGCGCATTTTATGAACACTCATTTACCAAAATATTTTTTAATTTAAGATAGCATAATTCCGTATGTTTTTTCCGATTGTCGCATTCAAAACCATGTACTTTTAATTAAGATTTGTACAAAATATAGAGTGGAATAGTATCGATTCGTTTCTCATATCAAAAGAAGGACACATTTTCTGTTTAAGTAATCAAAATAATGAAATGACACAAAGTATCTACATCCACATAATACCCTGCGAGCCACCGCATGGGCGTGTGGTAGGGGGTGGTAGGTCACCTACAGTGTAAAGATGTAAGTTTTTGGGAGGTGAAATGGTGACATGTATTGTGGGAGCGTATTTAGAGGAGCTTAGTTTTAGTTTTTATTGTGGTCGCTTTTTGTGCGCGGAAAGAACGAGTTTTTGTACTATCTGTTCGGCATTGTACCTCTCTTATTTTATCGCTTCTGTCAGACCAAGAGATGTAGTATGGCTTGATGATAATATTCTCTGTGTCGCTCTGAAACACACCAGTTCTGAATTTCTTTAACAACCTAAGTCCGGTGAATAGCTTCCAAGTCTCTAGTGGCTCCCACGCTAATCCCTCTAAAAGTTGTGAGAGCTATATCTGAGAAAGTCAACTATCTAATTCACTATATTTTTATTAACTCCTCATGAATGCAATTCATAATTGAAGTACAGGTCATAGAACGGTGGACCAGCCTTAAGAATTAGAAGCTAACATTTTATCAACTTTATCCATGTTTCCCCATTCCACGCAACCGGGTACACGCCCTGAAGAGCCGTATTTGCGGTCACTTTTTGTTCCCATAATCCTCCTCTTCTCTCTCTCTCTCTGCAGTCGTCCCCAATCTCCACTCATTCCCAGCCTCTTTTCCCTTTGGGTAGGCTGACCGCCACGTCCATATCTGTCTCGGCTGGACCCGTGTCCGCATGCTCTCCCTTCCCTTTGGCTGCCTCCCTCCGTTCCAAGTCGGGGTCCTTTCTATTTGCCTTGCGGGGATAAAGGGAGCAGTCGCAGGGAAGAGGTCACCTCGAAAGGGTAGGAGGAGGGGGAAGGGGGTGTGTGTGACGCAATGCCTCGACCCTTCTCCATACGCGTACCCTTTCCTCCCCCACCCTAGCCCCCCACCACAGTCCTCGACTTCGCCATATGGTCCCAAAAGTTTAAATTGTGTCAAAACGTGGACTTTATGGGTGCGGTGCCGAGTATCAAAGCCCGGCTGAGTGTGTAGGGGAAGGAGGGCCAAGGGTGCTGAGAACAGCGACGAGGGAGCCGCCTATATGAACCGCCGCGCGTGGAGGCTTTTCTCCATAACGACCGCCTTAATGTTGCGCTCTACGTATTTGGGGAGAGATGGCTCGCGACTGTGCCTGCCGTGACAAATGAGAAATCCCATCTTTTATCATGCCGTTCAAAATTTACTCCTCTGGACGGTAAAGTGTTTAAAATATAGCTTAGAACTTGCTTCAAATTCATTATAAGTTGGCATTACTGTATAGCAGCAAATACGGAGTTTCATGCGGCTCTTGGAAGAACTAGGCTCGGAGCAATAAGACATTATGGTTCTTCACGAGGCTGTAATTACTTGAAAATTCAGATCATGCCATAATCATGGTGAACCCCGCAACTGATTCACAAAATGACGGAAGTGGCCAGCCGAGCTGACAGCTACAGATATGTATGTCCTTTCATAATGGGTAACTGTGACAAAACCGTAACGAGACACTAATTTAATATATTCTTCTTTTTATTATTTTACCTCTTATAATTCCCATTTCCTGATCTCTCGCTTTTACAACAATTTAAACTGCTTAACATGCACATATGTGGTCGCACGCAGAGTAATACGTAGATGTAGGTATAGCTAAGTAATTCGTATTATACATTTTGGTTCTGCTTGCTGTTCAACAAATGTTTACATACGTACATACCAATCTCGCCGTTCCCTTCCGGGGTAGGCAGAGTCACTAAGTTTCACTCAAAAATACCTAATGGTACACCTAACTCTGCTTCAATAATTTCCTCCATACTGACCTATCCTTGCGAACCTCTTTCGCCTCATTTACCCCCATACACTGCATCATACTCGCCCTCCTGTTTTTAAGACTCCTAATATTACTCCTCCTAAGACTCTCCTCAACCACATTCAACTACAACTTTCTTGGCCTACCTCTACCTCTTGCACCATTCATTTCACTCTTATATATCTGTTTCGTTATTCGACTCTCATTCATTCTCTCAACATGGCCAACCCAACGAAGCACACTCCTTTCATATATTTCCATTACTGGAGCATCTAACCCACATTCATTTCTTACCCACTCATTCCGTACCCTATCCATCCTACTTTCACTCCACAGATAACTTATTCATACGGCGTTTAGTCTACTCTTATGTCTATCCTGACATACCCATGTTTTACTACCATACAACAAAGTGGGGAGAAGTACACTTTTGTACACGGCGATTTTCGCTTCCTTAGACAGGCACTCATTCCTTTATATGCTCCTCATGCTACCCTACCACTTTCCTTCCAGCACTAGCACGTCTCTTTATCTCCTTATCTATTCGTCCACGTTTCGTAAACATCTTACCTATGTACACAAAATCATCCACTTGTTCAATTACTCCACCACCATTCGCCCTCATCATACAGTTATTCTCCCAATTCTCCTTTTTGATGTTTGAAATTAAGATCTTCCGGAAAAAACTTGTATTCAGCTGCATGCTTTTGCCGTGAGGCAAGAGATGACTCATAATGTAATTTTGCGTCTCATAATAACCTCATGGAGATAAATATTTGAAATCATGTTGATTCTTGATGATTATGTGTCTGTCCTGATGACCCGGGTGAGCGGGAAAACCAGGAATTCTCTGCGTATTCTTCTCCTCAGGAAATGTCAGTGAGATTTCATGGCTGATGATTCATGAAGAAATAAATATTTGAAATATCTTAGAAATCGGCCTTATTTGACAATCGTTTTGACATGCACGATCAATAATAGGTTATTCAGAAATACATTTTTGAGTACGAAGATAGTTTAGAATGCCGGTAATTTTCTGAGAGATTATGGTTGACGATACCGATGACGATAAGGTAGTTTTGTATATGAATATATAGAATTTCGTGATTGGTTTTTGGTACATGAATAAAAAAATCAAGATCAGTTTTTTTCAGGCCAACGATTGTGTATTTTTTGCGGAGTTGTATTTTCAATAGTCAAAGTCTTTTTCATTCAAGGAGAACAGCTCATTAAACCTCTTATAATGCGATTCAAACTGATATGTCTCCACTGTGACACAAATGTTTACTAATCTGCTTAATTTATAACGTGATTCATGAAGCTATTGCCGAAGGAAAAAAAGCAAATTTAGTATTTTTAAATGATCTTACCTTTTAAGTAGGATCCGTCTAAATATCCATACTTCAAGCCGACCTAGAGGCGTGTGACAGAGGTGGATAGGATACCATCCTGGTGTGGAAGGTGAGGGTATCGGAATAAGCATATGGAGAGGATAGAGGTGAAATTGATGTCAAATATGTCTTATGACGGCGTTACCCTCTTTATGTTATTAATGTTAATGATGTGTGTAAGGGAGAAAGATAATACTTTTAAATCTCTTTGAAATGCAGCAAAATGGGCAGCCTCTAATTTGTATTAGGATTTTATTAATAATATGAAAGAGGTCAGTCCTTAAGATCTATTTTTATGGAAAAAGCTGATATTTAATTACAACCAGCAACAATGTTCTGAACTAATTTGTCTACCTGTACCCGGAATTTGGTTCTTTGTATGCTAGTAGGTATCTTATAATCTATTTCTAAATCGGCTCATAACCGGCCTGTTTTATCACAGTTGACGTCATTGCAATCAAATTATTATGAAATATATTTCTTAATTTTCAATCGCGGAACGTTTGTAACCCTTATGACCACCATATCCCCTCCTGTTTAAAAACATTCAGCAAAATTCATACTTTCGCAACACAGTTTTAAATGAGTGAAAATTTTAACCAGCTTCCGCCTATATTATATAATTTATCTCACCACCCTAACTCGCTCAATATCTCAATTCTTCCGCGTACAATACCTCCAGTTTTATTGCTAGATACTTTTAGTTTCATAGCTCGATTGAGTAAAAAGATTTCTCTAAGAGTATCTATTTCGAAGACTCCCTTCAGGGCTCAGTCCGCCAGCAATGAATTCTAATATGAAATTTATATTGTATGTATGGGAGAATTTGAATGTGGATATTTTAAAGTTTGTTTCTGAATATGCATTCTAAACAATGATTAAAAACTATATATAGGAGAGCAGCTGTGAGTTTCCGGATGCGAACCGCCTCAAGCTACACCATGATGAAGATTAGTTTAGATACTGTCTCCAATGGGATTAATTTTAGAGTTCTTTGCATAGAATAATAATATTTATTTGCCTCTAGCATCGTTAACAATAAATTGCACGGATATAAGGCACGTCAGATAGTACTAATCATATCGTACAACAGAGTTACAGAGCAAGAATTTGAAGTATGACGCAAGTCACCAGTCAAGTACATACATACCCATCACGCCGTTCCCTTCCGGGGTAGGCACAGTCAAAATGAATCACTCGTTGATACATAATTGTACACCTAACTAGTAGTATTAAAAAATTCATTTACCGAGTAAAATAGCTTTACACACAGGAAAGCCTTTACTATATTCACAAATACAGATTTTGTATCAATTACCATAAGGTCATCGGGCAGCTTGTTGATAATTCTCTAGCCCGTGATTTTGGGTGCCATTGATGCTCCCTTAGTCCTAACGTATGGGATGTGGAAATTCCTATTACCTCTAGTATCATAATTATGCATATCTGAATTCCTTACAGCATCAATACAACCACACTTTACCCAGGTGACTACTTATAAGATATACAAGCATGGAAGGGGAAGTATTCCCAATTTCTTAAATGTTGGGCGTCAATGAGCCCAATATCGCTCTTGGTGATTAGCCGGACAATCCTTTTCTGGATTATGAATATCTTAGTAGCATGACTGGAGAAACCCCAGAATATAATATCAGGCCTTATCCTAGAGTAAAACTCGCCATAATACATGGTCAATTTTAGAATTTAATAACTTGCCTTATAAAGTCACTTAAAAGTTTTCAATGGAACGTGAAAACCAAGCATCTCTACCTGCCATATCTACAAAAAAATCGTGTGGTCTACTTTAACAGTGTCTATTCTGCTAATATGACTCCTCCTCAGCATCTCTAGAAAATATATAGGCCAGTTTTTTTTTAACCACTTTTGCTTCACAAAGATGAAAATTATTTTATAGCCGAGCACTTTCCCTGTAACCAACCCTATTCTGTGAGCTCCAGCTCTAGGTGAGTATAATTTTTCTGTGTGGTTTTTTTCTCAACTTTTAGCTGTATTAATAAGCTCGGATGTTCCCTTTTTGCTCTGCTTGTTAGCTCTGAGTAGCTATTTCCCTAGGACCTTTTAAAATGTTTGCTTTTCCTCTGTATCATTACGAAATAAAAAGTCATGGCCATACATGTGCTTTTTGCCCAAACAGGTATTGTAATACTTAATATCCAAGTTTTTAGCTTAATTTTTAAAGTACACATTAAGATATGGGTGAATAAATGCATGACTTCGCTTAAAATGGGTGTCCTTTTAAAATTATTTAATCTAAAAATCGGAATTAAAGCATCGCTTTAATTATTACAGTTGTTGATGGCATGAGAAGCCATAGGTCTGATTATGTTTTAAGCATATATTCAGTTGATACGGAGGCTTCCGCGGTGATTTGATTAGTTCCGTTTATTCTGGTTTTTCCCGCGTTGATTCGTTTTTATGTTCATAAAATTTTTGTCACTTCATATATTCAGATGATTTCACGGTCAGTTAGGATTTACGAAAAGGTTGGAAAATTTGAGCGAATTTGATCGTTTGCATCGGCATAACATAAGGAAAGCACTGTTGATTTATAGTTGGCGCTGTTAATTTATAGTTTTTGTATAAGATAGAAATAATTTGTATTAACAGTCCTTTCGACACTACTTCCAATCGTGAACAAAACCACCAAATGCTAGTATGACGTGGGATATTGAGTTACAAAAACTTTGGTGGAGGTCACTGTACCACTTCAATAATAGGAAAAATACCCATGAGGGTCCTATCAGGCTGAAATTTGCCATTTTTCCTACTTTTAACCATTATGAGCGACGTTTATCTTCCCTATAGTCGAAATACTCTTTGTAAAATGGAAATTTAAAAATATAATCAATAAAATTCCTTTAATTTTAGGTAAAACCTCTCCGTCATTTTTGTATTGCTAGATTTTCTAACATGCTATTGAGTGAAATGTACCAGAGCAAACGATATGTGAAACTCAAAAGAACAGGAGATGTAGTTTTTTATAAACTCCTCACCTGATCTCTCTTAACCATGATCTAGTTATCATCACCTTTTGATTTGTACGTATCGCTGTTTTCGTTACAAATATATCGTTTTGCGGGTATTTTTTGTCAGCATTCACGTTTATAAACCTCCCTTAAAACGTGGTCAATCCGCGTGGGCCCGTTTCGGGGTGAATTAGGAATTCTTTTTCCTGTTTTAAAATTCCGCTTTCTTTCCTCCTAATAAGCTGGCCGATCGCAATCTTTATCCCGTGGCGACCGTGTCCATTGAGGTTTGCGTGTCGCTAGTTGTCGGTTTGCGCGATAAGACCTGGTAAAACCCTTTGGAAACGAGGAACAAATGACGGATCCGGGTGAGTTTCATGGCTGGCTCTCATTGATAAGCTGCATGTAGGTCATCCGTTTTGAGTGTCATTGATGTCCTCTTTGATGCTGCGCTGGTGCCATAAAATCTATGGTGCATCGGATGGCCACATTCTCACATAATTAAAATGAGGTCCCGCGTAAAGCATCGAAGCTCAGCGTGGCATTAATCGCGTGAAAAGTCAAACAGGTTATCACGCTCACTTTGTTGCGTGGCCACAACCGCATCGGAGCGTAGGTACGTGAAAGACGAGAGCCGAAATGAGAGTGAACGAGATGGGAGGGAAAATGCTTATCGGAATTTGCTCTCGGGTTGTTTTTTTTGTGTGGAGAGAATGCGACCCTTACCCTGGCGTGATCTCTTTTACGACCTCAGAGAGTGAGTTCATTTTTAATTTTTGTGATTGAGTGCCAGTCGGGGCTCAGGGATGCCAGTTGCATTTTGTTCTTTTTAAGAATCACCAGAGGCTTGTGGGTCAAGTCGCATGTTAAATCCCATATCAAATAAACCCCGCCGCAAAGCTTCTGAAATACATGCTCAAGATAATACTCAAACTCACGGCGTTCACGATAGTGAGCCAGCTCGTTAAAATTGCAGATCAACTAATCCTTATCGATAGAACATTATTCTTAATACGAAAATCATTTAATATCTTGATATACGTTTTTCCTCTTGCTGCTAATGAAGATGTGATATTTACCTTGACATATGTTTATCACCTCTCACAGTTTTTGCGTCAAATATCTATGAGGATTTATCCCGTAATCTAAGAAAATGGGCGATTACCAAATACTTGTTGAAACGCTATGACTGAGGAAAATACATACATACCCATCACGTCGTTCCCTTCCGGGGTAGGCAGAGTCACAAAGTTTTACTCATTAATACCTAATTGTACACCTAGCTCTGCTTCAATAATTTCCCACCATACTGACCTATCCTTGAAAACCTCTTTTGCTTCATTTACCCCCATACACTGCTTCATACACGTCCTCCTGTTTTTAAGACTCCCAACATTCCTCCTCCTAAGAATTTCCTCTACCACATTCAATCACAACTTTCTCGGCCTACCTCTCCCTCTCGCACCATTCATTTCACTCTTATATATCTGTTTCGTTATTCGACTCTCATCCATTCTCTCTACTTGGCCAACCCAACGAAACACTAAGGAAAATAAATTTATGTATCTGGAATTGAATTGCGGACCTTCGGCTTACTGCTCCAAGGGCTATAATTGTCTGCGGTACACTTTATATATAAAAAACACGTGCAAACTTCTTACAAAAGATAACATTCCTACGCTATATGCATAAATTGGAAATTGTTGATGTAATTGAGTCAGATCAGGACGAATTTCATTAAATTACCTTGACCTAGGACTTAGCGTGGGGTACATTTATATGATTCATTTATGGGACTGCAATTAAGAAACAAAGATTGATTAAGGGTATTTTTCGGAAGGGTATAAAATCAAAAGAGAGAAGCCACGTAGGCCTGGTCAAGCCTCATCTTGAACACGCGAGTATTTTGGATACAGTGTTGAAATGAATGAAGTACAAAGGAAAGCCGCTAGCTTCGTTAAAAGCTGCCAAGAGCGTACATAAAGTGGACAGCTGATAAAAGAATTAGTTTTGGGCACATGGCAGCAACAAGAATGGCTTTGATTACTTGATAAAACCCGGTCTAGTGAGAGTTATCACTACACTGAGGATTATATTTTGACCCTGCGTTGTAACTATGTAAGAGATAAAATTGACAAAATTATCAAAGAAGAGAGATTTCCTACCGAGTGGACAATTGTATATGACTCTTCTTTTTACGCACCATTAGTAGTTATAACTAAAACAGGGTGGCAATAACTTATCGTAGACCACAAATTACCTCTGTCCTTTCCCCTGATTCTTTTCCCTACCTCCCCTTTTCCATGGCTGGCGTTATCCCTGCCACATCCTCTGCGGCGGCTTGCAGGGTGAATGTAGATGAAAATTGTGTAATATATAGTCCTATTCAATCCTAGTGCTGAAAGTCTAGCGCCACACAATCAACCCTTTGAAATTATCCCTCTGTCTTCTTCGTGATGCTATCTCTTAAATTTTCCGGTTAAAATATCGTCCTTACAAATATATATTATGCCCGAAAGGTGGCCTTTCCTTATTGATATTTTATTCCTAATGAAGCTCCATATGGTTTTTACTTTTATTCCTCGTTTCTGGTGCTATCCATCAATTTTATCGCCAAAATTGTCTCAAATCCCACTGTTGAGATGTCTACAAATGACTGATTCCAGTATAATAAAAAAATACACATGATTTCAGGAATCTTGTTCAAACTAGTGGTGTACTTGTTATAAAATAAATTAGCAGACCCGTGGTTTGAACCGTTGTGAGGGAAACCTTTATCGTTGGACTATTTCTGTCAGTTATTTTTCCGTTTTCCGTGGCAAATTGAAACACATTTCTCTGGGCATCATGCGTGTTTCCCAAACCTCATATAGATGTGCCAGGGAGAGAGTTGTCTCGGGAGTGGTGAAACGAACTTTTTGCTTCTTGCGGTTGAGCCGCCGCAGCACTTAGATCGCACGAATATGAAAAGGGATATCGCGGGAAGGGAAGGGAGGAAAGAGAAATGGGAGTGGAAGTTAGGTGGACGGCGTGGAGGAAGTAAAGAGGATGATAGTGGAGTGGGGCGGGAGGATTACAGGGGGGGGGAAAGTGGAGGGAGGGTCCTGGGACAGGGAATCGGAGCTCCCCCGCTCCGCCCACGACGGTAAATCCCACGCTAAGTCGTGGAAGCCGGCGCGGGGCCCCACTCCTTCCAATTTGCATTATGGAGCGCCGGGTCCGGGCAGGTGGTCCCCACCCCGAAAAATTGGAGGTCCAAAAAGGTTCGGAGAAGGACGGGAGCGAGAGGGACATAAGAGGAAGAGAGAGAAAGAGGCTGGTTGCATGAGGAGATGGAAGCAAGGAAAAAGGTTTCCGAAAATGGGTTGAGGTGAAATTTTCCCTTGGAGCTGTATTGGAACTGGGCCGGAATATAGGTTTCGGGACACTGCTCGAAGGTGGTGGAACCAGGGCTAGTTCTACTGGGCTTGGAGACTCGAATGAGGGAAGGAATTTTCCTGGTGACAGGAAAATTTCATGCAGGGTGCGAGGGTATGATTTAAGGTGCGGGGGAAATGATGAGAGGGATGGCGAAAGGAGAAGAGCAAGGGAGGATGGAAGAACGAGGGAAAAATTGCCCGCGTCAATGGAGGAAAAGGGGGACTGCCTGTCCCAACTTCTCCATTCTATTTCCGTGGAGCAAATGAGTTGGGATCCAATTTTTTTGCGGAACTCTTCGCCTTTGTTTTTCTTATCTGGGCTCCTGCCTAGAGGGCCTCTCGTCCTTTTTTTCCACCTCGGACGCTCCTTTCTCTCGAGGAGTCGGCTACAATCGATGGCTGTCGGATTTATTTATTTTAGCCCGGAAGCTGGCCGGCGTCATTAGGATCCTTAATTAGGTTTTTGATTCCCAATCACATCTGCCTGCGACAGCTTTTAAACTCAATCAGTAACCAGCGCTTGTGATTAAGGAGCGTAATATATGAGATATACCACGATAACAAAATGCTTGTATAAAGATTCTCTCTCGTTAGGTCACAAGAGAAGTGTTTTCATTGAGTTGTTATTCCTATCCGCTTCCGTTGGAATTCACGCTTGGAATTCTTGGACCAGACTTCATCGTCAGTTATTATAATCAGAGGCTATCTTTAAGCAAATTTTTATATAATACGTAGTGTTGTGATCTTTGAATAGGTTTTTGATTCCCAATCACATCTGCCAACGACAGCTTTTAAACTCAATTTGCGATTAACGCTTGTGATTAAGGAGCGTAATATATAATATCTACTCCGATAGCATAACGCTCGTATAAAAATTCTCTCTTGGTAGGTCGCAAGAATAGTGTTTTTATTGAGTTGTTATTCCTTGCACTTTCGATTCCTTTTATTTCCTTTGGTCTTTAAAAATACCACTCTTTGACCCTACTTCAACGTCATTTATATTAATCAGAGGCTTTCTTAAAGCAAATTTTTACATAATACGTGGTATTGTAAAAGTTTGGTGAATGAAAAATTTGTTACCCATGGACTACCACCAAATTACAAAAGACAGAGTTTTATTTGCTTCCTTTAAGCGTTTTATTCGTCTAAAGAAGTCAGAGTACTGTCATGTAACATTAAGATTTATCGTCTTTCAATATCGATACAGCTGTCCCCTTGTTATATCAAAATCAACGTTTTGGTTTATTTTTTTACTGGATTCGGATCAGTTATCCTAAAAGTTGTCCAGTCTTGTTCATCTGTAACCATTATCAATTGGAAAAATGATTGACTACAACGTTCCCAAAATGGGACGACTTGACGAATTTGCTACAACCGATTTGACTCACTCTTTGGTTTTCAATTATTGCCGCGATTAGATTAAACAGTTTTCAAATATTTTATATGAAAATCGTATAATCATAAAAGGTTTGACAAAGAGACTTTAATGTGGAGTAAGTAGTTGCAAATGCTATATCATCTCTTGTGAGAGCTTATTTGGTATCATCCAGTGAGGGAAAATGTTAATCATGTTCGTATTAACCTGATGTAGAGATCTTAAAAAATCTAGCTTGGTGGGTCCACCCTATGAATTCAGTGGACAGAGCAAGGTTTAATTATTTAAGTTCATGATGCTTTTTCTACTAACCTAGCTAGGCATAGTTGAATTCCAAAACTGTGGCTTTGCTAGGTATAGTAGCATTAGACGAACAAAGAGATATTTTATTTATTATCTAGGAATATTAACCGAGTTAATTAGCTAGTAATCCATCTATAGAGATTGTCTGTTTACAAATGAGAACTTATATTTGTGCAGGTTTTTTTCAAATATTTTTATTTAAGCCTTTTGTCCCATTATTGTGGTTAATACCGAGAATCTCCTCATAAATCTTGATTTCTCTTCTCTGCCTTGTCCTAATAATGCTCTTTTCTTCTCTGTTATTTTCCTTTTGTTTGAAGGTTATCTGCCATTTCAATCTGCGATGAAATAATTTATGAAAGACGCCAAATAGGATCATACATAGCTCTTTGAAGTTGAAAGCCATCTAACTGTTGACTATGCATCTCAAATCAACACTAGCGATCCGAGGCTATTTGAATTGTTGGCCTATGTTGACATGAAACACCCGTATCCATTAGAGCATGATTGCAGCTGCAATTTACGCCGCATTTTCTGGACAATGGCTATTTAAGGCCCTCTTAAAATATACAAAAGTGCATTCACGTCTGTTTTTTTTATTTTCCGCCTCTATATTTTTGCTTGCCGATAATTTTTTCCTTGTATTGGTGAATTTTATCCTTCAGCTGCGACGTACTATTATACTTGTTCACGAAAACCCAGCATAGAAATAGATCAGAGCATTTCAGAAATTCTCCTTCGCTCGTAGATCGCAGTTACAATTCCTCAAGTGTTTAGGGTGAGAAATTTTAATTTCCATGCAAGTCAATAATAATTTCACATAGATTCCGTGAAAGTTCTACAAATACTTTTCATTTTACTCTCCTTAACCAGACAAAAATACATTGTGAACGTTAATGCAGGCTATTGTTATCGTAAAGAACCATTAAGATTGTAGTGCAGTCGGTAGTAAGGTATTGGGTTTAAATAAATTTGCATCAGATGAATATCGTCTATTGCCATATTTATATTTAGCATATTTGGCTTGCGTCATGCTTCCTTTGTAGGCAGCAGCATCCTTGTGCAATTTCATGCCCCTTATATGCTTTAAATTATCTTTAACTCCTGCTTGGACTTAATATTAGGTCCATGTACTTACAGCAAATTAAATTAGCTAATCCCTAACGAGCAAACGTTGGGCGGAGCAAATACCAATTGCCTGGCATGGTAAGGGGATCCTCTGGTGAATTGATCAGATTTGGTAATTGCTAAATCTGGTTCAGGAGGCGGTTGTTTGGGGAGGAAACCACAGGGGGTGGGATGAGTCCTGCGCGCTGTGCTGTCCACTCCCCCCTCCTCACCCCACCGGTCCCCTTCCGCCCCTCACCGCCCGTTTCCATCCCGCCAATACTACCCTTCCCGAGAGAATCGACCATGGAATGGCGAAAAGTCGATGGACTCAGTCGATCCTTGAGTACCCCTACGAGAGGCGATCGGGAAATTTCACTCGGGGAACTTGCACGGGTGATTGAAATTGAGGGAGAAATTATGTGCCCAAAATCATTCACAAGATGTTTGATTTTTACTGATAAACAAAGAGAGTTACTCAAATGTGTCCGCTCATCTCGTAGCTATCGGTATTTTAATGATGCAAGGAAATCAAGAGAACGTCATTGAAGTACGAAAGTGAGCAAATGGTTAGAAAATACTGTCCTTATTCTTGTCGCTGTCCATAAAATTTTGCCATCCAGAACTGAGAAATGTTTTTCAATAAGTTTGTGAATGGATGGAGTCATGGGTCACCCAGCATCTTTCCGATTTGCGCCAAATAAAATAGGTTTTTAAGATAGATAAGATAAGATTTATTGGCTCTAGGGAGGAATTCCTTTGGAGCAGGCATAAGTAATTACAACTCAGGCAGAAAATAATAACAATCACATAGAAAACATGTCACTATTTACAAGAATTTTATCAAATCACAGCACTTGCCCACAACAAATATTACAATTTCATGCTCAATACATTGTAGCAATCACAAAGGTAGCATATTCATGAATTTAATCCAAGAAATTTAACAAAATATTAACTATCACTGAGATAATAAGACAGCAAGCATTTTTTAAATCTTTCGGTTGACTTAATATTTTTCAGCGTTTGCGGAATAGAATTCCATACAATGCATGAATTTACATAAAAAGAGTTATGATACATAGACGTTCTGTGGCAGGGTACAATTAATTTGTTATTATTTCTGGTGTTTTTTTTGTTTTTTGACCAAATTATCTATATATGGCTGATAAATGTAAGAGGTAGTTTCAGTTTTTAATAATTTGTGCATAAACACACCCATTTGCAATTTCCTTCTTTGTCCAATTTTAAGAATTTTTAATTCATAGTAATACGGTGTGATATGCTCATTAAATGCTACATCGCACACATAACGTATTACACAGTTTTGTATTTTTTGCAGTTTGGATATCTGAGATTTTGAAATATTGGACATTACCAACGAACAGTAATCAATATGAGGGATAAGTTAGGTTTTGGCTAATTTTAATCTCAGAGGCAAAGACATTAGGTTACGAAAACTTTTCAGTTTGTACAGGTTTTTGACTTTATTAGAAATATGTGCTATGTGTTCATCCCAGGTTAGCGTTTTATTTACAATAACACCTAAATCATTAACGTTAAAGGTTTTGACGTGAAGTTTTTTGCGTTGAGAAACACATGTTCAATATTCGTTTTATATATTATTTTACTTTTGCTCTTTAGAATTTTACCCGAAAATTCTAGGACATTTGACATTAATTTTTAATTATTCTTTGTATTATCCAAATTTAAAGTTATCCGGGACTAGCCACGGAGTTCCACTTTTACGGAGTCACCCGTAATACACAAATGCGCGAAATTCCTCAGAGACAAAAATCATCCGCCTTGACCGGGATTCGAGCCCGGATCCCTCGATTTCCGGCCGAGTGCTTTAGCCAGTTAAGCTACGGTCAAATTAATATTTATTGTCACAAATGTCCAGAGTACATACTTTTACAAACAGGAAAAAATTTCATTAATATTTTACTCTTTTGAAATGCAAATTATATTATTTAATGAGTTCTTGTCTAAAGTTTCTGTTTGAAAAATTAGAGATTCAATTTTTCCATCATTAGTATCAATGAAATAATTTCTTCATAGAACACTGGGTGTCTCGAACCGGCTACCTCTTGTATGACTGGACTACGGTGCCCGATGCCTTTGCCGGTGCGGCTACGCTGGAGGCATGGAAGATAATAAGCCTGCTGCCGTTGTATTCTGCTCTTTCCAGCGTTCTCGCCTGCAACGACGTCCCCGCGTCTGCGCACTGCTACGTCTGCGGTGTGGCTGGCGGGGTGGGGTCGTTCGTCACTGTTTCCGTTCTTGTCTCTATTTTTCTTTCCTCTTCCTCCGCTTTCACAAGTAATCTGTGGAGCCAGGTTGTGGTTGGATCAGCTGTAACTCGGTTCTCCACCTGTTTTAAGCAAAGGGAAAGGGGGGTGCCTGTCCTTTTTTTTCGTGTTCTTATATTGATATATGTTCCTATTATTTGAGTCAAAAGCTTGTTTCGTCTATTTGGAAATAATTTGAAGTCCAGACAGAGGAGGCGTTCATGATGAACCGATCCCCCTCCGAAGGTATCCCATAATCGATAAATGTTTCGAATTGTGTCCCAGACGGGCGTGTTTTTGTCACAACCTAGTATATGGTGTGCAGTATTGTCGATCTTTTGACATTTTAAGCAGAGAGGGGAGTCTTCCAAGCCGATTCGGTATCTGGACTCTCTTGTGTCTAATATCCCTGCTATTGTCTCGTATAGGGCACTCTGACTCTCCGCATCGGCCTTTTTGTTGGCCGCCCAGTTCCTCCACTTGTTTGGGGGAGGTGTGAGTGGGAATTCTCTCGCTTTTAGTCGGTCGTAGACAGTCTTTGTTTTGAATATTTCCCCTTCTCCCCTCTGGAGGCTCTCTACTATCTCCCTCGTATCTTTTATGCCACGCTTAAATGTGTTCGAAGAGGAACCTCCCCCCTCCCATGCCGAGCGATGAAGTGCTCGGCGCGGGGCGTCCCCACCCCCCAGAATCTTGGCACTTAGTTTTGTGTAGACCACCTTACACTTGAGCGGAATGTCGCACAGGTTTAACCCTCCCCTCTCCATAGGGGAGCACACTTGTTTTCGTGAGACCTTCCTGACATATCCGTTCCAGAGCATTTGATTCGTGTTTTTAATTATCTCTGCAGAAGTTCTTTTATTAAGCGGCCAGATATGGGCCGCAAAGAAAACCCCCGGGAGCACATGTTGCTCTATCAGACGGGCACGGGCTGTGAGGGGGAGGGAAGGGATGGTGAATCTCCTCGCCGCCCAAGCCACCGCCCCGCTCACTCCCTCCCAGTTCCTTTCTATCATTTCTTCCGTTGTTCCGCCCCACCAGAAACCAAGCACTTTAAGCGGGGGAATCGCCACATTCCAGCCCGCCGCGGTCGCCTCGGTAAGGTGCCCTCTCAGAGGGAGCACTTTGGATTTGCTAACACTCACTTCTACGCCAGCCGGAGCGAACTCCCGGAGAATATCCGCAGCTGCCACGAGCTGGCAGGGGTCAGAGATGAAAAGTGAGAGGTCGTCCGCGTACACCACCCCGGGGTATGTGGTCCCAAAGCGGCGCACGCCCACCCCCACCTCCTCCATCGCTCTAATAATAGGGTCGACTGCGATGGCATATAAAAACATTGAGAGCGGGCATCCTTGACGTACTGAGTTCGTTATAGGGAAGAGACGTGACGTCCTCCCTTTTATTTTTATACATGCTCTTGCATTTTTATATAATGTTGTAATGAAATCAATAAAATTGGCAGGGAAAGCCATCTTTTTTAGTACTAATAAGATATATTCAGGCCGGATAAAATCAAAGGCTTTGTTAAAATCAATCGCTAAAATTGATAAAAAATTCTCGGAGGGGGGAGCCTCGGATAAGACTATGTCCCTAATTAGGACGCCAGCATCTAAAATACAACGGGAGTTTGACACCGCGTGCTGTGAATGATGTAAGATACTGTCAGCAACGGCTGATAAACGCGATTTTAAAACCCGAGTAAAAACTTTATTATCACAATTTATAAGAGCTATGGGCCGGTAATCATTTAGTGATTGCGGCCGGCCCTTCTTTGGTTTTAATGAGATCACAGCTGTCCGTTGGCTTAAAGTCATTCCGGCCGAATGACTTTTAAAACTATTAAAAATACGAGTTAAAACAGGAACTAAAATATCACGACACGTGGTATAAAATTCATAGGGGAGGCCGTCCGACCCAGGGGCCTTGCCCTTGGGAAGGGAGTGGAGAACTGCGTCCACTTCCTCGCCCCTAATCGCGTCTGCAATCGCATCTTTCTCGTCCTCAGAGAGTGTGGGTAGTGTAGGGAGTGGAGGGGAATCTTCCTCCCTCCATGTCCCGTAGCGATTGTATGTGTTTTCGAAGAAATGGGCGGCGTCCTCGAGCAGTCCATCGCCCGCAGGATCCGCCGGTGTCTGGTGGTCAACCGTCTCCTGGTGTAATTCGACAACACGCCGAAGTTCGGCGAGCGTATAGGGACCCCAGACGTCCGGGTTGACTTCACGCTGCCAGCAGCTAGGTGCATGCCTCTCCATCTCCCGCCTGAGGATTATATTCTTCAGCTCACGCACTTTTTCTTTAAAATTTTCCGGCCGGGGGTTGGTGTTGATTAACTCCCCGAGGGCAGAACGATAAAAACTAATGGTCTCGTTCTTTTCCTTTTTCCAATGTATCGTCTCCTTCTTTAAAAAATAAATTATTTTGCGCTTAAAATTTTCCTCCCACCAAGTTAAAATATTCCCCTGGTAGTTGTTGAGGGTAGAGATTATATCTTGTACTCTCCTTCTTACAGCAGTGAGAAATTCGTCGTCTTGCAGAGGCCTTGTATCCATACACCACATACGGGGGGAGGTCGGTTTATGAGGGAGGGAGGGGTCGGGAAGGGTTAGGTCGAGGAGAAGGGCACAGTGATCGGAGAGGGATATGGGAAGGGTACTAGTGGTGTAGGGGAGGGGTTTCAATTGACGAGAGAGGAGAACAAGATCGATGCGGGTACGAGAGTTATGGCCAACACGCGTGTATGAAGCGGGGCCCACAGAGCTATTTAGAAACGCATCTACCGCATGCGTAGACTCAATTAAGAGTTTCAAGGCTCGACTCGGACGATTCAAAACTTTGTCTCTATTGGACTCGGAGTCTTCGCGCCTATAAATACTGTTAAAATCACCCGCTAAGATGGCTTTCCCCGTAAAACAAAATAGATAAGGCATTAAAATATCGCTAAAAAAGACCTCCCTCTCGCGACGGTTCTTTTCGCCCGCAGGGGCATAAATATTTAGAATAGTGATATCGTTCACCGTCAAAGATATAATCCTTCCGGATTCGTGGAGGCGCACTGTGTGTGTCTTTAGGTTGCTTTTTATGAGGGTACAGGTCCCAAGATATGAGTCTCCAAAGTTTGTATATGCTACATATTGGGGGTCGGGCCACTTGACCCCCTCAACATACTCTTGGAGGCAGACGATATCTGCCTTACAGTCTGAGACGAATGTGGCTAGTAACTTCATCTTAAGGGCGTTTGACACCCCCGCTATATTGAGAGATAATATTCTCATTGTAAGATTTGAGTAAGTATAAGGCTTACTCCTCTCCATACCTATGTACTTTCTCACTTTCTCCTATTACCTCTACGTAAACCGCTTCTCTTTCTCTTACTTTTACTTTTGTTATTCCTATCTGAATCCGAATGAGTCTCCTTTGGAGAAGAACACCCGGGGTCGAATTTTGGTTGGGTTGGTGTTATCATAGAGACCTGCGTATTGTCGCTCGGGGGGACGGGGGGGAAGTCGAAGGAAGAGGGTGGAGTGCTCGTTGACATCTCTTCCTCCTCTGTGTCATCATCCGGCGTTGACTCGTCGTCCACTCTGGCCTCTGCTTCCATTTCCGTCTTCTGAGATTCGGGGGAGTCAGGGGGTGCTGGCTGGGATGTGATGATCTCCTCCGTTTCGGTCACCTTGTCCTGGTTCTTGTTTTCTTCGTCTCCTGCCTGGTGGAAGGGGGGGGGTGGAGGAGGTGCGGGAGATGAGGATCGGCGTGGGGAGGTAGGAGAGCGGGGAGGGAAGGGGGTGGGGTGTGAGGTGGTGGATAAGTGTAGGAAGGGGAAGTCCCTCTCATCAAGGTGGCGATCTCCTTTTTCTGTTGGTAATATTGGGCTAGACGTTCGGAGACGTTTGGTGGGCTCCGGGTCGTCTTCCGCTACGAGGCGCTTGACTGCTGTATCCTCAGCCGATGATCCTGTCTGACTGGGCGCAGCTTGGACTTCCTCCCCCTCTAAGCCAAGTAGGGAGGCCGCTCCCGCAATCAACTGCTCCTCGTTCACTTCTGGATCGCCCACTCGCCCAGCCTGGGCCACCTCGTTAAATCCACGTGGCCCATTATTTCGGGGGCAGTTCTTCCTCTCGTGCCCCTCGGCCGAACAGCGAGCACACGTCCGCTTCTGTCCATCGTATATTACAATTGCCCTATGCCCTCCGATCGTGATGTATGATGGTATGTTGGTGGCTACCGCCATACGCACGATTCTAGTTCCGGTGAAGCACTTGAAAAGGTGGTCGCCATTCCATCTGTTCTCGCTAATTTTATAAATTTTACCGAAGGTTTGGAGGGCTAGGCCAATTTCCTCCCTGGTGATTTCGATGGGTAGACATAGGATCTTCACGTTAATGGGGGATCCGGAGGTCTTGTCGACTGTCGCCGTTGTCCTCGGTGTTTCCATCGTAGGAAACGGCAGTTTTCTTGTGGTGGTTTCTATTATTCTAGAGACTATGCTCTCATTCCCGACTTTGATAAATGTCGTTCTTCTATTGAGGCCAAACTGTATGGCCAAAACCTCCTCTTCCGCGAGGCCCAACACCTCCCTAATGAAGGTGTGGACCTCGAGCGGGGTTGGAGCGCTCACATTCTCCTCTAATTGGAGGAAGAGGGTATTCTGTCGCTCGACAACCATGTCGAAGCGATGGAAAAAATAAGAAAGTTGGGGACAAGCCCCGGGGCACTAGCTACAGGGGGGTCACTGGGTCACAAAAATAACCACGAAACAGGAAAAAAAAAAAGAAGTGCTACTTTGCACATAGAACACAAAATAGAACCGTGGCGTTTCACACAACACACTGAGAAAATAAATCCGTGGTCCTTCACTTGAACATAATAACAAAAACTCACAACGTGCGGCCGCATCCGCGGCCGCCGAAACGCAAACCGTAGAAAAAAACTTAAACAATTGTGATCACTTTTCACTCAGTAGAAAAACTCGGAGAGAGACCGAACGTCTCTCCCAAAATCCCGGGCGAGGGAAGGCTTTCCTTCCCGGGGAAGTCTGGCCTTGACGTCGGATTACGGAGCTCTTGCAAAACACGTCCGCTCTCCACAAGCTACCGAGGCGTCCTATTCCCCTGTGGAAAACAATCCTTGGCGGATGATTTTTTTCTCTGTGGAATTTCGCACATTCTTCGTATTCTTGAAAGTAAAGAATTAATATACTGCCTCCGCATTTCAGTATAACTGCTATGGTTCTCCCCTTAGGTAATTGGAGATCAGTTTCCAACTACAGTTTACTAACAATCATTCTTATAAATACTACGGATATGAAAGAGAGGTGGATGGATTCAGTGACCGTTCATAGGAAACGAAACCCTTGTCTTTAAAAATGTAATCCAAAAACCGTAAATGGGAGTGAAATATGAACTCTACGGATGCCTACGGATGATTTTGAAATACTTTATCGCTGCGTCGGTCAGTCGATGCGATCAGATGAGAAAAACATCAGTATTTTAATACGTTATTCCATCACTCACATCCAAATTGTTTTTACCTCATTTTAATCATATATGTGGACCCCAGAAGTCAAGGGGTCTAAGTGACATTTTTGAAAAAAGTAAGTTAGGTGCAGGAATGGGATGCGAAAATATTAATCTTTTGGGTGGTAAAGGGATCCAAGTGATTTTCTTGACAGGTGCTGTTATCTAGGGTAATGCCTTTTCACTACTTAGTGGGTCGTACCAAACATTTTCAACTTTGACTTAAGTCTTCTCTAAATAATGGTTTTCTTACTTAGACCCCTTGACTTCTGGGGTCCTCATATTAGTTTTGAAGGTGTGTAAGTTTACCAGTGTATCCATTAAAATTGATTGAGAACCCCAAAATGAATACCATGGCTTTGGCAGTTTAAGTATTATTAAGTGGTTTTCGAGGAAATTTCCTGTGATGACCTTTTCTTAATCCTCTTGTCGAGTTTTATCAATTTTCTTAATAACCCTTTTAACTAAGCGCGCTGACACCTCACTTGTAAAGTTGGAATAAATTGTTAGCCGGTAATTAAGAACATTGCTCCCCATTATGGGTAAAAATCTTTAATTTATACTGATGTGTTTTTTCGTCCCGTGAAACACGGTTTCCTAGAATTCGGGGCTAATGAATGAAGTGCTACGCCGAGCGAGCTGGAGATCCGTCTCCATTGAGCGTGGATGGATAAATTATACGCCGCTCCTCTCCTCTTTCACGAGATTGGAGGCCTGAGCGTGATGACACCATCAATTTTTAGTCGTCCATTCTCTTTTGAAATAGCCACTCTGTAACGTTCTAGTGACATGTTTCATTATTCGCTTGGCTTTATTTGGTCTGTGTCACTAGGCTTGTGTGAATACGGCGGATAGAAATACCTATAAACGGGCAGTGATAGGCGTAAATGGTTCCGCCGGTGAGCAAAATACACTATTTTGATCAAACTTCAGCGAACTCTTACGTGGGCTAAAAATTGCCATTATTGATGCTTCGGCCATGGCTATCTCATTACAGGGAGTGTTCACTGCCGCTTTGACCTCCACCTTTGATGCACTTAGCGATTGGCCACGATGTCAATCATTAATATGTTTTCTCCGGTTGATTTTTTTCTCTGTGGAATTTCGCACATTCTTCGTATTCTTGAAAGTAAAGAATTAATATACTGCCTCCGCATTTCAGTATAACTGCTATGGTTCTCCCCTTAGGTAATTGGAGATCACTAATAACCGAATCTATAATCAAATTACTTTTTTCTACAAAAACTGTGCCCTAGTAGTGTACTACTCGACCTCTAAACCTGGGTAGTTCAAATATGACAGTGTTTGATGGCAATGGCAGTTTCAAAAGATGCAAAATTTCGTGGAAATTCTGTGTATATTTATTTAATTGGTAAAATTTCCTTAAACTACTTAAATTTTTAAAAATCTCATTCATTTGTCAATCATAAACAACCATTAATGACACTTTAACTTTGTTTGTTTTACTGGAAATTGTCGGTACATATTTGGCGCACAGTTATTTTATCCCTGTCAATGCGAATGTTATTACAATTAAGTGTGATATGCCTGGATTTGTTTTCCTACTTTTTCGTAAACTACCATGAAGAAAAGCGTCATTTCTCAATAGTCACATAAAGAGTGATTATCACAGACTCAAATTCCTTCTCAAACATCCATTTGGACTCTAAATTGTTGATGCTGAACCTAGAATTTTGAAATGAAAAAAGTATAGAAAATACTAATTTGAAAAATAACATGTAGCCTACAGTTATAACCGTAAGACGTCTGGTTCCGACACAAAAGTCCTACGTAGGGCACGTATTTCCTTGCCTAAGCCAAACAGGACGTAATTCAAACGATGTTTCTTGTATATATATTATATTTATTACCTGTTTATTATACTCTGTGGCTTCAGGCTTGATGGAGTGGAATCGGAACATAACTAAGTATGAAAAATAGGCAACTTCCAATGTAATAAAATTTAGTCTATTTTTCCTATATGTAGTTGCCTATTTTTCATACTTAGTTACCTGTCTATTGTTTTAATTCAAAAATCTTAAACACCACAATGATGAACATACGATCCTAGTTATTCATTAAAGGAAGTCAAGAGGGTGTTTTCTTGTAAGTGCAATATTATCTGATACTTGTACTGTAATTTCAAAATGATGTAATTCCTTTATATATATATATATATATATATATATATATATATATATATATATATATATATATATACACACACACACACATATATATATATATATATATATATATATATATATACACACACACACACATATATATATATATATATATATATATATATATATATATATATATATATATATATATATATATATATATATATATATATGCATAACCTATTTTGTAAACGATGGTAGCCATGATTCAGGTTTATCTGCATGACTACGTAAAGTTACTCCCTATTTAATTAAATATATTATGCTGTACGCATTCTCTTTCGGAGTAATTAACAAACATGTATTATTATTAAAAGATTATAACCTGCAGCTTTCGGATTTACAGGCCGGTGCAACAGTGCGCTTAAGTTCTTAGTAATAAATTTTATAGGTAAGTCAAAGGGATTTAATTTTGCGTTGATTTTATGCCCATGCAAGTGGAACATCTTGTTGTACAATGGCATGATCGATTCCAATATTGCATTGAACCTAAAACTTTTCTCTTTCGAATGGTACATGGCATGTTTGGAAATTTCTTATTCTTTCCTGGTTATAAAGAAATTTTATTCTCCTTGTATCGGGCGAGTCACCTGTTTTTATGGTAATTGTTACTGGTCTTGAAGGATGGATTTTTTGCTGTCTTTTCATCTTTTTGGTGATAACCCCTTTGTTATGAGGAATATTTTATCTTGCAATGCCGGGGATTATACCTCCAGTTTACTACTGTGCCCGTCCGAGTATCTTTCCCGCTCTGATGAACAACTTACGATGGCGTTAATGGTCCTCGGATGAAAAAATAAAAGAGATATGCCACTTCGCTCTGTTCTTCGAATACTCCGCGAGCATTTGAGACATAGGTCATAAGGATTTAACCAAAAAAATAAATTAAATACAAAGAAAAGCAGCACGTTTCGTTAAAAGCTGCTACAAGCGAACATATAGTGCCTCACAACTTTTAGAGGGATTAAGGTGGGAGCCCCTAGAGACTTGATGGCTACACGCTATGCTAAGTTTGCTGGAGAAACTCAGAACTGGTGAGTTCACACACCAGTTCTGAATATCTCAAGCAGCCTAAGCCTAAAAACTTCCGAGTCTCTAGGGGCTCCCATCTTCATCCCTCTAACAGTTGTGTAACGCTATATACTCCTTCGTAGCAGTTTTTAAGGTTGAAGAAGATAACTGAAGAAATCTGGTGACAGGGACGTTGATGTCGTGTTGTAAGGAAATACGACCGGAGAGTGGTGGAGAAGGGTGGTTGGCGGCACATTGTGCAACAGTTTCTTCACCCGCAGGATAGTAAGGGAGGGTGCCGTCGCCGATGGCGTGGCCACCTCAGCGTTGGGTGCGGCGGCGTGCGGTGCCCGCAGTGGCCGGAGGCAAATACACCGTAATGGGGAAAGGAGTGAGCGAGCAAGAGAGTTTATGAAGGAAATGAAGAGGGGGCGCAGCGGCTGGGATGAGCTGCGCCCTTCGCTGCAATCCACACCCCCACCCGTGCTAACCCCAACAACCTTTCAACCCCATCACGCACGGTCTCTCCCTTCTCACCCTGGGGGCGGAGGGGTGGGGTTCTCGGCTGCTGGATGAGCATATGTGTAGCCTCCGTGTGTGTTTGTGTATATACGTATTTGTACGGGCTGAGGAGAGGGTGAGGCGCTTCAAAGTGGCGAGGCCATTAGCCGTTGTCGTGGCCGAGAGGATGAGACGGCGCATAATTTACGCTGAGGCAGCCCTTGCTCCGCACCTATTCCCCCTTCTACTTTTCACGCATCCCTAGCCCATCCCCGCCCCTAGGATCATTCGTTTCGCACTCCAAAGACACACTCACAGCAATAGGGCGCGTGTGTGAGTCTCGTATGACTGTGCTTTTATGGGAGGCGTTCCGCCGTTTTGAGCCGAGAATCAAACATTCACTAAGAGGTGCTCGCAACCTATCGAGCGAACCGCCGTAAAATTGTGTTGTCAAAAGAGTTCGATGGCCATCCAAAGATGAGAGAGGGATTCGAGATAAGGAAATGAAAGAGACACACAGTTAAGGAAGAAAAGTTCTTATTTTAATTATGAGCCCTTCAGTATTAAATTTAACCCCCAATGGATGAGCGAGTCCAATTTGTAATATTTCAAATCTTGCAATTCAAATCAAATGTTACAATCGAATTCATTGAAATATCTGATTTCTAAGAGAATTTTCCATTTAGTTGCTGCGCTAGACAGAATTGTAACGCTTCGGATCAAATGTTTCAGAGCGATTAAGTTTTAGAGGGCATGAGGTATGAGCCCCTAGAGACTCGGAGGCTACACGCTTGGCTTAGGTTGCTTGAGAAATTCAGAACTGTTATTTTTCAGAGCAACACAGAGAATATTATCATGACTCCTCACTACATCTCTAGGTCTGACAGATGCGATAAAATAAGAAAGATACACTGCCGAACATATTGGTACAAAAACTCGTTCCTTTCGCGCACAATAAGTGACCACAATAAAAATTGAGCTCCACTAAATACACTCCTATAATACATGTCACCATTTTATCTCCCAAAAACTTATATCTTACAAAAACTTACACATCTGGTGACCTAGCACTATATTCTTTATCCCCTGCCACACGCCCATGCAGCAGCTCGCAGGGTATTATGTAGATGTAGATATAGAAGTGTGTGGAAAGTTGCGTCTCTTTCGGTGATTTGCAAAACAGTGTGAATTGATGAATGTGTGACGCTATTCCCTGACGATGCCTGGTGGAGCTCTGAAATTAATAGTTTCAGCTGTCATGTGAATAAAAAATTGAGAAAGTTTAAAAAAGGTACGTTATGAAGGCAATTTTGAAGTACACCTTGTGTAAATATTACCATGTTAAGTATTATTTAAATAAAATGTATTGAATACAAATAAGTCACATTTCAAAATAAATGTTATCATCAAATCAATTGCAATTTTTTAAATTTTTTTATAATACTTTTAAAAAAAACGAGTGTAGTGGAAGTATTTTTTTCATGCTGATGTTTCATAATTCTGTCCATCGAGGGTTAATTTTCAGTCCTAGATTATCATGGCGTTGATTCGAATGTTGTCGGGATTTCCGCATTATACCTTGTCGCGGTCAATAGGGTCTCTCTTCTTTCAACGGGCGTCCATGGGGATGGAGGTGCATGGAATGATTTGGTCTTATTTTTATATGCCTTTCTTTATCCTACCAGCGCTCTAAGTGGCTGCCTTTATTCCCAAAAAATTCCATTCCATATATTCCACGATCGAATTATATTAGTTATATTTTCCATGTATATTTTAGGTGTTAGCCGCCTTCTCTTTTGCAATTCACTGTTTTCTTGTTCATCTCTAAGGATGTTGTTATCAACCAAGGTTAGTTTCACTTTTAATGGTTGATCAATGTGGCTTTGTTAGCATATTTTCTGTTCCTCATTTCACTCATAGTGTTATTGGAACTCCCTAATGAACGATATGTCTTGGAAATTGCTGCCTGCAGAGGAAATGAACGTGGCAAGAACCCTAAATAAATAGGAAATTCTCAAACTTAACGAGATATATCGGAGAATATCCTCAAAATTTCATATTTATCAAGATTTATCAGTTCATGAGACCGCATTTGTAATTATATTTAAAATTTTATCTGATTGCAAAGGCTGAGTAAAGTGAGCAGCATCCGATATCGGATAATGGTTCTCTTAAGCGTTTAGCTTGAAAATACGCTCTGACATGCATGCTAAGGAGTTGGGTGTTTTTCCCCTCCTATAATAGGCCAAATTTTCAATCGCTGGCGTGGTCTATAAAAACTTTGTTTAGCATACTTGCAAAAATTAGAAACTACAGGTATGGAATGCATCATAAATAACCCTGGGCAAAACCAAATTCTGTGTACACCAATGTAAATTTACGTTCTTTGAACGGGTACCAAGCAGTTTCATGCCGATTTAAGGCTAAATATTTCCACCACTGCCAGGCATAATCAAATAATTTCAACATCTAGTGCACCACGCTCCCACTAATCTCTTAAATTTAACAATATATGGTTCTTCTTAAACTAAATTCCCTCGAATTTTCCAAAAATTTTCCGACATCCGCTTAAGCTTAGGAATGAGTTCATGGAATCTTAAGTCATATTATTATTGACGTGATATCACATACTTCATTTCGATGTGGTACTTATTACTGATACAAGAGTGTGAGAGAATTCACACTGTAGGCTTTTTGTTTTAACTCTTGTAATATATTGCTTTCGTCTGTCCTACATATGTTTTATAGGGGAGAATTAATAACCTCCATATCAATCTGAAACTCTTTTACCATTAATTTGCTGTATATTAGACTGTGTATTGAAAAGAAGGCTTCAGCGGAGTGGCTTCGATGAAGCAGGTTTTCCCGGTTCCCTTTCGCGTGGGACCATAACTGCCGACAGCCGAAAACCTTCCAGTTCTCTTATTCTCTTTTTAAGTCATTTTTAGGTCATGAGGTTTGTTCTCTTTGTACATGTTAATTTGGTTTGCTTACAAAGTTCGGCGTTGGGCTGATAATGATGGCAAAAACACTAACTGCATCCGAAATAGTTACGTTCGTTCGGTAACATATCGACGGCAATTATGATTCCACTTGGAAGAAATCGCGGAAGATCTACCTCAGTTAACGTGAGAGTTCTATAAACCGATTCAAATTCAGATACCCTTAATCATAGCTAGCCGGCGATTGCAACAGCTTTTTTTTCCGGTGGATGAATCGTTTTGAAGGGGAAATTACCCCAATATCTTACTTAAGATAAATGCACCCAAGTTCTTAAATCATTTTTAAGGGCAAGGCACAGTACTTCGTATACTGCATTACACTTGCGCTCAAGATTTATGTAGATTCAGTAAATTAATCACCACATTAAAACAAGACAGTGGTGTTGGTGAAAGAATTACTGCTGCTCCACTATTTTGTCATTCTGTAATAGTAAAAAATTCTTCTAGATTATTTATTTCAAACCTCATATTTCCGAAGCAATTTCAAAACATGAGTTTCTCAATGTCCAGCTTTTTATGCTGTAATTTAAATAAAATACTAAGATTCTTGAAGTTTTAGTTTATAGAATATTCTATTTTCTGATACACTTTATATGTGCAGTTACATTGAAACCCTCATTGATAAGGGTTCCTCAATCGCCAAGGACACGTTTTATCTCGCCTATCTTATGCTCCTTAATGAGCTCTATTTTAAAATACGTTTGTGAGATGTTTTATGCCATTTTTTCGTTCGGAAAATTCGGCATTCGGAAAAGCTCAAAAAAAAGGCCTCGAGGGTTTTTTTATTTGGCAACACAGCAAGCAGTTCCCGGTAGAGCACAAAATGGACGTCTGAGAGCAACTGAATTTTCGATTGGCCAGACCAGGCCTACTGCATCCTAGTTAGCTCTGGGAAAGTCACGTGCCGATCAACGTTTTCTTTGCGCACCCCAACAAATTTAGTCCTGCCTCGCGGCCCCAAAGACATTTGAACAGAATAATAAAAATTAATTAAAAGTTTTGACTTGGATGAAACTCTAAAATGTCGTCCTTAATTACAAAATCTGTAGCGGGCAGGCCGTATCGATCAATCTAGCAGGAAATATTTTCCACGAATAAACCATGAATGTCAATGAATGAGTATAATTTCTAAACCCAGGAACAATTTCAAATGATAAACTAGCATAAAAATGTTTTTCTGAAGTTAAGTTAATTTGTGAGGTAATTATAAATGACCGTTTTGTCATTAACTATTTTCAACTAAACCTTATGGGATATGCTTGAAAAAAAAACCACAATAATGTAGATTATATTTCATGAAATATTCTCTCCATTCAAATTTCTTGCGTTGCTGACATGCTATTTATTGTCCCACTAATTATTTACCATGTAGCATGCGTTAATTAGCTTAACTGGGGTCTGAAATAGTCTTTGATTAATCTATCAGCATGAAATCGCTGTTTATTTTACTTTCACTATTTTTCTTTTTCAGTTAGGGGGTTTAATGACATGGTCGAATACTCGCTGTAATTACTTTTTCTTTCATTATTTTCTCCAAAAATGGTATTTAGGGCAATATTGTGATCGTATGACGCAAATGGCCTTCCTTGGCGCTAAAATTAAATTTCCTTTGCATAATAACTCATTTTTGCATGCTCCGTGTTGAATAGTGTATTTTGCGGAACCTAAATCTTTAGTTCCGAGATTTCGGAGTCATTAAGTCCTCATTTAGTATTATCCGCATCGCTACGGACCGGAATTTAATTCATGATACCGTCTTCAGCAGGTGTGTTTCATTTGACTTTAGCTCTTCATTCTGTTTTTTTTTTCCAATTTGCTACCGGCATTGTCTAATACTTTAGAAAATGAAGTTAGAATTCACTTTGCTGCCACTGAAATATACTCAGTGTTGTTTAATTTACCAAACATGTTGTTTTCCTTCAAGCTGGGGACAGGCGATGAAAAACTCATTACTTCAAGCTTCATATCATGTGCTCAGTTGAAAAACTTTTGAGGAATGAATTGAATGAACATCAGTGTAACATTTTCTTTCGTTTCGTTTGACTACTTCATCAATTATTGCTCGTTTTGAATTAACCAAGAATTTGTACTATTTGTAGTAACGCATTGCAATTCATAAGCTTATGCAAAGATTGTCTACTAATTTATTGTTTATCAAAGTTGTATAGTAAAATACTGCATTAGCATTTGCTCCTTACCTTTAATAAATATTGAAGTTAGATGTTGAAAACAGTTGTCATGGCTGAGATTTTCAGTGAGAAAAAATCAATCAATATCGTTTTTTTCATTTTGTTTTCATCTCTATAATATGGTAAGTTATAGTTGTATGATCCAAATCAATATTTTGTTCCTCACCTAAGTTATGATATCAAATCTAGATGTCTTGGGTATTTTCATTTCAGCGGGATAAGTGCCATTTAATCCAGCCTCGTTAACTTAGTTTTGTGTACTTACATCTCAGCCTGTGTCATGCAGTTTGTACCTGCAACTTCAATTATCCTAGTTTTGGAGAGGTATTAATTTCTTGGATGCCCTACGGGTGTAGTGAGTTAGCATCTTAAGTGAGTTGGTAACTTCCGCGAGAGAAGTCAACGGAAGGGCATGCTCTTGAGGTACAACAGGAAACAAGGACCCTTTTTGAGAGGAAGCACACGTAAATTTCGTTGTTTCGTGATTATTTCTAGACTTATGAACCTCGTACCATTTTTTGCAGAGATTTTCGAGTTAGGAAAGGTTAGCAAAAACTATAATTTTGTTTTTTAGACCAACTTTATTAGATGCTTTATATTAGTGATGGGTTTGGTTGTGGAACAATGTATTTGTTTTTACGTCTGCTACAACCCGTGACGGCTATCTTTCAATGCCCTTCATTTTAATATTGAATTTTTCATACTCCCTAAATCTTTGGTTTCTATTAAAAGAAGCCTTTGCTTTCTCTCTTCTGCCCTTTTGTATCAATTATTTGTGTTCTGTTGATCTTTAATAATTGATTCATATTTTAATATCTCATTAGTATAGATCTTGATCTATCACCGTACTATCTTAATCTCTTTATTCTTTCTTACTTCCATGCCTCGAAATATGTGTCATTATATACAAATTGTTGTGAGACATGGACGGCTTTGAAAAAGAATATAAAACGGATTGAGGCATTGGAGATATGGATATACAGAAGTATGTCGAATATTGGTTGGGCAGACAGCGTGAGAAATGAAGAGGTACCTATTGACTATAATGGGGAAGACGGAGGACTGGTAAAGACAATTAAAACAAGGGAGCAAAACTGGCTGGGTCATATATTAAGAAGAGATTGTTTGATGAAGGAGGTATTTGAAGGGATGGTGGGAGGAAAGGGTAAACGCGGAAGAAGAAGAAAGAAAATGACGGATGATTTAAAAGAGAAGAGAGGCTACGAGGGGATGAAAAGGTTGGCACAAGACAGAGTTATCTGGAGGAGAGGCTACTGAAGACCTGCTATACAGCAGTCTACCAATAATGGTGATGTACAAATCATCGGGTTACAGATTTTTAAGCACGTTTCCCATACATTATATATTGAGTTTCCTATGAAATATCGAATTAATTCATGTAATGCTAACCATAGAGGCATTGGTTCATGCCTTTCTCTTAGAAACAGCTTTAATTATGTTGCCGCTATCACATAAAACTGCAGACATTTTATGTGTAATGCCCTATTTTATTCATAAATTCATTTCCGTAATAATGATGCATACCGGATAATTAAAATTAATAGCAAACAAGCGATTCAGAATTAACCCCTCGGGGAATAGCCTTTACATTGATTACATTATTAAAATTCTCAATAAGGAGTAGATACACCAATCAGTGTGAATTACTTGAAATTTTGCCGCTATTAAATGCCTGAGTTCATATACGTATACACGTGGGTGGTCTTCGAAATTAACTGACAAATTCGAGTATTGTGGTCATTGTGGTGCACAAATTATTTATCAAATTTTGACTTTTTATCCATTCAAAATAATTCAACTGTAATGATCAACTTTTGCTTTTTTACCTAAAATCTGATATTTATTAAATTTTGTACCTCCTCATTCAAAGTTTCAATATATTTTTAAACCAATGTAACTATATATCATAATCTCAAAAATGAAAAGGTTTTTGCTCACTTAACAACAGAAACAATTTGATTTTCCGACCTGGTTTCGACATTAGCTATGTCATTTCCAAGGTAAAAATGCACACATATTGCAATCTGATGTATGCTATTGTAAAGGGTCGGGGCGGATAGACAATGGTGGAAGGTGGGGATGGAATGAAAAAAGGTGACGTAATCGGAGGGGAGGGAGGTGTTGAAGGTATTTTTTGCTCTGGCTGAATTGACGTAAGGGTTTAGAACATAGAGGAGGGATGAAGGTTAGATTGGAACAATCTTTTACAAAATTGGTGAGTCAAACAACAAAGATAATAACGGCGACGAGTGTTCGGTATAGGAATAATCATTGACAATGGTTAAACTTTTGTTTTTACATGCAGATCAAATGTCATATTGCTCCATAAAGTTGAGCTTTTTCTACCTTGAAAATGACATAGCTTATGTCGAAACCAGGTCGGAAAATAGAATTATTTCTGTGGAAAGTTAACAAAAACGTTTTCATTTTTGAGATCATGATATCTCTATTTCATTTCCACAAAATATCCCCGGATACTCTAAACCTAATTCATTGTAACGATATTTGGTGCTCTTTCATATAGGCCTTGTCCCTTTATAATGGTATTTACTTGCCAATTGAACCAAAAGCGTGTGCTTTGCGGTACAGCTAAAGTGAGGAGTGTATGCTTCCAGCTGCACTTTACCGTAAAGCATTTAGCATCATCCACGGCGCCATATCCCGCTTTCAAATTATGACCAGGTTCCTCAACTTTTGTAATGTGAAATACCACGAACATACTCCTGTTAACATATATTTGCCGCTATTGGACGCTCTTCGGGCAAAATCTCGCCTATACATCGCTAACCAGCTCTTTAGATTGTTCAAAATCCTTTTACTACCCGTAGTTCAACGGTAGGCCGAGAAAGTAGTGGTTGAATGTGGTCGGGGAAATTTTTAGGAGGAATATTAGGAGTCTTAAAAACAGGAGGGCGTGTATGAAGCAGTGTATGGGGGTAAATGAAGCAAAAGAGGTTTGCAAGGATAGGTCAGTATGGAGGAAATTATTGAAGCAGAGTTAGGTGTACAAATATGTATTTATGAGTGAAACTTTGTGACTGTGCCTACCCCGGAAGGGAACGGCGTAATCGGTATGTATGTTTATATATATTTATGTGATTCAACGGGTTGAGGAAAGAAAATTTTCTTCCATGTGTACCTACATATATTTTTGTTGTTTTTATCATTTATTAAATGAAATTACTTTTCCCTGAAGAGATTTTCCGATGAAAAGATTTTTGTCATTTAACTACGCATATAATTATCTCTTTGAAAACTTCATTTCAATTATTTTTTAAGTTTTCCTAAATGGAGACCAAATTGAGTTTTAATTGTGCATTTTGATATATGATTTTATATCTAGTGAACAACAAAATAGACTCAAAAACTAAATAGTAGATATTGTATGGTTCATAGAAGATTTTCTCTTTATATTATGTGAAAAAAGCCTATTAATACGAAAAGTATTTTATTTATTTATGTTTTATTAGTTTTTGTGAATATTTGCTCCTGGCTAAAGAACTTCTCAAGCTTTTTCTTTGTCATCTATGGTTCCTACTACCCATGCTAATTTTAATTTTTATATCTCGCTTATACGCAATAGCATCTTCCTTTAAAGACACTTTCAATAGCCGACTTAATCCACGATATTACTCAACAGTGTGAAGAGTGTCATACTCAATCCGCTTTATTTGCTGCCTTGTACACTCATAAAAACTATACTCTAGAACCGTTTTTTGAGGCTAGAAGACTAAGAGAAGGCTTCGAGGGACTTGCGAGGTTTGATAGGAGTAAAATGGATGATAATGGCGGATTTCTTTTGTTTATGCTCAATTCCGAACATGTTTATTTCCCGTGTGATTAGTTAGTGTGTCTCTTTTTTCTTTCATTTCTGCCCGTATGATCTATGCTTGTCTTTTTCCAATCTCGAAATCTGCATCATTACTGTGAAATTTACATGCAACAGATTATTAAGCAAATTCCCACGGATAGTGCTCTTCTTTTTTGGGAAGATTGGCGTGTGAGTATTGTTACAGTCATCCAGTTTGCTCATTTAATGATGTATGCGCTGGGATACCTTTGACAGTATGGATTTGTTAAATAAGCGCTCATCATTTTGAGTGAACATGGAGTAATTTATGTGAAAAAATCACAAATTTCGTTCTCCACTAACGATTTTGTGTCATGGTCCATGTCAATATGCATTTTTTCGGGATGAACGACGAATGATAACGCTTTGTATGCGTCGTCATTCCTTAAACGGAGAAAGGTTCCACAAAAACATGGTTGGGGAATGACAGGGCGGCCTCGTACTTCTCTTTCCTTGTCTTTTAAGGGTGATTGTGTCCATGGATGAGGGTGCTCAATCTTGGCTCAGGTGGTTGCTTGCTTTTTCTTACGAGTAGTCATATGGTCACCGGCCGCCGCTCTTCCTCCTTAGGGCAATCCTCTTTTCAAGGGGTCGAGCCAAGGGGAGGCACACTCTTCCGATTTCAGTCAACATATGAGGTCACGGGGGCTGTGTGTGTGTGTGTGTGTGTATTTCGTCATCTGCTGCGGCTCATATCATGGCAGAAGAGGAAAAAAAGCCTCGAGGGGCACCAATAGAGGGATGGATGGGCGGCAGGGAAGATGATAAAAAAAGGCCAAAAGCCGACGAGATGATGGCCGGAGAGTGAGTCGTGTGTGAGTTTGTGCATGAAAGGAGGAATTTTCGGGAAGGAAGTAAGGTTTTTGCCGATGTGAAGTAAGGGATACGTAAGAAAAATATGAGCAAGAAAGATGGAGAGAGATCGAGGTAAAAAAGATATTGGCGAGTTAATTTTCGAGAATTGCCACCGGGGAATTTCGGAAGTTAGATTTTCCTGATAAATTCATATGGCAGTGAGAGTGGTGTACGTAGGTCTAAGGTCAATTATTCTAGCTGAATGATTTTTGACTGGTTTTCTCCGTCTTTATATAAGCTAACATTTTACGTAAAAATTATCCACCTGTAATGCTATCTAATGGTGGTTATCAATACTTGCATTTGTTAAATGACGTATCATATTGTAAGTCACTCGTTTTTACTATAATTGGCCTTGATTTCAACACGCTTCTCTTAAGGTACGACGATCATGTGGTTTTATGTAAATATTATTGTTGATGACATTAGATGTCAAAACTATGGTCATTCAAAACAAAACATTGTGGCCTTTTCAAAGAGATACATCATTAAATGCGATTCACTTCCGTTGAGTAAAGCCTGGAGCTGATTGTCTGTACCCTTATACATGCTTGTTCCTTATCGGTAATTATGGAAGAATGCCAAATAATGTTACATAACTCAGTTTGTTAAATATGAGTATATCAAGTTTCTTCGTACTTAGCTCTAACCGATGAAAATTGTTTAAATTACGCTAAAACATAACACTGCAGCATTTTATCAACAGCCGACTGTAGCGGGAGTAATAATTTTTGCTGCAGTAATTGCTCCCATCCAAAATATTGCATTAAATACTACTCAAAACTAAGCGCTCAAAACAAGAATGGATCTATTTCGAAGAATACACGCTATTTTACACCTAGTAATTGAAAGTGAAGAAATCAATGAGTATCCAAGCAGAACTTGAGCAAACTTGTAATTTCCTCTTAAAATCGTCAAATTATATAGCTTTCTTCTGACTCTAGCTGTTTTCTTTTACTACGCCAATTATTTTGCGTATTCATTTAAATGGATTGAACTGCCGAAAAACCAACTTTCTTGGGCTAAACTTATTTTATTTCTCACAAATCCTGATTCTTGCTGACTGAAATACATTAACTGAGCAATAGACGACAGGGATCCCACCAATTACGCGATAAATCCCTTTAAAGAATCCGAAACATTTTTCCTATGAGAGGGAGTCCCTCCAATCATTTTCTTTCTCTGTTCATCGGCGTAAAGCGATCTGTTATCACAGACCGTATCCTCGGTGCAGTAATGCAAGTGACGTGGTACGGTTGAACAACAGGAGGAAGTTCAACTGCCGTAGAGCGGCAAAACCCCATCGAGCACGCCGCTGTTCACGGAGCACGGTGGGGTAAGTATGTATGTCGAAGGTGAGGGCGGCAACGACAGAGTTGAGTGCCGGCGATTGGGAAGTGAGGACATGTCGGTTTGAAAGCCTCGAGACGGAGAGAGAGGAGAGATGGAGGAGGTGATACGGAGGCGTGTTAGGTTTCCCTTTAGGTGTCGGGTGGGGAAACCACGGATTTGTTTGAGTTTGGTGGGACGTGACTGGGTTCTTATATTCTTGCGGCTGCGGCATTGAGGTGTCGGTAGCCAAGGGGGGGGGGGGTATGCCGGGGATCCGATGATCAGGGGAGCCTTCATTGTGTACTCAGCCGACCTCGTATGTTTTAGGTCCCGAGACCCTCCTCCGACTCCGCCTTCCCCTATCATCTTTCTCCCGCTTTCACGCCCTATTTACCGTCCACCTCTCTCTCTCCCTATCTACGCTTTTCCTGTTCAGCTCTTCCGCTTTCACTTGGTCGGCTCTCTCCTATCTCGGCATCGTAGCCTGAGGTAAAAGTTGCTCTCTCCAGTAGGTGCTGTTTGCTCAAAAGATTTCCATGATCCGGGCGATGTGGTGTGAAGTCCACTACATGTTTAATAAAATTGGCGTCGTGAAATCACTCTTTCGTGATACTTCGGAGGGAAAACATAGGAATGAATGGTAGGAATGACTGCTAATAAGCAGGATAATAAAGTAGAAAGTAGATAGTCATCTTTGTTGATGACTTTCGACATTTTTAGTGTGTACGATTATGGGAATCTATTTTTTGGATGATATTAAATTCATACCGTATACACCATTGACGCATTCATTCATTCATTGGTCGTTCAATCCTAAGATTGGTTGACTGCACCCTCCACCCTTCCCTATCAAATGCTAGTTCCCATACCTCCTGGTATTTTTTCTATCTACTTTCCTCTTTATTTGGACCATGAGCTTATTCTCTGGGGACTTTTCCCTCTATTTTACCTTCAATTATGTTCCTCACAAACCCATTGAGTCTCAGGGTGTCCAATCCATCTCATTCTTTTCTTCTGTATGGTGTTCCATATGGTCCTTTTCTCTTGTACTCTTCTGTAAACTTCATCATCTCTTTTGTCTGTCCATATATTCTTCAGCATTATCCTCCAGCACCAGGTTCCCAAGGATTTCAGTCTGTTCTGGTCAGCTTTTCCAATGGTCCATTCCTCCGATCCATAGAGTGCCACGCTCAACGCGAATGTTTTACATGATGTTTCCCGGTATATAGCCCTATCTTCTTTGAGCACAGTAGTTGTCTTTTTCCCACGAACGCCTTCTTAGCTTGAGCTATTCCTCGCTTTATATCCGTTGAGCTTCTTCCGTCCTACATGATGGTACTTACGAGATAGGTAAAGGAATCCAGTTGCTCTAATCTCTCTCCTCTCAGAGTGACTTCTGCATTGGCGCATAAAAAATTTATATTTAAATTTTACATGAAATGTAACAGATGTTTTAATAGCCTAACAGCCGAAATACTCAGATATATATTTTTATGGAGTAATTTTCTCTGGCTGGACAAAAGTTTCGGTGACTTTCCAATCTGCGTCTACAGGTGAAAGGTGAGGGACATTTTTGCTCTCTTTTTATAAGTCCCGCATGTAAATAAGATATTTAACAGCCCACTTTGTTGCTGCTTTATGATTGGCCGTTTCTGCTTAGCACTTATTCCAGTTATTGAGAAATAAACACATCGTTCACACATCATCTTTTTTTCGCATCATCTTTTTTTCGTCTTTACTCTGTGTTCTGGGCGAATGGTAATAAATTGATAATATAATTGACGTAAATTATATAAAATTGTAATTAATTGAACCATGCTCGTTAATGATAGCTACGAACACTAACTGAACTATGTCTCAAATCGAAGCTCTGAAGAAACTCTGAATGTAATTTGTCGTTACAACCCAAGCGTGATAATTTTCGGCTTTAAAAATAAATATTTTTCTATCGACCTCATAATATATTTTTATAATTGTTTTTTTAAGTAGTTAACTAATCTTAATACATAAGTACTATGGATAATCAAAGGATTCTGATTTATTGATGATATGTCAATTCATTCCCCTACCTGTTCCATTCCACGATTTAATATCTGAAATTAGATGTGGATTGTCTGATGAGAAATTGATATTCATGGCTGGGTCTGCATGACTTTCTTTAAAATTCCTTATTCTCGAAAAGTGGTCATTTTTAGACTCTTGCTCTCGTTAGAAAAGGCATATAAAGTCATAATTATATTTTACGTGACTTTTGCCAGAATTTACTGACTAAATCAGAAAGTAACGTGAACTAAGACAGCTCATCGACTCGCAGCGCTGATTTTCAGGTCAACCCGAGTAGAAATACGTTAATGTCCTCAGGATGGCTTTAAAGATTTTAAGTAACATGAGTGAACCAGTATTTTAGATGGATGTAGCTTAAATGGTTAGTGCTTTCTACTTCTGTAGTTATCAGGGAAAATTAACTACAAATGCATTCCGAAAGGGAAAGCCTATTGATACTAATATCCTTCTTACTAATGTGGTTCTGGATAATGGGTCTTTGACTTTACCGGCTTTCTGTAACCTCTAATCTACATCTACGTGATACCCTGCGAGCCACCACGAGGGTGTGTGGCAGGGGGTGAAGATCACCAAACAGGCACTATTGCCATGCAACTAGGATATTTAAGGGAGATATGCTAGATAATAGGGTCACATGGAGCTAGATGGTTAGTATCTACATAATAAGGAAGGGATTATTGGTTGTTATTACATGCATAATGCACTACAGACTACGCTAACTATATTTCACCTACCTATCCCTTTGCTACGCTGCCTATTGTTTTCTCTAATAGTACGAGGGAAAAATGACATTTTAAATCTATCAGTACGACAATCTATCTCTCTAATCTTGTTAATATGATCAAACCTAGCATAATATGCAGGGGTTCTCAATATATATCTAACGTCATCTGTGAACAACTCTGTTTCGAATTTACTTAAAAGGTTTAACCTAAGTTTTAACCTGCGTTCTGATAGTAATTCCCATCCTAGTTCTTCTATTAAGCTCGTAACACTTAACACTAATAATGAACGCTGTTGCGTCCCAAGAACTCTGATTTTTGTACTTAAGCTTTCTGCATTGCATATTTGAAAGGGAGCTGCAAGGCTCCAATCCGTCTATGAGATAATTTAAATCTGTTCAAAAAAGTTTCTGTAGCATTTGTAGGATACCAATAGTGTGGTGCTTGTTGGCGAAAGTAAATTTCTTCACTGTAGTTCGTGTTGGTGACAATCACCCCCTGCCAAACACCCTTGTGTTGGATTGCAGGGTAATGCGTGGATGTAGATGTAGATGAAACCTATCTGTTTAGAATCAGTTTCATTCTGTGGATGAGTGCACTAAATAAAAGTCACTTAATTGTATATTTTCGCATAACACCATCCCCTTCCAGTAGCAAGGTAGTGAATACGTATATTTTGTTTCTTTTCCTTGCACCTAGCTGGTCTTACAAATTGATAAATAAAATTAAAGTGCGCAAGAAGTCATACTACGGATTTTAATTCACTTCGCGAGAGCCTGTTCATGCCTATAATTCAAAGCCAAAATTGCCCAAGGAGTAAACCACCGCTTCTCTTGAATACGGCTTAGTAAACTCTGACATTTTAATGCTACATTCTCTCCTAGAGCCATTTAGTACTAGCAAAAATTGTTCTTGAAGCCGCTTCTGTGATAGTTATATCACCTAATAGCGTTATTGTATCGCACGGTAATTAACCATCATTTACTCGAAAAGACTCCATTAAAAACCTTCTCTCCTCTCTTTCTTTTTCCCGTGCCTCCACCGTCTTTTGTAATTACCATTTCGTGGCGATCATTTAAGACACGGCTTTGTCGTAGCTTGTGGTTACGAGGCAAGGCTGGCCAATCTGTGGGGAAAGTGAAATAATGCCCCCGTCGCCAGAACGGCAATTATGGCGGACATCACGAATGAAAACCAATTAAATCTCCGCTAACTTCCCAACAATGCAGTATTTCACTCCGCATCTACGCCTCTCCCTTGCTTGGTTTTTTTCTTTCTTCGTCCTCTTTCCACTGAATCTCATCCCCTTTTTTTAACACCTGGTCTGAAAGGCTCGCTCCCTGTCTCTCTCTCTTTCTCTCTGTCTCATCTTAAATTTCATTTATTCGTATTTATTCCTCATCCCACTTTAGTCACCCGACGCAAGCTCAGAAAGCGGCGCGTAATTGTCAAATTATACACATTTTGGCCCTTTTTTCTTCCTGAATCCTCGAGTTTTCCTTCAGGGTGTCTCATTACTTTTTATTTTCGGTCATTTTCTTACCTGGCTCCTAAATAGAATTTTTCTCACTCAACTCCCTTCCCACCTTCCAACGGCTCATATCTCCTGAGTCTTCCTCATTGAAATACTCCTGAAACACGAATCAGCTGGATTTTTGGTGCGTTGTTTAACTACCCATGATGAGCGAGAGTATTAAGCTTCAAAATAGATGAAATTATTTAGAGACACTTTCATCTAGTACTACATAATACACTGCGAGCCGCCGTACGGGCGTGTGGCAGGGGGTGTTAGGTCACCAGCCGTGTAAAGATATAAGTGTTTTGGAGATGAAATGGTGACATGTATTAGAGGAGTGTATTTAGTGGAGCTCAATTTGTATTGTGGTCGCTTATTATTCGCAGAAAGAACGAGTTTTTGTACCAATCTGTTCGGCAGTGTATCTCTTATTTTATCGCATCTGTCAGACCTGGAGATGTAGTGAGGAGCCATGATAATATTCTCTATGTCGCTCTGAAAAATATCAGTTCTGAATTTCTCAAACAACATAAGCCTAGCGTGTATCCTCCTAGTCTCTACGAGTCTCTAGGGGCTCCCACCTTAATCCCACTAAAAGATGCGTGACTTTATACGTACGCTCGTCGCAGTTTTTAATGAAGCGCGCTGCTTTCCTATGTATTTTATAAATTTTTTTGACCTGGGTCCCAAATACTCGCGGCGTAGTCGAGGTGTGGCCTAACCAGAGCGAAGTAGCATCCCTCTTTGATTTTTTCATCCGTGGCCCATCCTATTATACGTCTAACAAAACCTAGTTTAACTTTAGTTCAAGATGGCAAGTAACTGGGGAAATTTTGGAGCATGCTTGTAAACGTATACGTGAAATCTTAGGACTCGGCGAATGGTATGAAAATGTAAAAAAAGAAGCTGATGCAACTTCTTTTTTTACTTCGCAACTATCAACCATAAGTTTGATCAGACTAGACTAAATTAAGGGTATAAAGCTGATGGATATTAAGCCCAAAGTATTCTATTCCGTGTACTTAATATGTAATTTATTCAGACATTTTTTATCATTTAAGTTGTCGTGTGTATTATTTCACACATTTTCTAAACATTAGTTTTTATTGATTGAAATTGTCGTTTTTCTCTTTATTAAATTAACCGACGTTCTATATCTTCCCTGCTTTAGAATGTACACCTTATAATCTGAGGCATTTGTCAAGAAGGCATCATTTTGCTTTCCTGGGTTAATAGATGCATTATTTCCTGTTGTAAATATGTCAATGCTAATTTTTTTAACCATGAATTAAAACATCGACAAAATATATTTTGTAGAAGATTACCCATGCTTACTTTTAATTGGTGCTAGATCTTCATTTTGGCGTTAAATAAGAAGCCATGAGGTTTTGGAGTGGCGTAACTTTTTCTATGATATTATGAGTCCAAAATTTTCCTCCCTATTTTCGCCGATATGCTTACACCCATCATTGTGTTCTCAAGAAAAATGCCACAGCAGAAGCAAGTTAAGGACCATTTTTCATCTCTGCCGTCACAGACAATGAGTGTTCACCAAACTTACACAATTACTTGATTTTAAAAATATTGAACGAAGAAATTTTCATCAAATATTAATTTCATTGTTTCATTTCAGCTACTAGAGATCCGTTTGCTTGAGAAGCAATAAACAATTTGAAATGAATATTTCTCATTAAAGTTTCTCAGCGTAGGAAGTCTTAAGAAGACTTTTCTTTCTTGTATGAGTGATTTTCCTCTCTCTTGTAAAGGAAGTAATTATCTGTGCTGCGAGTAGATAACTGCTTTTTGAGAGTTCCTTACTCGGAAATCAATTTGTTTGATTAACAGCGAACACTTAAAAAGTGTCATTACCGTAAAAACATGTATTTAATGGTATCAAAGTGAAAGATGTAAATTAATCCATGAAAACCGTAACCTAGCTCGTAGAAAATTTTTGAACTTTTCTGAATTATAAGACGTATGGGCATATGAGACAAACACTAGTTTTGGTCACGTTTTTATTTTTCTCTGTCCTTCCGTGTAAGAGTCGAGACTACTTTCCAGAATATTTCCTCGGGAGTTTAGCCAGAAAACACGGCAATATTGTTACATAGATTTTTTAAATCTTTAAACATTAAAAAAATTGCATTCATGATATGGTATCTTAATCTGATTTTACCTGCCTTCGGATGTAGAGCGGAAAATTTTTCAATGTTTAATCAGCACCCATTTTTAGCGGTTATGACATTTTTCGTGGCTTCGGGAAACGTTTTTGCCCATCATTTTAATTTTTAACATCCTCGATACTCCTACTCTGTACCAGCGTCTTGTTAATTCTGTACATTTTTGCTTGTCTTCGTCAATTTCCACATCTTCCACATAATTACTCTAATAATTATTCATACCCATATGCTCGTCAGTTTACGGCAAAATAATGTAGCTACCCGTTAGTAGCCTCATATTACCTTTATCAACTGTTTCAGCCTATGCAGGTGATTACAGCTTTACACCGTCTCAGCGTAACTTGAATACAAAGTTGCACGTGCTCTTCACTGAGTTTTCATTTGACGTATTTTCTCCTGTGCTCTTTTCTCACCCTTGGGCCCTCATTTGAGTGGAACAATGGCTCTCGTACTCTGAGAAGCGCCTCTTCAGAGGGTTTACCTCGCACTTAATAGTGCATGAGTAGTTATGGAAGAGGTGTTAGTTGCCGTAAAGTTAAACTGCTATGTCCAAAGTGGCTTAGTAATTAATATTTGGAGAATCAAAGATATTAAGACTATTTCCAATTCCAGTCCAAGTAGAACACCGTTAATGGTGTTCGATATGGCAGTTGGGAATGGACTTTTATCTCAGAGCTTTAATGAGACGTACAGGTAGGATAATTATTGTGCGCATTAAATAAGATGCATTTTCGAAATTACAGTTTGAGAGCATATTCAACTTATAAATTACATTCTAAGCATTAACTTGTTCTAGGCATCGTAATCTATGTTGTGCCGAATTTTCAGCACAAATTTGGCCATAATTTTGCCGCGGACATTTTCGCTCGCGGACATCGTCGCGAGCCGGACATAACGCGAGATGTTCTAAGTGCGGTAGGGAGATTTCAAAGTGCGCACTGTCGGCGATATTGCTCGTTGTCGGCGATATTGCGCGACAAGAACAAGGTCCTCTACTTTTATAGTGAATTCGCATCTGGCGTCCTCTTTTCGGAACTTTGTGGCAATAGTGCTCCTCTACGCCGCCGTCTCAACCTATGGCTGGACGAACAGTTCCCCTACTCCCCCCAACTCCTGCATCGGTCAGCTGACTCCCCTCAATTGCCGGCCGCATCGACACAGCTCGGCGCTCGCCCTCTTGGCATCTGACTGTCACCGGGGAAGGACGTATCTGCTTGGTTCCAGTTGTGACTTGTGTTCGTCTTGTATAGACCAAGTTAACGGTATTTAGCCAACGGGCTTGCTTTCTATTGTAACATTTGTGGTTATATAAATGCTGTTACTTGAAGTTAATCAAAGTGGCTAAGGTCGGTGTCATTTTTCTGTCGTTTCCGCCCACCAATCGCAGTCAATTCACTCGCGACGTCAAGTTTCAGTGGCTTGCGTTGCAATGTTTAAAAAATAAAACTATTCCTCCTTTACTAAGAATTTTTTTTCCACCCGTCTGCGTTTTTTGTTCCTTGCATAGGATTTGATGACACTATCTTCTGATGATTTCCTCACAAAGATATTTGGCTATTATGAACACTTTAATTGCATTAAAAGGCATTGTGCTTAGAGTTAAAAAACTACCATCATCAATTGTATTCTACTTTAACAAATTTGTGTCTGAGCTATCGTTGTTATTACATATTTTTTTATCATATACGAACTAGCTTGCTACCTTCATTTACACTGTCCGTTATAATATGAACAATTATCCTATGTCGATTACATCAGTGTTTCTAGTCATATTCCATTCAAAATAGTACTTCCAGTGGATATAACATTACATTTCGTAATGAATGAAAAAATACTTTGTTATTTTTCCACATTTTATTTGAGACCATGTCTCATATTATATTTCATATTCTAGGTAAATTTATAAAACTTGTATTTTATTGATAAATCTTGTGTTCCCATCCAACCGGCGTACTTAGATGTTGAACGTTAGCAAAATGTAATAAACAAAGTCAGTCTTGATTTTATTGACATTTACGAGAGTATTCATCTACGATTTTAAAGTTTTTGAGGCTTATAACAAATTTACTAAATTTAGCTGCAATTTAACTCCTTAACTTCAGCTTTAACTCCGGGCTCTAAAGAACCTCTCATTAAGATTCAGTTGGCATTTCACTCGGAAAAATTTTATCGGCCGTGGGTTCCAGTCCTTAGCCGGCAGTGAGACCGTATCCGAAGTGGCTAAAAGGGGATCTACTTTATTTGACGCCAAGATGGAAGTAGTTTAGCCACCGCGACCCAAAGTTTTTCGGTGCATCAAGCGTCGTAGGTAAATAAAACAGTTTTTCGAAATGGAGGAGGAATTTTCCGAGAGGCCACACATTCTCCCACGGGACTCTTCAATTTTCTGCGTAGAGGTCTTCATCTCTCCGTCGACTCAACACTTTTCCCTCCTCCGCGGAGAGGGAGGTGGGAAGGAAGGCATTTGCAATTCAGGGCATGATTTTTCTCGCCTGCAAAATCTGGCCCACTCGAATTGAAACGTGTCAAGTAGGCGATGTGGGTGTTGAAAGCTGGTGGGGAGGAGGATGGACTGGCAGGAGAGTGAGAAATGGAAAGACTTTCATAAGGAGGGGAAAATTGTCGGGAAAAAGCCCTTTAAAAAAAGGAAAGTCGGTGGTTCTCCAAGTCCTTCTCACCTGCCACACCTGTCTTCACCGACTTCCTAACCTCTCGCTCGAACCTTAATGATTTAAAGGCGTGTATATGTGTGTGTTTGTGGAGCCGAGAAGGGTTGACGCCACGGGAGGCGACTCGTTATGCTTGCGCTCTTGTTAGGAGAGCGTTGGGTCTCCTGATATCCATGGAGTCCCCTCACTTGTTCCTTTATCTTCTCTCCCATGTCCCTGTCTCTTCCTTCGTTCGGGTGTTTCCCTAAAACGAAACGACAAACGAAGCTCAGCAACCACAGATGACACCTTTTTATTCCGCTGCCCGCTGAATAAATATTTCCCCCACTTCTCCCTAGTTCGCCTACGTTCTCTCAACGCGGTGTCCCTACCACCTATTTCCTCTGCTCATTATCCTATTTCTTTATAATCTCTCCCAGCGCACCCATCTCTTTCTCTCTGCCCCACTCTAACACACACAAGGTGCCTCGGCTATTTCGTCGGATTATTCCGTTTGGCGTTTCAGCCACCGCAAACATTTCCAGAGCAAGTCCCACTTTTCCATTCCCAAGGCCCAATTGTAACCGAGACACAGAGAGGGAGTCAGAGAGAGGCCGGACTGCGTACATGCCGGAGGGTAAGCTAGGACATTGTTTTCCCGTACTCCATTGGGGAAAGACCCTTGAATTTATGAAATATGAACTTCTCTAGTAGAGTCTCTCGAGTAATTATTCCCATTCTGCAGCGAGCGAAAAATAAAAGAAAAAATAAGTTAACGTCTTGCCCCACGGTCGTACTCGAGCGACAGGATTTTCTCGTAATTTTTTTTCTCTGTAATGAGAGCATAGAAAGCCGAAATATGCGGATTTCTGGTCTCTTTTTAACGCGAAGTGCACGTATATATATTTGTAACGCAGCGATGGTAGAGGATGTGTTGTCTTCAGCCTGCTTGAAATTGATGCGACAACTCGGTTTGAAAACATAATTTGGAAACTGCATCGCATTAAGTGGAACCGCGGAATGATGAGTTTTTTTGCCAACGCTCGTTTCGGGTGAAGATCTCATTAATTTAAACAGGTTGCTTCGAATGTTCACAAAAGGATCGCCAACGAGGTGGAAACATCCGAGCTTAGGGGACCCATCAGCTGGGTGAAGGGATCACACGCACATTTCGACAATGTGCCTCTCCAATGTACGGTCGGTGATGTCATTTTTTTTACCTTCACCCACGTGAAGGTTTGAAAGCGAGAACCTGTCGTTGTGGAGCTTTCCATTTCAAATGTCCGCTGACGTTCAACCTTCCCACTCTCGACCACTCCTTGTCACCCAAACGTTCCAGTCAATGTAGTTCAATGTGTTCCTGCTCATTCTTTTTCATTTTTTTCCACCAGGGTAAAATAATGCCCTTACACTACGCCCTGCGTCGACTATCGGCAGTTTGCTATCGATATTGTTCCCGATTGTCACGGCGATGGCTTTTGTTCGCGAGGTGTTGACCTTTATTGGGGATCGTTTTCTACAATTTACGTATCAAAGATTTGATAAATGTTTCGTTTTTTTACCCGGTATACAATTTTTCATGCGAGAAGACGTAACCATATCGCCAAAACTTAACCTCTGACCTAGCTCATTCCCGAAAGCGTTAATGTTTTTTTTAGTTTGTTGACGTGATTTATATTTCCACGGATATTATTTCCCTCGATTTCGCGAAGTCGAGGATCTGGGTTCGATTCCCAATCCAGGCGAATAATTTTCCTCTGTGTATTTCACACAATTCTGTGATCACTAGAGGTTGACTCCGTAGAAGTTACTGCACGGCTAGTTCCGTGGTTCTTTGGAATAAAAGACGTTTTTCTCACCCTTTTGAATTGAGATCAATTGTATAACTGAAAATTTAACTGACAATTGCCCGGACTTTAGACGATATGGAATAATTTTGGTAAAAATTGGGTGACTTACGTCTTGAACTAATAATTTTATCGCAGCGTCATGCATACATTTTAATGCAACTGTATTTGCGAACAATGCAAAGCAATATTTTAACTTTCAAAATCTCTTGTAAGCTCTAGATCCTAAGATGGCTTGTCTGTGACCTTGGAAAAATTTGAATGAAAAGATATCCGTCTTGCCTCTTAACCCAATGAAAGCCACGGGGGCTCAAGAGTCATTTCTCCGTAGATTCTCTCTGGGGAACATCTGATATCTGGTCCTCAGCTTTATATTCCGTCCATTGAATTAATGTGCAAGCGGGTGTCACCTCTTACGGGAAGGAATGCTTAATGGGGTTTCGCTACGACTAGGAAGTGATTTCATCGGGAACGTCGGAGATCCAACAGAATATGTCGCGACTTTTCCTTGAAAGCTAGCATTTTTTGCAATATGAGTGAAATTGCCATACTTAAGTTTCCTTATTTTTCATGCTGTCAATATATTCCTGACATGTGCTGTACAATACGTTTAGAGGAAATATGTTGATATAGTCTAATAAATCCGTATTATTATGACTTTATATCAATAGTTGAGGTTAAGGTTTTTTCTCTCATTCCCTATACTTCAAATTTGTTGTATATTACCCCAAGTTACTGTCTTATATTCTCGTTTCTTTTCTATATCATAATAATCTTGGAAAATATTGATTAAGTTTTTCTACTTTTATCCCTATAAATCCATCACAATCAGCCAATAATACACAGCGTTTTTACTGCATTATGTGAGGAATAGATTTTTTAGGCGATAATCTTCATTATTTTTCCAAATGTTTCTTGCTGCCGTTACCTCTTTCAAGTAACCGCGGTATTCTGGGAAGAATTTCAACTGACCAATAACGGTTTGTCCTCGTGTATTCAGGGGGCTAGTCAAGCAAAATGTGCCATCATGCATTGCTTTGCACTGCTGTTTGATGTTTTACCGCCGTCACTAATGTTAAGGTCATTGAAGATATCAACGAGGAACATTTTTTTTCTGTCTAGTGAAATGGGATGTTGCGCGCTGTGAAGCGCGCCGCTTTCTTTTGTATTTCATTAATTTTTTAGTAAAATCTTTATGACAAGGGTCCCAAATGGTCGCAGCGTATTCAAGATGTGACCTAACATTAGGGCGCACTCAAACTTATGTGAAGGAGACGCGTTGATTCTTATAAATCATTTTCCCTTTTTCATTAGGGTTCTGCTACCACGTAGGCGCCCCTTTCCCACCCTCATCCCTCGGTACCACCTGAAAAATATCGCGGTCGACGCAGGTGGAGACGGAGGCGGACTTTGTACGGTCGGCCTCTGCCCTACGGCGGGCAGCGGTGAGGGCAAATTCGTCAACGGGTCTCACATGCATCGCATTTCCATTATCTATTGCGGCGGCTGGGATTCACACCACCCGGCCCTTTGTCCCGCGGACCAGAAACAAGGCTCTATGGCTTCCACGGTTCACCTAAGTCACATTTCCTTCACATCCCATCCTTGTGTGCGTGCACCACCGCCAAAAAACACACAACCAATTAGCTTTTTTCCTCTTTCGCCGTCATGTCTCCCCCCATTACCCCGACCGAATTAAAGAAGAAATAAAACATGAAAACACATGCCCGTCTTGCACTCTCCCCTTGACCCTTTTCAATCCAGCCTCCTCCTCTTTCTTCCCTGGGATTTATTTTTCCAGCCACCCTTTGTATTTTATGGACGCTAGACAAAGGTTTTGCAGGAGATTATATGCCCTGGCCATGACTAACATGCTCGTGGTAAAAGTGGGTTCGCTTTGATGCATCCCTTCTCCCCACGAATTACACTCGCCACGCCCATATCCTGCTCATTATTGCCGGCATCAAAAAATACGGCATGGAAACCAAAAACAGCGGAAATAAACCGCATATTTTGTAGGTTTGACTTGCTTCCCATGTCGTCCGGTTTTTCTGTGCTGGTAATAATCGGAGGTTTTCATCATTTACTAAGCTTTTAGCGGAGTAGTGAAGTGAAAATTTAATAAATGGAAATTATGAAAAGTTTATTAGTGTTCAAACGCATGAGGCCGAAAGTGAGGCCTAAAATTTAGTGAATTATCCCGTGCTTTATTAATCAAATGACTTTATACATGAGTTGTAAGTTAACATTTAATATCTCTCCCTCCAGCGTACTAATAGCCTAACGTCAATGTAAATTGAAAGAAATTCGGACGTGCACTTAATAGATGACAACACGACTCATTCACATTTTTCTTGAATGCAATGAAATGGATGGTTGAATTTGTAAACAAATATTAGTGTTATATAACAATTGATGAGATTGATAGCGTAATAGTAGTTAGGATGGTTATGTACTGAGAGGCATAGAGCCCTTTTTTTGTATTTTAAGATAATGACCAATGAGATTCTCGTACGTCAAACGTTTCCGCCCAAAAAGAATACGAATGGTCCTTTCTTCAAACTCGGTTTTTACGCTTCGCATAACGTAATAATTATTACAATAGTGCACTTTTTCTGTTAATTCTCAATCATTATTACAAATGACACAAACAATAATTGCTCTGAAATAAATGACATTTGGGTAAAAATGGGATGTATTAATATATTGATATTTTATAAGATATAGGTCAATAAGAGTAGAATGGCATATGAGAAATAAATTATCCGACATTATGTATGGAAGTATCTGTATTTTGTGAAAATAACTCATGCTCTAGGCACTAGCGAAGTTAAAATGGAAATGGATACTCAAAATAATGGTAAGATTTGGGGTTACTGCGGGTGATAGCCGTTTAAATAAATGTTATCACTGTGATACCAATCACGTTTTTACTTAATATCTTTTTTAAAAACTATATAACTTGCCTGATATCTATACAGTAACATTCTGAAAGGCTTGTATTGAAAATAAATTTGAAAATAAAGAAATCAATTGATCAAATCAAATCTTTGAAATGAAAACTTATCTTCTGTGTTGATGGACCAGAATTTGAGCGCAGGTTTATTTGCAATGAATTAGGGGAAGTTCGGAGGAGAGTTAAGTCTTTGTTGACGTGAACTACGCTTGTTGAAAAATTGATGCCCGGTGGCTCTGACAGTTATGAAGAGAGAGAATGAAGCAGATTAAGGTTGGTAAACCTTGTTTTCATGAAGATCAGGATGTGCGTGGATACTCCTGGGATTTCCGTCGGGTAGACTAGAGAAGGACGGAGAAAATTTAGGGGAAATGGATGGAAAAGGAAAAAAGGATGTATATTTTGGGGACAGATGAAAAGTTGGAGGGGAAATAGGAGAAAAAACGAGATTATATGGAAAACATAGTGGCAAGTGAAGGCTGTAGGAGAAAGAAATATTTTTTTCAGTCTGAGGAGAGAGAGGAATTGGCATTTTGGATCGCATAAAGAACGGCGAAAGAATAAACGGCTGAAAATTGGCAAACAGTCTCAGCCGAAGAGATTTGTTAATTCTGACCAATGCAGCCTTGGAATCCAAAGCACTTTTACGGTGCTCTCTACAATCGTTGTTAATCCCTAAACTTAATATTCATACCATCTTTCTTTCCTTCTTTCAGGAAGTTACTCACCCGTACTTTTCTATCTCTGCCTACCCTCATATTTCCTCATATCCCTCTAAGGATCTCTTTCTCTGGCTTACTCCCTTCATCATATCCTCCGCCATCTTTCTTGGCACTCTTTCCATTTTCATTCTTTTAGCATGCCCACAGCAATTGAGTCCATTCCTTATCCGTTAGTGCCCGTATACTTTATTCTCCACAATATTCTTTTATGTTCCCATTCCTTATCCCCTGCCCCCATATTGCTCCAACCGTAGTCCTTACGAGCATTCTATTTTTGCCTCCTGACTCTTTAAACTTTCTCTACTTCCCTTTAATTCTGAAGTTGGCTGCGTAAAAAATGCTACAAGATCTGAAGACGAAACCATTCAAGGGAGAACTTCCAAAAATCACGAACCATCTTGAATGACAGTTTTTGTAATCATACAATTGGAAAAATGAGTATTTTCTAGAAAATATTTTTTATTTACTGCCTTTGTTTGAAATAGGTTAACCAAGCCATCTGCATGTCATCACCACGAATACAGAGGAGTTCAACATTTCAAGTGGTTATATTTCGCTGTCATTAATCAAGCAATCATGTGATACTCGTTTTGAAGACATCATGTATCCTAATTCGTTTTCTATAAGATGCCAGCAAAGTTACGTTAAAGAAAACCTAAAATCATGAATTTTGAAGCGCTTATTATATTCGGAAAAGAATGGAAAAATTAAGTACGGGCTATAAGTTTTCGTGGTGATTTTTTATATTTCCTGGTTTATATCCGACTCTTCGGAAAAGATAACTTCTCCAAGCTAAACTTATCCTTGTACAAATGCGATATTAGCGAATTAATATGCGAATAGTGCCCACATTTTTTAATAAAACATGTATTTTATCAATATAACTAATAAATTCATGCTTGACTTTGTGGAACCTCTCCATATTGGAAATAAAAATATTCAAGTAATAGTCCACTAAATAGATTTATTCTTTACGACCCGGGTTTCGTCATATAAAGATATCTTCATTGCATATTTTGATTTCCGATGTATTTTATCAGTAACATTCGCTGTATACCTATCGAAACTGTTAAAGAAATTAATTGGTTAATGGAGTTAATGGGTCAAGATTCATCGAATAACTATCATTTGTCTGCCTGTCGCCTCTTTAAATAACTCTCTTAGCTATGAGCCATCCTATTATCGAGACATGAAGAGATTGTTTTCGATTTAATGATGCCGAGATAAAATTGATATCTATTCTTTGAATCTGACATTGATCTTGGTAGCTAGACTGTTATCAGTGTTAAGTATGGTACTTCACCAGAAAAAAATCGTGACTCTAAGCAGCTCTAGGGGTACACAAACTCTAATCACGTGTTACGCCGAGATGGAACGGCATTGGACTTTAGTTACGGATCGAGTCATGCAAAAATTGAACCGGCACTCGAGTAACCGTGCCTATCCAGGAAGTAAGGAATTGCGTAAATCTGAGTAGATGCATGTGCACGTAATGCGTAGGTGCTTATCAAACCCGATCACCATTACCCGTCGCTCTCTTCCTTAACGCCGCGAGAAGTTGCCCTTTCGGGCGCTAAGCACGGGGCTTGGGTACGTGCAGGTGTGGTGGATGTAGCCAACCGGAAAGGTGAGGGGGTTGAGGGAAGGCTGTGGGATCGGGCGGAAGTAGTTCGGTCTCTGAGCACGTCGCATAACTCGGCGGAAACTTCGGGAGACACTTTCTCTCGCCGGTTCACACCCTCATCCATCCACGCCCATCCCCCAACTGCTCTGGTCTCCCTGCTCCCCGCGCATTCGCCTACCTTGCCTCACGCCCCGAGCTCACCTGCCTGATCTCGCTAAGCCAGGAGTGATGTCCCTTTGTTCCGTCCCCGAAACTATTCAGCGTCTTCGCATCGCGTCTCCGGTTCTACTTCTATCTTCCTCTCTCTCTCTCCACCTTGCGTGCACATCCTCTTCCGTTGCTCATAATGATGCAAATCAATCAGGTAGTTCCTGGCACATGCAGGCATTCAAACAAAATAAAATACAGGAGACTAATGATCCTCCATTGTCCACATATCTAGAGTCAGAAATGTTTGCATCTTTCTGTGGTTCATTTTTCAGACATGGGAACGTGACCTCGAAAAAGACGCTATAGCCTGGCTTATCAATTAATCTGTCTATGGGGTAAAATTTTACCATATTATAACAGAAACACTCAGCCCCGGTGACGACGGTAAAGTCCTTGCCTGCAAAACATAAAGATTTTACGAAAAAAAATTAACACAATTCAAAGAAAAGCAGTACGCTTCGTTAAAAACTGCTACAAACAAACATTTAGTGTTACACAACTGTTAGAGGGATTAAGGTGGGAGCCCCTAGAGACTCGGAGGCTGCTATGCTTAGGCTGCTTTAGATATTCAGAATTGATTTTTTTCAGAGCGACGCGGAGAATATTATCATGACACCTCAGTACATTTCTAGAACTAACGGAAGCGATAAAATAAGGGAGATACTCTTCCGAACAAAGGTTCAAAACTCTTTCTTTCCGCGCACAATAAGCGACCACAATAAAAACTGAGCTCCTCTAAATACATTCCCATAGTACATGTCACCATTTCACCTCCAAAAATTTTACATCCGGCTGGTGACCTACCACCCCCTGCCACACACCCAGGGTAGTATGTAGATGTAGACTTATCAATCAATCTGTATATAGGGTAAAATTTTACCATATTATAAAGGAAACACCCGGCCCCGGTGGCGACGGTGAAGTCCTCGCCTGCTAAACTGAGGGTCGCGGGTTCGAGTCGAGATTTATGTCAAGTGCTGTTGTCCCGGTCCCTGGAAAACCTGATGGCAGGTTTATTAGCCCATTGGGATTCCAGGAGCATACGGGGCAACAGAATCGTCCGGGGTGCAAAAAATCAACAATTGCGCTTTTCCACCAGATGTTTTAATGAGTATAACGCGTGTCAGCTCACAGAGCCATCAACAGTAACAAGATAATGGCTCTGTGGGCTGAATGGCTGATGCCTCTGTGAGCAGATCATGGCTTTGTGAGCTGGTACGAGTCGCATTCATTAAAATATTCTGTGGAAAAGTGCAATTGTTGTTTCTTTCATAATATGACGTACTTCCACTATATCTCGCCTGAATCTATTGAAATCAAATTTTAGCATTTTATTTTCTTATCATCATGCTTAACATTGGTAAATCCTACAAAGTGTTGCCAGATTCACTAACTTTAATCCTGACAGAACCAATAATTTAACTGTAATTTTCACTATGGTTTTTCTGGTGGACAAATGGTTTCCTTGTGTAGTCTAAAGATATCGAGTGCATCTCTAAATTATTTATTTTGATTTCGTAAATTCGTTGCGGGTATTTAACCAGGTTTAAGACCTCATTCTAGCTGGCATAATGATGTCCGTCAAAAACATCGTCTTCAGAAATGATGTGCTTGTTTTTTATTAAAATTGTTCAAGTAGTTAGATATCTTCTGAGACTTCAGCGTTCTACTTGTCCTTGCTACTTATACTGTTGTGCAAGTACATACTTCAGCTCATTAATGAAAATTTTGAGTTGTTGTTGATAATTCGGATTGCGTATTATTGAAGTTTCCATGATCAATCTTTGCTCAAGTAGTTGAGGGCGTCAACACTAATTTTGAGCTTCAAACCTAAGGTCTCTTCTATTCTGAATCACTTTGCTTGCAAATTTATTGAGTGAATTATATCTTTAGATGGGCCAATGGCGAATTATGATATATACTTCCCAACACGTAAATAAGTGAATGGATAAATTGACATTTTCGATTAGAAAGGAATAATTGTTTTTCCACTATTATCCTCGATGCTTGAAAAGTTTATAAGTTCCGGCTCATATTTCATGATTGTTTTCTTACACTAAATACCCGGATTGGAAAAGGGAAGAGACATGCGACTTTCCTTTCCATTACTCTGTACCCTCTGTGCTAAGCGCCTGATTTCCTCTTTCAGATAAAGTCAAGAAAGTAAATTGAATATTTTTTTTGTTGTTTGTCATAAAACCGATATCGGTCTGTAACTAACGGAGCAACACGCATCACACTGGAAGGCCTGAGGCTTGCATAGTGGACGTTAATTATTTTTGTAATTACCTCTAGCATAATTGATTTGGCTAAAATCATTTTATTTTACATTCTAGTTGGAAAAATTTGTCTATTATTCATATACTGTTCGACTGATGTTTCTGATTTTTGTCTCAATTCTTTGTATTATTGTATTATTACCTGAAATTTATATTATAACAAATATGTACTCCATACCTGTTGTGTTTATTTTTGTGTGTTTCTGTATTTAAATATGACAGTTTACTGTGGTTCTTGTAGTACCGTAACATGCAAAAGGGCTCTGCCCGTAAATAAAATTATTATTATTATGTTTCGTTACTTTGGTAACTTTCCCGTTCAGAGTCCTCGGTAAGCATCGGGTTTCATTGCCGTCATAATGGCCGAGAACTCGAGAGGGGCGGTGCAGAGTTCGTAGCCACCTCCGAAACCCATCGGATCAGTGGCTACGCTGCGTTCGGGTCGTGCGCACGAAGCAGACGGAGCGACCCCTAGAGGACGGCCTTCAGCATGCGGGCTGCAAGTGATTCCGCCTGTGTGTTTTTATTATTATTATTGTTATTATTACAGATACCACCTGCATTACTCCTAGAATTAATACTCCTTGCTGTCTAGTTTATGATGTAACACTCCCCCTCTGATAACCTAACAGTTTTTATCGCTGTCGTAAAAAGAAAACCTTAAAAGCACGTTCAAACTTCCGTCACCAGTACGTGATATGTCCGCCTAGTATTCGATAGAACAAAATGAAATTAATCATTTCTCAACTTATAAAAAATATTACTAATTGAGTTATTAATGCTTATAAATTTAATCCAATTTGACATTTCCATTTTCTTCATTAATATGACGACGTGGAAGCAACTTTGAGTTAATTAAAAAAAACAAAATGACATTATAAATTCGGATATTGCCGAAGATTCATCTTTTACAGCAAGGGATATCTAGGCATGAGGGCAAATGACGTCTTTAACCGGCGGACAGCGGTAATATCATAATTTCTTATTGCGGGAAATTCACCAATGCTTTCGTTTTCTGCAATTCGACATCATGCAATTGTTGCCATTGACTTCTGGGAAAATCACGCAAACACTATATTCAAATGCATTTTTCCCAGCCATGAAATGCATTTGGGTTTTTTTTAGATTACATTCACAGGTGTTTGTACATCCATGGTTTTAGTGATATGTTGTTTTTGTCTTTTTGATTGATGTAGTCACTAATGAATGCTTTTTTCTGTTTGCAGGTGAGTAATCTGACAAAAAGTCATCACGACTCATTTTCTACCCGGATTTCCTGACTTTCGTGAGTAGTGCTTTAAGTTATTAAATACTTTGGAGCAATATATCGAATACTTCGAGTTCCTTTTATTAGTTCTTAATTTGTTGGAAGACCAATCGATAGTGATTGTGTATATTTGCACTACAATTATTCCTTAGTAGACATTTTTTATTGCTGAAGGTACTTTTAAGCCTTCAGCTACCGTAAACCGGGCTGGTTGTTGAGGTTTTTTAGGTCTCCTGTGCACGTATATTTTTTTCGATATAATATTTACTTGTAAAACTTGATCTATCAAAAAATCGTTTCAAGTTTCAATATCAGCCATCAAGCCTCTATAAGCCCAGACAAAAGAGTAAAATTTGTACCACCTTCTCGCGATGTAGGGTTAAGGCAGTGGAACAAAAAACTTTTGGTGTACTATCTTTCTCCTGCGATGTGAGGTGAAGGTGGTACACCAACGCTTTTTTGGCTTCGGTATCAACTCACCCCTTAAGTTTCATTCTGGGACGCCTTAACTGTCTGTGCACTTACGAAACTCTGTGCTTACTAGATTATTTATAGAAATGCATTGGCAGTATTTCGAAACCATTGCAATCCTCATTGAATTCGTCTTTCTTACTATCTTCCGCCAATTCATTCCAGACACGAATTTTCGTGTTTGTTCCATCTTCACCCCTATAACCGTCTTAATTCCGGTTTATGAATGTCTTTTTTCGTCTATTGATTTTGGCAAAAATATTGATATGATTTTCTGTTAAATAAGTAAGCTTCTTATTTCGTAAATATTATCAAGGACACTACTAAATTATACTTAGACTGTAATGTTTTCTTTTAAAAATCATGTGAAACGAAGCCGCCAGTTTTAGGGCGAATTTTACTTCGCCGTCTGACGTTTTACGCCGCTCTACAAGACTCAGCATCTGGGAATTCTAGCTTTTTCTTTGCCAGTCTACCCTCCTCTGTGAATTCTTTAATGACTGGAAAACATCTGTTGCAGGATGGCAAAAGGAGCAAACTCCTAAGTCGATCGGAGTCCTCTCAGCATAGTGACTAGACAACTAGTTATTAGACGAAAATTTCCTGGAATTGGATTCGTCCAGTGGCTTTTTATGCCGACGAAATTTTGCACTCCCTTGCGATGTCAAGACGTTAAAATAAGAGCAGCTCAGATGTAATTACTCGATCTTAAATCCGTCATTTCGATCCCGTACGGGCTTAACTCTCGTCACAGTGGCGGCGGCGCTTCAGCAAAGCTGCATTTTGGGAGGAGAACGATCGTCAGTTGGCGTCTGTGAAGAGAGGAGAGCAAAATAGGCCTTTCTTTCTTTGTCTTTAGAAGATAGAAGACTCCTCCATCACCGTGGGTGTCGCCATCTGCTGGTACTTGAACAAAACATCAGCTCTTGATAAGGGAAGGCGGCGCTAAGGTCCTCTCTTGGCTCGCTCGTTAACTAAAGAGAGCCGCGTGGGCGAGAAAGGAAAGATTCTGGATGTAGGGGTGTATGAGAGAGAGGGAGAGAGATGAAAAGACAAGTGAGAATTTTATTGTAAAAAGAATACACGGAGTTCGAGATGATTTAAGCCGGAATTCTGGATTCAATACGCGCAAATGTCTCAGAAAAACTCATTTTCGTGAAATCTCTCCAGACGCTAGAAATTTTGTCTACGATTTCTCCTGTTCGAAGAGCAAATTTACTGTGTCTCTGGTCTCAGAATATTTATGAAGGAGTATCCATGCACTTAAACGTATGTTGGTGCTTTCTCTCAAGTTTTGTGAGGAACTGCTTTTGTTGATAAGAATACCATATTCAATCACATTTGTCTTGGACGTATTCAAATACGAATAAGCAGATTATTACTTCAGCGAAAGAAACATTTTTGTATTTCAAAGTAAAAGATCAGTGACCATTTTCATACCAGTTTCGAAAACAATTTCTAAATTGGGAGACCGTAGCATATCCTTGGCGTGTAATTATAATTGGTGTTTCGTGAAAATATTTGAATGGCATAGTGGACATTGTTGTTCGCATTAAACATTAAGTCAAACCGTTTTAATGATGTACTTCATTTGGGAAGATGATTAGCAGCATCTATACCCAATGAAATTAGGTATTTCTTCTTAATAAACAAATACAAACAAGAATAGTAATATATTATTCTTTCACGAATTGTTACAATACACCATGCCTATAAAGGCATTTCTTAAGGAATGTACACGATCAATAACTCATATTCATAATCATATATCATGCTTAATAACTCAGTGACTCGGTTATTGCCCATGCTTCTCTACCTTCGTTTTGACCGTCTTCCATATGATTGATTCCTTCCCAGTTCTTAGTTCAAAGAGTGGTATTAACATACTCTATTTTTCATCGAGTCCCCAAAGATTTCTTCATGTGTAGTACCTTCCGAAATATTCTCTCTTGCGTCTCCAAGTTTTCTATTTATTCCTAAACGATGTGATTTTCGATAATATTATTCAGTCTCTCTGATCGCTCTCAAATATTCACCTATATAAGCAAAATTTGGGTTTCTTTCTCTACCCTGCGGCACTCAATATTTGTTTACATTAATTTTGGCCTACCCACCTTTCATGTAGAATATGTAGGGAATACACTGTGCTATATGTTATTACTTTTAAGGTGGTGCGAGCAATATGGTTCCCTAATCACAATAGAGACCATATTCGATATATACGTGTAAATTTCACCCACTGTGAGACACACGAATGAAATATTGTATTATTTATGGTGCAATAAAATACTTTTACGTGATAGAAATTGTAAGTAATCAAATGAAAATATCTAAATAAGTCTTTAAACTGGTAAACTCCACTTTCTCTGGCGAGATATCGTAGAACAGCATGATGAGTAAAAGCTTAAACGATTTCGTACTGTCTACTAATTTTTATTTCACCTCTTGCTACACGTGTTTCGACTGACTAGCAGTCATCCTCAGGCAAGACTAATAAAACATAAACAGATATGAGCTTATATAATACGTGAAACACCATGTTTACGTCACACTGAGAAAGGAAAGAAGGACAGTTTCCTTTCTCAGTGTGACGTAAACATGGTGTTTCACGTATTATATAAGCTCATATCTGTTTATGTTGTATTAGTCTTGCCTGAGGATGACTGCTAGTCAGTTAAACACGTGTAGCAAGAGGTTAAATTAAAAAAAAATAAGAAATTAGTAGACAGTACGAAATCGTTTGAGCTTTTACTCTTTAAACTGACTCATTTTTTTCACGCTGTGCGCTTGAAACTCCATCAAAACGGAAGGTTTATTGTGATCCCGAAGAATTTACTGCGATGACAATATGATTAATTTTCAAACAGTTGAGAAAACACACAACCTACACACTTGATTTTTTGACGTGATCTAGGTGTTATAAATTCCTCATTTTTAATACAAGATTTCTCTGAAGTGCATACACGTACCATTTCCCACATAAAAGGGCTGGAATTTTTTGGCAAATATCTCGGAAAGTAATGTAGTTAGAGGTTAAACTTTTTGTCAATGGAAGGCTGATATATTTTTCTTTAAAATGAGACCAAATTCATTGATTTTTAGGTGAAATGACATTTCACTCAAACTGCCCTATGTTACTGGTGTATCGATTAATTGGACTCCTAATGCCATCAAAATTTCACATGCTATGGTATCATTTTGTTGCTGAAATTTTCGTTATGAAGAGACTCATAGGTTTTTGATATACTTTGAATTCTACCGTATCCGTAGAGTTCCGAAGCCTTTGGCATTCACGAGTGTGAGTGATCTACGGTTGTGTAAAATATCTCGAGCGGAAGAGTTTACGACGATGCACGGATATACTACGGGGTAGGGCCAATGCGCGGTCCCTGGGGTACACTCCCGCTGGCGTGTGTCAGACCCAGCAGGAAGTGACGCACCAGAGGATGGTGGAGAGGGTAGAAGGGACCAGTGCTATGACGCAAAGGCCGTGACGTCGTCCGGAATCGTCCACCGCCCACCCAACTCGTTGTCCTCCTCACTCCAATAACAACAAACTTTCCCCGCGGGACGAGTCGAAAATTCTCCATTTCCCCAACGGTTGCGCATTTTCCTCCTCACTCTCCCGCTCCCGCCCGCTCGCCAAATCCCATTTACCCTTGGAGGGAACACGAGCCGATGTGCTTAAATGAATTCATGAAATAAAATTAAGGGAAACTCACAATTTTTTATGTATTCTACCGATGAAGGTAGATTTTGTTGAATGTCAGAGAATTTCCTCCCGGTTTTCCACACATTCAGGGGCCTATCTCCATCTAGTATATCTTTTTTTGCCTCTGCATACGATCTACCCATATTCATCCCGTCTATGATACCTATTCCTTTTCTTTCCCTTCCCTGCTTGCCCAACATCCTTCCCTCTATCACGTTCTTCAGCAACCTATCGCCCCTTATTACAACTTCCATCCATCTACATTGCCCATCCCGGATTTCATTCAGAAGTTTCCTATCCTCGCCCACCATCTCAACCACTTCCTTGTTAGTCTTCCTTTCCGTCCACCTAACCTTCTCCATCTTTCTCCACACCTCCAGAATGCATGTTTTATTTTACTTTATGGCTTGTTTAAAAGGTTTTGACTTTTGAATTTGGCACATTAAATACAAAATGGAATATTCATCATCGGTTGTCGTCTCTCCAAATATAGGTTTACTGCAGCTATCCACTTGATATCACATTCTGAAAACTGCTCCATTCCTAAATCTAAGGAGCTTAACTTCATGGAAGAATCCGTATTAGTATGATTCACATTTTGACGTCCTTCGTAATTTTCCTGATAATTACTTTCTAGTTCTACCTCTGTGATTCAGTAGTCTATTCTGTTGCTAAATGTGTTGTTATTGCTCATGCCTTCTTTGTTTGGACTACTTTTCCCCCGGTATTTCTAGCTTATTTCCTCGCTGTTGATCCAACCGACGTTGCTTAGTTGTTCATTATTTAACATGTCTCAACTCCATGAAGTAGCATCAGCTAACATCACGGTATTTTAAATTACGAAGGCTTCATCAAGGCAATTATTTTACTTACTGAACGAGTACATATTCTTGCAGATAGAAAAGAGGTATGAAACAGAGGGTAAGATAAAGGAGAAGAACTTGGCGGAAAAAGTGTGGCAAGTAGCATGAGGTTAACTGGTTAAAGAAATGCTTATGTACATTGAATAAAATGCAAAAATTAGCATGTCAAGGTAGCAAATGGGAGACACTGGGAAATTTGGATAAATGGAATGAGGAAACATCGTTATAGAAGGATCTTGTTGTTTCTGAATTCACATAGAATTTGGAAAGTTTTCCAAGGAATAAAAATATTCTTTCTGGAGTACAGAGAGTTGCCTTCATTTGATAGTGGATAACAACATATTACGCTAAAAATAAAATGTCTTCATATGTTCAACGTAATAAACCTATGATATTCAAAGGACACTTAAGCTAAAATCTCTGCTGATGTTGCTCAAATTAGACTAATATGCCGATGAGTAGAAAAAAGACACTTTTGTTAGTGCAAAATTCCTCAGAGCAAAATGAATTTGCTTATTTGATGAATTTAAAGAACACCCAGTTTTTTGTAGTTACTCGCAAGTACGAGCATCCACAGAAAAACGTTCACATTAGGAACGATTTTGCTTGGAAGTGAAAAGTATCCCAAAAATAAGAACCTTTTCAATAATAAGTTGACTCCGAATATGTGATAGAGTAACCTAAGAAGTCCATTAGAATGCGCTAAACTCTTATAATTCGTTTTTTGGTATACTATTACCCGAAATGGTGGGAATTTATTCTCATTATTCCTTAAGAATTCAGGAAGAGAGAGACTAAAGAAAAAAAATTGATGAAGCGTTGTCTGTGCCTGTTGAGAGATAAATATATGATTGATTGATCGGTGAAAAGGTTAAACACTTGTTTCTCATTTCACAAAAACACTGACTGGTGTCGTAACATCCCCTGCCAAACACCCTCGCGTGTGTCAGGGTACAGCGTACGGCGTTGATGTCCCAAAGGGCGTCCCTCACGGGAGAGAAAGGGTTGATTCGACCCGCTTGACAATCTGATCGTCATCGCACAGGGTGCGAGGGTGCGGGGGCGGATGGGGTGGTGAAGAATGAAACAGTGTGTGGGAAGGTGGCGCAGGTGGATGGGACGGACGGGGGGGAGGGGCGCGTTACAGGGGGAGAGGGTCGGAGGGCACGGGAGGGAGGAAACGGGGGCGATACAGTGCGGGGGCGTCTCCGGAATATATCGTGCACGTCATCTGCGCCGATCCCTCGAAATCCCTCACCGACTCGTCACCTCGTTTCCTATCGGGCGGCGTGGCTATTGCTTCCCGGCCTCAGCCTTTGCCACGATATACCCTTCACTCGTCTCCTCGAATTCTGCAGCGTTGGGAATCCGTGGACGCCCACGACCGGATGTCTTTCGGTGTGGGTTGTCATCGAGTTACAATCGATTACTGACTGAAATATCTCGTACTTAGAATGTTACCGTCGTTTACTTCCCAGAAGGGCGCTTATGCGGATAACCTTCTTTGTTGGTGCAAAATGTCTTTGAGCAAAAATCATTGGCCTGGATCGGGACTCAACCTAGAGTGCTTTACTCAGTGAAGTAACCAAGGTGCCCTTCTCCACTGTGAAAATTGATAGTGATATAGTAACAATATGTTCCATACTGCTGCGTATACTTTCACAGTAACAGTCCAATGCGTGCACTTAGCGCCATCGTCCACGAAATTAAATACAAACAGTGGTAGTTGCTCTTTTGATGAATTTAAGGGACACCCGGGTAAACCTTGACATTATTTTTTTGTAGTTACCCTCAAGAGTGGCCACAGAAGAATATTTGCAATGATATTCATGGATCTTTTAATAATAATAAGAAAACTCTTGTAATGTTTAATTTCGGCTACCGGTTTTGACGGCATTGTAAAAGTACAGTTGCTGCTTCAACATATTTTATTCTCTCGGTAAATTACAACTGTCTCCTTATTTTTGAGGTGTGATAATGGTGCTGGATGTATTTTGCTTATTTTATCGCTTCTGTCAGACCAATAAATGTAGGGTGGAGTCATGAAAATATTCTCTGTGTCGCTCTGAAAAACATCAGCTTTGATTGCGGCCGAGTCTCAAGGGGCTCCCAACTTAATCCCTCTAAAAGTTGTGAGATACTATATTTTTGCTCGCAGCAGTTTTTAACGAAACGTACAGCTTCTCTCTGTATTTCATTAATTATTTAAATTAAGTCTTTATGACCAGGGTTCAAATGTTCGCGGCGTATTCGAGGTGTTGCTTAACAAGAGCGAAGTAGCATCTCTCTTTTAATTTTTATTCCGAGGACCCTCCTATTATACGCTTAACAAAACCTAGTTTCTTTAATGCTGTGCCGCATATGTCTTTAATGTGTGTTGAGTTGTCAACTTAGAAAGGAGTAGAACTTATAACTAGTATATCCAACCTTTTCTAACGCATTTTATTCTTGGCCTTCATTTGTACTTCTTCATATCCATTCCTCCTCCCAATATTGTTTTCAATAGCCTTTTGTGTTAAAGTCATATACAACGTATTGTGTTTTCTGTTTCCTGGAATGAAGTAATCCACGGGGTTGAGCTTTTACGCGAGATCTGTTGGAAAAAAATACTTCATCCTTTGATGACCCTTAGCGAGCATCAGAAAACTTCATTAAGCAATTCATGAGGGCCATGAAAGGGGGTGATTCCCAAGAGCCCTGGACCCTGGCGCCCTCGCCATATTTCCGGCCAACATATTCTAACATTCTCCTCCCGTTTTCATTCAGTCTTTTCATTCCAGCATCTCCCTCTCTTCCTTCTTTAATCCTGGTCTCTGCTGCTCCCTTCCTCTCATACTCTTCTGTATCCGATACCCCAAGTTTTTTTTCGTTTCCATGCGGACATTCTTCTTCCTCTTCCCATCTTATATTATTTACCGCCGTCCTGACAACATCTCTGCATATTTCTTTTATTTCGATAATTTATTTCGTATTATTTATTTTTTATATTTCTCGATCCTTTTTTCACCCCGGCCCCGATCCCTTCAACCTTTTCAACCAACCCCTATGTCTCCTCTCAACCCCCGTGCTCCATCCCCCGCTCTACTCCCATCTCCACTCGGTAGGCACGTCAAACCGCAAAGCGGATCCGTTGCTCTGGGTGTCATCTCATTGTGGAACGGTTCATCTCGCTTTTTTCTCTTTAATCGCATTTTTTTCTTCTCTTCTCGCCCCTTTCTTCCCTCCCCCAACACTGGCTCACCCTCTACTGCCCCACCCCACCCATTCCCCCTAAACGTGTCGTAAATTATCCCAACGTATCGTCGCTGCTTTTTTTGCGAAGGTATTACATTCCCGTCTCTCCTTCCGTCCTCAGCGGCTCCTCCCAACGCTTCACCCGTCGCGGTGCGAGACCTAAAAATGTATTTCACGGATGTATCGTTCGCTAACCGACTGCTGAGTTCCTTACCACCTGCCACACTTTCCTGTGTGCTTTCGTTACCTCAATCTGCGTTTCTTATTACTCTCTCGGGAACGATTCTTGTGCCTTGGCCAACAGCTTCCTATTTTACGGTGATTTGAAGCGTTCAGATATTTTTGAGTTCCAGTATTTATCGTTTTATCATTTGGCTTTTACATAGTTATCGGGGGAAATGATAGTCGTTCTAAAACTGTATTCGGTCGGTTTTTGATTGATATGTTTCTAATCCCGCGAGGCTCTCCCTCTCCATCCACCATCGTTTCACAAAACCCTCGCAAAAAATGGACTCTATTTGCGTTTTTCTTATCTCACACAGTGCCTTGGAACTCAATCATTTTTTGTCTGAAAAACCATAAAACTTTCCACTCTTTATCTTCTGAAAGAACACGCTTTTTCCTCCTCTCTAGAAAGCAATTTTGAACTTCTAATGAAATTGTGATATCAGAAGGTAGTAACGCTGATGTAGCCATGAAAAAGGACTGAAAATTGACTAATTTATTGAATTAAAACATTTAGTCATACATTTTTTCTTATTTTTTGTCGACTTTTATAACAGTAAGCTCATAGCAATAATGAAAGCAGGTGATTTAGCGACATTGATGTGTATGCGTTCATAAAGTGTGTTCACTTTAGCTATTGATGTCTTATGTCTAATTCTTCCCCCATTAAACGCTTTCCAACGTGATGAAATCGGTGATTGTCTCATCCACCTTGAAATGTGTATTAACTAGCGGATGCGGGTGTACAGGGTTTCATGGAGCACCAAAGATATAATCAGTACAATTCGGTAGTATTTTATCCCATAGATTCTTTCCATTGCTAGAGTATGTCTAAGGCTTACAGAGATGTAAACCGACTGGAGTAATTTAATCATATATTCCTTTCGCATCCATATTTTCTTGTATTTGTTGATTGCAAGCAAGTTTGGCTTTGTAGTCACTCCCATCGATCAAGTGCTCTTCTCACCATGTTTTTGATTCAACTAACTCATCGTCTGTCAGTAATTTCCCATGACATCTGAGGCGGGGACGCAACACGGGAGGAACATCCCGAATGATAGCGCATTACACGGTCGTTTATGGGCGCCTGGCACTCGACCGCCAAATGGAATATTACTTTCGCGATGCGCTCACCTCTGCTTCGCTCGACAATTTGTTTTATTTATTTTTTTCCTCTTTCATTCGGACGCAACCGTTGCACGAATCAAGGGAGCTTGTTCGAACGTCCACTCTTTTCATTTGTTTTCCGAATTACTTTTCCGTCATCGACTCGATCAGAACACACTCCACCAGTGGCATCGTTGCGTCCCCATCTCCCACCACACGCTCAACTATCCTCACTGGATCCTCTGTGAAAGGGTCAGACTGAGTGACCCTTTCCTGCCTCCGAAGCCTGCTTTCCTCCCCTCCTTCTCCTATTACCCTCGCTCTGCCCCATCCCTCTATCTCCCTCTCCATCCAACACCGTTCCACAAAACCCTCGCGAAAAATGGACGCTATTTGCGTTTTGCTTATCTCGCACTGTGCCTTGGAAAACAAGGTGGGTAACTACACACTACCTGCCATTGTTATATCTTTAAAGTATCAGCTCGCTTGCATAATTCGCTCGCCTCTCGTACCCTAATACGCTCTCACCGTAGTCTCCCACACAAAACCGCACGGTTCTTTTTCTGACGACCCCCTCCCTTCCCTACAGAGTCATCCGCCGTATATTTTAGTCCAGTACGCTCTGTTCCGTAAGAGGAAAATGTGGCGGATGATAAAACCAGATCTCAAGTTGCAGGCCGCAACATCCATTAGTTTCCCTACTTGTTAACTCTCTGGAAACGGTCTTAAAAAGTTATTAAAACGTGGAGCGGAACGAGCTAACTATTCCCTGCCCACTAAACGGTGGCTCTGATGCGCCAAAGTTGCAATTTATATTTTTCGTCGTGTGGGGTTTTCGTTGCTTCCGCACCGACTCCACCAAATCGCCGTCGTATTAAGTTTTACCTTTGCTTTTCTGTACCAGATTAGATCCCATATTTAAAATGCCTTCGTTTTCGTTTTTTAGTTGTTACATAGAAAGGTTTTATTGGATTTCTCTATTAAAATAGTTGTGAATATTTAAGTTTCTGCTCTTTGATAGCCTACGTTTCGTAAGAGACAACATGAACTTAGAATAAAAAGATGAATTTCACTACAAATTATTTAAAAAAATGACTTCAAAATTCATAAAACCGCATATCAATTCTAACCAAGGCTTATTCTTGTAGTTAGGATTTCCGGATAAAATTAATTTTTTGTAATTTTTATAAGATTAAAGTACATTGCTAAGCATCAATTTGCTTTTTATTGTATCGGAAAGTGTCGAGAAAACAATTTAAATAAGCATATGTCCTTCTCAATGAAGGAAAAAATAACCATGAAAGGATTACTACCTTCAATAATGACTAGGCATTTTGGCCGACAATTTCTATTGAAATTAAAGTAAATGTCTCTGATGCTTAACCTCTAATTCGTAGGGTTTTTAATTACGAAAGCACTCAACGGCCATTTTAACTCGCTTGGTAATTCCTCTTGAGGTATTAGTTTCTGTTTTGTTTGTATCACAGACGATTCATGAAATTTGGGGTGAATTATTAGTAACCCATTCCATTATAAAACATCACCATTTAGATTACAATAGAAATTACTAATATGACGCTTTGCCTCCCTCATTGATATAGTTGTCTCACATTTTTCACTGTCTCTGACCACTCCTTTGTAAGTTAATCCCATTTTCGTGGTTGTGTACTTTTAATGTTAATTTATATCATCATAATTGTATTTAATTCAAATTTCCAAGTGGAAATGGTAAGCTAGTTTTGATATTTCATTTATTCGTTGTGAGAGATGTGCTATTTATGGCTTCCACTCTTTTATTCACATGTGGTGTTCTAACCCTCATTTCCATGCATACCATTACAATAATCCTTTAGTTAAAGATTGATAATTTGCTACGGTGCCTTTTGTCTCCTTGTCACCTCACCCTAACTCTTCAGGCTTAAATGGTGGGTTGTGCTGGCTCCTGAAGACTTAATGTTCACCGCCGCAATATTTGTTCTGAGAACGACCAACCTAACTCGATCCTCCCCATGCGAGAGAATTATAATGGCGTCCCTCCTTCGACCACTTGAACACACTCATACGGGGATTACTCTCCAGCCCCAGCGCCTCACAGCGCCCTCAGCCTAAACGGCTTATCGCCTTGCCATCTCCATTCCCTTCAAGTCTTCATCCACTTCACCCTCCCGAAATTCATCCCCGGCTCCTTGCACCCGTCGCTTCTTCCCTCGCCCGCTTCCGTTCCTCCGGAGCCGGCAAATTGGTCAAGCCCCCACTTATATTCCCACCTCCGAGAACTACCACCTTTCGCTCCTCTCATGAGGGTCCCACCGCATCCCAGGACAAGAATTCGCTTATATGTGCTCGCATGTCTACACTGTTGGTCTCGGGGCTCTTGTTTAATCGAGCGGCCGAATACGGGACGGTCATTTTAGGGTCACGGCGGCCCCCAAGGGGGTCGAAGAAGAAGGGGTATACTGGGACCGTAGCCATGGATTCGACCGGCGGGATTTGATGATAATGTAGCGAGTAGGGGCGACGTAATCGAGTGTCGGCGTTCGGCTTCCTTGTTTTGTCTCGGTGCGAGCAAGTTGTGTGCGGTCTTCCCCGAGGGCAGGGTGGAGGGGTATAAAGGGATCTGCGGATTTTTTAGCATTCGGCTAAGACCCGGTTGACCTCCAAAGTGTCTCGGCGGCCGTTTCTTACACTTCCCTGCGGTTTTGGGTCCCACTTCGCCGTATTGGAGACACTCGTGTTTCGTCCGGGCTGTGCGAAGTAATTCCCAAAGGGTCCGATGCGGTGCTTCTACTTAGAGAGCACACACAGATGCTTATCTCCGCAGGATTTTAACCATTGGAGCACAGTCTCCATCCTTGAAGGTACGAATTGCCACCATAATGTCAATTGTATTCGGAAAAATTATGATAGCAATGAAAATTCCAAAAACATGAAGTCATTGGGAGCAGTAAATATGAAAAACTCTCTCTCTTTTTTTTCGGAAAAATTTATCTCGTACCAAATATTTTATCGGGCTTCGAAAAAATATTTGCTGAAATCCATTCCCTCTCCAAAAGAATATCTACGTGCATTCTAATATATATACCCGCTTGGATTACAAATGGATTGGGCTATCTGGCAGGGAAAGAAGACAAATGTTTTAGAGATTAAGTTTTTACGAAGGCTTGAGATACTTTTGGAGTGGAGGTTATTTATTTCTACGCGCAAATTTTCTTTTAGGTATTTTCAAGAGAGGCAGTGAACTGATGAGCAGCAAAGAGCTCCATAGTAACCGTATTGGAAGTGATCAGCAGTCGTAGCAATGGTCTTCTATGCTCGATAATTACACAAGAACACTTTTAAACATCATATGATCAAAAGATATGCGGACACCTGGTTAACACTGCTCTAATGCATTAGCGTGCCAAGTTAATATTACCTGAAGCACTTTGCTACCATATTCCAAGTATCTTTTGATGCCAACAAGAAATATTTTTGTCTGGTTATTTTATGAATAACATGAACAATCTGTGAATTCCGTCGAAATCTATACTTAATGCTATAAACGTGTAATAATATGAAAATTATAATTTGTTCTGTGTGATGCAGTTACAACATAGGTATCACGTGATAAACAATCAGTAATGTTTTTAGTAATTCTAAATAGAATTTGTTAATATTTTGTTCATTTACATATAAAATGTTTTCTTAGGTCTACGTGATAATTTGAAGTCTACCTTTGGACCAGTATTTTATCATTATACTCTGCTTAACTATTGAGAGATGACTAATGATGAAGGAATTGCTCCTTCCTGTTTATTTTTTGAAAAATGAATGAATTTTGCTACCTCGTAATGGTTATCTTTAAGAAAATCAAGGCAACGGAACCATTTTATCTAATGCAGCCGTGTAGCTGCGAACACAATCTTTTCTCCAGTTTGTCTAAGAGCGAAATGGATAAAGGGAATAGTTTGACCTCCGGCAACATCTTTTTGAAATAATATCGGTAATATGTCTCCCCTAACTCAAATTTTTGCAAAGCCTAAACAGTAACCGTTAATGTAGTAAAATGCTGGAAAGATAAACGCCTAGAATAGTGTTAAGGAAGGGAATGGAAATAAATGGACACGTGCAAAGGAGATCTGCTAGGTTTGTTAAAGGCCGTTATGATAATTGTATAAGTGTTACGAGCTTAATAGAAGAACTAGGATGGGAATTACTATCAGAACGCAGGTTAATATTTAGGTTAAACCTTTTAAGTAAATTCGAAACAGAGTTGTTCACAGATGACGTTAGATATATATTGAGAACCCCTGCGTATTATGCTAGGTTTGATCATATTAACAAGATTAGAGAGGTAGATTTATTAAATATCCTAGTTGCATGTCAATAGTGCATTTTTGGTGATCTTCACCCCCTGCTACACACCCTCGTGGTGGCTCGCAGGGTATCACGTAGATGTAGATGTGTGGGGTCTCGGCCCATTACTATCGTACTAAGCTCAACTATTGAGAGATTTCTAACGATGAAGGGTGTAACTTTATTATATTTAAGATATTATTTTGAGTTTCTCAGCATTTTTATGTGGATACAATCGGTAACAAAACATCTATATCATCAACAACATCTATAACATAAAAACATCTTTATCTTATGCAGCCGTGTAGCTGCGAACACAATCTTTTCTCCAGTTTGTCTAAGAGCGAAATGGATAAAGGGAATAGGTTAACTTCGGGCAACATCTTTTGAAATAATATAGGAAATATGTCTCCCGTAACCCAAATTTGCGTGAAAATTTTTGCGTGACCTAAACAGTGACTGTTAATGTAGTAAAAGGCTGGACAGATAAACGCCAAGAGTAGCGTTAAGGGAGGGAATGGTCTCGCCATTTTATCACCGCTCGTATCTCATCTCCGTGGATGGAGTTTTCTTTCGCCAACCGGCGCAGATGTGTGTGTCCACTTCGGCCGCACGCGGTTGTGCTGAGCGGCGCGCCGGGGATCTGCAATAGAAACTTTCCCGCGGCCTCGGCCCGCGACTCCGCGCTCAACCATAAACCACCGCTCCCCGCTTCCACAATCTTCCGTCAGGTTTTCAGCGCCGTCATTTCACTTTTTCATATCCTTTCCGCTCGCCGCGTATCTGCGTATTTACTCAGCCTTTATCGCTGCTACGGCAGCGTGGTAGCCCAGTTGATGAACTGCTATTCCAACGCTTCTGGGATGTCAGTTCTTTTGCAACAACGCCCGCAGGTTTAATGGAGTGTAGTGAGCTTTTAAAGCTTTTAATTTTGAGCTTCTCTTGCTTTAAAGAAGCTCAATGATCATAGTTGAGGCTGGGGTGGTAACCTTATAGGCTAAACATTTGCGTTCACCGTTTAACAATCTTTATTTAATATATACTATGTACCTTACTTCTTTTCGTTATGTCTTAACTCGCCGACTTTCTATAGTTGAGTGTTTTTTAACAAATAAAATCTAAACACTGTGGGTTTTTTATGGTATTCCTAAAAAATAGGGTATCGCAGTATGGATTGTCTGTAACTATACTATGTTTTTACCTATAACCATTTTAAACTCATATTTTCAGCACATTTTGCAACGTAAAATAGTTGTTTTACATAAGATTACACTATGAAAAGTTTCTTATGTTACTTTCATGTTACAGGTTGATAAAATATTTAAATATTTTCAAATACATCTTGGAATTAAGAACGGTTTTTGTATTTTTCCGACAAAGTATGTAAAAATATTACCTCTCCTTTGTTTGCCCTTAGAAAAAGGGGCTTGTACGTCAAATCTCTAAAAATGATCGGAGGGACAAAGTTGATTTCAAAAAGTTAATCACTGGATCTCAGACTTTGCTGTATTTTTTTATAGTTGTTGCTGTTGAAAGGTTCTTATTTGGACGATGCTTGTATTATTATTTTATGGTATCCCTGTAAATGAATGGTAAACAGCGTTATATCGCACTGTTTCTATCCTGGTGCCTGGAATAAATTGCAATAGGTAAACAATATGGCTTAAAGTATACTGATAGACTTTGATGTAAACATTTTTCTTCCCTTGCAATAGAACGTAGTTTTTCCTGTTTCATTAATTTCCTAAATACATTGAGTATGTACATAAACCTGAAAAATTGTAAATTCCAATCTTCAAAGCGTACGAGTCACCCCACTGATTGATAAGTTTTCAAGAGAAGAATATTAAAATGAATTTCAGTAATTTTAGTGAACCCATCATGTCGAGGCAAATACTTTTTTTCGGCCTCGCAACCTTATGACAGTAATGGTACGAATCGGAGTGAACGGAAAACAATCAATATATTTTTCATCCGAGCGCAAATTTAGCTAAACATTGGATGTTTGTATGCCCGAACGCTTGTCTACGTAAACAATGCAGTGGAAACAGGAATTCAAATTACAATCCTCTTGTTACTGTTGGCCACGTATTGTTCCAACTTAGCACTAAAAGCGTTGTCAAGGAAGACACTCGGATAATTCAATCCGTGTTAAGTATGGTTACTTTTTCCGAATGGGTCTTTTGATGATTCACTAACCGATTAAACCTTGAGGGATACACGGGCATTGCAAAAAGGTGTTTTGTTTCGGTGATTAAGATGTAAAATGCATAAATTAAATGGTATATAAACTCTGATAGCTGCTAAACATATTATGTGGTTGTGACTGTTAAACCTGATGTTCTCTATGGTAATCATCCATTTAGGGAGCTTCCCTTCAATTCAATGAAATACGATCACCGACATTGTGTTTTCAGACATACGGCTATTTACGGAGCCCGTACTGTGAAATCCATTTTACATTAGCTAATCACCAACACCACTTTAGCGTGAGCCACATAAATTTAGGCGAATTGTGGCTCCTGGCATGGTATCATGTGGTATGGTAATACCATGCCCTGATAGAAGCCACAGAAAAGGTAATGCGTTTATCTTCGCACTGTTTGTATACGCTAGCGCAATAGTTGTGAAATAAATGCTTTAATACCTAATCTTTTCCCAGGAATGGGGTCCCGTGTTGCGAGTAAACGGTGTGGCCACATTTCATTTTTTTCATCAATAGATTAAAATTTTCAAGTGCTCGTAAATGCTGAGGATAATATCAAGTAAATGAGTTTAAATTTAGATTTTTTGTGAACAAGAGTTGTGATTAAAAGGGTCTTTAGATTAGCAGTGCATATGTTTTTGCGCTCCTCGTCTCCCTCAGAGACGATATTCCCAAATATCTGAACGTTTCTATATTGCAATATAAAGCATTAAATATTTATAATCTTTGAACGAAAATGAACTAAGTTATGGAGCTTGAGGTTTTGAACGTTTTACTCGCGCATTTTGTTATTTCAACAGATGTGATCGCCCAGGCAAATCTAAAGTTTTCCTTCGGTGTATTCGCTTTTTCTTTCGAAGTATTTATCGTATTCTATTCCTTCACGCTCTCTATTGTATATTTAGATATTTTTATTCTCTGCCCTTTTTTGTTGTAACATACGAAATAGATTTCCACACCACGTCTTTGGAAAGGAACCGACAAATACACGCGGTTATGTTCCCAATATTTAGTTTCCGTCCCGGCCTGTCACTCCAGATTTCGTCTCTCTTAAGTGTTTTTCCTATCCCCGATGCCCGTCATGGAAGGCAAATGACATTTGTCATTTCTTCTCTTTTTGTACACTTCCCATTAGCTTTGAGGATAAAAATCTAGCGTTGGATCGCGAGCTTGGGTTACCCTAATGACTCGGCTCCTGTGAACTTATCTTATCCCGAGATCGAACGTTGAGGCGGTTGGAAAAATTCCTCTCCTTTCAGTTTGGAAAAACGGTTATTTTCCCACCTTGAGAAAGCATTTGCAGTATGTCACACCCATCTTACTGGAACGATCGATTAGTCAAAATATCCGAGAACAGTTTTCAGATTAGATTCAGGGTAAGAAGTGAGATCGGTGCAAGAATCGAATCAAACAGTAGTGAAGGGTTTCTGTTGTTGAATTTGCTCAATATCTGTCCTCCTAACAATCGTTTGAAATCGTTCGCAAGAAAGTAGTCTCTTTATACTTGATTCATCACTACGCTTTTGAATTTGCCCGCCATTTATCTGGATTCCTTGATAATTTTTATAACATTGTGGTTGAAGCATAAACCGTTGATGCATTATTTTTTAACTTAGTACGTGTTAGAAAACTGGTTTTCTTTCTATATTATCATGTGAGGCTTAGTGAGAAGGTATCTCACATTTGCTTGATTTCAATTGAACCCTAGTTTATACTTCAATGGAGAGTATTTTTAGCAGAAATGTTGCCTAAACAAGTGATTAGTTGTTACTGCATCAGCAGAAAGTTCTGTTTTTTGTTTATTAGTTATTGTGGAAAATCAGATATCAGATTTTTTATACCTATTTTCTTTAAATTTTAAAAGTTATGGAAGTAAGTAAGTGATTTTCGGCTTTTGCATTTGGTTTTCTGCGCATGGAAGGGATAAAAAAGCACGGGTAATGAGATTAAACAGTCTTGAAGACTGTAGTATGGTCACCATTGACTGTGCTTGACTTCTTTGAATATGTATGTTTGATAATAAATCGTAATTATGTAAGCATTGTAACGTTACAGAGGATTGTCTGATGTGATACAAACCATTTTCTAGATTTATAGGAATTTTCCGAGCTTATTTTTTTCGCATAGTTGGTATTTCATAGCTTTCCCTCAGTTAATTGCCGTGTTTTTGCATTGGGTTTGTAACCTTAGATATAAAATATTAACACTCGTAGTTATCTGAAATAATTGCATATTAGTTGACCTGACGGAGAGATTGACCACTTAGTGCGGGCTTACTCCACGCGGCTTTCCTAGACTCGGCATTTCATGTATACCCAACGTTCTACCTCAAAGTCTTTCTGTGTATTTTCTTCCACACTTTTCCGCCTCTCAGTTTCATCATTCACTCTTCCCTCGCTCACCAACCATTCACACATCTCTCCACCCCTTCCATTCCCAACCAGGTCTCTGTCTCTTTTTTTTCTCTCTCTCCTCGTCGGCCATAACTCTACTTGTCGTGTTCGGAAGGGAGGAGGACGAATCATTCTTTTGTTGCTTGCCTCCGCTCCCATTTCGCCCCAAGAATTTTTCCCCATGACCGTGGCTTCCGTTATTTTTTTATCCTTCCTTCGCCTCCATTAGTTTTTATCATTCCGTGCGTCGGACCAATACCGATTCCCTTCGGCCGTCCCACTGCTCGGGTGTGGTCACTCTCTACCACCCCCTCCCTGTTGCAGTCGGAATTGCCAACGTCCAGCTGCCTCGCAATAATCCGATGGATTGCTGAGTTTCTCCGGCTGCGACGGTGTCCTTATGCGGAGGGTTTGTACTCATCACTCGCACTGAATGTCTTGTCTTGTAGTATGTGTCAGCAGTTGGCACTTATTTAGTATAAAAGTCCCAAGTTTGCGCGTCTTAAGTTACGTGGCCGATCCCCTACGGAGATGTGTAAAAATGTTTAGCACCGCTTATTCGTCCGGTTACCAGTGAAGCTCACTTAATTAGTGGAAGGTTGTTTTTTATACTCTTCCTTTATAGATTTTATAGTTCGATATATATTTAGATCTAAGGTCTAGAGATCAGGACATTATCTTTGTCCTAGGCCGATTACAAGCCTACTATGAGCTTCGGCTGTGGTTCCTGAATCCAGGTCTTGATAATGACTTAACTTGAGTCGAAACCTAGGTCGGAATAAAAGAAACCATTGTGGAATATTACAAAGTGAATTTATTTACAAACCATAATAATGTATATGATGTAATAACAAGCAAAATATCAGGGTCTTGATAATGACTTAATTTGATTCGAAACCTAGGTCGGAATAATAAAAACCATTGTGAAATATTACAAAGTGAATTTATTTACAAACCATCACAATGTTGTTCCACCAAGTGAAGCCTGAGAATGTATTTTATTATATAAATACATTATTGTTCTGACTTTAAATTTTGGCATACATGTGATTTTTTGCCTTCTGTTCTTGTTTTTTCGTTATGTTTAGTAACTTAATCCTTAGATTGGTTGAAAAAAGCCCTCCGTTTTAGGTTATGCTCGGTCAAACTCCGTTATTCCCTAGTTGATCTTTTGTTTTGTACACGTCTAATTTCCAATCTTTGTATTTTCCCCTCGTGAGGCTTTCTCTTTCATAATACTCATTATATATTTATTGCGTCTTAAGTCAATATTTTGCGGGGTACGTAAATGCATATTTGATGTAAGCACAAACGTGTATTTGAAATCGTGCCTTGTAAATCGGTGTATTGCAAGAACGCATGCACGAATGCGTGAGCGCGAGATGGCCGTATGGTCCTTATTCTAATGCAGTAATTAATGCACGCTAGATTGAAAAAACATGCACTTTTAAATTGTGCAATTCCGTGCTACGATTAAAATAGGCTTTAAAGTGTGGCCTATCCACCTATGGCATATCTCCCTTATACTCCGTCATATATTTTCTCCTTTTGCACTCTTTCTGGTTTCCGATCTTATTATTCTCTCCGTATTCTCTGTATAAGGTCGTTTTTAGAAAATGTAGCGTCAATTTGATCACAAACTTTGTTCGCGTACCCATGTGTCACAATCTATTCACGAGCATGTTGACATTAGGATTTATGACCATGCGTTGTAAGAAACGTAGTGCTCCCATTGATGTAAAATTTTCCACTGTTCTAAGTTATAGCTTCTCGGATTGAATTCCATACAATCATTACTTCACTCCATATTTTCATTTCTATTGGTATACCTAAAGAGTTTTATTCCTCCACCCTCAATTTTTGAAAAAAAAACTCGTTTTTGGTCCTTTTAAAGGCTTTTATATGATATTTCTGTTACTACTAAAATAAGCCCTAATCGTTGAATTTTAATTGCTCTTGATCCGCCCTCACGCATTCCGACGTCGAAATAAATGGTGAAATACTACTACATAGTCCTTATGAAAACGTTTTTCCAAGCATTAATAATAATTTCAGAAATATGTATTCATTTGTAAACGTCTTTAGTCGGCATCTTAATGGTATTGCATACAATCTCCTCTGAATTAACAACGGTACATCCGCTAATAGCACGTAGTGAATAAAAAAATGAACTTGTAAGTGCAGGATTCTGATTCAAAAGTTTTTGCATAGCACTCAGTTTCTCAAGAGCCAGAAGTTGAATTTAAAAATCATGTGAATTATTAGCGTGAGTTGCTAGATAAGGGCGCAGTTGACTGTTAAAAATACAGTATTTCGTAAACTGGTCCACTGCCATTTGTGGAAAGGAATATCGTCACAGAAGAATCTGTGGTGTTGGCCTTTGTTATAATTATACTGCCATGAAAATTATTGTTTACTGTCCGTTCCCTTCTCTGTCAATCAGTGTCTTTTGACATCTCTATGATCTTTGACGAACTGCTGGAATCAAACCTGAGACTTCTAGTAAGCAGCTTACAGTGTACTAGCTGCGGACTGGCAGCATTTGATAATGCAGAAATAGGTCGTATTAAAATGATGCAGATCTGAGCAGATCGTTTTTTATAATGTGGAATACTGAGGCAAAGTAATACTAAAGGTTATATTAGAATAATGTTGTAGAATTCTTAGCTGACTGTGGAGAAAAAAGTAGAATACTTATATAAAGAGATGTATATATAAGAAACTAAGAAACGAAAAAGCAGAGAGATTAGGTATATGCAGGAGTATTATGTCGTTAGAAGAAGTTCTATTTTATTTGATTGTCAATCCCATCCGAACCTCGTATTTAAAACCTCGTAGGTCGTATTTAAAAGGTACAGATTTGAGCAGATCGTTTTTTATAATGTGGAATATTAAGGCAAAGTAATACGAAAGGTTAAATTGGAGTAATTCTGTAGAATTCATAGCTAATAGTGAAGGAGAAAATAGAATGCTTATGTAAAGAGATGCAAATATGAGAAACTAAGAAACGAAAGAGCGGAGAGATTAGGTATATGTAGGAGAATTATGTCGTTAGAAGAGGTTCTATTCAATTTGATTGTCAATCCCATCCGAATCTCCCTTAATTATTGAGAATTCAGAATGAACGTCTTGCGATGAATCGTTCTGTATCGTTTTGATTTCAAAAGATTTTTACTCGGAGTGACTAGAGCTGGTAGAATTCCGAAGAAATCATTTCCCTGTGGATCAGTAGTATCTACATAAAAAAACATTGCATCTATAATGGAGCAGACCAAATGCGAGACAGTAGTTTTCATCATTCCAGCTAGTCTCCTGTCCCTACTCTGGTATCTTCGGTGGATCCCATGGTGCGTACTTTGGCTAAATAAAAAAAGACAATCTTGACTTTCACCGTCTGTCTCTATATGTTGAGAATGATCCGCAGATGATCAAAGTCCCAGGGTTTTTAACCGTCTGTTCAAATTAGAGCATCGTTCGCGATCTCGGCTGAATTTTTTTTATCAACATTTTTTTTTTAATGCGAAGTAAAAATGAAAAGATACTCCGGCCGTTGGTGAGCGGTGGGGGAGGAAATTCCATTTCTGGGGGAGGGCTTGATCCATTCGATCGCCCGACGCGCAAAGATGAAAAGCATAATAAAAAAGCCGTGCGCTTCGTATATATGAGTTTTTTTCTGCACACACACGCGAACTCCGCGTATGTATATATATTTCTCCCGGCGAGCGCCCATTTGTGACACCCTGTCCGCTCTTCCAAACTTGTATCATATTCCATTTGCTTCGCCCGACTCTCCCTCACTCCGAACTCTCCCAACTCCCACGAGTGGCGCTGCTTCTCATCGATTTTTACATTTCGTTTCGCCATTTTTATTTCATTATTTTTTTATTCTCCTGTTTCCCCTCGCACACACCCTCTCCTGCTCCGCCCATCTCCTCCTTCTACTCCTCTGCTACGTACCTACACTCTGCCTCCCATCGTCCGTCATTCTTGATGTTCGCCTTTCGATGTTCTCTTTTTTTCTATCTTTCCGAGATCCCCCTCTCCCTCGCTCTTTTTCGAATTTTCCTCTCGTTTTCCTCTTTTGCTCACTCTCTCTCTCACGTTGAAACCTCCAGCTCAGTCCTCATCCTCCTTCCTTCCTCCTTCAATTTCCTCCCGATTCTTTCGCTGTCAGTGATTTTTTTGTCCCCCTTCAGCCAACCCGTTCTTTCTACTATCTCCCCTTTCGCCCAAGCTTTCTTTCTTCCCATAAGTTACTTCCACCTACCGGTTTTTACAAACGGAAAACCAAGTCAAATTTCCAGCTTTCTCAGATTTGTTCCATTCTTTTTTTGTCCCTCCTCTCTTGGTCTTGGCAATCTAGCGAATGAAAAATGTTCGGACCACATTGAGCTTCGAACTGGAAGTCACTTTATCGTTAGTGTGCTCTGGTGAGGGTCTCGTTCAATGAACTCACAATTAGTACTTTAATATTATACATGTGCTTATGAAGGGAATGCATACTGCTCTATATCAAAGCTCACATATCAATCTTACATCAAGCGTGTGTATGTAATTTTTCAAAGCACAATAACACGCGTTACATAGTTGCTAAGCTCATCACAATTTTTGTTTCATTTTTGCGGTTGTTCTTTTAAATTTCTTTCTTAATTTCATATTGTTATTATCCTGGCATCATCAGAGTCTTCTCACATCATAGCTATTTGGGTCTCTGCATTCATCGCTTGGAATTTCTCGCTCTGTAATCATATATATTATTACAGAAAGGCCTTTTTCTGTCATTCCATATATGCTCCGTTAATACTGCACCTACAGTGATAAATGAGGTATCATTTTAAACATTGAATCACCGGCTTCTGACGAAAAATACAATCTCAATCTCAAATTTCACTATTTACCCATTAATTTGACTTTAAAGTTTCGATTTTACCATGTCGATTACTCGCTCGAGGTATAACGACTCCACACATCATCGGTGTATATTATTTCTCAAAGGTGTTGTTTTGTCGCAACGCCATAACTCCCATAATTATTCATCAAAATTAATGATTCAAACATCGTTTTAAAGCTCATGTTCCCCGATATTGGTGAAAATTAGACAAATTGTTAAAAATTAAAGTTTTTGTTAAAAATTGATACAACGCCATATGCTGACAATATAATCAACTAATATTTTGGCAATGGTTACGTGCCTAAAAGACTGTAGGAGGTGCCATCTATTAACACATCGTTTAATTAGATTGTTTACATTCTACATGCAATCAGTGTGACCGTTTACTGTTTACGCTACATATCTCTAACACAAACATAAATTACATATAATTGTCCATGGGAAGAAACAGGTAAAAGAACAGGAAGAAAGAAGGAAAAAACAGGAAGAAGCTGCATACTGTGCGAAATATTCGACAGGTAGAAGAACAGGAAGAAAGAAGGAAGAAACAGAAAGAAGCTGCATACTGTGCGAAATATTCGCTCGGGTCATCTAGTTGGTCGTAATGACGTTGCTCTCTAAAGTAAATGCGCTTTTTACATATATTCTTTTGCGTAATTTCATTTAAAAAATTACGTTTGATCGAAATTTTTAAGTTTAAGTTCTTGATGCTCACATTATTTTCCCGGCGGACTTCAGCAGCCACCTCATGACTCAAACTTAGTGAGTTCTATGCTTTGCTTCTCACACTGACTGCTTATCAACTTTAATTACAATTTGTGTATTTCCGCAAAAATGCAGTATTTTGAGATCCGTTTATTCGGTTTATTTCCCACGTTGATTCATTTTCAACTTGGTTCAGGACCTGACGACGCCAGCTTTAACGCAAGCGAAACTTGACCATAAAAATGAATCAACGCGGGAAAAACCGGAATAAACGGAACGCATCAAATGCCCGCGGAAGCCTCCGTACCAATGCAGTATTTTACTCAAACAATTTGAAGCTAAGGTTCGAGAGTAGACCTGGCTCCAAGATTACCTTTAAAATCTTAAATTCAAGCTAAACTCGTGCTTTTACTTTCCAACCTATCGTTTAGAGCCTGTTTCTCATTTATGTGGTTGCTTCAGACACCTACCTTTAGCCACTGTGAGTTGTATTTTTTGAAGAGCGTCACCTCCTTTACTCTGATCAAAAAGCATTCTCATTATTTGCGTGTAAGTCCTAAGAGGCTAAGAGGCTAATGAGGCTGGGTTTCTGAGCCTAGACTGTAATGTAACTGTCGGGATACAAATCCCCTAATACCAATTGCTATCTAGTCTACAAGTGTCGTCAATATTTTGGCGTCGGTTATCTTAAAGATTGCTTTAACCTCCCCTTGCTTCCTTTTTTCAAATGAAACCCAATCTTTCCTGTTTTCTCTTTTGTCACCATATTCAGTCCACTTTCTGAAGCTGTTAAATGGCTGGATCAAGGAAAATTATGCATTGATTAACGTGAAGAAAAGTCGTAATATCGTCGACATCGTTGGTCCGTACTTAAAAATAAATGCTGTGTGGTATATGCATCATCATTATCAACTGGTATTTTTCCTAATGGCAGATCTCAAACTCCAAAGGTGTCTCCAATTCGTCCTGTCCCGGGCCTCCTCCTTGACTTCCGTGTGACTTCTTTTTATCTTCACTACGTCTTTCATTATTAGCCTTCTTCCTCCTCTTTTCTTTTCTCCCTCCACTGTTCCCTCGACTTCTGTATTTAAAATTCCTTTCCCTCTAAAAATATGTCCGATCCAGTTCCCCTTTCTCTTCTCTATTGTTCTCAGTTGTGTTCTTGCCTCCCTAATTCTTCCCAGCACCTCCTCATTCCTTACTCTATTCACCCATTCCACTCTCTCTAAACACCTCGACACCCACATCTCAAAAATATTGATCATATCGTTCTCTCTTCTTCCCAAGGTCCACGTTTTGCATCCATGCTACAAAGCACTCCACACACATTTGTTCACCATTCTCTTCCTCAGTTTTAGGTCATTAACGCTGCATAACACATTTATCTTCTTATTAAAACCTCCCTTTCCAATAGCTATCATTGACTTAATCTCCACCTCGCTCCTCCAATCTTCTGTCAGCATGCTCCCCAGATATTTATACCTTCTAACTATCTCTATTCTTCCCTCATTTGTCATAACATTCACATTTCCTCCATCATTCAGTAAGTCCCTGTTATTCGACCTTTTGACCCCAGTGTGGTACCTACGTAGCGCATTTATTTGTTATGTGTATTGGCCTTTTTTTTATATGTATTGGCATTCATAAAATGACGGTTTAAAGATCTCATAATCTTATTTTTTTTTTCCTCTATGTTATTTTGTGCTAATGCTTCCTCCTTAAACGGAGTCTTCCCCGATATGTGAGCTACTCCGCAGTACATACTGAGCGAAGTTTTTATGTAACCTATTAGGGCAAATTAGATCACCTCGAAATACATATGTATTTCCCTTTTTTAGATTCTCTCTTTCATTTGCTTATATTGTGATTTTCACTCGAGCTTACCATGTTTAATCCTTAAAGTGCTCAAGTTACTTAAAGCCTGTTGTTCTCCAATCTCTTCTTTCGCTGATGAAATTGCTCCGCCGTAGTTGAGCATTTAGAACTTTTTTTATATTTTTTTTTCATCCTGTTCAGCAGCGTAATGCCCCTGAAGGCATTTTAACGTTCACAAATTCCATCCTCTCGACGAAGTGGAGTCATTGCTTCTTCCCAGATTATTTTGTTTTGCTCTATCGATTTTTTGAAGTGCACCACTCCTACTATCCGTAAGCTGATTAGTTGGTCTGAAATCAGGAAACGTAAATCTCCCCATTCCTATGTTTTTCCTAATTTGGTCGATGAAATTGGGTTTTTATTATTCTTGTTGGTTAATCTGAATAATATAACTGATATCATTGTTAAATATGAACATAAAATTTATCCCAAGAACTAAATACGAATATATCGGTTAATTTGCAATCATCATTCAATTTCATCTATTTTGCGCTATTTTTGCACATATGCCACTGTTTTTTTAAAAATAATTTAAGCTTTAATCAATTTAAAAACCATCGTAGTGTAATGATGCGTGCCCTCAATTGGGTTCATTAAGGGGCTCAAGCCTCTTGACATTTTGGATTCGAGATTCTGCTTACCTTTAAATGTTGATTATCAGTTGCTGCTGGAGTTAAACTACGCATAAATGTCTTTATCATAATTACTGTGTGAATAATGTATATTCCGATTATGTTCTTTATTTCACCAACAAGAGAAGAAAAACATTTGAAGGTTGCCTATAATTAACACGGGTAACTGAATATTCAATTACGTTTTAAATTTTACTAGTGATCATTGTGCAATTTCTGAGTTCCAATTTTCCGCGATAGTGGGTTATAATATTTCAATCAAGGAACTGGTGTGGTGGCCCAGTGTCAGTTAATGCGGCTCACAATCCCAGGGTTGCTGGTTGTAGACCTAGTAACCGTGAATATTTTTATTTAATTTTCTAAAATATATCAACAAAAAAGTCAATTTTTCTGAAATGAGACTACGATAATTTTCTTCATGCTCGCCCAAGTACCTAGTCTCGCTGTTCAGTTGCATCAGTCTCAGCAGGAGTCACTGATGTCACGCATCAGAATGATTAGTCAGGCGTCAAAATCACAGCTCCGGGCGAGAGTGAAGGTTTGGTAATCGGCCGAAGAAATGCACTGTGTGCAGCCTTGCATTCATGTGACATGATGGTATTTCCCCCGGTAAAATATGCCGGAGGAGAATTGTACCACAATCGGATCATCTGGGACTGCTGGCAGGAGAACATCTGTCAGAGTGGACACTTTCAATGAATGGCCATTCTTCTCTGTCATTACGCATGGGTATACTGGCGCCGACCAAAAACTCGAAGCTAGGCAGTGCAAATGTAAATAGTTCAGGGTAGTTGGTTGGTATATGCATCCACATGGGTGTAAACCAAAAAAATACGAATATGCAATAGACTGTCCTCACTCATTTTTCATCGTTGATTTTCAGAACGAAAGATGATTAAGTAAATTTATTATGACTCTAAGGCATTCCAAATTAGCAATAACATTTTAGGGCATGTCTTTTCAAATATCCTAATTCGACAAATAGTGCGGAGTAAATAAATGCAATACATCTTTACTCAAAAATGGTTAGTTGTTGATTTTGCTGCGATATTTATGATTTTATATCTCTATAGAGATTTAGGAGTTTATAAAATAGCTTCATTATATTTTCTATATTGGTGCAGCCGCCCCAGTCCTTTAAGAAATGGGTCTCATTCTCCCAAAAACATTTGCATTTTCCGTCAATGGACAGATATTTGCGCCTCGAATCGTAATCATTCCACTTCTAGCAGTTATGTCCAAAATTTAACGCGAGCTCCGAGGCATACTCTCTGGGAATAGGAATCCTGTTTTGTAATTAACTCCTGATTGGTAGGGTAATTATTCATTCTTATGCTACCTTACTGTCAATAAAGAAAGTTAAAATATATTTCACTGGAGGAACGTTTGCAAACAGCCTTCGTTAGGCAAAAAAGGCGAGTTTTTGTACGAGGGTAAACAGCAAGCCAGTGAGTTCGGGTCTTTAAAAAAACATGCTGTGGCAGCGGCTCGTCATAAGGAGGAATAAATTGGGGAAAAGTTTTATTAAAAAGGCTCCGCCTCTTTTGCTGTCATTGCACGGAGGTCAGCAAAGAGATGTTTGGCCAGGAGAGCAATTCGTAAACCGTGAAAGAGCAAGGGAGCTCTGGAGAGGGCGCTGGCGAAGTTGGAATACAAAACGAACGCTCCTTCGTCAACCGTCCCCTTGTTTGCTTTGAATTGGACTCTCATGTTGGAAGGGCAAGTCTTTCTACGCCTCCTGAACTTCTAGGTCCACGGAATGATAAATGGAATTCTCCTTTTGTGGATCCTCTCTGTTCTTCTTCTCCTGCGTGCTCGAACCATCGGTAAGTGGAGCCAACACGCTTATACGGCTCGAGAACTTGTCCCTTAACTACGAATTATCAACGAATGGGATTGTCCTTTGCTCAATACAGTCCGCGGAATGGCCTCCTCAGATGGTGAAGCCGTTTCCCTTAACCTTCCATCAACTCTCCGTCGTTTGCGTGGCGTGCATACATTTCTTTGCATGATTTAAAAAACTCCATCCAGTTGATTGTTGATGTGAGCCTGTTAGCTTGAGATTCTTTCCATCAAGGTTGTGTCTAAGAGTGGAAATTTTGAGGTTTATAGCAAATCATGAAATTTAAGCCAGCAAGATCACCAATGATCCAGCGTTCTTTGTAGCACACTCCACATAAATATCAATCCATCAAATTTTCCTCGTAAGAATAGCACGTTTTACAACCCAACCCAACGCAAATAAATTATATATCGCGAAAATTATATTTGCTCCTAATATAAATTAATTTTTGTATCACTATTTATGTTTCACTCAGTGTTGTCTTGTACGCCCTGTCGTCCGTGCTGCCGCTCTGTGGGGCTGGATTTACCACCCCTATGTCCTTGGCTGTTCCTAATTTTGCGTAGTTACCGAAATGAATTTTATTAAATGAGCAGCTTTTCATATATTTTCAATTTATAACTTCATTGTCCTTTCATAATAATTAAGCCGTGAAAGTAATGATAATTGATTGAATTCCATGTTAAATTGATATTAGTAGGTGTTGAAAAAAAAGAAAGTTTTGCCATTGTACTACGCATTGATATGCATGTACCAAAAGGTCGCGCAATCGACGAAGAGGTAAGATCATGGGCGTGCCCATGCCTTAGAGGTCAGTAATTTATGCAGCCGAATTCAAAAGGCCCTGTTTACGCGCAGGAATTTTTGAATTGATTAAACCGCCCCTGCTCTCTGTTCACGTAACAACAGACTAATTAGCCGCGTTCTTATCCCGACTAAAGTTCGGCTTGAAGTATTTGGAGGCGGTGGAATTCTTCCCCTTGCTCGCTGAATAATACGGAGGAAATTCCTTTCTCAAGAACTGCAACATAGTAGCAATGTCCAGTGCAAATAGCGAGGCAAAAGAGGAGTTTAAAAGGAACGATACTTGTGACTCAGTCTTTTGGAGTGAAAGGAGAGTTTAATTGTTTCGGGCGTTACTTTGGGTAACTCGTCCATTATAATGTAACGAAAAATAGCTTTAAGTACCTGCAGAAATTTTATTATCGGAGTCGTTGATGCAAATCATCATCCAGCTTGCACATGGTGAGGAATACCCGGTTATATTGCGCTACGACTTAACCTAGGCTTTTGAAAAGAAAATGGGACCATCTTATTGACGTAATATAAGTATTTGGGAAAAAATTATTGGAAATGTATGTGATACCTGTAGTGAAAAAGCTAAAAATAAAAATGAAATAAATGAAAACAGCTTGTATTTTAATTTCACTATTGAAGTTTAGAAATTTGATAAATAAATGCTTTTAATTATATTTCATCTGGTTTTGACCTGGGTTTGATTTACTTACTTACTTATATTGCTACATTGTGGGTTAGAGATCATCATTCCTATGATTTACGATGCATGATTCAATGGTGTAAAAATATTTATCTGGAATTGGCCATTGCTTTATGTTTTCCTCCTCATTTGTTAATGTAGTTAATTTATGATGAAAGACTTTTCTCATAAGTAAACACCCAAAATGTGTTTTTAGATGTTATGATTCCTAACTTCTTCAACCTCCTCCATAATTTAGTCAATAGTTCATTGATCGATTTCTCTATAAGTTATCAAACCTTGTCTCTGGATATATGAAATTATATGTAAGATATTATAGAATATGTTATATATTTTTTTGCTATGCGACGCAGAGAATATTATCCTGACGCCTCACTACATCTCTAAGTCTGACAGAAGCTATACAATAAGAGAGATACATTACCGAACACAGGTTAAAAAAAACTTCTTTCCGAGCACAATCAGCTACCACAATAAAAACCGTGCTCCATTAAATACACTACCATAATACACTTTACCATTTCACTTCCCAAAATCTTCCCTTACATATTTACACGGTTGGTGTCCTAACACCCCCTGTCACACGCCCATGCGGCAGCTCACAGGGTAGTATGTAGATGTAGATTTAGAAGATAATTTTGATAAAGAACACCCAGTCTGACATAGCCTGTTTAATATGTGAAATCACGTTTCATTTACCTTCGAGATTTTTAGAGCAATTTGCCTTAAAGGTTGTTCCTTGACATTGGTTCCAAATGGCAAAAAGATAGTTGTACCCTCTGCAATATTTAAGGAATTTGGATATTGATCACCAAATTTTTTTAACTTCGTGGCTTTTCCTGGTTTCGCGATGGAAATGCTGGCAGGAATAAGAGACGCTTCGGTTTCTTTCATCCGGATAATCGTTTCATGACGAGTTCATGTCCTTATGAAACATCCGGCGGAAACCTAAGGGTCAGAAAGAGACCCGATGATGGCGGTTGGAATAATGGGTGGGGAAGAAGAAACTCGATTAAACCGTGGCATTCACATTCCATGAGTTTTGTTACTCTTTTTTTTCTCAGTTCTCATCCGAAATAACCCCCTTGCGAGAAATCTCACCCCTTGCAAGGGAGGGAGGGGGGCTTGGAGGGACAATTAAGGGGCATTATGAATATAGATAAGCCATAACCGGAATATAAGGGGTGATAAGCCGTCTTCCTCCTCCTCGCCCCTTGGAAACCGTTTTCGAGTGACTTCGTCTCATTCCCTCAAAGAAGGGCGTGGATGAAGGAGACTACGAAGGGTGCAGGACGCGAGAAGAGGCGTCGAAGGATGGAACTATTCCCGTGGAGGAGGAGAGGTAGAGAGATGGACACCCAAATTAAATGCGCTAATGCCCAAATTCATTAGCAGCACCCTTGAATCCCAGGATCCACTGCAGCCCTCCCTTCTTCCACACCCTCTGCCCTTTTCCTCTCTCCCCCACTCCCTCTCACTCCTTCCCCTCGTCCTTTCATCACTAACCCATCCTTTGCCTCCTCGGAAAATCTCCTCCGTCTTCCCTCCCTGTAGCTCCGTGTTCCCAAAGCTTTGCTACCACTGCGTGTGGGAAGCAGTCGCCCACACCTCGGCCCATGCGAGAAATCTTAGTTCTCCTCAGATAGGTTATATGGTTGATTTGGCAACCAATAACTGAGAAATTTCCAATCATTGAATTGAACTCCTCTTTGGAACATGCCACACGTGGCTCATTGGGAATGGCAGGAGACTCGGCTGGCTCCACGGATATTTGAAATGGATTCTAGATGTTCACTCCTCAAGTTTACATTGTGGCACATGAGGCGATAGAGGTGCTTACAAAGCCACTGTCGCCGTGGATAGTCCCAACATTGTAGTTAATGTAACGACGAATTGAGGAATTTGCAATCATTGCATTGACAAATTATATGTTACGAAGTCACTCGCACGGGTGCATATACACCTAGGGTTGAAATTCGCCAAGAAAAAAATCATTTGACTTGACCGGGATTCAAACCCGGATCTCCCAATTTCCGGTGATTTGGAGATCTGAGTTCGAATCCCGGTCATGGCAAACGATTTTTTCATGGCAAATTTCAACCTTTGGTGCAATAACTGAGGCTATATTCCCCCACTAAGGATGTTGGGGCAGGTTGGCATGTAATGATATTTGGGGAATTATTGAGACAAACCTCGACTTTGACATTGTAGAAACGTTCCACATTTAGTTGGCAGCTTCGGCTTAAGTGGAGATTTCTTTCGAGAGTAAATGTCTTGTGAGACTGCATATCTGGTGTTGCCATAGGCAGCAGTGAAGTTTATATATGAGAAACTTATAATCCTCGCTGCATATCTGGGAGGATAAAAATGTGTAAATATTATTTCTTAAAGTAACTTACTTAAGGTAGTGCGAACGAGATAGTTCCCTAATCTTAATAGAGACCATATTCGATATATGTTTTAATTTCACCAACTTTGAGACACACGAATTAAATATTACACTATTAATGGTTCAATAAAATAGTTTTACATGACATAAATTGTAAGTAATCAGATAAAATATCTAAATAAGTCTTTAACTTGACTCATTTTTTTCACGCAGTACATTTGAAACCCCATCAAAACGGAAGGTTTATAGTGATCCCGAAGAATTTACTGCGGTGAAAATATGATTAATTTCATTATTTAAATAACTACACACTGTAGATTTTTTGATAAAATCTAAGTGTAGGAAATGCCTCATTTATTTTTAAATTAGGTTTTTGTGGAGTGCATACACGTACCATTTCCTATATAAAAGGGCTGGTATTTTTTTGCTAATATCTCAGAAAGCAATTAGTTAGAGGTTGAATTTTTGGTGCTAATGGAATGGTGATAAATTTTCCTTTAAAATGAGACCATATTCATTGATTTCTAGGTTAAATGATATTTCCCGCACACTACCTTAAATTTTCTGTTTTGTTGAAAATGTTTGTTTGAGTGAGCATAAGGTGAACACCCTGAGAGTATGTATGTCAACAGGGATCTCAATATGGCTCTTACTATCGACTAAATGTGAAGCGGTCTGTAGCATAATCGCCACGTTAGGCTTCAAATGATACCCAATTCATCCTCTTATCCGACAAAAGGACTGATAAGTATATTTCAAGTGTTCCCCAAATAGCCCTCAAGCAGCGAATTTAATTCCACATAAATCTAAGACCCTGCCTACGTTTGAGACCAGGCCCTTAGACTGGGAGGCCAGTCTTCGTTTAGGGGTAGGATGTTTTCATTTTTAATACTGCCTTTGCGGCTGCAGAAGAAAATCAGGGAGAATCTCTAGTAGAGAAGTCCTACGTAAAGTTGAAGAACAAATAAGTTAAGTGGAAACACTTCGAAAAATTAGAGACATTTGTTGAGTGGATAATTGCACATGTAGAAGGAGGAATTAGTGGGAAAAATTAGTTAGGACCAAGAATGGAATACATCTAGTGAATTATTAAGGACAATGGGACAATAAAGTAATTAACTATATGGGAATGAAGTGGTCACCAAATGGGAGAGTGGAGTAGATAGCTACTGTGTATCAATCTTCGGATTGATGACTTCTTATGTTGACTGACTTTTATAGTCTTACTTTATGGCTGCCCTTAAGTGTGAACTCATGACTTCATGTCAAGATTCTTCTCCCCATTACGTATTTGATGAATTTTTTTAATTTCCCACTGGAATGCTAGAAAATCTGGCGTTTTTGCTCAATTAATATTCTTCCTATCTTAGACCCCATTAGAATATGACTTGATTCAAGTCCAATTTTTATAAACTATCATTCTTTGTTTAACGGCGCATGAGGTAATGAGGCAAGGACCTGATGAATCTAATTTGATTATTTGTATTTGAACCCGATAATCTCCATCCGGTGCGAAATTCCACGACCTCATTCTCGCAAAGATTTACCAAGACCCTTGAGTGGCTAGAATTCTCCCTCGATTTCCCCGATTTTGGTTTGGCCCAGTGTGTTTGTTTCCACCAAATATATATACCTGCCTTTTAAGAATGAACAAAGTAACGTTAGGTCTTCATTCCTCATTAAAGTTAAAATCAGCTCTTCTTACTGCTGTTAGTTCTTCCTCTGCCATCTGCACTATATAAATTGTCTATTTGTTACCAATAGTACTCCCGGCTGATAATTGTGCTATGGCGACCAATCACTTAATGCGCTCATTACCCTTAACGGACAAAATGGATGTACTTTTGCCTGTCGGCTCCCTTACGATATTATATCTTCTTTTATGTATCTTATTATCTATTTATCTATTTATATTTGACCAGCCACTGTAGTGACTTTCGAAAGTTCTCCTTCATGGAACTGTCCTTTGTTATGTTGTCGGCGCGTATTAGGTATCGGAGTTGTTAAGTCATGAGTTTATAATTGCCTCTGTATTTTTCCCAACGTCTCTTCATTTGTATCCTAGTTATCATTTCGTATCTTAATTACCATTTATCAAATTTTCACCCTTTTTCTCCTATTTTTTAATTTCACCGTTTCCTTCGGATAAATTTTCATTACTTTCCACAATCAGAGTTGAATTGAAAGTGCTCATGCGCATTTCCAATGACCACTTTATAAATTATTTCAACATTCCATAAATGCTTCCACATTTCTCGTAGCATCTCTATCCTCCGACTATTTCTATTGGCACATATGTCTCTCCTAATGACGTAGCGTCCGTCTTGAGTACATAGTTCCATATGTAACGACTTTTGTTTCTCTGTATTGATTTTCAAGTTTTATCCCTGAGGATATCGACCAACAATGGTGAAGGACTCGGGTAAATATTCCTAATATTTTGCTGTGCCTTTTTCACGACAAATTTGCTTCCTCAACCGTCTTCAAAATCCGCTGAGAGCGGATCAGCAGATAATTAAATATATTTATATTTATTCGCAAATTTCAAATGTGAATTAGTATAATCAGCAGACACATTATTATAACCATTTGAAATAATCATTACCTCAGGAATGGATTCATTGGGTCGAAAATTGTTATGAGTATTACTTTTTTGTTTTCTTAGTTTCAACTTCGTCTATTTTAGTCTTTGCTTGATATCTCTGTTTCAGACAAGAGTAAAAACTACTTTGTTGATAATCCATGTTCATGTATTCAAGAGCCGAAATATTAAGTCAGTATATTTGCGATATAAAGTAATACGTACTGTTTATTCCCACACATTTCATTATTGAAAGTGCTCATGATGTTTCAATTACCTAGTTGAGAGTTGTTCCACGTTTCACTTGGACCTATAATCAGTAAATTTTTAATTATTTAATGCCTGGCACAATATACTCACAAGCAATCCAGTTTCTTGCTATTGTTTTTACGGCAGAGCACTTGGTTATTTAGAGTATGTTCTATGCTTGCTGCTTCGGAAGTCTTTGTATTTCGACGAAGAAAGTAATGAAGTAATAATTTTAGAAATAATATTCTCCTGTGCGTCCGCTATCACCTATATAAGAATTTAAATAAAAGATCCCTTGTATTCCTGGTAAGCTCTGAGAACCACCATGTAATTAGCAAGTAACGCAGCTCAATTTCTATCAGTCTTTTTTAAGTTATGCATGTCTCGCGTTTATTCCGTATTTAAATAGGCCTTTCCATCCTTCTGTTTAAAGCAAAGTAAGGTAAATGCATTGCTTTCAACAACAATAACTTGAAACGTTGAATTTACATTTCATCCTCGTCAAAGCTTGGTTGCCTCTAAGGAATACCTGTGCTGAGACAACCCTCATCAAAAACACATACATTGCCTACATAAAACATGATATGGTACGTACATAATATCTTATACATCATAAAAATTCATTGAATTAATATTACAATAATGATAGCGCCATTAACTTTACAAAGTAGTATTAAGGTAGTTTGAGCGAAAAATTATTTTACCTAGAAATCATTGAATTTGGTCTCATTTTAAAGAAAAATATAGCATACTTCCAATGAAACCAAAAATTCAACCCCTAACCATGTTATTTTCCGAGATATTTGCCAGAAAATACCAGCCCTGTTACACGGGAAATGGTACGTGTTTGCTCTCCATAAAGACCTTATATTAGAAATGAGGCATTTCCTACACTTAGATCTCGTCAAAAAATCAACAGTGTGCAGTTTGTGTGTTTTCTCGACTATTTTTTAAAATTAATCGTATTGTCACCGCAGTAAATATCTCGGGATCACAATCAACCTTCCGTTTCGATGGAGTTTCTAAACTTACAGCGTGAAAAAATGAGTCAAGTTAAAGACTTGTTTAGATATTTTCATTCGATTGCTTACAATTTCTGTCATGTAAAACTATATTATGTCACCATGAATAATGCATCGTTTAATTCGTGTGTCTCACAGCTGGTGAAATTAAAACGTATAACTTGAATGGGGTCTCTATTATGATTAGAGAACTATTTCGCTCGTACTACCTTGAGTTCAAGAAAAGAATTGTATTTCAATTAAATAAAAATAAATAGATTTTTCGAGCACTTATTATACCCACTTTATCACGTCGGCTTTTGTTTTGAAGGATCTTTTGGCTCAAGTTGCACCCACGGAGACGCTTACGGGGCTACATATCGACATTTGCCTGTCCCGACTCAGGCCAAAGTTTCCTAGTCACGTGGAGGGACGGGCCGATTACGTTTTAAAATTTCCGTTCGAAGCCCTCGCTTAACCCGGCGTGCGCAGGGAGCTGGGTCCACTACCACGGTGATCTTTCTCTCCCGTCTCCTGCAGCCTGCCTTCACTTTCCTTGTCTCTATGTCTCCCAAGGCTTCTCGTCCCGTCTGAGTGTCATCCGCCCAGTACGTTTTCCCATTCCGTCGCGGCCTCCTGCCTCGCTTCCTCGGGGTTCTATGTTCGGTTTCCTGGTCCTTTCCTTTTCCTCATTCTCCTCGTTCCTGCCTGCCCCACCCCGACGGGAGTCCCCCTTGGTCTTGGAATCCCTCCACCCCTTCTCATCACCACCCCTAGTCTCCCCCAGGGCCCAACCCTAGTTCGAACTTTGACACCTCTCCCGCACTTGGATTAGCTCGGCAAACTCCCATTCAAAGTCTTCTCTTTCCATCACTGCGGAACCATCTAAGGCAGACTTTGCTTAAAGACTTATCTTTTCCAACCCTCGGCCCAACTTCTTCGCCTTTCTCCGCGTTTCTCGCTCCGGCCCAGCCGTCTGCTTTCCCTCCTCCTCGTCTTCCTGTGTCTTCTCCATCTCCTACTCTCTCCCTTATCTCCACGACCTCGCCCGACGCTTCTGCTACTTTGCGTCGAGTTATTTCGAGAGCAGAGCACAAATGCGATGAGCGTACAAATTGGTTACCCTCCCCCCCCCCACCCTTACTCCCCCACACACCCAACGGAGACCCCACTTCTCAAAATCTCCAGTGGTGTCCTCTCCTTCCATCGAGGCAGTTTATCGCTGGATTTTAAGGAGTGGTTTCACTTATGCAAATACGAGAGTTGATAACATCCCGTGTATCGTACCCTCCTCGTGCCGTAAGTTTTCAAGCATGAATGAGACCTCAGCGGACGCTCTCGATTTAATTTGCACGTTTTTGTCCGCTTGGCTCACCAAACTGTGTGAAGAGGCTGCGAAAATTGGTGGCATTCGCTTGTGAATAGCGGTATGTCAGGGAGGAGAATGTTGTGCGGAGGTACAGATTAGGTATGATGGATGCTCACATCATGGTTAACTGAAATAAGAAAATCTATCTAATACCTAATGAATACAATCCAACAAATGCGGTTGATGTTTTAGTATTTAGTAAGCCAGTGGAAAGTAGTTAATCTATCCAGTGGTCCCATTGGGAATCATTTGGTAGCTCTTCTCGTTAAAAAAAAGAATAAGCGGTCTTTTCCCTCAGTTACCTTAAACTCTTTCATTATGGGAGTCACCAAGTGTTCCTAAAAGTACCTGTAAATTCTAACCGCTTCACACAATAATGAGTTTTTCATCCCTATGTACAGCTTATTTTAATCCTGCATTGTCCTCCGTGTTTACCCTAATGTGCTAGCAGCCTTTTACATTGAAGCTGAACCTAGCACACTTCTCTCCGGCTGTAATAAACTATATCGGTGTAGGCGTAGCGGTATTTGAAAACGTGTGGGCGAAGGGACAAAGTTAAATTAACTTTCATGACACATGAACTCCGTTTACGTTTACCTGTATTCTATATGTTTTAGTGTGCAAGTGGGATGAGATAAAAATGAATGGATTGAAGGGAATCTGAGAACTTGATTTGGTTGGGCGTTGATTAGGCAGTGATTAAAGGTATATTTTAGGGTGACTGAGAAATATCGTGATGTACGATGGGCATGTCAGCTGGAAATAAGGAACGTTCTTAGCCAAATTGCGAGAGTTACACACATCAGAAGTCTTCAAAGAAAATTTTAAGTGAAGAATTAAGCTAAAGCACGTATCACACGATACCTAAATCCAGTATAAGTTCGTGTTTGCTCGCTAGTATGATAGGTTTCCAGTATCGTGTGATAGTGAACTATCACACTAGCTAACAAGTATGATCGCTATCCTATTGGTCGAGCTATTTGATTTCTTCCTTGTCGTGGTACTAGTTTGCTACTGGCTACCCAGTACGGCCTAGTAGCTGTCGACCAATCACATTGATTTTTTGGTCGCTATGCTATCTTAATTTTGAAATCAGTACTGACATGTGAATATGCGGTGGTGTCAACAATAACTTGGCGAAATGTCACGACAGATATTATAGTCGCCGGCTGAGAGAGATGAGAGTATTGTTAAAACCTATGGTAATATTAGTGTTTGCGTAGTACAAAGTCGTCATAGTACCTGAATAAACCAATCAGGGCAAGAAAATTGCTACAAATAGCAAATATATTTGATCATTTAAGATCCAGAAAAACATCAGGTGATGTCCGAACCAAAATATACTCATGAAGTTAAGAGTAAGAAACTTTGTAGTGTTCACTCAGTTGCCCCAAAACTGAGTGGGAATAACACTTTCTTTCTATTAACTTCACAATGAGGTTCCACAATATCCCGCCAAATGTCGTTCAATATAAATTCGTTTCGGACGCAATTCGGAGTTGAGAACCAGAAAGTTCGGGTATCCGTAATTGGACGACCAAAAGATGACATATATGACGTACATGTACATATATGATATTAATATGTAATTGCATGATAGCTTTTTGGTATTCAGACGAGAATTTTCCAAGTTTCTATATCTGCTGGTTTATATACCTTCGTTATAGAATAACGATAAACTTCTCTTACCTCATATAAGATTCCAACACTCAAATTTGAAGCACAAAACGCAGTCCTACAGTCAAAATAAAAAAAAAAAAACTCATCACTTATACAAGCTAAAAATTTAGAAAAAATATAAATACCTTAAATATGATGGAAAATTAGAGCTACGAAAAGTTTCGTTTTGTATCTACTCAAACCAACACTTCACTGACGTCTGCATCCCAATAATCGCACTCCCCAATACCATCTCATACCGCCGAAGATAATGAAAATGAAATTCTAGTGGTCGTGGTATTTCAGGTTTACTGTTGACTGGGATGACTTAAATATGAAGTCCAATGATTGTTTTCCGTATTTCTATCATTATAATTCTTCCCTTCTCTCCCTCTACAGAGGCTCCACCTCCGTCTTGCCTTCTAAGTATCTCTTCCCTAGTCCGCATTCTCCGACGTCTTCATTTGTCTCGAATTATATTCGCCATTTTCGCTACCTCACGACAGTTTTAGTGGCCAAAAGTCGCTTTATATTTGGCAAATCCATTTTTAAATTACATAAATGATCAAAAGTCTCATCCCCGCGCAAGGACAAGTTCAGTGATCATGTGATACCTTGTAGCACACGTATTCAAGCACAATAGGTCTCGTCCTCAATATCTATTAACGGCCAGCATTCAAGGTTTTGCATTGTTACCTCACTAATTTCCTTTGCATTTGATGGATACTTTTGATCTCAGTTTAATACTCCACGGATAGGTTTCCATGTCTACCCGTCGTTCCCGTATTTTCTACATCTCAACCTCTTCATTTGACAGTTTTCCGGTGCTTTCGTCCATCGTATACTCTTTCACGTAATTGATTATATGAACTCTATTCCTGTAAGCATATAAAAATGCCCTAGTATTTCTTCTATCATAGCTTTCCTTGCCGTGGTAGTTCCTTGAGTAGGCCTCAATCTTCTTCATCTCTTAAAGGGACCTATTTAAGGGCCACTCTCTCTTTCCATTTTTTTCGCTGGTCTATTGTGACTCCACCGCGTCTTATTACCCCTGCTCCTGCACTTCCAACTAGTAGTTTACGAATAATCAACCAAGGGATTCGTTATCGCGGTAGTTTGTCCCCGATTTAACGATTCAGGGGTCTTAACTGCAGGCTGAAAATGCGAGCGTGGTTAAAAACAAGAGTTTCATGGACAAAAAGGAATGTATTTCCTGTGGAGCAAAACAAGTGTGCTTTCTTGAATAAAATTTATAGCCTCCCATCCAAAAATCCAGTTGCACGAAGCAAAAGTAAAGAAGCTGATCTTCCGTTTCTGAAGGTGCAAAGGAACATGAGAAGAGTAAGTCGGAGTGAAAAGTTAAACACAATGCCCATGGGCCTCATCAATGTCACGAGGAAATCATGGTTGGATAAGTATAATAAAAAGTCGACTTTCAAATGACAGCTTTTTTTTGGAAAGACACGGTGTCGAATGGAAAGAAGGAAAAGTAATACCAGACTTTACAAGAAAAAATCACAATGGGAGGAAAACAAAATTGAAGTTTTAAAGAACAATCAAAATACGTTCTCAACTGTTTATTTGTGATAGGAATGGACTATCGGAAATTTGCACCACTAAGTCCTTTCTCTCAGAATTCAGGTATTGTTATAGGAGAATTTGATGATGAATCTATTATAGCTCTCCAATGGGAGGAAAACAAAATTAAAGTTTCAAAGAACAATCAAAGTACGTTTTCAACTGTGTGTCTGTGATAGTATTGCACTATCGGAAATTTGCACCACTAAGTCCTTTCTCTCATAATTCAGGTATTGTTATAGGAGAATTTGATGATGAATCTATTATAGCTCTCCAATGGGAGGAAAACAAAATTGAAGTTTCAAAGAACAATTAAAATACGTTTTCAACTGTGTATTTGTGATAGGATTGCACTATCGGAAATTAATCGGCACCACTAAGTCCTTTCTCTCAGAATTCAGGTATTGTTAGAGAAGAATTTGAAGATGAATCTATTATAGCTCTACGAGCTTACTTTGTGCTCGTTATTCGTATTTTAGTTTGAATTGCCTTGCAAATTTTTCTACCTGATTAGCGCTCTGTTCTTCGAAAGGATCAGATTCCTTGTTTCCCCTTAAGTCAACTGATGTTATAGATTGTGACTAATCAGAATTATTTACCTATATAATTTGCAGCTCATCACAGTTGTTAATCCTGTGTAGCATATCATTGAAGCAAAATTGAAATGTTTTCCGTCTCATAAAGCTTAATTTCTAAAATTACGGTCAGGTTTTTTCGGGATGCAATGTGCTATGGATGACCAATTTTTTGCCTGGCAATCAATTTCACCCGGGGATGGAGATAACTAAACTTCAAAAATTCCGCCGTCCCGTCTTGTGGTTGGATGAAAAAAAAAGGTGAAGCGCGGATTTCGTTATTTTTTTCATTTTCGGGCTGGCGTCTAATTTGATCATACTGATTTATCGGGAGGGGACGTTGATAAATTCATTCCAGGGCGTCACCCCTTTTCCCCATCCTTTCTCCTACGGGAGCTGTAATCCCAGCGTCCTCGGAAGTGCCTTCTCACCCCTCCCCCCCCTCCAACCCTCCTCCACCACTATGCGTGCTCCTCCCTGACCGCACGGAAGCTCCCCCACGGGGTGAAAAACAGAATTAGCGGACAGTCAACGCGAATCCAGCCCGGGGTTGTAATTCCTTCGCTTCGTTGCGGAAGATTGGATCAGGAGTGGGGGAGGAAAAGGTGCCGAAGGGGTAAGGATGGAGTACCAAGGTCAATCTATGCTATAGCTGGGCACCTATGACCTTTCCACCGGCGGCTACAACCCCTCCTGTTTCACATCAGCGTTGGTGGCGTATGTTGCTTAATCGGCGTGTGCCCACCCTGGAGGCTATGATTGGATAATGAGGCCCAAGTATCGAAACCGATATCCAATTTTAATTGTTGGATGCTACTTGCAACAAAATTCAATTAATTTACTATCGCGGGCCTTTCCGGCCCATGAGATATTTTACATGGCTATTACATTGGGATATATTACAAAAATAAGAAAAGTAAAAAAGTATTAGAAAAAGAAAAAAGTAATAATTAAAAATAATATACATTTAAAACCCATTAAGTATTAACTCGCTGGTTTTCAGCTTCACTATGTATATACATATCATCCATGTTTAAAACATCCTTCTTACGTGCATATTATTCCATTCATAAATATAATAGGGAGCACAGTTCGAAAATATAACAAAAAACAAAATTAAGTATATGCATTATTTTCCACTTCACAAAAATTAACAGAGCAGCGTGATAGGTTATACCGGGAATTATCATGCATCATTAAGAAGTAACTTGTACATTTTTGACTTAAACACACGTATTGATCGTTAGTTTCTTATTTCTGATGGTAATAAATTCCATATTATAGCAGCTGTAACTATGAAATAGGATAGCATTTGAAAAAAATGGAACAAAAGAGTAGTGGAAACTAATACGTTCGCTATTGGTCACATGTAACAACTTATACAAATTGGCGGAACGCAAATCTTAAACTCTAATTACTCCTTCGACATGATAAAGAAGTGCAAACGTAGCAATGAAATAGGGAGTAAAATCTGTTTACCCCTAATAAATCTGTATGAAGGTTCCTTCAACGGATGCTGTTAGCTTGGTCAAATATCACTGTATTTTCACTGATTTCTTCATAAGTTTCGATGAAAGTAGGTTTTTCATTTTTATTCTTGTCGGACAAAAATCATAAAACTCTTATAATAGTCTCCTTTTTTTATTGAAATTTTACTTTTACTTTATAATTATAAAACTTAAATGAGAGTTCTGATCAGATTTTCCAATGGTCCATCGTGTAGAGCGTAGCACTCATTGAATCGGAATCATGGGCCATTAGAAAAGCTGACAAGAACAGACTAGAAGCCTTCGAAACGGATGCTAAAGATAAAATTGACGGACAAACTATGAAATAATGAAGTGTACAGAAGACTAGAAGAGGAAATGACCATATGGAACACCATAGAGAAAAGGAGAACAAGATTGATTGGACGCATTCACAATGACACAAGGAGTATGTGAGGAATATAATTGAAGGCAAAATAGAGGGAAAGGTCCCCAGAGGAAGACCAAGGAATAAGTTCATGGACCAAATAAAGAGGAGAGTTCATTGGAAGAGATACAAGGAGGTAAGGGAAGTAGCATTAGATAGGGAAGGGTGGACGACTGCAGTTAACCAATCTTAGGATTGAACGACCAATGATGATGATGAGAGTCTCCCATCATCGTTTTTCTCATTGGATCCCCTGCTATCGAACCAGAAGCAAATTTCAAGTGATACTGAATTACCAGCTAAGGGAGGAATAAACCAGATAGCAAAAAAAAGAGGGTGGAGTTCAGAGCTCACACCAGTCAATCTTGTGATGAATGGCAACTTTTGATTATGGCTACCATATAATTATAAGTTAATTTGCAAATTTTTATCAATAGAAATGCACGTAAAATATTGCATTAACTTAAATAGTTTATTTAAGAGCACTTTTTCCGTAAGTTTACATTATGTTGATAATGCGTATTGAACAAGTAAGAGATGTAACCTGTTATTGAAATCATGGAGCTGGGACACAGGAGTTTCTGGAAGCAAACATTACTGTTTGACATTCATTAGCTGATGTTCGTACCTGAACTTACAATTCGTCCGATAATTGATGGCTAAAGTATTATGAGAATACAATCTTTATTCAAATAAATGTCATTCATGGACACTTTGTCAGCGAACAATAGCCTTCTAGTGCACTTTGTCAAGATCTCTTGAAGATTCGGCCTCCATTCTTCTGATTTCCCTCCCCGATGTCAGCCCATACCGTGATGAAGTGTGAGCGTGCGTTACTAAACGCTGCGACGGTTCAAACGGGCGTTAGGACAGCAGTTCTCTCTCGCTATGGTTTAGTAATAGTGCGTTGGTCGCGTGAACTTGGTATAAAGTGAATGGGAAGGTCTGAAAGCAGGAGAGAACAAAAGGGCTGTGATGATTGGGATCGCCGTGGAGACGAAAGAGGTTCGTTTGGTGGGTTTGGAGAAGGGTCTCAGGACATGGGAAAAGGGAGGCGGTTGAGTAAAAGGAAGGGCTTGGGCAGGGTGTGGGATGGGGAGAAAAACGGAGAAAAGGTGAGAGCTTCGGTGCGCGCATTTGTGGGAAAAATGCCGAACGATTTTTCACTCGACGGTGTCGCTCCCTATAAAAACAAATGACTGTCCACCTCCGTTCCTCTTCTCTTTCCCGCAGTTAATCTTCCCTCCTCCCCCGTTTTTTTCCCTCTCTTTCTCCCCCTCTCTCCTCTATCTACCTCGCTCTCACCCGCCCAGTCGGGTCTCTTTCGGGAGAATTTCGCCCCTCTTCCCTCCCGCCTATTTCTTAAACACTCGCTCACCTTTTTCCTTCCCGAAATCCAACTCCCACCATAAAGGACCACCTCCGACTCCGCTCAATACACTCTCCACATTTTTTTCATCTCTTATCCTTCGCTCCCATTCCGAATTCTCTCGTTCTGGACTCACATCCGGGATGCTGCTGTGGTTCACAGTGAGAGAGAAAAAGAGCGAGACTTGAAAATGTTACCTCCCTCCGCCTTCCTACACCCCCCCGTTCCGCCTCCCCCACTCCTCATCCCTCCCCCAAACCGTCGCCATCCCGTGTAAAGCAGGAAATCTAATATCTAAGGAACAATGGAACAATATGCCATAAAAATTTATGTGAGCTGAATATAGATAGAAGAGGGTGTCATGGTTGACGGGACTGTGAGGTTGGAGGTGACGGCGGGGCATAAACCATGCGCGCGGTGGAAGACGGGTTAGAGCAAAGGGAAAGGCCGTGATGGAATTCTCGATGGGTGGAGCAGTGCGCCGAAGAGTTTGGTACATACTGTCGCGATACACGCAGACACACACGACGAAGTAGAAAAAAAACGAATTGGGGGAATTTTCGATGCCCGAGGAATAAAATTATGCAAAACGAAGGCATAAAGCAGTCATAAGCGAGCAGTAGAAACAGTGCTGGCAAGGCCTAGGGGCTTTCGGGAGCACGGGAGGGAAAAGACGAAGAGATGTTTCTTTAACCTTTCCGCTTCTTAAAACGTTTTTTGCATATATTACAGAACTTTCCGATTATTTGGATAAAACATTGAAGGAATATACTTTGTGACATGCTTTGTGAGATGTTTTATTGTTTTAGAAGGAATATAGAGGGAATATAGGAATTGAAGGAATTTTGAGATGATTTATTGTTATGAATTTCAACACCTTATTTAGCATCATCAAAGAAAAACTCAATTCAAGTTTACTCGATATTTCTTGTGTGATTTTTATCCATCAAAAATTACGGGCCAAATCGATACTACTGACTAATATAAATTGATGTGGATCGATATAATCTTAGCTAATGTGGAATACCCCTACACATAGAACTTAATGGTCCTGTTTCCTTCGCGGTTATCCCCGTGTATTGCTGCGAAAGGGTTAAGTATTAAGGTTGTTGGACCTCAATGGTAAGAAGTGGTCAAAAAGAGAAAATTTCGGCGTTTAAGTAAGATCAAGGTTCGGGTAGAGTACTGGCTAACCATTTCCAATGTGCTTCAATCCCGGCAGTGTTGTATATTTTAAATTGGAAATCCGCGGCCACGTGTAAAACACATTAAGGAGTCCACTTTTACCAAGTTGAGAGCTCCGTCCACCTGATGGGATAATAAAACTTGCGACTTCTTGTCACGATTCACCTTTCCCAAATGACCTCCGCTGTCGAATGCTTCTCCAAAATGACCAACAAATCGAGGAAATATATAGATAGATAGATAAATTTATTGCTCCACTTCAAAAACATTACAGAAAAAAGTTTAGTAAATGACTGTGGGGTTTTAGGTATATATTTAATGGTTTAAACTGGTGTAGAACCTACCAGCACTTACTTATACGTTCAAAATATCATTGAAAAATATAGCAATAGCTTTTTTGACAAGACACGAGCAAAAAATGAAGAATAAACCAATAAACGAGAGCATACAAGGATAAAAAATAGCTGCTTACAATGTTTTAATGATTATTTGATTTGATTGTGAGAGGTAAGTTGCGGGGAAAAGAGACATTAGCTTAACTTGGCCGTCATCAGGGATTTAGAGGTTCATTTTTAGGTTTTAGTTGTGAGAGGTCTGTTACGGGAAGATCAGGTTGGTGTTGTGGCTTGATTATCTTCATTATTAGTCGTTCAATCCTACGATTGGTTGACTATAGACCTCCACACTCCCCTATCAAATGCTAATTCCCATACCTCCTGGTAGCTCTCTATATGCACTTTCCTCACCATTTGGTCCATGAACTTTTCCCTGGTACTTCCTCTTGGGACTTTTCTCTAAATTTAACCTTCAATTATATTCTTCTAAAATCCAGTGTGCCTCAGGGTGCCAATCCATCTGGTTCTTTTTTTCTGTATGGCGTTCCCTAAGGTCCTTTCCACTTCTACTCTTCTGTAAACTTCATGATTTCTTATTTTGTTCGTCCATTTTATTTTTAGCATCCTCCTCCAGCACCAGATTTCAAAGGCTTGTAGTCTGTTCTGGTCAGCTTTTCCAATGGTCCATGCTTCCGATCCATAGAGAGTGCTACGCTCCACGCGAATGTTTTCACATACTATTTCCTGCATTGTAGTCCCATCTTCTTTGATCACAGCAGTTATATTTTTCCCATAAACGCCTTCTTAGCTTAAGCAATTCTCAGCTTGATATCCGTTGTACTTCTTCCGTCCCACATTATGGTACTTCCGAGATAGGTGAAGGAATCCACGGGATCTAATTTCTCTCCTCTAAGGCTGACTTCTACATTCAGCTTCTCTCTTCCGTACACTAGGATTTTAGTCTTCGCCTTGTTTATTTTCTTGTTGTATTCTTGGCGAAATTGTTAAATTATCTTATTCTTATGTTACTACCACGATAATCCCGAAGCCGCTTGTACGTATCCCCTTCGTACCGGAGACTTGTTAATTGCCGTACGATCCCAATTTGGGGCTACGTGAATATTTCTGCTCGGAAATGTAATAACTCGATGGCTGGGACGTTATACTGTAAAGACAAAATAGAATGACAGCTAACGGGAATAATTTTTCTCCAGTCCTCTTCTAAAAACGCAATTAACTGGCAGCCGTCTATTACGGCATCGATCAAATTATGAATCGAGTGTTTCCTGTTAGATTATGTTATGAATTATAGGCCATACAGATACGTTGATTAATATTTGTAGCAAATTTGCTGTAATATGCCCATTTATACGCTCAGGAATGACCTTAAAACTGTAGGTATGTCATTATGAGATCAGTAACTGCCCTGTACCATTCCGTTTGAAAAAGTTTTTTCTTCTCCTATTTTAAGTCCAGAAATTTTACATTTATATAGACTACGCGAAAGTGTTCAAATCAGTACTCATCAACGGAATTCGATGGCATACTTGCTCCATCGAATAAGGACCTCGTGGGTGGAACAGAAAATCCGCCCACATTTAATTAATTCAGAGAAGATAACGGCCGCAAACTCTGCGTGCCGTGAGGAATAAGTAATGATGCTCCGCCAGCCGAAATTCCTGTGGGCGTAACGCTTGCCTTAAGGTCATGGCTTTCCATACCTTTAGGAATGGGAGCCACTTTTTCTTGAGCATACATTTCATTTCATTTTAAGAGGTCCTAAATACCCTCAAATACATAATCATTTTTATTGTATTTATTCCTACCGTCAAGTATAAAAATTACTTTCATTTTAAATTTGATGAACTATGCCAATACAAATGTACCCACTGATTCTTAAATAACTCAGAAACACACGTAATGTCTTCTTCTCCTCAGAGCTCCTCAGTAAGAGCTTCGACAGCTCCCTTTCATCTTTGTACCCTCAACAGTGTCGTGTTTATAAGGCGTAATAATGAGCCCTGGCTTTCTTAATCATCCATGGATGCCATTTTATCTCGTCCCACACAATTTAATGTTTACAAACATTGGACATTACTATTGACTCTCACGAGCTGCTGGCGTTGTTGATGCGTGTATTCCTACATTATCCCTTAATCAAGCGATCCCTTCCTCATCATCACTTTCCCAATTAGTCTCACTCTAAGATCACTACTCTCTTTCCCTCAAGGTTTTTTTACAATTAAACGTAAAACAAAGTTCTTTCACCTTCACATCTCTGCTCGCAATAAAAAACCTATCCCTCTTTTCGTAGATGGAGTTGTTTTTTATTCACAATTTGACGATATCTATGCAAAAACCTCGTTTTATATTCATTATTTGTTAATAAGCACTGAACTGTGCTTTTTGTGAACTTTGAATAGTGCTTTTTGTGCCTTTTTGCATATAACACGAATAAAATAATTGAATCAATCAGTGAATTATGAATTCAAGAGTGATTATTATCCTCATGATCATTCTGATGTACTGTATTTTGAAGGTATTGCGCATTGTTCAAATCTATATCGTTGGTCATTTATACCCTAAATTACTTTATCGATTATGATGGAAAAGAGAGAGCCAAAGAAAGAAACTGAGATATTTAGTGTTCATTAATACATTAAAGTAAGTAATCCTTGAAACTAGTTATTTGTGCGTTACTAGTTGTTCCTCGAATCTCAATGTGATTAAACTCTGACCTCGAAGCAGTTTTATCGATATTATGGTCATAAAACGTTCAAGAAAGACGTAGCAAGAAGCATTGTCACATCTGGCCGGGAATTATTTTGGAAGACTCACTAGTTTAAGGATATGGTAAACGAACGATGAAAAACTTATTTACTGAGTGCAACCTGGGGAGAATATAATCTTTTGTTTCATTACCGAGACTTTGGTCTCCATTGGAATGAATATCACGTAGAGTATATAGTAGAACAGAGGAAATGAATTCGACTTTTAGCAAGAAGGAAAATAATTTGTCGCTTTAATGTAATCGCTCGTAAATTCATACATCTAGGAAATTAAAACACCCATTTGTCTGTAGATATGTAATGGTCTCTCCTTATTCTCTTATTTTCCAAGGTTTTCATGCTGCAGGTCTATTATTAAACACCCAACTCATGTTCCAACTCAGTTTGCGAGTTTCTTTCAATCGAGTTACCTTGTTATACATTTCAAAAATATCCATATTTAAAAATCTTCCTCCTTCTCCTCATGTGATATACGCTGAATTAAAAAAAAGACTTCATATCCTCTCGGAGGTCGAATGAGAAATTATTGCCTTCATTGTATAGCGGCTATTTTTCCTTAATTCTTAAAGCATTACAGTGACTATTTACAATAGCATTATTTGTTTTTACAATACTCAAAATATCTTATTTTGAGGGAAAATATAAAGCTTTTCCTCTATCGTGGCCTTTATTTCATACGTATATAACATGCGTGAAAATTAATATTTGAGGCTTAAATCCCTTCGACCTCAATGAAAATTTCATTTTGTTTACATAATTACGTCGGTGATCTAGTCAGTCCCTTAGGTGTGTACGTATACCTTTATATCAAAATGCGACGTGCGTTTAACTCAAAGTGATCTATTGCTCAACATTGGTCTGTGTGCGTAACTAAATACTTTCCTTTTTGATCTTTTCGCAATTTCATATTATTTGCAATTTTTACATCTGGCTCTACTTTTTCAGAAACTCCGAATTATTAGCAGATTCAGTGGCAATTCGAGTGAATTAATGCTACTTTCTTATCAACTTGAATTTGTATGGTGAAATTTACTCAATTTCTTACCGATAAATTTTTTGAATTTATGATGCGTTTCATGGTTCCTAATCTAAAGCACAACCAATTCAGTGACTCCCCCGCGTAAGTGGACATTTATGAATCAGTCTATGTGAAACACTCCTCTCCAATTGAAAGTGGTGATAAACTTTGGGTGAAAGAATGTTGCATAAAAGTAGCACAAAACTCAGCTCATCCCGGCCAGGTTCAAAACCACCTGCAACCCAAGTGGAGGCTCGAGGCGGTGGATCCCCTGATTCTTTTTACGTTACATTATTTTGAAGAAAAGTTTGAGGAAAGTTCTTCTCACTCGACATCAGGATGGCTTTTCACCCAGTGGAACCCGAAAACATCTCACAACAATCTCGCAACTTTTGCGGTTCTGGACGAAAGAGAGTTGGATGGTTCAATCCAATCATGACAATATTTTCGGACAAAAAAAGTAAAAAAATGTATGTTTATTTGCTGTATCCAGGGCTAATATTTGATGTACATTACTTCGAGTGAGTAGACAGTATTAATAAAGCTGTTAGGAGGACCTTTATTATTTATGACTCATAGAGGTGAAGAGGTTGCACGTGAGGGTAGTGTATCTTTCAGATCACACGGTGCGGTTGGCAATTATTTTATCACTACGTTGTACTCTGTATCCTATGTTGTACTCGAAAGGATCCAAATAAGATAGATAACTTCAAACGGAGAAGACATATGAATCATCCTTTCCTTCCACCGCATATGAATGGCACAAAAACCGACCGTCCATCTAAATTCATCCATTCTCTCTTCTAAATCCTCTTTCAAAGCGCCTCCCGTTTCATGACAGTTTTTTATCACCCGTTTTCAAACTTTCTTGTCATGTGTATCCCTACTAGTACGAGGGTGTCAATTTTTTCAGCATAAAAAGCACAACGGCATCGAAAAGTTGTGGTACACACTGATGAGTATGGACAGCCTTTAAAACGCTAAATCTCTCCTTCTTCAGTAAATCTGCGCTCAGATGAACCTCGTGTAGTTTTTCATTCTTTTCACACATGTAGTTACTGTTCTAAATATTAAGCATGACCAAAATATTTTGATAGTATGTCTCTAATTTTAGGATATGCAATAGTTTTTTATCACCCATTTTCAAATTTTCTTGTCATGTGTATCCCTACTAGTACGAAGGTGTCAATTTTTTCAGCATAAAAAGCACAACGGCATCGAAAAGTTGTGGTACACACTGATGAGTATGGACAGCCTTTAAAACGCTAAATCTCTCCTTCTTCAGTAAATCTGCGCTCAGATGAACCTCGTGTAGTTTTTCATTCTTTTTACACATGTAGTTACTGTTCTAAATATTAAGCGTGACCAAAATATTTTGATAGTTTGCCTCTAATTTTAGGATATGCAAAAGAGACGGCACCTTGCTACCAGTGTTGCTATATAGCAAGGCAATTGGAATCCAATGTCTAGAATCTGAATCGTTAATTCGCGTACACTCTCGCGTATGTTGAGCGATATGAACTATAATCACTATCTTTAGAGCAAACAATAACAAGTAAAACTCATCTTTCTTCGAGACAAACTTTGAGATGAAGTGATTTATTCTAAATGACCAATCCAATCATTTTTTGGGCTGGAACCAAATTACGTTTCAAATCGGTCATAATTATAGTGGTTAATTTTTGCAGGGGAAAAGTGAAAATAATTGAGGAAATTGATCGCAATCGGAAACTTCAACGATCCATTAGATGTTGCTGGTATCTTTATTGCATGGCCCCGCTACGTTTTCCGGACCTAATGGCCGCTGTGAGCCCGATGGCACGTAGCCTCGCCGATGAAGCGATCGTCGGCGTGGTATTAGAAAAACTTTGACTCCCACACGAGCTGCGAATTATAAGTCAACATTGGAAATATCGCCACCAGCATTTCCAGGTCTAATCGTCGAGGCAACCGGATGAGTTAACGGCGTGTTTCCCACTCCGATACAGCAGGCGCCGTTTTCCGGGAAAAATACAGCGCGGCAAGTTGTAGATGTGATTATCGCGGCATGGATTAAGCAATTGAAGAACGGTGGGCGGCAGCAAAACCTTCCCCTCCCCCCTTGCTCCCGTTTTTCCCGACGTAATCTCATCGCAAGGCGGTGGAAACTCATCAAGAAAAAAAATATCGGCGCTCGCGAAATTACAACTTTCGATTGAAATACACCGCCGCAGCTACAGAGCCATGAGATGAGTTGTGTTTCGCTAACACTCCGAGTGTCCTCCTGCCCCGTGATTTTTTTCTATCTTCTCCCAATACCGCCCCTTTTATTTTTCCCTACCTCATCAATTCTTCGGGAAGAGTAAACCACTTTATCGGCGTCGATTGGTGGGCCGACGTTTTTGCTTCCGTTAATGAAGATAAGCGACGAAATTCGTTTTCGAATTCGAAAGCTGAAATTTTTCATAATGGCGCATTCAAGACGTGAAATGAAAAGTCCACCTTTCTGAGGTTCAATGTGATTTCCTTGAGGTCATTGTGTGACCTAAGTTGTTTTAAGGTAGTTTGAGCGAAATATCATTTTACCTATAAATCAATGAATTTGGTCTCATTTTAAAGAAAAATATATGTCACCCTTCCATTGGCACCAAAAATTCAACCTCTTACCACATAACTTTCCGAGATATTTTCCAGATAATAACAGCCCTGTAACATGGGAAATGGTACGTGCATGCACTCCAGAGAGACCTTATTTAACAAATGAGGAATTTCTAACACTTAGATCTCGTCAAAAAGTCAACTGTGTGTAGTTTGTGCGTTTTATCAACTATTTTTGAAAATTAATCGTATTTTCACCGCAGTACATTCTTCGTGATCACAATATACCTTCCGTTTTGATGGAGTTTCAAGCGTACCGCGTGAAAAAATGAGTCAAGTTAAAGACTTATTAAGATATTTTTACTTGATTACTTACAAAATAAGAGCGATACATTGCCAGAACGATACATGCGAAAACTCGTTCTATCCGCGCACAATAAGCAACCATAGTAAATACTGAGCACCACTCAATAGGTACACTCTCTTAATACACGTCACCATTTCTCCTCCCAAAACCTTACATCTTTACACGGTTGGTTTCCTAGCACCCACTACCGCACGCCTATACGGCATCTCTTAGGGTAGTAAGTAGATGTAGATGTTGATATATGCGCTGAATTACATATTCCACTGTTCTTTAAATTATTTAAATTCATTGGTCAAAAATATTACCGGAAGAAAAATATGAGTACATTTTAAGTCAATGGCTCTTATCTCTTTCCTCTATCTTTCATTGTAGTTCAGCGTATTTATTTTGGCGATAACTCTACCCCATTCCTTGAGTGTTAACGAATTAAATCAAGCATTGTTCTATCCTTGATTCTCGTAAATTTGTCTTGTCTTGTTTGCAGTGATCTCGTGCTCCGTCCCTAACTTTCCATTCAAAAGTCAACATTGAACGAATTCATTATTGCATATTAGTCCCTGGAAACTTAATAATGACAAAAGTCAGCGAAGACCCTTGGAAATTCTTCAGAAAAAAGTGCACAAGTGTGTAATGAGCGTTCATTACTTTGAGTTGGCCGTTCCGTTTTTTCCAGCTTTGAGAGAATTTACTACCTTAAGTTATGTGTTTACTCTCACTATTAATTAATATATTATTTTTGATTTTAAATGCTTAAATAATTTACTTGTTCTTAGTATTTACAAAGGCTATTGTCAGTTTTAACTGCTTAAAATTATTTATTTAATCCAAGTATTAATAAAGATTAAGGTCGGCATTTTTTTGTCTTCCACTATTGTATTTTTCGTTATTGGGTGTGAATGGGTGGAAAAATTTCTACTTTGAAATAAAAAAGTGAGAAGAAAATGGAATAAGGCTAAACCAAATTAATTCCCATCAAATCCAGATGATAACTATGCATGAATCGTTTTGTGCTAAAGTATTTGGGAAAAAAACGCAGCTGGCAGTTCTCTCCGAAAGCCCGTGGGCTTAATACATGTGGGTGAGGGAGAGCGTTTCCCTTCAGCGCAAGGCCTTTAGCGTTAATTTGGCCGGGGCACAACTCACTAATTGTATTTCATTTCTGTGGAACTGCAAGCCCAAAGCACGCTGACCGCTATTTCGCCGTGACGAAGATTGTCCCGCGGAATTCCAACGGACGTTCCGCCAGCGGCAGCGATGCCCGCAAGTGAAATGCATTTCCGTTTTATTTTCCTCCCTTGTCAGTGTGGCCTCGCTAGCGTGCTAGCGGTGTTCCTCCACCTCTCGTCCTGTCACACCGATATTCTGTAATGCCCGTGATGAGAGACAGAATCGAGCATAATCCACTGCAGAGTGATGGCTGCTGTCGCTGGCGTCTGAATAAAGGGAAAGACGTTTCCGTCACTCCGTTTTATTTTTTGTTTCGAATGACGATCGTTCACCCGCTTTTCCGAATCTCGCCCGTTTGTATTCATTATATATACATTTCCTTTTTTTAATTCGCGTGACGGTGGAATTGCAGGCGGTAAAATTTGCAATAGAACAAGAGTTAGTGAAAGGGTATTCCGAGGAAGTTGTGAAAAAAAATAACTAGATGAATAAAGATACAACACTTGCCGCCATGTTCACATTTATGCGCTTGAATATAATTTATCCAATCCCGTGAAAGGCTTGGCGGTAATCTTCAGTCCATTCTAGAGGGATGAAAAAGCAATTAAGTGCACACATTAATGTGCCGAATTCACCACATTGCTCATAAAGAGTGATAAAAATTAGTACCTCCTGCATGGAAAAAATGGGACGGGGAGAGTTTGCTACACGAAATGGTTTACATCTACAAATCACGTTCACCGAAATTTGCTTTTTTACGCTCATTGATTATTCATATTGCTTAACGCTATTCATGACCCGGTTCCGTCGCATATGTAAAAAATTACTAGTCATATGAGGTAAGGTGTACTCTGCCGGTAAACTTCAAGTTTGGTCGCGATGGATACCTACTATAAAATTTTTGGCCAATATTTTTCGGTTACCAAGGGACTGATATGATCCTTGATTGATTATATTTTTACTACGCTCTGGTACAGGGAAGTGACAATACATTTCACGCCTATGATTTTCAGGGCAGAATTACATAAACAATCATTTTAGACATTTTTATGCTATTTGAAAATATTCAAACATGGCGGGTGAATTTTGTTGAAGCAATTGCCATGAGAAAAATTCGGCCTGGACCGGGAATCAAACCACGGACCTTTCCAAACCAAAATTGCCGTGGAATTAGGAAGCCTGGAGAGCGTAGTGGTCTGCGCATTGGTCCGGAAAACCAAAGGTCCGTGGTTCAATTCCCGGTCCAGGCCGAATTTTTCTCATGGAAATTTCTTCAACAAATTTTTTATGCTATGATCAATTTCTTCGAACTTAATAATGCTTTCTTTTTGTGTGAATCTTAAGCATCTATGACAGACGTGGCTATCATCTTAATTCCATTTAAGAGGGAATTGGGATCAAAGGATATTGATTCAAAATACATTCATGAAGAAAAACAAGCAGTTACATGGTGGAAAATACATACTTTGAATAATACTTACAATAGCTGAAGATTTTTAGAGGCCTTAACTGATTCCCCGGGTAACGAAATCTGACCGTAAATTGAATACATGGATTTCTTCTCAACATTACTTAATTTTATTCACTATAAGACGTTTTATTCATTCCTCTGCTTCACGTGATGTAAGCAATTATTTTTAAGGCAGATAGTCAATTCGTTTATGACTTTTGAAAAAACGATTTAATGCTTTATCGATTAGGTATAGTTTGTAATTATGCAATGAGTCGGCTGCCGTTTGAATCTAAGATTGACATCAGAGCTATAAGAATAATGTCTGGGACCACTGAGGACATAGACTATCGTGTAACTGAGGTAAAATAAACTGTACAAAGCCCATTCTCGTAGGAAAAGCGTACAGAGTAATATATACATCTCTTCACCTTTAGCGCTTTGTATTTTGACTTCCATTCACTGCATTTACCGGAGTCGCAATTTATTCTCCCGTCCACGCAGTTTCAAAGTTTCCACGGCGATCCATGCTTTGTCTTCATCCCTTGTTGGAAAACCTTTGTACTTACGACAAAAAAGAAGCAAAAATTCCAGCTCGATGGATAGGGAGCAATACGGTGATAATTCCCAGAATGTGTGGGCTGCGTTTTCTGCGAGCGTACCATGGTGTAGAAAAAAGTGTGTGCGCGTAAACGGAGAAGTAAATACCAATTGCAATAAAAATGCACAACTTTTGAAAATCTCTCAAAAATTTCAGAATTGTGCAAAATGAAAGTAGAACAGAGGGATGCGTTTTGATTTTTTGAAGGGAATATTTATTCTTTGTATAAAGGGGGGTTTGAAATATCAGCACAAAAAATAATTTTTGAGTTTTCTTTAAATGAATAAATTTTAATAAAGATAACGAAATGCTCTCTTCATACAATTAGATTCTCTCTAAAAATGTATGAATGATCCCATAGTTTCTAAATTTCTGGGAAACCATTTGAGTAAAAAATTGTTCTCTTTTTCTGGAATTTTATTGAATTTCGACGCTCTTCTCGTAAAAATATCGGCGTATACCTCACTCCAAAACATCTTCTCTTCCCTTACGTTGACCATGTCATCATTTCTTTGTCAATGTCACCGTGAGCTTAAAATCTATCGATGCAAAATTGCAAAATTCCAATAGCAGAGGCACAAGGGACAGGAATTATTTCCTAGGAAATTCAATTTTCCTTTTTTTCATCGCGCTGTGAAAACCTCTCCCCATAGTTCCTCAACCTGGATGAATGGACATAATAGCTCTTTTTATTCCTGGAACGACATGGAGTGACGCTACACAGTTTCTACATTTTTCATTGCATTGTAATTATTTAGCGATAACGTCAGTTCCCGACCGTTATAAAAAACAGCACCAAAGAGAGCCTATCCAATAACTTAGGTTCCGTGGATAAAAGAAACTCTTTCCAACGGAAACTGCCCGTTAATTATGTTTCGCAAAATTCGCTCTGCGCCATATTGCCTCGGTGCCATATTGTTCCGACCAAACTTTTTTTTAAAGCGAAGGAATCTGAGGGAGAAAGGAAAGAAAATAAAGTGGCGTGAGGGAGAAGGCCTCGGATCTTCCTCCAGCCGCCTCCTCCCCGCTCCCTCCGTACCCCTATATACTCTACTCCTCCGTTCCACCCCAATCCTGCTTCCCTCTCTCAGAAGTATTCCTTTTTTCCTTCAGCTCTTTCTCCTTTAAGTCCTCTTACTCTCTCGCGGACACACTCTGAGTCCTAGAAAAGGAAAGAAGAAAATGAGGAGAAAAAAAATGAGGCCAAGCACTAACCCCTGTGCCACCCCCTCAATCATCTTTCATTCTGCTACAACAGCGTTCGACCCCCGAGTTTCGGAATGTCTTTCCCATCCCCTATTCCTGTGAGAAGAATATTATATAGTTACTCAAAATACAAGTTTATTTCAGGCTGCAAATGCAATCCTCGCTTAAAATATTTGCATAGGTGAATATATGTGGACTTATAATTAGGTATAGTTTTGCCAATTACAATGAAATATCTTTAATCGATTATCGACCGACCTTGTGGAAATTACTCAGGACTTAAATTAGCACTCAAGTCGTAGGAATGGCGAGTTAAATAAAATGATCTTATATTTCATGCAAAACATGTAGGATACAAACGTAAGCGATATTTGTTTTGATGAACCAAGGGCCCGGTTTTTAGGAATTTATGTAACAAAAGATTCGCTTCTTATTTTAATTTTAAACTAGATCCAGTTTTATTTTGTTCATCTATATACATTTTACTTGTGCATTTTGCATAATAAACGAGTTTCAACATGCATAAATACATACGTGTGATCAGACTGTAAAATAAGGGTATGTTTAACGCTTATAGCGCTGGCAGATGGAACGCGGCAGCTGAGGAATGATCCTCAGCAGGAGGGGAGGTAGATTAAAGGAAAGGAGAGCGGGCAAAACCCTGGGAAGGGGAGGGCATTGGTTGCAGGAGGAAAGGGACAGAGCCTGAACGGAACGAGAGTGAGAGGCGTTGGCTGGAGGTTACTCCAGTGAGGAGGGCCCCATACAGAGCACCACCACGTATTAATATTTATGAAATATGTGCCTCGCGCTCTGCGATAAAAATCGCTCGCACTCATTATCACCAGGGGTCGCGGAATTGAGAAAGTTTTTAATGCGACGGACCTTCCGTAAGAGAGCGCCACAAGGACTCGAGTGTCCTCCCCTCCCGCCCCCCTCCTCAGAGTCCCTTCTCCCTCCTCTGCCGCGTGTACCCTTCGACCCCGTGGCCGACTCCCATACCCCAATATTCCCCCACAATCCTCCTCCTACCCCTAGTCTTCTAAGCCTTTCCCTCTCTGCTCCCATCCCTATCATCATTGGTCGTGCCTAATCCTAATCCTAAGATTGGTTGACTGCAACCCTCCACACTTTCCTATCTTATGTTTGTTCCGTAACCTCCTAGTATCTCCTCCTATGTACTTCCCTCTTTCTTTGGTTCATGAACTTATTCCAGGGTCTTCCGCTGTGGACTTATCCCTCTATTTTGCCTTCAATTGTTTTTTACAAATCTGTTATGGCTCAGGGTGTGTCCAATTCATCTGGTTCTTCTGTATAGCGTTCCATATGGTGATTTTCTTCTGTACACTTCATCATTTCTTATTTTGTCCGTCCATTTTACCTTCAGCATCCTCCTCCAGCACCAGGCTTCGAAGGCTTCTGGTCTCTTGTGGTCAGCTTTTTCCATGGTCCATGCTTCCGATCCACACAGTGACACGCTCCACACGAAGGTTTTCACATACTTTTTCCTGGTGTTTAGCCCTATATTCTTTGAGCACAGAAGTTGTCTTTTTCCCATGAACGCCTTCCTAGCTTGGGCTATTCTCCACTTGATGTCGGTTGTACTTCTTCCGTCCCATCCCTCGTCTCTTTCTAATTCTTACCATCCTCTCTTATTCTACCCGACTTTTCTTCGTCTTTCTTTTGAAACTCTTTCTCCCCTTTCCTCTCCCTATCCCATCTCTCTACTTCTGTATATTTCCCCTTCTCCCACGCATCTTCCTCTATCAAAAACCTTTCATCCTTCTCATTATTTTCTATGATCAACGTGTTTGTTTTCAAGACTGTTCTTGGTAGGAGAGGGAGAGAAAAAGAGACGTTCTACTTAGACTCGGACTCCGCGTGATGCGTTGTGCCCACCCTCTCTGGGAGCTGGAATTTATGCGCTTGTTTGGCTCTAGGGCCAGCCGTAACGACCCGACTTGACGCAATGACTGACGCCGGGGCCGAGCCAGGGCTCCGCTGTTTGGACGATGCGGGGGAGTTTGAGTCTTGGGTGGGAGGGAGGCGGATAGCAGTTTCCGGCATTGAAATCGTAGAGGCCTCGCCTTTACGTGACCGCGAACGAGGGGCGCTCTTTGGTACCTAATTGAAATCAGATTTTTTTATTCAAAATGAATAACGAAGGTTTTATTTCATTCCCTACTTTTACTTAGCTTTAGTTATAGTAAGCTCGTGTAAGGCAGTTATCAAGTGCGGACAATTGAGGAATACAGACTTTTATTGAAAATTTCCCCTTAGGCTCTCCCTAGGCATCCATTTATTCTCAAAGTAAATTTGATTTTTCGATGAAAATAATATTATATGCAGTCATTTTATAGTTTTGTTAAATACCTATAGGTATAAAGTCCTTTTATAGAACTCCGTGACTTAAATTCGCTTTTAAGTTACGCTTTTCCATGGAATAGGTAGCCCATTCATACAATAAGCTGACGACAATTTCATTATTACATGAGACGTCACTTAATTCACGCACAAGTAATTAACAATTATTGATTTCTGATAGCATAATTTATTACAATGACAGCTGAGTGTATAGTGCATGTTATATTTATGCATCTGAATAAAAATCGAATGATAAGAACCTGAATTACAGCTAGTTACTAAATCTGTTAACTTCTTCTCCTTGGACTCATTCCTTATCTGCAGCTTTATTAATAATATTGGAAGAATTTAATTTTAATTTATGTGAGCCAACATCTTTTGGAGCATTATAATGAGAACTCAAGAGATTTAATTGAATTTACATATTTGTATCTTGTAAGTACAAACCAATATCTGGATAATAAAAAAACTGGTAATCTTGGTTCAGGTGATATAGCTTGTTGAATTTGTGTGGATTTTAATGAAATTTAGACGATGGAATTCCTAGTAATGGCAACATTTTAATTCGGTTCATGTGATTGAACTCGATGCGCTTGATTAAATTTAGATCCACGAGGAGTAGCCACGTTAAGTAGACACGGGGTTAACTATATCTTCTACCACATCATAAACGACGTGTATAATCGTGGCTTGTTTTTTCAAAACAATTCCGGAACTTGTTAGGAGATTTTCTTGCAATAGATAGCTCAAATTTTCCTCTCTATAGTGAGACAATCTTCTGGCACAAAAACAAGATCATAGCTTAAATTTCACATCTATAGAATAGTACTCGTAAAGCTCTCAAAAAACCTGATAATTAAAAGTAAGCATCGAAAACTATATACGGCTGACTCAAATTTCCGATGTACTATGCTCTCTTATTGCATTTTTTTACCGCAGAAGACGGCGAATATAAGTAACACTAACTATAAGGTAGTATACGATACTCCTGACTAAAATGGCTCTCATTACACGACGTGTTATCGCCATGTAATAGTAAGCCACTTGAGTTCCTAGTGTCATAATGTACTAATTAAACATAATTAAAAGCCCGCCGATGAGATTGTTCATAACATTTGCCCTTCACTTTACATTTATATCTTATTTTACAGCTCCTTTTATTAATGTTTTTAAGTAATAGAGGTTGACAAGAATTTATTAATTACTTGCGGCAATTTTATGTGTTTTTTACTGAAACGCATCCTGAGCGCATATGTTCAATTCATAATGGTGCATGTTTTTGAAAGATATTTCCTATGGACATTACATTTTGGCAATAGCACTCAATCATGTGTGTTCGGTACATGATGGTCTAATTAAGCTTTAGGGAGGTGGACGTCGCAGTGATGGCCTAACATTTGCAGAGAACTCGGGTTTGTGCCAATCCCTTAAGCATGAACGATTTAACTTGTGACCGTAACGACTGCCAAGTCAGTCGAGCACAAACCTGTGCACTCACTCCCCGGACTGATTTATTGCTGGTTCATATTTTCCTTCTTGTTCCTTCTCTTTCCTCCTTTTATGGCCTCATGCCCTCTTGGTTTTAAGCCCGTCGCGGTTGTTTTTACTTTTAAAACTTCATCTTATTTTATGAAGCCTATAAATAATCCTAAGCCATTCGAAAATGCTGTCACTAAATGAAACGCAGCCCTTTTGTCGTTAAAGACGGTCATTTTTTTTAAATAACAACCCATTTTGCTGGGGTTAAGCTTTTAAAAGGTGGCAGATACTCGTGAGTTAGTTCGTGTGGCAACAAGAGTTTAATAGCTGAGGCCTCGACGCACTTTGAAATCCTCATCAAAAAGCGAAATTCTAGATACCTTGAGGAATAATCGTACTCTCTAATAACTAGATGTCGGATTTACCCTTCGTCATCTAGCCACCTGGTGTGCTTTCTGCCAGGTTAAACAAGATACCTTGAATTGTACACAGGAAATAGGAAAGAGTGAACTCCCATTCTTACTTACTTCCACGGCGCTACAGCCCGGTATGGGCTTTGGCTTTCCTCTAGACGCCTGTTCATCCTCTTCTGTTGTGCACTTTGTCCCACCGTCTTACGATCCTCATAGTCTTTATGTCTTCTTCCAAATCATGCATCCATCTTTTCCTTGGTCTTCCTCTTTTTCTCTTTCCATCCTTATTTCCATGTAGCACCTTCTTAGGCATCCTTTATTCACCCATTCTTTCCACATGACCTATCCAAGCTAATCGTTGTGTCTTCACAAATCTCACTATGTCTTCGCCTCTGATAATGTTTTATTTTTCCCTCTTTGTTCTTATCCTCCATGTTTCACCATCTGTCACGGGGCCATATATCCTTCGTAAAACCTTTCGTTCAAATATCTGTAGAGCTTGCTTATTTCCAGCAGAGGTGGTCCTTGTTTCTGCTCCGTATGCCACGACCGGTCTGATATGTGTCTAGTCATAATAATAAGATCATAGCTTAAATTTCACATCTATAGAATAGTACTCGTAAAGCTCTCAAAAAACCTGATAATTAAAAGTAAGCATCGAAAACTATATACGGCTGACTCAAATTTCCGATGTACTATGCTCTCTTATTGCATTTTTTTACCGCAGAAGACGGCGAATATAAGTAACACTAACTATAAGGTAGTATACGATACTCCTGACTAAAATGGCTCTCATTACACGACGTGTTATCGCCATGTAATAGTAAGCCACTTGAGTTCCTAGTGTCATAATGTACTAATTAAACATAATTAAAAGCCCGCCGATGAGATTGTTCATAACATTTGCCCTTCACTTTACATTTATATCTTATTTTACAGCTCCTTTTATTAATGTTTTTAAGTAATAGAGGTTGACAAGAATTTATTAATTACTTGCGGCAATTTTATGTGTTTTTTACTGAAACGCATCCTGAGCGCATATGTTCAATTCATAATGGTACATCTTCATTTCGCCTCCTTGGATAGAAGGGTGGACTTCAGGAGCTTAGGAGGACTCACATTCTCCTTCCTGATTTTTTTCAAATGTATCAACTGGCTGTCATTTCACGAAACAAATCATGCGGGGAACCCATCCGATTGCTTATAACCACAATACGCCTACTAAATCGACCCTTAATGTTGTGCTACCACCTTCATCACTGGAATCGTGCGATAAATGGCTAATCTCGTATTACCAGTCACTAGGAACCTTTATTTGTTACCGATTCAGAACCCGACCTCAAACAAACCATTGCTTAAGTCATCCCCTCGTGTATTTACACGTTTCCTAACTGAAGCTTGGAGAAGTCGTGCACATACTTATTCTTTGAACATTACGATAACGCGCATTTTAAGACTCACTAAAAGTGGTCATAAAGGTAAACTGTTATTAAAACGCAATTTAATATTGCACTTCTAAAAACAATTCTGTGCCACGAAAATAAATTTCCCGTAAAAATCAGTGTTTTAAGCTAAACAAAATTAGTTCATACAATACTGGACCCATGAGAAGCTAAGTAGAAGTAGAACGGAAGAATAAGAATAACATCGTAAACACCAATTGTAACTGATCACGAGTGGAGTTTACGTAGAGATTACAAAGTAACTTTATTCCTCCGTGATGGATAAGTGCCACAAAGTCAAGCTTACTACTGTTTTCTTTTTGGCGTAGGGCGTTGGTAACTGGGTATCGGGTTGGTGTGGTAGCTAGAGTACTGGCTAACCACACGAGCGGCCACTTCAAGTACAGCACTCCATCTGTCAGATGAGATGTTAAACCGTGGTCCTCTTGGCGCCTTTCGTTAAGACCAGGCTAACGCCGACGCCTCGTTTCTATCCCCCCCCGCCTCACCTATCCCCTATGGCGCAAATGACCATAGCTGTCGGTCGCCTCCCAAAAATCCAATATAAACGTTGGTAACTTCTATTTTTAAGTTCACTACGTTGTGCGTACTTAATTGGTGATTACAAGTCTTCTCAAATATCTTCCCCATGTCCGGGTAATAAGACAGAATTAACACCACGGACATTCCACGACGCTACTTACAAAACTTTTTCATACTGTTAAAAAGGCGTGCTAAAATCTGCTCAGTGACTTCCACTCTCTCGCCCTTAATATTGTCCTTAATTCGATCTCCTTCAGAGACTGAGGCACCTGCAGATTCAGCCTTTAATTCCCTTCAATGAATGCATTCCAGCGTTCCAGAGAAATTACCACAATACGTTTCACCGAAAGTCACTTTGTTAGTCGCAATTTTTGCTGGTCAATATTTTCTCTCTCACTTATTGCTGTTTGCGTCACCCCGTGTGTGCTGTTTTGTTTCATCACTCCAATGTTTTCGCCTCCCCTATTCTCGTGTTGACAAACTCCTGAGCGTCTTTCTTCCCTCCGCGCCGAGGGTGCAAATTGGAATCTTGCGGTGCGCGTGCCGACAGCATTTAGCGCCGCTTTGTTATCCTAACACTGCTAAGCCACTCCCCTCCGCTGAAATCCCCAGCCATTCCAACCCGACCTCCCGCGTCCAAATTCGCACCTTATCTCCCGCCTATTTGAGCGCACTATCTCGCTGGCTAATTACACGCTCTTCCTTCCCCAACGCGCATCCCCGCCTTCATATCTTCTTGTCGTTCATGTCTTACCTCGCCCAGGCCAGTGTCTTATTCCATTCATCATCTTCATTACTTTCACTGTCACGTTTGAGTGACTGCAGCCCACCATTCTCATCTATTCCCAGAATGAATGTCTTCAGCTAGTAAAAATCTTGTTTCTGCTTTCTAGACGCATATATTGCTCACATTCATTTCGGTTTTCTCTCTGGGTGATACTGTATGAGTTACTAGACTCCAGAATTGTCGAAAATTAACCTAGAGGATGATTCTCTAGTCCAAGTATCGATCTCAGGGTTAACAATCGATATTGCTCGAGTCAATCATAAAGGCTTCGGTTGGAATTCTTTATCCAGTATTAGTCCTTAGATGTTGTTTTGTCTTCTGGATTGGTTGCTAGCATTAAACTGTGCCCCTTAAATATAGTTTTGGCTGGTGTGGTGGCTACTCTGGGAGGTTCCTTTATCAAAGCTTCTTTTCTGTCCACTCCAAAATCCGGCATGAAGTCGTTGAAATGTGCTTAGCGATCTCTTTGTTAGTGGTACGCGTCCCTAAGGTAACTGAGGATCCGTATCTGTGGAATCTTGCTTCTTTTTTAACTGAACTTCTCCCTTGATTTATATTCCCTTCCTTCCCATTAATTGCGCTATGGGATTCTCAGGTTTTCTTCACGAATTATGAGTTAAATTTTGCATCGTATAAAATATCGATTTATTTTATTACGTGTATTGTGGTGTATCTCATTAGATTTGCAGTAGAGATTGTAGTTTTTTTTCGACCCCCATTTGTGAGCGGCTCTTATCTATTAGTTGAGTATCTTTTTATTTATATCTTTTACCTCTTTCCTTAAAAGGTTTTTGTCGTTCTTATTATTATTAATTTTGTATTTTCTCTCATTTTATTTTGTAACCATTAATATCATGACTTTTAGATGCTTTGGTAATGAAATTTTATGCCTGACTCTCTAGCAAAGGTATTCACTGTCAATATTCTATTTTCTCACCTCAGCTCCTTACTCGGCAATATTATTTATGTGCTTAAGTGCAAAATTCCACCGAGAAAATCATTCGTCTCGACCGGGACTCATACCTGGATCCATCGACATCGTTCCGAGTGCTTTAGTAAGATGAGCCACTTAGGTTAGCTAAGAAAAGCCTCCGGCGCGTTATCGAGGATTCCGAGATTGAGTCCCGGTCACGATGAATGATTAAAATCAATGGTTGGCGAGTTCTTTTTGTGGAAATCATTCATGTTCAAAATGAAAAAACTTAGTTTTTTCCACCAATGTATTAATCTTCCAGACAGAATTTTCTGTTGAATTAAAAACCATCAAATGTATAGCCCGGAATAATGGTTATGACGACTCTTTGGTAGACGACTTTTTAAATCGATTGCGACGAAAACATGCCATAGCCACATCCACTTCACCTTCTCCAATCCTCCCGTCCGGCACTAAGTGGGTGAAGTTACCCTTTATTAATAATTTAACATATAAGCTATATAGACACTTCCCAAAAAATAAATACAAAATTTCCGTGTATAATCCTGTGACACTCCATAAATTATTCTTTAATTCTAAGGATGAAATTGACATGAATGATAAAAGTGGGGTATATTTACTCAAGTGTGATAGTCCTGAATGTAACCCTTTGTACGTTGGTCAAACTGGACGAAAGTTGAATATACGAATAATGGAACATTTTAAATCCAGTATCAATGGTGACAAAAAGTCAAATTTTGCAGAGCATCTAATTGATGATTGTCACAGATCCAATTTTACCCCTAGGCTGTTACACGTTTGTGACAAGGGGGGGAAGTTGGCCTTCATGGAAAATTTTGAAATTCTGTCATATTACTATGTGTACGGTGATAAACTACTCAATGATATAATCCCTTCAACTGCCTCACCCTTGTTCCCTGTGCCAGTACCCCCACCTCCATCGCTGTAGTCCTTGAGCCTGGCGTTACCACCTGTTTGTTCCTTCCCCTGCAGTTTTCCCCACTCACCTCCTCAAATCTTACTCTCTTCTCATCCCCCCCTTCTTTCAGCCACCTCCCTCTCCTTGAGATCTCTTATATAAACTGTGCTGTCTCTTGGTATTTTACTCTGTAATCTTGATAAGAGCCTGAAAAGGTCGAAATCGTTTTTGTTTTTGATACATTGGTGGAAAAAACTAAGTGTTTTCATTTTGAACGGTGAATGATATTTCCTCCGAAAAATTTTCCGCTTAAGTGGACTTTCGGTTGACAGTGTAGAGGTAATATTGTGTCTTCACAATTTGCAACTTTCGTTTCTTTTCTGGCAATATCTATCTAATATCAGTATTTTACCGTTTATTAGAGATGCTCTTTTCATTGTTTCCCTAGTTACTAGGGGTTAGGTGGTAGAGCACACTCAATACCACCTCACTTCATAAACTAATTTACCCATGTCTTTGCATTACACATGTGTCTTTCCGAATGGATACGCAATACCATACAAATACATGGCCTACATTGCACATATCCCATGTCACTTTACATCACGTTACGTCGATATAGAATATCGTTGCGCAGCATTGAGCCTCGCGCTTCTTTTCATTACGCTTGTCAGTGATTCCCGAAGGACAGTACCATCAATATCGCAATGCGATATAACTGGAAAAATCGCGAATCGCAGTCGATACATCGCCACGTTGACTGCAAAACTCCTCCCAACTCCCCCTTGAGCTAAACGACTGCGCTACAAGAAAAATAAAACAAACGCCACGCCCCCTCCTCCCCTCTCCCCGGTAAACACGCGGGAGTGCATTTTTCCAACGACCTCCATTGTTTCCAAGACAACGACGGTCTCCGTGGATAGAAACAGTGTAACAAACTTCGTCGTTTTTCTTCGCGATAGGGGTTAGCGGAGAAGAGTTATTTTTTCCCTCTTTTGTGCCATGCTCCCTTCTCCCCCTTTCAAACTAGCTAGTCAGTCGGCTGCGTTTGAATGCGCCCTCTCCGGCGTCGTGGTGCACTCCTCGTGAAAAACGTCTCTGTGCCATTCCAACGGCGCTCCGACTCTCGCTTTGTCCCCGGCTGTCGCCGCAAACGTCGCCTCTAAAAAAAACGCCGGAGACGCCTTTCCTTTCATAGAGCGAATTCAGCTATCGCATTGTTTCGTACTTTCACCGTTCCATTTTCGTTCCTCACGGTAATTTAACCGCTGGGGCCGTGTCACTAGAAGTTAGCGCAGTGTGTAATATCACCGTTGAGTGATTTAATTGATGCATTATTAAGCACGCGAATAATTATCCGCATAAAGGTGAAAGCCTTCCAATAAATAAGTTTGCACATCTTTAATGTGCCTGGAAAAATATCTATGCCTTTGCCGTTCAGCGCAGGTTAGTACCTATTTGATTTTGACTCCCTGGACATCCTCCTCTAAAACAGGTAAAATATACCCATTAGCATAATTAGATTTGCTTACCAGCACAGCTTCATTTCAAAATTTGAGTTTTAGATAAAAAAATCGCACTTAACTCATAAATAAGCGGTTAGGGCGCTAATCGTGTGTCATTGAGTCCACATTTTAATAGTATTTCAGTTAATTCGAAAAAAAATTACGGGACCATATTTCACTTGATAACATTGTTTATACGGTGTAAATGACCATGGATGTAGTCAACTAAATGTTGCAAGAATTATGCCTTATTATATTTGTCTTGATTAAATCATTTTTACGAGTTGAATTTACAGCACGGCATTAGAATGTTTGCTGAAATCATATCTAAATACGAGATTTTTCTCGGTAATATTCCTTAATATATGTATTGCTATACCATTATAATTTTATGGAACGGCTAATATCGCATTAATTGGAAAATTTGCACATTTTTTATTAAATATGTCAAGTGCCTTGAGACTACTTGTGAAAATGGCTTCAAATTGTGCAGAATTCCAATCGGTAGCATGCATTTTTTTCACTTTTACATAGTACATTTTACTAACATGTTTACGTCGAAAATTTTCACAAGATCTGCACATAAATAAAAAGTCATTCCACCGCCTTAAAATTATTTTCATCGCTATTATAGATATTACTGGTATACATTTAGTTTCACGTGATTTGACGGCCAAGATAATTACAAACTTACAGCCTTTTACTTCCCGACTGGGGGAAAGTTACTGTAGGTGGCTTAAGGAGTCAACTATCCTAATCCGAGCCGATCCCATAGGTGTAATAATTTCGTGAACTAGCGAGGACAGGTGTCTCAACCGTGGCTGGCCGCTTTCCCAATATATTGACCCGTTCATACTTCTATCGTGAGTAAGATCGTCTATACGATGGTAGGCTGAAATCTTAGTTTGAATGCGTGTTATTATTATGACAATCCGTGGTCCGTAATGTTGCCACTTTATATAGGCAAAGCGCTGGTGAACAGAAATGACGAATAACGATATTGAAAAGAAGACCGTCATTAGGGTATTTTGAGCACAATATCATTTCACCTAGAAATGAGTGCATTCAGCCTCATTTGAATGAAAGATATCTCAGCATTCGAAAGGTACCAAGATATCAGTCCCTTACCTCGCTATTTTACGAGATATTTGCCAAGATGTACCAGCGCTTTTACATGGGAAATGGTACGTGTATGCACTCCAGAGACATTATTTAAAAATTTGGGATTTCTGTCTCATAGATCTCGTCAAAAATTAACAGTGTGTCGTTTGTATGTACCGCGCGTATGTAGCGAAAATAATGAGTCAAGTTAAAGACTTAAAGTGATATTTTATTTAACTTATTAGAACTTCAGTCACATAAAAATATAATGTTGCATCATTAATAGTGCAATATTTATTTCAGGCTTCCTACAGCTGCTTAAATGAAAACGTATAATTCTAATACGGTCTCCATGAAGACTTAGGAAAATCTCGCTCAAACTACCTTGAGGTGAAAGAGATGATGTTACTCAATGAATAAACTTATTAATGTGTTATTTCTTGGTAGAAAACATTTCAAAAGCCACAAGATGCCATAGCTATATGGTTTTCCTTACTTCGCCCACTTGTTTTTTACTTGTTCGTCGCTATGTCCTGGTGAAGGGGGTTGTGGATAACACTGAGTACACGATAATGGTGTAAAAGCGTGCGGGGTTGCTTCCATGGTACACACGATAATAATCTGAGCGAAGTTTATGGAGAGCAAAACTTGGTGCAAGGTGGGGAATGGTTGTATTGAACGAATTGCCGGCGGAGCAGAAGGGAGAGGACAAAAGAGAGTAGACTACGCTGCCGACAATATTGCTAAAACAATCGATCATTCGATGATCAAAAACGAAGCTACATCATCATCCATTGGTATTGCTCAGGAGCTATTAGAGTCGACATAATGTAATTAAAGTATTATAGAGTTAGACACTTACTGGTAATAAAAACGAGAGCATTTTCATGATGACATACACGGAAACCTTGGCAGTCAAACGAGGAGACAAGTAGTTTTTAAGCAATAGATTCTTGTACCAGCATAGAGTCATTTGCGCAAATATCGCTATCTTATCTATTCTTACAATTGACATTATTTTAACCCAATATCCCCAATCATGGAAAATCAGCATGCAAAAAATACTGTTACTATATTACTTTTTAAAGTGCTATATAAGATGTAAAAAAATTGAAATCTATTTGATAATAACATTGATTTTAAAATATGACGTATTTTTATTGTATATATTTAATTTAAATAGTACTTTACAATCGGAGAGTACTTACACAAGGTATACTTCAACATTACCTTCAAAACGTACCTTTTTTTAAACTTACCCAATATTTTCTTCATCATTATCATCATTGTGATTTTGTCCTTGGAAAGGTTTCTACGGTACTGCCTCCTCAGCCTTCTGTCCAGGGCCTCTCTCTTCATCTGACAGCTGAAACTATTTATTTCAGAGCTCCACCAGGCATGCCATTGTCAGTGAATAGCGTCACACATTCATCATTCAAATTGTTTGACAAACCGCCGAAAGAGACGCAACTTTCCACACACTTAGTCCGAAGCGTTACAATAATGTCTAGCGCAGCAACTGGATGAAAAATCCTCACAGAAAGCTGATATTTCAATGATTTTGTAAGTAACAAATTAAACTCGCTCGTCCATAGAAGGTTAACTATGCCGCATGAATTATAAATTCAGCTTCCTGTGTCTTACTGAGGCAGTTATTCCTTGGCCAAAATTCCTGAAATAGAATCCAATTTGGCACATTACAACTTTATTTTTTACGTATTTTTTCTTGAATGCTGGTTGATAAATAACTTTGTGCTGGTAAAAATTCATGAATTTTTCTGCATATTCTCTTTTTGCATCTGCGTACATTGATTTTAGGAAGCCTATATTACTTCATATATAATGAAATTTACCAAGCTTGATTGCCATGCACGTCATTTGGCTGAATCTATATGCCCATCATGGGGAATGTAATGAAATGACAGTGATAAGTCGTCAAAAAGGTATCGTCATTGGATCAGTTATAATTCGTGTATAACACCCTATTAAAATGTTTAGTGATTTTGATCCTCCAACAAAATTTATGTTATTTTATTTGACGTATGAAAATAGAAAAATGATCCTTCCCCAGGCGTCATGAAAAATTAAAAATATTTTTGCAAATGAAAGTGATGTCAATGTGACAATTTGGTGCGTGCGTCAGTTGTCATGAGTTACCAAAAATACGCATTAAAAGCCTCAAAATGGATGCCTTTTGGATTAGAAAAAGCAGTGGAGGATCATCCGGTATCGAAAAAAGCGACAAAATACGCTGTGGACATTGACAGTGATCTACGTTGAGCGTGCAGGGTGGGCGCCTAAATTAAAAAATAGTCCTGAACCCTTCGTTTACAAGGCCCCTTAAATCTTGCCTCCGGGAGAAATAGGTGTGATTTGATTCGAGTGATGGCTTTTTTCTTGCATATGAACGCTGCATATGATCATTATTTCGTAACGCATCAGTGATTTGCACTGGAAATGAATATTAATGCCCCATTTAATCAATTTACGGCGAGAGGTTTTCGCTTCGGTAATGGTCGGATGCCTGGGTAACTGTCAACTGTTCTCCTTCGGCACCCGTCATTGCCATACGCTGTCAATCGAGAAAGGCTCCGGACTGTTGTTTTTTCCTTCACTTTTTTCCTCCCAATGTTTGGTCTTTCGGCCACGGTCCGGTGATCACAATTCGCGAATGAGTAATTGACGGTGTACGGACTCGTCTGTGTTACATTGATTGGGTGCTCATTTCAGTTTCCACCCGTCCATTTAGTTAATAAAGGGTTCGTTTGATGAGTAGGAAGCTGAGTATGTTGGGACAACTTGTTCATTTGTAGCGATTAGTAAATATTTATCGTACCTATTTATATACTCAATACCATGATATTTGAAGGAGGATATTACTTTCCATAATATTGCCTTTTGAATTTGAACGTTCTGAACCTAATTTTAAAAGTTTGTGCAATTAGTAAATTCTGCTTAATACGTTATATCAGGCGGTTCTGTGCAATCGGCATATTTAAGTTTATTAGCGAGGTTTTTATCTCATTATAATTGTAAAAGACATATTTCTTCTTACCTATGCTTGACAATCGAGGAATTATTTTGTTAATTTAGGCAATGGCTAAATATGTATTAATGTGCTGGTGCAAATTTTGGTCCATCCCTTTACTAAACAATATATTTATTGGACGAGTAAAGCCCATACCTGTAATTAGTACATAGTAACTACTTTGTATTTAAACCCTGTCATTCTCAAGCCAATATGGCTATTATTGCTCAAAAAACTCTAGAAAAATCGGAAGAATATTTGTCATTGTCTATAAAAAAATTACCATTGTTATATAGTATTTAAGTTTGGGACATGAAAATATTAACAGGTATAGATGATGTATCGGCAGATATAATTATTGGATCAAACTTTTTTCCTCCTATTTGGTCCATGAACTTATTCCTGAGTATTCCTCTGCAGTCTGTTCCCTGTATTTAACCTTCAATTAAGATCGTCTCTAATACCTTGATTTGTGTATGAGATGGATATATTTGTACTAAGTTACTTATTTTTTACCCAAGCCTCGCATACAGTTACCAAACAGAGGAAAGGAGGATAGCACATGGAAATACCAGTGACAGAATTGTCCAAAAATTATTTTTATCGAGACTAGGAGTGAAACTGTGTTTGGTGAGTTTCTTAGTATAAGCTTAAAGGGCTATTGAACGGATTTCACATTCAAGTTCTTTGGTAAAAATAGACGTTAAGAGATTTTGAATTAAAAATATGCCTTAATATAGTATTTATTACCAAGGTAAAGAAACAAAGCTTTTACGTGTGCTCATTTCAGCAATTGAGATTGAGAGTTGAATCGCATGAACACTTCATCGTTGCCTTTCAGTGTTCAGTTATCTACGTCTACAAAATACCCTGCAAGCCGCTGCATTGGTATGTGGCAGGGGGTGTTAGGTCCTCAGCCGTGTAAGAATGTAAGTTTTTGGGAGGTGAAATGGTGACGTGTATAATATAAGTATATTTAGAGGAGCTCAGTTTTTATTGTAGTCGCTCATTGTGCGTGGAAAGAACGAGTTTTTGTACCTATCTGTTTGGCAGTATATCTCTCTTATTTTTATCGCTTCTGTCAGACCTAGAGATGTAGTGAGTTTTCATGATAATATTCTCTGTGTCGCTCTGAGATATATTAGTTCTCAATTTCTCAAGCAACCTAAGCCTAGCGTGTGGCCTCCGAGTCTCTATCGGCTCCCACCTTAATCCCTCTAAAAGTTGTGAGACAGTTTATGTACGCTCGTAGCAGTTTTAACGAAGCGCGCTGCTTCCATTTGTATTTTATAATTTTTTTTTGCTAAATATTTATGACCAGGGTCCCTAATGCTCGCGGCTTATTCGAGATTTGGCCTAACCAGAGCGAAGTAGCATTTATCTTTTACTTTTTCATCTGAGGACCTTCCAATTATACGTTTAACAAAACCTAGTTTCTTGAATGCTGTGCCACGTATGTTTTGTATGTGTAATCCCCTCGATATATCAAAAGTTAAGGTAATTCCAAGATATTTTACTGTATCTGAAGATTATATGTTTACTCCACCCATAGTACAGGTATGGTATTTGTGTGATGACTTCAGTTGACTGAAGTGAACTGCGGTGCATTTGCTGATATTTAATTCTAACCGTGGTTATGAGTGTGCTCAGTTAGTTCGATTTTCAGATCTGACTCACGTGTAAGGAAGTTCAACGGCTCTAAACCTGCCATAATTTTATGAGGTATTTTCACAGCGTTTGTTGTCTGATGTTACACCTCATCCTTGTGGTGTCTCCTCCTCTTCCGAATTTAACGCCTGTGGTTTGGTGACTCGTCTTCGTCATCTGGTGTTCTGGCAGGTCCCGTACACCACTGCTGTCTCCATCCGCAGCTGTTCCAAACCTACTCTTTAGTCAAATTGTAATCGCTGATCTTCATTTCATCCACCAATTTAATTCTTTTTCATCCTCTCTCTTTCTCTCCCTCAACTGAACCTTCTAATTCCACTGTTAATATGTTTTTCCCTCTAATCACATGACCCAACCAGTTACCTTTCCTTTTTCTTATTTCCTTTATGAGCGATCTTTCTTCCTTCACTTTACTTAAGACCTCATTTCTCACCTTATCCGCCCATCTTACTTTTTCCATCTTTCTCCACAGCCTCATTTCAAAAGCCTATATTCTATTTCTTTCCCTCTTCCCTAATGTCTATACTTCACATCCATGAAAACGCTCCATCTGTAACATTAGCCAGCCTCTTTCTCAGCTCCAGGCTTGTACTGCACAGTAAGTTTTTCTTCTGGCTGAAGGCTTCTTTTGCCATTGCTATTCTTTCCTTTATTTCTGCAACACTTCTCCAGTCATCTGTTCCTATAGTTCCTAAATACTTGTAGCTTTTCACTTTTTCTATTATACCTTCATCTATTTTCACTCTCATATAATCTTCACAGCTTATTGACATCGCCTTTGTCTTTCCTAAATTTATCTTCATCCCGTATTCCTGCATCCCTTCTTCTAAAACCTTTAACAACCTTTGGAATGCTTGAATGTCATCTGCAAATCTTATTCTTATCTTCCTCCTTCCAATACTAACTCCTTTCTCTCTTCCATCAAATAATTTATGGATCATGTCTTCAACATATATATTGAACTCCCCTTATAATATGACACATTTGAACCACCGTATACCCTCACATATTACTCGTTATGAATATCGCCGTAGTCTTTGCACATGTTCTTCAAAAAAGTAGTCGAATCTGTATCCAACCACAGGTTTGATACCAAAAATAAGCTCCTGGACTTTATGTTTTTCTGTCTCTGCAATATTACAAATAAAATAACTGATGGTCTGCCATAAGTGCCCTCCAGAGGAAACAACCCGAATAAAAAGGTACCTGGGCGGGAAAATGATGGAAGCATGTTAATTCTTGCAATCACAGTGGGTGGAAAGTCGTTGGGTCAAATTTACTGTAGCCCTTTTGCGGAAAATAAGTACCATTAGAATTGAAGTTTATTGACTTTCTCCATATGAAAAAAATCTTTGAGGTATGGTATGCCTTTGGTCAGCGAATTAATTCTTGTCTCGGGTAAATTGTTTGATGGAAATTTCTTGCTAAAAACTTTCTAGGCTGATGACATAGGAGTTAACTCATTAAAGCTTACACTTTTTTAGAATCGGATATTGAAGATCACATAAAGAAAAAAAGTTCCTAGGCATTACCGCCAGCTTCCAGCTACACGCCAGAGAATGCTGGAGGTATAGTTTTAAGCTGGATATTAGTGAAAACGAAATACCCTTTCCCAAGTTGGAATTCAAAATCCCCAAAATAATTAACATAATAAAAATACACAATAGGCTTTCGCATCAAGCAGAAATTCAGGCGAAGAAAATGAAAAATAAATAAATCTCCTTAATGAGCTTATAACTTCAAGCCGGGCTTTAAGAACAGAGGAAGGAAGGGGGCTCTTCTTTTCAGACTTCCAGCAACTTAAGATGCCAAATACCCTCTTGCGAGGTCACAACGCTGCGCATCTCAGACAATGCCAACGCAATAAAGAAAAACTCTGGAATAATACTTACCACACAGTTTTTAAAAGCTTTAAAAGCAACTTACCAGAAACTGAATGGACGTTTTGACGACAATTTATATGGAATATGTACAATCAAATACTTATTTTGATAGTGTTATCAATTTTCACTCACTAAGTCATCAAATCACCATGTGGCATTTGACTTCATTAGCATGAAATAGTCACTCCTAAGTTCAATTGATAACTGATTGTTTCGTGGGAAGAAATAATAATTGGATGAAAAAGGAAATTCCACAAAATACTGGCACCATCCAATGTATCCGAGCAATAATATGAATCTACGGTGCAGAGGAATAAAACAAAATATTCAAAGAAAGGCTAAGATGCAAAATATAAGTATCTTTACGCTACAATATTCCCGGAGACATGTTGTTGAGAATGCGCATTCGTAACACCATATGGTTTCCAAGAAAACTCTGTTTTTGTGTGAATTCACTGATAAATGTTATTTTGTTAATGCGCTGATTAATAATACAGATCAATCTGCTGGTACCTGGAAGATCGTCAGTACATGTAAAAAGTCGAGTTACAATACATAAGCTGTTTTAGCCACCTAGAATTTTTGTTGACCAGATGTATCTCTATATGCATGGCGAGGAGTAATTCGTATTTTAGTGGCACTGTACAATCAAGATTCTTCAGTATACTCTGCTTCCTTGTATACATTTGGATGGTGATACCCTGAGGCATTTTTAACAATAATTATTTCATTTAGTCCATTTCGTCTCTGAATACGGTTGAGCTTTAGTGCGATTACTGTATGTAAGGATAAGGAAATTGGATATTCTGACCACCTCTTTGCTCCTAAAATGACAGAATATATAATTTTAAAATATAACATGAATGAAATACTTGAATAAGGAAATTATATATAAATAATAAGAAAGGAATGAGGAAATGCCGGTAAAAATCAGCCTTATATTTCTGCCAACTTTGGAACGCGGGAAGTCGTATGCGATTTTTATTCTAACACCTTAACCTCTCTGTTCGTCCAGGTAAGTGAAGACTATGCCATTGTTAATTTAACATTTGATGCTAATATACAGTGTGGTTTGAATTCCACCGCTTGCTCTCTATAGACAATAAACTTTTGTATTAGTAATAGAATGTGACATGATATAGCTTTTTGAGCATCTACAAGATCTATTTTCAGAGGTTCGGACACACGAAAGGTTGTATCTAAACCATACGCTTAACAATTCACTTCAATGCATTTCGGCGGAACCAAACTTTCAAGCCCCCTGGATTATAAGAACGATTTGCTAAGCAAATGAGAATCTTTCAAGTGACCATCGGCGTTATAGCTTTGTGCCCTCCATTCATCAATTTTTGTAATAGTTTCGTTCATTCATCTTTCCAGTTTTGAATGTTATGGATAAACATGGACGTGACATGACACCGAGCTTTACTGTGCTGATACAGTATCGCAATGAATAACGGGGAGAAAGAGTTCAGAAGTTCGTAGTCCAAATTTCGATGAAACCATTGTTACCTCAGTTCACGCGGCACAGTTTGTGTTGTGGTTGAATTGCAGTGCAGGCCATTATATATTTGTAGAACAGTTTTGCCTCCGGGATGTTTCTTTATTTTTCGGTCGAGGCCGCGGAGCTTCATTGTGGGAATTTAAAAAAAAATAACATTAAAATAGCGAAAAGAAGAACGGTTGTCTGCGTGAAAAATGACCGCGAGTGTATTTACGACGGCTTATAAAGACTTGAAAAGACCGAAAATGGGGCGGAAAGGGCAAGAAGAATAGGAAGAATAACAATGTGCGATCGGCGGTTTGGGGCGTGAATGTATGATGAATGCGGCCAATAGATGGTGCTGATGATGGCTATTGAATCAGGAATCGGATGAAATATGCGTGCGGTTGGCTGGAAAGGATATGCAAAAGGTTTTTTTTTTGTGATTTAGTGGGGCCGGATTGAAGCGAAGCGGTTGAAGCTAAGTTGCAGGCGACCAAATGGAGTGAAAATAAAAAGATGGGTTAATGGGGGAGGGTGGAGAGGCTGGACTTGGGTTGGAGGAGGGAGTCCCAGCACCACCCCCTTGCGGTTAAAGGAAGGGATTGAACAGCCCTCGAAGCCTCATTGTACCTCGCCGCTCCTTCTTGCGTCTATACGTGAGGGCTGCTAACCCTCTTTTTTTCTGAAAAAGACGACGGATGGGTAAAAAAAATTGAAGCATTTTTACGACAACGATCTCTGAAATATAATGCATCATACTTTTCCTTTTTTTTACTTTTTTGTACTGCTTTACGGGTAGTATTGGAATCCAACCGTTAGGTGCCCATGCTTATTTACAGTATACCCATGGTAGGTTGAAATATCTCCATAAGTGTTGACATGCTGTGGATTTCTAGAGTACTGAGAGAGAAATATAATGAATGCATATATACATGCACTGGACGCCCTGTGGAGATTACAATGGATTACCAATTTTCATTAAATGTGTTAAAAACAGTAAACAAGATGAAAATACAAAGTAGGTATATACTTGGTTGGTACCAGAACATGACATTTAATGAGTAAGGCACAACATGAAAATAATTATCACCGTACACAATTAATAAACCCATATTGACTATAATAATGGCCGTCTTATAATATCAATTTCAGCCTTTTAAATCCAGCGTAGGTCATATTTCACTTTTGAACCTAAGAATATAATACTGATACAAAAAGAGATTTCCATTCGCACAGATATATGCTTACCCTGCAGCACGACGGCCCCCTTGCTTTCCATTCATTCCAGGCTATCCATTCCAGGCAGCGTTCTTCAAAAGTGATCGAAAGCAGAGTTAATGGTCGCTAAACAGTAAAATAACTGTAATAGTTACATCCGTGATAGTTTCTTGTGTTTCGAGTTTCGGCAGAGGCCACATGAGTATAAATTATTTATTTTAATAATTGTAATTGTAATATTGTAATAATTCGCTTACATTATTTAAATACTTAAGTATTTGAATGCATTTTATGCCTGTGTACAAATAACTTAATGAACCAGAAACACCACATTACCAACTGCAGTTTATTAAACGCTTTGCCTGCAAATATCCCTCCAGACTTCGCAGTTCGCGATCGCAAAAGTGCGTTGATAAGTTAGACCTACTTCAACACCTTGGGTGGAATATATACAATACATATGCCTAAGGATGGATTCGAATCCTGAACCTTTCGGTTGCAACAATGACGCGTGGCTATCATGGTGTTTGCAGCAAGTTTTGTTACCGCGGAAATCACCGTAATATTTATGAATACGCTTCAAATTTTTACAGTCAAAATTCCGATCAAGTATGAATTTCTCCCGTAGGTCATAAAGTAATTTTTCTAACTACAACATGTGTAGGACATGGAGAACGATTGACATTTACGAGATTACTGAGTTTTAGAGTGGTCATGCTTATGGGTGCCCATGGTTGGAGAGTATGCTTGCGACCATCTCCGAAAGAATAATGACTCACTGCGTGAAATTTAGTTTCCGTATTTTTTGGCCTGTAGCTAGCTGCGCGCGAAAATTTGTGAATAGATGGACTTATAGTATTGAATCATGCAAGAATACGTGAAATTGTGTTCCCAATTGTATTTGCCTCTGTTTTAAGTCCGAGCAATATTTCGCGTTAATGTCGGCGCATTAACTCGTGAAAGGAGATTCATCGACTGAATGGACCTAGATAGAGGTGGATCAATACCCTGAAAGTATCTTACTTTTATCCTGAGCGCTTTCATGTATTTAAATTATCCCCATCTCGGGAAATATTGCTTCCTACTGGCATTTAGTTATTTAAATTAATCGCGTTAAGTTGACTATCTTCATCGACAGTATGGTCGTTGTGGTATAAATTAACTTTTGTTGCCTTAACGTGTGTTCTTAATATTTTACTTGCGTTAACTATCTATTTTTAGGAAAATATATTCTCTTAGTATGCATAAGAGCGTGTTTTCTCACTATGTACTCGGTTCCCAATGTTATTTAGGTCATCACATCCTCTTTTATCGCATTTTGTCCATAGAATCTTACGTAGTGTCAATGTTGTCCTCGCAAATTTTATACTATTCTATTTATCATAGCGAGTTTCCGTACCTTTGAATATTATAACTTTATGAGGTGCGATAGCATGTTTTCCTATGGACTTTTGTATTAGCTGGATGTAAATTATTTGGCATTAATTAGCTAAACAAAGATTGATAAAGCATTCAATATTCATACTCTTACTCGAAATTGCCGGGTAATAGGGGTTCAGCTGGTGCCTTTATGAATATTTAAAGCATCGAACGGCATTAAGTGAGGGTACCGCTCATTTGATGACAAGGAAATATGCGATAGACATACCGTTCATTGAATATTTATTGTGTGTTTCATTTGACAAAGCGCCCAAGATATTAACGTAAAATGTGTCATTAAATTATGAACTGATTCACTTAACTGAGTTTGCATTAAACTAAATATTAAAAGAGAATATCTTCGATCTCACCAGATATCATTAATGGTATTCCCTGCAGAAAAACGAACACCATAGCGTAGATGAATCCGATGGATAATGAATCGTCCTTTTTTGGAGTGATTTGGCAAGCAATTCGGAATTTCATTAAAGGTGGCCCATTTTGCAGTACATCTGGCTGCAAAACTAAAAACTTGTTTATTTAATATTCATGTCGCAGTGCCTGTGGCATAAACAGTAAAAAAAAATAATTTTCCTTTGGCAAATGAAGGCATCGAGCGCGTATTATATTTCAAATGGGATAGCAAAAACTCGCGTAAACGTGCTGAAATGAATGTGACATTTCGTTTCCAGCGAGTTTTGCTGGACATATTTATTTTTTATACATACGAACAAGTAAATTTCATTTTAATATTATTCACTTAAACAATTTTTGATGGTTGCTTAAAAATAGGCATCTCGACTGTTCATTCCTACGCAAGTGAAACGTAAATGAACAGACCTGTATATTTTGCATGCCATCTCTCGTCTAAATATAAGAATCCATTCGAACTCTGAGGAATGGGGTTCATCAACTATCCCTATAAACTCCCTCCGTCCCAATGAATAAACATACTAATTAAGTCCTGGACATTTCCCAAAAATTTCAATTTCTCGAAGCCGAATAAATTAAATTTTCTCATTAAGCCGAGTGTCCATTCATGGCTTCAGCTCATCGTATTGCTTAGGAATTATTATTTATAGCTCACCAACCTCCCTCTCCATGTGGATTCTCATTGTAGGGAAATGAGTCACGGGTTTCCTATTAAACTAGCCAATCCGTTATACGGTGTTCCGCCCACAACCCCCCCTCCCTTTCACTCCCCCACACCCAATGGAATGGTTGGCCGTGAATTATTGCAGTTAATTTCGAAGTTGGGAAGCATCAAGGAGAGGAGAGGAAGATTCTGCTAATGTAAGCGCGTATGAATGCAACCCTCTCCCGAAATCTTAAGTGAAGTAATGAAAGACTGTTTTTTTTCCTCTTGACTCCATCTCAAACCGCTCTCTCTTCCCTCCTCTTACGGGAGATAAATAAAAAAAGGAAGGCAACCAGCGTCAAGAGAAAGAGAAAGCAGAAGTAGTTCCATTAAATTGCTCTAGTTTGATGATTTATTCGCCTACCCCATGAGCAGCTTCCGCGAGGGGTTATTTATAAGCAAGGGCCTGCGCCGGATGGCGAGAAGTCTTTGGAGGTGGGGATAGAAGCAGGAGGGGGTTGGAAATGGGTGTGGGGTGAAGGGCTAAAGTAGTCGGAGAAGGGCGGAGGGAAAAAGTGGCAGGTCAGGGGAAGTGGCTCGGGGAGAGGGTGGTGGTATCGTATGGAAGGGGTCATTCCGTGTATTGGGTGCCATGTTGGTGTGGGAAAGTGCAATAGCGTGGGTGGGCACAAGTTTTTAGCGGGACTTGGATATCGGAGAGTGAGCGGAGAGGTCAGAGGGTGAGGTGGGAGGGAGCGGAAGGGTTAAGATCGGGGTGGAAGATTTCCCCGAGACTTGAGGGAAGAGGGGGGCGTCTTCCTCCGTGGGAATTGGAGAGAGGGTATATCTGTGGAACGGGTGGCACGAGGGCAGGGTAAGAGGATGGGGAGGTTGTATTTTTTTAAGATGAGCAAGTTTGGCACGGCACCGGGGAGCCAGGGAGAAGGAATATGGAGGAAATTATGGTTGGGTGTGAGGGTGTGGTCGGGACGGGCATGAGGGTTTGGCTGAGGGGTAGGATTTTATGGAGAAGCGGCCAAGGAGGATGGAAATCCAGGCGGGAGATAGTCCTGTGGGTGAGTAGGTGAAAGGGTTCCTTGGCGGGGGAGGGTTGGGCGGTGTCTGGGAGGGGTTGGCCGGCTGTGGGGTCGGCTTTCTGGGCTAGGGAGGGTAAAAGGGTACGGAAATGGGAGTGAAATAGGGGAAAGGGCTTCCTGTACGCAGGGGACTATGGACGGCTAGATTAGGGCGCCAAAGCCAAGGAATGGAGAAAAAAGAGGAAAGTCATATTGAGTGGCGGGGACCGGACGCGATGTTTTCCCAAGGAAAGTCAGAGTTTCCCGAAAGAAGCTTGTCTGGGCAGCGACCTCGCTCGCACCAATTTTAAGACCTTGATTATTACCTTTCCCCCGCAGTCAAAAGCATGTTTGCCATGTCCAGCGTTTCAGCAGATGAGGAATCAACGTCAAGTCTGGTTTTCGAATGTCATCAACTTACACTCAGCTTCAAGCGCAACCTAAATATATGCATGTGTAAATAATAGTGTAAGAGCGTCAACCGTTGACTTCAACCGTCTCATTTGCTCATTCAATGCCAATTTTCTCTTCTCGGTTCACGGTTCACTTCAGCACATAGGGAGTAAATAATTTCAGTGTAATCAGTTCTATTGTCTGCCGTCTTTTTTTCAAATTTCTCGCTACTACATGGTCAGGACGATGCCAATATAAAGCGGCTGATGTTATTCGGATGGATGGACAACTAATGAGTTAGATAAAGAGGCTGATATTATCAGAGTACTTTATTTATTTCCATTCTTAATGCTGTGTATATGTATATAGTGGTTCACGAAATAACAAAATAATAATCATAATCACATTCATGGACCGAATTAACAGGAAAGTACAGAGGAAAAATACCAGTAGTTAAGGGAACTACAATAAGATTGGGAAGGGTGGAGGGCTGCTGTAAACTAATCATAGGATTGAACGCCCATGGTGATGAATCATATTCATAATCACATTAACGTGTAGTCTTACGTGACGCTGTGCTGCCGGAGATTTACAGAGATAGACGATGTCTGCCGACGTGAGCTCCAGTTGCCAACTGATCGTAAATCGTGTGACCACTCGATCTACACCAGTTCGACGACACATCCAGAAGGCCAAGGACCTTCCGGCTTTAAAGCGCCGCACCGCGATACAGAAAATACCTTTTAGTTCGGAAATTTGTGCCTGGGTGGCTCCGCAACCGACCTTTATTCAGTTTTTTTAATGGGATCGAGAATTTGGAATGTCATACATTCAAGTTACATAAATATCAAGGGAAATATTTATTTATATAAATATTATACGATTATATAATATATAAATATTATACGATTCAATATTGGTATTTTGTGCTATGTGCTAGTCGTGAAACAGCTCAAATAAAATGGCGGGAGGCGCTAAAATTAAAGACACCGGCAAAATGATTCACGATGGTGAAAAGCTAATTTTAGTATAGTTTTTTGCCCTAGTCTGTGCATCAATTTGAGTAACTCGGAACCGGGTGGCGGAATTCAACGAAACGAGCCGATGCCAAAGGAGCGGCACATGATAAACATAATGACTGGAAATGTGTGAAATCTTCATTGCTTCTGGTACTCCTCGAATTACTTCTTTAAATGAAATGGTCACTTTGTGATTGAGGCTCAAAGCAGTGTGCGGAAGAAAAAATTGAATTAAATTTAAGTAATGCATTTGGAATGTCCATTTTCTTGTATTTTTGTTCTCATTCAACACATTTGCCATAATGAGTATTCCAAGGATCGAAAATGTGGATTTTGCAGTGGTACAAATACAAGAACAATCACATGTAAAGTTTTCCAATTATCAGTCTCGCTTGGTTGCACTTATTGCACGTTCTAATTTTCTAGTTGAAGAATATAGGTTAATTCTCCCAGTTAGCTCAGGTTAAATGTCGATGATCTCTCCTGTGTGCATCTTATTTAGTATCCATCAGTTCAACTTCCCTTCTTGGAGATAAAGTTCCATTCACTGCATTTGAAAGAATGGTCCTTTAAGCCTTAACTACTATCGTGGTTTTTGGACACGTACGCACTATCCTCAGGTCTTTATTTACCCGATTTTTTGAATGGCTCGTAAACAACAACCGTCACCCGCAGTCTCAAGTTCAACTGGCCTGCTCCCTCCTCTCTCCTAGGATTACATTGTAGCCAAGGTTGCTGCTAGTGGCTGTTTTATGACTACAAAAAAAGAACAAATTAAAAAAAGACAGGTCTTTTCGACCGGTCTTATCTTCGGATCAAAAAAGACCCGACGATAGCAGTTAAGGGTTAAAAACCTATTAAAATTATTACAATTATAGGCTACTTTTATGGTAGAAACTTAAATTTTAGTGAAATTAGTTGTAACCATAAGATTGAAAAATATGATTTTATGGGCGTGGTATTTCCCTTACCTATATGCAGAATGTAAACACAAATATATGGCGACTATGCAAATTACTTGGATTTTTATGGAGCCTATATTGAAGTTTTTTCACCATACAAGTTTCAAAGTAGTTTCAAGTTCAAATTTTTTAAGGAACAATGGAATTAGAGTTTGAAGTGCTTTACAAATGAAAAAATAACTTTGTTTCCTTCCACAGATTTATTTTACTGATACAGCATGTATCGACACAGCTGTGTCAATGTGAAAAACGGGAAGATAAATCTGTGAAGAAAACAAAGTTACTTTCTGATTTGTGAAATTCAACTTCCACAGTGTTGAACCTCAAACTATAGAACGTATTTGAAGTGCTTCATCAAGCTCGCTATTACAACGCGTTTCAGTAATGCCCATTTATCAGCCTCCACCGCATGATCTCTTAACTTATGTGAACTATTAATTCAAAGAACTGATTCATAACTGATATTCTATCATGCAGTAGTTATGTATAGTATCTGTTGTACATTGAAGGGAGGAAACAAATACGTATTTCAAATAATACTTGTATGAATGATTTGTAAATGTGTTAAAAATGCGAATGACTACCTCTAGGAAAATCAATAACGGAAAGTAGATGGGTATGATATACCAGTAGGATAGCCAAATGAAAGAGTTTATATCTGGTGGTATAGCAGACATTAGGGACAATATGACAGTGCTTAGTCTACGTATGGATCTGAGAAAATTCAGTACTAAAGAATAGAATAGAAGAGCAAGTAAGGAGAGAGAATTAGGCTCATAGAACCTTTATAGTTTAGATTTTTTCGTTAGGAGGCAATATTTTCCAATGGTGCAGTTGAAGATAAATGAAGAATGGTGCCTTTCATCTCGTGTACAAACTACGACTCATGAAAAGGGCAGGTGATTAGTATTGTTAGTGAATTTTAATGTAATAGTTTCCTAATAAACAGCCAATTCGCCGTGGTCAATGTCTTGACGAATCCATCAAAAGTTAGGTTATATAATTACGCAAGTCTAAAAAAAAGACTTTGAGAGTCTAAATTTATATAATGCTTGAGAACTTACATTCATTTGCAACAGTTTTTTCAATGCTTCCATATAAATGTTATCACAAACGACAGCAAATCCCCTAACCAATCGCAGAAGTTTCATTTATTTCTTATATATTTTCAATTGTATCAGTGTATGAAAGTTTACCCGGAAAATTTCTGTTATCCAACCAATATCCGAAATGCGATGATGCGATGAATAATTTCTGAGATTAATGAAGTACGGAGAATCAATTATTTTCTTTATTGATCACACCGTCGTAGGTACGATGAACTTAGCCATACTGCTGCTTGCTTACCTCAATCTTCTTTATTTTTTTAAATCGCTTATTTATACACTAATTTCTCTTTCAACATTCAGTAATCAATAAAAACCTACTTAAAATAATTGTCGCCGGAGAAGGAGAACAGTTTTAGAAAAAGAACGCCTGTATCCAACATCTGAAAGAAGTCGTGCTGTGTTTTTCGAGCCAAGTCCGTCGATTAAGACATATTTTTATTTTTTCATAACTCCGTAATTTATATTGACAATTAGGAGCATCTAAATTTATCAAATAATAATTATATTCCAATTTAACTTTTTATCTTTAAGTTTTTCTACTCATAATACTTGATTAATTTATTTTTTTCCATTCAACTTGATTGGTCATATATTTTTAATTAAATCACAGTATCCACGTCACATTAGATTGCCTAGAACTATTAGGTTCGATGGGCTAAAAGAGAAATTGAATTTTTCCGAGTGAGTTATGTCATAATAACGCGAATGGGTAGGCGAAATTCATTAATTTTATGAGATCTGATTACATTTTATTTTTCTACGCAAGCTACACAAATATTCTGTTTTACCTAGTTATTTTGGTTTACATTGCTATTGATTACCATCAGAAAAAAATTATGTTCACCTTCCATGAAAATATTTACAGCTAGTGAATCATCGCACGACAAATGCCGTAAAAACTGATCACACATCCAGAAACCCAATTACATCTCAGTTCATTTGAGGTGATAACATTCCATTCAAAGAAGTAAAAAGCTTTCATGTAAAATACATATTGCTTTGATGAAATGAAAAGGAAAATATGCCTTACTGCATATAAAAGAGATGTGTAATTAGCTTAGACGGCGAAAGTACTGAAAAATGTTACCTCAAGTTTCGTATTTATCTGGAATGCGATAAATACTCTGCTCGCAGCAATCATTCAGCAGCTTCTAAAATTTTCATAAATGTGCCATAATTTGTTACTTATATCCTTATTAGTGAAATTTTATCCATTAATGCGTTATTCCATTTGTGGTCATTAGCTGGGCGTCATTACCTAAATATGCATGACAATGTAAAATGGTGCTAATGACTGTTGGAAGCTAAAAATGTTTTCCTTTCGAAATCAAAGAGAAGAAACGTTCAGCCGTTGATGCAATCGAAATCCCTTCTGCGAAAGAGAAAATCAATACCAGTTTTTCTTTCCCATTGATTAATAAGGATATGGTTTTTGTGAAAACGTGACGGTGACAGTTATAAAATATATACACTCTTATACGTTATAAATACACTCTTCCACGTTATGAATAAAAGTTAGTAAAGTTATCATGGGTGGTTCTCATAACCTGTAATAGCGTAAACAATCTCTTGCATGACATAAAAAGTTTGTATTTTGTAGATTTTTGTAAATTATTATCAACAATAAATATTATACAAGGAGTAAAAATTTTTATGTTGGTAATGTAATAGTTCATATTTATTTATACTCCCTAAAATCCTATCATCAATATGTTATAGATGACTCAGTATATCAGCTCCTCTCTACGATGAAGCCTTCTATCTAATCTTAGTGAAAGAAGCCCATAGCACATTTGAATCGACATATGATATTGTGTCATGCATTCATTATTTGATCCTATTGCGCAAGCTTTTTTTTTTGGCGGCTAGTTGTGTGTGAAAAGAATCATATTCCCCGTGGTCTGGGCTAAATAAAACTAGGGCTCAGACTATAAGCAGACATAGAATCTTTGTGCTATTTATTTGATGTGTTTATGTGATTTAATGACTCATGATTACTGTTCAGGCATTTCAGTATTCAGATGATGATTCACAATCTGTAGAGTCGGCCCATTATCCTATCGTTACTCGTTGGTCATTAATATTAACGGCGAGATTGTTGAGAATGTATTTGAATTCTTGGCAGATTAATGACCAGATTCATCATAAGCGGTTCCATATCTCATCCCACGTTCAATGGGGGAAAAATAAGGACGCAGTTTCTGAACTGAGGACAGAAGAAGCGAAGTAGAGTCGTGGATAGAGTGGAATGAGATGCTGTGCGAAATTCTTCTTCTTTGTATATTTTAAGCTTCTAGGGTCTGTTTTATCTTCAACAGGAGCCCTTTTACTTTATTTAGCATCTCACTTATTTTTTGCGACCAACATTCCTTCTATCTGGGCTATCTATCTCGTGTGGTGCAGAAAAATCCGTCAGTTTTCATTCTCTTTCACGTTAATTCCTGTCTAGTTTTCGTTTTTGAATCCGGTCACTTTTAGCTTCAGTTTTAGGCAATTTCATATGTTTTCAATCCCGTCTCTGTCTAGCGTCTGTGTTTTGCCGAAATCGCTTGAAGTATTTCCATTTATGTAACTTGTAATATTTTTCTATTCGTAAATATATCTGGCCTCGTATCTCCTGCTAATCTCTTAACTATTCTTACATGGTTTTATATATTTCTCCCTGTATTTTCGTTAAGGCACCCAGGTTTGTCGAGTGTACCTAATCTTTGATATTTATAAATTATAGCCCATTTAATTTGAAAATTATTTCCTCAGAGTGGTAGGATTACCACCATACATCCAGACTACTATCTTATGAAAATCAAAATTGGTGTATTTTTTGCGGTTCTTCCTATTTTCCGTTTAATTTATACATTCTGGAATGCTATGGAATTAGAAAGGTGAACAAACAGTCGTGCGTTTTTTTGATACACGTAAGATTAGTTTTGAAAACATTTTACCACGATTGAAGTATTTAATTAATAGTACGTAATTGATTCGTGAGGTTTTTTGACCTTATCTCTGACCTATTTCGTCGCAGTTTTCATGTGAAGTCGCTTTGTGTCTTGTTTTTTCGCAAGCTTAAATTTCTTAAAACCCCATAGACTGCATTATGTCATCTGTGTCAGTGGAAAATGGAGCTGTTCTTGGCTTTTTCATATTCTAGTATTAATATTGATGTCATGGTGGAACCAGCTCGAATATATATTTCACCCATCTGACTTAACTCGAGAATCACCTAGATTGGCTACAAAATTAAATATTTGGAAAGTGCGAGTTTTTATAATTGATCCATTTGAATTTAAACTTTACCAACTGAATTGAAATCAAAACTACATTGAAACTACACGATCTCTGTGCGGTGTGTGACTTTGCTGGTGGCAATTTTCAAGCTCATATTTCTTGATACACCATGAGCTACCAGTTATAAGGTCAATTTTCTCAGTGTTTCTGGAAAATGGATGATGAATGAATGGTTTACGTTTCAGTAATTGAACTGAAATTTGCGTTCAAACCAGAATTTATTTGCATAAGCTCGCGTGCTAGTAATACTCGATCTCAATTTTATTTTTAAGACTGCAGAAGTACGTTTTTTTGTCTGTGGATGAGTATATTTGCCGGTGGTATTTTTTCTGGAGATGAACTATAGGATAACATCTGATGATACTGTAAATCTGAAATAAATAGTTCCAAACATTTTAGAAAACGAATTTGGAGCTAGACCTTAAGGTTTACCATAGTTTTCAGGTTTTGGCCGAAGTAAGCTTAAAGCAAAACGCGCTATTAAGTGTAAATGTTTCGGTCACTATCACTATGACATGTCGCAATGTCTATAAAGCATCTCTCGGAATGACTGCGGCGAAAGGTTTTCGTCATGCAGGTGAGGACTTAATGAAATGCGCCTAGGAGACCAAGATTTAACGTCTAAGCCAACGGCTATAACCCTATAATTAAAGCGTTCTTCACGCAACACACAATTAGGCTTTGGGGTTTCACTGAAAAATTCATTGCCAGGATATGAGCCCGGTTCCGTTCCAGAATATAAATAATCACTCCATTCCAATACCCTTGTATGTACCCTTGTGTACTGAGTTGAAACGTTTTTTTTTAATACTCCATACTTTGGTAGTTCTGAGATTACCGTAGTGGTGAATAAAATTTCCTTTTAAATATCATTGGCAAATAATGGGCATTTTTTTTCTCAATGGTTCAATGGCAATCAGTCAGCAACTGGAGCTCACGTCTACAGACATTGTCTATCTCTGCAAATCTCGGGCAGCACAGCATCACGTAAGATTACATCTTAATGTGATTATTAATATGATGCATCATCATGGATCGTTCAATCCTATGATAAGTTAATTACAGCCCTCCACCCTTCCCAATATAATGCTATTTCACTTACCCAATTGTATTTTTCCTTTCCTCTAAATTTGGTCCATGAATGTGGTTATGCCATATATTTATTTCCTGAACCAATAGTCAGCCACTAGCCAATTGTTCAATTTCTCAATAGGGTTCGGGGCTCCAATACTGTCGACGTATCTAAAATTGAATGCCACCACATCCTTAGAGCTACTAAAAACTGTTTCTCAATTTTTCTGCTTTGTCGGGGGTCAGGTGTCCTAAAATGTTAAGACGTGGTGCTGCATTCACATCCTTCTTACTTTTTGAAAACATTTATGGCCGGTTTCAAATTTCTAGTCAAAGGATGCCATTATCTCGGTTATAGTTATTAAGTCATGACAACCAAATTTGAGGGGCGGCACTCAGATATCCCGATGATGAAGAGCCTATCTTCGTATTACCAAACTAGAGATGTGTACTAAAGAGCGAAATTTGGTTTAACGAGCTAATAATGAGGATCTAATGGACTCGCAAAATCGCTAATGAAGTCTAACAAAGTGTTGCAGGTAAAACTAAGTATCGTGAAAACTCTGCGTAAAAGGAGAAAAAAACTTATTGGAAATATTTAGAGACACCACAGCGTATTGAAAACAATAATGGAAAGACAAATGAAGGAAAACAGTTGCTGAGTGAGGCTAAGAATGAAAAACATCAGAAAAACTGTGAAAGACGTTGTCGAGAAATGAAAGCCAAGCCATTGCCTGTAGTGCATTAATGGATGGACAATACTAAGCATGTTTTTTATTTAATTATGACGAGGTTCTACAAAGAATTTGAACCAATGGTTGGAATGGTTCACTTGAGGGAAAGGAGAGTGGAGTGGAGAGCTTCACGCCAATTTTCTGAGTGAATATTGATTCAATTCAATTTATTTATTATCGTGGGCCTTTCTGACCCATGAGATATTTTGCATGGATATAACAAAAATAAGAAAAGTGTATAAAAATAAAGAAAAATAGGAAGAAATAAAGTAGCAATTACAAAACAATATACATTTAAATCCCATTACTGTAATTTCACCGGTTTTCAGTTTCACAATGTATAAACATATCAGGAATGTTGAAAACATCCTTGTTTGGTACATATTAATACATTCATAACCATAATAAGGAGCATAGTTTGAAAATATAGTAAAGAACAAAATGAAATATATAATGTCTTTCCCACTTCACGTAAATTAATAGAGCAGCGTCATCAGTAATACAGGGAACTGCCATGCATCATTTAGAAGTAGCTTGTAAACTTTTGATTTGAACACACGTGTTGATTGTGAGTTTCTTATTCCAAATGATAGTGAATTCCATATTCTAGCACCTGTTACCAAAAACGATTTATTGAGGTGAAGAGTTCTGTACTGTGGGATATGAATGTCAACATAGTGATTGCTGGAAGATATTGAATGAATATTTCTTTTCCAAGTGAACATTTTGAACATATAAGGTGGGTTACCAGAGGATAGTATTTTAAAAGTAAGGCAAGTGAGGTGATACAGGCGACGTTGTTTATATTTCAACCAGTTTAAACGGGCATATGACCTACTTATCCGATCCCATGAATTTCTCTCGGTTCCCCAGTCTGGTCAGGCTTTCCACCGCTGCCGACGCTTTGACGGAACCTTTTGATGACGTTTCGATGAATAGATGGAAAGATTTTCCTCCTCCGTCAAAGCGCCGGTGGTGAAGGAAAACCTGACTTGGTCGGACACCCGAGAGAGCTTCAACCGTACGCCGGGGAAATAGCGAATCTTGCACACCAATCTTCGAATTCATATCTATTTTTGATGATTTTAAGTCAGAATTTTATTAGCGGTTATTATAACATATTTAAAGAAAAGCTGTATCAAAACTAATTGCGTTTTCCATGATTAGGTGAAAGTAGCGGTGGCCATACTGTCCCAAGCATCCCTATTCCTCCAGCCCTGTTCCGACTCCGTGGGCTTGCGGCTCCCTCTCTGTTATATTTCAACTTCCTTGTGTGGAATGAAGAGAAGTAGACGGGGGTAGGAGTCTCGCATGCTATGCACGGGGGCCTCCTTAAGCATGGAGGTGGAGAGTGAGACTCGGCCGGGGAGATGGGGTTAGGGGGAGTTAGGAAGGAGAGAATCACAGCAGCAGCTCTCCAGCAGCCCTTTTTAGCTTGAATATTTATGGAACTTTGTTCTTACTGCTTTTACTCCTCGTCTCTCCCTTATTCTCTCTTTTTTCTCTCGCCAGCACCCCTTCCGCTACTCACCCTCGTCCCTCTCTTCCCCATCCCCTCCTTCGCTAGGGCCTCCCCCACCTCCAGCGGTAACTTCCCCTTCCCCCGCCCTCCTACCCTCTCTCTCGTCGGGGGTGGAGGGAAGGAAAAAAGCTAAAAACTTTCGTCTCCTCCGCTGCCCCCGCTACCTCCCCTTGCCTCTCACTGCCTCACGCCTCCTACGTCCCACCCACCCGGTCTCAAGTGTTTCAAGTTGACGCGATCCCGCGCTGAGCTAAGACCAGGCCTCGGCTTCCCTCGCTGGTTTCCCCTCCCTGCCCCACCTTCATTATCCGCAAAAATCCAAAATGTATGAATGTATAGTAGACATACGCTTACTAGTAGAGATTACTTTCATTTATTAAGCAGAGAAAATAATGATTGGATTCTAACCTTAAATGAAGGTCCACAATGCCCATTCCCAGATTGTCTCTAATCAAACGCTCCCTTCTATTCCGCTTCATCTCCCGATTAATTCTCTTCCAGACAACATTGACCCTTTTTTTGCTTTCCTCCTACTCGTTCATCTCCGCCTCGCTCTTTCTCACCCAACAGGTAACACCTAAGCATCCTTCTCCATGGGTCTATACATTTTTTCTCTTTTTCTCTAAATTGTTATCGCTGTTTTTTATGTTATAATGTGTCTGTCTTGCCTTTCATGTGTTGTTGGGTTGGATTGGATATTTGGGTAGGCGACCGACGGCTAAGGTAATTTGCGCCATAGGGGATAGGTAAGGGAGGAAGGTTGGATAGAAACCCGGCGTCGGCATTAGCCTGCTCTTAACGTAAGGCGCCAAGGGGACCACGGTTTAGCGTCTTATCCGACAGACGGAGCCCGCGCGGGTACTCTGGCCACTACACCAACCCGAATCCCCATCATGTATTGTTATATTGTGCAGCTATAAAAGGGAATTTGTTCTGTATGCAGGCAATTTATTAAATAAATAAAATTAGCAAATAAATAAATATTGTAACTGTTGTTATATTATTATCCACCGGATAGGTCAGGTATGAATAGAAGAGAGAATGGATCATTGAGAGTATTTGCAGGTGACGGCCTAAGTCCATCCTCACAACTCCATCCTTTATTTCACTATTCATCAAATCTCTTTTCATTCTGTTCGTAATACATTCCATTCCTTTCCCTCTCCCCGTTTATCCGACTTTATCCCTTCTCCTATGATCTTTAGTAACCTTTCCCCTCAACACCTCTTCTAGCTACCTACTCAGCCTCCTTCTTATCTCTACCTGAAGTTTCCTCTTCTAAACCGTCTCACTAATCATAACCTCATTTGTCTTCCCTTCCGTTCACTGCATTTTTTTCCATTCATAAATAATATGACTCAGAAATTAAGTTGTGCAGTTCTTCGCCAAAAAAATAATTTTAATCCAAGTTTCAATGTTTATACATCGTCGTCTGGTGTGTTAAAATTGATACCCGGGTCGAAACAAATTATTTTTGTGCAAAATTGCACATTTCTATTTCTGCATCATACATAAATTCCACTCAATCTCGCATGAGTTTTCGGATTTTATTAAGCATCCATGATACTTTTGTATGTTCTTCACCATTTTCCTTGTAAAATGTTAAGTATATGCAAGTACTATTCAACGTTAATGGAACATGTGAGTTGTATCCATGTTGTAATGGAAATCAGGAACATGGAAATTGTTCATTGGCTAATTCATTGGTTTCACCTTGATAACAATCTCGGGATGGAAGAATCAAGATGTGACAAATATCCATAATGAAAGATCGGTTTCAATTCAACTCCTTTTCAATGATTTAAATTAAAGTTTCAATTTATCCACATAGTCAGCACATTGACTACCTAATTAATGGAATCTGTCTAAATGGAAACCAAGCCATGGCATGCAGTACATTTGTGGACTAACAAGTGGAGTGTCAGATAGCCGGGTCTCAGAATTTATTCAAAGTTAGTAGTTGTACAGACTGCTGTATGTGGTTCATGAATCACCCCACATATAGGGTTATATAACCAATAGTTTAAACAAAAAAGGCCTTTCAAAATTTCAAAATTCCCTTTAGACGGGCCACCCACACAACTGACAAGCTGCGAACAATTTGAATATCATTAAGAATTATGCTTGAATAGTAAAAATATGAAGACAATATTAGAAAATAATTATAGAAAATGGAAATCATGTGCATGAAGAAATAATGGAAATACGTCGTGAAAAGATAAGGAAGTGACATAATTAGAAGGCTGCCTTCGACCGAAAAAAGAGACTAAGCCTGACGTCGTGTATGCAAATGAAAAATTTGCCTCGCGCAAAAATAATATTTCGAGTAAAAATAAAAAAATCTTGAGTGCATTTTAGGATGCCGTAAAAGAAAAACTAAAAAAAAAACAGCGGAAGAAACATACCCCGTATTGGAATCGAACCCGTGTCTCTAGACCGGAGACGAGCACGTCAGTCACCCGTCCAGCTTGTCAGTTATGTGGGTGGCCCGTCTAAAGGAAATTTTTAAAGGCCTTTTTCGTTTAAACTATTGGTTATGTAACCCTATATGTGGGGTGATTCATGAACCACCTACAGCGGTCTGTACAACTACTAATTTTGAATAAAATCTGAGACCCGGCTATCTGACACTCCCCTTGTAAGCTTTTTTTATTTATTATGACTAGATTCGACCAAGTTAAGCCTAAATCAGTGGCTTCATTCGTAATGCTAGTATGGTTGTAAATGCCACATTATTCCAGAAGATGCCTATACCAACTTGCAAGTTTAACGTTTGCTTCAACTGCCTGATATGAGAAATGTGTCCTCAATTCGTGTCTTTGAAATTGAAGCCATCCCCCAGAGCAACAAATGCCACATTGTTAGCTGTCATGGTAATTCTGGCAAAACTTGACCAGACGTGTGAAGGTTTAATAAAATTATTAATTTTTTATATTATATGGAGAGAATGGAATTGAAGGTAAATGCGTGCAAGACTAAAGTAGTAGTTTTTGATAAAGGGAATGGGGAGGATAACTGTATGATGAGGAAGAATGGTGAAGTAAGTGATCAAGTGGATGATTTCGTTTACTTAGGTAAGATGTATAAAAAAGATGGAAGAATCGATGAGGAGATAAAGAGACGTGCGAATGCTGGAAAGAAAGTGGTAGGTACCATGTGGAGCATATCAAGGAATGAGTGCTTGTCTAAGGAAGCGAAAATTGCCGTGTACAAAAGTGTACTTATTCCCACTTTGCTATATGGTAGTGAAACATGGGTATGTCAGGATAGACATAAGAGTAGACTAAACGCCGTGGGTATGAGTTATCTGAGGAGTATTTGTGGCAAAAGTAGGATGGATAGGGTCAGGAATGAGTGGGTCATGAATGAATGTGGGTTAAATGCTCCAGTAATGGACGTGTATGAAAGGAGTGTGCTTCGTTGGTTTGGCCATATTGAGAGAATGGATGAGAGTAGAATAACGAAACAGATATATGAGAGTAGAATGAATAGTGTGAGAGGTAGAGGTAGGGCGAGAAAGTTGTGGTTGAATGTGATTGAGGAAATTCTTAGGAGGAGGAATATTAGGAGTCTTAAAAACAGGAGGGCGTGTATGAAACAGTGTATGGGGGTGAATGAGGCAAAAGAGGTTTGCAAGGATAGGTCAGAATGGAGGATATTATTGAAGCAGAGGTAGGTGTACAATTATGTATCAACGAGTGAAACATTTTGACTGTGCCTACCCCGGAAGGGAACGGCGTGATGGGTATGTATGTATGTATGTTAATATTTCCTCAATTAAAGTCTTTTTCTACGCGCTCGACTAAAGTTTTAATTGAATATGACCTTCGAGTACGCCCATCTGATGCCTGTCTCCACTCTCTCTTTACCTCTTCCTCTCTCAAGATCTCTTCAGCCACCCTTCTCTCCACTCGAATCCCTCTTCCAATCCTATAACTCGTACGATTTTTCAACTCTCATTGAAACACTTCGAGCCGAACATGTTTGCGGGCGGCCCGCATTGAATTCATTGTTTCCCTGAAAACGTTAGATTCGCATCTCTCACCCCATCCACTTCAGTATTCGTTCTCAGCTTTGTTTTTATAGTCACTATCATCATCATCATCGCTCTCGTGTATCTTTTTGTCTTTCCTTTTTTCGATGTGGGTCACGGCGTTGTTGGTGGGAAGGGATCTCGTTTTTAATTATCTTTTCTCGTTCCACGCCTTTTTCCCATCCCTTCCTGCCTCTTCCCCACCCCCTTTTTCTCTTCTCTCCATCCCTTTTCCCGAAAAATCCTCCCGATCCTTTTTTCTCTGTCTCAGATTTGAGCCGCTTCGAATTTCTTTGTTCCCTACCATCCTCCCACATTCGTGAATTCCCACCACCACCCGTTTGATTGCTTCCCCCGTTTCCCTGCCCCCATCTCCCTGCATGTTACCCCCGTTCCCGTACCCTTCCGTCCCCCCCCTCTCTCCTCCCACGTCCTTGTATCTCATTCATTTTCTTTGTCGGGGTTCATTCTCTTTTTCAGACCCCTCCCTCTCGCTCTCCGAAACCCTGCCGTTGCCTGCGAAGGCCCCTTGGCTTTCGGGGATAGAATTCGTTTGACCGGTGAAATGTGTTCGGGGCGAAATTGAAAGAAGGACTCGGATGTAGCTCAGAATCTTTCTCCATGCAACGCACCGACTATTGGACAGGTCTTGGCGGGATCGGTGTCCGTTTTCCATTGCTCCGGCTGAAATATTAGCTTCCCACATGTTGGTCAAAAAGCGTAATGGGTCACCTTTGAGCCACCCAAGCGTCAGTGTGCACGATTCATGTACGCGGACAAGAGAAACGACGGGAAACCAGAGAGACCTCCGTGAAGAGGCAGAAAAAGCTTCAGTGCCTTTGCAAATATTTTAGTTACCAAGAGTAAAAATTCAAATTCGTAATAGTTATAATCATTTATGTTAAATAAATGAGATGTGAAGTTCAGTGTAGATTGATATGCTGGGATATTAGGCGTCTTTCGGGAGTACGCCTTTATATATTATGTAAATCAACACATTATGGAAAGCAAGGTTATTCAAGCTGTCTGTAAAGTGTAAAACTGAGGTGGAATTTAGTCTTAAAACATGCGCTGCACTTTATGATATGTAATTTTCAGAAATTACAAATGTTGTTGAACCATACCGATGCATACAGACCTCGAGAAATGAGATTATCCGTTTGAGAGAGGAGTAATTTAAGTTGAAGATGAAAGCTGTGAATGCTGGTGGAAAAATAACCTAGTTTGAAACAAGCTTTATACAGAATATGAATTGACTAAGTTACTTTTTGAAAGACCATCATCTTGAGAGTTTTATTAGGTTTAATTATAGGGGAGTTGCATTGGATCAACTCTTGCCGAGAGCCATATAATAGTCTCACTCACTCTGGGGTACTCACAAAACGTTTTCTTATTTTTGAGTTATTTTCTCACCAGTGATCATCTCAGTTTACTTACACAGTACCCTCCTATGGCCCTCAAGGATGCTTCCTACCATTGTGTGGATTGCGAAGCTTTTAATGCCTTTCCTTAGACTTTGTCTCTCACTTACAAATGATCAGGATTCACCTTCATTCAAGAAGTGTCATCAATGTTGACGAGACCTCGGGGAACAGCTTCAAGATAGGATCTTACTCACACAATCTCAATAATTACGACTTAGACAACTGATTTGGGTTTTCTCAAATAAAATGTTAGGTGTGTTAGCGAGTTATTCAATCATAAAAGGTTTTGGGTGCCTTAACAGTTCAATTTAAGGAAATAAAAACCTATGAAAAGAAACAAAATCCAGAATTTATAACTCAATATTAGACCAATTACGAGATAAACAGCAGGCAGAGGCCAGATTCATCCAAAACTGGAAGACTCTTGAAGACCACAGGGAAAAATTCGAGGGGTCTCGGTTAAGGATGTAATAAAAAGTTATTTAACCCCCGATCAATGGCGAGTAGGGAAAAAGATTTAGCTGAACTACAGATTTATTCTTTGTAGATGCTAGGGGAAACTACTATTCTAAATCTGTAGGTACTGTTTATATATTAAAG